>CM064432.1:30428944-31910907 GCA_032690845.1 Eleusine coracana subsp. coracana | reverse complement strand
AAAGATACTCTCTCTCTCTCTCTCTCTAGAGTAAGATCCAAACAGGCAAAAGAAACTCTCTCTCTCTCTCTAGTGTAGGATCAAAACAAGCAAAAGGTACTCTCTCTCTCTCTAGAGTAAGATTGAAACAAGGAAAATATACTCTCTCCCTCTCTCTCTAGAGTAAGATCAAAACAAGCAAAAGATACTCTCTCTCTCTCTCTCTCTCTCTTTCTCTCTAGAGTAAGATTAGACCAAGCAAAAGATACTCTCTCTCTCTCTCTCTCGACGATGGAAGATGGCGCGCCAAACCAAGTTGTCACGCCTCCACCTCTCGTCATCGCGCCTTCTCAAGTTATGGACCCATCTTCCGACGAGACGACGACGTACAAGGGCCCAATCACTAGAGCTCGACCCCAGGAATTGAAGATGGTTTTGATGCTAAGGAACGACGGCCCAGGATGACGCCCCTCGAAGGCCCAAGTAGCCCAAGTTGCGCGACTACCTCTCCACCGCACGCCTCTCTATTTCAGCTGGCCGCAGATGCCGCGCTCCCCCTATTTAGTCAAGGGTTGCGCCCCTTATAATCTTTGAGTTTTGTTTTAAGATTAGCTTAGCTTTTCATCCGTCTCTCGATGTGAATTCAGAACTCCACCTTCGTGCAATACATCAGATTGCTCGCCTCTAATTCTTGCTCGTTCTTCAATTGCGTGTAAAAATTGATCCTCGTGATCAGGTTGATCTTGTTTACCGCAAGGTTAATATCCTCCGGAAGTTGGTTCAGCGATTGCATTGGCGCTTTGGGCTTACTCGTCGTAGTCGGATCGTGAGGGTCGACATCCACCGAATCGAAGTTATCTACACTCGCCGAAAGATCGGGCACTCTACACCTATCAAGTGGCATCAGATTCCAGTGTTTCTCGGTGAGTTTATCCAAGTCCACATAAACCAAAAACTACAAAAACAATTTTACCCCAGTACGGTTTTGAGCCTCGCACTTTCGTTCAATAATTTGCGTTGTTGAGTTTTTGTGCTATCGCTTTTGATCGTTGCTGGTACACGGTGTTTCATCGTTTTCTCCCCATCATTTTCATATCCTTCCATCACATCGTTTGTTTTAGCCACCACAATTTGCTTTCCGTCGCATCTGTTGTCTCCGCCTCGCTCTCCTACTTGGCCACGCGTAACGAGTCTTACTCAGTTGCGTTTTGGTCAGCCGATCACTTGCCAAGTTTTGCCGCCGCACCGTGAGTCCGGGTCAATCACGTAACTCGTTGCATCCAACTCGGTTACGTGGTAAACCGCCCCGCATCGCCTTGTGTTGTGTTCTGCTCAATTTCCATTTATCCCTACTCTAGAGAGAGAGAGAGAGAGAGAGAGAGAGAGAGAGTGTGTATGCATTGTTGTGTTGTGTTCTTTTAATTACCGTTTTACCCCTGCCTCAAAAAAAAAGTGTGTATACATTGTTTTTTCTTCACACTCCCCTGACATAGGTTAAAAAAAAGAGGGGCAGAAGAAAAAAAAAAGAGAAAAAAAAGAAAAAAGAGCGCTTGAGCACCATAGGCGACACGTTACTGCTCTTTACCCTTCTTCGGATCCGTTTGTTTTGATTCTTCTTCTTTCCTCTTCCACTTGTGTCGGCAGCAATCTTTTCGTGTTTAGCACCTTTATTCAGCTTTGCAGTTATTGTTTGAATTATGCTAACTCTGGATTGAGTGCAGCCTCCTAGCTCCACAAATTTTCTACTACGAGCAGGTTTTTGTTTCACCACGCAATCGCTCCTCTAATCTTCCACCGGTTTTACCTGTGGTTGCAGTTCACACTTGCGTGCTTGGTAAGGACGGGTAAGGATTTGATAACAGCTTTTTGATTGAGCTTTTCATCCACCACTCACCTCTCGTTGTAGGATCTTTTTCTGTGTTGCTTGTGTTTTTATGGCAGAAAACAACTCAAAGTCGGAGGAGCTCACCTTCCAGGAAGTCCAGGCGCAGGTTGAAGGTCTACAAAACGACATGAAGACGATGCACGAGAGACTTGACTCTACGATTACTTCATCGAACGAGCGTTTTGATCAGCTCGACCTTGCTGATACGGCTGCCCACACCACGCTCGCGACGATCATGACTCGTCTTGAGGCCATGTCAACGCAACTTGGGACCATGACGACGCAGCTCACGGAGTTGCAAACTGCACGCGACTACGGCACCGACACCGAGCAGGATGACGCCAATCGTCATGGTCATGCTCGTAGGGTACGTGTTCCTACTAATGATTCTTTTGGCAGAATTAAATTTCATATTCCCACTTTTACTGGCAAATATGATCCGGGTGCTTATCTTGATTGGGAATTAGAGGTTGAACAAAATTTCCATGTCATGATATCCCTGCTAATTTACAAGTTAAGGCTGCTATTAGTGAATTTACTGAATTTGCTTTACTTTGGTGGCGTGAGTATAGACAAAAATATCCTAATAATGTTCCAGCCACTTGGACGGCATTAAAAGCTGCTATGTGTCGTTGTTTTGTGCCATCATATTATGCTAGAGATTTGCTTAATCAAATGCAGCGCTTTCAACAAGGTTCACAATCTGTAGAGGATTATTATCAAGCTTTGCAAAAGGGTATGATTCGTTGTGGTTTAGTTGAACTAGAGGATGCTGCTATGGCTCGCTTTAGGGGTGGGTTAAATCGTGAAATTCAGAACATTCTTGATTATAAGAATTATGATGATATCACCACCTTGTTTGAATATGCTTGTAAAGCTGAACGTGAAGTGCAGGATCGACAATCTTCGTCAATACCTAACACTTTTGCAGGGTCCAAGACGCCTTCAGCTCCACGATCGGCACCTCCTTCCACGTCACGCGACCACACTGCGACCTCGTCCAAGTCGAGTGCTCCACCCATGGCCAGATCTGTCTCGACCGTGCCGTCCTCCTCGTCGTCTGGACGAGCTCGCGATACTCAGCGTTACCGTTGCAAAGGATTTGGTCATGTGATACGTGATTGTCCAAACAAACGAACTATGTTGATTCGTGATGACAGTGAGTATTCTTCTGCTAGTGATTCTGAGGATACTCTACAGACTATGCTTGCCACTAATCATGCAGATAATACGGAGCTTCATGTCGACTCTAGTGCCGCCGACAGGTATGCAACTCTTGTTGTGCAGCGTGTTCTTAGTACATAGGTCGTGCCAGACGAAAAGAATCAGCGCCATAACATTTTTCATATTAAAGGCATTGTGCAAGAACGAGCGGTCCGTATAATCATCGATGATGGTAGTTGTAACAATTTGGCTAGTACGACCTTGGTGGAGCAGTTATCATTGCCAACAAGGAAGCATCCACATCCTTATCACGTTCAATGGCTTAACCCTATCTTGCTTGCTACACGTGCTGATTTTGATGAATTACATAATGTTAATCTGCCCTGCTATGCGCTAGTTTGCTCTCGCATGTTTGTTTCACTAGATGAGGCACCTATGTTGCATATTCCTCCTGCTGTTGCTAACCTTTTGCAGGACTATAGAGATGTTTTTCCCGCTGAATTGCCATCGGGTCTTCCTCCTATTCGTGGCATAGAACATCGGATTGGTTTAATTCCAGGCGCACAGCTTCCTAATCGCGCCCCGTACCACACAAATCCTGAGGAGACAAAAGAAATTCAGCGTCAAGTGCAGTCATTGCTTGATAAAGGTTACATTCGTGAGTCTCTCAGTCTTTGTTCGGTTCCTGTTTTGCTTGTTCCTAAGAAAGATGGTTCTTGGCGTATGTGTGTAGATTGTCAAGCCATTAACAATATTACAATTCGTTATCGATATCCTATACCACACCTTGATGATGTGCTTGATGAACTTAGTGGTGCGACAATTTTCTCTAAGCTTGATTTGCGTAGTGGTTACCATCAGATAAGAATGAAATTAGGAGATGAATGGAAAACGGCTTTTAAAACTAAGTTTGGCTTGTATGAATGGTTGGTTATGCCGTTTGGATTGTCTAATGCTCCTAGCACTTTTATGCGCTTAATGAATGAAGTTCTTTGGTCTTTCATTGGAATATTTGTTGTTGTCTATTTTGATGATATCCTTATATACAGTAAATCCATGAATGAGCATTTAGATCATTTGTGTGCTGTTTTTTATGCTTTGCGTGCTGCTCGCTTATTTGGGAACATGGAAAAATGCACTTTTTGCACACAACGTGTTTTGTTTCTTGGCTATGTTGTTACTCCACAGGGCATTGAGGTGGATAGCAGCAAGGTGGACGCCATTCAGAGTTGGCCACAACCGATGATGGTCACACAGGTTCGCAGTTTTCTTGGTCTTGCAGGCTTCTATCATCGTTTTGTGCGGGATTTCAGTTCTATTGCTGCACCATTACATGAGCTGACCAGGAAGGGTGCGCCATTTGAGTGGGCTGCACCACAGGACGATGCATTCAACACTTCAAAGGAATGGTTAACTCATGCTCCTCTCTTACAATTGCCTAATTTTGATAAAGTGTTTGAATTAGAATGTGATGCTAGTGGAATTGGTTTAGGTGCTGTTTTGTTACAAGATCATAAACCCATTGCTTATTTTAGTGAGAAGTTAAGTGGTGCTGCTCTTAAATATTCCACTTATGATAAAGAACTTTATGCTTTAGTAAGAACTTTGCAAACATGGCAGCATTATTTATGGCCTCGCGAATTTATTATTCATTCTGATCATGAGGCTTTGAAACATATTAGAACCCAGACTAATCTGAACCGTAAGCATGCTAAATGGGTTGAATCTATTGAATCTTTTCCGTACATCATTAAACATAAAAACGGGAAGGAAAATGTGATTGCCGATGCTTTGTCTCGTCGTTATACGATGTTGTCCCAATTAGACTTTAAAATCTTTGGTTTGCAAGCTTTGAAAGATCAATATGTGAATGATGCTAATTTTCATGATATTATGATGCATTGTAAGGATGGGAAACCTTGGGGGAAATTTCATATGCAGGATGGGTTCCTGTTTCGTGCTAACAAGCTGTGTATTCCAACTAGCTCGGTTCGTCTTTTTTTGTTACAGGAGGCGCATGGAGGTGGTCTTATGGGTCACTTTGGCGTTTTCAAGACACATGAGGTGTTGGCCGACCACTTCTTCTGGCCACGGATGCGCCGTGATGTTGAGCGCCTTGTTGCCCGCTGTACTACATGTCAAAAAGCTAAATCTCGTTTGGGTAATCATGGTTTGTATATGCCCTTGCATGTTCCCTCTTCTCCTTGGCATGATATTTCGATGGATTTTCTTTTGGGATTGCCTCGCACTAAGAAGGGGAGGGACAGTATTTTGTGGTTGTTGATCGTTTCTCTAAAATGGCTCACTTTATACCTTGTCATAAAACTGATGATGCCTCCAATGTTGCTGAATTGTTCTTTAGAGAGATTGTTAGATTGCATGGAATTCCTAAAACAAATGTCTCTGATCATGATGCTAAGTTTCTTAGTCACTTTTGGCGTTCTCTTTGGAATAAATTAGGAACTAAGCTGTTGTTTAGTACTACTTGTCATCCTCAAACTGATGGGCAAACTGAGGTAGTAAATAGAACTTTGTCTGCTATGCTTAGAGCTGTTCTAGATAAAAATTTGAGACATTGGGAAGATTGTTTATCTCATGTTGAATTTGCTTATAATCGTGCTACACATTCTGCCACTAAGATGTGTCCTTTTGAGGTTGTTTATGGCTATGTTCCTAGGGCGCCTATTGATTTGTTTGCTATTGATGCTGAAGATGAACCACATGTTGATGTTATTGCTCATATTGATCACATGAAACAATTGCATGAAGAAACACAACACAACATTGTTGTTGCTAATAAGAAGTATCAAGCTGCTGGTAGTAAAGGTGGAAAACATGTTTCTTTCGAACCTGGTGATTTGGTTTGGTTGCACTTGCGTAAAGATAGATTTCCTACTTTGCGTCATTCTAAATTGATGCCTCGTGCTGCTGGTCCTTTTAAAGTGCTAACCAAGATTAACGATAATGCTTATGTTCTTGACTTGCCCATGGAGTTCCGTGTTTCCACTAGTTTTAATGTTGCAGATTTGAAACCATACTTGGGTGAGGATGATGAGTTGCCGTCGAGGACGACTTTGCTTCAAGAAGGGGAGGATGATAAGGACATCAACGACATACGAACAACAACGACGGAAGACGGCGCGCCAAACCAAGTTGTCACGCCTCCACCTCTCGTCGCCGCGCCTCCTCAAGTTATGGACCCATCTTCCGACGAGACGATGACGTACACGGGACCAATCACTAGAGCTTGAGCCCAGGAATTGAAGATGGTTTTGATGCTAAGGAACGACGGCCCAAGATGATGCCGCCCGAATGCGACCACCTCTCCACCGCGCGCCTCTCCACTTCAGCCGTCCCTAGATGTCGCCCTCCCCCCTTATTTAGTCAAGGGTTGTGCCCCTTGTAATCTTTGAGTTTTGTTTTAAGATTAGCTTAGCTATTCATCCGTCTCTCAACGTGAATTCTGAACTCCACCTTCCGGCAATACATCAGATTGTTGGCCTCTAATTCTTGCTCGTTCTTCGATTGCGCGTAAGAATTGATCCTCGTGATCAGGTTGATCTTGTTACCGCAAGGTTAATATCCTCCGGAAGTTGGTTCAGCGATTGCATTGGTGCTTCAGGCTTGCTCGTCGTAGTCGGATCGTGAGGGTCGACATCCACCGAATCGAAGTTATCTACACTCGTCGAAAGATCGGGCACGATACACCTATCAAGCTCGAGCTTGATGGTTTGAGTTGAATTCATGTATGAAAATGTTAAGAGCTAATATTATTAGACTCTTGCATTATTTGTTAGTCTTTAAATTATACAAGAGTCGAGGGCTACATTTGATCAGGTGCTCCTAGTCGCGCACTGGATTCATTAAGAATTTCAATCATGAGGTCTTCCTAATTTATGACCTATTCGCGTCAACATTGAAGACCACTCGACAAGTCACAGCTCAAAATTAGAAAGCACTCGGGGGCTACTGCAGAATACTTACCTTTCAGGTATCCATAGATATGCCTAAGTCGGTAGTTGACCGAGTACCTCATCAATAAGGGAACCAATCGAGTCAGCTTGGAGCGTAAGGCAATTAGAGATAGACTTTCTATGTAAATCCTTATAGACTATGAGTAGGACTCTTCATGTACCCCTTGCCGACCGGATATATAAGGCGACAGGGAACCCCCCATCAGGGACACGAAATTACAAGCAATACAATCCACGGAACACAGGACGTAGGGTTTTTACTCTCATTGAGAGGGCCCAAACCTGTTGTCGAGAGATAATCTCAATAGTAATCCTAGGTATGCGTACGAGTATGAAAGCCGATGGACACAGGATATAGAGTTTATACAGGTTCGGGCCTTCTCGCGGATAACAACCCTACGTCATGTTGGTGTTCTTGTATATCTAGGGTTCGTACTGGGTAGGAAGTTCCCGATACGAGTTCTACCACTTCTATGGACCTCCCTTCCCTCCTTATATATGTGAAGGGCGGCGGTTTTACATGGCAATCTCCGATTTGGTTACATTTAATCCTATCTATACACCATATCTCTTAACCTAACTTGTAGCCTACTCCAAGCAAATATCCAAATGATTATCTTCAGGGCCCTGATCCATAATGTTCCCTAATCAAGCCTTCGGCCCACTCGGCCATATTGTCGAGTGGCTAAACATCCTATATACATATATGCTACAGTAGCCCCCAAGAACTTTCCAATTTTGAATTTAAGTCTTCAACTTATCTTGATATTGTTCAAAATTGAAAAGTGCTTCTTTAAAAATCTCCATCCGTGCCAATTAAAAAAGGCGTATTCCATAAGCATTGCCCCCAACTTAGAAGGTGTTGAAATCAACTTAAAATACTTTGTGAGTTCAAAATAATCAAAGTTAATCATCCATCGAATATCCATGTAATATTTTGCAAAATCACTCAAAAATCCACTGGAAAAGATTTATAGCCCCCAAGCTATGCACACAAATGCCACATCCGAGTGATTTTGACAACAACTATCCATAATAGTAACCAATATTGACACTATCACTCCTCTTGAATGTTCTGACAATTTTTGAAGCTTGAAAGTCAATTGTTCAAGTGATTCCTGATCAATTCATAAAACACAAACATCATAGCCCCTAGTTATGGGACCTCTAGTTGTGAGCCGAGTGATACTGTTAACTTGCTAAGGGCATGAGCCACAAAACACCATAAATGCCCCAAAACTATTCCCACCTATCGGGACAGAAGACCGCAAACCATTTGATCCGTTAGGTTAACCGTCCAGTATATAAACAAACTCACACCCCTTCACCTTCTTCATCTCATATCATAGCCGCCGCCAGCTCGTGCGCCCAAACCCTAGATCTCATATCTCCATTTCAGCTCAAAGAGTTCCGCACATCTCCACTCCTTACAAAAAGCAACTGCAATGGCGCCCAAACGAACCCGCCAAAGCACCAAGGCTCAATCCAAGAAGAAAGCTTCCCCTGGAAAGGCCGAAGAAGAAGTAACCTTTGACATTCCCGCAGGAATCAGGGAGTTCCCTTCCTTCGCTATAGATGCAGAAAAAATCAACAGGCTGGTGATGGATGGAGTACTCCAGGATCAACAAACCGGGGGTTGGATTGAAGCCATAGGTCCGAAATTTCCGCAACCCCCAGTAGATCAGATTACTACTTTCTCCTCGTTTTTCTACCGTGGATTTGGGATTCCCTATAGTGATTTCTTTCGAGGTCTACTGTTTTTCTATGGGATAAACCTTGTGAATTTGAATCCGAACTAGATCCTTCACATTTCTATCTTTATCCATCTGTGTGAAGTATTCTTGGGGATCCCTCCTCATTTCGACACTTTCAAGGAACTGTTTGTCCTGAAATCAAATAGTAGTAATGTGATTGGAGGTGCTGGATTTCAATTGAGAAACAAATCCAAATATATCGAAGTTCCCCTTCCCTCAACAAACAAAGGATGGCATGCGGACTGGTTTTATCATGGAAACCATGTGCCCCCTTTGTCAGACTTTACAGTTAAAGCCCCTGTGCCTCGACCTGTGTGGTCCGCGAAGGCAGACCCCAACAAGAAGGCCCAGATGAATGCAATACTAGATCAATTGCCGTGCTAAAATCAAAAGGCTATAACGGTGTAGATGTTGCCTCTAGCTTCATTTATCGCCGTGTGCAACCCATCAAAAAGCGCCATGTTCCTAGATGGAAATTCCAACTTCATACAGATCCCACCATGGAGGTGCCTGAAGAGTTGTCCAAAAGAGAGTTAACACTTCATCTATAAAATATTTTTTTCCTCACTGCTTGATTGGACTCTAGGATCTGCAAAAGTTGGGCATCATTCCAAAACTGACAGGAATCCAGTAAGTGATCCCCACTCATCATTGAAATTGTGATGTATTCATTATCCTCAATGAATGACTAATACATCATACATTATGCAGAATCTTGATGTCTACTCCTTGAACCTGCCGTTGCCTCCTGTGACCCGAGAAAGGTCACCCAGTCGGCCATCAGACCCCAAGCACCATAAAGCTTGCATCAAAAAGTCTGATGATGATGAATCGCTAGCAGAAAGAACTGCCAGACTCTAAGAGCAATTAAGAAAGAAAACTACCACCAAGTCACCAACCACTCGGCAAACTCATGCAGAAGCCAAATCCTTGGAAGGACAAAGTCACCCAAGTGGAAAAAATGTGAAAAGTGCAGTTGCAGAAAAAACTCCCGGACATGCTGAAAAAACCAACACTAACCCACCCCCAAAACTATCAGGATTGAAGTTTAAGCATCGGTCAAAGTAAGTGTTCCCATTGACGATGCATCTAATTGGTAATTAAGTGACTTTGTCTGATGTCACATATTCTACAGATCAGACAACACTTCTTCTAGCCATGCAACCTCCCAAAGCTCAGTCCCCGAAAAAGATGATTTAAAGGGGAAACCTACCAAAGTTGGTGTTGCAGATCACTTGGCAAAGAAGCCGAGTGAAGCTGGTGCTGCTCCCACATCTCCTCAAGCAAGCCAAGACGCTGGGGGGCCTAAGGCTCCAGATTTAAATGTTCCTGGGACAACTACAGCTCCTGATACTCCTCCACCCACTGACGCCAAAGAACCGACACTTATTTTTGAGAAGATGCCAGAGCCAACCTATGATTATCCAATCGGCCCTGAGGAAGAAGTTGCGCCAAGTCCCATTCACTGAGTGGTGAAGGAAGGGACTATGGAAGAAATCCCCCCGCCAGGTCAGTGTACCATATTGGTAAGTTTGCGATTGTTGGGTTTGATGAAGCCTCCGAGCAAGAAGAATTAAAGACCTTTGAAGGCTTTACCGAAAAAGCCTTCCATTCATTTCAGGTATATCTCGTGAATATTTAAATATACTCCCTTTAGTTTTCATGAAAAATGATACATCCTCGTGTTTTATTCTTCTGTTTGCAGCGCCTGAAATCTCATATGACTAATAAAAGTAAGCTATTAAATATATCTCCTGAATATTTAAATATACTCCCTTTGTGGAAAGTACTTGCAACAAAGCCGTGGACCTTGAAGACCAGCTTGCCAAAGAAAGACTTGAGGTCGGGCGCCTGATTCTTGAGCTGAAAAGTCATTCATCTCAGGCGGACGAACTTCAATTTAAACTGTCAGGTATGTTATCACTGCATAACATGAGCAGAGCGACCTGTTTGGCGCCTCATTTTCCAGACTTCAATGTTTCCGAATTGTCGCAAGAACTTGATGCGAGGTGCAAGAAAGATGCGGACTCGACAACAATGATTGCCGATTTGAAGGACCGAGTGAGGACTCTAGAATCATCCTCAAATACCATTGAGTCATTGAAAAGCGAAAATGAAGAATTGAAAAAACAACTTCAATCTTTCGAGAAATCAGAAAGAATTTTGAGAAATTGAAGGATGGCTTCACAACCATGCATGAGTCACAGGCCCAGTGGAAGAAAAGAGCGGACGGTATAAATTTGCATATCCTTGTACTTGAAAAATGCAGTTGTCGACTTATGCCATTTATATATCAGATGCCGAAAAAATAGTCAATGCTCAAAGGGAAAGAAAAGTGGAGCTAGAAAACGAGCTATCTAAAGCTGATGGCATTTTCAAAAAGGCGGTTGACAAACTGAACAAATTTAAAAAATCCTTCAAAGAGACAGAAAAGCTCAAGGAAGAATACAAAGCTATAGTTGTAGCTCTCAAACTGGAGAAGTCTGATGCCGGAAAAACGCCTTAGAGGTAAATCCCATCCTTACATTACCTACGCCGCCAAGTCCTTACTTATAAGAACTATGAGACAATTGTGTTCCTGTAGGATCAAAAAAGGCTTATGAGCAGTTACAAAAGAAATTTATCAAGGGTGATGAAAATCTTTGCTGGTCTCTTGCAGCTCTACAAAGGACGCGGAGGTGGTGGCGCAGTACATCATGCCAGAGGAAAACCCACCCCGATGCAAGACCTCCTCACTCGGCTGCAAGAAGCCCCAAGCCGAGTGAAAGAGCATGCTCGGCATATCACAGAACTTGCAGGCGCTCAGGTACTAGCCATTGCCAAGTCCCATATTCCCGACAACAACATAGATGTTGTCATGGAAGGCTTCCATGAGGACCTTTCTGATGAAAAATGCAAAGCTCTGGTCACAGAGGCACAGAAAACTGCCAATGTATTGGTTGACCAGATAGAACTGGATCCATTGCCAAAGCTGTAAAATTTTGTTCAATACTTCTATATCACCACCAATCATGTAATAAAGTTTACTCTAGTAGACCCTTAGGATCTAGATCCATCACCGGAATTGTAATGAACTCTTGGACGTACTGCTTTGTTTATATACTGTATGAACTCATGTTAAACACTCACAACCAATACACAATGCACGTCAATACTCTAAACAACATTCCTAATAACCGACATGACCCATGGAGACTAAGGACTCACTCAGTCAAGCATATGCGAATTAGGAAGGTTGCCTCGGTCCTCAACAGACGACATGAACCCTAGGGACTAAGAACCCACTTGGTCAACATGTGCGAGTCGAGGTGATACCAAGAATAAAAAAATTGAGTCATGACTATCCGTAATCATATAATAATTAGTTCGCTCAGAATCATGCAAGCAGTTTTCATGACCGCAAAAATATATGTATATATTATATCAAAAAATACAAACATATATGAACTAGAACAAACTACTAAAGCTAGGCATAGAAACGACATAGCTGAGATATGTTCCAGGGGCTAGGAAGGTCCAATCCATCCTCGCACAACAACCGATATGCGCCTGGCCGAGTGACTTCCTTCATGATAAAAGGCCCTTCCCATGGAGCCGATAGTTTATGCTTGCCGACCATAGATTGAACCTGTTTTAAGACTAGATCGCCTACCGCGAAATCACGTGATCTGACATTTTTGTCGTGATATCAACACAGACTCTGCTGATACTTAGCCGACCGAATTAAGGTGGCATCACGCTTCTCCTCTAACAACAAAAGGTCATCACACCTATGTTCGTTAGAAATGTTCTCGTCATATCCAGACGCACGTGGTGAAGCGAATAGTACTTCAATCGGCAACATTGCTTCAGAGCTGTAGACCAACATGAAAGACGAGTGCCCTGTGGCCCGACTGATATTAGTTCGTAGCCCCCACAATACTGATGGCAGCTCTCAGACCCAACACCGAGCGTATTTCTCCAAGCTATCAAATATGCGTGGCTTAATCCCTGACAATATAAGGCCATTTGCCCGCTTGACTTGATCGTTACTTTGTGGGTGGGCTGCTGAAGCATATCCAATCTTGAACCCTATCCTACTTGCATAGTCCTTGAACTCTTGTGTCGTGAACTGGCTGCCATTATCAGTGATAATCTTATGTGGGGCACCGAACTGAGTCACTATCTCAGTCATAGATTCAATGGCCTTTTTTGTGGAGATTTTGCCGACTGGTTTTGCCTCGATCCATTTAGGAAACTTATCAGCCACAAACAGATGAGTGAAACCCCCCTGAGCCTTCTGGAAAGGACCCACGATATCCAAACCCCAAACTGAAAATGGCCATGTTATCAGGATATTCTAGAGTTCAGTGGTGGGTACATGCATCTGTCGGGCAAAAAACTAGCACCCTTCGCACTTCCGGACGATGTCCTTTGCGTCGGTGATGGCCCTGGGCCAATAAAACCCCTGTCACATTTCTTTGGTTGCTATAGTCGAAGGACCCACATGGTTGCCGCATATGCCAGCATGGACTTCTTTTAAGATGGCAATTCCCTCCTCCTGCGACAAGCACTTCAAAAGTACGTCATATGGGCTTTGCTTGTATAGTTGATTGTCCATGGTGCAATATAGTCTTGACTTCCGAATTATTCGAAGGGCTTCATCTTTGTCGGCTGGTAATATTTTACTATTTAAATACTCGAGGAATGGGGCCCTCCAGTCTGTCTCCACTACCACGATCTGTAGGGATGCTTCTTTTCGGTTAACATTCTATGCCACAGTTTGCTGGGATAGTATAGATGGCTTGTGTAAATCATCGAGAAATACTCCGTCGGGTATTTGCGCTCTGCTGGACCCAAGTTTGGCCAGCGCATCCGCGTCCTTGTTAAACTTGCGAAGGATATGTTTGTACTCGATGCCATCAAACTTGTCTTCAAGCTTTCAAACTTCATCGCAGTATGCTGTCATGTTTTCATCAGAACAACACTATTCCTTGGTTACCTGATTAATTACGAGTGCGGAGTCACCTAAAATACTTATTCGCTTGACACCGAGTGATATGGCAGTCCCTAAATCGTGCAAAAGGGCTTCATACTCCGCCGCATTGTTAGATACACGAAAATGCATCCCGAGGACATGACACATCTGTATTCCTTCTGGAGATATTAGTACTACCCCAGCACTGGCTCCCTCTAGTTGTAAGGACCATCAAAGGACATGCTCCAGTAGCTTGTTTCCCGCGGTGTTGGTGGTAGTTCGGACTCGGTCCACTCGGCGATAAAATCTGATAGGGCTTGACCCTTGATTGCGTTGTGAGACTTAAAGGTAATCTCGTATGATCTGAGTTTGATAGCTCATTTGGCTATTTTGCCCATCATGTCTCGATTGTGTAGTAGTTCACCCAGACCAAAGGAGGTATGCACCTCATCAGATTATCCTCAAAATAGTGTTTTAGCTTACGAGACATCAGCAGCAGCGCATACACCAGTTCCTAAAGCTAGAAGTAGTGTACTTTAGAATTTGATAAGACTTCACTGACATAGTACACAGGACGCTGCACCCTTTGAGCCTTGCCATCTTCCGCCCGTTCGACCACCAGCATACTACTGACAACGTGTGTGGTTGCAGAGATGTACAGCTGTAAAGTTTTGTTTCGTTCAGGGGGCGTTAATACTAATGGGCCAGCAATGTAGCCTTTGAAGTCCTCCAAGGCTTTCTGGGCTTCATTATTCCAGATGAATGAGTCTTGCTTCTTTAGCAGTCTGAAGAAGGGTAATCCTCTGACGTCGAGTCATGAAACAAAACGGTTGAGTGCCGCCATGCATCCGGTTAGTTTCTGGACGTCTTTCTGGAAGTGAGGGCACCCCATTCGTAATATGGCCTTTACCTTCTCGGGCTTTGCCTCGATTCCTCGATGTGAGACCAGGAAGCCAAGCAATTTTTCGGATGGAACACCAAAGACGCACCTTTAGGGATTGAGCTTCATGCTGTATTTCCGAAGGTTGTCAAATGCCTCGGCTAGGTCCTGTATTAGGTCGGTAGCGAGTCGGCTTTTGACCACCACGTCATCTATGTAGGCCTTCGCGTTTCTTCCGATCTGGCTATCTAAACATCATTGCATCATCCGCTGGTATGTAGCACCTGCGTTCTTTAGCCTGAAAGGCATTATCGTGTAGCAAAAAGCTCCAAAAGGCGTAATAAACGAGGTTTTCAACTGGTCGGACTCGTGCAAAGGCTAACCTGAATAGGCATCTAAGAATCACAATAAAGCGCAACCAGCCGTTAAGTCAACTACCTGGTCGATGCGGGGGAGGGTGAATGGATCTTTGGGACATGCCTTGTTAAGGCCAGTGTAATCCACGCACATTCACCACTCCTTATTCTTTTTCCTTACCAATACTGGGTTAGCTAACCAGTCGGGATGGAACACTTCTTTTATAAAACTGGCCACCAATAACCACCTGATCTCTTTCCTAATCACGTCCTTATGATCCTGCAAAAATTGCCTAAGATGCTGGCGCATAGGCTTAGCGCCTGGTCGAGCATGTAGTCTATGCTCAGCCTTTTCCCTTGGAACACCCGGCATATCAGAAGGTTTCCATGCAAATATGTGTTTATTATTATGAAGGAAAAGGATGAGCACGCTTTCCTATTTAGTATCTAAATGGACCCCGATGTTGGCAGTCTTGGATACATCGCTATCATCTAACTGTATCTGCTTTGATTCTACAGTTTCTGCCTGCATCGTGGTCTTCAACGTCATTTGGGGGGGTCAAGGTTGGCCTCCTCCGTGTTTGCTACCACCATCTTTAGCTCAGCAAGCTCCGATGCCATCGACATCTTCTCCGCCAGCTCATAGCTCTGATTGTCATAGTCATAAGAAGTTCTTACATCCGAATACAATGAGATGACGTTGTTTGGTCCTGGGAGTTTCATCATCATATATTGATAATGTGGTTCGGCCATCAATTTGGCGATAGCTGGTCGCCCAATAATGGTGTGTTAAGTGGAATCCAGGGACGCTCTCGGCAAACTTTTAGGATGTGGTGCGCAAAGCTCTTTAGTTTGAAACATTCTTTGGCCTTGTGAGCGCCATCATGCAGTAGACATGGGCCTTCTAGCATCTTGTCAAAGTCATCCTAGGTGACCTATCTTTTCTGATTGGGATGCTCGATAGTGGCAACCGTTCTATCCTGCTTGCGCTTCTTATCCCCATCCTTGTTAAAATTGGATACGTCTGGCTGACCAGGGTTCCAAGGCGCTTCATCCTTGTACTGGCGAACTTGGAAGAGAGCCGAGTTACCGGCTACGTATTTGCCAGCCATGGTGTTCAACTCCTTTGCTGTCAGGCTTCCTGCAGCATCCAATCTTCCAATCTTTTTGATCAGGTCATCATTGCGAAGCCCGCCTTGAAAGACGGCAATGACCTGAGCATCTGATATGTTGGGGATGGTGTTTTTCACTCGGCAAAAATGTTGAATGTATTCCCGCAGTGGCTCCCGATCCCTCTGTTTAATCCTGGTGAGCTCCCACTGATTCCTATGTTGGAGATATGCCCAAGAGACATTATGGATTTAATTCGTATGTGAGGGTCATACGGATATTGATCCGTGAGGGACTAGTCCACTAATGGGCCAACTTGTCGAGGCCCATTAGAAGGGTCTATATAAGTGGAGGCGGGGCAAGGGGTGCGTGTACCCACCAGTCCATAACCCTAGCCGTCGTGCTCCTCTCTCTCTCGCCCATAAACCCTAACCGTGTTGCCGGTGCTAGCACGCCATGCACGATGCTCCAACCCCGTACGTGTGGATACCGCGAGGAGACGCTGCTGTTGCTGTGGTGTCGGATGGCTGGACTAGGAGGAGATGTTGATCGACTACTTCCTCTACACCGACGCATGACTACGTTGGACGAGCTGCTCCAACCCTCGCTTCCGCTCCGCCTGCGTGTCTAGTGGTAACGATCCATGATCCCCTCTTGCATGGTTTTTTGGTTGAACGGTAGAAATTTTATATGCTATCGTAGCCTACCCGTTCCCCAACAGTGGCATCAGAGCCGACCTTGTGTAGTTTGTGATCTGGATCTTGTGCATATAGTTGATATGCTGATGTATTAGATTAGATCTATTACATGTTTTTATGTATGGGTTGATTAGATCAATGGTGATAGGGAGGTTCATAAGGTAATGGGCGGATAGCGATACATGCATCATTGATTTATTTGTGTTCCTTCTTCGTGCACGCGTGACTTGTCCCTACCGGCTGGAATCACCATCGGGACTAACTGCGTGCGTTAGTAGAGGAGCCAATAGTATCATGATCATATACTGCAGTCTACTCATGAAAGCCTAATGGAAAACTGAGGTATTATGAATGACTCGAAATCGGGAAAATATGATTTTTCCCGATAGGATTTCTATTGCGATTTCATAGATACGATCTGTGAAATCCGGTGAGGTTTCAGGGCGCTGCCCTGAGACCCGCGGGGGGCGGCTCCCCCCTCGACCCCCCCCCCCCCCCCCCCCGCCCGCGGGACCGGCGTACGGACACGCCTAGATTGTTACACCCCTTTTTTTGCCACATGTTAGCATTCGCTTCTCACTTAACTTGTTTTTGCAGAGAATGTTATGAATGATATGGCCCACGATATGCATGTGATGTATGTATGTGATTTGCATGGCCTGCATGCCATGATTAATTACAGCTGGGTTGAGGTTGTCATATTATTGTATAACGGCCTGTGTGTCGACCTGTGATGCTTGATATTCTCATGTAATTTATAATTAGCTACTAGTTGTAGTAGCTAAGTGTTAGTTCATGGAGGCCTCAAGCATGATGGTTGAAGGAACGGGAGACATGGAGATGGCAATGGAGATGGAGATCACCAATTGAAAGGGCCATACTATTTCACAGTTAATATGATTGCCTGTGATGATGTTCCTATCATCCTATTCTTTCATGTGTTATTTATATTGGATATGATTAACATGTTAGAATAGGTTCCCTCAAGAAAAATTAAATTATATGCCCTTCCAATAGCTGCACCTATTAAAATTATGATCGTTGTATGGTATGTCTGCCAAAGTAGAGTATCTCAACTATCTTAATTATTAGGTTAAATGTCAGACATTTACATACATAGTATTGGTTTAATTAACAAAGCTATCAAAACGGTTTTGGGCTTTGGGGCATGATGTTGGCGCGGGGGCATGTGATGCTACCCAACAAACAAGAGTCACATAGGGATGTGATTAGCAAAGTATTGCTTACCTATGTCACTAGATTTCTAGCGGTGATGCCAAAGCTCACTAGGATCTAAGTTGAATATGGATCTTGAACTACTATATGTCGTTTTGAGGGAAAACGGTTCCAAGCATATAGTGGAATAATGATTTTTTATTAAAATGTTTAATAAGAGTTTTACATTTACATAGTGCTTATATTCGCATAATTTCTGTTGTAGATCATGGCACCAACCGCTAGTAACACTTTCAATTTGCACTCGATTCTTGAAAAAGAGAAGCTTGGTGGAATAAACTTTATTGATTGGTATCAAAACTTGAGAATTGTTCTCAAGCAAGAAAAAAAGGAATATGTTCTAGAGCTTCCCTATCCTGATGATCTGCCAGATAATGCTACTGCCGCTCAGAAAAGGGAGTATGAGAAGCATACCAATGATACAATTGATGTTAGCTGTCTCATGCTTACCACTATGTCCTCTGAGCTTCAGAAGCAATATGAGAACGTGGATGCCCACAATATGATTGAGGGACTCCGTGGTATGTTTGAGAACCAAGCAAGGTCTAAGAGGTACAATATCTCAAAGTCCTTGTTTGCGTGCAGGCTAGCTGAAAATGGTTCTGTCAGTCCTCATGTGATCAAGATGATTGGTTACATTGAGAATCTGGAGAAACTTGGTGTTGCTCTACACCCTGATTTGGCCACAGATGTGATTCTCCAGTCACTTTCCGCGACCTATGAGCCTTTCATTTTGAACTTTCAAATGAATAGCATGGAGAAGACATTGGCTGAGTTGCATGGGATACTTAAGACAGCTGAGGCAAGCATCAAGAAATCTGGTCCAAGTCAAGTTAACTTGGTTCAAAAGGATAGCAAGAAGCGAAAGTGAAAGGCTAAGGCTAAGGCTACTGATGAGATCTCTAGCACTAAGCCTAAACCTACAGCAGCTCCTAATCCTAAACTGGCGGCTGGTGATCCTTGTTTTCACTGCAAGAAAACTAGTCATTGGAAGAGAAATTGCAAGCTTTATCTGGAAGAGCTGAAGAAGAAGCGTGGAGACACTTTTAATTCAGCTATCAATGTTATTGAAATTAATAATGTTGCTACACGTCCTTATGATTCATGGTATTTGATATTGGATCAATGATTCATACTTGCAAATCGTTGCAGGGGCTTAAAGAAGCAAGGAAGTGTGCAAAGGGCGAGGTGGATGCTCGCGTCGGCAATGGTGCAAAGGTTGCTGCGTTGGCCGTCAGAACTTATCCACTTTCATTACCGTCAGGATTAGTTTTGGAGTTAAATAATTGTTATTACATTCCCGCCTTAGGCAAAAACATTATTTCTTCAAAGTGTTTGGAGGAACATGATGGTTATGAGGTCATAATAAGGAACAAGTGTTGTTCCATTTATTTGAATGATATTCTCTATGGTAATTGCCCATTGGTGAATGGATTGTATTACTTGGATCTTGAGAATAAGCCTATTTATAACATTGATGCGAAAAGGCTCAAGCCTAATGATTTGAATCCCACATATACTTGGCATTGTCGTTTAGGTCATATAAATGAGAGGTGCATAAAGAAGCTACATACAGATGGTCTCCTAAGTTCTTTTGATTTTGAATCAATTCATACATGTGAGTCTTGTTTACTTGGCAAAATAACTAAGTCACCTTTCACAGGAAGTAGTAAGAGGGCGAGTGAACTATTGGGACTTGTACATATAGATGTATGTGGACCAATGAGCTGCACGGCCAGAGGTGGTTTTCAGTACTTCATAACTTTTACCGACGACTTTAGTAGATATGGTTACATCTACTTAATGAGGCATAAGTCTGAATCCTTTGAAAAGTTCAAAGAATTTCAACATGAAGTACAAAATCAATTGGGCAAGACTATTAAACTCCTATGATCTGATCGTGGTGGTGAATATTTGAGCCATGAATTTGGTGAACATCTAAAGCAATGTGGAATTGTTCCACAATGGACTCCGCCAGGAACGCCCCAATGGAATGGAGTATCCAAACGGAGGAACCGAACCTTGTTAGACATGGTTAGGTCTATGATGAGCCAAAGTGATCTTCCATTATCCTTCTGAGGATACGCTCTAGAAACTGCCGCTTTCACACTTAATAGGGTTCCATCTAAATCTATGGAAAGGACACCATATGAGATATGGACTGGGAAGCGTTCCGGGTTGTCTTTTCTTAAGATTTGGGGATGTGAGGCTTATGTAAAACATATGACATCTGATAAGCTTTCTTCCAAGTCTGATAAATGCTTCTTTGTAGGATACCCTAGGGAAACCAAGGGTTATTATTTCTTCAACCGAGAAGAGGGCAAAGTGTTTGTCGCTTGCAATGGTGTTTTTCTAGAGAAAGAGTTTCTCTCCAAAAGGGTAAGTGGGAGAATGGTGCAACTTGAAGAAATTCAAGAAGCTCTAGAAAATGTTTCTTTTTCCGCTGTTCCACAATTGGATGAACAAATTGTTGTTGAATGAATTGTTGAGACACCAGCCCCGTGTAGGTCAGAAAAGGCACGTCGTGCTCCTGAAAAGTTCACGCTCCTAACCATGGGGCAGCGCGACATATTATTGTTGGACAATGATGAGCCTAAGACTTACAGTGAAGCAATGATAGGACCGGACTCTGAGAAATGGCTTGGAGCCATGAGATTCGAATTAGAATCTATTAGAGAAAATCAAGTTTGGAACTTGATAGATCCGCCTGATGGTGTAAAAACTATTGAGTGTAAATGGGTTTTTAAGAAAAAGATAGACATGGATGGAAATGTTCACATCTATAAGGCACGATTAGTGGCAAAAGGTTTTAAGCAAATTCAAGGGGTTTATTATGATGAGACCTTCTCGCCCGTCGCTATGCTAAAGCCTATACGGATCCTTCTAGCAATTGTCGCATTTTATGATTATGAGATATGGCAAATGGATGTCAAAATGACTTTCCTTAATGGAAACCTAAGTGAGGATATGTACATGACATAGCCTGAAGGTTTTGTCGATCCACAAAATGCTAGGAAAATATGCAAGCTTCAAAAGTCCATTTATGGACTAAAGCAAGCATCTCGGAGTTGGAATCTTCGTTTTGATGAGGTAGTCAAAGGGTTTGACTTCATTAAAAATGAAGAAGAGCCTTGTATTTACAAAAAGGCTAGTGGGAGCGCGCTTGTCTTTTTGGTCCTTTATGTGGATGACATATTGCTGATCGGCAATGATATTCCAATGCTTCAAGCTGTTAAGACTTCTTTGAGAAATAGTTTTTCTATGAAGGACTTAGGAGAGGCAGCTTACATTTTTGGCATTAAGATCTATAGAGATAGATCAAAAAGGCTAATTGGATTATGCCAAGACACGTACATCAACAAGGTATTCAAATGGTTCAATATGCAAGATTCCAAGAAAGGTTTCTTGCCCATGTCACATGGCATTACTCTTAGCAAGACTTAGTGTCCTTTGACACCTGATGAGATAGAGAAGATGAGAGTGATCCCATATGCTTTGGCTATCGGATCCATCATGTATGCCATGATATGTACGCGCCCAGATGTAGCTTTTGCTCTAAGCGCTGCAAGCAGATTCCAATCAAACCCAGGAGAAGCTCACTGGGTGGCTAGTAAGAATATCCTAAAGTACTTGAGAAGAACTATGGATATGTTCCTAGTCTATGGAGGTGAGGAAGAGCTCGTTGTAAATGGTTACACTGATGCTAGCTTCCAAACCGACAAAGATAATTCGAGATCGTAATCTAGATATGTGTTACACTGATATAAATGGTTACACTGATGCTAGCTTCCTAGTCAATGGAGGTGCGGTGAGCTGGAAGAGTTCCAAGCAAGATACGGTTGCTGACTCAACAACGGAGGTCGAGTACCTTGCCGCTTCAGAAGCTGCAAAGGAAGTTGTTTGGATCATAAAATTTGTTTCTGAGTTGGGTGTGGTTCCTAGTGCATCCAGTCCAGTGGATCTCTATTGTGACAATAGTGGTGTCACTGCGCAAGCCAAGGAGCCTAAAGCGCATCAAAAGAACAAACATGTACTACGATGTTATCACCTCATCCGGGACATTGTCGCTTGAGGTGATGTAAAGATATGCAAGGTGCACATGGATTCAAACATCACTGATCCGTTGACAAAGCCTCTCTCTCAGCCCAAGCATGAGGCACATATGAGATCCATGGGTATTAGATATTTGCATGATTAATGTATGAGAGATTGTGTAATGTCTATGTTTATGTGTGATTGAATAAAGTGTTATTCTGTTCCATGGATAATAATTATTGCATTGATTGACAAGTACGTGACTTGTTTGTGAAACTCATTGTTTTTCATAATATTATCCTAAATGATCCCTAGTTCCTAATCATTATGTGGGACAATAATGATTCATGGACTAGCACATGTATTGGTTGATGATCATGTTTCATAGATCATTGATATGGAGATATCAAATCAATAATGTGGACTCATGTTGGAGAACATGGTGTTGGATTGACCCACTAAAAGACTCTGCCAAGATGTTATATTTGTGCCATCAGTCGTTGTCTTGAATGATGTTCCTTCAGGATCCTTAGACCTGAGATCATCATTGATTTCTAGAATGTCTAGTAGCATACATAGGGGTTACCAAATGCTACTCCGTAACTGGGTAGTCATAAAGGTAGCTTTCGGGTATGTTATGAAACATGTCGTGGGATGTGAGCGGTCAAGACAGAATTTGCCCCTCCTAATAACAGGAGAGATATCTCTGGGCCCCTCGAGTTAGATGGATTTAGAAGTGCATGGCCATGCCAATGTGATTAAAAGTTAATCATGATGACTAAGAGTTAGTCATGATAAATCCACTAGACGTTCGAGTGAATGGTCGAGCTATCACAGGGATGGCACGTATCTCGCCTTGAGCTTGACTGATATCGTGAGGCAAAGGGATTGCTGAATGCATATGTCAAAGGTTCAGCCGATATGATCTTTATGTGTACACAAGAATCAGTATGTGCTGCTAGGTGCCGCTATTGATTTATGATTTGAAAAGGGGTTTTCACATCATTGTCGTGTACATATGAACCTAACGGGTCACACACTTAAAGGGTTGGAACGTCGCTTGCCTATGTGATTGTCTCTAGTGCAAGTGGGAGATTGTTGGAGATATGCCCAAGAGATATTATGGATTTAATTCGTATGTGAGGGTCATACGGATATTGATCCGTGAGGGATTAGTCCACTAATGGGCCAACTTATCGAGGCCCATTAAAAGGGTCTATATAAGTGGAGGCGGGGCAAGGGTTGCGTGTACCCACCAGTCCATAACCCTAGCCATCGTGCTTCTCTCTCTCTCACCCACAAACCCTAACCGTGTTGTCGGTGCTAGCACGCCGCGCACGGTGCTCCAACCCCGTACGTGTGGATACCGTGAGGAGGCGCTGTTGTTGCTGCGATGCCTGACGGCTGGACTAGGAGGAGACGTTGATCGACTACTTTCTCTACACCGACGCACGACTACGTTGGACGAGCTGCTCCAACCCTCGCTTCCGCTCCGCCTGTGTGTCTAGTGGTAACGATCCATGATCCCCTCTTACAAGGTTTCCTGGTTGAACGGTAGAAATTTTATATGCTATCGTAGCCTACCCGTTCCCCAACATCCTAGGCCTATTAAATGTTGCCTGGAAGTTGGTCATGAACTACTTGCACAACTCCATCCAAGAGCTGATGGAATTGACAGGTAGGTTGGTGAGCCAAGTCCTGGCTACAGGAGCCAAGCAGACGAGTAAGTAATTGGCCATAATGGAGCTGACACCGCCGAGTGCTCGGATGGTCGTTGCATAGACATGGAGCCAGTCACGTGGGTCAGTCTTGCCGTCGTATTTCTCGATGCCAACTCGTTTGAAACCAGCAGGCCAGCTAGCAGCTTGCAATTAAGGAGTAAATGCCCGAATGTCGGCTTCATCGTCGTAATCATTGAAGACGGGGGTTTGCTCCCTTTCGTGACCAGCTTCTTGGCGATGTCTATCTTCGCGCCGCCCGTCATTCCATCGGTCATAATACTGATCATCCTGAGGTGGCTCTCTTCTATCGGTACACTTGTAATATCGATCATCCACGAAACCACAGTGGCGTCGTTCGTCTTCATACACTCGGCGGGCCACCTCGTCCCACTCTTGGTACCTACTGTCCAACCAGACCAGGGCGTCACGCGGTGGGATATCGCTGTGAAGATTGGCATGCGGGTTTCGGTTGTGGTAGTCCGCAATGGGCCGCCACCATGGCTCGGCCGACGGGGTGACCTGCCGATCGTACATTGCCGATCCCTCCTCTCCTAACTAGGCCTTGAGCTGGCCGCGCCTGATGCCGACCTAATCAACATCGAGCGCGTGTTGTTCATTTCCAATACGACTGCCGCTTTGATGTGCGCCTTTAGTTCGTTGACTTGTGGTGTCAACTCTGGGCTCACTTGGAGCATAGGCTCTAATGAGTTTAGCAGGGCAGTTGCAACCGTGATGTTGTGCTGTGGGGTCTTGAAAACATCTTCACCATCTAGTTTCAACGTGACATCGCCCATGTTCAGGTTTTGCACGACCCGGGATCCCTGTCGAGCATCTGGTCGTTGGAGCGGGGGAGTGGCAGCGTCTGGGTCATCGTCCTCAAGCTTAGTCTCCTGCCCGTCCTGAGGCTCTGCATCTCTTTGTGCGGCGCCTGCCACAGATGTTTCCTCGATGGTGCCTCCTGGGGCAGTCGGTGCTACCATGAAGACCTCATGGTAATCCGACGAGCAACTTTCCGAATCACTCGGCTCTTCGATCAAGTCCAGGATTGACTCGTAATTGAGGCTGATTGTAGCTACTAATCTTGATCCGAAGAAAAATTTGGGATCTTCATCCGACTCTTCCCTGTGAGGAGCCAGGAGATCGACCGTAGTCAGATCCGAGTCAGCCAAGCTTGCCAGTCAGTCTATCGGCAGGAACGCTAAGAAGGGGCCGGGAGGGTTTCCGCCTAAAGGGCTGTCGCCGCATTGTTGGGGCCGAGTGGGAACCGACAGGTCGGGTTGACCTTGTGTTCAGCGGATGTAGTTTTGCCGACCGCGAGGATTGGCATCGTCGCGGTCGCCAAAGGATCCGTCGAGCATTGCTTGATAAAGTTCTCGTTTTCATCGGCGATGAAGCTGAGGGTGCCAAAATGAATCTTGTCTCCCGGACTAAACATGGCGTCGAGGGAAGCCATCGATTTCAATGAAAAACTCAACGTGTTCCCCTACCTGGCGCGCCAACTGTTGAGAGATAATCTCGATAGTAGTCCTAGGTATGTGTATGAGTATGAAAGCCGATGGACACAGGACACAGGGTTTATACAGGTTCGGGCCTCCTTGCGGATAACAACCCTACGTCCTATTGGTGTTCTTGTATTTCTAGAGTTCGTACTGGGCAGAAAGTTGTCGATACAAGTTCTACTACTTATATGGACCCCCCTGCCCTCCTTATATACCCGAAGGGCAGCGGTTTTACATGGCAATCTCTGATTCGGTTACATTTAATCCTATCTATACACCATATCTCTTAACCTAACTTGCAGCCTACTCCAAGCAAATATCCGAATGATTATCTTCTGGGCCTTGATCCATAATGTTCCCTAATCAAGCCTTCGACCCACTCGGCCATATTGCCGAGTGGCTAGACATCCTATATACATATATGCTACATCTATATAACTTGGCGTCTTTTGCAACCATCGTAGTTCTTAGTCTTGATGTAGCCCTATAAATATATTGCCAAGATCAAGTCTTGACATTTCTCTTGGGCTATGGAAATGGGGATGTGTGTTCCATCCATGGTGCCAAGACAATCCTTGAAGAAAGGATAGAATCTACTACTATATAGGATTATTGGATGGACTCGATTATGATTTGGAGGCATGAGGAAATGTTGAGAGAGCTTGGGGATAACTTTTTTAAATGCGTTGATTATATGATGATGGAAAATGTCATTGCTATGCCCAAATGTCACTTGGAGATCATCATACGAGGCGTTGTGGCTCAACATGTATAGGAAGAAAGCCAACATCTCCTCCACTATGATCTTTGTATCAATTATGAGCCTTGTCCTTCGAAGTAAATTTTCCACTGCTTTGAAGATGTGAGGTTCTATCCTTAATTTAGTACAATAATTCTTCACATGACTCGTTAGCAGTTGACGAAGCTTCATCTTGCATGTTTCTTCTGATGTATGGCATTACTGCACCCCCCCCCCATTTACCAAAACTCATAACATACAGTGCAGGAAAAGAAACAACATCATATCATCATCATCTTCCTTCCTCCTCTTTCTAACACGATCTCGCAATGACATACTCATTGCAAATCTATAGAGAAAATAACATAATGTTTAGGTACTACAAGACATGAAGAATATCGTAGAACATAATTATCAACTGCTACCAAAGAGCATGCAAGACATACTAATAACAACAATGATCAGTTAGTATGAGTTACTATGAGTTTAGTACCTTTAGGAGTAGGTACCAGATCCCAAGAAGGGGAAGGTTCATTTTCCCCAAGCCGAACCGGAGCTAGAGAGATCTAGATGTAACAATAAAAGGCACTCTCTCTATTCTAAAATTGTTGTCGTTATTGACTTTTTTTGCTACCTTTGACCATTCATCTTATCAGCTAGTATGAGTTCTTCTCCCATCACAATATAATCATTTAGAGGTGAGCTCGTTCCTACGTTCTTTGTTATATGTCACTTTTGAGAATGGTTTGCTACCTAATGATTATATTATGATTAGGAACCACAGAGAGGAGCAGGAGATGATGGGAGAAGGATTTGGGGATATGGAGGACCAGCAAGAACGTGGAAGCCAAGGTAGAGGCCCAATCAAAACCAACTTCGAGTTTGTTTTGGGGGCCAGGATCAGTCTGCACTAAAGCGAACGCCCAAGACGCATACAGACTCGGATTTGGACGTTCTACATATGCACGGAAAGATAAGGAGAAGACCTTTCCAATGTCACTGATGTCATATCAAAATTTGTCCAGAGTCATCAGGAATCGTCAAAATAAGAGAGGGTCTAGAATCCGTGTCGGTGCTGCATCCCCTGCTTTTGGCCTTTGGGTTTTGTATCCCGTTGAGCCCAATTAGGGGCGCGTCCAGAAGATCTTTCATGACCCTAGGGTCTTCATATATAGCAGACATCGCACCATTAGGGTTTGGGTTTTGCTTAGATTAATTTTGTTCATAACAATGTCATCGTTCATCTGTTTGTAAGACCCTAACTTTGTGTTATTAATCATACATCTGTAATTTGGTTGGATTCTTCCTCGTTCTTATTTGTGTTCTTGATTCACAGGCAGGGATTAGCCTTCTTGGCGAGGTCAACCATGCAACGCCAGTTGATAACTAGAGGAGACGTCGTGCTGTAATTACGGGTTTAAAACATGTTGTTCTGAAGCCGGATCGATTTGTGTGTCGCCTCCGACCAAATCAACTTACCAAGAAGCTTTCAGAAGATCGGGATCCCTTGTCCCATCAAGAAATCAAAAGATTAATGATTCAATTTTATTTTCAATTAATCTGCAATTGTAGAACCCTCCAGTAACACAAGTTAAGATAATAAGAGTACATGTACAATCTAAATGTTTTTCACATGAATATTTGAGTGTGGGATACTTGCCTTACGGGTATCCTCATACAAGACTAAGTCGGTAGCCGACCGGGTACTTCATTAACAAGGAAACCGACTGACTCGACTTGGAGCACACAGCATGTAGAGATAGACTTTCTATGTAAATCCTTGTGGATTACGATTAGGGCTCTTCATGTACCCCCTAGCCGATCGGATATATAAGGCGGCAGGGTATCCCTCATCAGGGGACAGGTTTTTTCTACAACATCAATACAACACAAGAACACAGGACGTAGGGTTTTTACTCTCATCGAGAGGGCCCGAACCTGTATAAATCGGCGTCTTGTGTTACCATCGTAGTTCTTAGTCTCGACATAGCCCTATACATTTTACTGTCGATCTCAAGCTTCGACAGTTGGCTCGCCAGGAAGGGGACAAGGCTCACCGGGATTCTCCGTCGACTACAATGGTCGAAATTCCCATTATCCAGTACTCACCGGACTTCAAGATCTCCTTTGGATCACTCGACTTCACACTCGGTGACAACGGAGCCCTAGGTCTAGAGAACCACAGATCCGACTCGGTCGTAGCCGTTTCCATGGCGCGATCACCGAGTTCGTATGGCATGATCCCCGTATTGGTTCCACTCGGATCTAGGGAAGAAGATCCTTCCTTCGGGAATGATTCAAAATTGGATCGGTCTTTTGATGAGGACTCGGTCGGATCTGCTTACCCATATCCCCATACTGTCAACATGGTGGATATAGCAGATCCTACGGATGGAGACCAAGATGGTGACCAAGACGGTGAACATGAAGGTAACCCCGTTGATGGCCACCCGAATCAATTACCCGAAGGAGGTCAACAGGAGGAGGACCCTCCAGCTGATGACTTATCGGTCGGACACCGCCGTCGACCAAGAGGGTCGCGCGGTTCACGCAACACACGCCAACTGGATCTTGGTCCAGAACTCGAAGTGGATGGCGTTAAGGTCTACCACACTCCTCAGAATAACATCACAGGGGCCAAAACCTTGCTCGACACTCTAATGGTCAACGCGAATTATCAGACCCCTCCGATGCAGAAGGCGGTGGCTATGCTTAATGCCGTTGTGGCTCAAGAGGCAGCGAAATCTCAATCGGTCACAAGCTCTAGTCATGTATCTTCGCGAGGTCGGCATAGGCGTGAAGATCTGAGAAATTCTCTTAGCCTCCGTGATGGACGAGATACCATCAACTCTCACTATGAAGAACGCACTCAGGATAACCGATGTTATGAGGAAGAATACCGCGATTGAAGAACGAACGATCGACGGGATGACCGACGGGACAACCAACAAGAGGACCGTCAAGATCCCCCTCCAAGGCATAACCGCGATGACCGTCATCGACGAGACGATTGGGATTAGCGCAATAACGATGATAATGACCATCGACGTTGTCGTCATGATGATGATATTGGTCCATGACACGGCTGCCGTGCAACTCCGTCTCTAGACTGGCATAGGCGGTCGATGACGCCGACCAACGATGAGATCGATGGCATCAAAGCTTACATTCCTAGGCTTCACATAGCTCGATGGCCAAAAGGATTCAAGCCGGTCCCCATCGAAAAATACGATGGTCAGACCAATCCCCGAGAGTGGCTGTAGCTTTATAGCGTGGTGATTCGGTCAGCTGGAGGTGATTCCTATGTAATGGCTAATTACCTCCCGGTCTGCCTGGATCCAGCTGTTCGGATATGGCTCACATCTTTTCCAGAGGAGTCAATCACATCTTGGGGAGACCTCAACAGGAAGCTCATAGAAAGTTTCCAAGCTACTTGCAACCGACCGGGCAACCACTTCGACCTCACTTGGATCAAGCAGAAGACCGACGAACCTCTTCGTGACTACATCAAGTGATTTTGCGCTAAGAAGACTAAGATCCCTAATGTCCCGGACCAACAAATCATTGTCGCCTTCCAAGGAGGGATCCGTAGCGATGATTTGGTTCGTGAGATCGGTCGGAGGAATCATGACCTCAAGCTGACCGCTCAAGAGTGCTTCAAGATAGCTGACAAGTTCGCGTCTGGTGAGTCGGCATTGGATGACATCCGGGGAAAAGGCAAAGAGAAGCGGTCGGACAAGCCTGAGTCCTCCAAGAAGGACAAGAAGAGGAAGCCTGATAACGTGGTTCACACGGTGGACCAACTTCAGAAGAACCCTCGAACAAGCCAGATGAGCTGCTGAGTGGCCCATGCCTTTGGCACCCAAAGAGAAACCACAAAGCAAAGGATTGCTATCGACTGAAGGGTTTTGCAATGGCTACGCTCAAGGTGGCTAAAGATCCCCCGAGGCGTAATAACAAAGGCAAGACCAATGACGATGGCGACAAGGACAACTCAGGAGAGTTCCAGGAGCCCCGCAAGAAAGTCAACTTCATCTACTGTGGCCCGTATGCCTACGTGTCCAAGCGCAAGCAGAAGCTGGAACTTTGGGAGATCAACTCGGTGGAACCGGCTGCACCTCAATTCATGAGGTGGTCTGAGATGCCAATCACCTTTGATCGGTCGGATCACCCCAAGCACATCCCGAAGCCGGGTCGATACCCGCTGGTGCTTGCTGCTACAATGAAGGAGGTAAAGTTCAACAAAGTACTCATTGATGGAGGAAGCAGTTTGGACTTAATCTTCACCAAGACTCTCAAAGAGCTCGGTCTGTCCATCAATGATCTTCAGTCAAGTTCTTCACCTTTCCACGGGATTGTACCTAGCAAGACTTCAGTTCCTATTGGATAGATCAGTCTGCTGGTCACCTTCAGGACCCGTGAGAATTTCAGGACCGAGCGCATTCTCTTCCAGGTGGCGGATTTTGACTCAGCATATCATGTTATCATCGATCGACCGGCTATGGCAAAATTCATGGCTACCCCACATTATTCATATCTCACCCTTAAGATGTTAGGCCCGAACGGGATAATCTCCCTCCACTCTGATCTTTGGAATTCTTTCGATTGCGATGTACAGAGTTGTGAGATGGCCAATAAATAGTTGATGTTGTCCGATGAGAAGGAGATCCAGCAGGCAGTCGGCACGGAGGAGCAGACCAGAGCGGAGGTTCCAACAAAGAAGCCTACCAAAGACAAGATTCAGACCGATGACATCCAAACCAAGGAGATCATGCTCGATCCTGAGGATCCCAATAAGGTAACTTATGCTGGGGCCAGCCACGACGAGAAATAGGAACTCGCGCTCACTCTTTTCCTCCAGGAAAATAGGGACATCTTTGCATGGAAACCATCTGATATGCCGGGAGTTCCTAGGGAAAAGATTAAGCACAAGTTAAGGGTACCCCCTGGGGCTACCCCCATTCGGCAAAGGCTTAGAAGATACGCGCAAGATCGCAAGGAAGTCATGAAAGGAGATAGTTAGACTATTAGATGCTAAGTTTATAAAGGAGGTATATCATCCTGACTGGTTAGCAAATCCAGTCCTTGTACCTAAGAAGAATAAAGAATGGAGGATATATGTTGATTATACTGATCTCAACAAGGTCTGTCCTAAAGACCCTTTCGCTCTTCCTCGTATTGATCAGTTTGTAGACTCGATAGTTGGGTGCGAGCTCTTGAGCTTTCTGGATGCCTATTCAGGCTATCATCAGATCCAACTAAAGGTCGAAGATCAGATTAAAACTTCCTTTATAACACCCTTTGGCGCCTATTACTATATCATAATGCCTTTCGGTCTGAAGAACACTGGCGCGACTTACCAATGAGGTATTCAGATCGGTCAGAACACGGAAGCATATGTCGATGACATCATCATCAAGACCCGGAACGTCGAAGGGCTTATTTCTGACCTGGAAGAAACCTTTGACAATCTGAGGCATTATTCAATAAAGCTGAATCCTAAGAAGTGTGTTTTTTGGGTTCCTTCAGGAAAGCTACTCGATTACATCATTTCGAAACGAGGTATAGAGGCTAACCCGGATAAAATCAAGGCGATCCTTGGTATGGGGCCACCTAATTCTCAAAGGGATGTACAGAAGCTGATCGGATGTATGGCGTCCTTGAGTCACTTTATTTCCCGACTGGGAGTTAGAGGGTTACCACTTTTTAGACTGCTTAAAAAGCAGGAAGACTTCATTTGGACCCAAGAGGCGCAGTTGGCATTGGACAAGTTGAAGGTTTACCTCAGTAGCATTCCAGTATTGGTGCCTCCGGAGCTAGGAGAAAAACTTCAACTTTATATATCGGCCACAACTCAGGTTGTGAGTACTGTTTTAACGGTCGACCGAGAAGAAGAGGGACATATACAAAAAGTGCAACACCCGGTCTATTTTGTGAGTGAGGTCCTTGGCGCCTCTAAGGTAAAATATCAACAGATCTTGAAGTTGTTGTATGCATTGTTGGTCACCTCCAGGAAGTTGAAGCATTATTTTTGAGCTCATCCAATCAAAGTCCAGACCTCCTTCGCACTCGGCACAGTGCTACACAACCGAGAAGCCGAAGGGAAAATCGCCAAGTGGGCAGTCAAACTTGGTCAATATACCATCACGTTCACACCTCGGTCGGCTGTAAAGGGACAAGCGCTAGCTGATTTCATTGCAGAGTGGACAAAGATTCAAAACCCACCTACTGCACAAGACATCGAGTATTGGAAAATGTACTTTGATGGGTCTCTTCAACTACAAGGAGCTGGTGTGGGAGTCGTGTTTATCTCACCCACTGAAGAGAAGCTTCGATATGTCCTTCAGGTGATGTTTCGCGCGTCCAACAACGCTGCAGAGTATGAAGCCCTTCTACACGGTCTGCGCATTGCTGCATCGCTCGGCGTCAAGTGCCTTGATGTCTTTGGTGACTCGGCTTTGGTTATTAACCAGGTCACTAAGGATTGGAACTGTGTGGATGATAATATGAGTGCTTATTGTCAAGAAGTAAGGAAGCTCGAAAACAAATTCGATGGATTGAAGTTCACACATGTTCTTCGAGACAATAACCAAGCGGCTGATGAATTGGCCAAGTTGGGATCATCCCTATCTATGGTCCCGACAGGTGTTTTCTTACACACTCTAGATTCCCCCACGATTTCTCCTTGGTCGGATGTATTAATGAGTGTTGTTACTGATCTCATTGGTGATGACAACATGGAGACCGATTGGCGCGACCCGCTCATCCAATATTTGGATAGGGGAACGTTGCCTTCAGATCCTAATGAGCAACAGAGATTGGAGACCCGATGCCAAGGGTATTTGTTGGTGGGAGACCAACTCTATAAAAGAGGAGGTTCAAATATCTTGATAAGATGCATCTCGATACCAGAAGACCAAAAGTTGGTAGAAGAAATTCATTCCGGGATATGCGGCAATCATGCAGCTTCCAAGACTTTGGTTGGGAAAGCTTTCCGGTAAGGATTTTATTGGCCCACGACGGTTGAAGATGCACACCGGGTCGTTCGGACGTGTGAAGGTTGTCAATTCTTCGCTCAACAAATGCATGTGCCTTCACAGCAACTTCAGATGATACCTTTGACTTGGCCTTTTGCTATTTGGGGGCTCGATATTGTTGGTCCTTTCAAGAAGGCGCCAGGCGGGTTCACTTATCTGTTTGTTGCTATTGACAAATTCACCAAGTGGATTGAAGTAAAACTGGTCGGCAAGATTACATCGAAGAAGGCTATCGAGTTTGTCAAGGATGTCTTCACTCAGTTCGGGGTTCCTCATGACATCATCATCGATAATGGTACTCAATTCACATGAGTGGAATTCCGTGACTTTGCCGATGAGATGGGAATAAAAATCCACTTTGCATCAGTGGCTCATCCTCAAAGCAATGGGCAGGTCGAACGGGCTAATGATATAATTCTTCAAGGATTAAAACCACGGATATTCGACAAGCTTAAGCCTTATGCCGGTCGGTGGGTCAAAGAATTGCTTTCAATTCTTTGGGGGCTTCGCACAAATACCAGTCGGGCAACTGGTCAGTCACCTTTCTCATTGGTCTATGGCTCAGAGGTTATCCTGCCGACCGAAGTCAGCCTTGTATCGGCATGGGTTCAGGCGTATGATGAACAACTTTCTGAGGAGAATCGAGAGATTGATTTGATTGCAGCAGAGGAGTTGCATGATCGCGCTCTGTTTTGGTCGGCATTTTACCAACAAGGCTTACGTCGATATTATGATAAAAAACATACGTAATCGCCACTTCCAAGTTAGAGATTTAATGCTTCACCGAGTGTAGTCAACCAAGAACCAGCATAAGCTTTCTCTAAAGTGGGAAGGATCATATGTTGTGAAGGAAGTCACTCGCCCAGGGGCTTACCGACTGATGTATGAAGACAGCGATGATATACCAAATTCCTGGAACATAAATCAGCTACATCATTTCCATACTTAAATATTCTTTTGTATACTTATACATTATTCAAGAATGAAACTTCGGTTTTTTAGACGAAAGATTTTTTGATGATTTTCATTCTATATCGTCTCGATTCCTTAATTTATTTTATTAAACAATCGAGCCGGGGGGCTAGTAATAATATCCTACCTCAGTCTAACCGTATTTTGGTTTTGGACTACTTTCTGACCGATTTCTTCTTTTTGAATACGGTCTTCATTTTCTTGGTCTAACGTCTATACATTATGGTTATATACTTTATACTGCACATCCGACTACCACTACACTAAACCCAGAGCCAAAGTGCGAGAGGTCATGTGTCGATTGGTCGACTCTGCTTGTTACGCGGTTACGAGTCACAACCTAAAATGTTAAGGCAGACCGATACAATTTGAGTTTCTCAATGACAAAAACATACTTATGATATTTTTATCAATCTTTTAAAGATGATAAGCATGAAACTAGTTTACATACAGGTAATATTGTTTCATTACATAGATATTGCTAATGATCTATAATATTTTAGGATTTACAGCTCCTTTAAAGGAGAGGAAGATTCAACTTGTAGCTCAACCTCAGGAGTTGCTGGAAGAGTAGGCACGGTTGGATTGATCTCTATGTTGTCGACCAAAGCTCGGGAAGTCTCCAGCATGGAATCTAAGAGCAACTGGCACTGGTCGTCAGTCAAGTCTGGGTTTCCAATGGCAGAGCGGGAGACCAAGATTGGCAAATAGCCAGAACCTGACTCCCGGCTTCGGTCGCCACTCATCGAGTGTTATGAGCAATATCTTCTGATGCATTCTCCAGCAAGTACTCCAAGGAATGGTCAGACTGCTCCACTCGGTCGGCATGAACATAGTCCATTACCTTTCGAGCGACGTAAGATAGAGCTGCGAATAATAATTTTTGGTCAGTATGATCAAAAGAGGAATCAAGCAAATGTGAGAAACAATGAAGGGCTTACTGACAAGTTTACATTTGAAGGATTTGGAGGTGCTCTTAGCTTCCTCTATCTTGGCGTCAGCTCCTTCTGCAGTCGAGTGATCTCGGCCTTCTGGTCCTCAACCGACTTGGAGAGGTTTTCCTTCTTGGTATTTAAGGCGTTGACAAACCTTTGTTGATTGGAAGTCAACTTCTCTAGGTCGGCAACCTTCTGGTCACGAGCTAAAGACAAACATTTGAATCTTTAGTGCTAGAGTGATTGGTTGGTTATTTAAACAAGGTGGTGAGTGATTTTACCAGCTAAATCTACATGGCCTTGGTTTAAGGCCTTGGTCATCTCTCTTTGGTCGGTCTGCAGCTTTTCAATCTCCTTCTGTGCTTTGGCGAGCTGCTGACCGGTGACTAGCAAAACACCAGCAAAGTGATAATCTTACTTAAAAACTTGAAGACCAAAGAGTTTAGGACATACCAAAAGTTTCGGCTTCAAGGTATTCCACCCTAGCCTATTTCCTCTCTACAAGAGCATACATTTTATGTATACAAAAAGGGGTTAAGCTTAAAGGCAAGATTAAGACAAAGCAAAAGCAGAGTATTGAAGTACCTTACTAGCCTCTCAATGTTGATGCATGATTTCCACGTCCTCCACTTTGGGCCGACTGAGTAAATCTGCAGATAATGTCGCCTTACCTTTGTCAAGAGGTGAAGGAACGATGGCAAGAGCAGGTTGGGGTACAGGCGCCGGAATGGAGACATGAATTGCCTTGTCAGTTGGCTTATCCACCTCGGACAGCGTGTTTGATGACTTGCCGACCGACTTGGGCAGATCAGTCGGATGAGGAGGAGGTCCAGACCGAGTGTCTTCGGACTCTTGGGCACTCTGAGAATCACTCGTCTGACTACTGTGAAAACAAAGATGGAAGAGATTAAAATGTGTTACGGATGACAATAAGAGGCAAGGAGCATAAGGTTAAAGAATTAACCTAGGAGCCTTCTTGAGCTTGATTCAGCACAACCTCTTCTTCGAAGAAGTCAACTGAGAATCAGTCTCCTTCCTCTTCTGGGTAGATTTTCCTGCCTCGTCAGTCTGATCCACCCTCCCAGCATCACTCTGAGTTTGGCTCGGGGGCTCCGACTGGCTTGAAGGTCGATCGGAGGGAGTGGGGGTGAGATGACCAGTGTCAGCAGATGGCAATTCTTCATCATCATCTTGATCCCCTATATATTGCCATCGGCGCTCAACGATCTGCTTTACTCGCCGACTGGGGGGAGGCAGGGTGGTGACCAGGTCAGTACAAGCGCCTGCAGAAGAGCTCGAGCCTCCAGTGCCGGTCTGCTGCGTCTTCTCGACATAATCTGGTCCCTCAAAATCAGTCGGAGGGAGCGGAGGATAAAAAATATAAGTATCCAAAATCTGCACAAGAATTAAAATATCAAGCAGGGCATCAAGACAAGAACATAAAGGATTGCTCAAAGCAGACTGAGGCTTACTCGGGCCCGCATAGTGCCCTTGTTATACACCTTCCTAATCAGCGAGTCATCATGAAGGATATCCCCTTCAAACATTTTTGACAGGCGGGCCAGGCACTCCCTGGTTTCGTCATTATTGACATAGTTCCACGCCGGGTGACTCTGCAATTTCAGGGGCTGCACTCTGCGTACTATAAAGCTTTTGGCGACGGTAATTCCATCAATACCTTCAGCCTTCAAGTCGGCTATCTTCTTCAGTAGAGTGATCACCTGAGGATCGGTCGGATCGGGCTTCTCCGTCCATTGCGCCAGAGGAATCGCCTTAGCACCGGTGAAGTCGGCAAGAGCAAGGGGAGGGTTGTCACAGTAGAACCACTCATCCTTCCAGTTCTTGTTCTCGGTCTTCATTGGCATATTAATGTAGGCCTCCTTCTTATGCAACTGGAAGCCAACACCGCCTATAGCTACTTGATTGTCCTTGGTCGGCAGCGGGCGGAGGACAAACAGATGGCAAAATAAATTGAAGTGGAGAAGGATGCCCAGAAATACTTCACACATGTGCACGAAGATGGTGATGTGAAGAATGGAATTGGGATTGAGGTTGACAAGCTCAATCCCATAAAAGAAAAGGAGCCCGCGCAAGAAGCTGCAGCAGGGGACTCCAAAGCCATGCTCGAAGAACGAGCGGAACACAATTATCTGTTTATGAATAGGGATGGGGCAAAATTCATGGGGTACCTTCCAGTCGATCCGCACATGCTCTGGAAGGATGCCATCGACCATCATCTGGTTCATATCAGCCTGGGAGAGGTTGCTATTCGAGAACTCCCGAAGCTGTTCCGGAATGTCGATCTCTGATGAGGAGGACGTGGTGGCGGTGGTGGAAGTGGCAGGGATCAAGGTGGAAACCTTCTTGCGACCCATGACGATGATTGTTTTGGGCGTGACGGATCAAATGCTGAACCCTAGCAGAGGCTTGGGGGCTAAGCGCGGCAAGATCTACGGTGGCCGGAAGCGAAGGCGCTAACCCTAGCTGGAAAGTTGAGGAGTCGCTGAGAACAGAGGAGGCGTGAGGAAGACGAAGAGTTCATGCGCAAATATGGCATGGACTAAGAGTCAACTCGACGCTGCTTTTTATACTCCCGCTTTTTAACCTAAAGGTCATATGGGCCGGGGTGGGCCGTACAATGATGACAACTTTTTGCTTAAGCAAAGGTTAATTAAGCACCTTAAAGCATGATTAGGATCTTAAACCTTGAGAAATAAAACCCAGGGGCTTCTTTGATGAGAAGCATTTGAAAAATGTTTAACCATATCTATATGATCTGATGATCATGTAGCGAAGGACTTGATGGTCGTATGGGTATAAGTTCAAAGGTTATGGTATTGATTGAAGTCAATAACCAAATTGTCATAATTGGACTTATGGATAATTAGAGTGACTAATTATTAGAGAAAGACTATATTATGATTGATATCATTTAGCTTAGTAGCGAAGGACTTGATAGTCGTATGGGTATAAGTTCAAAGGTCATGGTATTGATTGAAGTCAATAACCAAATTATCATAATTGGACTTATGGATAATTAGAGTGACTAATTATTAGAGAAAGACTATATTATGATTGATGTCATTTAGCTTAGTACCATTATATGATTGATGTCATATCTGTTCACATGAATTGAATATGATTGATATCATAAAATTCAGACCGACCTGTCACTCGGACATGGTGTATGTCACTCGGCCTATTTGATAATCGGTCAGCAAGGCTGAAGTTTTACAAGTTGACTTACTGGTTTGATGACCAGAGGTCTGCTGAACTCAGGCTTGATGGTTTGAGTAAAATACATACAAAATAATAAGAGCTAATATAATTAGACTCTTGTATTATTTGTTAGTCTCTAAATTATACAAGAGTCGGGGGCTACACCTGATCAGGTGCACCTAACCGGTGCACCAGATCTATCAGGAACTTTGATAAAGAGATCTTTCTAATTTATGATCTACCTTGAAGATTATTTTGAGAGTTGAAGCTCAAAATCAGGAAGCATTCGGGGGTTGTTGTGGGATACTTGTCTTACGGGTATCCTCATACAAGACTAAGTCGGTAACCGACCGGGTACTTCATTAACAAGGAAACCGACCGACTCGACTTGGAGCACACGGCATGTAGAGATAGACTTTCTATGTAAATTCTTGTGGACTATGATTAGGACTCTTCATGTACCCCTTAGCCGGCCGGATATATAAGGCGGCAGAGTATCTCTTATTGGGGAACATGTTTTTTCCACAACATCAATACAACACATAGAACACAGGACATAGGGTTTTTACTCTCATTGAGAGAGCCCGAACCTGTATAACTCAGCGTCTTATGTTATCATCGTAGTTCTTAGTCTCGACATAGCCCTATATATTTTACTGTCGATCTCAAACTTTAACATTGAGATCAGTAGGTATCATCATAAAACAGCAAAACCAAACATTCTAGTGTTTCAAAACCTACATAGCACCCTATGATCATTTATCATCAAATATCTCATCGATACTGACCATTGCATGATATATAACGATCCGGTTCTATCCAACTCCAGGCAAAATAGCTAGTAGCCTTATTGAATTATATTTTTGTCCTTTGCTGTGTGCATGCCAGTCGAGCCTATCTTGATAAAGGTGTTATTGATAGAATTATCCAAGGAGTGAGTCTTGCTGGTTTTTGTAAAGTCTTGAAATCATTTTAGGTAATAGGTTATTTCAGATTAGCGTAGTTAGTTAAATGTCTAATTAAGCGACCTGATTCTTCTCCCTGGAACACAAAGATGGAGTACAATCGATTGCAGTCGGCAAAACTAAAATCAGGACGAAGCCGCAAATGCAATCACGCACGCAAAGACCATCGATACTGTCTCTTCTCAACAAAACCAAAAATCAAGACGAAGCACAGCACCACCATTTATAAGGCTATGCAAGAGCACGATGACCTGAAGAACACGAACCGGCCATGGCACAAAAAATAGAGGAGACCAAGTACGAGGACAAGAACAAGAAATAGAGACCAAAAACCCTATACAAATAATCCTAAAACAACCCAAAATAACAAACTATTGAACCAAAACTTTTAACTAATTGAAAGGTTGAAAATATACGTGGAAATAGTGGGAGCCCTGGGACGCAAAGTGGCGCGCATGCGCGGAAAGTGCGTGAACCCGAGCGTACGGAATCTTTTTCTCCGCCCGCATTCCTGGTGCGGTATCCTCGGCTCCTCGGCCAGCTGTGCTTTCAGCCTTCCACATCTTTCGAAAGCAAAGAAAAAATTAATAAAAAGTAAATAAAAATCACACGATTCTGATACTGATTAGAGTAGCAGGAGAAGAAAGCAGCAGTAGGCGCAACGCGCAACTCCCACCAACCTTCCAGAACTCTCTCACTACTCCAATCGATCCCATCTCGTCACCTCCCCAATCTCTTGTCGCAGAGAGAGAGAGAGAGAGAGAGAGAGGCGTGCGCGTCGTCGTCGTCGGCGGCCGAGCGCGTCAGGCGGCGGTGTGGGAAGATGGCGGGGAACGATTGGATCAACAGCTACCTGGAGGCCATCCTCGACGCTGGCGGCGCTGCGGACGAAATCTCCGCGGCTGCTTCGGGCGGCGGCGAGGGCGCGGCCGGGGAGAAGCGGGACAAGTCGTCGCTCATGCTGCGGGAGCGCGGCAGGTTCAGCCCCGCGCGCTACTTCGTCGAGGAGGTCATCTCTGGCTTTGACGAGACCGACCTTTACAAGACCTGGGTCCGCGTAAGCCTCGCTCGCCGCTTTCGGTGCCTTTTCTCCTTCGTCCCGGTCGTTTGAGTCTCCGATTTGTTCGCGAAAAAAAAAGAGTCTCCGATTGCCCGCCGCCGCCTCGAGGTTGGCGATTTCGTCGTGCCGTTCGAGAGCGTTTCTAGTTTGACTGTTTTCTCCGCTGGGTTTGTTTGGTTGCAGACGGCGGCAATGAGGAGCCCGCAGGACCGGAACACGCGGCTGGAGAACATGTCCTGGAGGATCTGGAACCTTGCCCGGAAGAAGAAACAGGTACGCGTGTCTCTCCGTGAATGAACCGAAAGTTGATGACAGCCTGCCCGTCTCGCTTACTCAAAATTTTCCAACCTCCAACCAGTCTGAGGATGATCATGTTAATGACTTCACTGCTCTGTGTAGTGTCAGTTTGATGACTTGTTCTGCGAATGTGCGTTCTGGTGGTTCGGTGTTTAGGCTATGTTATGTTCTTGCGGAGTATAATGTTTTTATTCAAGTACCCTGTTGAATGAAGTCTCTTGTATCAGATTATATTGTAGGCGTTTTTATATATTTGATGAAACAGTGACATGAATTGTTTCAAGTTTATGATTGTAAAGGAGTTTTTAACATTATTTGAAATGATTAGATTGAGCTTATTCTTTCTATACTTGAGAGGTAGATACTAAGTAATGTTTTACAATTCAGTGTTTGTCCCCTTCACCTACCTGTCCAGTTGGCTTGATTCATAAGTATATCAAGCGTAAAGGAAGTCTGTCCAAGAAACACATAAACAGAACCTTCAGTTATCTACAATCAGCCATGGAGTAGATCAACAATTTGAATGATTTAGTTTCAGCAATGTTGTTTTATTGTTCCCCATGTTATTTTACAGATTGAAGGAGAGGAGGCCTCTCGTTTATCTAAACGTCGTCTGGAACGTGAGAAGGCTCGTCAATATGCTGCTGCTGATCTTTCTGAAGACCTTTCTGAGGGTGAAAAAGGAGACAACATTAATGAACTATCTGTTCATGATGACAGCATGAGAGTGCGAATGCCAAGGATTGGTTCAACTGATGCTATTGAGGCATGGGCAAGCCAGCACAAAGATAAAAAGCTGTACATAGTACTGATAAGGTATGGAGTTGATTGCTAGTCCAATCTTGATTTCACTTCCTCTGAAAAAATCTTGATTTCACTGTGGTATCTTATTTTCATTAAGTAGTTTAGAATAATTGAATAGTCTAATCAATCTCGGTAAAGGCCTCAGGCCTAGGGGTCTGCTCTCTTCTATACAGTTCATAAAAAGTTAAAATTAATCACTATTTCAGATTGAGCATCAAGGTAGTCCATACTCCATTGATTATAACAATATCTTACAACAACAACAACAACAACAAAGCCTTTTTATCCCAACCAAGTTGGGGTAGGCTAGAGATGAAACCCATGGGAACCCAAAAAAGAAGAGACAAAGAAACAAAAGCCAAAAGAAAGAGAAGAGAAAAAAAAAGAAAGAAAGAAAAGAGAGAGAGAAAAAAAGGGCAAAAACAAAAAGAACAAAAGCCAAAAACGAGTAAGCAAGAAGGAAGGAAAAAAGATCACGGTTCCGGCATGTCTATTGCTAGTCTCCAAGCGCTCCTATCCATAGCTAGCTCCTTAGGGATATCCCACGCCTTCAGGTCTCTCTTAACCGACTCGTCCCAAGTCAAGTTAGGTCGGCCTCTACCTCTCTTAACATTAGCATCTCTCTTTAGAACCCCACTACGTACCGGCACCTCCGGAGGTCTCCGTTGGACATGTCCGAACCATCTCAACCGATGTTGAACCAATTTCTCCTTGATAGGTGCCACTCCTATCCTATCCCGGATATCTTCATTCCGTATTCGGTCTCTTCTTGTATGCCCGCAAAACCAACGCAACATACGCATCTCTGCTACACTTAGTTGTTGAACATGTCGTCTTTTCGTAGGCCAGCACTCAACACCGTATAACATCGCCGGACGAATTGCCGTCCTATAGAATTTACCTTTTAGCTTTTGTGGCACCCTCTTGTCGCATAAGACGCCGGATGCTTGACGCCATTTCAACCAGCCGGCTGAAATTCTATGCCTAACATCTTCATCGATGTCACCGTCCTTTTGCAACATCGATCCCTAAATAACGAAATGTATCCTTCTTGGCCACCAATTGTCCATCAAGGCTAACGTCTCCATCCTCATGTCTAGTCGCGTTAAACTCACACATCATATACTCGGTCTTGACCCTACTAAGTCTGAAACCCTTGCACTCTAATGTGTGCCTCCACAGCTCCAACTTCCTATTAACCCTATCCCTACTCTCGTCAACTAACACCACATCATCAGCAAAGAGCATACACCAAGGGACATCACTCTGTATTTCTCGTGTGACCTCGTCCATCACTAAAGCAAATAAATAAGGGCTCAATGCGGATCCTTGGTGTAATCCTATTTTAATCGGAAAGTCATTGGTGTCGCCATCACATGTCCGAACACATGTCCTCGCGTTCCTGTACATATCCTTGATGAGGGTAATGTACTTAGTTGGGACTTTGTGCTTCTCCAAGGCCCACCACATGACACTTCTTGGCACTTTGTCATATGCCTTCTCGAGGTCAATAAAGACCATGTGTAAGTCCTTCTTTTGCTCCCGATATCTCTCCATCAATTGTCGCATTAAGAAAATCGCCTCCATGGTCGATCTTCCAGGCATGAACCCAAACTGGTTTTGCGTCACACTTGTCACTCTTCTTAGGCGATGCTCGATGACTCTCTCCTAGAGTTTCATCGTATGGCTCATCAACTTAATCCCACGATAGTTAGTACAACTTTGAACATCTCCCTTGTTCTTGAAGATCGGTACTACTATACTCCTCCATTCTTCCGGCATCTTGTTTGACCGAAAGATGAGGTTAAAAAGCTTAGTTAACCATACTATGGCTCTGGCACCTAAGCATCTCCATACTTCGATGGGGATACCATCAGGGCCCATCGCTTTACCACTCTTCATCCTCTTCAAAGCTTCCTCTATCTCTGTCTCCTGAATTCTCCTCACAAAGCGTCTGTTGTTAACATCAAATGAGTCATCCAACTCAAGTATAGGACCTTCCTCCTCTCCGTTAAACAACTTATCAAAGTACTCTCGCCATCTGTCCTTGATCTCCTCATCTCTTACCAGGAGTCGGTCTACCCCATCCTTGATACATTTGATTTGGTTGATGTCCCTCGTCTTCTACTCACGGATCCTAGCCATCCGATAGATGTCCTTCTCCCCTTCCTTCGTGCCTAGTCGCTGATAAAGGTTATCATATGCCTGACCCTTTGCTACACTCACTGCTCACTTTGCAGCCCTCTTGGCTATTTTATAGCCTTCTATGTTGGTTGCACTCTTGTCAAGATGTAGGCGCTTGAAACACTACTCCTTGATAGCCCTTTGCACCTTATCATTCCACCACCAGGTGTCTTTTGCTTCTTGTTTGCCTCCTCTACTCACGCCAAACACTTCTGAAGCTACCTTCTGAACACATGTTGCCATTTTTAGCCACATGTCATCTGGTCCTTCTCCTTCCTCCCAGGGTCCCTCTCCTAGCATCCTCTCCTTAAAAGTTTGCGCCAGCTCCCCTCTAAACTTCCACCACTTCGTTCTCGCGGTCTTGGTATGTTTGTCCCTATATACACGTACCCGAAAACGAAAATCCACCACCACAAGCTTATGTTGAGTGACGACACACTCCCCAGGTATCACCCTACAGTCCAAGCAAGCACGCCTGTCCTCCCTCCTGGCAAGGATAAAGTCGATTTGGCTCGAGTGTTGTGCACTTCTAAAGGTCACTAGATGGGATTCCCTCTTCCTAAATAGGGTATTCGCTACCAACAAGTCATAAGCTAGCGCCCAATTAAGTATATCCTCCCCCTCCTGATTCCTATTACCATACCCGAACCCCCCATGGACCCGTTCGAACCCTACATTAGACGTCCCCACATGGCCGTTAAGGTCTCCTATGAAAAGCTTCTCACTGATAGGTATGGCACTAACCATGCTATCTAGATCTTCCCAAAACTGACTCTTGATGCTCTCACTAAGACCTACCTGAGGGGCATATGCACTAATCACATTTAAAGCCGAATCTCCAACTATCAGCCGAACAAGGATAATCCGGTCCCCGTGCCTCCTAACATCTACGACTCCATCCTTAAGGCGACTCCATCCTTAAGGCTCCTGTCGATCAAGATGCCTACACCATTTCTACCCGATGTTGTACCAGTGTACCAAAGCTTGTAGCCAGTATTCTCCACCTCCTTCGCCTTCTGGCCCTTCCATTTAGTCTCTTGAACGCATAGGATATTTACATGCCTCCTAGTTGCCACATCAACTAGCTCTCGTAACTTGTCTGTTAGGAACCCTACGTTCCAACTCCCTAGACGAATCCTAGTTGGCTCGGCTAACTTTCTTACCCTTCGCACCTGTCGAGGAAAGTGCGAAGACCCTCGCTCATTTTTCACCACACCCGGGCGTAGATGTAGCGTGCCACTAAGGTTGCGACGACCCGACCCTTGCTCACTATTCATCGTACCCAGGTCACGATACGATGCGCCACTAAGGTTGTGACGACCCGGTCCTTGCCCATTTGACACCACACCCGGGTTCCGATGTAGCGCGTCGCTAAGAGGCTTACGCCCCAACGAATTTTTTATGGGTTTCATATCCATTTGAGTGGCTGGGTTTTTGACGTTGGTTTGCCAAACCTAACACAACCCTCCTCCTTTACCCAGGCTTGGGACTGGCTATATTGAGACTCAACATTCCAAGTATAATTTTTAAAAGCTTCAAAGCTTAACAGTGACTTGTACCCACCCCGTGCTGGAGCTTTTTTTTTTTTTTTTGAAACTCACAGTTCTGGAGCTTGGAAGCTTTTACAGGGGTGGCCAATCTATTCAAGAATTTTGCCAAGGGGGGGGGGGGGGGGTCATCATAGGCACTGTTTGTTGATGCTCATGGGAGAAGCGTGACCACCAAAATCAGATTATTCGCACCACAAAGATTTTCAGGATTCTTGCTTTTCGATTCTTGTAGTTCAAATCTCTAAAGCCGCTTACCAGAAAAGCCGATTCTTGTGAAATAAGCAAAGCGTTTGGTGGGATTATTCGTTTATTTTCACCGATAAGCTGATTATAAGCGGAAACAAACATGGCCATAGTATATTTCTACCAATCAAGCACCAAACCAAGGACTTTTATGTGATTTCACAAAGTTAGGGTGGGCCATGCCCTGACTATACCCAGTACCTATGATGTGAAAAATTTTACGGTGGTTTTAGCATTCGTGGGAACAGTTATCATTTATTGATCTATCTGCATTTTTGTCAACTTTATTTGTTCCTTCAGTTTTGTAATTATCATTTGGATGCCAACTTTAGTCATCAGGGCACCCATGGAGTTTTTCTCAACTGTTCCTATACAACACACTTTGTTAATTTGCAGTTGCACTTATTGCACTTCTGGTCATACATGTCTTTCTTTCCTCCATCCTATGTATATATTATAATCTAATTTCAAACCATTAATTTAATGTAATAACTCCTGATCAGGTAGATTGAGTTATAATTACCTGAAATTGTAATGATATTATTATTATAATGTTAGCCAGTTAACGAAGCTGAAAAATATTAGTTAAACATGGTGTGTTACTCTGAGATTTTGCAGCTGGAATCTAGTTGCTCCCTTTTTTCCTTCATGCTGATGAAAAAGATGAAGAATTCAGTGCCTTTTTTTCCTCGCATTTGTATGTATATTGATCACGTGGAAGCTTTTATTTTACTTTCCTCTGAGGGCTGCTATGTTCAAACAGCATTCATGGTCTTATACGTGGCGAGAATATGGAGCTTGGGCGTGATTCAGACACGGGTGGTCAGGTGCTTACTGTTTCACCTTGATGTTTCCTTGGTGCAACTTTTGTTATGTCTCTGTTCCTATTCAATGTGATTTTTCCTTCAGATTGGAACCTACAGTTTTTTGTACTATGTGACGACCGTGTTTTGAATTATGTGTCCACAACATGCAGGTGAAATATGTTGTTGAGCTTGCTAGGGCTTTAGGTTCAACATCAGGAGTATACAGAGTGGATCTACTGACAAGGCAGATTTCTGCACCTGATGTCGACTGGAGCTATGGGGAACCTACTGAGATGCTGAGCCCAAGAGGTTCTGAGAGCATAGGGCATGAGATGGGTGAAAGCAGTGGTGCCTATATTGTCCGGATACCATTTGGACCAAGAGATAAATATATCCCCAAAGAGCATCTCTGGCCCCACATCCAGGAATTTGTTGATGGTGCGCTTGTTCATATTATGCAGATGTCCAAGGTTCTTGGGGAACAAATTGGTAGTGGGCAGCCAGTATGGCCTGTTGTTATACATGGACACTATGCTGATGCCGGTGATTCTGCTGCTTTACTGTCTGGGGCACTCAATGTGCCCATGGTATTCACAGGTCATTCTCTAGGCAGAGACAAGTTGGAGCAGCTTCTGAAGCAAGGGCGTCAGACGAGAGACGAAATAAATACTACTTACAAGATAATGCGTCGAATTGAGGCTGAGGAACTTTGTCTTGATGCATCTGAAATCATTATTACTAGCACGAGGCAAGAGATAGAACAACAATGGGGCTTATATGATGGTTTTGATCTAACTATGGCTCGAAAACTTAGAGTAAGAATAAAACGAGGTGTAAGCTGCTATGGTCGGTGGATGCCTCGCATGATCGTAAGTACATCTGCATCAATTCATTCTCTCCAATGCACTTCATTTTGACAATACCTTCATGATGTTAACTGTTTTTTGATATTATCAGGCAATCCCTCCAGGCATGGAGTTTAGCCATATAGCCCCTCATGATGTTGACCTAGATGGTGAAGAAGGAAACGAAGATGGCTTAGGTTCGCCAGATCCACCTATTTGGGCTGATGTGCGTTTGTTTTTATTATTTTATCCTTTACAACTGACCGAGTGAATTTGCAAGTATGCCACCAAGGCCAGTTGCTCTTTTTTTTTTACTTATGATATTTGTTTTGATATATTTTCAGATAATGCGTTTCTTCTCAAACCCTCGTAAGCCTATGATTCTCGCACTTGCTCGTCCAGATCCCAAGAAAAATATTACTACACTGGTCAAGGCATTTGGCGAACATCGTGAACTTAGAAATTTAGCAAACCTTGTATGTATGCTGATTCTATAATGTTTGTATATTTGTCTTTTACTGTCGTTTCACTGGCTGTCTTATGATCTAAGCTAAGCTACTAATATAGTGTTTTTAGACTATCAAGGCATGTATTGAGTCTGGGTAATTGTTTATATTTGCAGACACTAATTATGGGTAATCGTGATGTTATTGATGAAATGTCAAGCACAAATGCAGCTGTTTTGACTTCCGTACTGAAGCTAATTGACAAATATGATCTATATGGACAAGTGGCATACCCCAAGCACCATAAGCAATCTGAAGTTCCAGATATTTATCGATTAGCGGCAAGAACAAAGGTGATAAAATCTTCTGTTCTTGCATTGTATTGCGATCAGAATGTTAAAGGATCCTGTGATGTATCTTTATTGAGGTTATACTATGTACTCAGAATTGTCTGTTGACCAAATTATGACAACCAGGCTATGGGTGTGTCTTATCTGGAGAATGGTACCTATACTAATAGTTATTTTTTAATCATATCTCAGTATCAGCTGTCTAGTGCATTCTGTTGTTCTGTCTTGGTAATGTATCATATTAACTGCTTATTTGTTGATCCACATTTCTGCCTTTTTTTTCTCAGAATACATTTGCTTTTTTATCTTCATAGTTTAACTCTCAAAACTGTGTAGTTATGCTACTATGTGTTGTAATTGTAGATTTCGCATCTTGAAATGTTGACTTACACTTGCCTATGTTTCTATTTCTTTCAGGGTGTATTTATAAATTGTGCATTCATCGAACCGTTTGGGCTCACCTTGATTGAGGTTGCTGCTGCTGCAAAATTTACTTTGGTTTCTAATACTTGCCTTAGTGATGGTTGTTTGATGTTTGCACCTTGTTGCTTGCTAGGCTGCTGCGTATGGTCTACCAATGGTTGCTACCAGGAATGGCGGGCCTGTTGACATACATCGGGTATTGTGCACCAGCCTTCTTGGTTTGTTGTTAAATTTTTTGATCTTGTTGATGTCATTTTATTTTCCTTGTTTTGGTTCTTTGGTTCAGGTTCTTGATAATGGCATTCTTGTTGATCCCCACAATCAAAATGAAATAGCTGAGGCCCTTTATAAGCTTGTATCAGATAAGCATTTATGGGCACAATGCTGCCAGAATGGTCTGAAAAATATCCATCAATTTTCTTGGCCTGAACATTGCAAGAATTATTTGTCACGGGTTGCTACTCTCAAGCCTAGACATCCCCGGTGGCAAAAGAGGGATGATGCTACTGAACTGTCTGAAGCAGATTCACCTGAAAACTCTCTCAGGGATATTCATGACATATCACTTAACCTAAAGATTTCCTTGGATAGTGAAAAGTCAGCCAGCAAGGACGGAAATTCAACTGCTGTGAGAAGACATATTGAGGATGCAGTGCAGAAGTTGTCGAGAGGAGATAGTGCCAATAGAAAGGATGAGTCATGTGATAACACTGAGGCTACCACGGGCTCCAGTAAGTGGCCATCATTGCAGAGGAGGAAGCACATTATTGTGATTGCTATAGACTCTGTGCAAGATGCAGACTTCGTGCAGGTTATTAAAAACATTTTTGCAGCATCAAGCAATGAGAGATTGACTGGTGCTATTGGTTTTGTATTGTCAACATCTCGAGCAATATCAGAGATACATGCTTTGTTGATATCGGAGGGCATAGAAACTAGTGATTTTGATGCCTTCATATGCAACAGTGGCAGTGATGTTTGCTATCCATCATTAAGTTCTGAAGACATGCTTAGTCCTGGGGAGCTCCCATTCATGATTGATCTTGATTATCACTCCCAAATTGAATACCGTTGGGGTGGAGAAGGTTTAAGGAAGACACTGCTTCGTTGGGCAACTGAACAAAACAATGAAAGGGGACAGAAAATTGTTGTTGAAGATGAAGAGTGTTCATCCATGTACTGCATTTCATTTAAAGTGAAGAATACCGAGGCTGTATGTTTTCTTTCTAGTCCTCTTGTGCTCTTGATGTTGATTTCTCCAGTGTCTTTTTCAAATTTCTTCGCAACTTTTGATGTTTTGTATGTTAATCTGTTTAGGTACCTCCTGTTAAAGAGCTTCGGAGGACAATGAGAATTCAAGCGCTGCGTTGCCATGTTTTGTACAGCCATGATGGTAGCAAGTTGAACGTTATTCCTGTTTTAGCTTCACGTTCACAGGCTTTAAGGTCTGATATTTACCTGTAAATAAGTAATTTCCTTTTATTTCTAGACTTGTTCATTTGAGGAAAAGTTGTGTAGCTTCCAGTACTATATATGCCCCTCTACATTTACTACCAATAATTGTAGGTTTATTCAAAATGCATAATATAATGTAGATTCATAAAGTACATTAGTATTGTTGATTCAGCATGAAATGCCATTCATGAAGATATATATATTTACTTACTACAGTCGTCAAAATATAGTTTTCTTTACTCCATTGAATTCTAGTTGAAACTGGCGGTTGCAGCAATATGTTTAAAAACGTCGAATTGGTGCTGTTGATTCCATATGGCTTTCATTTAATGTGTATATACGTTTTAAGTTACAATGTGCTTCTCTACGAAATTTTGTGTTAAAAAATGTGTGACCATAAAAGTGCTATGCAAGAGGCTAATATATACCATATAAAGAGAATTACCTTTCTTATAAGGTGCATGTACTAGTGTCTACTGGAAAAAGTACTGCCTAGATATGCCTGAGTTTTTGTGGAGTAGAACTTGTCATACTTGCTGGGTCTGATAAATATCAAACAAACCTTTCTAAGAGTATGCTTCCTCATTCGCTTGTTTCTTTATGCAGATATCTGTATATAAGATGGGGGGTAGATCTGTCAAACATGACAGTCATTGTTGGTGAAAGTGGGGACACCGATTATGAAGGACTGCTCGGAGGCGTGCACAAGACTATCATACTAAAAGGCTCCTTCAATGCTCCTCCAAACCAAGTTCATGCTGCCAGAAGCTATTTGTTGCAAGATGTTGTATCTTTTGAGAAACAAGGAATTGCTTCAATGGAGGGATATGGTCCAGATAGCTTAAAATCAACTCTACAGCAATTTGGTATATTGAACGGTTGAACTTCGAACTTGTTGTCAGCGCAAGAATCAATTAGTATGTTGGATCACACTTTCGGTGGTGTAATTTGGTGAATAAACATGAAATATCTTGAATATATACATGAGCTTGAAAATAAGTAAACCAAGTGATGCTTATTTGTATCGCTTTCCTCAGTTACAATTCAACTTGTTTAACCGAATAGGATACAACAAAAATAGCAATAAAGACTTTTAGTCCCAAGCTAGTTGGGATGGGCTAGAGATGAAACCCACAAGAATCAATAGAATAGGATAAACAAGAGTAAAGGAAGATGGAAAAGAAAAAGAGGAAAAATAGGAGTGGAGAAAAGCGATTGACCAAAAAGACAAGGTACATAAGATAGATATTTTAATTTTCTTTTTAGTTTTGATTCTTTACTACTTATAAATATTGCAGTTGGTGGTGTCCGGCGGTCGGTCGTCGTTGTGTCGAGCTGACAGCTAGACCCCACGAAGTGAGCGCGGCGACTCCCACCGTGCCACCGTGCCTTTCCCTGCCCGACTCTGACTCACCACCGACAAACGACTCCCACATCCGTCTCTCTCTCTCTCTCTCTCTCTCTCTCTCTCTCTCTCTCTCTCTCTTGTTCATCACTTCCTCTTCAGATCAGCGCCAATTTGGCGCCCCCACGAAGCCGCTGATCCGATGTCCCCTATCGCCTGTTGATTCGCTGGTTCATGATAGCTTCCAGCGACGCTGCCACCATCATTGCCATATCCCATCAGCGAGTGGGCAGTTGCCACCATCCCCCTAACCCATTGGCCACGCCGGCGTAGGAAAGGCATGGGATGCATAAGGGCCGACGGTTTTAGGGCCTAGGGCGGTACAACAGTCGTCCTCGTATAGAAAAACATCATGATGTCTCTCTTGGCATTCATCCCAGATCAATCCACACTAGCTTCTGTCATCCCTTCACCTTGGTGCCTTCATCTGCAGTAGAACTCCGCCGCCTCTTCTACACCTCCAGCCGTGTGGAGGATGCCGGTGCTGGAGCCATGGACGGGTGGATTCTTGGGGATTGCTTGACCCAACATCGATCTAGTAGCTTCATCCACGGATCCACCCCGTCAGCTTGACTCAGGAGATCACGGGGCGATGACAAACTACGTCGCTTGCTGAAATGCTGATCCCTCAGCCCACGCTCCGCTTGCCCTTTGAGGGAGAGGGATTACTTTTTTTTTGAATATGTGTGTGAGAGATATCAGAGAGAGAGAGAGAGAGAGAGAGAGAGAGAGAGAGAGAGAGGGAGGGAGGATCTGTGTTGATCGGCCTAGAAACATCATCGCTGCATCGTTACCTAAAGGCCCTTTTAGGTGAATTCTGATTCACGGATAAACACCGGTAATGGAATAGATAACCACATTGTTGTTATAGGCATCACACATAGAGCATATTGACAGCTTACTTCTGTTTGACACATGACATGATTTGGTGCTACACTCTGAGGGCTAGTTTGGTTGCTACCCTCGTCTGATTTGCCTGAGCCGGGTCGTTGCCTTTCATGCCTGAGCTCTCCTCTTTCCAAACGTTGGTTGAGCTATCACTTCCGCCCTCCGCTTCCGATGATGCAGGCTGCAGCTACCGCTTGTCGGCGATAATGACAACACGGTCAGAAGAGGCCCCTCCTCTCCATGTTTTCATCTCACTCATCGTTGCACCAAAGTAGAGCAGGAGCGTTGTCACACCGCAGGCATACACGAGAATAATCTGAAATCCATCGGTAAGGTAGAGCTCGATTCCTCTAGCTCATGTCCGATGCACGCACTAGCACATCTTCTCCATCAATTCTCACCATGCATTAGGAATCCAGTTCGCCTAAATTGATGTTTTCCCCACCATCTACCTTCTTCCCTCTTTTGAGCTGCAAGGTGCAAATTCGCAAAATTTGTTTCACAAACCTTGAAATCGATCAAATTGATCACTCACTTATCTTCCAAATCTGCTAAAGAATCTATTTGGACTGTCAGGGGCGTCAATATGGCAAGGCATCGCTGCTGGAATTCGATCTCGTGAAAGCGGAATACAGTCGATGGTGAGGAACAAACGATGAGTAAAACAGAAGCTAACATGTTACATGTTTTGTTTGATAAAAACGTATTTTACACTTGTACACTTTCCTTTCAGGCGTAAGTTACAACCAAACACCTCCGTCTTCACAGCGCCTAACCAGGCAATCACACCATGCCTGACCAGGCAATGATTTTCATCAGGCAAGATGGTGAGGGCAACAACCAAACTAGCCCTTAATCTTTTTTCATTTTTTTTGAAGTAAATACAGTAGGGGAAGTCCCTACTGTTGCTGATTTTTATTAATAAAAAGAAAACCTATAAGAATATAAACAACAAGAGGCCAAAGGGCCAGAAACCATCAAGGGACCAAAGAGTCCAAAAGAGAGAAGAAAAAAAGCTTGTCTTGCTCCTTATTTATTCTATGTGCTTGGAGTAGGGCTTCGTTGCGGAAGAGGAGCTTCTAGGATTGAAGAGAAGGGTTACTTTGATTAAAGATTTTGTTGTTTCTTTGCTTCTAGATTTGCCAGGACCCAATTATGAAAACTTCCATAAAGAATTTGCTCCCAAATGAGGCCTTAGCTTGGGCCATTATGTCGAAGAAGTTGGCTACAAAGTTCCAAAAAATCCCAATGTGCTCCCAGCACTGTTGAGAGAAAGTACAACTGAAAAATAGATGAAAAGCTGTCTCCTCATGTCCTCCTTCACACAAGACACAACCGTAGTTGTTACCCTCAATTTTGTGTTTTTTTCTCCTTAGGATGTTTCTGGTATTGAGTCTATCCATGAGAAGAAACTAGGTGAAGACCCTGAGTTTATTGCAGCACTTGGAGTCCCAGATCCATAGAAATGGTTTTGATGGCTGGACAGATTTGTAGGGGAAGTTGTAGAATGCCGAGGAAGAGTATTTGGAGGAGCCCCATGTGTAGTGCCATTTGTCTCTGCTGAGGATCATATTGCAAATTTTGAAAGAGGTGTTGTAGCTGAATGAGCTCCTGGTGTGCTAGCTCTGTTAAGGGAAGATGGAACTGTGCTTCAAGAAGACTGTTTTGAAGGACTCTCTGCACTGAGATGTTCTTGTTTTTTGCAAAAGAGTAGAGCCTCGGGAATTTGTCCTAGAGCATATTGCCATTCCACACATCTAACCAGAACAAGACTGTGGAACCATCCCCTATGGTGCATTGAGCAATACCTCGGAAGGTGTCATAGAGTTTCAACACGTCGCGCCACCAAAAGGAGGCCTTGTCTTTTGATGCCTGTGGGAGCCTCCCATTTTGATAGTGTGTATTCCACAGAAGCGTGACCCAAGGAGTGGGTCATTTGTTAAAAAACTTGTCCAGGAATTTGAGCTATAGTGTAGTGTTTTGACTTCTTAAATTTATTATGCCTAGCCCACCTTTACGTTTAGGCCGGCACACTTCTTCCATGCCACTAGGGGAGCTATTTTTTCAGAATTATCAGCTTTCCTCCACCTGCAGTGTCGTTGAGCTCTTTTCATGTAATCTAGTAATGTGACTGGTACATTGAGGGTACACATGACAAAGGTGGCCATGGAGGAGATGACCGAGTTTACTAATTGCAGTCTTCCTGCATGCGACAACATGGAAAAGATGGATGTCAGCTTGCGTTATGTTCTGGTCATGATTGGACCATAGTGTTCCACACGAGGTTTGGTGGTTCCGAGTGGCAGTCACAAATAGGTGAAGGGGAGGCTTTCCAGTTTACAGCCAAAGACTCCAGCCAGTTGTTGTGCCTTTTCTTGGGTTAGATTAAGAGGCACCAAGCAGGATTTTGCATAGTTGACCTTGAGACCTGCCGTGGGAATGATTCCAGCAGGGCTTTGAGGCAGAACAGTTGTTCCAAGAGGCGCGCATGATCAGCAAGGTGTCATCAGTGTACTGAATGACCGGGTAACCTGCTCCATCTTGTACTGGAATGAGCAATTGAAACATGCCTTGCTGGTGTGCTTGGTTGATGATACATTGGAGTAGATCAGCGGCAAGGACAAACAACAATGGGGAGAGAGGATCCCCTTGACGAACACCCCTTCTGCAGATAAATTTTTTCCCAGGGACACCATTCAAGATGACGGATGAGGACCCTGAGTCAAAGATGCGTTTGGTCCAGCCCAGCATTTCTCCAAAACCAAGGTGTTCTATCATTAGTAAGATAGTGTTGTGCTCAATGGTATCGAATGCCTTCGTGAAGTCTGGTTTAAGGATGATGATCTCCCTTTTGGAGTGTTGGCATCGATGAATGTACTCATACGCCCAAGCTAAGCAGTCATGTATTGTCCTGGTTTTGATGAAGCCGTATTGATTTTGGTGGATCAAAGGAATGATGGTTGCTTGCATTCTCTCAGCTAGTAGCTTTGTAATAATTTTGATGACACAGTTTAGGAGTGAGATAGGTCTGTAGTCACTTGACTTGGTAGGATTGCTTATTTTGGGTACTAGGGTGATGAAGGAACTATTGATAGCCTGTAAATCCAGTGTGCCATTGAAGAAGTCAAAACAGAGACTGTAAATATCTTCTTTAATCATGTGCCAACACTTTTTGAGGAATAAACCATTAAATCCGCCCGGGCCTGGTGCCTTGTCTGTGGGCATTTGCTGAACAATTCTATCAATGTCTTGAGTAGTGAGTGGGATATCAAGGTGTTGCAGGTTCGCATGCGCGGTAACAAGGCTGTTTAGGTTATAGAGCATCTGTGGTGAGGTAGTAGAGCCCATTCTGTGTTTGTACTCTTCCCATAATAAGCTTGCTTTTTCTTCATAATTGTGTATGGTTCTGCCATCTTTTGTCTCCAAGCTTGTGATAGTATTGATTCTGTATCTCTCAGTAGCTGCAGCATGGAAGAAATATGTCCTCTCGTCCCCAAACTTTGTCCAGCGCACTGTGTATCTTTTACGCCAATACTCCTTTTTGTATCTGAGTAGCGTTGTGATATGATTCTTGAGAATTTTCCTGAAATTACTCTCTTGTGTGTAAAGCGGCCGTTATTCTTCTAACTGATCTAGTACACCAATAACATGGTCACATTCCTTAATGAGTTTGCTCAGCTGTGAGATATTCTTGCTCCATTTTTTAAGCCCACTTCTGAGTAGCTTTAGCTTGGCCACTACCCGTAAAGCACAGTTGGTTGCTGGGACGTTGATGTTCCATATCGATTGCACTAACTCAAAGAAGCCCATGTGATCTACCCAGAAGTTTTCGAAGCAAAAAATCTGTACTTTTGATATAGATGTCCCAATCTGTATCTTACATTGAATATTGTGACATTTTGGTTAAAAAAAAATTGTTAAACCCCTTTGTCACTGATCAGTAGGACCCGTAGGCCCCACCTGTCAGCACCATCACTCAGCACCGCCCGCCACTCGCGCCGGGGCAGCGCTGGCATGTGATCGGGCACGGTAGCGACACGTAGTGCCCGGGCCCTACCGCCGCTCGACCCAGGGGATTTTTACCCGGCTCTCTTCTCTCTTGCTCTTTTCTCTCATCTCTTTTACTGTCGCTTCTCTCTCTCCCTCATTTTTCTCCTCCGCCTCCACCGAAACGAGCTCGGAGCCCGAGCTCTGCATGCTGCCATCGCTTCCCCGGACAAGCCGTTGCCCCACACCGCCGTGCAAACCACCCACCAGTTCTCCATGGCCGCCCAGCACTGCCACTCACCATAGCTCGTGTCTTGGAGCCGATTTCTTTTCTCGGTGAGCATCAGCACCCCTCTGTTCTTCTCTCAAATTCTTTTGCTACCATGGATTCTAGCCAAATTCCTCGCAAATGAGGTTTGCTCACTTGTTTGCGCACCGTTTGGTTAGGTTGATAGTCCTTTTCCGATGAGGTGTTGGTTGTGCTCCACGTTCTCCTTGCCGCCGATGCCAGGCCCTGTTTCCACCACTGCTACCGCACTGCTCCGGTGAGTTTTCCGCCATCGTCGACCTCACCTCCGTGCCCTCTCCGTAGCGCCGCCTCGTCCACGCGCTTGGCTGGCCGCGCAGTGCTGGGAGCGGGCGCTCGCTGCAGCGACAGAGCCGTCGCACTCGCATGCGAGCTCCAGCTCCAGTTCTTTGGGGCTGGACTGCTGGGCTGTGCCCGTGCAGTTGGGCCATGCCTGTGCGACTGGGCCAGGCCCAGTAGCAGTTGGGCCGCCAGATGGCCCATGAAGCCGAATCAACTGAGCCCGATTCAATTCTGGGATTTTCTTTAGTTAAAATAATTCTACAGCTTTAGAAATTCATAACTCCAGTTTTATATCTCCTAAAATTGTGAGGTTAATTTTGTTAGGTTCCAATAATTATTCTCTACCACTTTGTGAAATAAAATTAAATAATTATTTTCCCATAATTTTAGGTATTTATTGAAGCTTAGCAAATGCTTTTAATTTAATGATAGGTGTAGAGTGCCCGATCTTTCGGCGAGTGTAGATAACTTCGGTCGGTGGATGTCGACCCTCACGATCCGACTACGATGAGCAAGCCCGAAGCGTCAATGCAATCGCTGAACCAACTTCCGGAGGATATTAACCTTGCGGTAAACAAGATCAACCTGATCACGAGGATCAATTCTTACGCGCAATCGAAGAACGAGCAAGAATTAGAGGCGAGCAATCTGATGTATTGCACGAAGGTGGAGTTCTGAATTCACGTCGAGAGACGAATGAATAGCTAAGCTAATCTTAAAACAAAACTCAAAGATTACAAGGGGCGCAACCCTTGACTAAATAGGGGGAGCGCGGCATCTAGGGCCGGCTGAAGTAGAGAGGCGTGCGGTGGAGAGGTAGTCGCGCGACTTGGGCTACTTGGGCCTTCGAGGGGCATCATCCTGGGCCGTCGTTCCTTAGCATCAAAACCATCTTCAATTCCTGGGCTCGAGCTCTAGTGATTGGGCCCTTGTACGTCGTCGTCTCGTCGGAAGATGGGTCCATAACTTGAGAAGACGCGACGACGAGAGGTGGAGGCGTGACAACTTGGTTTGGCTCGTCGTCTTCCGTCGTCGTTGTTCGTATGTCGTTGATGTCCTCATCATCCTCCCCTTCTTGAAGCGAAGTCGTCCTCGACGGCAACGCATCATCCTCACCCAAATATGGTCTCAAATCTACAACATTAAAACTAGTGGAAACACCAAACTCTATGGGCAAGTCAAGAACATAAGCATTATCGTTAATCTTGGTTAGCACTTTAAAAGGACCAGCAGCACGAGGCATCAATTTAAAATGACGCAAAGTAGGAAATCTATCTTTACGCAAGTGCAACCAAACCAAATCACCAGGTTCAAAAGAAACATGTTTTCTACCTTTACTACCAGCAACTTGATACTTCTTATTAGCAACGATAATGTTGTGTTGTGTTTCTTCATGCAATTATTTCATGTGATCAATATGAGCAATAACATCAATATTTGGTTCATCTTCAGCATCAATAGCAAACAAATCAATAGGCGCCCTAGGAACATAGCCATAAACAACCTCAAAAGGACACATTTTAGTGGCAGAATGTGTAGCACGATTATAAGCAAATTCAACATGAGGTAAACAATCTTTCCAACGTCTCAAATTTTTATCTAGAACAGCTCTAAGCATAGCAGACAAAGTTCTATTTACTACCTCTGTTTGCCCATCAGTTTGAGGATGACAAGTAGTACTAAACAGCAGCTTAGTTCCTAATTTATTCCAAAGAGAACGCCAAAAGTGACTAAGAAACTTAGCATCACGATCAGAGACAATTGTTTTAGGAATTCTATGCAGTCTAACAATCTCTCTAAAGAACAATTCAGTAACATTGGAGGCATCATCAGTTTTATGACAAGGTATAAAGTGAGCCATTTTAGAGAAACGATCAACCACCACAAAAATACTATCCCTTCCCTTCTTAGTACGAGGCAATCCCAAAACAAAATCCATCGAAATATCATGCCAAGGAGAAGAGGGAACAGGTAAGGGCATATACAAACCATGATTACTCAAACGGGATTTAGCTTTTTGACATGTAGTACAGCGGGCAACAAGGCGCTCAACATCACGGCGCATCCGTGGCCAAAAGAAGTGATCGACCAACACCTCATGTGTCTTGAAAACGCCAAAATGACCCATAAGACCACCTCCATGCGCCTCCTGTAACAACAAAAGACGAACAGAGCTAGCTGGAATACACAGCTTGTTAGCACGAAACAGGAACCCATCCTGCATATGAAATTTCCCCCAAGGTTTCCCATCCTTACAATGCATCATAATATCATGAAAATCAGCATCATTCATATACTGATCTTTCAAAGCTTGCAAACCAAAGATTTTAAAGTCTAATTGGGACAGCATTGTATAACGACGAGACAAAGCATCGACAATCACATTTTCCTTCCCGTTTTTATGTTTAATGATGTACGGAAAAGATTCAATAAATTCAACCCATTTAGCATGTCGACGGTTCAGATTAGTCTGGGTTCTAATATGTTTCAAAGCCTTATGATTAGAATGAATAATAAATTCACGAGGCCATAAATAATGCTGTCATGTTTGCAAAGTTCTTACTAAAGCATAAAGTTCTTTATCATAAGTGGAATATTTAAGAGCGGCACCACTTAACTTCTCACTAAAATAAGCAATGGGTTTATGATCTTGTAATAAAACAGCACCCAAACCAATTCCACTAGCATCACATTCCAATTCAAACACTTTATCAAAATTAGGCAATTGTAAGAGAGGAGCGTGAGTTAACCGTTCCTTTAAAGTGTTGAATGCATCGTCCTGTGGTGCACCCCACTCAAATGGCGCACCCTTCTTGGTCAGCTCATGTAATGGTGCAGCAATAGAACTGAAATTCCACACAAAACGACGATAGAAGCCTGCAAGACCAAGAAAACTACGAACCTGTGTGACCGTCGTCGGTTGTGGCCAACTCTGAATGGCGTCCACCTTGCTGCTATCCACCTCAATGCCCTGCGGAGTAACAACATAGCCAAGAAATGAAACACGTTGCGTGCAAAAAGTGCATTTTTCCATGTTCCCAAATAAGCGAGCAGCACGCAAAGCATCAAAAACAGCATGCAAATGATCTAAATGCTCATTCATGGATTTGCTGTATATAAGAATATCGTCAAAATAGACAACAACAAATATTCCAATAAAAGGTCGAAGAACTTCATTCATTAAGCGCATAAAAGTGCTAGGAGCATTAGACAATCCAAACGGCATAACCAACCATTCATACAAGCCAAATTTAGTTTTAAAAGCCGTTTTCCATTCATCTCCTAATTTCATTCTTATCTGATGGTAACCACTACGCAAATCAACCTTAGAGAAAATTATGGCACCACTAAGTTCATCAAGCATATCATCAAGGCGTGGTATAGGATATCGATAACGAATTGTAATATTGTTAATTGCACGACAATCTACACATATACGCCAAGAACCATCTTTCTTAGGAACAAACAAAACAGGAACCGAACAAGGACTGAGAGACTCACGAATGTAACCTTTATCCAGCAATGCTTGCACTTGACGCTGAATTTCTTTTATCTCTTCAGGATTTGTTCGGTACGGGGCGCGATTAGGAAGCTGTGCGCCTGGAATTAAATCAATCTGATGTTCTATGCCACGAATAGGAGGAAGACCCGGTGGCAATTCAGCAGGAAAAACATCTTTATAGTCCTGCAGAAGGTTAGCAATAGCAGGAGGAATATGCAACATAGGTGCCTCATCTAATGAAACAAGCATACGAGAGCAAACTAGCGCATAGCAGGGCAGATTAGCATCATGTAAGTCATCAAAATCAGCACGTGTAGCAATCAATATAGGGTTATGCAATTTGATCTCAGGTTGAACAGGTGCAACAGGTGGTGATTTAATCAATTTTGCAGCTTTTGCCGCTCTAGCAATATCATCTTTTAGAACTTGTTCAGGTGTTATAGGATGAATAACAATTTTTTGACCCTTAAACATGAAGGAATAATAATTAGAGCGACCATGATGAACACTATCAACATCATATTGCCAAGGACGTCCAAGCAACAAAGAGCATGCTTCCATTGGAACAATATCACAATCCACAAAATCAGAATATGCACCAAGAGAGAAAGGAACACGTACCGAGCGCGTTACCTTTATTTTGCCGCCATCGTTAAGCCATTGAACGTGATAAGGATGTGGATGCTTCCTTGTTAGCAATGATAACTGCTCCACCAAGGTCGTACTAGCCAAATTGTTACAACTGCCACCATCAATGATTATACGGACCGCTCGTTCTTGCACAACGCCTTTAATATGAAAAATGTTGTGGCGCTGATTCTTTTCATCTGGCACGACCTGTGTACTAAGAACACGCTGCACAACAAGAGTTGCATACCTGTCGGCGGCACTAGAGTCAACATGAAGCTCTGTATTATCTGCATGATTAGTGGCAAGCATAGTCTGTAGAGTATCCTCAGAATCACTAGCAGAAGAATACTCACCGTCATCACAAACATAGTTCGTTTGTTTGGACAATCGCGTATCACATGACCAAATCCTTTGCAACGGAAACACTGAGTATCGCGAGCTCGTCCAGACGACGAGGAGGACGGCGTGGTCGAGACAGATCTGGCCATGGGTGGAGCACTCGACTTGGACGAGGTCGCAGTGTGGTCGCGTGACGTGGAAGGAGGCGCCGATCGTGGAGCTGAAGGCGTCTTGGACCCTGCAAAAGTGTTAGGTCTTGACGAAGATTGTCGATCCTGCACTTCACGTTCAGCTTTACAAGCATATTCAAACAAGGTGGTGATATCATCATAATTCTTATAATCAAGAATGTTCTGAATTTCACGATTTAACCCACCCCTAAAGCGAGCCATAGCAGCATCCTCTAGTTCAACTAAACCACAGCGAATCATACCCTTTTGCAAAGCTTGATAATAATCCTCTACAGATTGTGAACCTTGTTGAAAGCGCTGCATTTGATTAAGCAAATCTCTAGCATAATATGACGGCACAAAACAACGACGCATAGCAGCTTTTAATGCCGTCCAAGTGGCTGGAACATTATTAGGATATTTTTGTCTATACTCACGCCACCAAAGTAAAGCAAAGTCAGTAAATTCACTAATAGCAGCCTTAACTTGTAAATTAGCAGGGATATCATGGCATGCAAATTTTTGTTCAACCTCTAATTCCCAATCAAGATAAGCACCCGGATCATATTTGCCAGTAAAAGTGGAAATACAAAATTTAATTCTGCCAAAAGAATCATTAGTAGGAACACGTACCCTACGAGCATGACCATGACGATTGGCGTCATCCTGCTCGGTGTCGGCGCCGTAGTCGCGTGCAGTTTGCAACTCCATGAGCTGCGTCGTCATGGTCCCAAGTTGCGTTGACATGGCCTCAAGACGAGTCATGATCGTTGTGAGCGTGGTGTGGGCAGCCGTATCAGCAAGGTCGAGCTGATCAAAACGCTCGTTCGACGAAGTAATCGTAGAGTCAAGTCTCTCGTGCATCGTCTTCATGTCGTTTTGTAGACCTTCAACCTGCGCCTGGACTTCCTGGAGGGTGAGCTCCTCCGACTTCGAGTGGAAGAGGAAAGAAGAAGAATCGAAACAAACGGATTCGAAGAAGGGTAAAGAACAGTAACGTGTCGTCTATGGTGCTCAAGTGCTCTTTTTTCTTTTTTTTTCTCTCTCTCTCTTTTTTTTTTACTTTTGCCCCTCTTTTTTTTTTAACCTATGTTAGGGGAGTGTGAAGAAAAAACAATGCATACACACTTTTTTTTTGAGGCAGGGGTAAAACGGTAATTAAAAGGCTCTCTCTCTCTCTCTCTCTAGAGTAGGGATAAATGGAAATTGAGCAGAACACAACACAAGGCGAGGCGGGGCGGTTTACCAAGTAACCGAGTCGGATGCAACGAGTCACGTGATTGACCCGGACTCACGGTGTGGCGGCAAAACTTGGCAAGTGATCGGTGGACCAAAACGCAACTGAGTAGGACTCGTTACGCGCGGCCAAGTAGGAGAGCGAAGCGGAGACAACAGATGCGGCGGAAAGCAAATTATGGTGGCTAAAACACACGATGTGGTGGAAGGATATGACAATGATGAGGAGAAAACGATGAAACTCCATGTACCAGCAACGATCAAAAGCGATAGCACAAAAACTCAACAACGCAAATTATTGAACGAAAGTGCGAGGCTCAAAACCGTACTAGGGTAAAATTATTTTTGTAGTTTTTGGTTTATGTGGACTTGGATAAACTCACCGAGAAACACTGGAATCTGATACCACTTGATAGGTGTAGAGTGCCCGATCTTTCGGCGAGTGTAGATAACTTCGATTCGGTGGATGTCAACCCTCACGATCCGACTACGACGAGCAAGCCCGAAGCGCCAATGCAATTGCTGAACCAACTTCCGGAGGATATTAACCTTGCGGTAAACAAGATCAACCTGATCACGAGGATCAATTTTTACGCGCAATCGAAGAACGAGCAAGAATTAGAGGCGAGCAATCTGATGTATTGCACGAAGGTGGAGTTCTGAATTCACGTCGAGAGACGGATGAATAGCTAAGCTAATCTTAAAACAAAACTCAAAGATTACAAGGGGCGCAACCCTTGACTAAATAGGGGGAGCGCGGCATCTAGGGCCGGCTGAAGTAGAGAGGCGTGCGGTGGAGAGGTAGTCGCGCGACTTGGGCTACTTGGGCCTTCGAGGGGCATCATCCTGGGCCGTCGTTCCTTAGCATCAAAACCATCTTCAATTCCTGGGCTCGAGCTCTAGTGATTGGGCCCTTGTACGTCGTCGTCTCATCGGAAGATGGGTCCATAACTTGAGAAGGCGCGACGACGAGAGGTGGAGGCATGACAACTTGGTTTGGCTCGTCGTCTTCCGTCGTCGTTGTTCGTATGTCATTGATGTCCTCATCATTTAATAACTAATTTATTAATTCCAAGTTAAATGTTTTATCCTATTAGGTTATATTATTTTATAAAGGGGTAATTAAGGGTAACTAACCTTGATTAAGCATGTTAATCCCTTTTCATTAATAGGCTTAATCACTCTTATTTAGAAGGAAATACTTCAGACAAGAGTAATTAAGTTCTTGTCTACCATTTATTTGTACCATCATTTCAAGCATCACATTTTACCTTCATGCATCGCTAGCACTAACTTGTGACGTATCGATGAATCGCATAGGACCTGAGATCGTCGAGCAGCCTGTCAAGAATGGACCTGAAGTGGTGCTCGTCGAGCCTGACTCCGCACCTGCATCGTCGTATCAGGACGAACCTCAAGGCAAGCCCCGGTGTGTTCCCACCTATGTTTTTAAATTCTTACTTTTACACAGTCAGTCAGGTCATGATTGTGCATTAGGTTCCAGAAATTGATGGACACCCACCTGCATCACTACCATATCCTATGATGTCTTTGTACTATACAGGTAAATGTAACATGATAGGCGCTATGCTTATGTCATAAGAATATCGGTAGCACGGTATAGGATTATCTTAAAGCATGGAGGCTTTAAGTTGTTTGAGATCATTGAGAATCTAAATGAAAGTTGATGATGATGATGAGACCAGACGGGCCCCATAGAGGAAAGGGCAAAGACTGGGTCTTGCAAGGTGGTAGCCCCGTCCGTGTCGCATTAGGACCACATTGTGGCCTAGGGAGCAAGTATTGAACAGTATCTTCTACATGCTGGTATATGGGATCTAGTAAGCTGATGTACCCTAACTACCTCAGTGGTAGGACATAGCCAACTTTCTTTCTCGGCTGTTAGTGAGATTGAAGTCTCATGGGAGGGAAATGGTGGTCGCTCACAGATAACGTCTGGGACGGGTATCACGTGGGGTCTCCATATTTCAGGGAAAGTTGGAAACGGATCGACCTCTGGTTGGGGTTAGTAGGAAAAGTTGTCATATACGACTAATACGATGAGTATGTGTCGTGTAGTCGGGTTTTACCCAGTTGGTGAAATTGGTTCGAATCGTTGTCGCTCGCAGCAATGAGTACTGCTTGATCGTTCGTCACAACGTAGATAATCAAGAGTAATGAGAAGAGGAGAGTTGTTTATGTTAAATAATTTCTTTTGCTTGCAAGATTTGATTGCAATAGTTACAGGATGCAAACCTTATTATTAATGAACTTAATCTTGAGCTAAAAGATGAAAGTAGATATCCACTATTAGTGCTATTTTTGTAAGTCTAAGTCAACCCACCCGCCAAAGGCCTATGCATTCTAGGTGTCGGCCTTAGCAAGCCATGTTGACGGGTCAGTCTTGCGGAGTATATTAGATACTTAGGGCTTTGTCCATGTTGGTTTTAGTTGGTGAGCCATATTCCTATGGCTGGTCCGAGAATATCCCAGGAGAGGGGCAACTCCAGAAGGAGGATCCATCTAGTGGGAACGCATCCCATCTCGTGAAGAATAGAAGACCGCCGTGTTCTGGGAGCGTAGTTTGAGATAGTAGAATAAAGCTCCCCATTGTTAAACAGTTCATGTTTAGCTTTATAAACACTTTGTTGTAATAAATGTTTTTTCCTGCAAAGCTCTGGTTTGTTTCTAAAAACCTGGTTGTATTACACCATGATGTAATATATTTTGGGCTTGTAAGAATGTATGTGCTGTTGTAACTCACTTTGTCGAGTGTTCTCCTGTACTCGATCCTGGTTATCTCGGAGGGGATGTCACAGCTAGTATCAGAGCAATACAGGAGCAACGGCATAGCATTCTCAAGTCGGTTTCCAAAAACTCTGTTTGCAAAATTTCTATATGACCCCACGAGTGAGAACGGCAGGTTAGTAAGATGCTAGAAGTCACGAGTAGATGTTGCTATTCGATTTAGAATCTGTTACTAACTACTAACTTGTTAACTTTTGTTTGCATATTGCTTGCATCATATCATCTCATTAAATTGTAAATCTTGGGGTTTTAATGGTTAAGTCTCTAGACTGTTAGTTTTTGTTTCATTACTGTTGTTACTTTGTTTTGCTGTGGGAAGAAGTGTTTAACTTGTTAAACCTTTTTCCTGCAAATGCCACAGGGTCGCAGACTTGTTCGCGAGTTTGACGTGCAGGAGGCACGTAACACAGACTTTGAGCGTCAGCTCCACAACATGGAGATGTGACTAGTAGAGGCTACCCAACAGGGGAACAACCAGCGTGTTGCTTTCCGACGATAGTTTTAGGTAGACAGTCAGCGGATTCACGAGTTACGTGCGCGGATTGCTGCACTCGAGAGGCAGATTGTGGAGGTTACTGGAGACCGTGATGGTTTTCACCAGAGGGCAATAGACCTTGAGGGCCAGATGACAGGACTTACTGGCAAGCGTGACACGGCTCGCCAGAGGGTCACATTGGTAGAGGGTGAGCTAGCAGGTGTCACTCAGCAGCGTGACCAGGTTGTTGAGATGTTACTTGACGTTGCAGCCCAGAGGGACCACCTCCAGCTAGAGGTTCATGACCTTATACAGGAGCAGCAGATGTTTGAGGAGCACCACCTAGACCTTCACCACCAGCTTGAGGAGTTGCAGCAGCAGCAGCAGCAGGGACAAGCAGGGGGTGACGAGGCTCCTATGTTGGGCCTTGACTCTGAGGAACCCCTTGTTGCGCTAGCCGACGATGTTGTGTCAGACGGGGATAGTCACGACCACCACAGTAGATGGTGCGGGGATTAGGCTAGCAGTAGGAGAATAGCAGCAGTGAACCAGGAGTAGGAGGGTAGCCACATTTTTGGTGATAGGATGTCAGATTCTATAGACACTAGGTAGTAGGCTAGAGATAGGGTTGTTTAGTTAGGATGGTGATAGTCGCCGCATTTTACTGACATAGGTCAGATTGTATAATAGGTCGATGATAGACCTCTCCACTATAGCAGTTTGTACTAGTAGTAGTAGAAAACTAATGTATCAGGTCGCTAATAAATAAAAGTGGATGTTTTTGTAGTTTCTTTCAGTTAAATGTGTCATATCACTAGGGGCCTTTTGATGTTAATACCTGTTAATCTTGTTGCTCCGCAGAGATGGCCAGTGGTGGTAATGGCATCAGTGATGTGGAAGGGCAGCAGTGCCACTTATGTCAAGAGAAAGACGTTCGCATAACAAAATTGGAAAATCAACTACGGGTTAGAGAGGAATGGTTGGTCGTCCAAGATAGTCAGTTAAATGACAAGGATGAACAACTTGCAAGTATGGATCAGCAGCTTGCAACAACTAATCTTATGATCCGCCAACTAGAAGAGGATGTGATTTAAATGCATAATAATGTATTGAATCAAGAATTTAAGCAACAACGATTAGAGGAAGAGGAAGACAAACCAGAGGAGATTATGGATGCAGAGTCAGTGATAGACATGACAGAGATTCCGCCACTGCAGGATGAAAGTTCAAGAGTAGTGGACTCCAGGAATCTGGAAGTGACCTCTGCATTTCGTTCAGTATAATGAGCATTATTGCATTGTACCGTGTACCTTAGGAATAAAAAAATGGGAGTAGATATGTATAACATGATGAATAAGGTTGATGTAAACTATGGATGTCAATCCATGCCTTGTGTCAAATGATGAGTTGCTTTAATAAACAATTAGTTTATGTTGTCAATTATTCCTGTTTCACTCGTAAGTAATGAGTTATTAATGAAAAGACTTTTCTTGAACAGAATGACTGAGACAGGAAATGGAAGTGGTGCAGAGAATTCGCAAAATGGAGGAACGGAAGTACCACCACCTCCACACACATTGGCACAAGTTATTGCAACTATATTAAACTCTGGAGCGACACAAGAGGATCTACTCCATCAACTAGTTCGGAATACCACTCCCCAAGAGAATTGTCAGGGTCATCATGCTCCAGCTAATCAAGTAACTTACTTAGACTTTATAGCCACCCGTCCGCCTATTTTCTCAGATGCCGGAGAACCTCTGGAAGTGGATCATTGGTTGCGCACTATTGAATCTAAACTGAAGTTAATACCTTGTACGGATACCAAGAAGTCCTTATTTGCCGCCCAATAGTTACAAGGAATTGCAGGAGCCTGGTGGGCAAATTACAGGGGAATACATCCACCTGACCACCAGTATACCTGGACAGAGTTTACTAACGCTTTCTGAGAGCACCATATTCTGGAAGGTCTTGTGGACTAGAAGCGGAATGAATTTCTGGCACTACAACAAGGTGATATGACAGTGCATGTGTTGGTCGTAATTACGCACCCACTTATATACCACAAGAGGACGGTGTACAATTGTAGCTCTTTTTCCCTCAGAGTATTCCAAGGTTATCGAATCCACAAGGAACGAGCAAAACAATTACTATTAAAGGGTTACTAACTAATTGCAATGGGTTGGTTGGTGTGAACAATGACGGTGAGAGAGTGGAGGGTGAATGTTATTAAAGAGGTAGTAGGATAATGAAGGATTCTCTCCTTAGGATTTGTTCACTAGCATGCAACCTTATTCTTATCAACTCGAGTGATGACTCTAATATTCTACAAGACATGGTGGTTTCGTTCACCCTGGCTGTCACTACAGAGGCTATTACCTCCCCACTGGTTTCTTGCACTATGTAATGGGCAAAAGTGTATTGGCCGATACACTAATGAAAAGGATAGATAGATGTGCAATTAAGTTCATCACATAGACTAAATTCGACGAGAGAGTATCAATAAGTGTGAGAGTTACATGACCAGATCCTCGCACCAGAGAAGAGAATATGAGACTACTCACTCATCCTTCCGCTAGACATAGCAGAGGGATGAGAAAAAGCGCTGGAATGCGCACGAGCCGATCAGCGCGACCTCCCTTCTGGTGGGTCTCATCGGTGTTGACCAACCTTCGCCGTCAATATCCTGGAACCCTAGTTCTAGTAACTGATTCTCGCGATTGCCGTCCCCCTTTGGCTCTTGATAATTATCTTCCTTTTATACCCAATGGGATTAGGTTAACTTCCACCAACTCTAACTCATACTAGGCTGGGCCTTCATCTTTCTCGGACTGGGTCGTGTTTTCGTCATCTTTTCCTTCCGTGCTGATCGGCGTAGGCCCGCGCCGATCGGCACGGCTCCGCATCTTGCCCACCTTTGTTACTCTTTAGTTCTTTATCCATAATTGCCCTGTTTTACACCTGTTTTCTGCGATTACATCTAAAACAGAACAACTACAAATATATACAAATATTGGGTTAATTGTTAGTCCAAACCACCAAATTAAGATGCAAAACATTCCTTTTTGGTAGATAAAATAGGCATCTAGAAACCACCAACAGTTCCCCCACACTCAAATCATTGCTAGTCCTCGAGCAATACAAAATCAAATATGTAACAAGAATCTTCACACCATCTCTCATGCAATCAATCTCAATCATCATTTTTACTCATTATCCCACCACAAAGATTTTCTCTCATCTCCTTTTAACCAATCAGCCTATCATACATGAACTTAATCAAATCACTATAAAACCTTTTCATAAACAATTTTAGTTCTCCTCGACTCATCTTTAGCATCAAACATCAAGCATTTGGTCCTCTCTAGATCTCTCAAGTGTATTTCCTTCCCTCTCCTATCTAATCAAGGATTGTATGTGGATCTTGGAGGGCTATATAACTTAATTAAACTATAAGATTAACCATGTCAATAATGTGCTCAATCATGCCCACTAAGAAAGAATTTTCTTGGAAAAGAACTTTAATAGAGAAGAGAAATATAGAAGATCTAAAGAAAAGAAAGAAAAATGTTTCAATGAGAACGATGGCAAAGAATTAGAAATAATCAGAAAGCTGCTTTCTTCGATGACCTTACTGCCTCTCAGGGAATACATTTTCTCTTTATCTCTTTTTTTTATATTTTTTCTTTCTCTTCTTTTTTTAACAGCGCCGATCGGCGCAACACTGCGCCGGTCCGTGCGGTCTATATATAAATTCCCTTTTATTGAGAATATAGGTTGTATCAAGGAGGAGGGAGAAACAAAGATGTATGGTTTCCATGATAGCAAGGAATTTAAATGGATAAAAATGGCTAGAAATACAGAGATAAACAAATAGATCATCCTTTCCTAACTTGGTCAAAATCATGAGCAAAAAGTTGACAAAGTTACTTACAATCCAATTAGTTCAAATGTGTAGCTTGCTCTCATTCACTCGGCTATGTAGGATTATCTAGACCTTGCTTTTGCTTTAGCTTATGATGAGTCAAAAGAAATTTTCACAAATACAAAGCTCAAAAGTTAAGTGGTAACTAACTAATTCAAGTAATCAACCAATCGATCATCAAAAAGACAAGATAAAATAGTATGGGGCGCTTTCAATTTGACAATCGACACTAACTTTGTTAAAGACAATGCAATAATTCAAACTACATAAAAGACCTTGAAGCAATTCTCAACATGACTCATGACTCTCTTAAGCACACACACAAACTTAAATAAATACTCATAAGAAAAACAAACACTCATAAAAACAAACGAGAAACTAGACTCAAAAACACTTAAAAACTATGACAAATGGCAAAGCCCTTCCCTCACACTCAAATTTGCAATGTCCTCATTGCAAGAGAAGAAACTCAACACACTTATCATGCAGACCATGCCTATTTAGGACTCAGAAAATTCATCTTATATTCCTTATGAGAAAAGTGTAGTCCACTTTATTCATCTTGATTGTATCTAGGATTCTGTGATCCACATCCCTTTGATGCATGTAAGCACGATCTCTTTCTAGATATAGGCACTCAATGTTTCTTCGGCAGACAGGACAGCAAGCAGGCAGTTGCAGGTTATGTTTTCAATGCTATAAGGGGAGGTACCGTTCAAACTCCTATGAGCCGATCAGCACAAAGCTGAGCCGATCGGCGCAGTGGTGTTCTTCCACCATTATGACTTCCTCCGCCTCCCCCTGCATTACCGTTAACTCTAGTTGAAGTTCCTACTGCCCTGTCATTACTGCATTCTACAAGTGTTCCCCAATTTTGAAACTTATGACTACCAAAGCTTCTTTGCATATCAAAATCATCACTAAAATCTCCAGACACACTACAATCACCACTCTCTAAAGTTTCCAAATAGTATGACAAAAAGTCGCTATCCTATTCAGAATACTTTTGAATTGGCTTACCCGATAGTCTAGCAGATATGCGAACCTCTGGTGTAGTCTTACACTTCTTTGCAGCAGGCTCTTCATCTTCACTTGGCAAAGTCGTCAGATCAATAAATTCAGCCATCTTCAGGTTGTGCTGATCGGCTTCAGTGTTGTGCCGATCGGCGCAACTGGCAGCTTCCTTCATATACTCAGCTAACTGCTCTAGATTACGCTCACGGATCGCCTTATTCTGCTGCCTTTGTAAAATCTCATCGTCAATCTCCTTAGGCGGCCTCCCTCCAGGAACTGCGCGATAGCCATCATCATATAATAAATCTCTAGGTATAAAAGTTGGATCTTCCGCCAATTGGAGTTCAACCTTGCATTGAAGATCTTTAGCACAAAAGAAACACTTGCAACCCTCAATACAACTATTCTTATGAATCTTATTTTCTTGAAAACTTTCCTAATCGGTAAGAACCCTGGGAAAGGATTCATCCCTTTTAGCTTGAAGATCCTTTTCTGCATCCCGCTCGTACATGGCTTCTTCGGCTTCCTCTTGTAGCTTGAGTTCATACTTGACGGCAATGTCATATTCACTATAAAGTCGGCACCTATGGATTGTGAGAGAGGTCTCCTCATCTAGCTCTTTCTTCTCTTGCTCATTCAATGATCTTTCAAAAAATAGGAAATCCTCATACGACAAGGGCTTAGTAAGATCAAGAAGACTTTCCATGGTATACTTTTGAGAAACACCTTCACTTTTAATAGGCGCTACAGATTTTCCTTTGCACACCAATACTCTCTTCATCATCTGCCGAAGTTCATTGTCCATCTTCACCTTGTCAGCGTTCCATGCGTCAGCTTCGCTTTTCTTCATGAATTTCTTCCGCAGGTTTGACTAGACGAGAGGATCATCTGGTGTTGGCATCAGCACTTCGTCGACTTCTTCCCAGGACCAATTTGCAAAGGGCTGCAGAAATCCACCGCGGAGCCGATCGATGCAAGGGTCGTGCCGATCGACACCGCCTTGGTTGCTACCCGATGCGCCGCTTTCCATTGCTTCTGCTCTTAGCGTTTTGTTTGAGTGACGATGTAATGCGAGTTGATCCATGGGTTTGCAGTCCTTTCATATTTATATCCCTTGATCTCTGACTGGACTAGGACTCTATCTCTTATTCGTGGAATTTAACGAGTCTTATAAAGGCAAGGTCCAAAACCGACTCAGAAACCGAAAAGACTCCGCCGCGCCGATCGCTGCAGGGCTGCGCCGATCGACGCGATATACTAAATTACCAAATCAGAAATAGAAAAATTATGGAAATCAAAACACATAAAAAGCTTTTGTTTTACGTCATTAAGCTTGACCACACGGGACACTAAGCAATGAAATACACATCAAAAGCTTTTAATTCAAATGTGTTGGGTTCTAGATATACCTTTAGACATTATCCATTCATCGTGTACTTGTTTCTCTTGCCATCCATTATGATTACAACTCCTGAAGGTAACACCGTATTCACAAGACAAGGTCCCTCCCATTTGCTTCGCAGTTTGCCTTTACTAAATAATCTGAATCGTGAATTAAATAGGAGCACCCGATCTCCTTCCTTTAACTCCTTCAAAAGCTTCTTATCGTACCACTTCTTTGTCTTCTCTTTGTATATGGCCGTATTTTCATATACATGCAATTGCATCTCTTCCAATTCGCTTATTTGTATCTTTCTTTTCATGTTGGCGGCATCAAGATCCAAATTCATTTCCTTTATAGCCCAATAAGCCTTATGTTCCAATTCCACCGGTAGGTGACATGATTTCCCATAGACGAATTGATATGGTGTCATAACAATTGGTGTCTTGAATGCCGTCCTATATGCCCATAACGCTCCATTAAGCTTCGTGGCCTAATCTTTTCCTTCTGTTGTAACAATCTTCTACAGAATTCCCTTTAATTGCCTATTTGACATTTCTGCTTGTCCATTCATTTGGGGATGGTAGGCTATTCTGATTCTATGTTTAACTCCAGATTTAGTAAAAACCTAGTAAATTCTCCTCCTATAAAATAGGATCCTCCATCTGTAATTACTATCCTTGGTACTCATACCTAGGAAATATCTGCTCCTAAAGTATACTCCTTGATTCTCTTGTAGTATTGGCCTTACATGCCATTGCTTCGACCCACTTGGAGACATAATCAATGGCGACCAATATGTACTCAAAACCATGAGAATTCACAAAGGGTCCCATAAAATCCATACCCCAAACATCAAAGATGTCGACTTGAAGATTGTACTAAAGAGGCATTACATTCCTACTGTTAACATTCCCTATTCGTTGGCATTGAGCACATGTTGCAACATACCTTTTTGCGTTTTCATGCATAGTAGGCCAATAGAATCCACTTGCCTATACCTTTGCCTGTGTTCTGAAGTAGCCATAAAGTCCCCCATTATTCGAAGAATGACACTTTGCTGAAATGCTCGCTATTTCTTCTCTAGGTACACATCTCCGTCCTACTCCATCCTTGCAATACCTATACAAGTATGGGTCGGCCCATATAAATTTTCTCATTTCACTCTTAACTCTTTTCCTTGTGTTCTTGTTCATCAGATCAGTTTGTCCCTTGAAACCTTTGATAATATCCATCATCCAATTCTCTCTACGATCAAATGCGACAAACAATTGCTCTTGTTGCGTTTCATCTCCTATTGGCAATCTCTTCGTTTGTTTCACCTCAGTTCCATCAAGCTCTATATCATCCTTGTAAAGCTTCCCTAAAACCTCTCAATAATCTCTTGATCAAAAATTTCTGACTTGAGGCGATTACTTGGGAAATTATACTCAATTCCGGCTTTGGAAGCGTCTTGCGGACTAAAGGATCTTCTCATATTGAGCAACTCACGCGAAAAATCAATAGGAATCCAGTCCATCGGCTCAAATCCGTCAAGTGGTTTAACATTCGCCAATGTTCTATCCCCCTTTTGTTTAGCAAAGTTGCCTTCAAATTCCTTCAGGTGGTTGTCCAGAATTGCAGCTTCTATCTTGGTATATTCCTTGCAACTCAACGGAGTCATCAGGGTGATCGGTTCTCCTGTCATCGCGACTGCGCCAATCAGCTTAGAGACTGTGCCGATCAGCGCACACGTCAGATCCACAGAGGCGGGTCTGACGGGCTCTATTTCTTCAAATTTATGCTCTGAAGTAGTCATTGCTCTACTCTCGGACATCAAGATTTGTTCAGCCGACGACTCTTCCTTCTGCATAACTTCTGGGCATTGCCAATTTGGTTCTAAATATTCTTTCCAATGCTTGTGCAAAGCTTCATTCTCGGTAATTTTACCTAACAATTCAATCCCTGCCTTGGCTGTCAATCTCAGAAAACTTCCTCCGGCCGATCCGTCCAAATGAATCCTCGATGCCTTATTTGTGGCCATGTAGAAGGTTTGAGCACACATATTCTCACCAATGCCGAGGTCAGGTCCTTGTTTCAACAATGTTTGAAAACGCGTCCAGGCTTCCGCGAGAGATTCTTCATCTTTTTGTAAGAAGTTCACCACCTCTCTTCTTAACTTTTGCACCTTTGGAAAAGGAAAATAGTGGAGACAAAAATTCCAACTAACTCACTCCACTTATCTTTTGCTTCTCGAGATGCTGCTTTGTGCCACTCTTTGGCTTTTCCTCCCAAAGAGAACGGGAAAAGCAGCCACCTGCAAAGATCCTGAGGCACTCCTTCATGATGGAATGTTTGGTAAAGTGCCTCCAAATCTTGTAAGTGAGTATACGGGTTCTCCTCTTTTGCTCCAAAGAACTTTTTTGCTTCAGCCATGCTAATGATAATGGGGTTCAACACATACGAGGAGGCCGTGGCCTTCTTATATGAGGATTGAGGCACCAGGACATCTGGAGATGGTAGTGAAAGCTCCCTGAGCATCAGAGAAGGTCCTGTCGTACTCATCTTGAGAATTCACACAAAACACAAAAACAAAAACAACTAGAAAAGAGAGGATTAGACATTAGTAAAATATTAATAGTAAAAGAACTGGCTTGTTCCCCGGCAACGGCGCCAGAAAAAGTGCTTGTTGGTCGTAATTACGCACCCACTTATATACCGCAAGAGGACGATGTACAGTTGTAGCTCTTTTTCCCTCAGAGTATTCCAAGGTTATCGAATCCATAAGGAACAAGCAAAACAATTACTATTAAAGGGTTGCTAACTAATTGCAATGGGTTGGTTGGTGTGAACGATGACGGTGAGAGAGTGGAGGGTGAATGTTATTGAAGAGGTAGCAGGATAATGAAGGATTCTCTCCTTAGGATTGGTTCACTAGCATGCAACCTTATTCTTATCAACTCGAGTGTTGACTATAATATTCTACAAGACATGCTGGTTTCGTTCACCCCGGCTGTCACTACACAGGCTATTAGCTCCCCACTGGTTTCTTGCACTATGTAATGGGCACAAGTGTATTGGCCGATACACTAATGAAAAGGATAGATAGATGTGCAATTAAGTTCATCACATAGATTAAATTCATCGAGAGAGTATCAATAAGTATGAGAGTTACATGACCAGATCCCCGTACTGGAGAAGAGAATATAAGACTACTCACTCATACTTCTGCTAGACATAGCAGAGGGATGAGAAATAGCGCTGGAAAGCGCACGAGCCAATCAGCGCAAGCATCACGCCAATCAGCGCGACCTCCCTTCTGGTGGGTCTCGTCGGTGTTGACCAACCTTTGCTGCCAATATCCTGGAACCCTAGTTCTAATAATTGATTCTCGCGATTGTTGTCCCCCTTTGGCTCTTGATAATTATCTTCCTTTTATACCTGACGGGATTAGGTCAACTTCCACCGACTCTAACTCATACTGGGCTGGGCCTTTATCTTTCTCGGAGTGGGTCATGTTTTCGTCATCTTTTCCTTCCGCGCCAATCGGCGTAGGCCCGCGCCAATCAGCGCGGCTCCACATCTAGCCTATCTTCGTTACTCTTTAGTTCTTTATCCATAATTGCCCTGTTTTACACCTGTTTCCTGCGATTACATCCAAAATAGAACAACTACAAATATATGCAAATATGGGGTTAATTGTTAGTCCAAACCACCAAATTAAGACGCAAAACATCCCTTTTTGGTAGATAAAATAGGCATCTAGAAACCACCAACAGCATGCTTATTCCATGATGTTTAATCATCTTGCCCAGTATGCCCTAGAATATGTGGATACGGAGGACAAGAAGAAGGTCTGTTTCAAGGGAGGATTAACTACAAAGTTGCAGTCTCATATTGTTCTAAACCAGACTGCAAGCTTCAATGAATTTGTCAGTGATGCTATCATTCTCGAAGATTCTCTTCGCATCCACAAAGCTGCAAAGAATAAAGAGAAGATCTCCATGGGCCAGGGAAGCGGAAGACCATCCAAGTACAGGTTGCTGTACACATCACCAACAGGTCAGCACTATCGTGCTATACCTTCCCACCCAGCTAACTACCAGGCACCTCAGCAGCTGCCACATCGCTATCAATTTCGTCCACCACAACAACAACAAAATGTGCAGCAACCTCGATAAACCTATTCAGTATCACCGCAAAATAATCTACCTTATTATAGTTGTGGTCGTCCTGGACACTTTGCTCGAAGTTGTCCATATCCACCGAAGACATCTAATGCACCACGTCCTCAAGGATCAGGACCAAATCAATTGAAGAACCCGCCCAAGAATACTCAAGGAAAAACAGGGCGTGCTAACTTCACTACGGCTAAAGAAATATCGGAAGGAGGACATGTTCTTACGGGTATGTTTTCTATTGCTGATCATCCTACTATGGTACTATTTGATTCCGGAGCTACTCATAATTTCGTTAGCAAAGCATATGTTCAACAGCATCATATCATGCCATCCAAACTATCATGTCCACACCTTATTTCTACACCTGGGGGTAGAGTACTTGCAAATCAAAAGGCTGCAAACCTACCATTAAAACTAGATAGCAAAATTTATTATACTTCTTTGATTATTTTGGAAGGGCAGGGGTTAGATGTCATTCTTGGGATCCACTGGATGAGTTTCCATAAAGCAGTCCTCCATATAGCTTCTTGTGCCGTATATTTGGATTCTCCTATCCATGGTCGGGATTTCTTGACTTTAACTCTCCCACAAACCCTTTTGCCAATGGTTAATAAAGTCATCGGTAAAAGTCTGGAGGAGATACCAATAGTCTTTGAATATCTAGATGTTTTTCTAGAAGATTTACCAGGATTACCTCCTGAGCAAGAAATAGAATTTAAGATAGAACATCAACCTGGAACAGCACCTATATCGCAAAGATGTTATCGGATGCCTCCTAATGAACTTGCTGAGTTGAAAGTACAACTACAAGGGTTATTGGACAAGGGATACATACGCCCAAGTTCGTTACCTTGGGGTTGTCCAGCCTTGTTTGTTAAGAAGAAGGATCAAACTTTGAGATTGTGTGTGGATTATCGCCCTCTAAATGCTGTTACTATCAAGAACAAGTACCCACTCCCCCAGATTGACATTTTATTTGATCAGTTGATGGGAGCCAAGGTATTCTCTAAAATAGACCTTCGTTCAGGATACCACTAGATCCGGATTAGAGCCGAAGACATACCTAAGATAGCTTTCTCTACCAGGTATGGACTTTATGAATACTTGGTGATGTCTTTTGGTCTGACCAATGCACCGGCATATTTCATGTATCTCATGAACTTAGTATTCATGCCAGAATTAGACAAGTTCATAGTGGTCTTTATAGATGATATTTTGATTTACTCCAAGTCAGAAGAGGAGCATGCTCAACAGTTGTGAATTGTTCTGCAACGCCTAAGAGATCACCAATTGTATGCCAAGTTCAGTAAATGTGAATTTTGGTTAAAGAAAGTACCATTCTTAGGTCATGTGATCTCCACATAAGGTGTAGCAGTCGATCCCAGTAATGTTCAGAAGGTATTCGATTGGGAGCCACCAAGGTCAGTCACTCAAATCCGAAGCTTTTTAGGACTAGCAGGCTATTACAGAAGGTTTATTCCCATTTTCTCAAAGATTGCTAAGCCAATGATAAAACTACTTGAGAATGATCAAAAGTATGAATGGAGCAAAGAGTGTGATGAAGCTTTCCAAACTCTAAAGAGATTGCTAACATCTGCACCAGTATTAGCTCAACCAGATTTGATGAAGCCATTTGATGTCTATTGTGATGCTTCTGGCACAGGACTTGGTTGTGTCCTTATGCAAGAAGGTCGAGTAATTTCTTATGCATCACGACAACTTAGGAAGCATGAGGAACACTATCCAACACATGATTTAGAATTGGCATCAGTAGTTCTAGCCCTGAAGATTTGGCGACATTATCTCTTAGGAAATTTGGTACACCTCTACACGGACCATAAGAGTCTCAAGTACATATTTACCCAAGCGGATCTGAATATGCATCAAAGAAGGTGGTTAGAACTAATCAAGGATTATGAGATTGAGATCAATTATCATCCTAGAAAAGCAAATGTTTGTGGCCGATACCTTAAGCCGGAAAGTACATTGCAATAACCTCACCAGTCAGATACTGACCAAGAAATCGAGAAAAGAAGTAAGTGAACCCAGTCTTTGTGTTCTTCCATATGGAGTACTAACCAATTTGGCACTTATTCCCACCATTCGTGAGGATATTGTGATAGCCCAGAAGAAAGATGTGGGTATACAACATATAAAGAGATGACTAAAGATTGGAGAGGTAAAATGTTTTCAGGAAGACGACAAATGTGTCTTTTGGTTCAAGAACAAACTGGTAGTCCCTAAAGACTTCAACCTTCGTAAAAATTTTTGGATGAAGCTCATACTTCCAAGTATTCCATTCATCCTGGAACAAATAAGATGTACCAAGATCTGAAACAAAGGTTTTGGTGGACAAGAATGAAAAGAGAGATAGCAAGGTATGTCACTAAATGCGATACCTCTCAACGAGTAAAGGCAGATCATTTAAAACAAGCAGGACCGCTTCAACCTTTAAGCATACCTGCTTGGAAATGGGAGGACATCAGTATGGATTTCTTTGTTGGCTTACCGTTAAGTGCACGGAAGCACAACTCTATTTGGGTTATTATTGATAGGTTAACCAAATCCGCTCATTTCATTCTAGTTCATACTCGATATACCATAGAGAATTATGCCGAGCTTTACATATCTCGTATCCTCTATCTACATGGAGTATCAAAGACTATTATCTCAGATAGAGGAACTCAATTTATTTCTAGATTTTGGGAACACTTGCATAGATCTCTTGGAACCCAATTGATTCGAAGTTCAGCTTATCATCCTCAAACGGATGGGCAAACAAAGCGAATCAATCAATATCTGGAAGATATGCTTCGCGCATATGTGTTGACATATAGCATGGATTGGGAAAAATGCTTACCTTTGGCAGAATTCTCATACAACAACAACTATCAAGAGAGCGTTGGAATGTCACCATTCCAAGCCTTTTATGGACGTAGTTGCCATACACCACTGAATTGGTCTGAAAGTGGTGAAAGATTAATCTTTGGTCCAGATATGGTAAAAGATGCTGAAGAACGAGTGCATCTAATTCAACAAAATCTGAAGCGGGCCAAGTCACGACAACTCAGCTATACAAATAAAAGGCGATGAAAGTTGATATTCGACGTTGGAGATCAGGTATATTTACAAGTGTATCCCATGAAAGGTGTCCAACGATTCGGAATCAAGGGCAAATTGGCACCGTGATATATTGGACCTTTTGTTATTCAAGAGCAATGTGGACCCGTAGCCTATCGACTGGAGTTGCCAACACATCTCTCTGGAGTCCACAATGTCTTTCATGTATCCCAACTGTAGAAGTGTCTGAAGGTACCAGTGGACGTTGTTATAAAAAAGTGGAACAATTGCAGCCAGACTTAACTTATGACGAGCATCCAGTCAAAATTATTGACACCAAGGATCGAGTGACAAGACACAGAACTACAAAATTTTATAAGATCCAATGGAGTAATCACTCTGCAGCAGAAGCTACATAGGAAAAAGAAGAATTCCTGAGGTCAAATTATCTAGCATTTCTCCAGGCCATGACTTCTTAGTACCGTACGTTTCTGAATCTTGGGACGAGATTCATGTAAGGGAAGAGGATTGTGACATTTTGGTTAAAAAAATTGTTAAACCCCTTTGTCACTGACCAGTGGGACCCGTAGGCCCCACCTGTTAGCCCCCATCACTCAGCACCACCCGCCGCCAGAGCAGGGGCAGCGCTGGCGCGCGCGCGCGATCGCGCGTGGTAGCGACACGCAGCGCCTACGCCCGGGCCCCACCACTGCTCAACCTAGGGGATTTTTTACCCCGGCTCTCTTCTCTCTCCCTTTTTTCTCTCATCTCTTTTACTCTCATTCTCTCTCTCCCTCTATTTTCTCCTCTTCCTCCACCGAAACGAGCTCGGAGCCCGAGCTCCGCCCGCTGCCATCGCTTCCTCGGACAAGCCGTCGCCCCACACCGCCACGCAAACCACCCAGCAGTTCCCCATGGCCGCCTAGCACTACCACTCGCCATAGCTCGTGTCTTGGAGCCGATTTCTTTTCTCGGTGAGCATCAGCACCCCTCTGTTCTTCTCTGAAATTCTTTTGCTACCATGGATTCTAGCCAAATTCTTCACAAACAAGGTTTGCTCACTTGTTTGCGCACCATTTGGTTAGGTTGATAGTCCTTTTCCGATGAGGTGTTGGCTGTGCTCCACGTTCTCCTTGCCACCGATGCTACGACCTGTTTCCGCCGCCGCTACCGTATTGCTCCGATGATTCCGCCGTTATCGACCTCACCTCCGTGCCCTGTCCGCAGTGCCGCCTTGTCCACACGCTCGGCTGGCCGCGCAGTGCTGTGAGCGGGCGCTCCCCGTAGTTACAGAGCCGCCGCGCTCGCGTGCGAGCTCCAGCTCCAGTTCTCTGGGGCTGGACTGCTGGGCTGTGCCCATGCATCTGGGCCATGCCTGTGCGGGTGGGCCAGGCACAATAGCAGTTGGGCCGCCAGATGGCCCATCAGGCCAAATTGACTCAACCTGATTCAGTTCTAGGATTTTCTTTTGTTAAAATATTTCTACAGCTTTAGAAATTCATAACTCCAGGTTTAGATCTCCTAAAATTGTGAGGTTAATTTTGTTAGGTTCCAATAATTATTCTCTACCACTTTGTGAAATAAAATTAAATATTTATTTTTCCATAATTTTAGGTATTTATTTAAGCTTAGCAAATGCTTTTAATTTAATAACTAATTTATTAATTCCAAGTTTAATGTTTTATCCTATTAGGTTATATTATTTTATAAAGGGGTAATTAAGGGTAATTAACCTTGATTAAGCATGTTAATCCCTTTTCATTAATAGGCTTACTCACTCTTATTTAGAAGAAAATACTTCAGACAAGAGTAATTAAGTTCTTGTCTACCATTTATTCGCACCATCATTTCAAGCATCGTATTTTGCATTCATGCAACGCTAGCATTAATTTGTGACGTATCAACAAATCACATAGGACCTGAGATCATCGAGCAGCCTATCAAGAGTGGACCCAAAGTGGTAATCGTCGAGTCTGACTCCGCGCCTGCATCATCGTATCAGGACGAACCTCAAGATAAGCCCCGGTGTGTTCCCACCTATGTTTTTAAATTCTTACTTTTACACAGTCAGTTGAGTCATGATTGTGCATTAGGTTCCAGGAATTGATTGACACCCACCTGCATCACTACCATATCCTATGATTTCTTTATACTATACAGGTACAGGTAACACGATAGGCGCTATGCTTATGTCGTAAAAATATCAGTAGCACTGTATAGGATGACCTTAAAGCATGGAGGCTTTAAGTTGTTTGAGATCATTGAGAATCCAAATGAAAGTTGATGATAATGATGAGACCGGATGGGCCCCATAGAGGAAAGCGCAAAGACTGGGTCTTGCAAGGTGGTAGCCTCGTCCGTGTCGGATTAGGACCATGTTGTAGCCTAGCAAGCAAGTATTGAACAATATCGTCTACATGTTGGTATGTGGGACCTAGTAAGCTGATGTACCCTAACTACCTCAGTGGTAGGACACAGCCAACTTTCTTTCTCGTCTGTTAGTGAGATTGAAGTCTCACGGGAGGGAAATGGTGGTCGCTCACGGATAACGTCTAGGACGGGTATCACGTGGGGTCTCCATATTTCCGGGAAAGTTGGAAACGGATCGACCTCTGGTTGGGGTTAGTGGGAAAAGTTTTCATGTACGACCAATATGGTGCGTATGTGTCGTGTAGTCGGGTTTTACCCAGCTGGTGAAATTGGTTCGAATCACTGTCACTCGCAGCAATGAGTACCGATTGATCGCTCGTCACAACGTAGATAATTGAGAGTAATGAGAAGAGGAGAGTTGTTTCAATTAAATAATTTCTTTTGCTTGCAAGATTTGATTGCAATAGTTATAGGATGCAAACCTTATTATTAATGAACTTAATCTTGAGCTAAAAGATAAAAGTAGATATCCACTATTAGTGTTGTTTTCGTAAGTCTGAGTCAACCCACCAGCCCAAGTCCTATGTATTCTAGATGTCGGCCTTAGCAAGCCATGTTGATGGGTCAGTCTTGCGGAGTATATTAGATACTCAGGGCTTTGTCCATGTTGGTTTTAGGTGGTGAGCCATGTTCCTATGGCTGGTCTGAGAATATGCCAGGAGAGGGGCAACTTCCAGAAGGAGGATCCATCCAAACGCATCCCGTCTCCTGAAGAATAGAAGACCACCGTGTTCTAGGAGCATAGTTTGAGATAGTAGAATAAAGCTCCCCGTTGTTAAACAGTTCATGTTTAGCTTTTCAAACACTTTGTTATAATAAATGTTTTTCCACTGCAAAACTTTGGTTTGTTTCCAAAAACCTGGTTGTATTACACCATGATGTAATATATTTTGGGCTTGTAAGAATGTATGTGCTGTTGTAACTCGCTTCATCGAGTGTTCTCCTATACTCGATCCTGGTTATCCTGGAGGGGATGTCACAAATATGGTCAGACGTTGGTCTTGCCATGGGGAGCAGCAGAGTGTTCGAGTACTCACTGATCCAATTGGCTGAAGTGAAGCACCAATCGATTTGTTCTAGTAACGATGTTGTTTGCATGTTGCTCCAAGTGTAGTTGTGCCCCTTGAGAGGGATTTCCTGCAGTCCAAGGTTGCTGATAATCTCGTTGAAGACCATGATGTCTTGCATGTTTCCCCCAGCCCGGTTTCTATCTGAGAGTGACCTGTAAAGTTAAAATCCCCCACCAGCATCCAGTTGTGAGTTAGATCAATGTCTAAGCCATTCATCCAGGCCACAAAGTCTTGAATCTCTTGTCCTTGGCTGGGACCATAGACCAAAGTGAGTAGCCACTGTTCATTGTTATGCATGGAGGTAAAATTTATTGTGATGGCAAATCTGAGGTTTTGGATGACATCTCCCTTGAAGATTGATGGGTTCCATGCAACCAGAATGCCATCGGATGCACCCACCGACGGGGCATAAGCGCATTTGAAGAAGCGTTTTGGAGCAAGTTTTTTAATGTAGGAGTGATCAAAGCTTTCCTTCTTTGTTTCCTGAATACTGTACATTGCACATGCGCTCTCCTCAATCTTCTCCTTGACAGCATTGCATTTATCATCTGCGTTTAGGACCCAAATATTCCAATTCAGAATGTTCCATTGTCTGGTATTATTGTTGTTACTATCCATGGAAACCAGTTTGATCATTAGTGTTGATGCCATGCCAAAGGCAAGGCAGCCAGAGCCAACACGACAGGAAGTGTATGACAACTATATGCAGAAGAAGGTTACACCAAAAATCGATGGGAGGGCAAACAGTGAGATGGAGCGTAAGCCACCAGGTAGTAGCAACCAAGCTAAGACAGAGATTATTATCGCATGACAACCAGTGGGAACAAGCACAAGCAATAGAACAATAACAACGACCAGGACATTCTGAAGTGGTACTGACAATAGCAACTGGTGTAGGTCCAAAACACAGCCAAAGGTCATCCATATTAACATGATCAGGTTCAGACAGGTTCCATCTCCAACCACAAAATATATGACCATCAGAGCTGTTCAAGAGTTTCAGCCAAGCAGGGCTAGCTGCCCCATTATAGACCTGAACAGGGCATACCCTGTTTACTGGAATAGCAAAAGTCGTACTATCCATGGAGCACTAGCTGGTTGTTCATGCTGCTGCTACCTTCTGCCGGCTGACGATGGTTACTTGGCTTGGCAAGGAGCAACTCGACCGTCACCTCTATGGGAGGGATGGCGCAGCATTCTGTGGCTACTCTCTACAAGATGTGAGCAGGAATTTCAGGGTAGATGCCACCAGAATCAGCCAATTTAGATAGGTCTAGGGACCCAGGAAACTCAGAAGCAAAGGAGAGGGTGGAAGAGAGTTGTTTACCCATCCCATTTGCAGGCTTGGATGTTGCCGCCAGTCTGGTCTTGCTCCTCGTTTTTGGCCCTTCAGTTGAGGGTGGCTTGAATCCATCTCTTCCTTTCTTGCCTCTAGTGGTTCTGCGGAGGGTAGCGTCTGTGGCAGGCGTTCGCTTGCGTTTCTTGCTAACTTCATCCATGCTCGGCGTGTCCCCAGCTATGTCATATTCCTCAACGGGCGTGAGGAAGACATGCCTCTCCTCTGGAAAGGTTGCAGCCTTGTTCCTCCTCATTCCGAACCTTTTCCTGTAGTAGACTTTCCTAATCGGTCTGCCTCTGGCATCAATTTCGATCGAGTCCTCGTCGGGGGTGGCTATCTGCCTAAGGGAATTGTGCTGCTGCTGGGTCCCCTGGGCATTGCTGGCAAACAGAGTGAGAAGGTGCCTGCCAAAGGTGGTGAGGTTTATCTGAACTGCATTCTCAGTGACGATGATATCTTGGACAACCCCCCATTGGTGACCAGTTGTGTTTGTGAGAGCCTGCTGCTCGATCATAAGTCGCCTGAGGCTATTGAGGATGGAGGCAGAGATCTCCAGCATTTGAGGTTGTGCGAGGAGTAGCTGATCCAGGGAAGAGACTGCCATGTTCTGATCTGCCTGATTGTTCTCCTGCTCTTGCTGAGTTATCATGATTTGGACGTCCAAGATTGATAACTAAACTGCGTGGCACCTCTAGAGGATCGTCAATGATGACCTTCACCAGAACCTTAGCCATGCTCCTATCTAAGGCATTCCAGTGCATAAGCTGCCCAAAAACCACGCACACCTGCTTAAGGATGGTGACTTATTTGAAATCTAGCGGATAGTCAAGAAGCATAACCCAACTGAGTCTAGTGAAAGGAGATAGCTTGCAGTTCATGGGGGCCTCATCATGCTTAACAAATAGAAATTCATGCATGCCAATGTGGTGTGGGTTGGTGGCTACCAGTGTGTCCTGTTCACAGGCATCACAGAGCTTGAAGATACCTAGCCATGAGGGTGAATGGAATAGAACCTAACTGTCTTCCTCATATGTATCTCGATGTAGCCATTGATGGAGTGCACAAGATCAACAGTCTGTGCTGGCGAGAGCTGCTCCTCTAAAACTGCTATGACACAGTCCTCGTTGGTCTTGAAAATGCCACCAAAGAGGAACACCGTGCGGCGCACATGTTAGAGTGGGCCACCATCTTCTAGTTGAAACCTGTCAGGGATGTAGATCTGGGGGTTAATGGCGAAGTTTGCCATGGGGGAGTGGTTGGTTTCTTGCGATGAGTAGTGGAGTAAAGCAGAGTGGGCTGAAGCATCTCTAGTGCTAGGAGAGGTGGTGTGAACAGAGTCAACTCGCAACGTACAAGGGTTTAATTGGGGCAAACAACCTTCAGTCCCATCGTCCTGAGCTGCGCACGGCTCAAGGCAATCCCCATCACCAGCAATGGTGGGTGAGCTGGACTTAGCAACCCATTTACTCCTAGTGTAGGGCCGTCTCCTGTAGCATACTCGGGCCTTGTGCCCATAAAAAAACACCAACGACATCATCTGAGAGCGTTGCGGCAGTCTCTGACGAGGTGGTCCTCACTGAGGCAACGGAAGCAGGCCCTTCTGCCATTGGTGTGAAATGTCTCACGACCAGCTGGTTCACCGCCACCCAAGTCAATGACAGGACACTGTTCTGAGCTGCTTTTGCTTGAGTTTGACAAGTGCAGATCATCTCTAAGCCTTGCGAAAATGTGAGAAGACTCAATTTGATTTTCAAATTTTGGACGCGGGAGGTGGCCAAAGACACGCTGGGGAACTGCAACTTGGTTTCCTGGATGTTGGTTTTGCTCAATCGGGCAGAAAACTGAGCCAATCTTGATCGAGAAACTAAGCTCCTGAGGAACAGATTTCTTCAGTGGCGAGGGCTGTTCAAGGTGAACAGCGAAGGAAACTCTATTTGAAGAACGAGATTTCCTTCGTTGTCTGCGGTTTTTAACCAGCGTCCAGCTGTTCTCTTCCTCAAGATCCCAACGCTTTGTTTCTCTAACCCAAGCCTCACCTCCCTCACACCAAAGATGGAAGTACATGTCAAAATGATCTGGGGTGACACGCTTGAGGGCTTGAACAAAGAGACCAACCTCCTTAGATGCCACCCAGAACCAGAAATGGCGATCCTGGAGGTAAACTATGTGAAAACCGCGTGCAAAGCAAGAGCGACGGAACTTTCTATGGGGCGGAAAGTGAACCGACGAAACACCACAAGCAGATGAAAAGCACCAGTGAGAGAAGAGGAGGGGTGATGAACGACTGACTCGAATTTTGCGAGGACCTCTGCTTGGCAAAGCCTACCATGCTGGAAGTCCCAATCTTTCACCAACTCAATGAGCTGGGGATCCTCGTGGAGCTCCAACAGGTTTCTCGGGCCTTGCGCCATGGCCAGCACAAGGGAGGGGTGGGGCGGCGAGCACTTCAGAAGCTGCCATGGCAGCCTACGACGGGGGCGGCGGTGGGCGGGTGGAGGTGGGAGCGTGAGAGCAGGAGGCGGGAGCAAGAGGAGAGAGCCATCTTGTTCTTTTTTCAAATTTCAATGCAATTTTAATGAAACATGTAAGTTTAATCCGTAGCGGAGCATGGGTGTGGGATATTTACCTTACAGGCATCCATATATATGCTTAAGTCGGTAGTTGATCGGGTACTTCATCAATAAAGGAATCTGACTGAGTCGGCTTGGAGTGCAAGGCAGTTAGAGATAGACTTTCTATGTAAATCCTTGTAGACTACGAGTAGGACTCTTCATGTACCCCCCCTACCGACCGGGATATATAAGGCGGCAGGGTACCCTCATTAAGGGACACAAGGACACAACATTACAAGCAATACAATTCATAGAACACAGGACGTAGGGTTTTTACTCTCATCGAGAGGGCCCGAACCTGTATAACTCGGTGTCATGTGTTACCATCGTAGTTCTTAGTCTCGACGTAGCCCTATATATTTACTGCCGAGATCAAGCTTCGATAGTTGGCGCGCCAGGAAGGGGAAAAGGCTCGCCGGGATTTTTGGTCGACTACGATGGCCAAAATTCCCATCATCCAGTACTCGCCGGACTTCAAGATCTCCATCGGATCACTTGACCTCGTGGTTGGCGACAATGGAATCTTAGGTCTAGAGAACCACCGATCCGACTGTTGGTCGTAACTACACACCCACTTATATACCGCAAGAGGATGGTGTACGATTGTAGCAATTTCTCCCTTGAATTAAGTATTCCAAGGTTTATCATATCTACTGGGACCTTAGGGATTATTAAACAAAGTTAACAGTAAAAGATCTAGTCAAGGCTACTGTCGAGTTCGAGTTGCATGAGGGGAGACTGACCAGCACGAGGATGCGCTAGACAGCAAATCAGTTGTTGCGCCGATCGGCGCAACACTACGCCGATCGGCGCACTAGCAAATCTGTGATTGCGCCGATCGGCGCTGGAGTTGAGCCGATCGGCGCTCGAACGAATCTAAGCCAACGTGCGCCAGATACCTTGTAAGCCTAAGCTATTAAGTGAGTAGCCAGATATCTACTAGTGAGATCATAACCAGAAAGTCTAATCAAATAGCATCATAATGGTAATTATATGGATTAATGAAAACCTATAATAGATAAGACCACCCTGCTTTTCGAGCGGCTCCCAATTTATTGCTGCCGAGAGGAAAATCTTAATCGCGCGAGTATCTTACCCTACTCGACTATCTAATAGTGCACCGCTGGTTTAGTGCTGTCACCGCTAAACCACACTACTAGCATCATCAAGCAACCATAATCAATACAATGTCCGAATACTATCCTGATCACCACGATCAAGATAATATCGACTTATTTAGTCTAGAACTAAGCAACTGGAATAAGCACATGCATAATTACAAAATCAAGATAGACAAATCACCAAAACCATCATCAACATATTCGATCATCCTTGAGATACATAGAGTAAGATTCATCACCGTCGAGATGGCCTACCTTGACGGATCAACTCTTACACCAATGGTTCTTGAAACTCAATTAGAGATCTATTCTAATGGGGCAAACCTCGGTGGCTCTAACTCACGGATCTGTTGTCCCTCCGATTCCTTCTTGTTCTACTCATAAAGGACTTGGTTTCTAGCAAATAAGGCAGTTGTGCCGATCAGCACAGGATTGTGCCGATCCGTGCAAGCCGTGTCTTCTCTGGTTTCCCTTCCGAGTCGGTTCCTCTGTCTTCCACAGCTGCCATGTGGGCCTTTTCTTTCGAGATAAAGTCTTGTACTGCACGTCGAGATCTTAAATTTCCATAAATCTTCTAGGCAAATATCTTCAAGTGTCTTGAACAGATAAGCTTCCATAAAACATGTGGAATAGGCCTCGGTCACTTCTGTGGGCCAAAACATCCTTGCGCCGATCGGCTCATGAGTTGCGCCGATCGGCGCACTGGGCTTCTTCAGTGCTTTTCGTTGCTTCTGGACTCCTATCCTCTTCCAGCATCACTTTAATCACCAATTTTACCTGTTTCTGCAATAAAGCTCCAAAACAACGCATATACAAATATATAGGCAAAATCACAGGAAAATGGCCTAAATTGGCATCAATTATGCTCTAATTAGGGTTATATTCACATATAAAAGGGGCAATTAGGAAGTGCCAACAGTTCCCCCACACTTAAACCGTTGCTTGTTCCGAGCAAAGTAAAAGAAAGAAAAATTAAAGAACATACTCTCTCTATCATAAAAGATATCTCAAATCAGCAAATATTGAGCATTGTTCTATTGTGGTGTATTTTATATTGGTATTCAGCAAAATAGTTCAAATATGGGCATAAGGCTTTAAAGTTTTTCCCCAAAGCAAAGCGTCATGTCCAACTCACAAATTATAACTTTTCCACACATGTAAATCACTTAAAAGATTGTTGTGAACATAAAGAATCTATCTTCCAAATAATCCAAAGCAACAACTCATCTTTCAAATCACTCAACCTATATCTACATCATAATGATCAAATAATATTTGTGTAAAGCTTATATGAGTAGCTTGGTGAGGTAATTCAAGGATTGTAGACATAAATCAACAATATATTATAAAGCTAGGAGATTATTCTTTACTTGAATTACAGAAGCTTAACAAGATGGCCATTACAGAAAGAAAAATTTAAGAAGGGACTCAAACTTTGGGTAAGTGGACATGTGCATAGCAAAAATTTGATCTTGGAAGAAAAAGGAACTCCCATTATCAGATTGCACATGGTTGGAATGATTCATGGCTATATTAGAATGAATTTTGAGAATAAACATGTCATATACCATCCCCCCACACTTAAAATTTTGCTAGTCCCTTAGCAAACAGCAGAACTTTTCTCTTCTTTTTTTTTCTTTTCCCTTTCTTTTATTTTGCTCTTTGCTACGCCGATCGGTTCAAAGTGCGTCGATCGGCTCTCAACCTGAACTCAGCAGTATTTGTTGGTATATGATTTACCTGGCTTTAAATAAAGCTAGAAATATAGGATGTGGTCAAGGAATGATACTCAACAAGACATTTTGGGTTTATGGTGGAATACTCAGCGGAATTGAAATTTTGCATGAGTAATTCAAGGCTACGAAAAGATACACAAAGATTTGGCCATCTTAGTAAAGTTCATACCAAGAAGAATTAAATCCTAACCGAACTCAACCATCAGTTTAATGTTTATCTACATATCAAACGCTCTTGAGTATTGCTCAAAATATAGCATTGATAGGTAAGGATCTTGGAAACAATAAATTCCATAGTTCATAACATGAAAATTTATTTATAAAAAGATTGGTACTAAGTTATCATCACGAATTGGACAATGCAAATGAAGCACATGGGTACTGAGAATTTCTCCACATAAGACATATTTGTCGAATAATTGTTAAGTGTAAGTTCGAATTCTATTCAATGCTCAACATTATTTGGTCTTCATCGACTTTTTTCAAGAAATGATAAGTACTTCAATTCTCCTAAAGAGCATAACCGCCACCATTATATTAAGATCGAAACTCGAATACATGGTGATGATTTTTGCACACACTTGCATGAAAATAAAACTACTACTAACACACTTGCATAAAAGTAAGCATACTATTAACTACTACTAACACACTTGCATGAAAATAAACACACCCAATACATGGTTTCCCAACCAGCTCTCACACACATAAGTAAATAAAGAAAAAGATTGCAAAAGATAAAAGAAAACGCAAACCGGGAAACAGATACATGTGCCAACTCCTAGGCACTTCTAGTCAAATGGAGGTGGAGACAGTGGCTGATTGAAGCCATAGCACCGCGCCTTGAGTCGCTCGAACTCCTCCACTCTAACACCCTACTTTTACAAATTCTAAAAATGCCAACTATTAGCATTTAGGAGTTTAATTAAATAACCTAGGACAAATTGTTTTTTTTAATTAAATTAAATTATTGCATTTGCATAAGCATGTCATATCCATGTAGATCCTTGTGCATCATGCATTTAGTTTATTTATTAATTAATTACTAGGAATAATAGAATAGAATTAGAAAGGAAAAGATTGGAAAGAGAAAAGAAAAAGAAAAGGGAAATTTCCTTCTGCTTTGGGCCAACTCTCTCCCACAGCCCAGACCCCCTCTTCCCTCCCTTCCCTTTTCTTTCTCTCCCGGCCCAGCTCCCCCCACCAGCCGGCCCAGGCTGACTCCCCCTCCCCTTCCCTTCTCCTTCTCCCCCCGCACGGCCCAACTCCTCGCCGGCCTAGCCGTAGCGCTCCAGCCCAGCTGCCTCCCTCCCGCTCTCTCTCTCTCGCTGGCACGCGGGCCCCGCCTATCATCCCCATCTCTCGCCTCTCTCTCCCCCCCGTCGGAAACCGACGCCAGCCCCATCGATCTTCCTCCCCCCGGCCTCCCCGTCTCCCGTAACCGACGCACAAGCACGCGCGCACCCCTCCCCTTCCCCTTCCCCCCACATTCCGGCCATTTTGGCCATTCCCGAACCCCCCCCCCCCCTGCGCATCAATGGCGCTAGTGGCCATTGATGGCTGGAGAGCCCTGCACCGGCTCAATCCTCTCCCCCTCCGTGCCTATAAAGCCCCCCCTCGGCACCGCCCTGCTCCGCCGCCGCTACTCCGCTCTTCCTCGCTCGCTCGCGACCCCCGGAGGCCCTCCCCGCCGAGCTCCGCCCGTCGCCGCCACCGAGCCGCGCCGCCGACCACCTCCCGGCCTCCCCCGCGCCCGCGCATCCCCTCGGTGAGATTCCCCTCCCTCCCCTCTCTCTTCCGGAGACCTCGCGGCAAGGAATGGGTGGCCGGAGCGCCGTTCCGGCCAATCTCCGGCGAAGCCCCGCCGTGCGCCGCCGCCTGGATGGCCGCCGGCGACGACCTCCCCGCCCCGTTATTTCCTGGCCGTTGGATCTTGATCCAACCGTCTAGGTCCACCATGGACCCGTAGACCCTTCGGTCAACGCCAGTCCATAGAGCCCATAGACCCGGTCCATAAATTTTCAGTTCAAAATTAATTCAATAATTCCTGGATATTGTTAGCAGTTTTGTATTTTAGCCCCTGTGCTTAGTTTAAATTAGGTTTATGCCCCTTTGTGCAGAACCAATAGAAAATTGTTTTTAAGCCCCTGAACTTTATAATAATTATTTTTAGCACTACATTTTTACAGAAAAGCCCCTATACCATTAAGAAATTATATTTTGGCCCTGTAAATTGTAGAACCCCCCCCCCCCCCTGAAATTGTTTTAAATTATATTTTAATCCAGTCTTTTTATACTTTAATACTTATTAATTGTATAAATATTATTTTAACCCTAAAAATTTACAGAAACATCCCTATACATTATTAGAACTATTATTTTGACCTTGTAATTTTACAAAAACACCCTGGGACTGAATCTAATTATGTTCTAGTCCCTAGAATTAATTTGAATTATACTTAAATCTTTATTAATTATATAAATATTATTTTAGCCCTAAAATTTTACAGAAACATCTCTATACTAAATTTTAATTATAATTTGGCCTTGTCTTTTTACACTTAACCCCCTACACTTATTATTAATTATGTTTAAGTTATAAAACTTTGCACAAACAACCTTATACTTTTTAGTAATTACTTTTCAGTCCTAATAATTTACACTTTAGTCCCTGTAATTTTATAAAATTACACATAGGTCCTTCAAAGCCCCTGTTTTTACCCTTTTGCCCCTAAAACTTCAAACTAGCATAACTTTTTACTCGTAACTCCAAATTAGGTGATTCTTACGCCAAAATTCTCGTTGGAGCATAACCTTTGCATTCATTGCATCTACATACTGTTTTTCCTCGGTTGCATACTATGTATTGATTTTGTATGTTTTGCTTGTGTTGGTATTTCGTTACATAAAGGCGAGCATACACAAGGACCACCCTACGAGAATTTTCAGGAGTAGGAATTTGAAGGGTTAGAGCAGAAACGTAGGACGAAGGCAAGTGTCCTTGATGCATATTGCATCGATTGCAATGTTACTATAGAATTGCATGCTTGTGTCAATTTATTGGGAACCGATTGTTAGGGTTTTCCTTAGTATTGTTTTTACCCTGTTCCTTGTCGCATTGAACCAATGAGTGAATTGTGGGTAGATAATGCTTAGATGGCTTATGGGATGTGGGTTGATATTAATTTTGATTAATGAACAATGTTACTTGGGAAATGTTTGGTAAATTTTTAGCAACATGGCTTAGGGATCTATGCAAGCCAGGTGGAAAGGATGTGGTGCCGTGGGCACATGGTTGAGGTGGTAGGCTTGCTGTAGATCCTAGGAACCGGTTCTTGGAGTGACAACTCAGGAAAACAGTGCCATCACAAGACCGACATGGGTAAGGCTTGGCCAAGTAATTAGGTGTTCTCCCAGTGTCGGTGCAGCATTTGGTGGAGCGGGGAATGGAAGTCGAGAGGACTATCCTTGTATCCGAAAGGCTCAAGAGGGGGCTCCTGGGGTGATGAGCTGCTTGTTGAAGGGCTATCACTTATGGACGGGAGTGGAACCTTAGTGGCTAGCATGTACTGGGAGACCCTTTGGAAAAGCCTCGTAGTGAAACCTTGCCACACACCAAAGGTAGTGTGTAATATGGGTCGCGTCCACGGGCACCAAGGGAATCACGACTTGTGGGGTAAAGTGGATGACCCCACGTAGTAAATAGGATGCTTAGGTTAATTAAAAGCTCATGCAACCCACTCTATAAAACCTTTTCTTGACTATAGCCCCATGTCATCTTTTCCCCCACTTGCTGAGTACGACATGTACTCACCCTTGCTATACCACGTTGATATTCAGCCCAGGGAGAAGATTGGAGCCAATACGAAGATGAAGGAATTGAGTACTAGGCGATGATCCTCCAATTGATGCCTGTGGAGTTTGGGATATCTATGCTAAACTACTTTCCGCTGCATTAATATACTTTTCTTCTAGACCCACGGGTCCTTTTGTAATAAGGATACAATGTAATAATTAAAGGATATGGATAATTATTCTGTTTACCATTGATGATGTACCGTATGTGTGTGTAACTTGATCCTGGGCACACGTACGACTGCACCCATTTTGCTTCTTAAAATGGGTGTTACATCCACCATTGCGTCATGGTTGTTCCTCCATTGGGATGTGGCATCCTCCACGTGCTCGATGTGACGCATGTTGTTGTGGATGTACCCCTGCATGGGCACGAAGCAGTCTGCACCGGGCACCGGAGGCACCATAGGTACCCGTCCTTGGTACCTGTAGTCAATGCCTGCACTGAAGTAGGTGCGCCGATCGGTGCGCTGCCTGCACTGACCAGCGCAGAGGGCTGTGAGTCGCCCGCTATGTCGCTCCACCCTAACAGGTACTGTTGAGGCTCTTGGCGTGACCCCCAGGAGCCCCACTCGATACTGGCCGCTACAAATGTCACCGGTTGTCGAACCCGCCCACGGTGGTCCTTGGAAATTCGGCCCCCCTCCAGGAGACCATCTTCAATCCAAATTCCTCCCTCGAGCTTGCGAGGGAGTAAAACTCCAAGCTCCGCACATGGGAGCCTTACATTGGTGCCGCCTACATGGAAGCTGGCGCAAACACTTCCCGTGACAATATTGCCACGAGTCATATTCTCGCCGATCTTTGTCACGCACTCCCACTTGTCATCGCACCCTCCTGGTCCGTCGCCGTCGTAGATGATGGCTGCTAGGCACTGAAGATAGGCCCCGAAGGCCAACTTCTTGCTCTTCTTGCTCCTCTTGTCGATCCAACTCGCACCATCACCATCATGGGGTTACAATGAGATGGACTCACGATGGTATTGAAGAGCCACCGCAAGTCCGCATCGGTGATGTTGCTGGAGTCGATCTTGTCGCCTACACGCGCCGCCAACCACCGATGGAAGACTTGAATGGTCGGGTTGTGGATGTCGCCGTGCTTCATCTCCTCCACGAACAAGAGCCGCCTCCAAAAGGAGTCTAACTCCTCACGTCCCAAGATGCCGGTGACATTGCCATTGGCATCAAAGTCGAAGGCTAGGGCCGCCATCTCCATGGTCATCGTGTGGCTGATATCGCGGACGCGGAAGTTGACGGCCTCGTTGCCTACTTTGTCGGTGCCGAGCGTCATTGTGGAGGAAACCTTGGTAACGATGTCGAGGTTGTAGTCCATGGGAAGTTGGTGGAAGTCCACGCAGCCGAGGTTGCTGAGCATCCTCCTTATGTCCTCCCACATGCCGATCGAGGTGAGGAAGGTCTCGTCCAAGTCAAAGTTGGGGACGAACCTTCCCCTCACCGCGAGGTAGTGCTCTTGTTCCTCCGTGCTCAAGAGGGTGAAGCCCTCCTCCACCGTGCGTGTTGTGAATGCTGCCAATGGTGGTGATCTGGGAACCCCATGGCTTGCCGCCATTTGGCTCCTCGTAGCACGCCCCGTTGGAAGGGGAGCATCGGAGACGGAGTGACGGGCGCGGATCTCATAGGTTGCCACCGCCGAGCCGGTGGATGCAGCTCCCATCGACATGTCGTCTTGAGCACCAGAGCCTCCCCTTGCCGAGGAGTCACCACTTGAATTGCCGCTACCGTCGGAACTGCTTCCCCGGTGTAGCCTCTTGCCCAACTTGTCGATGGAGGAACGGAGACGATCCATCTGCAAGGAATGCGGAACATGTGCGAGATCGTGGGTAGTGGGGAAGGTGGAGAGATTACCGGGATAGTGTGCCAAACTGGGGCGCCTAGCCTCCCTTTTATAGCATGGGAAACTTCCAGGAGAAGGTCCTACCTTGAAATTTCAAAATTTGAGAGCGCGCCGATCAGTGCAGGTTTGCGTCGATTGGCACAATTCAAATTTTGAATCCTCTGAAATTATGGCTCTTGATTCCCCTCCTTTATGTCGTTTCCTGGTACATCATGTTGGTTGGCAGGGGAACAACATGGAATCCTGATGTCTTGATTGACTGCGCTGATCGGCATGGGCCCGTGCCGATCGGTGCGCCGTCTCTTTTTCAGCTTTTGGTCAATTCCATGTCTCCTCCGCACTGAACACCTGCATAGAAATCATACCTGTTCCTTGAAATCAACGCCTACCACTTTTGTCACCCGTTTGGGAATCGTACGGGTAGCCACGCCAGTCGACTCAGCAGTGCGTCGAACAGCGTAAGTCCCCAGCACCTCATCTTGGGGTCCGGCGCTGATCCTAATGCCTCGTGTTCATCTCCTTAACCTAATTTCCACTTTCCCAATGTTCCTGTAGCATTGACACACGTAGAGGGGCCCATCTGGTAGCCGTACCGATCGGTGCTGGTGCGCGCCGATCGGCATGACATCCTTTTCTGCTCCTGGCCCCTCACTTCTTCGCTAGATGCTGCCGTTCTTTCCTACGTATTTAATAACCATTTTGGACACAAAAATTTATTCAAAATATTTTTGATTACCTTGAAAATAGCTCCATCTCTGAAAATTACTATGCTGGTTGCCTTTTAGTGCCCCTTTCTGGGAGTCGTCAGCCTTCTGTCCTGACTTGGGCAATAGTGCACCGATCATCTCTGGAGTGCACCGATCGGCGTGAGCTCTGTTCCTTCCTATTTTTGGTCTTTTTCTTTTTATACTCCTGCGTTGTTAGTCTATAATATGTATATACAATATTGCACCAATAAATAGACAACACAAGAGCACACAAAAATTAAGCACACACTTTTTCTAATTCTTTTATTCAGGAGATTGTTTTTATTACAAGCAAGCAAATTAAAAATACCAGGTTGCCCTCCCGGCCAGCATTAACTAAATAAAATGGGTTGCCCTCCCATAAGCACTAAACAATTTCTAAATCCCCCAATCATTGGGATGCCTCCCAAGAGCGCTCTAGTTATTTAGGGGTCAAAAAGCTTGACCTCCCCGCAAGCAATCAATCCTTAGTGTCACGGTGCAGGATGTGAGGCCGCGACACTACAAGGTTTTCTCATCTCTATGGCTCATATACCTCGGACGACCTATCCATACATTCCCTCCAATTACTCTCGATGCCACGTTGCCACGGTGTCTTGTATCTCTTCACTTCATCAACAGCATGACACTCTTCTCCTTTTGGGTGGAATTTGAAAGAGTAGGGAGTCCTACTTATATCAAAGCTTATCTCACCACTTCCAACATCAATACTTGCCTTTGCCGTCCTTAAGAAGGGTCTACCTAGATCAACGGGGTCCTCATCCTCTTATCCATATCAAGCACAATAAAATCAATGGGGACGATGTGATTTCCAATTTGAACAGGCACGTCCTCAGCAATTCTATCAGTGAAGCGTACCAATTGGTCGGCTAACTCCAACCGCATACCCGTAGGGTCCAATTCAGGCAAATTGAGACTTGTGAATATATGACGGGGCATAACACTTACACTTGCTCCAAGATCGCACAAACACCTATCAAATATCCTTGTTCCAATCATGCATTTGATGTTTGGTGACCCAGGGTCGGGTTTCTTCTCAAGTGCAACATCATTGATTGTCGCCGTAAGTTCCTTAGTAACCTTCACAACCTCCTAAGAAACCAGGGATTTCTTGTTTTGCATCATATCCTTGATGTGCTTGGCGTAGATAGGTACTTGAATAGCATCAACAAAAGGGACATTGATGTAAAGCTTCTTCATAATATCGACGAACCTTGCGAATTGCTCATTGTATTGCCACACTCTTTCTGTTTTGGTCAGCAGTTGAGTATCCAAGAACGTGGCAGGGCCATGCTCCTCTGTTTCCATGCCCTTTTTCATATCAGAGAGGTCAATATCCTCCTCGTGCCGATCGACGCTCTCATTGAGCCGATCGGTGCCTATAGTACCATCACGCCGATCGATGCTAGGTGTGAGTCGATCGGTTAGCGTCGATCGGCGTGGGTCTTCCTTGCTCCCGCAGAGTGCTCTGGATCTTTTGTTTGCTTTCCTGACCATGTAGCTATTGCTTTCAACTGTTCTGCAGACATCGTATTGCCAGGAATAGCCTCCTTGTTACCTTGAATGGCTTGCGATAACTGTCCCATCTGTTGCTCCATTATCTTGGTATGCTTCAAAATTTGCTCATTGGAGCTCCCAATCTCTATCACCTTGTCATTAATTCCCCTAAGGATACTGTTGTGGTTACAAGTCCAGAACAAACTTGTATAGGGCGAGCCGAGGTTCAATAGAGCCAGAGCCCCCCCCCCCGATCAAGCTAGGATGGGAAGGAACAACTCAGTGCACCAGCCGAGTACCAAAGGGCGGGAGAGGGCGCTCTTCGGCTAACAAACTTTTGGTATTATCTGGTCAGAATAGTACAAAAAGGTTCTCATCAGAGTCCTCTGTCCCGTCGCCCAGGGGTGTAGGTGAGCATTTATAGATCCATGCTCACCTACCCTCCAGGTGTGTTTACAGACATGCAACGATTCTTACATCACACACCCTACTACTTGACCTAGGGGTATTATGGTACTTCAATCTCCATCCGCTACATGCCCCCGGCTGTCATCCTCTGTTGCCTGTGCCTGGGGCCCATCATGTCGTACAACCTTTGGCTGTATTGGCCTTCGGGCGCCTACCGGGCCGAAGGTCCTCTGGGCCCTTAGCCCAGCCGGGCCTTGCTTCTTGCTGTTAGGTTGTCTTCTGGCCTTGGGGAGAATAACGGGTGGGCTTTCCCCCAACATATACGATCAATCTCCTTGAATTTAGCTTGGTTGTTCTTGTTGATCTTATCTTGAGTTTGGAAGAACTCATGACATTGGAGACGAAGTGGGATCGAATTTTGCATGGACGAACTAGGAGAGAAAGAACTCCTTTGCTGTTGAAATTGGGGCTTCCATCCACTATTCTTCATATATTCTAGCATCTTCATCTCTTCAGGGCAATCTTTCTACACATGTCCGAATTCTCCACACTCACTACAAGTGAAGCATGATTCCGCTAGCTTGAGCGGCTCTTCCTTAGGGATATGATGATTACTGTCCAACCTTCTTTGAATAGCATCAAGGCGATCCATAACCAAGTCTTCATGAGTCCTCTCAATCACACTCTTTGCTACTCCTTTTGAAGGTTGTAAATTCCTTGAACTTCTCTCACTATCCCATGATTGATTTTCAACTAGCAACTTGATCAATTCCTTAGCTTGGGTGGGAGTCTTCGACATGAATGAACCCGCAGCTGAAGCATCTAAGTGTTGACGAGATTGAATATTCAATCCAATATAGAATCTCTCAACAACTTCTCCAACCGTCAGACCATGATGAGGGCATGCATCAGTATATTCACTATATCTTTCCCATGCTTCTCCAATGCTCTCATCAACATTCTACGTAAATCCTAGAATCTTATTCTTCAGAGCTTGGGTCTTACCAGGAGGGAAGTATTTGGCTAAGAATGCAGCTGCTAAAGTGTCCCACACAATTTTTACTGTGTTTTCTAATCCATTGTACCATTGCTTGGGGCGTCCAACTAGAGAGAAGGGGAACAGTCGCACACGTGCTTGATCTCCGGTCAATCCCGTTATCTTGAATATAGTGCAAACTTCAAGGAAGTGCCGCAAATGGTGATTGGGATCTTCTGAACCTTCGGTTGTTTCGCCACTAATCCAACATATCTCTCTAGTTGATATGGATTCTGATCTTAAGTTTCTTGGAAATCTGTCTTGACAACATTAGTCAATTGAGGCTTGAAACGATTAACCAAGGGTAACTCTGCCATCTCCTCTCCTTCTGGATCTGCAATTGTGAATAATTCTCGAGGGTTGGCACGGACTGCTTCTCCAGCTAAATCTCCAAGTGACTTGCTTCTCTTCTCTACTGTTCTCTTCTTGCGAAAGAGCCTTTCTGGATTATTGGTGTAAGTAGAGGGTTTGTTTGACTTAGGACCGTCCATACCTGTTAGTTTCACTTAACAAAATATATGTACTAAAGAGACAAGTAAAGCACAATGACTAAACACTAATACATCAAACAATGTTTAAAAACCTGCTATGGTCCCTGGCAACAGCGCCATAAAAAGAGCTTGTTGGTCTTAACTACGCACCCACTTATATACTGCAAGAGGACGGTGTACGATTGTAGCAATTTCTCCCTTGAATTGAGTATTCCAAGGTTTATCGTATCCACTGGGACCTTAGGGATTATTAAACAAAGTTAACAGTAAAAGATCTAGTCAAGGCTACTATCGAGTTCGAGTTGCATGAGGGGAGACTGGCTAGCACGAGGATGCGCCAGATAGCAAATATGTCGTTGCACCGATTAGCGTAGGGTCTAGCCGATCGGCACATTAGCAAATCTATGATTGCGCCGATCAACGCTGGAGTTGAGCTGATTGGCACACGAACGAATCTAAGCCAAAGTGCACCAGATACCTTGTAAGCCTAAGCTGTTAAGTGAGTAGCCAGATATCTACTAGTGAGATCGTAAATAGAAAGTTTAAACAAATAGCAGCATAATGGTAATTACATGGATTAATGAAAACCTATAATGGATAAGACCACCCTGCTTCCCGAACGGCTCTTGATTTATCGCTGCTGAGAAGAAACCCTTAATCGCGCGAACTTACCCTACTCGACTATCCAATAGTGCTGCATAGGTTTAGTGCTGTCACCGCAAGCCTACACTACTAGCATCATCAAGCAACCATAATCAATACAATGTCCGAATACTATCCTGATCACCACAATCAACATAATATCGACTTACTTAGCCTTGAACTAAGCAATTGGAATAAGCACATGCATGATTATAGAATAAAGATAGACAAATCACCAAAACCATCATCAACATATTTGATCATCCTTGAGATACATAGAGTAAGATTCATCACCGCTGAGATGTCCTACCTTGACGGATCAACTCTTACACCAATGGTTCTTGAAACTCAACTAGAGATCTATTCTAACGGGGCGAACCTTGGTGGCTCTAACTCACAGGTCTGTTGTCTCTCGCGGCCCGAGCTTACAAGTATATATAAGGGTTCTACTCGTAAAGGACTCAGTTTCTAGCAAATAAGGCGGTTGTGAGCATTGATCGGCGCAGGATTGCATGGATCGGTCCAAGCCATGTCTTCTCTGGTTTCTCTTCTGAGTCAGTTCCTCTATCTTCCACAGCTGCCATGTGGGCCTTTTCCTTTGAGATAAAGTCTTGTACTACATGTCGAGATCTTGAAGTTTCATAAATCTTCTAGGCAAATATCTTCAAGTGTCTTGCACAGATAAGCTTCCATAAAACATGTGGAGTGGGCCTCAGTCACTTCTGTGGGCCAAAACATCCTTGCGTCGATCGGCTCATGGGTTGCACCAATTGGCGCACTGGGCTTCTTCAGTGCTTTTCGTTGCTTCTGGACTCCTGTCCTCTTCCAGCATCACTTTAATCACCAATTTTACCTGTTTCTACAATAAAGCTCTAAAACAACGCATATACAAATATATAGGCAAAATCATAGGTAAATGGCCTAAATTGGCATCAATTATGCTCTAATTGAGGTTATATTCACATATAAAAGTGGCACTTAGGAAGTGCCAACACCAACTCGGCCGCAACCATCTCTATGGCGATCATCGAGTTCATCAGATCTAATCCCCGCATTGGTGCCACTCGGATTCAATGAAGCAGACCCATCCTCAGGGAACGACTCAAAGTCGGTCCGGTCTTTTGATGAATGCTTGGTCGGATCTGCTTACTCATATGCCCTGACTGTCAATATGGTTGACCTAGAACAAAATCCATCAGGGGACAATGATGAGGAGGGTGACCCAGAAGACAGCCATGAAGAAGATGGTCACACAGAAGAACCAGCCAAAGAAGGTCAACGGGGGAATAATCCTCCAGTCAATGACCTATCGATTGGTCACCACCGTTGACCGAGAGGGTCACGCGGATCACGCCATGTGTGCCGATTGGATCTTGGGCCAGACATTGAAGTGAATGGCATCAAGGTCTATGACACCCCTCAAAACAACATCACCGGGGCCAAAATGTTGCTCGACACCCTGATGGCCGATGCAAACTATCAGACCCCTGCAATGCTGAAGGCGGTGGCTATGCTCAAGGCTGCAGCAGCTCAGGATGCTGCCAAGGAAAGATCACAGTCAGTAACAAGCTCTAGCCATGCAACTTCACGAGGTCGGCGTAGGCATGAAGATCTGAGAAATTCTCTCAATAACCGTGATGGACGAGACACCATCAATTCTCACCATGAAGAACACGCTTGGGACAACCGACGCTATGAGGAGGAGTGCCTTGATCAGAGAACTGATGACCGGAGGGATGACCAATTAAACGACCGATGGGACGACCGGCGAGAAGACCGACGAGACCCTCCTCCTAGATATAACCGCGATGACTGACATCGACGAGATGATCGGGATCATCGTGATAATAATGATGATGGCAATAGACATCATCTCCATGATGATGATATCAATCTGTGACACCACCGTCGTCCAACTCCTTCTCTAGACCGGTGCAGGCGGTCGCCAACCCCCACCGATGAGGAAATCGATGGCATCAAGGCTTACATCCCCAGGCTTCGCATAGCTCGATGGCCAAAAGGGTTCAAGCCGGTCCCCATCAAAAAGTATGATGGTCAGACCAACCCTCAGGAGTGGCTACAACTCTATAGCATGGCGATCCGGTCGGCCGGAGGTGATACCTATGTAATGGCAAATTACCTTCCGGTCTGCCTTGATCCAGCCATTTAGATATGGCTTACGTCTCTTCCAGAGGAGTCAATCACCTCTTGGGGGGACCTCAACAAGAAGCTTATTGAAAGCTTCCAAGCCACCTGCAACCAACCGGGAAACCACTTCAACCTCGCTCGGATCAAGCAGAAGAATGATGAGCCTCTTCGCGACTACATCAAGCGATTCTGCGCTAAGAAGACTGAGATCCCCAATGCTCCAGACCAACAGATTATCACTGCCTTCCAATGGGAGATACGCAGTGATGACTTGGTCTAGGAAATCGGTCGGAGGAATCACGACCTCAAGTTGACTGCTCAGGAGTGCTTCGAGATCGCTGATAAATTCGCATCGGGTGAGTCGGCATTAGACGACATCCGAGGGAAGGGCAAGGAGAAGCGGTCAGACAAGCCCGAACCCTCCAAGAAGGACATCCGTGGGAAGGGCAAGGAGAAGCGGTCTGACAACATGGTCCATCTAGACCGATTTTAGAAGAATCCTCGGACGAACTAGCCAACCATGGACGATCTACTGAGTGGCCCATGCCTCTAGCACCCAAAGGGGAACCACAAGGCAAAGGATTGCTACTGACTGAAGGGTTTTGTGACTGCTGTGTTCAAGGTGGCTAAAGATCCTTCGAGATGCAATGGCAAAGACAAGACTAAGGATGGTGATGACAAGGATGATGCAGGAGAGTTCCAGGAGCCCCGCAAGGAAGTCAACTTCATCTTCGGAGGCCCAGATGCCTATGTGTCCAAGCGCAAGCAGAAGCTAAAACTACGGGAGATTAATTCTGTGGAACCAGCTGTGCCTCAATTCAGGAGGTGGTCTGAAACACCAATTACTTTTGATCGGTCGGATCATCCCAAGCACTTGCTCGGATCATCCCAAGCACTTGCCGAAACCGGGTTGGTACCCGCTGGTGCTAGCTGCCACAATGAAGGAGGTGAAGTTCAACAAAGTACTCGTTGATGGAGGGAGCAGCTTGGACTTAATCTTCACAGGGACTCTTCAAGAGCTCGGTCTGTCAAACAATAACCTTCAGTCGAGTTCTTCACCCTTCCATGAGATTGTGCCCGGCAAGACTTTAGTTCCTATTGGATAGATCAGTCTGCCTATTACTTTTAGGACCTGGGAGAACTTTAGGACCAAGCGCATTCTCTTTCAGGTGGTTAATTTCGACTCAGCATATCATGCTATCATTGGTCGATTGGCGATGGCTAAGTTCATGGCAGTTCCGCATTGTCCGTATCTCACCCTCAAGATGCCAGGCCCCAACAGAATAATCTCCCTCCACTCTGATCTTCAGAATTCTTTTGATTGCGATGTACAGAGTTATGAGATGGCCACTAAGCAGTTGATGTTGTCCGATCAGTAGGAGATCTAGAAGGTAGTCGGCACGGAGGAGCAGACCGATATGGCGGTCCCTGTGAAGAAGCCCACCTAGGACAAGATTCAGACTGATGATATCTAGACCAAGGAGATTGTGCTCGATCCAGAAGACCCTGATAAGGTAACTTATGCAGGGGGCACCATCGACAAGAAATAGGAACTTGCGCTCACTCTTTTCTTCTAGGAAAATAGGGACATTTTTGCATGGAAGCCATCTGACATGCCAGGAGTTCCTAGGGAAAAGATTGAGCATGAGTTAAGGGTGCCTCCTGGGGCCACCCCTGTTCGACAGAGGCTTAGAAGATTTGCGCAAGACCACAAGGACGCCATGAAGAAGGAGATAGTTAGATTATTAGATGCTAAATTTATAAAGGAAGTGTATCATCCCGGCTGGTTAGCAAATCTAGTCCTTGTACCTAAGAAGAATAAAGAGTGGAGGATGTGTGCTGATTATACTGATCTTAACAAGGTCGGTCCTAAAGACCCCTTCACTCTACCTCGTATTGATCAGATTGTAGACTCAACAGCTGGGTGTGAGCTTCTAAGCTTTCTGGATGCCTATTCAGGCTATCACCAGATCCCACTGAAGGTCGAAGGTCAGATCAAAACTTCTTTTATAACTCCCTTTGGTGCCTATTGTTACATCACAATGCCCTTCGATCTAAAAAACGTTGGCGCGACTTACCATCGAGGTATTTAACGCTGCCTTGCCACTCAGATCGGTCAGAACGCAGAAGCTTATGTTGATGACATCGTTGTAAAGACTCGGAATGTCGAAGAACTTCTTTCTGACCTGGCAGAAATATTTGACAATCTGAGACATTACTCGAAGAAGCTAAATCCGAAAAAGTGTGTTTTTGGGGTTCCTTCGAGAAAGCTACTCGGTTACATTGTTTCAAAACAAGGTATAGAGGCTAACCCTGATAAAATCAAGGCGATCCTTGATATAGGGCCACCTAATTCTCAGAGGGACATTCAGAAGCTGACCGGATGTATGGCATCCTTGAGTCGCTTTATCTCCCTACTGGGGGTTAGAGGGTTACCACTTTTCAGATTGCTTTAAAAGCAGGACGACTTTGTTTGGACAGAAGAGGCGCAGTCGGCATTGGACGAGTTGAAGGTTCACCTCAGCAGCATTGCAGTATTGATGCCTCCGGAACCAGGAGAAAAGCTTCAACATTACATATCGGCCACAACCCAAGTTGTGAGTACTGTTTTGAGAATCGACCGAGAGGAAGAGGGTCATATACAAAAAGTACAACACCTAGTCTATTTTGTTAGCGAGGTCCTCAGTGCCTCTAAAACAAGATATCATTAGATATTGAAATTGTTGTACGCATTGTTGATCACCTCCATGAAGTTGAAGCATTATTTTCAAGCTTATCCGATCAAAGTCCAGACATCCTTTGCACTCGGAACAGTGCTTCACATTCGAGAGACTAAAGGAAAAATTGCCAAGTGGGCGGTCGAACTTTGTCAGTTTACCATTACGTTCGTAGCTCGGTCGATAATTAAAGGACAGGCGCTACCTGATTTTGTTTCCGAGTGGGCAGAGATTCAAATGCCTCCTGCGACACAAGATGTTGAATACTAGAAAATGTACTTCGATGGCTCTCTCCAATTACCCGGAGCTGGTGCAGGAGTCATGTTTATCTCACCCATAGGAGAGAAGCTTTGATACGTTCTTCAGGTTGTGTTTCACGCATCTAATAACGCTGTGGAGTATGAAGCCCTCCTACCCGATCTGCGCATTGCTGTCTCACTCAGCATCAAGCGTCTCGACATCTTTGGTGACTCGACCTTGGTTATTAATCAGGTCACCAAATATTGGAATCATGTAGATGATAATATAGGTGCTTATTGTCAGGAAGTAAGGAAGCTCGAGTACAAGTTTGATGGATTGAGGTTCACGCACATCCTTCGGGGTAACAACCAGGTGGCTGATGAGTTGGCCAAGATGGGATCATCTCAGTCGGAAGTCCCACCCGATGTATTCTTACACATCCTAGATTCACCCACTATTTCTCCTCAACCGGATGTTTTGACGACTGATGTTGCCGAGTTGGTGGACGATATCAACATACAGACCGATTGGCACAACCCAATAGTCAAATTTTTGATTGAGGGTACGCTGCCTATGGACCCTAATGAGCAACAAAGGTTGAAGGCTAGATGTCGGGGATATTTGATGGTGGATGATAAGATTTTTAGAAGAGGAGGCTCAAATATCTTGATGCGATGCATCTCAATACTAGAAGGTCAAAAGTTGAAGGAAGAAATTCATTTAGGGATATGTGGCAATCATGCAGCTTCTAAGACTTTGGTCGGCAAAGCTTTCCGGCAAGGGTTTTATTGGCCTACGACGGTTGAAGATGCACACCAGGTCGTTCAAAAGTATGAAGGTTGTCAATTCTTTGGTCAACAAACAGATGTGCCTTCGTAGCAACTGCAGATGATACCTTTAACCTGGCCTTTTGCTATCTGGGGGCTTGATATTGTTGGTCATTTCAAGAAAGTGCCAGGAGGGTTTACTTATCTATTTGTTGCTATTGACAAATTCACCAAGTGGATTGAAGCAAAGTCGGTCGGCAAGATAACATCAAAGAAGGCGATTGAGTTTGTCAAGGATGTTTTTACTCGGTTTGGGGTTCCTCATGATATCATTACCGATAATGGTACTCAATTCACATCTGTGGAGTTCCGTGACTTTGCCGATAAGGTGGGAATAAAAATTCACTTTGCATCAGTGTCTCATCCTCAAAGTAATGGGTAGGTCAAACGGGCCAACGGTATGATTCTTCAAGGATTGAAGCTTCGGATATTTGACACACTTAAGCCTTATGCCGGTCGGTGGGTCAAAGAATTGCCTTCAGTTCTTTGGGGGCTTCGCACTAATACCAGTCGGGCTACTGGTAAGTCACCTTTTTCATTGGTCTATGGCTCGGAGGCTATGTTGCCGACTGAGGTCAGTCTTGTTTCGGCACGGGTCCAAGGATATGATGAAAAGCTTTCTGAGGAGAGCCGGGAGATCGATTTGATTGCAACAGAAGAGTTGTGTGATCGGGCTCTGTTCCGGTCGCCACTTTACCAACAAGGCTTACGGCGCTATTATGATAAAAATGTACGCAATCGCCAATTTCAAGTTGGAGATTTAGTGATGCGCTGAGTGCAGTCAACAAAGAACCAGCATAAGCTTTCTCCAAAGTGGGAAAGACCTTATGTTGTGAAAGAAGTCACTCGGCCGGGGGGCTTACAGATTGACGTATGACGACGGCGATGATATATACCGAACTCCTGGAATATAAATCAGCTACGTCTTTTTTGTACTTAGTTACTTTTTTGTATTATTATGCATTATTCATGAATGAAACTTCAATCTTTTTGATGGAAGATTTTTTGATGATTTTCATTCTAAATTGTCTCGATTCCTTAATGTATTTTATTAAACAATGGAGCCAGGGGGCTAGTAATAATGTCCCACTACTTCCTAAACTTATGAACTTTTTGTTTTGGAATCTTTTCTGACTGATTTCTCATCTTTTGACACGGTCTTTACTTTTTTGGTCTAACGTCTAAACATCATGGTTATACGCTTCATACTGCACATCAGACTACCACTACGCTAAACCCAGAGCCAAAGTGCGAGAGGTCATGTGTCGATTGGTTGATTCTGCTTGTCACGCGGTCACGAGTTACAACCTAATATGTTAAGGCAGACCGATTCAATTTCTGTCTTTAAATGACAAGAACACACTTATGATATTTTTATCAGTCTTCTAAGCTACAAAGCATAAGATTAATTTACATAAAGGCAATGTCATTTCAATACATTGATACTACTAATGTTTTCTAACATGGCAGGTTTTGCAACTCATTTGAAGGAGAAGAAGAATCATCTCGCAGCTCAACTTCTGGAGATGATGGAGGAGTAGGTGCGGTCAGATCAACTTCTATGTTATCGACCAAGGCTCAGGAGGTTTCCAGCATGGAATACAAAAGCAGCTGGCATTGGTCGTCGGTCAAGTCTGGGTTGAAGCCCTCCTTTATTTTGTCCAATGGCAGTGCAGGACACCAAGATTAGCAAATAGCCAGAACCTGGCTCCCGGCCTTGGTCGCCACTCTCCTAGTATTGTCTACAATAGCTTCCGACGCATGCTCCAGCAAATACTCCAAGGAGTGTCTGGTCTGTTCTATTTGGTAAGCATGAATATAATTCATTTCTTTTTGAGCGCCGTATGACATAGCTACAAAAGATATTTTTTGGTTAGTAAGATCAGGAATTGATTCAAGCATATTTAAGGAGTTATAAAGAGCTTACTGGCGAGTTTACATTGGAAAGATTTGGAGGTGCTTTTGGCTCCCTCTATCTTCACGTCAGCTTCCTCCAGCTTCTTCTGCAGTCGAGTCATCTCGGTCTTCTGTTCCTCGACCGACTTGGAGAGATTTTCCTTCTCAGCATTCAAAGCATCAACGAATCTTTGCTGATTGGGAGTCAATTTCTCCAGGTCGACAATCTTCTGATCACGAGCTAAAGGCATATAAAGGATTTTTAGCATCAGAGTGGTTAGAAGGAAAAATATGGTAGGTGACCTTACCTGCAATCTTAGCACAACTCTGCTCTAAGACCTTGGTCAAATCCTTGTGATCGATATGCAGTTTGTCGATCTATTTTTTTTGCTTGGGAGAGCTGTTGACTGGTGACTAGCATAATTCTAGCAGCAAGTTAATATCATAAGTAAGAGCTGAATGTAGGTGAGTTTAGGATGTACCAAAAGTCTCGGCTTCAAGGTACTCAACCCTGGCTTGTTTCTTCTCCATGAGAGCATACATTTTCTAAGTATGTAAAAGATGGTTAAGTTAAAGATCAAGACTGAGCAAAAGCAGGGTATTGATGTACCTTGTTGGCTTCTCGGTGTTGATAGATTATCTCCACATCATCCAACTCAGGCTGACCGAGTGCATCTGCAGTCAATACCGTCTTACCTTAATTAAGAGGAGAAGGAGCATTGACTAGAGAAGTGTCAATGATTTGTGGTGCTGGCTCTAAAATGGATGCGGGGACTGTCTTGTCTGAGGGCTTCCTCGACTCAGTCGGCGTGTTTGATGACTTGTTGACCTGTCAAGGCAAGTTAGCTGGACGGGGAGTAGGGTTTGATGGAGTGTCCTCAGACTCGTGGGCACTCTGGCTATCACCCGACCGACCGTTGTTATTAATAGAGAATAAGGTGATTAAATCGCAATGTGGTTGTTGACCATGAGAAACAAGAATCAAAAGGTTAAGAGACTAACCTAAAAGCTTTCTTGACCTTGATTTGGCAGACTCTCTTCTTTAAAGAAGTTGACTGAGAATCAGTCTCCTTCCTCTTTTAGGAAGATTTGCCAGCTTCATCAACTTTTTGTGCCACTCCTGCGTCACTTGGCATTTTGCTCGGGGGCTCTGACTGCCTTGAAGGTCGGTCAGAGGAAGCAGGAGTTGGCTGACCGGCGTCAGGAGACAACTCTTCTTCATCATCACCCTGATCCCCAATATACTGCTTTCAACACAGGGCAGGCTGCTTAATTCGATGACTGGGGGAAGGCAGGGTGATGACTCGATCAACTTTCTCAGGTCAAGTGCCTGCTGCTGAGCTTGAACCACCAGCACCGGTCTGTTGTAGCTTTTTGACATAATCTGGTCCCTCGGTATCAGTCGGAGGGAGCGAAGGGTGGGATATAAAAGTATCCAGAACCTACACAAACGCCAAGACATCAAGCAGGACATCAAAACAAGATTATAACAGAATCATTCAGAGTCGACCGAGGCTTACTCGGGCCCGTAGAGTGCCCATGTTGTATGCTTTCTTAATTAATGAATGATCTTGAAGGATATCTCCTTCAAATATCTTGGACAAGCGAGACCGATGAAGGTTGCCGTTGGGAGGATCAGGCACTTCCCTAGTCTCATCATTTGTGGCATAATTCTATGCCGGGTGACTCTGAAGTTTAAGGGGTTGCACTCTACGCGCTATGAAGCTTTTGGTGATAGTGATATCGTCAACGCCTTCCTTTTTAGATCAGCAATTTTCTTTAGTAGAGCGACCACCTGGGGGTCGGACAGATCAGACTTTTCAGTCCATTGCGATAGAGGAATTGCCTTCGCACCAGAAAAGTCGGCAAGAACAGGAGGAGGGTTATCACAATAGAACCACTCGTCTCTCTAGTTCTTGTTTTCGGTGTTTAGGGGCATATTGATGTACGCCTCTTTCTTGTGTAACTAGACGCCAAGCCACCTATGGCCACTTGGTTGTCCTTCATCGGCAACGGTCGGAGGACAAAGAGATGGCAAAACAAATTGAAATGGGGGAGAATGCCCAAGAAGGCCTCACACATATGCATGAAAATGGCTATGTGGAGGATAGAATTGGGGTTGAGGTTGACCAGCTCAATCCCATAGAAGAAAAGGAGCCCGCGCAAGAAGCTGCAGCAGGGAACTCCGAAGCCATGCTCGAAAAACAAGCGAAACACAATGATCTGTTTATGAATGGGGATGGGGCAAGTTTCTTTGGGTACCTTTCAGTCAATCCGAGCCTGCTCGGGAAGAATACCGCCCATCACCATCTTGTTCAGGTCAGCTATGGTGAGGCTGCTCTTCGAGAACTCCCAAAGTTGCTCAGGGATCTTGATCTCCGACGAGGAAGACTTGGCGGCGGCGGTGGTGGAAGCCTTCTTGTGACCCATAGCCATGGATGATTTGGTGCAGTGGATCAAAAGCTGAACCCTAGCTAAAGCTCGGGGGCTGAGGGCAACAAGATCTACGACGGCGGGAAGAGAGGAGCTAACCCTAGCTCGAGAAGCAGAGGCGTCATGAGAAGCAGGGGAGGCGCGAGGAAGACGAAGAGCTTGTGCGTGAAATGACGGCATGGACTGATAGTCAACATGATGAGTCTTATTTATACCTTTACTTTTGACCTAAGGGTCCCATGGGCCAGTATGGGCCGTACAGTGACAAGTTCTTCTGAATAAACAAAGATTAGTTAAAGGCTTTGGTCTCTAAAAAGATTTTTAGCTATTAAGCCTTGAGAAATAATCTCGGGGGCTTCTTTGATGAGAAGCAGTGGCCAAACTACTTAAAAATACTTGCCGTATCTATGTGATTTGAAGATCATATAGCAGAGGACTTGATGGTCTCATACGGGTATAAGTTCAAAGGTTGTATTATTAATTGATGCTAATAATTAAATTGCTAAATTTGGACTTATGATCAAATAGAGTGACAAATTATTAGGGAAAAGCTATGTTATGATTGATGTCATTAGCTTAGTACTATTGTATGATTGATGTCATACTCCTTTACATGGACTGAACATGATTGATGTCATGAAATTCAGACCGATAAGTCACTCGGCAAATAGTGTACATCACTCGGCCTTTTTAATAATCGGTCGGCAAGGTTGAAATCTTGTGAGTTAACCTACTGGTTTGATGATAAGAGGTTTGTTAGGCTCAAGCTTGATGGTTTGAGTAAAATACATACAACAACATTATAAGAGCTAACAAGATTAGACTCTTGCATTATTTGTTAGTTTTCAAATTATACAAGAGTCGGGGGCTATACCTGATCAAGTGTATGACATCCCATGTCACAAAATGGAACTTAACTAAACCCAATGTTAGTTAAAGTCTAATTAAAAATTTAATTAATCAAAGTGTCAAAGAATAAAGGGAGAAATTAAATAATTAAAATCCAGAATATTCAAAGGAGGGCCTTTCTCAAACATGACAAAAACCCATGGAAGTACCCCAATATTTTTGCATATTCTAAATGGACACATTAAAAGAGAATTTTGAAAATTTTTCCAAAATTTTTGGTAACCATTTAATACCCTGGAATTTTAAAAATTAATCTAAGCCAATCCAGCTGATGCACCCAAAATCAAAGTTAGAGAGCATATTTTCCTGGGCTTACACAAAACTTGGTGTGAAGTTTGGAGCAGGGGAACATGGTGAATTTTGGCCAAACCTGAGCCATGTTCAAGTCAAGCCGAGTCAACCCCCCCTTCTCTCTCCCCTGGCCAACCCCAACCCGACATCGGCTGTACCCGGGTTCCCTGTGCCACCGCCGATTCCTGTTGCCCCACGCCGGCCACTGCACCACCAACTCTCCCCCCTGTGCCACCGGCCAGAATTGAAGCTGCTCTATCGCCGGCAGCCACTCCCTGGCCGACAGCAATTCCCCTCCCCCCCCCCCCCCCGCCCTCGTCCTCTGCTCTCTCCGCTCTCTATCTCTCTCTAGCGCCGATCATCACACCAGAGCAGCGGCTCACTTGGTCCTCATCTCTCTCACTCTCTCAACTCGCAACTAACTCTCACACACTCTAGATCACCCCCGAGCGCCGGCACTCTCGCTTCCTCCCTCTTCCCGGCAAAACCCGAGCTAGTGCCCTATTTCTCCCGCCATGGCCGCCGCCGCGCCCAACTCCGACTAGGTAGCTTTTCGCTTCCCCTTTCTTTTGCAAATCGGTGCGCCAAGGACCCTTCTTGCGTCACCTTGACTCGCTCCCTCCCTCGTGTAGTGTCCTCGCCGGATTCTGCGAAGCCGGAGCCGCCGCCGCCATCGTCGGGATCCGATCGCCCCCCCCCCCCCCCCCCCCCCCCCCCCCGCCGATGAGAACCCATCTCTGGCCTTCTTCCTCGATGCCTTCCCCGATGCCCACCTTCCCCGACCAGCGGTGAAGCTCTCCGACCGAACCCCGGCCTCCCTCGTCCTCGGCACCCTCGCGCGAACCTCGCCGGAGTTGCCCCTGCCGCCGCTCATCGTCGCCGGTGACCTCCGGTGAGCCCCTCTCCCCTCCGACCCCTGTCTTGGGATTCTCGCAGCATGGGGACCGTTCGAGGTGCACGCTGGCCCTGGCCGCGCTGCCGATCGGCCGCTGGGCCGAGCTCGCCATCGTAGGCCGCCATGCGGGCGCGCGCGCGCCTGGATTGAATTTAAATGCGATGACAATTTTGCAAATAAGAGTGAACTTTGGATTAAACTTTAAAATTCAATAACTCGAGATATAAAAGTCCAAAAAAGATGAAACCAATTTTTTTTCAAATCCTAAAATCCTCCTCTACCAGAAAAACAAGTTGAAGTCCAAAGTTACTCAGTAGATTAATTTATTTAATTCCCTAAAATTACAACCCTAATTTGCTTAATAAATTCATAAGTAAATAAATATAAATGATAAATTCATGAAACTTGCTCAGTGGTCATTTCATGGCATCCTTAAACGTTCTGCAAAAGCACATTTTCATGTTTAGGCATATATTTAGTATTATTGCATAAATCTTCTTTTTTAGTAATTGAATTTATGTAAATTATTGGTTAGGAATTTAATTATGAAATTTGGTATTCCTGTCCCTTATGCACTTGTACACTCCTGTAAAATTCCATGAAAAATTTAAAGCAACCTAAGTATGCTTTTGCTGTCGAAATTAATTAATTGTTAGTTAAATTAAGAATTTTCCATATAAAATCTTGCTTTTTGTGTGCATTTAATAAAAGTAGGAATAAATTCATTTCTAGAATATTTATGAAGAATAATTCACATTAACTTTATAGTAGAAATCCGTATATCCATTTATATACTCTTGGTTCCTAAATAACTATATGTACCTAGAGCTATAATTAACTTGTCATTGTATGTATAGTGCTAGCCTTTACATATGGCCACATTAGCTAAGTGCTTAAAATAAACTTTCTGAAATTTAGGCCTTAGTGCTATGTCTTCATGTCCTCAACATCATGTAGTGCCATGTAATCCCTATCTATGCGATGCTCATGTTTAGAGTAGACATACACTAAGTTTGTGATGATTGAAAACTACATTCTTTAATTAGAAATTTGTCCCCTTCAAATTCAGTGGCTGCCATGTCATACTTAGGTGTGCATACACATCCATGAATGAGTGATTAGTTCATTAATTTTATTTGTTGAGGAAGTGCCATGAATCTTCATGCCATTCATTTCATTCTTATTTAGGAAACTCCATGAAACCTTGTGTATTCCTTCGCATTGATGCATTTCCATTCCATATAGGGATCGAGACCGAGGAGATCACACCGGATCAGCAAGGCTCTGAAGTGAACTTTGGTGAAGACACTAACTACGATCACTCCCAAGGCTAGCCCCGGTGCATAACCCATTTAATTTTCGAGTCCTTTTTCCTTTGTCACAAGTTAGGAATATTTTTATTGTGCATTAAGTGTAGAACTTGGATGAAACCCACTTGCATACTCCGACAATGACCTATAAATAGTTTGTGTTAGTAAGCCTTTCCGTTAGTAATTGCTATGCTTAAACTAGTGGAGTCAACGGTAGGTTATAGATTCAACTATGATTCATTTGGTTAATGAGCTTGATAAAATGGAGCACCTATCGTTGCAACTCCACGGACAAGTATTGAACAGTACAAAGTACATACCTTTAATATGGGAACTGGTAAACCTAGTAACTTGGGCGCTGTATTGCGGACGGCCATACTCATCGATCCAGAGGTGATGTGAACAGCACGGTGGTTGCACGGGTTCAAGGACCGCTGGAAAGTGCATGGGTTAAGCCTCGGATACGAAGTACTGTATTACGGGGAGGACATGTACTCGGGATCGATGGCCCCGGATCGACTTTATAGCAATCTTGTGAACGGTGGCCATATGTGTTCTTAAGTGATGCGTATGTCATATATTTGGGTTTTCCCTGCAGGATGTAAATCAATTCGAATTACCGTCCCTCGTGGTTATGAGTACCTCTTGTTCGAGCAGCGACAATGATATGTTAAGTAGTAAAGTTGTGGTTATGTTCTAAAATTTACTTATGCTATGGACACACATTGCTATGATGTATTGCTCCTTATTTATAGTCATGTCTTAGCAGCTAGCTAGATTCACCGTAGCTATTATTCTGAAATCAGCAAGTAAAATCTTGATTAAGGAATTGAAAGTGCAGCATAGAACTATTGGGAGCTTCTTATGCAAGTATCAAATAAACCCGGTCAGCCCTCTGCATACTAGGAGTCGGTTTTAGTAAACCTTTTGACGGGTAAGTCTTGCCGAGTATGTTAGATACTCAGGCTTTGCGATTATGTTATTTTCCAAGTTTTCCTCAAGCTACCTACTGTGATTGTTGTAACAAGGTGGTGTGGGAAGGTGAGGAGCCTCAGAACTGGACCATTGAATGGGTCCCTAGCTCTCCTAACCGTGATGAGTGAGCCATCGCCATAGGGCTGGCATGGTTCCCATAGGAATCAACGTCGTGTTTTATCGTTTCACCGCTTCTGCTAATTTATATCATATGTACTAAGGATATATGTATTGTATCAGATCTAAACTCATTTGAATTTGATCTCTGAACTTGTAATATTATGCATCTAAGTGATATAACTTTATAACTGATGAATATTCATGTGTGAATGTTGTGTATGGTTACTTCATTAACCATCTCCTGAGACGATCCTGTGCGATATACTCTACTTTTCGGAGTAGGGTTGTCATAAAGTGCACCTGACCGGTACACCAGATCTATCAAAAACTTTAATTAAGAGGTCTTCCTAATTTATGATTAACATTGAAGATCACTCGGAGTCAAGGCTCAAAATCAGGAAGCACTCGGAGGCTGCTGTGGGATACTTACCTTACGAGTATCCATAGATATGCTTAAGTCGGTAGCCGACCGGGTACTTCATCAACAAGGAATCTGACTGAGTCGGCTTGGAGCGCAAGGCAGTTAGAGATAGACTTTCTATGTAAATCCTTCTAGACTACAAGTAGGACTTTTCATGTACTCCCCTGCCGACCAGGATACCCCCATCGAGGACACAAGAACACAATATTACAAGCAATACAAACCACAGAACACAGGACGTTGGGTTTTTACTCTCATCGAGAGGGTTCGAACCTGTATAACTCGTCGTCTTGTATTACCATCGTAGTTTTTAGTCTCGACGTAGCCCTATATATTTACTGCCGAGATCAAGCTTGGACAACGGGCATCATACTAGTATATAAAAAAGGTTTAGTTGTTGTTGTGCTGTTGTATATAAAATAAACCATGAAACACTACATGTATGCTTCACTTGATTTTCATGAATTTGGGAATGTAGCAAACTAGTAACTGAATGCAACCTCTACATGAACTCTCTGTGAAGCTGCACATATCCTTGCAACTATTTTGAATCCTGATCAATATGGGTCCTATATTATTTGTACCTGATTCCATTTTTTCTGTTCAAGGTGAAGTTATTTGACTGCTTTATTCTTAGTGCTCAAAAATAATATTTCTGTTCATTGTGTCTGACGTAGGGTCAAGAGAAGAGGAGCAGCAGAGTTCCTTCTCAGCTTCACACCACAAATAATGATTTTTCTTTGTGTGGCCAATGCACGCAACAAGAATGGGGGCGCAAACTTGAGTTGTTATCTCCATTACAAAAAAGAAACTATGTTTTGATGCCATTTTGTAACTAAGTCGCAATAAGGCAGATGTTTACAAACACGAACACCTTTGATAACAGCATTTGAAAGTCAATGAGTATCATGAGTTGTTACGCAATTCTTGGCTTGATGTCTCCTGTTTGATGGCCCATAAATTGTGGTGACTCTGACCTGTTTGGCTAATGGTCCAGTGTATGAGCATTGGTGTGCATTTCTATGAAATTGCATCATTGACTCCTCGGATGTGTTGTCCGGGCGTGCCGCGGATCCTCTGACCACACACCGGTGGATGACGAGCCTGCCGCTGGTGCTGCTTTCACCCGACACGTAATTCTTATGTAAAGTTTGTGTGATATTAGAAATTGCAACAAAAATGATTGATGGAAAGTTTTACTGAAACATCTCCGATTAATTAATTGATGCAAGTCATCAAAGATGCCTTCACATAGATAGAGCCACACCTACAAGTTATTCGATCTGGACCATACCAATGCGTTATTACACATACGCTTTTGCATAGCGTAGCCTCATCATCGTCATTAGAAATAGAACTAGTTGACAACCCGGCAGTTGCGGCGGACTTCGCCAGCGCTGCCTCCTCCCGGCGTGAGCCTCCCCATCCGCAGCATGGACTCCACGAAGTCCTGGAAGAAGACAGACGCGTCGAAGGCGTAGGTGGCGACGAGGTTAGTGACGTCCTCTGCCCCAGGGAAGACGCCAGACGATGCCAGCGCCTGGTCGGACGGAAGAAGGCCTTCGCCGGAGAGCAGGTTTATGTAGTACTGGTTGTCGAAGGTGGCTGGAGTGGACAGATCAAGGTGCGCCAGCGCCGACCCCGCGGACCCGGCACACAGCTGCTGAAGCGACTGAAGGAACGCCAGGTCCTTGGACACACCAACGTCAGCAAGGCGAGCGCTGAACGTCGCACACCGCGCCTTACCGATGGTGTGCGCGCCTGCATGCGTTGATGAAAATTTGTAAGTACATGTGTCTTTCTTCAGTTTATTTGGCTTCGCTAAGTAGATTAGGAAGCCACTTGGGTGTCGTAGCCCAGGTTTCTTTTGCGATATATCTGGCCTAGCTCTGAGTAGCGAGTTTGTTGTTTTGGGTTTTCTAAAAACTCTGTGCCTGTGAGGTAAAACTGGTGACCCCAGTAAACGTTTGGTTGTAAAACTGGTGCTTTCAATCAAAGCAGGACCCTTTCTCGGTCTTTTCTCTAAAAACCTATATGTATATATACATACCGAACAGAGTGACCAAGGCAAAACATGATATATGCATACCGGAGAGAGCGACCATGTCTTTGGCGGAGAGGCCAACGTTCCTAAACTTCTGCACGAGGGTGGCGACCCCGGACGTGGGCGCAGGGAGGTTGATGTTTGCGCCCTGCAAGCTCGCCGTGCGGGTATCCTTCCTGCCGACCTCCACTTCCCAGCTCGGCCCGCCCGACTACGGACAGCAAACGTTGAACATCTAATTAATTTGCAAACACTATACTGTAATGCATTCGCGAACTACAACACCCTTACCGCAACAACGGAGTCACGGGCGGCGATGGCAAGGACGTCGGCGCAGGAGACGATCTCTGGGCAGGCCCGTTCTAGCTCGTCCTTGATGGCGTCGATCACCTCGAAGCCCCTCAGAGAGTTGGCATTCGGCACCGCCGTCTTCTCGCCGATGAAGAAGGGCTTGTCGTCCAGGAGAACGGAGCCGTCACAGCCCTGAAACATAATTTCAACCAGCTTCTGCTCACTAAGACTAAGCTGCACACCACGATCCTCCTCACTCGTCGGACCGGTAAAGTTCATTAATTGAACTTACATTGACGAAGCAGTCGTGAAAATGGAGGCGGAGCAGAGACGCTGCCATACGTGGGTCGGCGGCGACGGCCTTCTCGACTGCCGCGCGAACTATCGCCTCCGCGTCGGGGCAAGTGGTGCGGTACGCGTGGTCGCTGAGGGACACGCCGGTGCCGGCGCTGGCTCCGGCTCCGCCGTAGCCGATGCTTACCGTGGCGCCGGCGCTGCCAGTGACGCACGACTTGTTGACGGGGATAGTCTCGGTGGCGTAGGCGACCAAGTTGATCCCAAGCATGACGACCAGGGCTAATGTTGTGGCGTGCTCCATGGCCTGACGTTGCGGGGGTGCAGTGCTGAGCCTTCAGTGATAGTAGCGTATAGTAGCTGTTTTCTGGTGGCACCAAATGAAGACTCGTGATCGTCTTTATATAGGCTCAGGGGCAGTCAGTCGTCTTGTGTGGTTGAGGGAGGCACTCTCTTTTCTTTTTCCATTTGAACTGTGTCGTACTATCATTTTTGTTACCTAACCTCTGTGTCCTCGCTCAAAATGTGGTAACACGATAGGGAACGAACTGACCCGCTTTCTAGATTTCTCAAAGTCTGTGTTGTTGGTTACCTTGTTATTCTTGTGTACTAGCTTGACCGAGACCATCCCCGTCAACAAGTCGTTGGTTACCTTGCTATTCCAACTTTTGTTTCAGGAAAGAACGTTGCGAACAGTGCAGGATGAACAGCCTTCCTTCACTTTAACAAATTCATGAACAAAAGAAAAAGCTTTTGCTAAAACAGGACATTATAATCCATCTACTTCAGGACGGAAAGAATATAACAACGGAGCCATAATGGCTCCATAGCATTACTACATAAGTATATCTATGACCACAACTCCGCCCAAATGCAGCTTAAGAAATGGAGACTAGACACGAACCCCAGGCTTAAGAAGCCTTGCATGACCTGGTCAAGGATTCTGGAAATACATGTTGCATGATGATTGGCACATGGGTGCGTGGGGTAAATTACGAAGCGGTTGGAGTTGGCAGACTGCAGAGCATGCCAGCTCAGAGATTGAACAGTACTACTTTACAGAGGATTTCCCGTTCCACTCCTGCTATCTCAAGGAACATATATGCCTGCCACTGCGCAGGCCGCAGGAAGCGGTCAAAATTGCAAAAATGAGTACCCCCACTCCCACGCGGTACACGACCTGATTATAAGAGCTATAGCGGACGGGCTTACGTAGACCACGGGAAAACGGGCACAGATATTCTATTGCTATGCGTATGCTGTTGCGGCAGCATGCAGTCGAGTGACCAGGTCTTACTCATGCCGTTCCGCCGCTCGTCCGGCCTCCGTCACCTGCTGCCTGCTCCTCTTGCTCCACCGTATGGATCGAGAACAGCGCAGCGCGTTCAACGTTCCACCGAGTCCGGATGAGTTTTGGGCGCCTCTTAGTGTTTATTCTTTTTTTTGGGAAAGGATTAGTGTTTATTTCTATTGTTTTAAATTATTATTGCTATTGACTTTTTATTTATTTATTTTTTTAAAAATATAATTTATTTTATTTTATCACAAAAGAAAATTAACATCTAACTTATCATTTTATATATTTGAACTAATGCTTTTAATAAAATATATTTTCAAATAAAAATAAAATATAGCATAGCTTTTGTTACGTGAATTAGACACGTCTAAACTCTTTAGCAACGCAAAACGTCACCGTCTCAATTTTTGCGTCATTAAATTTTAGTCTATAGTGACAGAGATTTAACCGTCACCAAATCTAGACCTATATGATGGATTTCTGTACCCGTCTCTATTGACTTTTAGGGACGAAAACTATCCCGGTCCCTATAGCTAATTTTGATTAAATAAAAAAAAGGCGGACGCACGGAGGAGCCCGGAAGGAGGCCGAGACGGAGACGAAGCTGCTGTCTCTAGGTTTGGTGAGCTTGAGGCCGCTGTCGCCGGATTTGGTGTGCTCGAGGCCGGATAGGGTGGGGAGGACACCACCTGAGGGGGAGGGAAGGAGGCCGAGGCGGAGAGGAGGCCGTCGGATCCGGCGAGCTCAAGGCCGCCATCGTCAAATCTGGCGAGCCTGAGGCCGTTGTCGCCGCCGAATGAGGTGGGGAGGACATCGCCTGAGGGGAGGGAAGGAGGCCGATGCATAGAGGATGCCACCGGATCTGGTGAGCCCAAGGCCACAACCTCGGATCTGGCAAGCCCAAAGCTACTGTCGCTATCGAATGAGATAGGGTGACCAAAGCCGTCGGGGGAGGGAAGGGGAGGCGACAATGATGGCATGGTAGGGGATGGGGAGGCGATGGCAGCGGAGAGGAGGCCAAAGCAGCGGGTGGGAAGCAACATGAGAGAGAAGGAGGAGCTAGGGAGGGGGAGGCGATGGCAGCGCAAGACATGAGGAGGCGGAGGGGAAGTGAGGCAGGCGGCGCGAGAGAGGAGGGGAGATAGGACAAGCGACACGAGGAAGGAGGAGGAGGAGGGGAGGTGGGGCGGGCAGCGCGAGAGAAGGAGAAGGAGTGGAGTGCGACGGCTAGGGTTAGTGGCTTTTATGTGGCTGCTAAGGCAAGAAAAAAAAGAAAAAACATGCTGAGGAGATTTGAACCTGCGTCTCCTTCACCACCAGCGGGCCAAGGTTAGAGCCTTTATCAATGTGCTACCAAGTCACTTGATACCAGTGCTCGCCACTATATCGTTATGTATTAGAGACAAGGAATGAAAATCGTGTCACTATGTTGACAGTCTTTAAATGCTAAATCCGGCCATCAAATCCTTCCATAAACAACAGAAAAGAAATAACCGACATAGTGGTACGAGTTTATTACTTACAATTTCCACTAGTGTTAGTGATTATTTGTATGCAGGTGATTTATCCATAAAGTAAAGGTAAAACAAAAGTAATTGGAGGAAGAAACACACTCCTGACCAATCAGAGCATAGTATACAGATTTGTGGGCCCACTATAGGGTCTAAACCGCCTGAAGAATCAACGTAACCCATGTACATGACTTGGGAGCCCACCTAACAGTGTTCCAGAGAAGATTGGGGTCATTGGGCCCCAGTTTCGTTCGACCGAATAGGCCAGTTCAGCCGAACTGAGAAACCATGTGGATATGTGCCATGGTTTACAATATGTGATGAGTAATTGACATTGGTTGAGTTCGGTGTTTGGGTTGAAATGCAGGAATTTGGGGATTGCATGAGTTTATGTATGTCATGGTTATGAGTAACCGGAGTTGGTAAAGATATTGGAGAGTTTACAGGAGATGGAAAATATGTTTACTTGTCTCATGATGTGTAGGTCACTAGATTCAACTTAGCAGTCAAGGGCGAGAGGATCGGGCACAAGTAGGAGACTTGGGGCCGGACGATCTGGAGGCCGGGTGAAGTCAAGGGTTATCAATACCGTACACGTAAAGAGGCAAGAAGCACGAACAGTTTCGCGGTTGAGCCTCAAAACCGTGGGTAGTGATCAAGATGGTGGGGTTGACCAAGTCAAAGGTGATCGGGTGTCGGTGCAAGTAGAGGCTTTCAATGGACCAGAGGCAGAAGAGACTTGCCGATGAGGAGGATCACGGGATGAGGTGACATGCGTCAAGATCAAGAAGTTGTGCTTTGAGAAGCATGCAAGGTGGTTTCCTAGTTTGGGCCTCAAAACCGGTGGTGGCGATTGGAGGTGCACGTGGCACCATCACGGAGCTTGTGTCGAGGTAAAACAAAGTCGTGAAGGGCTCGATGGCGTTCGGGCGACGAGGAAAAAGATGAACGATTGTGCCCCTGGTGGTAGGTGGCAGTGTATTGTAGGTGAGGGGTAGTATGGTCTTTAGAATAACTCCTAGTCCTATACAGGGAGAGGTAGGGCTGGTGGAAGAGGTGTCTCTCTTTCCCTTAGCCTTGCTAGGTCTTCATTTCAAAGTGTTGGGAGAGGTCTTCATGTAATAAAGGAGAGGAGAGGGTGTGTGAGAGACATCTCCCTCTTTTCCAAATAGTGGGAGGAAGAGGGTGGCTTCCTAGCCATGTGTCCATGAGTCTTGTATGCAAGGATCAATGATATGAGATTCAAGTTCGTGCTCAAGATATTCCTTTCTCCCTTAATCCCGAATTTGTCTTTTCTCTATTTTCAGAGCTATTTTAGTGGGAATTTTGGATCTTATTTTTAAATGTGTTTTTTGGGCAGATTTCTTAGGGATCTTAGTGCTATGATGAGCTAGAACAATCCTATATGGGTCCTTGACTGAATCATGAGATCAAACACCTTCGACTTGAAAGGTTTCTCAAGTTTCCCCTTTTTGTGTTCTTGGCACAAGATCTGAAATTTGTGATGATTGTTTGTGCTATTTGAGTGGATCTTGCTGGAGTAGGGTCGTGATGTGTTAAGGATTACCTGGTCAAAAAATCATATGATTTGGAGTTCGTTTGATTAGGTTTTGGTCAAGTTCTTGCCTAATCCCAAACTAATTTTTGTTCTATCGAGGGTCGATCTGCACTGCCAGTCTTTCCATCAGCATTGCTGGTGCAGGAAGAAAAATCTAGATAGGCACTGTTGATGTCCAGATCAGGAATTTTGTCTTCTTTTTGTTGTCAATCGACACTACTAACAATTTGATCAGTATTGCCGATGCTCTGTCTAAATTGCCGATCGGCACTATCGATGCCTTTTGTCTGAGTGTTCCTAAAGTTTTGCTCCATCTGTTGACCGGCACTGCTAATGGCAAGGCCGACACTGCCGACGGTCTGCTCCAGCTCCCGATCGGCACTGCCGATGCGATGATCAGCACTGCCGATGTACTGATAGAGCTGACTATTTTGGTTGCAGTTCTTTGACCGTTTCGAGCCTTTGCTGTTCTCTTTTGTTTCCATTGTGTCCCGCTGCTGTTGTTGATCACTCCTAGGGTTAGCACATCATGGGTTGGTGTGTGTTATCTTGGTGATCTATTTAGAGGTTGGCTTGGGTTGTAATTGGGACATAGACCAAGTTCTTGTGAAAGAATTTTTAATTGGCTCCCATTCACCCCCCTAGTCGCCTTCTCGGTCCTTCAATTAGTATCAGAGCCAATTTGATTACTAGTTGACCTTCACCGGCTTTGTGATCCAAGGGTGACATGAAGAATCGTGGGGTCAAGCTTGTGATGTTCAATGGGGAAGATTTTGCCTATTGGAAATCACGGACCAAAGCTTATCTCTTGAGTCAAGGATGTGCTATATGGGACATCATCGAGAAAGAATACAACATACCTGCCAACCTTGATGCTGCTCCCATTGGTGAAGTAAAGAGGTATAACAACAATTCCAAAGCTGTTAACATCTTGCTCTCTGCACTTGATAGGAGGGAATTTGATCGTGTTTCACATCTTGACACTCCTCATGCAATTTGGGAAAAGCTTTGCACGTACCATGAGGGTACCAATCAAGTCAATTCTATGCGTAAGGATTCTTACAATAGATAGTACCAAACCTTTGCACAAAAACCTGGCGAATCACTAGATGACACTTTTCATAGGTTGAAGGCAATTGTGTGCAACTTGAGGGATTGTGGTAACCTTGTGTACAATGATAATGATAGAGCTAAGCAATTGCTATATTCTCTTGATGAAAATGTTTGGGGGGGGGGGGGGGTTAAAATTATTAATCTAGAGGAAACTACTGATTTCAATACCCTGAACTGTATGCAACTTGCAAGCTGAAATCTCATGAACTGTCTAGGAAATGTCGTCCTAATCATGTTAATCCTGCTTCTAGCATGGCTTTGCTTTCTAGCTCTCAAAAGGGTAGTCACAGTGGTGCTTCTTATGGAACTAACCTGTCACTTAACAAGTCTTCCTTGGAGTTTGCTTTGTCTTTTCTTGTTGCAGCTTCTGATAAACAGATGGAGTGCATTGTTGACGAGGAGCTGTCCTTGCTCACAAGGAAGTTCAGGAAGTTCTACAACAACCGCAAGGAGAGAAGAGGCGATGGTTCAAGAACCTGCTTCGAGTGTGGTGACCCTGGACACTTCATTGCTGACTGCCCCAAAAAGAAGAAGAAGAAGGCCGGGTACCACGACAACAACACTGAAGACTTCAAGAAGAAGAAGAAGAAGAACCACTTCTCTACAAGTGAAGCAAGAACTCCAAGAAGTTCACGAAGGCCGTCGCACGCGTCTGCATTGCTTCTTTGAGTGACATCGACCTCACATAAAGAAACGACCTTACAAGCTCGTAGGAGGAGGTTGAAAATCTATGAGTCAAGAGGAAGGATGACTTCACCGGGCTTTGCTTCATGGCAAAGAATGGTCACAATACCGACTCAGGTGGAGGCCTGGAGAACAAGTGGCTAATGGACTCTAGGTGTTCACGCCACATGACCGAAAATGCAAAATGGTTCTCCAGCCTCACTCCCTTGTAGCGCCAGGAGTATGTGACCTTTGGAGATGACAAGAGATGGAGAGTGAATTCAAGGGGCACGATAAAGGTAAATGAAAAATTCACTCTCATGGAAGTTGGTTTGGTTGAGCATCTCAAGTACAATCTCCTCTCTATCTCTCAGTTGCTTGATATTGGTTTGGAAGTGCGCTTTAAGAAAAATGCTTCTTGTGTTCTTGATTCGAAGGTCTCTTTAGTTTGTGGGATTTCTAGCATTGGGTGAGTTTTTAGGCTGATTTTGTTGTTTCTCCTGGTTCTCACAAGTGCTTGTTTTCTCAATCCTCTTCTGAGCTCTGGAAATGGCATAGGAGACTAGGTCACATGAGCTTTGACTTGCTTTGTCACTTGAGTGGCCTAGGTTTGATCCGAGGATTGCCTAAGCTCAAATTTGATAAGGATTTGGTTTGTACTCCTTGTTGTCATGGAAAAATGATTGCCGCTTCTCATCCACCAATTAATTTGGTGATGACTGAACGCCCTGGAGAGCTGCTTCACATGGACACTGTTGATTCTTCTCGGGTTCGTTTGGCGGGTGGGAAGTGGTATGTTAATGTGATTGTTCACGACTTTTCTTGCTACTCTTGGGTTTACTTTCTTGAGAGCAATGATGAAGTGTCTCATCACTTTCAGAGCTTAGCTTTGATGTTGTTCAAGGAACTCTCTGGTGCATTACGAGCAATCTGTAGTGATAATGGCACCAAGTTCAAAAACTCCTCCTTTGATGCTTTCTGCCTTGAGCATGGTATTGAGCATCAATTTTCAGCACCTTGTGTCCCTCAGCAGAATGGTGTGGTCGAAAGAAAGAACAAACCATGGTGGAAATGGCCTGGGCGATGCTCGATGAGCATAGGACTCCGAGGCAGTTCTAGGCTGAGGCCATCAACACTGCTTGCTATGTCTCCAATCGGGTTTTCTTGTGCTTAATTCTTAATGTGACTTCCTATAAGCTACACTTTGGGAGGAAGCCATCTATTTCTCATTTGCGTGCCTTTGGTTGCAAGTGCTTTATTCTCAAGTGTGGCTATCTTGATAAGTTTGTGTTGAGATCTTTCGATGGCATCTTTCTTGGTTTAACTCTTCATGGCCATTCATACAGAGTTTTGAATTTGGAAACTAACACCATCGTATAATCTTGTGATGTAACCTCTGATGAATCAAACTCTTGTGCAAGCAATTTGGTTGAGAATGCAGGTAACAGGGACATGAGGAGAGTATCTTTGTAGAAGAGGACCTACAAGGCCTGGATGATGATGATGATGAGTCATTCCATCCCACATCCGAGCGTATTCCTGCTGCTTCCACTACTCCAGCAGAGGGTCTAGAAGCTTGTACATCGACGTTAGTTGCTATCGAGCTTGCTCCAACCGTGGTTGAGGGGGAGGTACACTCTAAGAGAGAGGCCCCTTGCTACATTCAACGTCTGCATCCTACTCAACAGATGATCAGTAATGTCAATGAGAGGACAACAAGGTCAATGTCTGCACATCTTGCCTACTTTCCTAATTCTCTATTTGTTGCCACCTTTGAACCTCGGGATGTTGGACACGCACTATTTGATGAACATTGGGTTGATGTCATGCATGAAGAGTTGGAAAACTTTGAGAGAAACAAAGTGTGGACCCTAGTAGAGCCTCATGTTGGTGTCAGTGTCATAGGAACCAAGTGGGTGTTTAAAAACAATCATGGGAAGATGGTGAGGTTGTGAGAAACAAGGCTAGGCTTGTTGCTCTGGGGTTTAGCCTTGTTGAGGGCTTAGACTATGGGGATACCTTTGCTCCTGTTGCACGCATAGAAGCCATTAGGATCTTGCTTGTATTTGCTGCCTCTAAGGGCATTAGACTCTACCAAATGGATATCAAGAGTACTTTCCTAAATCATTTTATAGAGGAAGTGGTTTATGTGAGACAACCCCCTGTCTTTGAGCACCACAAATACCCAAATCATGTGTACAAGCTTCAGAAGGCTTTGTACGAGCTAAAGCAAGCTCCTAGGGCATGGTATGCTAAGCTTAAGACCTTCTTGCTAGAGCGCGGATATGTCATGGGGTATGTTGACAAAACCTTGTTAACTCTAAAGCATGACAATGACTTTTTAATGGTCCAGATATACATGGATGATATCATCTTTGGAGGTTCCTCTCATGCTCTTGTGTCTAGATTTTTGGAAGATCTGGAAAGTGAATTTTAGATGTCGATGATGGGCAAGCTCACCTTCTTTCTTAGAATTCAACTCAAGCAGTGCAAGCAAGGAACTTTCATGCATCAAGCCAAGTACATGAAGGATCTCCTGAAGAAATTCGACATGGTCAACGTGAAGCCATTGTCAACACCAATGTCTACTACAACGGCACTTGACCCAGATGAAGACTGTGAAGCGGTGGACCAAAGGGAGTAAATGAGCATGGTCAGCTCCCACTTGTACCTGATGGGGACAAGAACCGACATATACTTTGCGGTGTGTCTTTGTGCTCGCTTTCAAGCTTTCCCAAGGGTGACTCATCACAAGGCTATCAAGCGCATCTTCAGGTATCTCAAATACACCCTTGAGTTCGGTCTTTGGTGATGTAGATATGGCCTGATCTTCGAAGAGGTAGGGGGATAAACTCGAATTTGGGAACTCGGCGTCAATGGGACGGCTTGAATCAGACATGATCCAACCCCGCAACCGTTACACCAGAAACAACTTGATTGTTCCTGCAAGCGAAATCGAGAACACAAGCAAGAGAGGATAAACACGTAATCTGGAATTGCAAATATGGATAAAGCAAATCACAAGAAAAGGTTCAAGCTCTGAACACAAAAGGATTAATCGCTACGGTGGTGTAGAACAAGAACAGGGGCCCTGGATTACTGTAAAAGGACTTATCGCCATAGTTACAATAATTCGATCAAGTTTCCCTCAAGAAAACTAAACCAAACAAAAGCCAAAACTAAAAGACGGCGGCTACTAAGTTTATGTAGGAACCAGGGGCATCCTAGGGTTGGGGGTGACCAGGGGGGCGCCCACAACATGGGCTTAAGGCCCGACATGATACATGGCCAAGTTGGCCCAAAATAGGTGGTGCAGCACCTTGTCATGGTCACACAGCATGACCCACGACTCTTCTGGAGCTAGGACCAGAAACAAAATAACGACATCGTCGTCTCCTTTCCAACGCATCAAAGAATGCCTCGTTTGGACATCGGATGTGAGAGATATCATCAAAACCGTGAAGGGGTGTCGGCTGAATCCGAGATGAACACGGCGACCGAGTTGGTGACGACTTATAACTTGGGGAAGGCCATGATATGCACGTATCCAGCATGGTGATGTCCTCATCATTTGGTACCTTGCATCTTCATCTCTTGATATCATTGGGTATTCGGATGCGGACTTTGTTGGGTGTAGAATTGATAGGAAGAGCACTTCTGTTACTTGCCATTTCTTGGGTTCTTTTTTGATCTGTTGGTCTTCTCGTAAGTAGTCAAGTGTAGCTCAATCCACTACAGAGGGTGAGTATGGTGCTGCTGCTAGCTGCTGCTCACAAATCCTATGGATAATTATTCATTGATTATTGTTTCTCACATGCACACACTTAAGGGGATCTCCACATCTCTTTTATATCACAAAATGAATCTTTTTGCTATTTTTTTATAAAGTTTAGTTGTATTGTCATCAATCACCAAAAAGGGGGAATTTGAAAGTGTATCTAGGCCCCTATTTTTGTTTAGGTGATTGGCGTCAATACAATTAAGAATGGACTAATGTTTTCATTGAGCATGTGTGTAGATGACTTTCTCAAATTGTTGAATGAAATGTATTGAAACAAAAAGGGAAAAGGAGATGGTCATTCGTCTCAAGTTGAAGGTCCAAAAATCTACTCAAGAATGAAGATCATGGAGTTTTATTTTTTATCTCTTGTGTATAGGTAAACCGTACTATCAAGAGGGGGTATAATTCACAAATGTGATAAAGTCAAATGCTCAAATTTCCCAGAAATACCACCTCTGTCCTCTCTATTTTTGCCTTCATCGGCTGTGCCTACTTTGCCGATCTCACTTCCCAGAGGCGCTGTAATGCCCAGACACCTCTCTGGCTTCTATCTTGCCAGCATCGGTAGTGCCGATGACCCCATCGGAGTGCCGGTCATGGCTCCCAGAGAGCGACTCTTTATGTCTGGCTTTTGCTGTAGCTCACCGGAAGTGTCGGTCTTCAAAACAAAAGTGTCAGTCCCCTCTCCAAAGATACTGGTTTCCCTCAGGTTCTCTGGCTGACTGTGATCGGCAGTGCCGGTCTGCTCGATCGGTAGTGCCGGTCAAGGTCTCTAGAGACCACTTGTCTTCTCTATGGTTGTGTCATCGACAGTGCCGATGTCCTGATCGGCAGTGCCAGTGCAGGCTGAATCCTTGTCTACAGATCTATGATAGTGTATTAGAAACCCTACCGGTAGTGTCGATGGTTCGATCGGCAGTGCCGGTGAGGGGTGTCCAGACAGGCCAAAACGGATCTTTTTGAGCCCTTTGTACAAAAGGCTCTCACCCCACTTGGTGCCTCCTGTCTCCAACCCGAAAATCATTTAGCATTGTTGAGCTTCACTCTCCCTCTCTAAGTCAAAGCTTGATTCCTTGAGCTAGGGCTTGAGTGAGCCATTGATTTCAAGTGTAAAGAGCACCATTCCACTCTTGAGCTTTTGATTTAATCATCTTTGTGACTTGTGCTTGTTACGCTTGGAGCCTTGCTCCTAGATGGTTAGCGGTGCTCGTAGAGATCCCAACTTGTGTGGTGATGCCTCGGGAAGTTTGTATTACCCTCCCGCAAGGGAATTGATAGTGGAGAACTCAAGCTCGATCTTTGTGGCTGCTTGAGTGAGAATAGGGTTGAAAGAGACCCGGTCCTTTGTGGACTTCTCAACAAAGACGTAAGGTTCTTTGTGAGCCTGAACTTCGGTAACAAATCTTGTGTCTCCGTGTGCTCCTTTATATTCATGTTCTAGGGTTTGTTCTTGTATTAGCTTTAATTCGACCGATCTACTTGTGTAGGCATGTTTAGTTGTTCCTAATACTTTATAATGTCTTATTCAACCATTGTTGGTCTATTCATCAACTTAGTAACTGCAAAACCAACTTAGTTTTAATTTGGGCGACTTACTGTTATCTCATTGGCACTGCCGATACCAGCCATCAACACTGTCGGTCCGACTGATAAATTTGTTTAAGTTTAATTTCACATGATTTTTAGATTTGCCTATTCACCCCCCTTAGGCAACTTTCAATTGGTATTAGAGCCGGTATCTTCTACAAAGCTTAACCGCATGAAGATTAAAGTTATCAAAACTGGAATATCAACCATCCACCGCTCTTACAACCAAAGATGGTGTTAGTGGCTCTCGAGATGGAGATGATGCAAGGACTAGAGATGGTGATAATGGTGCTCAACCAAAACTCCACTACAATGTCATGTGAAGATCGCATTGGACAAGGGTCAGGTAGGCTCCCTTACTTTGATGGACAATTCTATGATCATTGGAAATGCAAAATGATGATGTATTTGGAATCCATGAGTCCACATGTTGCAAGTATAATGGAGATTGGTTTCTTGTGGGAAAATAGAGATAATCCAACCCGCAAGGATCAGACCAACATTCATCGCTATGCCATGGCGGCTAGTGCAATTGTCTCCACACTTAGCTCCACCGAGTATGATAAGGTTGCCAGAATAAAGAATGCCAATCAACTATGGAGAAACTTGAGGTTATTTCTGAGGGCATTGATTCCGTCAAGTGTGCAAGACTCGAAGAATTTCAAAATTAATTCAACCTATTCATCATGGGTCTGGGAGAACGCCCTAAAGAAGTTCATGATAGGCTCATGAGGATTGTAAATCGAAGAAGAGCACTAGGAGCCAAAATGATCGACTTGGATATCAACAAGAGATTGCTACAAGCATTGAGACCATGGGATAACAACATTTGTTCAAACATTAGAGAGAAGGATTTCTCCATCGATGAAGTGCTTGGAAAGCTTCTATCTTAAAACCAACAAAATGATCAAGCTAACAAGATAGATGCCTTGATCAAGAAAATTGAGGGAGCAAGTGGTGACAAGAATGATGTAGCACTCAGTGCTACACGAGAGAAGCAAGAGAAAAAGAAGAAAGTGGTTGATCCTAGTGATGAAGATGATGAAATGGCTTTACTTGTGATGAGATTCAAGTGATTTGTTAAGAAAGATGGTTACAAGAAGAAGATTTTTGACAAGGGCAAAGCAAGAAAGTCAAAAAGGACTTGCTCTGAGTGTGGTGATGAAGGACATTTCATTGCAGAATGTCCAAAGAAGAAGAACAAGGATGATAGAAAGAAAGACAAGCACCACAAGAAAGACAAGAAGTACAAGAAGCATAGAAGAGGTGAAGCTCACATTGGTCAAGAATGGAATTCCGATGACTCATCCTCTTCATCATCTTCCTCCTCTGAATCCGACTCAGATGAGAGAGGCAATGCTACAATTGCCATTGGCTTCACTCCAACCAACATTTTTCTTTTTGGGAGCTTGAGTGATGACGATGACGATAATACTCACAAGTGCTTCATGGCAAGAGGATAAAAGGTATCTAAATCTAAACATAAGCGTTCCTCTTATGCTAGTAGTAGTGATGATGATGATGATGATGATGTTCATGCCTCTCTTCCTAAAATGCTTGATTTTATGGAATTACTTGAAAAACAAAAGGAAGAAAATGATAGACAAGAAGAGCTTCTTGAAAAACAAGAATACTTGCTTATTCTTGAAAAGAAAAGAAACCTTGAACTAGAGAAGCTCCTAGAAGATGAGAGAAAGAAAAATGATGGTTTAACTATGTCTCACTAAAATTGAAACTCTTGTGGAAGTCTTAAGAGCTCAAAAGATGCTCTTCCAGAGAAGTATGAGAACTTAGAAAAGACTCATAAGTCTCTTGAAGAATAATATGAAATACTTTCAACCTTCACATCCTCCACCAATAATTCTTCTCGTGCTTTCACTAGCAATGGATGTGATAGGTGCTATAATATTGATGTTGATGCTTGTGCTACTAATGTCAAATTGATTGATGATTTGAACAAGCAAGTGAAGGCACTTGAAGCAAAATACAATATGGGAAAAATGTTGTTGATGATGAAAAGGCAAAGTATGCAAGAGGTGCATACTCATATTCAAGGCTCCCAAATGTCATGGATGGCATTGGATATGTTGTGGGTGCCAAGCACAATGCTAGGGAGAACAAGAATGGGAAGGAATTACTTAAGTTCACCAAGGAAGGATCTTACCAAAAGAAGCAAGTCAAGAAGATCAACACTAACCGTTCTTCTTTTGTTAATGATTCTCATACTAATATGCCTAATGCTACTTGTGCACTCTTTCATAATTTTGATGCTTCATATGTACTCATGAGAAACATGCATGGTTGTGTGTTTGCTAAATATGTTGGGCCACACAACAAGAGGCCAAAGACTTGTGTGTGGGTGCCCAAAGTGCTTGTGACTAATGTGAAAGGACCCAAGCAAATTTGGGTACCTAAAAACAAAGCTTAACTTGTTTTGTAGGACTATGTGTTGGCAATCCTTATGCCTAACTGAGAAATCCGCAAGCGTACGGATGCTGATGTAGCCTTCACCTGGGAGTATTCCAAGGTATGGAATCCACAGAAAATGAGAAGTGAAATTCTACCCTAATCCAATTCTAGTGAACAAAAGAGAAGGATAACAACGGGTTGAGAGGGTCCTCCAGCCTTGGCTTCATGTGACAACTTATATCCAAATATTCATCAGACTCCATATTTACTCTTGTTTACTTCAGGGCATAGTCTTCCGAGGTACGGAAAGGGATGAGAAGGGACCTCGGGTAAAACTACCATCAACGCCTATGATCCCAACCCGAACATGGTGGAATACAGAGGATAGCTTAGTGCTGTCACCACCTAACTACCGACCACACAACCCTGGGGTTGGGCGCAAACTTAGATAATTCTAAGTCTTTACACCATGTATACACTTACAATTACTACTCTAACCTTGTTAACTAAAGGCAGAGTAACCATAGTCAAAAAAGGTAAAAGACTTTTTCTAACATGGACTAGAACCCATAAACAAGATAGAAATAAAGAAAGCTTCAATGTCTACATGTTACCCGACCGAAGGACGGGGACTCTACTCTTGGTGGAGAATCATCCCCGAGGCACAAGGTGGAGAAGGAGCCGACATCTTCGGCTCCCTCTCGAACTTCTACCACTCACTCTCACTCCCTATTCTAATACATTCTACAACATGGCGCTTGTTGTTCTCCTCTTCAATTGTTGATCCTTTCTGCCGAATTCCTCTTCTATTTATAGGTGGCAATGGGAAGGGGGGGTACTTGTTGGTGAAGGAGGGTCGATAGGCCAAAGTCAGTCCAACAGGCGGTGGGCAAGGCCGGGTGGCCGCGTGTGCCAGGCGGCAGCCTAGGCCGGACGACCCTTGGATCATGTCGGTTTCCTGACCAACCTTCTCTCGATGGCTCGGATTGCGTCCCGAAGGCGGTTGTTGGGTCGGTCTCCACCGACTCTTCCTTTTGGGGCCGGTAGGCTTCATGGGCCACATGGGCTGACAACCCTGGGTGGCAAGCCCTCCAGGAGGCAAGGTCTGCCGGGTGGCACAACTCACCGACCGGCGGCCCATTTTTGGGTGGCAGCCCTTTGGCCTTGTGGCCTAGTTTTCCTTCTCTTCTCCCGGTTAGGCCATGTGTCAACCTCCTTCCTTTGTCTCTTTGAAAATATTTTGGACTAGAGTTAGGAAACGGCTTCATGGCGATGGTATTTGCATGTCGGCCGAGTGAGGGGGTTAAGTTCTAAATCGGCTGGTGGTCCTAGGTCGTGTTGTCATGCAACTGGGAATTGATTGAACACTTGATTCACCTTGTCGGGTGATGATAGCCTATGATTCAGCCGATTGACAATTTTACTTGGTGATGACCTGACCGGGTGTTGATTCTGGTTGTTAACGACCCTATCTGCTGTCAGAAAACGGCTGTTTCACAGCCTTGATTGGCCAACATGGAATTTTCACATGTTTTTGCATATTTTGACCCTATAGCACCTGCAACCGCATATTTCACCAAAACTTGTGGACCTCATGAGTACAAAGATTATTTTCATTACATTATTAATTAAGATCCAACTTTTTATTGTAAATTGGTAGTCATAAAAGGGGATTTACGACTACCAACACTATGTCTCCGAAGGGTCAAGTTGGGTGATTGATAGTGGATGCACCAATCATATGACTGGATACAAAAAGATGTTCAAGTCATTTGAACCAAGTCACAAGAAAAATGAATACATTACATTTGGCAAAAGTGGTACGGGACAAGTACTAGGTTATGGTACAGTCCCTCTTACTCCTTCGTATCACTTTCTAAGGTAATGCTTGTTGATCACGTTGACTTCAATCTATTGTCCATTTTGCAATTTTTTAAAATGGGCTATGATTGGTTGTTCAATGAATGTGGTGTGACTATAAGAGGATTGATGGCTCGGTTGCTTTCAAGGGTGTGCTTAAAGGAAAGCTTTATGTTGTGGCTTGGTACATGCTTATTAGCAAAGTCCAACATGGGGTGGTTCTGGCATAGAAGGCTAGCCCATGTTGGTATGAGAAATCTTCACAAACTCAAAAAGGGTGGCCACATCATAGGACTAACCGATGTGTGTTTTGAGAAAGATAGAATTTTAGTGCTTGTCAAGCGGGAAAGCAAGTTGGAGCTTCGCACCCGTCCAAGAACGTGATGACAACCACAAGACCATTGGAGATGTTGCACATGGACCTCTTCGGCCCCATCTCCTATATAAGCATTGGTGGTAACAAATATGGTCTTGTAATTTTTGATGATTTTTCTCACTTCACATGGGTATTCATTTTGCATGACAAAGGTGAATTTAAAGATGTGCTCAAGACATTCATGATAAGAGCACAAAATGAGTATGAAGTCAAGATCAAGAAAGTAAGAAGTGACAACGGCACCAAATTCAAGAACACCCAAGTTAAGGAATACCTTGATGAAGAAGGCATCAAGCATGAATTTTTGGCCCCTACTCTACTCAACAAAATGGGGTGGACGAAAAAAAGGGCCGCACACTCATTGAGATGGCAAGAACAATGCTTGATGAATACAAGATGTTCAACCATTTTTAGGCCGAAGCCGTCAACACCGCACGCCATGCCTTTAATCAGCTGTATCTCTACCGATTATTGAAGAAAACACCATATGACCTACTAACCGGTAACAAGCCTAATATTTCGTACTTTCGTGTTTATGGGAGCAAATGTTTTATGCTAAACAAGAAACCCAAGACTTCAAAGTTTGCTCCAAAAGTTGATGAAAGTTTCTTGCTTGGTTATGGGTCGAATGTTCATGCCTATCGTGTGTTCAACAAAACCACCGGTTGTGTTGAAATTTCACGTGACGTGACATTTGATGAATCTAATGCTAAACAAGAAACCAGTTGTTATTGATGATGTAGATGATGAAGCTCCTAGAAATACATGATGGCCATTGGTGATGTGAGACCACAAGAAACATCAAGTGTTGAAAATCAAACCTCTCCCCCTAGACAAGACCAACATCATGAAAATGAAGAAATTGATCATGCAAGTGGACAAGATCAAGATGTTGGGGATCATGAACAAGCATCAAGTGATGATTCTCAAAGACATGATCAAGAGGTTGATAAAGATGGTGGTCAAGGAAGCTCACATCCACCACACCCAAGAGTGCATCAAAATGTACAACATGTTCACCCTGTCAAGCAAATTCTTGGAGAGATTGATAAGGGGGTAATCACTAGATCTCGAGTTAGTAATTTTTGTGAACATTACTCTTTTGTCGCTTCTATGGAGCCATTTAGGGTAGAACAAGCACTTGAGGATTCGGATTGGGTGATGGCCATGCAAGAGGAATTGAACAACTTCACAAGAAAAAGAAGTATGGACATTGGAGGGAAGACCAAAAAACAAGAATGTTGTCGGTACCAAGTGGGTCTTCCGCAACAAACAAAATGAAGATGGTGTTGTGACAAGAAACAAGGCAAGGCTCGTGGCAAAAGGATATTCACATGTAGAAGGTTTGGATTTTGATGAACCTATGCCCCCGTAGCAAGACTTGAATCAATTAAAATATTACTTGCTTTTGCTACTCACCATGATTTTAAGTTGTATCAAATGGACGTGAAAAGTGCATTCCTCAATGGGCCAATAAAGGAAGAGGTGTATGTGGAGCAACCATCGGGCTTTGAAGACCCTAAGTATCCTAATCATGTTTATAAACTCCATAAGGCGCTCTATGGGCATAAGCAAGCTCCAAGAGCATGGTATGAATGCCTTAGAGATTTTCTTGTTAAGAAGGGTTTCATCATTGGCAAGGCCAATGCAACTCTCTTCACAAAGCGTTTTGGCAATGATATATTTTTGCGCTAAATATATGTCAATGACATTATATTTGGTTCAACTAACCAAACCTTTTGTGATGAGTTTAGCAAGATAATGACCAAGAGGTTCGAGATGTCCATTATGGGAGAATTGACGTTCTTTCTAGGCTTCCAAGTGAAGCAACTCAAGGAGGACACCTTCATATGTCAAGCCAAGTACACACAAGACTTATTAAAGAAGTTTGACATGGACAAGGCCAAGCCCATCAAAACTCCCATGCCAACAAATGGCAACTGTTGATGGTTCTTATGCCTAACAGGAAAATCTACAAGCGTATAGATGCCGACATAGCCTTCACCCGAGAGTATTTTAGAGTATTGATTTCCTCGGGGAATGAGAAGTGTATCACTCCTAATCTATCAAATCCGGGTGGCGTGAAAGAGGAAGAGAATAATTTCTATAGGGAGAAGAGGTCATCGGGCCGGGTACTTTATGTAACAAATTCTTACCAAGTAATCTAATGAGGTCCTATTTCAATTTATCTGCTTCGGGACACGAGAACGTTCCACTAATATGGGTCGGTAACTAACCTCTGTACTAGTGGGTATGCTAACGCTAGACAACCTTGCTTGAGACTTCCCAAACATGGTAGAATACAATATTGGATAGATAGTGCTGTTACCACCTGCCGCCTACCACATAGCCCGTGGGGACAAATGCAATCCCAGAAAAACTAAGTCTAAACACCACGTTTACACTTAGACTTTCATACCAGTTCTAGAATTGATAAGCATAACAAATTAATGCAAGTAAAGCTGTAAATAGTTATACATGGGGATCCCGCAAATAAAAGGAATAGTAAAACTCACTTTATTACTTCAACAAGAGTTGGGTTACATGTTACCCGGCCCTAAAGACGAAGAAGACTACTCTCGTAGAAGCTTCATCCCCAAGGCACAGGTTGAAGGAGCCAACATTCTGAACTCCCTGTCCTACACCTTGACTCTATACTTGGGTAAAAATCTTTGAAAAAATGTTCTACTTCCTAAATTCTTCCACACACACTCGTGGCACTGACCCGGCAAGTATTTATAGGTGATGAGGAGTCGGTGGGCCGAAGTCGGTCCGCCGGGTGGCAGGCTACAGCGGGCGACCACGTGTGCCGGGCGGCCAGGTATGCCGGGTGGCATGCACCACCGGGCGGCAACCTAGGTCGGGCAACCCTTGGGTCTTGTCGATTCACGACCAAATCTTCTCGGACGCCTCTGATTTTGTCTTGAAGTCGGTTGTTTGGTTAGTTCCCACTGCCTGCTTCATTTTGGGGCCGGTAGGCCTCATGGGCCTCATTGGGCTGACAACTTCGGGTGGCCAACCCAGGCCAGGCAGCAAGCCAGGCCGGGCGGTTGCCCAGGCTGGGTGCCAACCCCCTCTAGTGTGGTTCTTGGCATCTCCCGGTAAGGTCACTTGTTAGCCTCCTTTTCCTTAGCCATATCTCATTATTTTGATCTGGGAGGAAAAACAGCATCATGGTGAAGTGTTTTTGCAGAACCGGCTAGGTCGGATGATCAACCCGAGAAATGGCCTCGGTTAACCAGTCGAGTGGCTAATTTCAGCTTTTTATGACCCTGTTGGACGATTCCTGATTTCAGCCTAAAAATGACCCTGATTAACCAACCGGGTGGCTGATTTTAACCGTTTAAGACCCTGCCGGCTGGTTCCTGATTTCAACATGAAAATGACCCCGGTTAACCACCCGGGTGGCTTATTTCAGGGTCGTGATTGGCCGATGAGGTGTTTCTTCATGTTTTTGCATATTTTGGCTCTCTTTTACCTGCAAACACATATTTCACCAAAACTCGTGGAACTGTATTAGTTTAAACAAAGAATTATTAATCCTTGGTCTTTACCTTGCATTTCTTGACCGGTTGGTGGCTGATTATGGGTTTTATCGACCGCCAACAGCCACCTCGACCTCACCATATAGGATAAGGCCATTGATCAAAAGGTGTACTGCTCCATGATAGGCTCTTTGCTTTATCTTTATGCATCTAGGCCCGATATCATGCTTAGTGTGTGTATGTGTGCACGTTTTCAAGCTGCTCGTATGGAGTGTCACATGGTGTCCGTTAGGAGAATATTGAGATATTTGGTTCACACACCCAACCTAGGGCTTTGGTACCCCAAGGGTTCAAAGTTCAACCTATTAGGTTATTCCGATGTAGATTATGCCGGGGATAAGGTAGATAGAAAGAGCACCTTCGGGACATGCCAATTCTTGGGTAGGTCCCTAGTATCTTGGTCATCTAGAAAACAAAACCCCGTTGCACTTTTCACAGCTGAAGCGGAGTATGTTGCAGCCGGTAGTTGTTGTGCACAACTACTTTGGATGAGGCAAATTCTAAGGGACTAGGGTTACAAGTTGAATTGTGTTCCTCTCCTAAGTGACAATGAGAGTGCCATAAAGCTCGCTTATAACCCCGTTGAGCACAAAGCTTATAGATATCCGCCACCACTTTTTGAGAGATCATTCTATCAAGGGGGATATAGAAGTTAGTCATGTGCGAACCGATGATCAGCTCTCATGGTGTAAAGAGGATAATTCAATGGTTCAATTTTGTTTTTGCAAACTTTTTGTAAGTAATTGGGAGGACCATAATTTTTTTAATAGGATCAAAGGCTCACAAAATGAAAGATTTTTGGTTGGCATGCTTGGTGAAATGGATGCGTGCTTCCGATGTGGAAACCACATAACCAAGCATGATTATTTTGAGAACTCAAAGATAACATGAAGGGAAATGATTGGCTTTGGAAGTGCAAGTCCCTCATAAGGATTAAATCCTAACCAAACTCAATGCATACATAAATGGTGTAGACATGGTTTTGATATTTAATATTTGGCCATGGTAGGAATTTGTATTTCATAGGGAAGATGTGCACCAAATAGGGGGTTTGTTGGCACTCCCCAAGTGCCCCTGTACGAGTAGAACCTCTACAAATACTTTAAACCCTGGTCACGACAAAGGGGCGACTGAGGCGGCAGAGGGAAACAGATCCATGAGTTAGAGCCACCGGGGCTTGCCCCGTTAGAATAGATCTCTAGTTAAGTTTTAAGAACCATTGGTGTTAAGAGTTGATCCGTCAAGGTTGGCCATCTCGACGGGGATGAATCTTACTCTATGTATCTTAAGGATGATTGAATATGTTGATGATGGTTTTGGTGATTTGTCTATCTTGATTCTATAATCATGCATGTGCTTATTCCAACTGCTTAGTTCTAGGCTAATTAAGTAGATATTATCTTGATCGTGGTGATTAGGATAGTATTCGGACATTGTATTGATTATGGTTGCTTGATGATGCTAGTAGTGTGGTTTAGCGGTGACAACACTAAACCTACGCAACACTATTGCATAGTTGAGTAGGGTAAGATGCTCGCGCGATTAAGGGTTTCCTCTCGGCAGCGATAAATCAAGAGCCACTCGGAAAGCTGGGTGGTGTTATTCATGATAGGTTTTCATTGATCCATGTAATTACCCACTATGATGCTATCTAATTAGACTTTTCGGTTATGATCACACTAGTAGATATCTGGCTACTCACATAAAAGCATAGGCTTACAAGGTATCTGCCGCACTTTGGCTTAGATTCACTAGTGTGCCGATCGGCTCAACGCCTGCGCCGATCGACACAACAATAGATTTACTGTCTAGCGCACCTTTGCGCTGGCCAGTCTCCCCTTATGCAACCAGAATTCAACAGTAGCTTTGATTAGATCTTTTACTGCTAACTTTGTTTAATTACCCCTAAGGTCCCTGTGGATTCGATAAACCTTGGAATACTCAATTCAAGGGAAAAAGTACTACAATCGTACACCGTCCTCTTGTGGTATATAAGTGGGTGCGTAGTTACGACCAACAAGCTCTCCTTTTTCTGGCGCCATTGCCAGGGACCATAGCAGGTTTTTAACCATTGTTTGATGTATTAGTGTTTAGTCATTGTGCTTTATTTTACTCCTCTCTTTAGTATATATATTCTGTTAAGCAAAACTAACAGGTATGGACGGTCCAAAGTCAAACAAACCCTCTAATTACACCAATGATCTAGAAAGACTCTTTCACAAGAAGAGAACAACGGAGAAGAGAAGCAAGTCACTTGGAGATTTAGCTGGAGAAGCAGTCCGCACCACCCCTCGAGCATTATTCACACTAGAAACCCTAGATCAAGAAGAAGAGGAGATGGCAGTGGTACCTATGGTTAATCGTCTCAAGCCTCAATTGACTAATGTTGTCAAGACAGATTTCCAAGAAGCTCAAGATCAACTTCCATATAAATTGGAGAGATATGTTGGAATAGTGGTGCAACAACCGTTCAGAGGTTTGGAAGATCCCAATCGTCACTTGCAACACTTCCTTGAAGTTTGCAGTACATTCAACATAGCGGGATTGACCGGAGACCAAGCACGTGTGCGGCTGTTCCCCTTCCCTCTAGTTGGATGCCCCAAACAATGGTACAATGGATTGGAAAACTCAATGAAGATGGTGTGGAACATGTTAGCAGCTGAATTCTTGGCCAAATACTTCCCTCCTGGTAAGACTCAAGCTTTGAAGAATAGGATTCTTGGATTTACACAGAATGTTGAGGAGGGCATTGGAGAAGCATGGGAGAGATACAATGAATATATGGATGCATGCCCTCATCATGGTCTGACGGTTGGAGAAGTTGTTGAGAGGTTCTACATAGGATTGAATCATCTATCTCGTCAACACTTGGATGCTTCAGCTGCAGGTTCATTAATGTCAAAAACTCCCACCGAAACTAAGAATTTGATCAAGTTGCTAGATGAAAATCAATCAGTGGATGGTGAGAGAAGTTCAAGAAATTTGCAACCTTCAAAAGGAGTGGCGAAGAGTGTGATTGAGAGGACTCAAAAAGACTTGATTATAGATCGCCTCGACGTTATTCAAAGGAGGTTGGACAATAATCTATATATTCCTAAGGAAGAGCCACTCATGCTAGCGGAATCACGCTCCACTTGTAGTGAGTGTGGAGAATTTGGTCATGTGCAGAAAGATTGCCCTGAAGAGATGAAGATGCTAGAATATATGAAAAATAGTGGATGGAAGCCCCAATATCAGCAGCAAAGGAGTTCTTTCTCTCCTAGTTTGTCCATGCAAAATTCTATCCCACTTCGTCTCCAATGTCATGAGTTCTTCCAACCTCAAGAGAATATCAACAAGGACAATCAAGCTAAATTCAGGGAGATTGATCGTGTCCTTGAGGGAATTAATGACAAGGTGATAGAAATTGGGAGCTCCAATGAGCAGATTTTGAAGCATACCAAGATAATGGAGCAATAGATGGGATAGTTATTGCAAGCCATTCAAGACAACAAAGGGGCTATTCCTGGCAATACGAAGTCTACAGAATAGTTGAAGGCAATAGCTATGTGGTCAGGAAAACAAACAGAAGATCCAGAGCACCCTGCGGGAGCAAGGAAGCCCCACGCCGATCGGTGCACACTTGGAGCCAAATGGCGCGACGGTCCTGACGGCACCGATCGGCTCCCTGAAAGCGCTGATCGGTGCGAGGAGGATGTTGACCTCTCTGGTCTGAAAATGGGCATGGAGACAGAGGAGCATGGCCCTACCACGTTCCTAGATACTCAACTGTTGACGAAGACAGAAAGAGCACGACAGCACGATGAGCAATTTGCAAGGTTTGTCGATATTATGAAGAAGCTTTACATCAATGTCCCTTTTGTTGATGCTATTCAAGTACCCACCTATGCTAGGTACATTAAGGACATGATGCAAAACAAGGAGTCTCTAGCTTCTGAAGAGGTTGTGAAGGTTACTAAGGAGCTTACGATGGCAATCAATGATGTTGCACTTGAGAAGAAACCCGACCCTGGATCACCAAGCATCGAATGCATGAGTGGAACAAGGATAATTGATAGGTGCTTATGCCATCTTGGAGCAAGTGTAAGTGTTATGCCCCGTCATACATTCACAAGTCTCAATTTGCCTGAATTAGAGCCTATGTGTATGTGTTTGGAGTTAGCCGATCAATCGGTACGCTTCCCTGATCGAATTGCTGAGGATGTGCCTGTTCAAATTGGAGATCACATCGTCCCTGTTGATTTTATTGAGCTTGATATGGATAAGAGGACGAGGACCCCATTGATCTTAGGCAGACCCTTCTTTAGGACAGCAAGTGCAATTATTGATGATGGGAGTGGTGAGACAAGATTCCATATAAATGAGACTCCCTACTCTTTCAAGTTTCGCCCAAAGGGAGAAGAGTGTTGTACTATCGATGAAGTGAAGAGATACAAGACACCGTGGCAACGTGGCATCGAGAGTAATTGGAGGGGATGTATGGATAGGTCGTTGAAGCTATATGAACCATGGAGATAAGAGAACCTTGTAGTGTCACGGCCCCACATCCCGCAGCGTGACACTAAGGATTGATTGATTGCAGGGAGGTCAAGCTCTTTGACCTCTAAATAACTAGAGCGCTCTTGGGAGGCAACCCAATGATCGGGGGATTTAGAAGTTGATTAGTGCTAACTGGGAGGGCAACCCGGTGTTTTTAATTTGCTTGCTTATAATAAAAACAATCTCCTAAATAAAAGAAATAGGAAAAGTGTGTGCTTAGTTCTTGTGTGCTCTTGTGTTGTCTGTTTATTTATGAAAAATTGTGTATATACATACTGCAGACTAACAATGCAGGAATAAAACAAAAAAGGACCAAAAACAGGAAGAAACAGTGCTTGCGCCGATCGCTGCACATCTGCGCCGATCGGCGCGTTATTGCCCAAGTCAGGACAGAAGGCTGACAATGCCCAAAATTGAAGGGGTGCTAAAAATCAACTAGCACAGTAATTTTCAGAGATGGGGCTATTTTCAAGGTAATTAAGAATCTTTTTGAACTAATTTTTGTGACCAAAATGGTTGCTAAATGACGCAGAAAAGGATAAAGAGTAACATCTAGCGAAGAAGCGAGGGGCCAGGAGCAAAAATGGACGTTGCGCCGAATAGCGTGCGTCAGCACCATTCGGCGTGGTCACCAGATGGGCCCTGCTACGTATGCCAATACTACAAGAACATTGGAAAAAGTGGAAAATTAGGTGAAAGAGATGAACACGAGGTATTAGGATCAGCGCTGGACCAAAAGACGAGGTGCAAGGGACTTGCACTAACCGGCGCAGGTACCCATGCGGTTCCCAAATAGGCGACAAAGGTGGCAGGCATTGATTTTGAGGAACAAGTATGATTGCTATGCAGGTGAGAAACCATGTGGATATGTGCCATGGTTTGCAATATATGTGATGAGTAACTGACTTGAGCGGATCTTGTGTTTGAGTTGAAATGCGGGAATCCGGGGATTGCCTGTGTGTGTGCATGATTATGGTTTCGACTAACCAGAGTTGGTGGAGGTATTGGTGATGTTGCAGGAGTTGGGAAATGTGTTTGCTTGTCTCATGATGTGTAGGTCACTGGAGTCGACTTGGCGGTCAATGATGAGAGGACCGGGCACAAGTAGGGGACTTGGGGCTGGACGATCGGGATGCCTGGTGAAGTCAAGGGTGATCCACACCGTACATATGGAGAGGTGAGAAGCACGGACGGTTTCACGGTTGAGCCTCAAAATCATGGTGTGATGAAGACGACGTGTGGACCAAGTCAAGGCGAGCAGGATGCCAATGCAAGTGACAAGGGGGCCCGATGGACAGGTGTAAGGACCAAAGGCATATCGAGAGGGGGGGGGGGGGGGTGAATCGGTAAGCCACTCACGAATCCAATTACTTCAAGTTCCACTACTTGAGTCTAACAAGATAAGGAACCTAAGCAATTCTAGTAGGCCAAGACCCTACACATGCTAGTGTACATGATAAGATAAAGTGCGGAAGCCAATCACACTAGCCTAAGAAAGCCACAAGTTACCCTACTCACTAGAGCACACAAATGCGGAATAGTAAAGAGAGGGTCAAGGAATGCTCATGATTTTTTCCCGAGGTCTCTGAAGGATGGCGCCTTCTCCTAATCCTCGTTGGACCACTCCCGCCGGAGTCCCGGTCCCTCCCGCCACCAAGTGGAGTTCTCGCCCACGAGCCCACAATCACTCCTAGAGTGAAGACACGGTGTGCGTCACCGCTGCACAAAGCACATGCTCGCCTCCCTCAAGAACTTGCCGGACTCCCCGAGCCGACACGGGCACTCACTAGCGATGCCCCTTTCAATGATAGGCTCAAACCGTGTGCAAACATGTGGCGGCCTTCACAACCGATGCTCAAGCTACTCTTCTCTAGCACTCTCAAGATATGAAATATCTCCTCCTAGTGCTCTCCTCTTTTCCTCTTGAACCTTAACAAATGCTCTCAGGTATTCCACTGGCCAAGAGAGGTCTCCAAGACCCCAGCAACAAAGTTATATAGGCTCCCAACCTCAAACTAGCCGTTGCTCCAAGAAATTGCCTTTCTGAACATCCATACTGGATTGTCTAGTCACTGCCTGACTGGACCGTCCGATCACTCTGGAAACGGTTCCCAGAACCGTTGGCTTCTATGTCCAGGCAATTCCTCTGAACTGATCGAACTATCCGGTCACTGGACCAGACTGTCCGGTCCACTTTCTCTCTCCATTTCAGGAGCCTCCATGAAATGCACCCTCTCTGTTGTTCCTGCACTCCTACTGGCCTGACCGTCTGGTCTGTACAGAGTCACCTGCTGACAGACTTCCTGCTCCTCGCGCTAAGTGCTGGACAACTCCACATAGTGACCATACAGTCCGGTCTCCAATGACCCCTCTATCCGTTCTCTATGTCCAGAAGCTGAAACTTGTCGTCCTTGCTTGACTTTGTTTCCCGGCTTCTCTGAACAGCTCTTGGCTTCTCCACTGTCACCTAGTGCCTATGATTTCACCAAGCAACCTTGCACATCACCGACTAGACATGACCTAAGAGAATGACCTAGACCCTCTTGATAGTCCGGTTTTTCCTATGGACTCAAAGCCCTAACAACTACTCAAGTGTTCCGAACACTTGCACCATAGCTTGTTCTCCGCTTTGATCCATCTCCATCAACCCTTGGACTCCATCAAGTTCACAAGCCTCCATGCTTGTGGTCATTGTCATCCATCGCCAAGGCAACCATCATCCATATGATTTATAATAGAGTTAAGAGATGATTCCTACATAGACAACACTCGTGTAGATATCAGCCCACAATTTTATAGTTGTCATCTATCACCAAAACATCCATACCTCGGGGATCCAATCATCAATGGTCATATGAACAGGAAACAAACAACTGGGCTAAACAAGCTACACAAAGATCGAGAGGAACCATTACAACATATGAGAGAAATGCATAAGGTCCTACTCAATCAAGCATCATCTAGAGATATAAGGAAAAGAGTGAAGAGCAAACTCTAGATGAAAGATGCATGCATGTCATGGCAATAAATTGAATGAAAGCATAAGGACACGCAATGCAAGGCATGAATAATGAGATGCAACAAGTTAGCATGACAAAGCATAGGAATTAAGAACAAGCACTCATCATTATGATATCACACACATGCATACAAGATAATTAATAAATACAAGCACTGTATATGAAAAAGAAATAAACCAAGTGAGATCAAAATGAGTCAAACACCAGCGAATGAAATCCATGACTCATCACAATCCACGAACATCAAATAACTCCTAAAAAAGAAGAACCAAATGATCTATCTCCCAAAACCTCGTAGCTCCCCCTAGAAACAAGCTACTCTCGATTGCAACAAGATCACAATCCCACTCCCCCTAGACCTAGTATCTTCTCCCCCTTTGGCAACAAGAACCAAAAAGTAGAAAAGATGAACATCTAAGCGCTCGTGGTCGAAGGAAGTGGTGCAGCGACGTCCTCTGTAGGCTCTGCTCCGGGCTGCTCCTGAGGTGGATCCTGCTGTGCTCCCTGAGCCTGTGCCGCCTGAGCATCCAGCTGCTCAAAGAATCCAAGGTCTATAGGCGACTCAGACCCACTGTCCTGTGCTGTTGGAGTGACCGTGACAGTCTCCTATGCTGAAGTCTAGAGTAGTAAGAGATCTGCCACGTCCTGCTGAGAGAAGCCTCCACGGACAAGATCCTCTGCTGCATGAGGAGTAAGAGTGGTAATAGTGCTAGTAAGAGGTGGAGCTGAAGCTGTAGCTATCTCTGGGGCGGTCTGGGAGTCTGCACGAGTAGTGTGCATGATGTCTAAGAACAGACTCCTGACTGGTACGTGCTGTGAGCTGGAGTGTCCTGCCATCTGAAAGCTAGAGGAGTGTGATGGTGGGACGAACAACGCAGATACAGAGAAAGCTGATGCAGGGGAGAGCTATCCTGAAGAGAAAGTCTGTCCTGCTCCCCCTGTCGGTAAGACCCCTGAGAGTGACAGTCCACTGGACTGAGCTGTCATCAAAGCTGTGAAGGGTCCAGGCTGAGTCGGTAGCTGCTGGTACTGAGGGAACACTGAAGGTCCTGTATGCTGACCGGCCTGCCTCTGGGTCAACTCCGTCATCTGAGTCACCAGGTCTGTAAGTAGTGTAGACTGCTGCCTCTGAATCTATGCCTGGCTCCTGATGACTTCCATCATCTAACGTCTGTCCTCCGAGACACTCTGAATAAACACTCCTAGCTGTCCTGCAAGTGCTGTCATAGTGACAGTGTCCTCAGACTATGAACCTATCGGCTGGGGAGGTGCCCCTGTACTGGTTGACTCGGGAATCACCGTATATGGCTGAGTTGCCTGCTCGAGAAGTACTGGTGACTCCTGCTCCTCCTCTCCTACGTGCTGGCTGGAGGTAGACTGCAATCCCCTGGGGTCTCAAGGTGAGTAGCTGGTGGTCACCTTAGGGAAAGCCTCGTACTGCTCCTCCATCACTAGGCCCATCTTCCTCAAGAGATAGCAGACGTATGGACCATAGACCAAGTGACATCCTCCAACCCTCTCAGAGATAACCTCCTCCATCTCTCCAATGAGAAGGTCCTCCAAGTCGAAAGTCTGCCTCCTCAGAATAGCTGCTACAGCCCACTGGTGTAAGAGTGTGAACTCCTCTCCGTAGCCAGACCTGGGTATGATAGTCCTAGTGACTATCGCTCTCACCACCTTGGCCTCTGCAGTGAGTCTTGTTGGGCCTCTCTCAAAACCTGGAGTGTGTGGAGGTGGGAAAGCAATCGACACGAGATCGTCTGAAGGCAGCTTCCCTCCCTGAGGTCTGTGGGGTGGCTCTAGTGTACCGTAGGCACTCCTGTAAAGCTGGAAGTCTGAAGCCAGGAGTCCTAGGTGGGAGATCAGGTCCTCCCTGGTGACACAGTGTGGCTACCCTCTGAACAGGAGCCAGATCTCTAAGCAGTCTCTGGCAACCCACAACATCACATAGAACTCGAGGACCACGTCCTCTCTGAACCTGTGTGGAGCAGTAACTAGCTCTGCTAGCCCTGGCAAGTACATGAAGTACTGCTCCATCTCTATGCCAGTGGCCCTCCTCATGGCCTCGTATGTCATGTACTACTGCGGCACGAAGACTCTGTCCTTGCCCCTCAGGCTAAGTAATGTCTCAAACCCTCTCCAATCCTCCTCTGGAGGGGTGTCTAGTACCTCTCTCCAGTAGTGGGGTCTCTAGGGACTGGAACGCACTGCTCGAAAGGCACCAAGTGGAGTACCTTAAGGTCCTTTGTAGGAACCTTAAGTATATCCGGCTCTCCGGCTGCCTGTACCTGTCTTTACAGCCTCTTAGTGCACACTGCACAGGTGCACCTCAAATCTCCTTCCTGGTGATGTCCTCTGGGGGACAGTCTGCTCATCCTCCTGGTCGGTCTCCTCAGTCTCCTCCTCAACTAACTCCTTAGACTCAGACTCTGAGGTCTCCTCCTCTGTGGTCTCCTCCTCCTCAGACTCCTCCTCCTGCTGTCTGGAGGATCTCTGATCTGTAGTTCTCGATGATCTCCCCTGACGGAAAACCGGAGTACAGTACGGCCACGGCGGTGGCACAACTCCAACTGCTAGAGGTGCAGTCCTCTGCCTGGTGCTCCTCCTGAGCCCCTAATCCTCTGCTGGCTGGTTGATCCTCACACATGAGCCAGGTGTCTTGCGAGACTGCTCCATGGCCTCGAGGTGTCTAGCAACCCTCCGGGCCCTCTCTGACTCTGGGTCCAGCTTTGGTCTCTTCTTGGTCTTGGGCTTCTCAGGCATCTTCCCGTTGCCCTTGTCCTGTCCTGATCCTGCCATCTCTACTGTCACTGCACGCACATAGGTGTAGATGGGATAAGCATGGATACCTAATACATCTATAAGCAAAGCACCGCTAGGAAAGAATGCGCAATAGAAATCCTAGCAGTGAATCAAAGACATGATCACTAGGCAATTATGCAAAGTAACAACAGTGATCATCGACTATATGTGGCTGGTGTGAGTCATCTAGTGTGCAGTCAAATAATAGGCAATTAATCTAACTATAGACTAAGCAGGAGACAAACTCTAGAATTGCAATTAACAGATAATCAATGGAATTAATTGCATCTAGGTTGAGCCAACTAATTAATTAATGCAACTAATGATGAGAACTAGTACTAATTGCATCAATTAACTAATTACTCAGAATTAGGGCATAAGACGATGAAAGGAGAATAGTAGCAATACCCTAGGAGGAGGAAGACACACCAAGATCAAAGAACACCATAGAACACGCTCTGATCACCGAAAAGGTTGGAGCTTTGAGGTCGCCGGTAATGGAGATTGGGGAAAGCTCTGAACTTTGCCCTAGGAGAGATGAGCTCGGCACTTGAGATGTCCCTATCGTTGCGCGCACGTGAGAGTAGGGTCGAGGGCGGCAGCGTGGGAGGTAGTGCACGACGGTGGCTCGGTGATGCGGCGCAACGGCGGCTCGGTATACAGGGCGAGGCGGTGGTGCGACTGCGGCACGACTGCGTGGGAGAGCGAGGGCGAGGGCGAGCAGCGGCATGTCGGCGAGCGGCAGGGGGAAAGGTGGAGCTCGACGGCTTGGGTCGACGACAGCGATGGTGCACTATAGCTTCGACGGAGACGGCGAGAGCAAGTTCTCGGCTTAGAGGTCGAACGGGGTAAAAGGACATCCGAATCAATTTTGACCTAGGTCAAATGGAAGATCAATGGCCGTGATCAAAGTAGAATAAATCAACGGCTCGGATGTGGAAGCGCATCTTGCGATCAACTGAACTGACCAGACAATACGGTCTCTTCACCAGACTATCCGGTCAGGTTCGGATCTGCTGGCCTTCTGCAGACCGAATGGTACGGTCTCTACGACCATTCTATTCGGTCTCTACAACGAGACACCCCCTAGGCACTGTGCCCAGTGCCACTGACCGGACTGTACGATCATATGACCGGACCGTATGGTCACTTCCAGAAAAATACTGAGTCAAGGCTAAACACACAAACAAACACCGCACTTGGGATATAGAGGGAACTCTCAAACACTCATTTTCGAATAGTGGCACTTTATGGCCTCATAGTTTTCACAAAAGCCAAATGAAAGATCAAGCAAATAAGAACCAAGGCAAATATGAACCAAAGGGGTATGTATGAGCCTTAGTCCATGAACCATGTGAGTAAATTTAACCTCTAAGTTCATAAGAGCTTGCTCAATGGGCATGAAGCATAATTCTTTCTTTTGGTCACACTTATGGAGATGTAATCTCATATAGAGCATGAGACATAAATATCTCCAAGTGGGACTGGCCTCCTTTGTGTTTCCTATATGATGCATGCAACAAGCAATTTACATATGCAATGAAAGTAAACATGCTATGTGAATGCAAGCAATGTTAAAGACATAACCCAAAGGAAACCTAACAATGTCAAGTTTGAACCCCTTCCAAGCTTACTCACTATAAGCCATGCCCTTGCCTTGAGAGAAGTCAAACCATCATCTCAAGCATTCCCCCTTGCTTATAGCTATCTTAGATGGGTTAGACATTGACTAATTTTTATGTGTTTTTCTTTTAGTTATTTACACATGCATGGATGCAAAGCACACTAGTCACAAAGGAGTCCTAATTACCATGCAACGCAAAAGAGAAAAAACACACTACAACTACCAAGAACAAACACGGTTACCTCCCTCATGAGTAGATAGGTCGTTGAGGTCCATGTCACTTGTGGTGGACTTTACATGATCTTCATGAAAGCGCTCGGTCCACCACCACCACCATCTAGGTCTTGTTCTTGGGCACCCACTTGTACGTTGCCGATCTCTCAGGATCAACAATGCACTTAGGCAAAGCGCTCGGTCCACCACCACCACCATCTAGGTCTTGTTCTTGGGCACCCAGTTGTACATAGCCGATCTCTCAAGATCAACAATGCACTTAGGCACCCATATGCTCTTGACCTTCCTCTTCTTGTTTGGTGGTCCCAAGGCCTTAGCTTTCACCTTGTCATCCTTGTTTCTAAAAAGCTTGAAATGTGTGTTCTCATGGAACAAGTTAGCGTTAGGCAAAACAATAGAACTTCTCACCATGGGACAATCCTTGGTGGCATGGCCATCCTTGCAACACCTCTCACAATAGTAGTCGTCGGCGAGAAGGGGTTTGATCCATGCGGGAATGGAATCACTCATCCCTATGATGTCGATGGCGGCGAGATATGAGCCAAGTCCCCGGTTGGAGACATTGTTCACAAGGTTCCTTCCAAGAATCTCCTTGTAGATGGCTCTACCATGTGTGATCCTCTCAAAGCCATCCATCACCATCTTCCTCTCTTCCTTGAGCTTGTGATAGTCCTCTATAACAAATGGCTCAAGAGAAGGAACCTCGATCGAGGTGGTTAGTTCATCACACATAGTAGAAGCATCACTCTTTGATGAACTAGAGGAGGGAGAGGCAAGGTTCTCAATGTTGATGGCCTCATAAGTGATCTCGAGGACCTTATACTTCTCATGAAGCTCTACATAATCACCCTTGAGTTTGTCATAACTCTTGTTTAGGGCCTCATGAGATGTGACAAGGTCCTTGAGCTCACTCTCAAGCTCACTAACACGGTCCTTAGCCAACTTACACTCTTTTCTTACCACATCCAACATTTTGGATTTCTTGACGGTGATGTTACGGGCTTGCTCAAGCATACTCCAAAGCTCGGCACATGAGAGCTCCTCATCATCGCTATCATTGCGGCTCTCATCCTCACTCTCCCCAAGTTGGCTAGTGGCCATGAGGCACGTGGGAGGTGGAGGAAGAGCTCATGGAGATGTGGTCTTGATCATGGCTAGACCGGCCACTTCTTCATCACTTGAGGAAGAGGACTCATCACTTGAGTTGTCGCTTGTCCACTCTCCAACAAGGGCCTTGCGAGAGAACTTCTTCTTGTAGTCTTGAGGTTTGCCCTTGCCTTTGCTCTTGTCCTTGTTGAAGTACCTCTTCTTCTTGTGCTTGGCCTTGGGGTCTTCTTCTTCTTCTTCATTTGAGTCTTGTGACTTGAATGCTTCTTTCTTGGGCTTTGGGCACTCTCGGACAAAGTGATTCTTTGAGCCACAATTGAAGCACTTGTCTCTTGACTTGGAAGCGAACTTGTTCTTGAAGTTCTTCATCTTCTTCATGAGAAGAGCCAGGTCCTCGGTCAAGTCACCCTCATCATCATCTTCTTCATCATCTTCCTCAATGATCACCTTCTTCTTGTTCTTCTTGCTCTTGCTAGATTCTTGCTTGTCAATCGGTAGAGCAAGATTGGATGGTTGAGGATCATCCAACCCCAATTGGTAGCTCTTGAAGGCGGTGATCTTACGAAGTACATCCTTCATAGTCTTGTTTTTGAGGTCACCTTGCAAGATGAAGGTGATGATGGACTCATACTTGGGGTTTTTAAATAGCCTCAAGAATCTTCTTATCACCTCAACGGGCTTCATCTTGAAATCATCTCCAAGTGCATTGATCTCCTCCAGAAGTACATGAAAACGAGAATGAACAGTGTTAGCTCTCTCATGTGGCAATCTAGTGAAGTTATCATACTTGTTTTTCAGCACATAGTATCTTTCCTCTTTGACATCACTGGTGCCCTCGTAGAGCCCCTAAATCTCAATCCAAATACCATGTGCTGAGGAACTAACATCTAGCTAAGCGAAAACATCCTTAGAGATGCAAGCAAACAAAGCATTCTTGGCCTTAGCATTACACTTAATGTAGGCAGGCTCAAGTAGGTTCGCATCCGCATCGGACTCGTGAGTGATCGTCCATATCTCTGGATCAAGGGACTGAAGGTAGGCTTGCATGCGAGCCTTCCAATAAGCATAGTCCTCACCATTGAATATGGGAACACTCCATGTCGGTCCCAGCATCCTTACTCAAGGCGGTGAAGCCTCAAAGATGAGCACTTGGCTCTGATACCACTTGTAAGGACCGAAGGCGTACCGAGAGGGGGGGGGTGAATCTGTAAGCCACTCATGAATCCAATTACTTCAAGTTCCTCTACTTCAGTCTAACAAGAAAAGGATCCTAAGTAATTCTAGTAGGCCAAGACCCTACACATGCTAGTATACATGATAAGATAAAGTGCGGAAGCCAATCACATAAGCCTAAACAAGCCAGCAAGCCACAAGTTACCCTACTCACTAGAGGACACAAATACAGAATAGTAAAGAGAGGGTCAAGGAAAGATCATGATTTTTTCCCAAGGTCTCGGAAGGATGGCGCCTTCCCCTAATCCTCGTTGGACCACTCCTGCCGGAGTTCCAGTCCCTCCCGCCACCAAGTGGAGTTCTCGCCCACGAGCCCACAATCAGTCCTAGAGCGAAGGCACGGTGTGCGTCACCGCTACACAAAGCACAAGCTCGCCACCCTTGAGAACTTTCAGGACTCCCTGAGCCGACATGGGAGCTCACTAGCGATGCCCCTTTCAACGGCGGGCTCAAACCGTGTACAAACGTGTGACGGCCTTCACAACCGATCACGATTGGCTCAATCACCGACACCTAACCGGTCTAGGTCTCACCATAGACCAAGAGTAACAATCTAGATCACACCCTCAAGGACACCTTAGCCATAGATGTGCAAGACGCTCAAACTACTCTTCTCTAGCACTCTCAAGATATGCAATATCTCCTCCAAGTGCTCTCCTCTTTTTTGCTTGGACCTTACCAAATGCTCTCAGGTATTCCACTAGCTAAGAGAGGTCTCCAAGACCCCAGCAACGAAGTTATATAGGCTCCCAACCTCAAACTAGTTGTTGCTCCACGAAATTGCCTTTTTGGACATCCAGACCGAACTGTCCAGTCACTACCTGACCGGACTGTCTCTTCACTCTAGAAGCGGTTCCCAGAACCATTGGCTTCTCTGTCCAGGCAATTCCTTTGAACTTATCGGACTGTCCGATCACTGGACGGGACTGTCCGATCCACTTTCTCTCTCCGTTCCAGGAGCCTCCACGAAATGCACCCTCTCTGCTGTTCCTGCACTCCTACTGTCTGGACCGTCTGGTCAGCAGACCGGAGCATCCGGTCTATACAGAATCTCCTGCTGATAGACTTCCTGCTCCTCGCGCTAAGTCCTGGACCACTCCACATAGTAACCGTACAGTCCGTTCTCAACTGACCCCTCTGTCTGATCTCTATGTCCAGAAGCTGAAACTTGTCATCCTCACTTGACTTCATTTCCCGGCTTCTCCGAACAGCTCCTTGACTTCTCCACTATCACCTAGTGCCTATGATTTTACCATGCAACCTTGCACATCACCGACTAGACATGACCTAAGAGAATGGGCTAGACCCCCTTTATAGTCTGGTTTTCCCTATGTACTCAAAGCCCAAATAACTACTAAAGTGTTCCAAACACTTGCACCATAGTTTGTTCTCCGCTTTGATCCATCTCCATCAACCCTTGGACTCCATCAAGTTCAGAAGCCTCCATGCTTGTGGTCATTGTCATCCATCGCCAAGGCAACCATCATCCATATGATTTATCATAGAGTTAAGAGATGATTCCTACATAGACAACACTTGTGTAGATATTAGCCCACAATTTCATAGTTGTCATCTATCACCCAAACATCCATACCTCGGGGATCCAATCATCAATGATCATGAAACTTACAACAAGGACTGGGAGAGATTTGCCGGTGGTCAAGATCGCGGGACAAGGTGACATGTGTCGCCATCGAGAAGTCGCGCTTTGAGAAGTGTGCGAGGCGGTTTCCCGGTTTGGGCCTCAAAACCGGTGGCGGTGGTGCACGTGGCACCATCATAGAGCTTGCTTCGAGACAAAGCAAAGACGTGAAGCATCCGATGGCATTTGGGTGATGAAGCAAAAGATGGACAATTATGCCCCTGATGGTAGGTGGGTGTGTTATGTAGGTCAAGGGTAGAGTGGTCATGTGGACAATAGACCCTAGGCCTATATAAGGAGAGGTAAGGCTAGTGGAAGAGGTGCCTCTCTCCCATTAGCCTTGTGTTAGGACTTCATTCAAGTGGCTTCCAAGCCTTGTATCTATGGATCTTGTAAGCACCTTTCTATGATATGAGATAAATTTTCGTGCTCAAGATTTTCTCTTTTTCCCTAATTTTGGAGCTATTTTCGTGGGAATTTTTGATCTCCTTTTTGGATGAGTTTTTGGGGCGGATTTATTGGGAAACTTCATGCTATGATGAGCTAGATCAATCCTACATAGGTCCATGACCAAATCAAGAGCTCTAGCACCTTCGATTTGAAGGATTTCTCAAGTTTTCCCTTTTTGGTGTTCTTGGCACAAGATCTGAATTTTGTGATGACTCCTTGAGCCAATTGAGTTTATCTTCTAGGTTAGGGTCGTAATGTGCTAAGGATTCACTGGTCCAAAATCGCATCATTTGGAGTTCGTTTGATTAGGTTTTGGAGAAGATTTGCCAAAATCCTGAAAGTGTTTGTTGTTCTATCAGGGTCGATCGGCACTGCCAACGACCAGGACCGGCACTGCCGGTGGGTTTCAGAACCCCGCACCAGCACTGCCGATGGGTATTACCAGCACTGCCAATAGAACCTGTATGTGGCTTCTGAGAACCCCGCATCAGCACTGCCGATGGGAGTGTCCGGCACTGCCGATAGTGCCAATCGACACTGCCGATGGTTGTTGTCGTCACTGCTGATAGGAATCCAGTTCTAACCTATTTGTAGCGCTTCTTGATCTATTTTTTTCTACTGTATTTCATTGCTGTGCTTGATCACTCCTAGGGTTAGGACACCACGAGTTGGTGTGTGTAGTCTTGGTGATCGGTTTAGAGTTGGCTTGGGTCATTTTTGGGATATAGGCCAAGTTCTATTGAAGAATTTTAATTGGCTCCCATTCACCCCACCTCTAGTCACCTTCTCGGTCCTTCAATTGGTATCAGAGCCAATTTGATCACTAGTTGACCTTCACCGGCTTTGTGATCCAAAGGCGACATAGAGAAGCGTGCGGTCAAGCTCTAGATGTTTGATGGAGAGGACTTCCCCTACTGGAAGTCATGAACCAAGGCTTATCTCCTGAGTCAAGGACGTGCTATCTGGGACATCGTCGAGAAAGAATACAACATACATGATGACCTCAACACTACTCCTATTGGTGAGTTGAACAGGTATGAACACAACTCCAAAGCTGTTAACATTCTGCTCTCTACACTTGGTAGAAGTGAACATGATCGTGTTGCACACCTTGACACTGCTCATGCTATTTGGGTTAAGCTTTGCACGTACCATGAGGGTACCAATCAATTCAAGTCTATGCGTAAGGATTCTTACAATAGACAGTACCAAACCTTTGTACAAAAACCTAGTGAGTCACTAGATGACACCTTTCGTAGGTTTGAGGCAATTGTGTGCAACTTGCGGGCTTGTGGCAACTTTGTGTACAATGATAATGATAGAGCTAAGCAACTGTTGTACTCACTTGATGAAAATGGTTGGGGGTTAAAATTGCTGCTCTAGAAGAAACTGCTGACTTCAGTACCTTGATCTATGAGCAACTGTATAGCAAGCTGAAATCTCATGAATTGTCTAGGAAATCTTATCCTAATCATGTTAATCCTACTTCTAGCATGGCTTTGCTTTCTAGCTCTCAGAAGGGTAGTCATAGTGATGCTTCTTATGGAACTAACCCCTCACTTAACAAGTCTTCTTTCGAGTTTGCTCTGTCTTCTCTTGTTGCAGCTTCCAATGAACATATGGAGTGCATTCCTGACGAGGAGCTGTCCTTGCTCACAAGGAAGTTTAGGAAGTTCTACAACAATCGGAAGGAGAGAAGAGGAGGTGGTTCAAGAACCTGCTTCAAGTGTGGTGACCCGGGACACTTCATTGCTGATTGTCCCAAGAAGAAGAAGAAGGCCAGGTACCGTGACAACAACACTGAAGACTTCAAGAAGAAGAAGAACCGCTTCTACAAGAAGGGCAAGAACTCCAAGAAGTTCGCCAAGGCCATTGCACGCACATGCGTTGCCGTCTTGAGCAATGTTGACCTCACATCAAGCGAAGGCCTTACAAGCTCAGAGGAGGAGGTTGAAAAGCCACGAGTCAAGAGGAAGGATGACTTCACCAGGCTTTTCTTGATGGCAAAGAACGATCACGACACCGACTTTGGATCCGACTCTGACACAAGCGAGCTACCTCCCACTCTTGATGAGCTCTCTTCTGAACATTTGTGAGATGTTCTGCTCTTGCAATATGATAAGCTTTGCAGCGCTGTTCATGAGGGTAGAGAGCTTAAGTCTAAGTTGGAGAGTGCTAATTTTGAAATTACTTCGCTTAGGTCTAAGCTTGCTTGTGATGTCACTGTTGTAGAGTATGAGTCATGTCAAGTTGTGATGAATGATCTGAGTCAGAGGGAGAGTGTGCATGCTCAAGTTGCCAGTCAGCTTGGGAGTGCCCTCAAGGAGCTTGATGAAGTCAGGGCTAGACCAACTCTGTTGGGTGCATGTCAGAAATTCCCCAAGCTCACAAATGAGTTGGAAGCTCAAACCCTCAAAGTCAAAGAGCTCGAGTCCAAGCTGCAAAATAAAACTTGCTCTAAGGTCTTTCCACCACCATGTGAGGTGTGTGTGTCTCTTAAGGACAAGCTTGTAATCACTAGGGAGGAAAACAAAGTCCTAGTCCAAGAAAATAACTATCTAATTTCTATGCTCCAAAGAACCCTAGTGAGTGAGGAGAAAATTGAGAGTGATTTGCCAAGGGTGAAGGAGAGTGCTTCTAGGTCAACCTATAACATGGGCTTGGGATTTGAGAGGTGTGACAAGGAGAGTGAGAATGTTGGTAAGTTTGTTCCTAGCTATAGCTACAAGGATGAGGAAAACACCATAAAACCCACTGACACATACTATCCACCCAATCCAAAACCCTCCTTCAACCCAAAGCAAACAGAGAAGCCGAAACCCAAGCCTGCCATACAAACCAAGCCTAATCCTAAGTGTGTCTATATTTGCATGTTTTGTGGTCGCAAGGGCCACTTGAATGAATTCTGTTATAGGCGTAAGAGGATTGGGAGGAAGCAAACTGAGTTGACTAGGGATGCTTAGATTTTCTAGATGGCCTGTTATAGACTCATGTGAGCAACTTGCTAATCTTAAAGGTAAATTGAGCTTCTTGTGAACCTTATGATCTAATCTTGCTAAAACTTGCTCACCATGTGTATAATTGCTTTCATCATTATTGGAACTTGCATTGAGGCTAGTCTAGAGGATGTCTTGGCTTTGACACCTTGTGTTTGCGAAATGTAAGGCTTTGCAAATGTTTAGCTCATGATGAAACATTGTGGGAACGTGTGTTCCTTTTGCCGCAAAGGCATGCTTTTTTGTTTTGTGCATAAGCTTGAATAATCTGATAAGTTCTTTGATAAAGAATAATTCTAAAATACTAAATCCAAATATTATGACTTGAAGCCTTGGGGTGTTTGCCGTACCCAGTCGTGCGACCCTCCACATGGATAAGAGGACACATGAGGATAAACAATAATCACTTGATCAACTGAGTCTCTGTTTCATATGTGAGCGTTTGTAGAGCTCATTTCTGTGAATGCTTGTTGCTCTAGTTGAGATTGAGACTGCCTAGTATTCTTTTGATTCACTTGGTGCTTGTTTTGCCTTGGATGGGAGTACTTACACATGTGGTGGCAGTTTTGCTCATGATAAGCAACTTTGATTCTATCTAAGCTAGTCAATCTTTCTGCTTAGCTTGTATAGGTCATGGTGTTTATGCCTTGCTATCTATTTTTGACCTTTGCATGATTGGAGCTATTGCTTTTACACTTTATGGCACTATGGTTATGGTTAGCAAAGTTAAATGCTTGTTTGCATAACTGTTGAAGCTCCTTAGGTTTGCATTTTCATGCATTGCATGTTTGCTTGTTCTTTTGGATCTTTGATGAGTTCATTGCCAAAGGGGGAGAAAATTTTGGGGTCATGCACAAATAATGCTAAGAAACTTGTATGATCCATACTGCACTACATGAGACCTACCACAACTTGAGGGGGAGCATATCATGATCTTGAGCATTTTCTTGCGCTTTTCACATTCTTTGCGTCTCAAGTCGCTCTCTTTGCCAACTCTTGGTCTTATGATCCCTACTTGCTAGATGGCTTGTTTTCACCTTTTCTTTGGGTTTGGCCATTTGGATGTGCTTATTTGGCTTCGCATTTCAATCTCTAATCTTTGTGCATTTGGTGTTTAAATGTACTCATCAGGGGGGAGATTGACAAACCATGTGGATATGTGCCATGGTTTGCAATATATGTGATGAATAATTGACTTGAGCGGATTCGATGTTTGAGTTGAAATGCGGGAATCCAGGGATTGCATGCGTTTGCATTCATGGTTATGACCAACCGAAGTTGGTGGAGATATTGGTGATATTGTAGGAGATGGGAAATGTGTTTGCTTGTATCATGATGTGTAGGTTACTAGAGTCAACTTGGCGGTCAACAACGAGAGGATCGGGCACAAGTAGGGGACTTGGGGCCAGACAATTGGGATGTCGGGTGAAGTCAAGGGTGATCCACACCGTACACGTGGAGAGGTAAGAAGCACGGACGGTTTCGCGGTTGAGCCTCAAAACCGTGGTGGTGATGAAGATGGCGTGTTGACCAAGTCAAGGCAAACTGGACAAGGATTGGGAGAGACTTGCCGGTGGTCAGGATCACGGGACAAGGTGACACGCGTCAACATTGAGAAGTCGTGCTTTGAGAAGTGTGCAAGGCAGTTTCCTGGTTTGGACCTCAAAACCGGTGGCGGCGGTTGGAGGTGCACGTGGCACCATCATGGAGCTTGCGTCGAGGGCAAGCAAAGTTGTGAAGGGCTCGATGGCATTCGGGCAACGAAGAAAAAGATGGACGATTATGCCCCCGGTGGTGGGTGGGTGTGTTATGTAGGTCAAGGGTAGAGTGGTCATGTGGAAAATAGACCTTAGGCCTATATAAGGAGAGGTGTGGCTAGTGGGAGAGGGGCTTCTCTTTCCATTAGCCTTGTGTTAGGATTCTATTCAAAGTGCTAGGAGAGGACTTCATGTTTGAGAGGAGAGTAGTGAGTGTGTGAGAGACATCTCTTGCTCTTCTAAATAGTGGGAGGAAGAGGGTGGCTTCCTAGCCTTGTACCTATGGATCTTGTAAGCAACTTTCTATGATATGAGAAGTATTTTCGTGCTCAAGATTTCCCTCTTCACTTGAATCCCAAAATTCCCTTTTTCCTATTTTTGGAGCTATTTTTGTGGTGATTTTCAATCTCCTTTTTGGATGAGTTTTTGGGGCCAATTTCTTGAGGAACTTGTTGCTATGATGAGCTAGAACAATCCTTCATAGGTCCTTGACCAAAACAAGAGCTTTAGCACCTTCAATTTGAAGGATTTCTCAAGTTTCCCCTTTTTGGTGTTCTTGATACAAGATCTAAAATTCGTGATGATTCCTTGAGCCACTTGAGTTGATCTTCTAGGATTAGGGTCGTGATGTGCTGAGGATACACTGATCCAAAAATTGCATCCTTTGGACTTCATTTGAATAAGTTTTGGAGAAGATTTGACATAATCCCGAAAGTTTTTCCTGTTCTATTAGGGTCGATCGGCACTGCCGACGACTAGTAACAGCATTGTTGGTGGGTTGCAAAACCCCGCACCGGCACTGCCGATGGGTCTCACCGGCACTGCCAATAGGGCCAACTGGCACTGCTGATGGTCCTGATCGGCACTGCTGGTGGTGGTCCAGAAGATACAGCTTTGTGAGGTTTCCATCTATTTTGAGTTTTTGCTGTTCTTCTTAGTTTCCGCTGTGTACCACTGCTGCTGTTGATCACTCCTAAGGGTAGCACATCACAAGTTGGTGTGTGTAGCCTTGGTGATCGGTTTAGAGATTGGTTTGGGTTGTTTTTGGGATATAGGCCATGTTCTCTTGGAGAATTTTGATTGGCTCCCATTCACCTTCCTCTTGTCGCCTTGTCGGTCCTTCAGACCCTTTCCGATCATGGAGAAGCATAGCGTTGTTGTTTATCGGTTGCAACTACCGAAAAATCTTGAGAGGGTGCACAACGTCTTTCATGTATCCCAACTCAAGATGTGTTTAAAGCCTCCGATCAACGTGGTTATCTCCAACACCGAGCAATTGGTAGAAGACCTCTCCTACCCCGAATACCCCATCCGAATCCGTGATCAAAAAGACCGGGTAACGCACAGTCGCACTATTACCTTCTACAAAGTGCAATGGAGTAACCATACCGAAGATGAAGCTACTTTGGAACAAGAAGAGTTTCTGAAAACCAACTTCCTGGAATTCTTGGCCTCACAAATCCGGTAACCGCCCACGCCCCTCTCGTTCTCCTATTTGCAAATCTCGGGGCAAGATTTCTTTAAGGGGGGTGTGCTATGACATCCCATGTCACAAAAAGATAATTAAGCTAACCCTAATACTAAATTTAGGGATAATTAAAAATATGAATAATTAAGGTGCCAAAGAAAAATAGGAAATTAATTAATTAAATCTAGAATTGGCCAAATGTTAGCAAGCCACAAACATCACAAAACTCCATGAAAGTGCACCAATGTTTTTGCATATTCGTGTTGGCCATATTGAAGAAGAATTTTGAGGATTTTATCAGAATTTTTTGTGATCATTTAATACCCTTAAAAATTCCCTAAATGCAAGAAAAGAACCTCTATTATAGGACTTTTCGTTAGTTTTCCAGCAAGAATCTCAACTTGACACCAAAAGCAAAGTTGTAGAGTATATTTTCCTGGACTTGAAAAAAAAATTGGCATTTGAAATTGAGCACTGGAACTTGGTGAATTGAATCGAGTACTGATCACTGTTCTAAGTCAAGGGGGGTCAACTTCTCTTGTCTCTGGCCATTCCCAGATTGACACAGATGTACCACCGGCCACTGTACCGCCACCACTGGCCACTGCAGCTCGCCATCCCGACCACTGCACCGCCCAACTCCCCTGTGACACTGGTCAGAATTGAAGGCGTCATCGTCCAACCATCCCATGGCCGCCAGCTCGCCTCCCTGCTCTCTCCCTTGCTCTTGCTCTCTCTCTCTCTCTCTCTCTCGATCGACGTTAAAGGGCAGCAGCTGCCAGGAGTCTCCCTCTCTTTCTCCCTCTCTGCTCGCACACTCTCCGTGCAAGTCCTAGACTCCTCCACGAAGCCAGGTGCCCCTGCCCTCACCTTCTTCCTCCTCTGCCACAAAAATCGAGCTCAGTCCCCTACCCCCCCCCCCCTTGACATGGCCACCATCGTGATCTACAGTAGCTAGGTAGCTCCCCGCCACACGATTTCTTCTCAATCCGTCACGCAAACAACTCCTCAACCTCCCCCCTGACGTGCTCCCTATGTGTTGTAGCGCCGTCGCCGGATTTCGTGAAGATCAGAGCGCCGACGCCAGAAACCGCCACCACCCCGCCGATGAGACCCCCCCCCCTCTGGCCTCACTCCTCGACTTCTTCCTCGACGCCGACCATCTCCCACCAGAAGTGAAGCTCGCCGACCCATCCTGGCCCACCTCTCCCTCGGTGAACGCCACACGACGCCGCCGAACTCTTCTCTGTCGTCGCTCCTCGTCACCGGCGAGTTCCCGGTGAGCTCCTTTCCCTCCGACCCCTCCAGTCGAGTCCCCGTAGCGCACCAACCAGTTTGGTCCAGCCCCCGGCCATCCTCGGCCCTCCTTTCCCTTCCCCGGTGAGCTTCGGCCGCGCTCCAGCGAGCCAGGCCGCGCACGCACGTGCTCTGGGAGGATTTCAAATTTGGTAGTGGCAAAGTTGTAAATACATGTGAACTTTGATTTAAACTTCAAAAATCAATAACTCTAGAAATAAAAGTCCTAAAAATATGAAACTAATTTTGTTCGATTCCTAAAATCCCCCTTTAGTAGAAAAACAAGTTGAGAGCCAAGGTTATGCAATACATTAACTAAACTAATTCCCTAAAGTTAGAACCGTAGTTAGAGTAATAAAATCATAAGTAAAAATATACAAATGGATAAATCATGGAAATTGTTCAGTAAGCATCTCATGGCATCTCTAAACTTTGTGCAAAAACACATTTCCATTTCTATGCATATTTGTAGTGTTACTACATAATCTCCATTTTTAGTAAATGAATTTATATAAATTCTTTGTTAGGAATTTAATTATGAAATTTGGCATTCCTGTTCCTTGTGCATTTATACATCCCTGTAAATTCCATGTAAAATTTGTGAGCACCATCAGTATGCTTTTTGCTGTTAAATTGCTCATTTGATAAATAGCTTAGAAAATTTCAATATGAATATTGCCATATCTATGCATATAGTTTGTATTTTAGTTGAATTCCTCCCTGGTATTGTTCATGCAGAGTGTTAGTTTTGATTTACAATAAAGGTTTCTTACTCTTCATGTTATGCTCATGGTTCATAATTAATTTATATGTACCTAGATCAATTTATTTTAAAAGTGTGCATATCAACTTCTAGGAATTTAAGTAAGGAAACGCATGATGGTGTTTAACTTTGTAAATGTAAAGTTTCTATGTTCATTTTAGTAATCATCATGGCATGCATTTCATATTTACTTAGGGAATTCCATGAATCCTTGTGTATTCCTCTTATTCATGCATTTCATTGTCATATAGGACACGAGACCGAGGAGATCACACTGGAGTAACCCGGAGCTGAAGTGAACTTCGGCGAAGACTCTAACTACGACCACTCCCAAGGCAAGCCCCGATGCATACCTATTGATTTTTGTGAGTCCTTTTTCTTAATCACCACATAAGGATGTTGTATTGTGCATCAGGTATAGGGCTTGGATGAAAACCCACTTGCATAAACAATTAATGCCCTATGATTAGTCTATATTAGTAAGCCTTTTCATTAGCAAATGTTATGCTTAATCTAGTGGATTCAACGATAGGTTATGGGATCACTTGATTCAACTATGATTCACATGAAGTATGAACTTGGATAAAATTTGAGAACTTATCGTTGCAACTCCGCGGACAAGTATTGAACAGTACCAAGTGCATACCTTTATATGGGAATTGGTAAACCTAGTAACTTGGGCGTCGTATTGTTGGACGGCCCTACTCATTGATCTAGAGGTGATGTGAATGGCACGGTGGATGCACGGGTTTGAGGACCGCTGGAGAGTGCACGAGTTAAGCCTCGGATATGAAGTACTGTATTGCGGGGAGGACGTGTACTCAGGATCGATGGCCCCGGATTGACTTCATAGAAATCTCGTGAACGGTGGTCATACGCATTCTTAAATGATGCATATGTCGTGTACTTGGGTTTTTTTCCTACAGGATGTAAATCGATTCGAATTGTCATCCCTCGCGGTTATGAGTACCTCTTGTTCGAGCAACAACAATGATACTTAAGTAGAGAAGTTGTGGTTATGATTCTGAAATCTACTTATGCTATGGCTACATATAACTATGATGTATTGTTCTTTACTTATATTCCAGTCTTAGCACTTAGCTAGGTCTACCACAGTCACTTTTCTGCAATAAGCAAAGTAAAATCTTGGTTGGAGAATAAAATTGCAGCATAGAATTAATAGGTGCTTTTTATGCAAATATCAAATAAGCCTGATCGGCCCCCTGCATATTAGGAGTCGGTTTTAGTAAACCTTTTGACGGGTAAGTCTTGCGGAGTATGTTAGATACTCAGGCTTTTGCGATTATGTTGTTTTCAGGTTTTCCTCAGGCCACATATTGTGATTGTTGTAACAAGGTCGTGTGGGAAGGTGAGGAGCCTCAGAATTGGACCATTGAGTGGGTCCTTAGCTCTCCTAACCAAGAGGAGTGAGCCATTGCCATAGGGCCGGCATGGTTGCTTAGGATCTTCGTATCATGTTTTGTCATCTTTTAGCTTCCACCATTTATGTAATATAAACCAAGGACATATGTATTGTAATGTAATTTGAACTTGCTTCCGCTATGACCTTTGAACTTGTAATATTATGCACTTAACTGATGTATCTTTGTAAATGATGAATGTTCATGTGTGCATGCTATGTATGGTTACTTCATTAATCATCTCCCGAGACGACCCTGTACGACACACTCTATTTTTTGAAATAGGGTTGTCTCATGGACAAACTAAGGTTGTGAACCGCAGTTTGGGCACTATGTTGAGGGCTATTTTGAAGAAAAAATTGAAGCAATGGAAAGAATGTTTGCCTCATGTTGAGTTTGCTTATAATCGTGCAACACATTCTACTAGCAGGATAAGTCCTTACAAGGTAGTGTATGGTTTTGATCCCCGTACTCCACTTGATACTTCCTCTACCTATTAATGAGAGAGTTCATGATGATGCTAAGGAGCGTGCTGAATTTATTTTGCAAATGCATGAGACCACTAGACTTAGCATTGAAAAGATGAATGAAAAGTATAAAATTGCTGGTAGTAAAGGTAGAAAGGAAGTAAAGCTTGATGTAGGAGATTTAGTGTGGTTACACTTGAGGAAGGATAGATTTCCAGAATTGAGAAAGTCTAAATTAATGCCTAGAGCTGATGGTCCATTCAAAACAATTAAGAAGATTAATGATAATGCATACAAACTTAAGTTGCCTCCCGAGTTCGGGGTTAGTCCTACTTTTGATATTTCAGATTTGAAACCATACTTGGAAGAAGAAGATGAGCTTGAGTCGAGGACGACTCCACTTCAAGAGGGGGACGATGATGAGGACATCACTCCTATGGATACACACAACATCCTCCAATTCTGGACTTCCAAGGTCCAATGACTAGAGCTCGTGCACGACGACTAAATTTAGAGGTGAGCTCGTTCCTACGTTCTTTATTATATGTCACTTGTGAGAATGGTTTGCTACCTCATGATTATATTGTAATTAGGAACCATAGATAGGACCAGGAGATGATGGGAGAAAGACTTCGAGACGTGGAGGACCAGCTAGGATGTGGAAGCAAAGGTGGAGGCCCAAGCAAAACCGACTTTGAGTCTGTTTTGGGGCCCAGGACTAGTCTGCACTAAAATGGACGCCCAGGAGGCATATGAACTCATATTTGGATGTTGATGAGAACATGACACCTATGGATACACACAACACTCCTCCAACTAAGATGAAAGTTCACGCGCATCACCTGAATTTACAGGTGAGCTCGTTTCTTATGTTTTGTTTATGTGGTTTTGAGAATAGATTGCTACCTAATGATTTAATTGTTGTTAGGAACCATGGAGATGATGATGATATAGCTGGGGAGGTGATTGGAGGCGTGATGGGCCAGCAAGGACGTCCAATCCAAGGTGAAGGCCAAATCCAAAACCGATTTCGAGTCTATTTCGGGCCCCAGGACCAGTCTGCACTAAAACGGACACCCAGGACGCATAAGGACTCGGATTTGGATGTTCTACATATGCCTAGAAATATAACAAAAAGATATTTCCAACCCAACCGGTCCCATGTCAAAATCCATCGCGAGCCGTCGGCAATCGTCAAAACAAATTGACGTCCAGAATCTGTCCTGGTGCTACGACACCGTAATCGGTCTTTGGGCCATGTAACGAGTTGAGCCCACTTAGGGCTGCAACCAGGGGGTGGTGCACGACCCTAGGATCCTCATATACAGCCACCGCCTCTTTATTAGGGTTCGGGTTTTGCTTAGATTATTCTGTTGATAATAGTTTTGCTGTTTGATCGGTTTGTGAGACCCCAACTTGTGAGATTCATCGTATACTTGCAAATTTGGTTGCATTCTTCTTTGTTCTTGCTTGTGTTCTTGATTTGTAGGCAAGGATAAGCCTTCTTGGCGAGGTCAATCGTTCTTGAACGGTTGATAACCAGAGGAGACGTTGTGCTACGATTGCGGGGTTCAGAACGTGTCATTCGGAAGCCGGATCGATTTGTGTATCGCCTCCGCCTTTATCAAGATTATCAGAACCTATCAGAAGATCGGGAACCCTTGTCCACATCAAGAATGATGAGAACATGACACCTATGGATATACACAACACTCCTCCAACTAAGATGAAAGTTCACGCGCATCACCTGAATTTACAGGTGAGCTCGTTTCTAATGTTTTGTTTATGTGGTTTTGAGAATAGATTGCTACCTAATAATTTAATTGTTGTTAGGAACCATGGAGATGATGATGATATAGCTGGGGAGGTGATTGGAGGCGTGATGGACCAGCAAGGATGTCCAAGCCAACGTGGAGGCCTAATCCAAAACCGATTTTGATCCGTGCAAAAGGTGCGCTTCTCAAGGTTACCAAATAAACGTGCATCTCGTAAAGCATCAAAAATAGCACACAAATGATTCATATGTTCATCTATGGATTTGTTATAAATTAAGATATCATCAAAATAACTACCACAAATTTGCCAATGAAAGCTCTTAAAACCTCATTCATCAAGCGCATGAAAGTACTAGGTGCATTAGTTAAACCAAAAGGTATTACTAACCACTCATATAATCCAAATTTGGTTTTGAAAGATGTTTTCCATTCATCTCCAAGTTTCATTCTAAGTTGATGGTAGCCACTATGCAAATTAATTTTAGTGAAAATTATAGCACCACATAACTCATCAAGCATGTCGTCTAGCCTAGGAATAGGATTACGATACCTAATAGTAATATTATTAATAGCTCTACAATCTACAATCTACAATCCAAAACAAGAACACAAGCAAGAACAAAGAAGAATGCAACCAAATTTGCAAGTATACGATGAATCTCACAAGTTGGGGTCTTAGAAACCAATCAAACGGCAAAACTATTATCAATAGAATAATCTAAGCAAAACCCAAACCCTAATGAAGAGGTGGTGGCTGTATATGAGGACCATAGGGTCGTGCACCACCCCCTGGTCGCAGCCCTAAGTGGGCTCAACTCGTTACATGATCCAAAGACCAATTACGGTGTCACAGCACCAGGATAGATTCTGGATGTCGATTTGTTTTGACGATTGCTGACTGCTCGTGATGGATTTTGACATGGGACTGGTTGGGTTGGAAAGATGTTTTTGTTATCTTTCGAGGCATGTGTAGAACGTCCAAATCCGAGTCCGTATGCATCCTGGGCATCCGTTTTAGTGCAGACTAGTCCTGGGCCCCGAAACAGACTCAAAATTGGTTTTGGATTGGGCCTCCACCTTGGCTTGGACGTCCTTGCTGGCCCATCACGCCTCCAATCACCTCCCCAGCTATATCATCATCATCTCCATGGTTCCTAACAACAATTAAATCATTAGGTAGCAATCTACTCTCAAAACCACATAAACAAAACATTAGAAACGAGCTCACCTGTAAATTCAGGTGATGAGCGTGAACTTTCATCTTAGTTGGAGGAGTGTTGTGTGTATCCATAGATGTCATGTTCTCATCAGATGTTCTACATATGCACGGAAATATAAGAAGAAGACCTTTCCAATGCCATCGGCCTCATATCAAAATTCATCCGGTGTCATCAGAAATCATTGAAATAAGAGAGGGTTCAGAACCTGTGTCGGTGCCGCGTCGCCCATTTTTGGCCTTTGGGCTTTGTATCCAGTTGAGCCCAATTAGGGGCGCGTCCAGAGGGTCTTGCACAACCCTATTGTCTTTATAGACAGCCGCCACCGCACCATTAGGGTTCGAGTTTTGCTTAGATTATTCTGTTCATAACAGTTTCATCGTCATCAAGGTTTATGAGACCCCAACTTTGTGAGATTCATAATACATCAGAAATTGTGTTGCATTCTTCTTTATTCTTGCTTGTGTTCTTGATTTTAGGCAGGGATTAGCCTTCTCGGTGAGGTCAATCATTTTAGGATGGTTGATAACCAGAGGAGACATCGTGCTGCGATTGCGGGGTTTAGAACCTGCTATTCTGAAGCCGGATCAATTTGTGTGTCGCCTTCGACCAAATCAACTTATCCAGAACCTTTCAGAAGATCGAGAACCCTTGTTCACATCATCATCTATGTGGGCAACGTGCATGCGTAGGGAGAGGGGGAAGTAGCGATGATGTGTGCGACGGCGAGGGAGCAAAGTCGCACGGTGATGGCGATGCTCGATGACAAGCGGCGGCGACTAGTGCGTCATCAGCAGGTTGCAGGCAAGTGTGTGGGCGCAGGCGAAGCAGCGTGAGGCACCCCTTCCTGGAGGATCGAGGTCCCGAAGGTGCTGATAACATAGACACTTGATAATACAACAATGATCCAAATTTAAGTTCAATTATTACATCAAAGTGCAGCGGAATTACAAGTTCATGAAGTTTTGAAAATAGCGGAAGCGAAATAACGATAAAATTTACAAGCTCGATGATACAGCATAGTGATGATTCATACCCGAAGAATCAACACCCTAGCAGCACTCACAATCATTGCGGCGGCAGATCAGACTCCCAATCGGCAGTCCAATCCTCAGGGACTTGCACGTCCCAAGGCAACACATCTACAGGCAATTCTATTTCTTCAGTACCTAAAAACCACATAAGCATAAAGCCTGAGTACTAATTACTCAGCAAGACTTACCCGTCAAAAACCTAGACATGCACTGGCTCTAATAGGTGGCTTGTTTAAAAAGGACTCGCACTAAGCAACCTATTAGTTCTATCAAGTTTTATTTTCAGATTAAATGGGTTGTGCTGAATATAACTTTAGTTGCAACAATAAGATAATAAAACAATACATAAAAATAAGTACAACAATAGAGCAATAAAATATATATCAGTAATAACCAATACAAATCCATATCCATGATATCATGTGCAACTACGTGATTGGCACGGTGAACAAGCGGTACTCATTACTGCGAGGGATAGCAATTGCAATTGATTTACACCAGCTGAGAAAAACCCAAATAACACGACACACGCACCAATTAAGGTCGTATATGGCAACCTTTCACAAGAAAAATCACCCACATCCAAACCCGGGTGTGGTGACGTCGAGTGGGTATGCCGTCCTGCCAGCAGTACTTCGCGGTATGGACCGCCCACTCCCGCAGTCGAGGGGTCCTAAGACCAACGCACCTTAACCATCCTTGATATAAGCGGTCTTTAATGCTACATCGGTTTACTAGTGCCCATGAAACTAGCATGTATTTGGTATTGTTCAAAACTTGATCAAGGGGCCGACCACGGACGGGTCCTAGCATGGGCAAGACAGGGCTACCGCAGCCAACACCCATGTGTTGCTGCAAACCTACACATGCAAATTCCCTGCCCAGCCATACATAAGAATAAACTCCTTTTATAAGTTCCATTTTAGTGATCAAATCTATTCCATAGTAAACATGATAACTACCGAGACTTATTAATTACTAAGCATAGCATTTAGTACCGATCCTACCAAGGTTCTAATAACAGTAGCATAGGTCGTTTGGGATAACATGCAAGGTGGGTTTCAAGCAACTCCTACGACCTAATGCAACAAATAAACATAGACACTAGTAGTGATATAAACTAGCAAAACTTTATAAAGAGGATAATGCAAACCGGGGCTTGCCTGGATCCACGCAAGTGTTAGCTACTACAGTCTCTTGCTCTTCAGGCTCTTGATCCTGCTGGACATCGGGCTCCTGCTCCTGAGTGTCGCTACCTATTGATGAACAAGGGTTTAACGGTAGTGTTGAAACACCGTTACATGCAATGATATGATAAATGCAACAAAATGATGGATGCATATTGCATTAGTGTTTTGATGTTAACAACCTTATTAACAAGTTTTCGAAGCCATATGCTTCCAGGAAGCAAATTAGACTTTCATTATTTCATGTGTGTGTGGATCATTTAACTAGGGTTGATATAGTTTTGAGAACAATTAAACAATTAAAATAGTAAACAACTGATTCTGGACTTGAGTGATTTATCATGAAAAGAGACATAGATAAAGTGCATTTTCACCAAGTTATAGCCTCTGGACAGTATTATTTTATTTACTAGCATTTATTAAGTTAAAGTATTACTTAATTAATAGAATATTAAATACTGCAGATTTGACTTAACCAAAAATTAGGGTGATGTATTAGTATGAATCAACAATACATGCAAAAGATTGGAATTAAATTGCTTGTACAGAATTAATAAGGAATTAATTAGTGTTTACACAAGTTATTTAATTTACTAAATTATATTAATAGAGGCAGTTGGTTATTATTTTACTAAAATAGAGCATATTATTAGGAAACTAACAAAATTGACTTAAAATGAATTTACTATGCATTTTAGAAGTTTCAACAGTTTCTGGTATTTTCTGGGTTTAAACAATTGACACGTCAGCGCCATGTGACAGCCACATCAGCGCCAACTGGACGCCAGCTCAGCTTCCAGTCAGCTTTGCTGGAGCGCGGCCGGGGCTTGCCGGAGGGCTCGCCGCTGGCGACAGTGGGCGACAAAACCTCACCACGGGAGTGGAAAAATAATGCGCGCGACAAGGCGAGGAGACTAGGGGGGTTCGCAAAGTCAGAAACTTACCGGAGATGGGTCGGCGGCGAGTGGCGACAGAGAGAGGAGGTCCGGCGACGTCGCGGGGTGGACTTGGGGCAGCAAACCGACTACGGCCGGCTCCTATAGCATCACGGGGGCACGGGGGGGATCGGCATCAGGTTGACGATCGTTGGGGAAGGCCGGAAGATAGGGCTCACCGTGGAGGCAGCTCAGACACGATGGCGCAGAAGGGGTCAGCAGGGGAAAAGTTCAACGCCGGCGTTCTTGTTCACGGAATCAAGGAAGCGACAGGTCAGGAGTGATCGTAAGAAGCTTGCGCATCAATGAGAAGAAGAAAGGGGAGACGGGGTTCACCAGGATAGCCAGAATTTGGGAGCAGGTCATCGGCGGCCAACGAGGAGCAGAGTCCAGAGATTCTTCAAATTGGCCGAGCTCACTGGAAGATTGTGCGAACCGGTGCGCGGGAATGCAGCGGGAAGGTAGGCGCGTTCGTTGCTGCTCTTGACTTGGCTCGGGAGGGAGTGAGTGGCCGGGAGTTTGAGCTTGAGGTCAGCTCTGGCAATGGCGGGAATGGTTTGGAAGAGAAGGGAGTGAACAGGGGGGTATTTAAAGGCCAAGGACTCGAGTTCTTGGTCGAGAAACTGGGGGCAGGTGCACGCGCGTAGCTTTGAGCAACGCCGGGTCTCAGGGAGCCGTTGGCGCGGGGAAGAAAGCAACACGGCATGGCAGCAGGGGCAGAGCACGGCAGGGGAAAGTAACTCGTGATTTTGGCCGGTAGCAACATGCGGCGAGGAAGGGAGCAGGGGTGAGGGGATGGGTCGATCACGCACGGGCGGGAGCAGTCTGCGGAAGAAAGCGGGGAGTTGCTAGCCGTCAGAAATCGAGGACGCGGCGGCAGGCCTGGCGGCATCGGGCAGGGGCGAAAGTAACTTGCCTCACGGCAGCTAGCGGCGAGCAGTGGCAGAGCGGCAGTGGCGATGCGACAGAGCGAGCAAGAGGGCTCGTCTTCGGTCGTAAGGCGGGAGCTGTCAGTCGGGGGAATCGAGGCGGCAGAGGCAAGCGCGGCGGGGAGCGGCTTCGGCCGGGAACAGGGAGCACGGTAGTCTTGGGCAAAAGAAAAGAAACACGGAGTAGTGGCGGCTAGCGGTCGGACGGCAGTGGGGTGCGGCAACGGTGAATGCGGAGGCGCGGGAGTGCGGGGTCGAGTACCGAGGCGGCCAGGCGGACGCGACGGCAGAGATGCGGGCGCGCGGGAAGCTGATTTGTGGGAGCACGCGTGACGGGAGGAAGAAGACATGAGTTTTGCAGAAAAGCCCTCGGGATTTAGAAAACCTTGCAAAGGAATCCCTAGTTCTGTTTTAAATGATTTAAAATACTTCCTTAAGTCCAATTAAGCTGAAATTTTGAGGGTGAGCTAATTAGAATATGGAGAATTCATTAGTGAAGTCTATTTGGCCAGAAAAGAAATAATTTAATTGGAATTATTAATTAAAGTTAAATCAATTCTAGGGTTAAACCATTTAAATGATTAACTTCTTAGTGAAATAAAATTCTGGTTTTTGGTCCAAAATTCTATTTTGTGATTACCATAGTTCTGATGTAATTATTTGGCCTATGATTTATGGAAATTTAATTTGCTTCAAAGTTTTTGCTTGCAGGGTTTTATTTTTGGCTTGAGGAAATTCCATTTTTAACTTGCTCCCATTATTTCATGCTCATACTTGAGTTCAAATTTTTTGGCAATTTGTGCTAAGCAAGAAATAAGACACCTGGGTATCACAGCCCTCCCTCCTTAAAGAAATCTCATCCCGAGATTAAGAACAAAGCAGACTAGAGAGGGGCAAAAATTTACCTGTGAATGAAGACCAAAATTCCGGGTAATGAGTACTCAGATAATCTTTCGATTCCCAAGTGGATTCATCTTCTAAGTGATTACTCCATTGCACTTTATAGAATTTAATGGTTCTTTTGTGGGTTGTGTGTTCTTTTTCATCAAGGATTTGTATTGGGCGCTTGGAGTATGTGAGTTCCGGTTGAAGATGATCGTACTCTTCCAAGACAACATCAATTGGAGGTTTGAGACATCGTTTTAGTTGAGACACATGAAACGTGTTATGTACTCCAGACAAATTTGGTGGTAACTCCAGCTTGTAGGCGACTTGTCCACACCTTTCCAAGATTTTAAAAGGGCCAATATAGCGGGGTGCTAATTTTCCTTTGATTCCAAAACGCTGAATGCCCTTCATTGGTGACACTCAGAGATAGACAAAATCATCCTTGTTGAAAAACAATGGCCTACGTCATCGGTTTGCATACTTTTCTTGACGACATTTAGCAGCCTTGAGATTTGCTTGAATTGTCCGAACCTTTTCTTCTGTATCCTTGACGAGGTCAGGACCAAAAGTTACTCTTTCTCCTGATTCAGACCAATTCAACGGTGTTCTACAACTCCAACCATAGAGTGCTTCAAAAGGGGACATTTTTATACTCTCTTGGTAATTGTTGTTGTATGAGAATTCTACATATGGTAAATACTTGTCGAGAGATATTCTCGATAGTAGATCTAGGTATGCGTATGAGTATGAAAGATCGATGGACACATAAGACGCAAGGTTTAGACAGGTTCGGGCCTCCCGGAGGATAACAACCCTACGTCCTGTGTTCTGTAGTGTATTATTCGGGATCGATCCCTCTGAAAGAGCCCCTGCCCCTCCTTATATATCCAGGGGGCAGGGTTACATGGTAAGTGTCTTAGTCAGTTACAACATGATCTCTGACTATGACTCTATCTCTAACTTTTTATCTCTAGTATTGACTTGTCGTGTACTCCAAGTAACAATCCTAATAGTTATCTTCATGGGTCTTTATCTTTATTGGACCCTGGCCCACTCGGCAATATATCTGACTGGCGAGGTATCCCTGGTATATACATACCACCGTAGCCCCCAAGCACTTCCCGTATTGAATTTTCATCTTGGTTTGCCTCGACATCTTATGAAATTGGGAAGTGCTTTTTCTATTAATTCTTATTCATAAATCCCTAAAAAAGATATATCCTATGCATGTAGCCCCCAACTCAAAAAATTATTAAGGCTACACCGAAGCAACTTTTGAGTTATCAAAAAATATCCAATTAACCTTGTCCCTCCACAGAAAAGGGCATAATGAGGTCTGAATCTTCCAATTTTGCCTTAGCAAACTCCATATTTAGCATAATTCTCTTACTCGCCGAGTGATTCATCACCAATTTAATATTTACATCCCTAATGCTGAAGTGCCCTTAATCAGAATGATTAACGACAAATTTTAATTGTCATAGCCCCCAAGATTGGTGATGTATCAATAGTATTAATATAACATGGAAACACAGCCCCTAAGATTGGTGCTGAAATAATCCGAGTGATTTACCTTGCAATTTTGGAAGGTACCATTTCCAAGGCTAAAGCTACAGTGATCCGAGTGATTTATCACGAAATCTCGGAAGGTACAATTTCCAATGCTGAAACTGCAGTAATCCGAATGATTTATCACGAAATCTCAAAAGGTACAATTTCCAAGGCTAAAACCGCAACAATCCGTTTAACAAAACTGGACTTAACAAATTACGAAAAGCCTCGGCCCAATAGGTCATCTAGCCCTTATAAAAGGGCCTCCAAACAGCCGCACCCCTTTGTCCTCATTTCGCCGCCGCCGCCTTCTTGCGCACACAAACCCTAGATCTCAAGAGTCCATTTCCACCCCAAGACTCCACGCAGCTGCTTCCCACCGCACTCGAACAAGAGCGATGGACCCGAAGCGCACCTGCCAAAGCTATAAGGCACAATCCCAGAAGCAATCTTCCCCTGAGAAGGGCGAGGAAGAAGAGCCAATTTTTGACATCCCCGCCGCCATCAAGGAGTTCCCCATGTCAACCATGGATTCAGAGAAAATCAATAGACTGGTGGTTGATGGCGTGTTGCAGGATCATCAGACCGGAGAATGGATTCAGGCCATAGGTCAGAAATTTCCCCAACCTCCTGTCGACCAAATCATGGTTTTCTCCTCCTTTTTCTATTGTGGATTTGGGATCCCTTGTTGCGACTTCTTTCACGGTCTTCTATTCTTCTATGGCATCAATCTTATCAATCTGAATCCAAATTTCATCTTACATATTGTTATCTTCATCCACCTGTGTGAGGTGTTCTTGGGGATTTATCCTCATTTTGATACCTTCAAAGAACTGTTTGTCTTGAAATCAAACAGAATAATGTTATAGGAGGGGCTGGATTCCAACTAAGGAATAAATCCAAATACGTTGATGTACCACTTCCATCAACGAACAAAGGTTGGCACGCGGAATGGTTTTACCATGGAAACCATGCTCCACCTTTGTCAGAGACTACGGTCGAAGCCCCCAAGCCACGACCCGAGTGGTCAGCAAAGGCCCATCCAAACAAAAAGTCTCAAGTTGATGCCATATTAGAACACATTGCCTATCTCAAGTCCCAAGGTTATACTGGCGTACATGTTGCCACAAGCTTCATATATCGCCACGTGCAGCCTATTAAAAAATGTCATGTTCCTGGATGGAAGTTTGAACTAGGTTCAGACCCCACCATGGAAGTGCCAGAAATATTGTCAGAAAGGGAATTAACATTGCGGCTGGAAAACATATTTTATTCACTCCTTGGTTGGACTTCAGGTAGTGTGAAATGTGGACATCATTCCAAGACTGGCAGGAGTCTAGTAAGTTATCCACTTCTGTGCTTAAAAAGTCAATACTTCATGCATTATGTTCAGCAATGAATAATACGTAACATATATTGCAGAACCTTGATGTATATGTGTCCAACCCCCCTCTACCGCCCATGCTGCAAAAGAAATCAGCTCCCAAGCGCCGCAAGGCACATATTGAAGATTCTGATGAAGAAGAATCGCTGGCTGAAAGAGTAGCCAGACTTCAAGCAGAGGCAAAGAAGAAGACTCCAGAGAAAACCTCCACCACTCGGCAAGCCATGGATGATGAAGGACAAAATCGGCCGAGTAAAGCTAGCAAGGCAGGCACCCATGAGACGGCGCCAGACATGACAGGCGCCCCAATGCCAACCAGCCCTCCACCAAGAGTGTCAGGCACTAAATTCAAACGCCACTAAAGGTAAATAAATTAATATAACTTAAAGCTTAACTATCCATTTGAGTGAAATATGTAATTTTTGTCAAATTGGCAGGTCATCCGGGCGATCGTCTTTTGAAGAAGTTCCGGCACAAAGTCCAGTTCCCGAAAAAGCCTAGGAGACACCACAGGCCGGGTCATCCAAAGATGATGTCCCAGACCACTCGGCAAAGAAACCGAGTGAAAAAAGTGCACCCGAATCCACTCAGCCATAAGATAACCAAGCTAAATCACCCAACATCCCAGACCTGAATACATCTAAGATGGCAACGGGTACTGATACTCCTGCCTCCACCGAGCCCGAAGAGCCATCACTGGTTTTTGAATCTATGCCAGAGCCAACATATGAATATCCAATCGGTCCGGAGGAAAATGTCACGCCAACTCCTATTCACCGAGTGGTAAGAGAAGGTGCCTCAGACCAGCCAATGCCAACTAGATCAATATATCATAGTTGATAGGTGTAGAGTGCCCGATCTTTCGGCGAGTGTAGATAACTTCGATTCGGTGGATGTCGACCCTCACGATCCGACTACGACGAGCAAGCCCGAAGCGCCAATGCAATCGCTGAACCAACTTCCGGAGGATATTAACCTTGCGGTAAACAAGATCAACCTGATCACGAGGATCAATTCTTACGCGCAATCGAAGAACGAGCAAGAATTAGAGGTGAGCAATCTGATGTATTGCACGAAGGTGGAGTTCTGAATTTACGTCGAGAGACGGATGAATAGCTAAGCTAATCTTAAAACAAAACTCAAAGATTACAAGGGGCGCAACCCTTGACTAAATAGGGGGAGTGCGGCATCTAGGGCCGGCTGAAGTAGAGAGGCGTGCGGTGGAGAGGTAGTCGCGCGACTTGGGCTACTTGGGCCTTCGAGGGGCGTCATCCTGGGCCGTCGTTCCTTAGCATCAAAACCATCTTCAATTCCTGGGCTCGAGCTCTAGTGATTGGGCCCTTGTACGTCGTCGTCTCGTTGGAAGATGGGTCCATAACTTGAGAAGGCGCGACGACGAGAGGTGGAGGCGTGACAACTTGGTTTGGCTCGTCGTCTTCCGTCGTCGTTGTTCGTATGTCGTTGATGTCCTCATCATCCTCCCCTTCTTGAAGCAAAGTCGTCCTCGACGGCAACGCATCATCCTCACCCAAATATGGTCTCAAATCTGCAACATTAAAACTAGTGGAAACACCAAACTCCATGGGCAAGTCAAGAACATAAGCATTATCGTTAATCTTGGTTAGCACTTTAAAAGGACCAGCAGCACGAGGCATCAATTTAGAACGACGCAAAGTAGGAAATCTATCTTTACGCAAGTGCAACCAAACCAAATCACCAGCTTCAAAAGAAACATGTTTTCTACCTTTACTACCAGCAACTTGATATTTCTTATTAGCAACGGCAATGTTGTGTTGTGTTTCTTCATGCAATTGTTTCATGTGATCAATATGAGCAATAACATCAACATTTGGTTCATCTTCAGCATCAATAGCAAACAAATCAATAGGCGCCCTAGGAACATAGCCATAAACAACCTCAAAAGGACACATTTTAGTGGCAGAATGTGTAGCACGATTATAAGCAAATTCAACATGAGGTAAACAATCTTCCCAACGTCTCAAATTTTTATCTAGAACAGCTCTAAGCATAGCAGACAAAGTTCTATTTACTACCTCTGTTTGCCCATCAGTTTGAGGATGACAAGTAGTACTAAACAGCAGCTTAGTTCCTAATTTATTCCAAAGAGAACGCCAAAAGTGACTAAGAAACTTAGCATCACGATCAGAGACAATTGTTTTAGGAATTCCATGCAATCTAATAATCTCTCTAAAGAACAATTCAGCAACATTGGAGGCATCATCAGTTTTATAACAAGGTATAAAGTGAGCCATTTTAGAGAAACGATCAACCACCACAAAAATAGTGTCCCTTCCCTTCTTAGTACGAGGCAATCCCAAAACAAAATCCATCGAAATATCATGCCAAGGAGAAGAGGGAACAGGTAAGGGCATATACAAACCATGATTACCCAAACGGGATTTAGCTTTTTGACATGTAGTACAGCGGGCAACAAAGCGCTCAACATCATGGCGCATCCGTGGCCAAAAGAAGTGATCAACCAACACCTCATGTGTCTTGAAAACGCCAAAAGGACCCATAAGACCACCTCCATGCGCCTCCTGTAACAACAAAAGACGAACCGAGCTAGCTGGAATACACAACTTGTTAGCACGAAACAGGAACCCATCCTGCATATGAAATTTCCCCCAAGGTTTGCCATCCTTACAATGCATCATAATATCATGAAAATCAGCATCATTCACATACTGATCTTTCAAAGCTTGCAAACCAAAGATTTTAAAGTCTAATTGGGACAGCATTGTATAACGACGAGACAAAGCATCGGCAATCACATTTTCCTTCCCGTTTTTATGTTTAATGATATACGGAAAAGATTCAATAAATTCAACCCATTTAGCATGCCGATGGTTCAGATTAGTCTGGGTTCTAATATGTTTTAAAGCCTCATGATCAGAATGAATAATAAATTCATGAGGCCATAAATAATGCTGCCATGTTTGCAAAGTTCTTACTAAAGCATAAAGTTCTTTATCATAAGTGGAATATTTAAGAGCAGCACCACTTAACTTCTCACTAAAATAAGCAATGGGTTTATGATCTTGTAACAAAACAGCACCCAAACCAATTCCACTAGCATCACATTCCAATTCAAACACTTTATCAAAATTAGGCAATTGTAAGAGAGGAGCGTGAGTTAACCGTTCCTTTAAAGTGTTGAATGCATCGTCCTGTGGTGCACCCCACTCAAATGGCGCACCCTTCTTGGTCAGCTCATGTAATGGTGCAGCAATAGAACTGAAATCCCGCACAAAACGACGATAGAAGCCTGCAAGACCAAGAAAACTGCGAACCTGTGTGACCGTCGTCGGTTGTGGCCAACTCTGAATGGCGTCCACCTTGCTGCTATCCACCTCAATGCCCTGCGGAGTAACAACGTAGCCAAGAAACGAAACACGTTGCGTGCAAAAAGTGCATTTTTCCATGTTCCCAAATAAGCGAGCAGCACGCAAAGCATCAAAAACAGCATGCAAATGATCTAAATGCTCATTCATGGATTTGCTGTATATAAGGATATCATCAAAATAGACAACAACAAATATTCCAATGAAAGGCCAAAGAACTTCATTCATTAAGCGCATAAAAGTGCTAGGAGCATTAGACAATCCAAACGGCATAACCAACCATTCATACAAGCCAAATTTAGTTTTAAAAGCCGTTTTCCATTCATCTCCTAATTTCATTCTTATCTGATGGTAACCACTACGCAAATCAACCTTAGAGAAAATTATGACACCACTAAGTTCATCAAGCATATCATCAAGGCATGGTATAGGATATCGATAACGAATTGTAATATTGTTAATTGCACGACAATCTACACATATACGCCAAGAACCATCTTTCTTAGGAACAAGCAAAACAGGAACCGAACAAGGACTGAGAGACTCACGAATGTAACCTTTATCCAGCAATGCTTGCACTTGACGCTGAATTTCTTTTGTCTCTTCAGGATTTGTACGGTACGGGGCGCGATTAGGAAGCTGTGCGCCTGGAATTAAATCAATCTGATGTTCTATGCCACGAATAGGAGGAAGACCCGGTGGCAATTCAGCAGGAAAAACATCTTTATAGTCCTGCAGAAGGTTAGCAATAGCAGGAGGAATATGCAACATAGGTGCCTCATCTAATGAAACAAGCATACGAGAGCAAACTAGCGCATAGCAAGGCAGATTAGCATCATGTAACTCATCAAAATCAGCACGTGTAGCAAGCAATATAGAGTTATGCAATTTGATCTCAGGTTGAACAGGTGCAACAGGTGGTGATTTAATCAATTTTGCAGCTTTTGCCGCTCTAGCAATATCATCTTTTAGAACTTGTTCAGGTGTCATAGGATGAATAACAATTTTTTGACCCTTAAACATGAAGGAATAATAATTAGAGCGACCATGATGAACACTATCAACATCATATTGCCAAGGATGTCCAAGCAACAAAGAGCATGCTTCCATTGGAACAATATCACAATCCACAAAATCAGAATATGCACCAAGAGAGAAAGGAACACGTACCGAGCGCGTTACCTTTATTTTGCCGCCATCGTTAAGCCATTGAACGTGATAAGGATGTGGATGCTTCCTTGTTGGCAATGATAACTGCTCCACCAAGGTCGTACTAGCCAAATTGTTACAACTGCCACCATCAATGATTATACGGACCGCTCATTCTTGCACAACGCCTTTAATATGAAAAATGTTGTGGCGCTGATTCTTTTCGTCTGGCACGACCTGTGTACTAAGAACACGCTGCACAACAAGAGTTGCATACCTGTCGGCAGCACTAGAGTCGACATGAAGGTCCGTATTATCTGCATGATTAGTGGCAAGCATAGTCTGTAGAGTATCCTCAGAATCACTAGCAGAAGAATACTCACCGTCATCACGAATCAACATAGTTCGTTTGTTGGGACAATCGCGTATCACATGACCAAATCCTTTGCAACGGAAACACTGAGTATCGCGAGCTCGTCCAGACGACGAGGAGGACGGCGCGGTCGAGACAGATCTGGCCATGGGTGGAGCACTCGACTTGGACGAGGTCGCAGTGTGGTCGCGTGACGTGGAAGGAGGCGCCGATCGTGGAGCTGAAGGCGTCTTGGACCCTGCAAAAGTGTTAAGTCTTGACGAAGATTGTCGATCCTGCACTTCACGTTCAGCTTTACAAGCATATTCAAACAAGGTGGTGATATCATCATAATTCTTATAATCAAGAATGTTCTGAATTTCACGATTTAACCCACCCCTAAAGCGAGCCATAGCAGCATCCTCTAGTTCAACTAAACCACAGCGAATCATACCCTTTTGCAAAGCTTGATAATAATCCTCTACAGATTGTGAACCTTGTTGAAAGCGCTGCATTTGATTAAGCAAATCTCTAGCATAATATGACGGCACAAAACGACGATGCATAGCAGCTTTTAATGCCGTCCAAGTGGCTAGAACATTATTAGGATATTTTTGTCTATACTCACGCCACCAAAGTAAAGCAAAGTCAGTAAATTCACTAATAGCAGCCTTAACTTGTAAATTAGCAGGGATATCATGGCATGCAAATTTTTGTTCAACCTCTAATTCCCAATCAAGATAAGCACCCGGATCATATTTGCTAGTAAAAGTGGGAATACGAAATTTAATTCTGCCAAAAGAATCATTAGTAGGAACACGTACCCTACGAGCAGGACCATGACGATTGGCGTCATCCTGCTCGGTGTCGGCGCCGTAGTCGCGTGCAGTTTGCAACTCCGTGAGCTGCGTCGTCATGGTCCCAAGTTGCGTTGACATGGCCTCAAGACGAGTCATGATCGTCGCGAGCGTGGTGTGGGCAGCCGTATCAGCAAGGTCGAGCTGATCAAAACGCTCGTTCGACGAAGTAATCTTAGAGTCAAGTCTCTCGTGCATCGTCTTCATGTCGTTTTGTAGACCTTCAACCTGCGCCTGGACTTCCTGGAGGGTGAGCTCCTCCAACTTCGAGTTGTTTTCTGCCATAGAAACACAAGCAACACAGAAAAAGATCCTACAACGAGAGGTGAGTGGTGGATGAAAAGCTCAATCAAAAAGCTGTTATCAAATCCTTACCCGTCCTTACCAAGCACGCAAGTGTGAACTGCAACCACAGGTAAAACCAGTGGAAGATTGGAGGAGCGATTGCGTGGTGAAACAAAAACCTGCTCGTCGTAGAAAATTTGTGGAGCTAGGAGGCTGCACTCAATCAAGGGTTAGCACAATTCAAACAATAACTGCAAAGCTGAATAAAGGTGCTAAACGCGAAAAGATTGCTACCGGCACAAGTGGAAGAGGAAAGAAAAAGAATCGAAGAAGGGTAAAGAACAGTAACGTGTCGCCTATGGTGCTCAAGCGCTCTTTTTTCTTTTTCTTTTTTTTCCTCTCTCTCTCTTTTTTTTTTACTTCTGCCCCGCTTTTTTTTTTAACCTATGTCAGGGGAGTGTGAAGAAAAAAAAAACAATGCATACACACTTTTTTTTTTGAGGCAGGGGTAAAACGGTAATTAAAAGATACTCTCTCTCTCTCTCTCTCTAGAGTAGGGATAAACGGAAATTGAGCAGAACACAACACAGGGCGAGGTGGGGCGGTTTACCAAGTAACCGAGTCGGATGCAACGAGTCACGTGATTGACCCGGACTCACGGTGTGGCGGCAAAACTTGGCAAGTGATCGGCTGACCAAAACGCAACTGAGTAGGACTCGTTACGTGCGGCCAAGTAGGAGAGCGAGGCGGAGAAAACAGATGCGGCGGAAAGCAAATTATGATGAGGAGAAAACGATGAAACTCCGTGTACCAGCAACGATCAAAAGCGATAGCACAAAAACTCAACAACGCAAATTATTGAACGAAAGTGCGAGGCTCAAAACCGTACTGGGGTAAAATTATTTTTGTAGTTTTTGGTTTATGTGGACTTGGATAAACTCACCGAGAAACACTGGAATCTGATACCACTTGATAGGTGTAGAGTGCCCGATCTTTCGGCGAGTGTAGATAACTTCGATTCGGTGGATGTCGACCCTCACGATCCGACTACGACGAGCAAGCCCAAAGCGCCAATGCAATCGCTGAACCAACTTCCGGAGGATATTAACCTTGCGGTAAACAAGATCAACCTGATCACGAGGATCAATTCTTACGCGCAATCGAAGAACGAGCAAGAATTAGAGGCGAGCAATCTGATGTATTGCACGAAGGTGGAGTTCTGAATTTACGTCGAGAGACGGATGAATAGCTAAGCTAATCTTAAAACAAAACTCAAAGATTACAAGGGGCGCAACCCTTGACTAAATAGGGGGAGTGCGGCATCTAGGGCCGGCTGAAGTAGAGAGGCGTGCGGTGGAGAGGTAGTCGCGCGACTTGGGCTACTTGGGCCTTCGAGGGGCGTCATCCTGGGCTGTCGTTCCTTAGCATCAAAACCATCTTCAATTCCTGGGCTCGAGCTCTAGTGATTGGGCCCTTGTACGTCGTCGTCTCGTCGGAAGATGGGTCCACAACTTGAGAAGGCGCGACGACGAGAGGTGGAGGCGTGACAACTTGGTTTGGCTCGTCGTCTTCCGTCGTTGTTGTTCGTATGTCGTTGATGTCCTCATCAATAGTGGCCAATTTGCCATCGCCGGATTTGATGAGTCAGTAGAGCAAGTGGATTTGAAAAATTTTGAAGAGCAAACTGAAAAAACCTATCATTCCTTCCAGGTATTCCATCCTTTTTGTCAATAATAATCACCGTTCCTGGTTATGAAATTTCAAACATATAATTTGCCATTATTACAGGCTCTGAAAACTCATATGGCCAACAAGAACAAGCTTCTGCAACTTGTCGAAAGGCATTGTGCTAAAGCCGTCGATTCAGAAGACCAACTTGCCAAAGAGAGACTGGAAGTAGGGCGCTTATCAGTAGCGCTAAAAGCCCATTCATCTCAAGTTGATGAACTTCAATTCGAGCTACAAGGTATGAGACCAATATAGCTTATACCTCACACGTTATCTGTGTGACATCAACATTTAACCTCGTCCATACAGAGACATCGCGGTCACTGGAATTGAAACAAAAACAAGATGCCCAGGCGACCGCTCAAATTGCAAGTCTTGAAGGCCATATAAGAGAACTAGAGTCATCTGCCCAAGCTCTTGAAACTTTGAAGGCCGAGAATCAAGAGTTACAGAAGCAGATCTAGGACTCGGCAGAGATCAAGAGGAATTTTGAAAAGCTAAAAGACGATCTCAAAACAATGCAAGAAAAACAAAATTCATGGAAGAAAAGAGCTGAAGGTAAAAATGAATGTACCTATATGTACAGGAATATATTTATGCACTAAAATGTTTGTTACTAACAGGCGCTGAAGAAATAATAAAAAGCCAGAAAGAAAGGAACATAAAGCTGGAAACCGAAGTCATCAAAGCTGAGAAGATCTTCAAAAAGGCTGTGGATGAGCTAAACCAATTCCAAAAGGCCTTCAATAAAATTGAAAAGCAAAAAAGAAGAATATTAGGAAAAAGTCGCCACCCTGGAGGCTGAGAAAATAGAAGCCAAGAAACGCCTAAGAGGTAAATGTTTATTCAACTAATACCTTGATATTGAATTCCATTGTGCTGGACATATATGATTATTGTGCTCCTGTAGGATCAAAGAGGTCCTATGAACTATTGTAGAAGAAATTTATAGAGAGTGATGAAAACCATCGATGGTCTCTTGTAGCTCTTTAGAAGGATGCAGAGGTGGTCGCCCAATACATATATCCTTAAGAAAAACCACCTCGATGTCGAGACCTATTGACGAGGCTACAAGGGGCACCCGGCCGACTGAAAGAACACGCTCGACATGTTGCAGAGCTAGCCAGCGCACAGGTTCTGGCAATTGCAAAGTCCCACATCCCCAACATAGAGTTAGATGTGGTAGCCGAAGGCTTTCATGAAGATTTCTCTGATGAACAATGTGAAGCTCTCGTGGCTGAGGCGCAAAAAACAGCTCACATATTAGCCAACCAGATAGAGCTAGATCCTTTACCTAAATCGTAAAAAATTATAGAGCTTAAAATACTGTGTTACAGCTCTGATATCGTAATATAATCAATGTTCGATAGACCGCTAAGGTCTAGATTCATTACCAGTATTGTAATGAATTATTGGTTCTCGCTGCTTCGTATATGTATTGTATGAACTCATGTTAAACAATCACAACCAATACACAACTCATGTCAGCCCTCTAAACAATGCCCCCAATAATCGATATGAACCATGGAGACTAAGAACTCACTCGGTCAAACATATGCGAATTAGGAGAATTGCCTTGGTCCCTAACAGACGGCAAGAACTCTGGGGACTAAGTAACCCGCTTGGTCGACATGCACGAGTTAGAGTGATACCAAGTATCAGAATTTGAGTCATGATGTAAATAACAACAATTATTCACAGAAATCATAAATTGCAAAATCAAATATCATGACTATTGTGTATATATATTTAATAATAGAAATACAATAAATTATAATTACTAAGTATAAAAACGACGTAGCTGTGAAACATTCCAGGAACTTTGAAGGTCCGATCCGTCCTCATTCATCAATCGATAGGTGCCTGGCCGAGTGATTTCCTTTATAATAAAAGGTCCTTCCCATGGAGGCGACAACTTATGCTTGTCGACCTTAGACTGAACTTGCTTCAAAACAAGGTCGCCGACAGAAAAAATCCCGTGTACGAATGTTTTTGTCGTGATAACGTCGTAAACTTTGCTGGTACTTTGCCGACCAAATTACGGTGGCATCCCGCTGTTCCTCCAACAATAACAAGTCATCACACCTATAGTTGTTGGAGGTTTTTTCGTCATACGCTGCCACACGGGGGGAGGCAGAAAGAATCTCGATGGGTAACATGGCTTCTGAGCCATAAACCAGAGAAAAAGGAAAGTGCCCGGTGGCACGACTTATGTTGGTTCTAAGCCCCCACAACGCAGATGGTAATTCTCGAACCCATCGTCAAGCGTACTTTTCCAATTGATCAAATATACGAGGCTTAATTCCAGAAAGCAGGAGGCCGTTTGCCCTCTCAACCTGACCATTGCTCTGTGGATGGGCGGCCGAGGCATTACCAATCTTAAAACCGACTCAGCCCGCAAACTCTTTAAACTCCTCTGCTGTGAATTGAGTACCGTTATCAGTGATTATCTTGTGAGGGGCACCAAACCGAGTGACTATTTTGGTAATAAACTCGATGGCCTTCTTTGCCGAAATCTTACCGACTGGCTTTGCTTCGATCCATTTAGAAAACTTGTCCACTGCTACGAAAAGGTGAGTAAAACCCCCTTGAGCTTTCATGAAAGGTCCAACAATGTCGAAACCCCATACTGAAAACGGCCAAGTTATTGGTATATTTTGAAGCTCTGTAGCAGGTACGTGCATCTGACGAGCAAAGAACTGACAACCTTCACACTTTTGGACAATTTCCTTGGCATCAACGCCGGTGGTCGGCCAATAAAACCCTTGCCTCATTGCTTTGGCCGCAATTGTGGATGGGCCTGCGTGATTCCCACAAATGCCAGTGTGGATGTTTCCTAATATAGCTATGCCTTCATCCTGAGACAAGCATTTCATCAGTTTACAGGTGATGGTCAACTATATGATATGAACGTGACTTGCGAATAATCCGGAGGGCTTCGTCTTTGTTAATTGGTATTGTATCATGATCTAGATAATCAATGAAGGGAGTTCGCCAATCTACCTCAATGACAGCTACATGCGGTGCTACCCCCGCCTTTAGTGCCGACTGCTCCATAGTTTGCTAGGTTAGTACAGATGGCTTATGCAGATTATCAAGGAATACTCCGTTGGGTATTTTAGATCTGCTAGACCCAAGTTTGGCCAGTTCGTCCGCCTCTTCATTGTACTTTCACAGGACGTGTTTATACTCAATGCCATCAAACTTGTCTTCGAGCTTTTGAACTTCCTTGCAGTAGGCTGTCATGCTTTCGTGGGAACAACACCACTCCTTCATTACTTGATTTATAACTAGCGCCGAGTTGCCAGAGACGCTTATCCTTTGGACACCGACTAAGATAGCTGTCCGAAGTCCGTGTAGCAGCGCCTCATACTCTGCAGCATTGTTAGAGGCACGAAAGTGCATTCGAAGAACGTACCGCAACTTGGCTCCGTCAGGAGATAGCAGTATGACTCCTGCTCCAACGCCTTCCAGTTGTAAGTAGCCGTCAAACACCATCTTCCAATAACATAATTCTTGTGAGTCAGGAGGTAACTCACATTCTGTCCACTCGGCGACAAAGTCTAACAAAGCTTGACCTTTGATCGAATCATGTGACTTAAAGGTGATATCATATGATCCGAGCTCAACAGCCCATTTGGCGAGTTTCCCAGTGGCCTCTCTGTTGTGAAGCAATTCGCCTAGGCCGAACGACGTGTGGACCTCAATTGGATGATCCTCAAAGTAATGCTTCAACTTCCTAGATGTCATCAATAATGCATAAATTAACTTCTGAAGTTGGAAGTACCGTACCTTGGATTCTGATAAGACTTCACTGACAAAATATACTGGTCGTTGCACCTTTTGAGCCTTTCCATCTTCCGCCCACTCCATCTCCAGCACAGTACTGACAACGTATTTGGTTGTGGAAATGTACAGCTGCAAAAGTTCCTTTGGCTCCGGGGGAGTTAAAACTGGAGGACGACTAATATAAGCCTTAAAATCATCCAAAGCTTTCTGTGCGTTGTCATTCCAGATGAATGATCCTTGCTTCTTGAGTAATCAAAAAAAGGGTAAGCCTCGGACGCCGAGCCGACATACAAACCGACTGAGCGAAGCCATACAACCGGTGAGCTTTTGAATGTCTTTTTGGGTGTGTGGAGGTCCCATTCATAATATGGCATTTACCTTTTCTGAATTAGCTTCAATCCCTCTGTGTGATACCAAAAAACCAAGTAATTTTCCTGATGGGACCCCAAAGACGCATTTTTCTGGATTTAACTTTATGTTGTATTTCCGAAGGTTGCCGAATGTTTTATCTAGGTCGGATATTAGGTTGGTGGAGAGCCGAGTCTTGTCTACCACGTCATCAACATAAGATACCACTGGCTTGAGATTTGTCCACAAGAAAGAAGGTCCAAGTATATCTCGTGAAATTATCAACAATCACCAAGCAATATAGATTACCTCCCAGACTCTTGTAATGTGTTGGCCCAAACAAGTCCATATGCAAGAGCTCTAGAGGATGAGATGTAGACATGAATGATTTGGTGGGATGTGAAGATGCAACTTGTTTTCCTGCCTGACAAGTGTTGCATAGTATGTCCTTCTCAAAGGTCACATCCTTGATTCCTACAACTAGATTCCTCTTTGCAATCTTCTTGAGCTAATTCATTCCAACATGTGCCAGTCTTCTATGCCACAACCATCCCTTGGATGCCTTAGTGAATAGGCAAGTGCTTGGTGGCATATTGCTTGATTTGAAGTCCGTGACATACAAGTTCCCATGCCTTACTCCATGAAATACTAGCCCTCTCTTAGCATTCTCAATCGTTGCACCATCCTCATCAAATGTGCACTTGAAACCCATGTCACAGAGTTGACCAATAGATAGAAGGTTGAAGTTGAGGGTTTCCACAAGAAAGACCTTGGAGAGATGGCCACCTTGCCTGAGCCTCTAACTTTCCCCTTTGAGTTATCCCCAAAAGTCACCTTCTTAATGTCTTCGTCTTCGTCAATAGTGGTGAACATGGTTGGCTTCCCGGTCATATGTTGAGTGCACCCACTATCAAGAATCCAATGAGTACCTCCACTCTTGTAGTTGACCCTGGTGGAAGCCATAAGACAAACACTAGAGGAAGAAGGGTTAGTATCCAAAGCATTACTTGATTGACTAGCACCAACCTCATTGTGTCGAGCAATAAGACCATCCTCATAAATAGGGATTCTTGCAATCCCATCCTAAAGTCTTCTTCTGATGGGATAGTGGGGAGCATGATACCTCCAATGTCCATGACCATCCCCCATGTGCACACTGTCAAGGTCGATGTAGTAATGGGGAGGATCATGGAGACCAGTGATGTGCTCAAGCACATGTCCCACTTGTGAGTGGAGCATGAGTATCATCTCCATCGCATTCTCAATTGAGAGCTCATGCCTTCGATTGACAACCTCCTCAAGTAGAAAGCCCCTCTCAGGAGCTGTGATCAGTCTGAGGAGCTCGTCAATTACTTCAATTGATGTTATTTCCGAAGGCCCCTGAAAGAGTTTATCCTGCTCACAAGATCATAAATCCTCAAGAAAGTCTCACAAAGGTCAACATTTGAGCTTCTCACTATTTTATCAAATTCAAAGAAAAACTCCTGTTGTCGAGCTCAACGCATGTGCCAAAGTAGATCTTGTGGTGGGGGAGGTGGAGGCGCCGGAGCCAAAGCGGCAAGATTGATCATCTCAGATGATCGAGCGAGCATTGTTGTTGGTGCTCCCCCTACACCAATGCTCGGTCCGCCCAATGTTCTTGGAGTAGAACTTGGAATGACACTTGAGGTAGAGCTTGACGAAGCGCCCGATGATGAACTTGGTGAGTGTCTTACTCCGAAGAGGTTGTAGAAGCTGTTGGAAGGAAATCTGTGGAGGGATCAAAGAAGTTTGAGCCCAAAGCTACTTCTTTCCCTTTGCTTGAAGATGCTTCATGGTTTGCCTTGGATGTCTTCTTCCCTCCATGCTTGCGGTGATCTCCTCATCCTTGAAGAGCACCTTGACCACATCCACGATGGAGAGACTCTTCTCCATAAGAAGGTCAAGGGTGACGTAGAAGAGCTTGCTACTCGGGAGCAAGGAGAGGATCTTCTCAACTATCACAATCTTTGGGAGCTCAAAAGAAGTTTCCGCAATTCTATCCACCATACCTCGCAAGCGAATAAGAGAATCAAGTAAGTCCTCATTGTCATTAGCATGAAAAGCAAAGAACTCCTCAACAAGAGAACTACTAGCATGATCAACAAGAGACTCACAATCATCATCAATACTAGTCATGCTAGTGGAGCAAGCAAGATCAAGAGACACATCATTATCACTCAACACATTTGGCACACTAGTAGAGCAACCTATCAAGTCAACATTAGTAGTATCAAGGTACTCACTAGTACTAGGTACATCGACACAATCATCATACACATGATCATTGGTAAAGGTATTGGCAAAGTCCACAAGAGTATCCATCAACTCATCCAGAATCATGGCATTTAGGTAGCTCTTAAAGCGATCCTTCCATGAGCCATGACCCAGCCCCGAATGGGATGACATCCCAACTCAATACGGTCACTACCCAAGGTGGTTAATGTGACAACCCTACTCCAAAAAGTAGAGTATGTCGCACAGGATCGCCTCGGGAGATGGTTAACAAAGTAACCATACATAGCATTCACCATTTACAAAGATACATCAATTCGGTGCATCATATTACAAGTTCAGAGTTCAAATTAAAAGAAGTTCAGATCTGATACAACATAAGTCCTTAGTACATATTACACAAATTTGCGGAAGCGGTGAAATGACAAAACACGATGTTAAGTCCTACGTGAACCATGCCAGCCTTATGGCGATGGCTCACTCATCACAGTTAGGAGAACTGGGGACCCATTCGATGGTCCAGTTCTGAGGCTCCTCACCTTCCCACACAACCTTATTACAACAATCACAATAGGTCGCCTGAGGAAAACCTGAAAAAAACAACATCAACGCAAAGTCTGAGTATCCAACATACTCCGCAAGACTTACCCGTCAACAGGTTTACTAAAACCGACTCCTAGTATGCAGGGGGCTGACCGGGTTTATTTGATAGTTGCATAAAAAGCTCCTATTAGTTCTATGCTGCACTTTCAATTTCTTTAAACATGATTTTACTTTGCTTAATATAGACAACAGCTATGGTGAATCTAGCTTGCCGCTAAGACATGAACATAAGTGAAGATCATTACATCATAGCAATATGTATCCATAGCATAAGTAAATTTCAAAAACTTAACCCCAACTTTACTACTTAACATATCATTGCCGCTGCTCAAACAAGAGGTACTCATAACCGCGAGGGACGGCAATTCGAATTGATTTACATCCTGTAGGGAAAACCCAAATACACGACATACGCATCACTTAAGAACACGTATGGCCACCGTTCACTAGATTGCTATAAAGTCGATCCGGGGCCATCGATCCCGAGTACACGTCCTCCCCGCGATACATTACTTTGTATCTGAGGCTTAACCCATGCACTCTCCAGCGGTCCTCAAACCCGTGCAGCCACCGTGCTGTTCACATCACCTCTGGATCGATGAGTATGGCCGTCCAACAATACGGCGCCCAAGTTACTAGGTTTACCAATTCCCATATTAAAGGTATGCACTTGGTACGGTTCAATACTTGTTCGCGGAGTTGCAACGATAGGTGCTCCATTTTTATCAAGTTCATCAACCAATTGAACCATAGTTGAATCTATAACCTACCATTGATTCCACTAGTTTAAGCATAGCATTTGCTAACGGAAAAGCTTACTAACATACTAATCATATGTCATTGCTGGAGTATGCAAGTGTGTTTCATCCAAGTCCTACACTTAATGCACAATACAATATTCCTACTTTTGATAAAGTAAAAAGGACTTGAATGATAAAATGGGTAATGCACCGGGGCTTGCCTTGGGTGTGATCGTAGTTAGCGTCTTCACCAAAGTGCACTTCAGCTCCTTGCTGGTCCGGTGTGATCTCCTCGGTCTCGATTCCTATATGGAAGGGACATGCATCAATGCTAAGGGATACACAAGGTTTCATGGAGTTTTCTTAATTAAAGATGGAATGCATGACATGAAGATCCATGGTACTTCCTCAACAAATAAATTAATGAACTAATCACTCATTCATGAATATGGTTGCGTACTTAAGTATGACATGGTAACCACTGAATTTGAAGGGGATAAACTTCTAATTACAAGAATGTAACTTTTAATTATCACAATCTTAGTGTATGTCTACTTTAACATGAGCATGGCCTAGATGTTGATTATATGCCATCATATGCTGATGATGATATGACCATGTAGTACTAGGGTCAAATTTCAGAAAGTTCATTTTGAGCAACTTAGCTAAAGTGACCATATGCAAACTAACACTATACATAAAAATGGCACTTTAATTGCATAACTAGTTCTAGCTCATATAGTTAATTAAGAACCAAAGTATATAACTGCAAAATGAGAATTTCTACTGTAATGTGAAGCTGAGTTATTCTCCATGGACTTCCAGAAATTAATTTATTCCTACTTTCCTTAAATATACACATGAAGTAACTTTTATATGAAGAAATTCCTAGTTACTTAACCAATGATCAATTTTGATAGAGAAATTTATACTTAGGTAGCTTCAAATTTTTCATGGGATTTTACATAGGTGTACAAGTGCATAAGGAACAGGAATGCCAAATTTCATGAATAAATCCCTAGCCAATAATTTATATAAATTCAATTACTAAAAATGAGATTATGCATTAATACTAAAAATATGCAATAAAATGGAAATGTGCTTTTGCAGAAAGTTTAGGGATGCCATGAAATGCTTACTGAGCAAGTTTCATGAATTTACCGTTTACACATAATTACTTATGAATTCATTAAGCAATTTAGGGTTGAAACTTTGATGAATTAATTAAATTAATTCACTGAACAAACTTGGGCTTGAACTTGTTTTTCTGCTAGAGTAAGATTTTTGGAGTTGAACAAAATTAATTTCACAATTTTAGGCCTCTTATTTCTCGAGATATTGAATTTTGAAGTTTATTCAAAGTTCACTCCTAATTACAAATCTGCCACTAGATTCAAATTCCTCCAGACGCGCGCGCGTACCCGTGCGGCGGCCGGCAACGGCGAGCTCGGCCCAGCGGCCGATCGGCGACACGGCCGGGGCTCGTGTGCGACTTGGATGGTCTCCATGCCGCGGGGATTGCGAGGAGGGGGTCGGAGGGGAGAGTGGCTCACCGGAGATCGCTGGTGACGACGCGCGGCGGCAGGGGCAGCTCCGGCGAGGTCCATGTGACGGTGCCGAGGGGAGGCAGACTGGGGTTCGGTCGACGAGCTTCGTGGAGGTTCAGGGACGGTCGGCGTCGAGGAACTCGTCGAGGGGGAAGGCCGGAGGTGGGTTCCCGTTGGCGGGGGGGGGGGGGTCAGATTCCGGCGGCGGTGACTTCGGCTTCGTGAAATCTGGCGAGAGCACTGCACAGGGGAGGGAGGGAATCAGAGGGGAGTGAGGTGGGGTCCTTGCACGTCGATTTGCGAAGAAAGGGGGGAGGGAGAAGTTGCCTAGGCGGAGCTCGGCGTGGCGGCGGCCATGGCGGGAGAAACAGGGCACTGGCTCGGTTTTTTTGCCGGGAAGAGGGAGGAAGAGAGAGTGCCGGCGCTCGGGGGTGATCTGGAGTGTGTGAGAGTCGGTTGCGAGTTGAGAGAGTGAGAGAGATGAGGACCAAGTGAGCCGCTGCTCTGGTGTGATGATCGGCGGCAGAGAGCGATAGAGGGCTGCGAGAGGAGAGGATGGGGGGGGGGGAGTCACGCTGTCGGCCAGGGAGTAGCTGCCGGCAGGGAGCGGCTTCAATTCCGGCCGGTGCACAGGGGGGAGAGTTGGTGGTGCAGTGGCCGGCATGGGGCGACAGGAATCGGTGATGGCGATAGGAACCCGGGTACAACCCGGTGTCGGGTTGGGATTGGTCGGGGGAGAGAGAAGGGCTCGACCCGGTTTAGACTCTAGACCCTGACTCGGGTTTGATCCATTTTGCCACGTTCCCATGCTCCAAACTGGACACCAATTTTTGTATGGGCTCCGGAAAACGTGTGCTCCAACTGTTCTTTTGGGTGCACCAGCTAAATTTGCTTTGATAAATTATGAAAATTCCAAACCCGAAATACACCTTTCTGACTTTGGGGGGATTTTATAGGGTATCAGTTGGTTACTAAAAAATTGGTAAAATTCTCAAAATTATCTTTTGTTGTGGCCATTCAGAATATGCAAAAATATTGCAGTACTTCCATGGGTTTTGGTAATGTTTGTGAATGACCCATATTTGAATATTCTGGAATTTAATTAAATAGATTTCCTCTTCTGATTCTTTGGCATATGGATTAATTATACTTTTGCTTAGCCCCTAATTGATGTTAGGTTTAGTTAACTTCATTTTGTGACATGGGATGTCACAGTTAAGCCTTATAATGAGCACTTGGCTATGATACCACTTGAAAGGACCGAGTGACCGAGATGGGGGGTGAATCAGGAACTCGCACTATGTACCCCATTTGCCAATTCCTAAAACCGACCACTCAAAACAACTACTACACAATCCTAGTGGTGATCACACTAGCAAGATAATGAACCTATAAAAGGAACAACAACCTAAGCATACTAGTGGATCACACAAAGGCAATACAACTCCTATGCAAGCTAGTAATAAAGAAATACGGAAGCACACCACAAGCTAGCAAAGGAGCCTACTCATGCAATTCTACAAGATAAGTTACTAGTACACACGAGCATGAGTAGTATAACACATACAAGGGTAAACAATCATGACAATGCAACTCCTATACATGCTAGTGATCAAATGCGGAAGCTCGAGCACTACTAGCAAGCAAGAAGCCTATTCATGCAAGTCTACAAGGTGATCAACTAGAATAAGATGCACACAAGCATAAATAGCACGGTATGTAAATGTGGAAAGTAATGCATCAAAGTAAGGAGTAGAGTTAGAGATGGCTCACAATTTTTTCCCAAGGTTTCGGAAGGATGGCACCTTCCCCTACTCCTCGTTGCACCACTCCCATCGGAGTTCCGGTCCCTCCCGCCACCAAGTGGGGTTCTCGCCCTTGAGCCCGCAATCACTCCTCGAGTGAAGACATGGTGTGCGTCACCACTGCACAAAGCACAAGATCGCCTCCCTCGAGAACTTGTCGGACTCCCCGAGCCGACACGGGCACTCACTAGTGATGCCCCTTTCAACGACGGGCTTAAACTGGGTACAAACATGTGACGGTCTTCACAACCAATTACGATAGGCTCGATCACTGACAGCTAACCAGTCTATGTCTCACCATAGACCAAGAGTAACAATCTAGATCACACCCTCAAGGACACCCTAGCCTTAGATGTGTAAGATGCTCAAGTTACTCTCCACTAGCACTCTCAAGATATGCAATATCTCCTCCTAGTGCTCTCCTCTTTTTCTCTTGGACCTTACCTGAAGGACCGAGAAGGCGACCAGAGGGGGGGTGAATGGGAGGCAATCAAAATTCTCCAAGAGAACTTGGCCTATATACCAAAACAACCCAAGCCAACCTCCGAACCAATCACCAAGACTACACACACCAACTAGTGGTGTACTAGCCCTAGGAGTGATCAGCCATAGCAAGAAACATAACAGAAATAAAAAGGAAATAGCAGAGACTCGAGATAGTCAAAAACCTCACAAACTGCACCTTACTGAACCACAACCGGTAGTACCGATCAGGACCATCGGTAGTGCCGGTTGGCCCCATCAGTAGTGCTGATCTGGCCAATCGACAGTGCCGGTGTGGGGTTCTGAGACCCACCGGCGGTGCCGGTCCTGGTCGTCGGCAGTGCCGATCGACCCCGACAGAACAGCAGAAACTTTCGGGAATTTGGCAAATCTTCTCCAAAACCTAACCAAACGAACTCCAAATGATGCGATTTTTGGATCAACGAATCCTCATCACATCACGACCCTAATCTTAGAAAATCATCTCAATTGGCTCAAAGAATCATCACGAATTTCAGATCTTTGCCAAGAACACCAAAAGGGGAAACTTGAGAAATCCTTCAAATCAAAGGTGCTAAAGCTATTGATTTGGTCAATGATCCATAGAGGATTGTTCTAGCTCATCCTAACAACAAGTTTCTCAAGAAATCCGAGCCAAAAACTCGTCCAAAAATGAGATAAAAAATCACCACGAAAATAGCTCCAAAAATAGGAAAAAGGGAATTTTAGGATTCAAGTGAAGAGGGAAATCTTGAGCACGAAAATACTTCTCATATCATAGAAAGGTACTTACAAGATCCATAGGTACAAGGCTAGGAAGCCACCCTCTTTCTCCTTCTACTTGGAAGAACAAGAGATGTCTCTCACACACACTTTCCTCTCCTCTAAAATATGAAGTCCTCTCCTAGCACTTTAAATAGAGTCCTAACACAAGGCTAATGGAAAGAGAGGCACCTCTTCCACTAGCCACACCTCTCCTTATATAGGCCTAGGGTCTATTGTCCACATGACCACTCTACCCTTGACCTACATAACACACCCACCTACCACCAGGGGCATAACCATCCATCTTTATCATCATCGCCCGAATGCCATCGGACGCTTCACGTCTTTGCTTCATCTCAAAACAAGCTCCGTGATGGTGCCACGTGCACCACCAACCACCGCCACCGGTTTTGAGGCCCAAACTGGGAAACCGCCTTGCACGTTTCTCAAAGCATGACTTCTCGATGTTGACGTGTGTCACCTTGTCCCGCGATCCTGACCACCGGCAAGTCTCTCCTAGTCCCTGTCCATCGGGCCCCCTTGTCACTTGCACCGGCATCCCATTCGCCTTGACTTGGTCAACATACCGTCTTCATCACCACCACAGTTTTGAGGCTCAACCGCGAAACCGTCTGTGCTTCTTGTCTCTTCACATGTACGGTGTGGATCACCCTTGACTTCACCTGGCATTCCGATCATCTGGCCCCAAGTCCCCTACTTGTGCCCGATCCTCTCGCCATTGACCGCCAAGTCGACTCCAGTGACCTACACATCATGAGACAAGCAAACACATTTCCCATCTCCTGCAACATCACCAATTCCTCCACCAACTCCGATTAGTCATAACAATGATATGCAAACCCATGCAATTCCTGGATTCCCGCATTTCAACTCAAACACCAAATCCGCTCAAGTCAATTACTCATCACATACATTATAAACCATGGCACATATTCACATGGTTTCTCATTACCAAATGCTCTCAGGTATTCCACTAGCCAAGAGGGGTCACAAAGACCCCAGCAACAAAGATATATAGGCTCCCAACCTCAACCTAGCCGTTTCTCCATGAAATCTACTTTTTGGGCCTACTAACCGTATAGTTCGGTCACTGCCTGACTGGACCGTTCGGTCACAGCAACATAGTGCACCAACGACTCTGACCACTGCTTATTTCTCTGCTGACCGGACCGTATGGTCACCTGACCGGACCATCCGGTCCAATTCTCTCTCTAGTCCAGAAACATTTTGGCGCTGGCTTCCTCTCTGCCCTATGCAAGCTCTACTGATCGGACTGTTTGGTCAGTACACCGGACCGTCCAATCTGTATAGGCTCTGGCATAGACAGATTCCTCGCTCCTTGCTGAAAGTCCTAGAGAACTCCCTATAGTGACCGTACAGTCCGGTCACCTCTGACCCCTCTGTCAGGTCTCTATGTCCAGAAGCAAAAACTTGTCGTCCTCGCTTGACTTCGTTTCTCGGCTTCTTCATTGTCAACTAGTGCCTGTGATTTCACCGAGCAACCTTGCACAACACCGACTAGACATGACCTAAGAGAATGACCTAGACCACCTTGATAGTCCAGTTTTCCTATGGACTCAAAGCCCTAACAACTAGACAAGTGTACCCAACACTTGCACCATAGCTTGTGCTCCACTTTGATCCATCTTCATCAACCCTTGGACTCCATCAAGTTTACAAGCCTCCATGCTTGTGGTCATTGTCATCAATTGCCAAGGCCGCCATTGATAATCATCATAAGGTAGAAGAGGTTTTCTACACGAACAACACTCATGTAGATATTAGTCAAATTTCATGTTTATCATTCATCACCAAAACATCATACCTTGGGGTGACCTCAATGGTCATGAATCTTACAAGGCGCATGGCGGCGACGGTGATGGAGGGAGCAACGGAGGCGGTGAGTTTGAAGCGCATCAGGGGTGAGAACACGACACTTTGGAGATGAACAAGGAACCATCCAAATTGACCTAGGTCAAAACAATCAGCCGATGGTCGAGATCCTCAAGGAATAGATCAATGATCAAGATTAAAATAGGATACACGCGATTCAATCATAGTGACCGGACGGTATGATCTCTAGACTAGACTGTTTGGTCTGGTCTCGAGTCTGTTGGCGACCCATACATACTAGACTGTCCGGTCTCTAGGACCGTTCTATCTGGTCTCTATGACCAGATTGACTCGTGACACTGTGCACTCGACACTGACCGGACAGTACAATCCAAAGATCGGACTGTACGGTCACTATAGGAAATTTCACAGAATTAAGGAATTTCTCCATTTTCCAAGTGTTATCACTTAACACTCAAATAAACACCGCACTTGGAGCATGAATGGAACTCTCAAACACTGCTTTTCAAATAGCGGCTCTCTATGGCCTTATAGTTTTCATAAATGCCAAATGAAGAATCGAGCAAATAAGAACCAAGGCAATTACGAACCAAATGGGTATGTATGAGCCTTAGTCCATGAACCGTGCAAGTAGATTTAACCTCGGAGTTCATAAGAGCTTGCTCAATAGGCATGAAGCACAATCCTTTCCTTTGGTCACACTTATGAAGATGTAATCTCATATAGAGGATGAGGCACAAGTTTCTCCAAATATGACAAGCCTCCTTTGTGTTTCCTATATGATGCATGCAACAAGCATTTTACATATGCAACGAAAGTAAACATGCCATGTGAATGCAAGCAATATTAAACAAGACACAAAGGAAACCTAGCAATGTCAAGTTTGAACCCTCCCAAGCTTACTCACTATAAGCCATACCCTAGCCATGAGAGAAGCCAAACCACCATCTCAAGCACCCCCCCCCCCTTGCTTATAGCTATCTTGAGTGGGTTAGACATTGACTAATTTTTATGTGTTTTTCTTTTAGTTACTTGCACATGCATGGATGCAAAATATACTAGTCACAAAGGAGTCCTAATTACCATGTAATGCAAGAAAAAAAACACTACTACTACTACCAAAAACAAACACAGATACCTCCCTCATGAGTAGATATGTCACTGAGGTTCATGTCACTTGTGGTGGACTCCACTTGATCTTCAGGTATGCAATCGATCCACCACCACCACCATCTTCTAGGTCTTGTTCTTGGGCACCCACTTGTACTTCGTTGACCTCTCAAGATCAACAATGCACTAAGGAACCCATATGCTCTTGACCTTTCTCTTCTTGCTTGGTGGTCCCAAAGCCTTTCTTTGACCTTGCCACCCTTGTCCCTAAAGAGCTTGAAGTGGGTGTTCTCATGGAACAAGTTAGCATTAGGTAACACAATGGAACTTCTCACCAGAGGATAACCCTTGATGGTGTGGCCATCCTTGCAACACCTCTCGCACTAGTAGTCGTCAACGAGTAGAGGCTTGACCTAAGCAGGAATGGAATCACTCGTCCCAATGATGTCGATGGCGGTGGGATATGAGCCAAGTCCCCAGTAGGAGACATTCCTCACAAGGTTTCTCCCAAGAATCTCCTTGTGAATGGCTCTACCACGTGTGAGCCTCTCAAAGCCATCCATCACCATCTTCCTCTCTTTCTTGAGCTTGTCATATTCTTTCAAAACAAATGGCTCAAGAGAAGAAACCTCGACCGAGGTGGTTAGTTCATCACACATAGTAGAAGCATCAATATTTGATGAACTAGAGGAGGGTGAGGTAAGGTTATCAACATTGATGGCCTCAAAAGTAACTAGAGGGGTCTCGTACTTCTCATGTAGCTCTACATGATCACCCTTGAGTTTATCATAACTCTTGTTTAAGGCCTCATGAGATGTGATGAGGTCACCCTTGAGCTCACTCTCAAGATCACCAACATGGTCCTTAGCCAACTTACACTCTTTTCTTACCACTTCCAATATTTTGGATTTCTTGACAGTGATGTCGCGAGCTTGCTCAAGCATACTATAAAGCTCGACGCAGGAGAGCTCCTTGTTAGCACTATCATCGCTTCTCTCATCCTCACTCTCCAAAGTTGGCTCATGGCCCTGGGGCACATGGGAGGTGGAGGAAGATCTCGAGGAGGTGTGGTCTTGATCATGGCTAGACCGGCCACTTCTTCATCATCGCTTGAGGAAGAGGATGTGTCACTTGAGTTGTCACTTGTCCACTCTCCAACAAGGGCCTTGCATGAGAACTTCTTCTTGAAATATTTGGCTTTGCCTTTGCCTTTGCTCTTGTCCTTGTTGAAGTAGCTCTTCTTCTTCTTCTTGAGTATTGGGGTTTGAAAGCTTCTTTCTTTCGCTTGGGGCAAGCTCGAACAAAGTGATTCCTGGAGCCATAGTTGAAGTACTTGCCCTTGGACTTGGAGGCAAACTTGTTCTTGAAGGTCCTCATCTTTTTCATAAGAAGAGCCAAGTCCTCACTCAAGTCATCATCATCATCATCATCATCATCATCATCATCATCATAATCTTCAATCACTACCTTCTTCTTGCTCTTGATAGACTCTTTCTTCTCAGCTTGAAGAGCTACGTTGGATGGTTGTGGATCATCCAAACCCAACTGGTAGCTCTCAAAAGTAGTGATCTTGCCAAGCACGTCCTTGATGGTCTTGGTCTTGAGGTCACCTTGCAAGGTGTAGGTGATGATGGACTCATACAAGGGATCCTTCAATATCCTCACAAATATTCTAATGACCTCTAGAGGCTTGAGCTTGAAATCATCCTGAAGTGCGTTGATCTCCTACACTAGCACATGAAAATGAGAATAAACAGTGTTATCTCTCTCATGTGGCAATCTAGTGAAGTTATAATATTTGGTGCAGTAGACTTAATTAGTAAAATCTTTGCAACACAAGCATCTAGCCGTCTAATTTGAATCTAGTGTTCCTAGAGATTTGGCCACCAGACCCTCCAAGCATACCTAATCAGTAATCACGTCGTCCCTCCTGATCTCAATCAAGAAAAGGTAAACAAGTCGCCATGAATGCATTGTAGTTGGATTTATGCACGCAATTATCACTTAAGAATTAAGATAGATGATACAATATTAATCAAACTGAGAAACTTAAGTCTAGAAATTGGAGGCCCTCGTGTAAGGCTTTTGTTGCCTCCTTGAGAATGTTGTGCTCCATTTACTAGTGCATGGCAGCTGATGACTTAGATGATCGCTTTGGCATTCACTACAACAAAGATGGCTTGTAGGGGCGGGGCAAAACCCATAGTAGCGGCGGGCAGGCCACCCTGCCGCTACGTTATCACAGCTAAAAAAAGGCAACTTTAGTGATGGATCATTTGAAGATGAATTGAACTGCCGTTTGTAAGAAATTAGTAGTAGCGAGTGACAACTTCACCCACCGCTATCCGTACATTCAAAAAACAAAAAAAGGCCCGCCGGCCCGCTTGAGCCTGCACTGGATCCAAAGATGCCGCGCTTGGCCTGTCTGGAGAGGGGCACAGCCAGATCCGGTCGCCCTGGTCATCGCCGCACCATGAGGGAGAGGGGGACGGCCAGATCCGGCTGCCCCGGTTGCTGCTGCACCGTGAGGGAGAGGGGGATGGCCAGAGTTGGCCGCCCCGGCTATCGTTGAACCATGGGGGAGAGGGGGACGGCCAGGTCACCCCCGCCATCACCGCATCGCACTGAAGCGTTGCCACCGTCAGGGAGGATGCGTGAGGTTGGGGAGGGCGTGCCACCGAAGAGCCGGCCAGATCCATGATGGGAGAGGAGCCTCTGCCCTGACACTAGAGAGGAGATAAGTGGGAGGGAGGCGCCTCCACCGGCGTGCCTACGTCCGCTTACCACCGCCCGAGCTCGCGCACCGCTGAACTAGCGTGCCCCGCCCTGCTCGTGCTCTGCCACCGCACAAGCTCGTGCATGGCCGGAGCTCACGTTTCCCACCGGAGAGAGAGAGAGGGGAAGAGGCAAGAGAGATAGGGGGAGGTGAGAGGGAGAGAGACAGAGAGAGAGAGAGAGAAAGAGAGAAAGAGGGGAGGCGAGTGGTGGGCGGCAGCATTTGAGTATGAGAGAGAGAGGTGGTGTGAGGAGTTAGGGAGAGAGGTAATTTATTGGAGAGAGGTAGGGTTTGAATAAATGAGCTAGAAAATGAAATGGGCCTTAATGTTTAACGGCGGGCCAAGTTGTAAACCGCCGCTAAAAATCTATTTTTGGCGGTGGTTCACATTGTAGGCCGCCGCTAAAAATAGAGCTTATTTGTAGCGGCGGCCCAAAATGTGAACCACCACTAAAAAATGATTTTTGGGGACGGTTTACATTGTGAGCCACCGCTAATACTTGAAGGACCACTGTAGGGGTGGATCTCTTCAAAATCGCCGCTACGAGCTTTTTTATAACCCGCTATAGACCCTTTTGTGCTAGTGATTGTGAGTGTTGTGTAAGCATGACCTTCGTTCTTTAATATTCTTAATTTGATGGAAAACAGCTGCTGCTATGCCGAGCTGCACCAGCCTTCATGGCTTCATTGGTGTTGGAGCTTAGAGGAAACAATCAACAACAATCCTGCATCATTTGGTGCTCTATATTGGTTAAGTCGGTAGTGGATGACCTTGCTGAGACAAGCGAGAATCCAATGGAATTTGTGATGCCTGTTATGGTGGGCGGTGGCGGACGAGTTCTTACAAACACGGAGAGGAACACGAAGGGATTAGGCAGAGCAAGTTTTGCAAAGATTAATTTTGTAGAGTTTTCTAAGAAAGTGTGGAGATGGATTGATGGATCCCACAGCAAATTTTGGCACGCGCGATGAATATTTGATAGTTGGATGGCTTCACTACTATAAAATGAGCTTTTAGTGCTGGTCAAAAAATGCTTGTAGTGTTAGATGTCACATCCTGTTGTGAGCTAATGGCAGTGTCGGTTAACCATGCCCGACACTACAAGTTAGTCAACAGTGTCGGATACGGTGACGTGATCATGTCCAACACTGAAAGCTCATCTACAGTGTCACGGATTAATGACATCATATAAGGATCATGACCATTGAGGTCACCCTAAGGTATGAATGTTTTAGTGATGAATGACAAACATGAAATGTGACTAATGTCTACACGAATGTTGTTCGTGTAGGAAACCTTTTTCTACTCTATGATGATTGGTAACGGTTGCCTTGGCGATTGATGACAATGACCATAAGCATGGAGGCTTGTAAGCTTGATGGAGTCCAAGGGTTGATGAAGATGAATCAAGGCTAAGGACAAGCTATGGAGCAAGTGTTTGGAACACTTGTCTAGTTGTTAGGGCTTTGAGTCCATATGAAAAATCGGATTATAAAAGGGGTCTAGGGCATTTCTCTTAGGTCATGTCTAGTCGGTGATGTGCATGGATGCTTAGTGAAATCATAGACACTAGGTGATAGTGGAGAAGCCAAGGAGCTGTTCGGAGAAGCCAGGAAACAAAGTCAAGCAAGGAAAAGAAGTTTTAGCTTCTAGACATAGTGACCAGATAGAGGGGTCAAAGGAGACCGGACTGTACGGTCACTAGAGGAATAGGCAGATCAGAGAGAAGACTTAGCAAGGAATCTGTCTGTGCTGGAGTCTATAGAGACTGGACGGTCCGGTCTACAGACCGGATAGTCCGGTCTGTGTGGATCAGCACAGGACAGAGAGGAAGTGAGCTCTCTGGAGTTCAACAAAGATGTCCAACATGTCGGACTTGTCCGACGGCTGGACAGACCGGACGGTACAGTCAGTTGACCAGATTGTATGGTCAGTTTAGAGAATCAGCTGTGGGAAGAGCCGTTGGAGTTGGATCTTCAATGACGGGACGGTCTGGTCAGGCAGTGACTGGACAGTCCGGTCAGTTGGCCCAGAAAGCTGATTACATGGAGCAATGGCTAGTATGAGGTTGAAAGCCTATATAAACTCATTGATGGGGTCTTAGAGACTTTCTTTGGATATTGGGATTGCTGGGAGCATCTATTGAAAGCCAAAGGGCCAAGAGAGGAGCACTAGGAGAAGATATTGGATGTCTTGAGAGTGCCACTAAGAGTAACTTGAGCATTGATGCACTTCTAAGGCTAGGGTGTCCTTGAGGGTGTGATCTAGGTTGTTACTATTGGTCTATGGTGAGATCTAGACTGGTTAGTGTCAGTGATCGAGCCTTTCGTGATCAGTTGTGAAGGCCTTTACACGTTTGTACACGGTTTGAGCCTGCGGTGAAAGGGGCATCACTAGTGAATGCTCGTATCAGCTCCGAGAGTCTAGCAAAGTTCTCAAGGGAGGCGAGCTTGTGCCTTGGTGGCAGGGGTGATATGCACCATGTCTTCACTCTGGAAGTGATAGCGGAGTGGTCTAATGAGGAGTAGGGAAAGGCGACATCCTTCTGAGTCCTCAGGAAAAAATCATGAGCCATGTCTTACTCTACTCCTTACTATGATGCTTTACTTTTTGCATTTACATACCGTGTTATTCATGCTTGTGTTCTTACCTTACTCTAGTTGATTACCTTGTAGACTTGCATGAATAGGCTTCTCTACTTGCTAGTTGTGCTTAGCTTTCACATGATCACTAGCATGTGTAGGAGTTGCATTGGCATGATTACTCACCCTTGTATGTGTTGTGATACTCATGCTTGTGTGCTTATCTTGTACTTGATGATCTAGTAGCTTTACATGAGTAGGCTCCTTTGCTAGCTTGTTGTGTGCTTCCGCATGTTCTTTGATTACTAGCTTGCATAGGAGTTGTGTGCCTCGTGTGTGACCCACTAGTATGCTTAGGTTGTCTTTCCTTTTATAGGATTATCTTGTTAGTGTGATCACCACTAGAATTGTGTAGGAGTTGTTTGAGTGGTCGGTTTTAGTTTTTGGCAAATTAGGTACATAGTTTGAGTTCTCGATTCACCCCCCCCCCCTCCCCCCTCTCTCGGTGACTCGGTCCTTTCAAGTGGTATCAGAGCCAAGTGCTCGTCATAGGGCTTAACCGCCTTGAGTAGTGACTGTATTGAGTTGGGATGTCATCCCATTCGGGACCGGGTCATGGCTCATGGAAGGATCACTTGAAAACTACCTACCATGATTCTGGATGAGTTGATGGACACACTTGTGGACTTTGCCAATATCTTTACCGATGATCATGTATATGATGATGATGATGATTGTGTGGATGTGCCTTGTTTTAGTGAGTGCCTAGATCCTATTAGTGATGATTTGATAGGTTGCTCTACTAGTTTGCCTAATGTGATGATTGATGATGTTGGCTCTATTGATCTTGTTTGCTCTTCTAGTGTGACTAGTGTTGATGATGCATGTGAGTCTTTTATTGGTCATGCTAGTGATTCACTTGTTGAGGAGTTCTTTGCTTTTCGTGCTAATGAGAATAAGGACTTACTTGACTCTCTTATTCGCTTGGGAGGTATTGTGGACAACATTGGAGCAACTACTTTTGAGCTTCCCAGGATTATGATAGCCAAGAAGATCCTCACTCTTGCTCACTAGCAGCAAGCTCCTCTACATCATTATAAGCTTCATGACCATTGATGGGATCCCCAAGGTATGAATGTTTTGGTGATAGATGACAACTATGAAATTGTGAGCTAATATCTACACGAGTGTTGTCTACATAGGAATCATACCTAAACTCTATTACAAATCATATGGATGACGGTTGGCTTGGTGATTGATGACAATGACTGCAAGCATGGAGGCTTGTGAGCTTGATGGAGTCCAAGGGTTGATGGAGATGGATCAAAGATGAGGACAACCTATGGAGCAAGTGTTGGGAACACTTGTCTAGTTGTTAGGGCTTTAAGTCCATAGGAAAAACCGGACTATCAAGGGGGTCTAGTTCATTTCTCTATGTCATGTCTAGTCGGTGATGTGCAAGATAGCTCGGTGAAATCACAGGCACTAGATGACAGTGGAGATGCCAAGGAGCTATACAGAGAAGCCGGGAAACAAAGTCAAGCGAAGACGACAAGTTTCAGCTTCTCGACATAGTGACCGAACAGACGGATCAATGGTGATGGAACTGTATGGTCACTAGGTAAAGTTGTTTGGGACTTACAGCGAAGAAGTGAGGAATCTGTCTGTGTAGGAGCTATAGAGATCGAATGGTACAGTCAAGTGACCGGACCATACGGTCAGTACAGCTGAGGAACATGGCAGAGAGGAAGCTGCACTGAAATGTTTCTGGACTAGAGAGAGAAATGGACCGGATAGTCTGGTTAGTGGAAGTCAGCAGAGGGGCAGAGCCATTGGTGCTCAGGTTTGCAGTGACCGGACGGTCCAGTCAAACAGTGATAGGACAGTTTGGTTAGTAGGCCCAGAAAGAAGATTTCATGGAGCAACGGCTAGTTGGAGGTTGTAAGCCTATATAACTTTGTTGTTGGGGTCTTGAAGACCTATCTTGGCCAGTCGAATACTTGAGAGCATTTGGTAAGGTTCAAGAGGAAGAGAAGAGAGCACTAGGAGGAGATATTGCATATCTTGAGAGTGCTAGAGGAGAGTAACTAGAGCATCTTGCATATCTAAGAATCGGGTGTCCTTGAAGGTGTGATCTAGGCTGTTACTCTTGGTCCATGGTGAAATCTGGATCGGTTAGGTGTCGGTGATCAAGCCTATCATGATTGGTTGTGAAGGTCATCACATGTTTGTATACAGTTTGAGCCCGCCGATGGAAGGGGCATCAATAGTGAGCACCAGTGTTGGCTCATGAAATTTGGCAAGTTCTCGAAGGAGGCGAGCTTGTGCCATGATGGCAGCGGTAATGTGCACCTGTCTTCACTCCGGGAGTGATTGCGGGCTCGTGGGCGAGAACTCCACATTGGTGGCAGGAGGGACCGGGACTCCGGCGGGAGTGATCCAACGAAGACGAGGGGAAGGCGCCATCCTTTTGAGACCTTAGGAAAAATCATGAGCATTTCTTGACCTCCTCTTTACTATTTGGCAATTGTGTGCTCTAGTAACTAGGTTGAATTGTGGCTTGTATAGGCTAGTGTGTTTGGCTTCCGCACTTGCTATCATCATGAACACTAGCATGTGTAGGGTCTTGGCCTACTAGAATTGTTAGGTTGCAATGCTTGTTAGACTCAAGTAGTGTGAATTGAAGTATTTGGATTCGTGAGCGGCTTACTGATTCACCCCCCCCCCCCTCCCCTCCCTCTTGGTACTCCTTCGGTCTTTACAAATGGTATCAGAGCCAAGTGCTCATCTTTGAGGCTTCACCGCCTTGAGTAAGGATGCCGGGACAGGTGGGGAGTGTTCCCATATTCAATGGGTTGGACTACTGGTATTGGAAGGCTCGCATGCAAGCCTACCTGGAGTCCCTTGATCCAGAGATATGGATGGTCACTCATGAGACTGATGCGGATATGAACCTGCTCGAGCCTGATTTTATTAAGTGCAATGCTAAGGCCAAGAATGCTCTATTTGCACGCATATCTAAGGATGTCTTTGCTAGATTGGATGCAAGTTCTACAGCACATGGTATCTGGATTGAGATTCAGAGTCTCCATGAGGGTACCAGTGATGTCAAAGAGGAAAGATACTATATGCTCAAGAACAAGTATGATAACTTTACTAGATTGCCACATGAGAGAGCTAACACTGTTTATTCTCGCTTTCATGTACTAGTGGAGGAGATCAATGCTCTTGGGGATGACTTCAACCTAAAGCCTGTTAAGGTGATAAGAAGATTCTTGAGGTTATTCAAAGACCCCAAGTATGAGTCCATCATCACTTTTACCTTGCAAAATGACATCAAGACCAAGAACATGAAAGATGTACTTGGCAAGATCACAACCTTCGAGAGCTACCAGCTATGTTTGGATGATCCACAACCATCCAACCTTGCTCTTCAAGTCGAAAAGCAAGAGCCTATCAAGAAAGAAGAAGGCAGAGTTGAAGAAGAAGATGATGATGATGAAGATTACTTGACTGAGGACTTGGCTCTTCTCATGAAGAAGATGAAGACCTTCAAGAACAAGTTTGCCTCCAAGTCTCGCGGCAAGTGCTTCAACTGTGGGTCCAAGAACCACTTTGTTTGAGAATGCCCCAAGCCCAAGAAAGATGCTTTCAAGTCCCAAGACTCGAGTGATGAAGAAGAAGAAGAAGACACCATAGCCAAGCAAAAGAAGAAGAAGTATTTCAACAAAGGCAAAGGCAAAGGCAAAGCTCAAGACCATAAGAAGAAGTTTTCACGCAAGGCCCTTGTTGGAGAGTGGACAAGTGACAACTCATGTGGCACATCCTCTTCCTCAAGCAATGATAAAGAAGTGGCCAGCCTAGCCATGATCAAGACCAAACTTCCTCGAGCTCTTCCTCCACCTCCCACGTGCCTCATGGCCGTGAGCCAACTTGGGGAGAGTGAGGATGAGAGCAGCGATGACAGCGATGATGAGGAGCTCACATGTGTCGAGCTTTGGAGTATGCTTGAGCAAGTCCGCGACAACGCCATCAAGAGATCCAAAATATTGGATGTGGTAAAAAAAAGAGTGTAAGTTGGCTAAGAACCATGTTGGTGAGCTTGAAAGTGAGCTCAAGGACCTTGTCACATCTCATGAGGCCCTAAACAGGAGTTATGACAAACTCAAGGGTGATCATGTAGAGCTACGTGAGAAGTACGAGGCCCTTGAACTTACTTTTGAGGCCATCAATGTTGATAACCTTGCCTCTCCCTCCTCTAGTTATCTAAGAGTGATGCTTCCACTATGTGTGATGAACTAACCACCTCGGTCGAGGTTTCTTCTCTTGAGCCATTTATTTTGGAGGAATATCACAAGCTCAAGGAAGAGAGGAAGATGGTGATGGATGGCTTCGAGAGGCTCACACGTGGTAGAGCCATCCACAAGGAGATTCTTGGGAGAGGCACACTAGTAGGTATCGGTGATCGAGCCTATCATGATTGGTTATGAAGGTCGTCATATGTTTGTACACGGCTTGAGCCTGTCGGTGAAAGGGGCATCAATAGTGAGGGCCCGTGTTAGCCGGGGAGTCCCGTAAGTTCTCGAGGGAGGCAAGCTTGTGCCATGATGGCAGCGGTGACACGCACCATGTCTTCACTCAGGGAGTGATTACGGGCTTGTGGGCAAGAACTCCACATCAGTGGCAGGGCCACCAACGCTGCTGACTCCGCCTGAGCTCACCTACCTGATGACACCACACTAAACTGCATCGTGTCGTCGTTGTCCCACCACCCGGGTCACGATCACTCGCAACACGCCACTGCCATTAATGTGAGTACAGCACTGTTCATCGCCACCTTCTTGAAGCACGTGATGACATAGCCATGCCCACTGTGTCGTCGCATCGACTGCTCCTAGCTCGGGCACGCCTTCCTCACCCTGCGATGTGCCGCCCTCGCTTGCTAACTTGCACACACGTTCCACGCGTAGAACAGTGCCACCATTAATGGCGAGCTTAAGCTCGACTTTCCTCCCGGTGGCTCACCGCCCGCTACCCCCTTCTTCGTGCCTATAAAACCGATACATGAGGGGCTCCCCTTCGCACCGACGGCAACCTCATCTCCTACCTCGCACCGAGCCGCTCTAATATTGAGCTTCTTCCTCGCTCCCGAGCTCCACTGACCACGCCATTCATCCACCTAATACACTGCGCCATGGCATCCTCTCCCCAAGCCTCCACCCCTAACGGATGTGCGGCGATCTCCTCCAACAATTCCCCACACCCCCGGCCTTCGCCCCTTCCCCCTTCCCCGCGAGCCGAGCTCCAACGATGGCCATGGTGTGCGGACAGAGTAGAAGAAAACAATCCCCTTCTATTCTTCTGTTTCACGTGAGTAAAAAGAACAATTTGTAGATTGCCCCCTCCACTTTTCTCAAATCAGCCTACTTCCTATTTTAGTTAAGGCTTTTGCATTTAGCCCCTTGTCCACCAAAGATCCATAGACCGAGTCCACCAGCCTAGTCCACAATGCCATGCACCCGGTCCATATATTTTCTTACATAAAAATAAATTCCAGAAATACCAGAAAATCCCGGACCCTTGTCCTTTTGTAGAAAGGTCCCCAACCTTTATTTTAATTCTATTTAAGCCCTGCCATTTTATAGAAAGACCCCCATACTTTCTGTAAGATACATAAAGTAGAGCCTCAAAACCGAGGGTGGTGATCAAGACGGTGAGGTTGACCAAGTCAAAGGTGATCGGGCATCGGTGCAGGTAGAGGCTTCCAATCGATCGGAGACGAGAGAGACTTGCCGGCAAGAAGGATCACGGGACGAGGTGACACGCATCAAGATCGTGGTCTTGCTTCGGTGGAAGTGAGCATGAAGTCGCGCTTTAAGAAGCGTGAAAGGCGGTTTCCCGGTTTGGGCCTTAAAACCAGTGGCGGTGGTTGGTGATGCACGTAGTACCATCATGGAGCTTGCTTTGAGGCAAAGCAAAGTCATGAAGGGCCCGAGAGCATTCGGGCAACAAGGAGAAAGATGGACAAGTTTGCCCCTGGTGGTAGGTGGCAGTGTTATGTAGGTGAGGGGTAGGATGGTCTTTAGGACAACCCCTAGGCCTATATAAGGAGAGGTAGGACTGGTGGAAAGGTGCCTCTCTTTTTCTTAGCCTTGCCTTAGGTCTTCATTCAAAGTGCTAGGAGAGGTCTTCATGTATTAGAGGAGAGTAGTGGGTGTGTAAGAGACATCTCTTGCTCTTCCAAATAGTAGGAGGAAGAGGGTGGCTTCCTAGCCATGTATCCATGTATCTTGACTTGATGAATCAATGATATGAGATTCTCAAGTTTCTCCTTTGGAAGAGTGCTAGAACAACCCTGTATAGGTCCTTGACCGAATCAAAGGCACGAGCACCTTTGATTTCAAAGATTTCTCAAGTTTCCCCCTTTTGGTGTTCTTGGCACGAGATCTGAAATTCATGATGATTCATTGTGCGTTTTGAGTGGATCTCTTTAGAGGAGTGTCGTGATGTATTGAGGATGATGTGTTCCAAATTTCATGATTTTTGGAGTTTGTTTCATAGGGTTTTGACAATTTTCTTTTCGAAATGGAGCTACTATTTTACCTAGGACAGAACATCCGTCGCCAAGATAGAACTTCCGTCACCATGATAGAACTTCTGTCAAGGACCACAGAACTTCCATGAGTGACAAAACTTCTGTCGCCCGGAACTTCAGTGAGTGCTAAAACCTTTGTTGGGGACTTTGGAACTTCTGTTGGGTACCACGGAACTTCCGTCAAGCTCAGTTTTGTGATTTCTTAGATCTTCCTTGTTTCTCTTTTTGTCCCTCTTGAGCTTCTGCTATGTGTCCTATTGGTTTAATTCATTCCTAAGGTTAGCACATCATAAGTTGGTGTGTGTAATCTTGGTGATTTGGTTAGAGGTCAGTTTGGGTAGTAATTGGGATATAGGCCAAGTTCTTTTGAAAAATTTTAATTGGCTCTTGTTCACCCCCGCCCCTGGTCGCCTTCTTGGTCCTTTAATTGGTATCAGAACTGGTTTGATCACTAGTTGACCTTCACCGGCTTTGTGATCCAAAGGCGACATGGAGAAGCATGTGGTCATGATGTGACCATCAAGTCACCGAATATTTATTCTCCAAATCAATATAGTGGTTCAATTACCTCAGCTGCAAATTGTTTAGAAATGCCTACTTTCCATTTACAGTTTGGTTCATACTTCCTTGATTTGAACAAAAATAATATGAAGGAAGCTTTATCTACTACTACTCTTGTGCCATGACAGAAGAAAATATTTCTTGGAGCAGCTTTTCATATGAAGGGAGAGAAGAGGCACCAACAATACATTCTGATTGGTTCCATACGGATAGAGCTGTAATGGTGTCCAACGTAAGTACATGCAAGTGCTAATCTAAAACACATTAGGCAAGTGGCCAGATTATTTTAATATTTCCTTTCTATACGTAAGTCAATATTTAGTTGTTACTTACTTTGATTTGGTCCTAGTCATGTTGGGTCCGGTTGAGTCAGGTTTACCTATGTCCGACTAAGCCATGTTAGTCGAGTCCATGCATGGACATTGAGTCGTAGTTTGTTGGCCTTTGCGCCATATACCAGGGCCGACGGCCATGTAATCAGTGAGGTTTTTGATTAGTTGTTTTCTTGTTGAGCTTTGCTCCAGCCAAGGAGATGGCGCTGCCGTCATCTTTTATCAAGAACTGAAGCCAATTCTTTTAGGGTTGTGAAAGAAGCAAGTTTAGAGATTTATTTCTGGATGCGCTTCTTGGTTTTCTCCAATAGAAAGCCTCATCTTCAGATCGTGTACTTGTATACGGGTGGAAGAAGTGTCTAGGGTTTGGACTATAACCTGTTGTAAGCCTGTCCCTGCTATAATCTACTACTGTCCATGTTGGATTTATCTTCTCTGGCTGAGTTACACTGCTATTATATTCAACTCATATTTCACCTGATCCTGTCGTGATACATACAACTATCTTGCTACTGCTACTTTGGATATTATTGATACAAATATTTATCTACAGTATTTCATGCTTATGTGGCATTGGTTAGATTCCTAGCACAGTATCAGCTACAAGACTACATGCTAGCAATTGTTTGACCCCTGCTTGATACAAGTAATTCATAGTAAATTTTAGGAACAAGAAATTCCAGTATCGTGATTACTTTGTACCATGAAAGATTGGAAAATAATTTCAGGGCACCCTTGTCATGTCCTCATCATTTGGTATCAGTTTAGCCGAGTTGCTCACGGTACTCTCCTAATATTTTTGCAATGGTTAACTATGATCTTGATGTATACGGTGAGTTTGTGCTAACACTTTATTCAACAAGTTCTCGATCTGAGTATTATGAGTGGGAAGATGCTATAGTGGATTTTTATAGAATTGGTGAATTGCCATTAAGATAGTTGGTAAATTTGGCGGAGAAAACATTCTCTTTTGTTGTTTCACTGTGGTTGTGGACAGTGAGGCGAGATCTTGGTAACAAAGGTGATAACTATTGCACTTCTTGGGTAGAGCTGAAGGAAGTATTACGACGTAGATACGATCCACCAATTGACAAGGCTAAATGTTTTGCTAGCTCCAAACAATGTGATGCACCCCTGGTATCTGGTGGAAAGGACATGTGTGTTGCTGCTAATATAGATTTTTCTACTAAAAATCTTCGGAAGGAATCAACTAGTGTTATGGTTGAACCTTCATCTCCTAAATCTGTAAGTGTTGCAGTAACGAAAATTGAAGGAACCAATTGTGATTCAGTTTTGTTAGCCAATAAGAATATTCAGGATGATATTATTGCTACAAGTACTGAGACATTTTCATTAATATCCATCCCGCATATTGATGGAATTGAGAAGCCAACATCTGAAGATATGGATAATAATGCTTTGACAGGGTTATGTCTAATGTCTCATGAAGTGCAATGTGATGGAACTACTTATTACGTGAAGGAGCAACGCTCCAACATTTTTCAGTCAAAATATAATATTCAAGACAAGGTTTGTAAATTAATTATCGATGGTGGTAGTTTTACTAATGTTGTTAGTTTAGATATCGTGCATGCATTATCTTTATCTACATGGAGGCTTCCTACACCTCGTTACATGTGATGGATGAACCAAAGTGGTACGCTAAAAATTACTCAAAAGGCGAGAGTCAAATTTTTAGTGGGAGATTATGTGGATAGCGTGGACTGTGTTGTTGCACCAATGAGCACATGTCATTTGTTACTTGGGAGACCATGGCAGTTTGATCTTGATACAACTCATAGTGGTCGTTCTAACAATTACTCATTCATGCATAAAGGTGTTCATCATATTCTAAAGCAAATGAAGGAAATGGATTTTATGATTGAGGCATTTGTTCCTACAAAAAACAAGAAGTCTGTTGTAGAAACTATTTCAAAGCCGAGGATGGTGCCTCAAGTGGGGGAGAATGATGTGGTTATTCTTGTTCGTGTGTGTACTACCAGTGTTTGCACAGATGTGATTTTTGCAAGTCCAGTACATGCTACTAGTGCTCCTAAACATATTGAAGTAATTGGCTCAGTCGATAGGGAAATTACATGCAAGGAAAATGCTGATTCTTCATTGCAAAGTGACTATTGAAAATGGTATGAAAATTCTTGCTCATAGTTCTGGGACAACTTTGAATGATCTGAACAGTCCAACAATTAAAATTGGTTCTATTTGTATTAATTTGAATGAGAAGAAAGATGCAGAAAAGATTGATGTGAGAGTCAATCTTGAACTAACGCAGTGCATGAATATAGCTGGTAAGCATGCTCTTTTTGCTGAAAATATATTTTCTAAAATCTATAATAATGAAGATATTGAAAAGGGAGAGGACACAATCAATATGATTAACCCAGTAAGCTCTAAGAAATTGTCTGGTAATATCCCAAAGCTGAGGACAGCTTTGTTTCAAGGAAGGAAGGATGATGTGACCAGGATGATGTGACCATCAAGTCACCGAATATTTATTCTCCAAATTAATACAGTGGTTCAGTTACCTCAGCTACTAATTGTTTAGAAATGCCTACTTTCCATTCAGTGGTTCAATTACCTCAGCTGCTAATTGTTTAGAAATGCCTACTTTCCATTTATAGTTTGGTTCATACTTCCTTGATTTGAACAAAAATAATATGAAGATAGATTTATCTGCTACTACTCTTGTGCCATGGTAGAAGAAAATATTTCTTGGAGCAGCTTTTCATATGAAGGGAGAGAAGAGGCACCAACAATACATTCTGATTGGTTCCATACGGATAGAGTTGTAATGGTGTCCAACGTAAGTACATGCAAGTGCTAATCTAAAACACATTAGGCAAGTGGCCGGATTATTTTAATATTTCCTTTCTATACGTAAATCAATATTTAGTTGTTACTTACTTTGATTTGATCCTAGTCATGTTGGGTCCGGTTGAGTCAGGTTTACCTATGTCCGACTAAGCCATGTTAGTAGAGTTCATGCATGGACATTGAGTCGTAGTCTGTTGGCCTGTGCGCCATATACCAGGGCTGAGGGCCATGTAACCAGTGAGGTTTTTGATTAGTTGTTTTCTTGTCGAGCTTTGCTCTAGCCAAGGAGATGGCGCTGCCGTCATCTTTTATCAAGAACTGAAGCCAATCCTTTCTGGGTTGTGAAAGAAGCAAGTTTAGAGATTTATTTCTGGATGCGCTTCTTTCTTTTCTCCAATTGAAAGCCTCATCTTCTGATTGTGTACTTGTATACGGGTGGAAGAAGTGTCTAGGGTTTGGACTATAACCTGTTGTAAGCCTGTCCCTGCTATAATCTACTACTGTCCATGTTGGATTTATCTTCTCTGGCTGAGTTACACTGCTATTATATTCAACTCGTATTTCACCCGATCCTGTCGTGATACCTACAACTATCTTGCTACTGCTACTTTGGATATTATTGATACAAATATTTATCTACTATATTTTGTGCTTGTGTAGCATTGGTTAGATTCCTAGCACAGTATCAGCTACAAGATTACATGCTAGCAATTGTTTGACCCCTGTTTGATACAAGTAATTCAGAGTAAATTTTAGGAACAAGAAATTCTAGTATCATGATTACTTTGTACCGTGAAAGATTGGACAATAATTTCAGGGCATCCTCGTCGTGTCCTCATCAGGTCAAGATTTGGATGTTTAATGGAGAAAACTTTCCCTACTAAAAGGCACGGACCAAGGCTTATCTCTTAAGCCAAGTATGTGCAATTTGAGTGATTGTTGAGCAGGACTATGCCATACCGGACGATCTCAATATCGCGCTAGTAGGTGAGTTGAATAAGTATGAAAATAATTCTAAAGTTATCAATATTCTGCTTTCTGCTCTTGGTAGGAGTGAACATGATCATGTTGCACATCTTAAAACTGCTCATGTAATTTGGGATAAGCTTTGCACGTACTATGAGGATAACAATCAAGTCAAGCCTATGTATAAGGATTCTTACAATAGACAGTATCAAACCTTTGCACAAAAACCTGATAAGTTACTAGATAAATTTTTTTGTAGATTTAAGACAATTGTATGCAACTTAAGCGCTTATGGTAACCTTATATACAATGATAATAATAGAGCTAAGCAACTGATATACTCATCTAAACTAATAAAGAATAAGTTTCTATAAAATATTGTCTCACCAAAAAAATTCTATATGCACCAATCAGAAGAAATAGATCTTCATATAAACATCTTATACAGCCGAAGGATTTGATAGACCCCACCAGATGAAGGAATTCCTTCATCCTTCACTCATCAAACAGTGCAAATTAAAAAAAAAACAGTGCAAATCGATCACTCATGACCCACCCGAGGAAAAACGTTTTTCACCGAAATTCTACACATACCCGTCGCCCGCACCCGCAGCCTAAATTCACGCTGCAATTCCATAAACGTAATTTCGCTTTCCCAATTAGTGGCATTAATCCAGATTTGCCCGCTCCTTTCCCTAGCTCTCAACCACCTCTTCATCTCCCTCATTCACCTGCCTCTACCCCCACGCTGGCGCGGGCTGCCTGTCCCTGTCCCTCACGGCTCGGATTCAGGACTAAGGAAGAAGTGCAGCCATGGAAGTACGGCCCGGATCTGGGCGAGGCCGCTTTGATATGACGCTGATGAGGTGCAAGGTGGGCAGAGGGCCTGATGCTCGCATGACGGCAGGCCTCGTACGTGGCCGCCATAGTCAAGGAAATGGCGGGGGTCGTGTCCTCGACGGTATTGTTTCTTCCAGGACCACTTGGCGGTGTGAAAGGCCACCGCTCTATCGGAGTCAGACGGCACAGAGGCAGAATAAGCTCCCCGATGGCAGACAGAAGAAGCCCATAGCAGGTGGGCCACGACGTGCTCGAGCATGCGTTTGTGCAGTTACGCCTCCTGCCTTGGGTAGGCGGTGCCATCGGCATCTCCATGGCCATGCTACTGAGTTCCATAATCTGCGCGGTGGGATCTCTGCAAAAGATGGCAAGTTAGACTTGGGACATGGTTCGCGTGTGGCAGGTAAGAACACACGGGAATCCGTGGAAAAATTCTCCCATTTAAACTTTTTAAGTAGCTCCTAGCTATTTGGAACCACGAATCTAATTGACTGTTGAATCAGGAACAACGACAACATGAACATCTGTCATTTGGCATGGGCTTTCTTGCCGCAGTCGACGAACCTGACAACGAGTGAGATGCTCTGCTTTTCAGCGGCACCAAGATGGCCACTGTGTTATCTGATTGGTAGCATTTTGACGCTTTTTTTTTTTTGCTGATCTTCTTGTGTAAATTGGTGGTTCTGTCACAAAGCAGCTGAAAACCATTGTGAACAGCAAGTGCTCTGTGGTAATCGATATGGTAAACACTGAATTCAACCACGTACAGAACACTATGCTGGATCTTCTAATGGTTTATTACTCGGACCATTTTAGCGTGATTTCAATCAAGGGTCATTTGTTTAGGCACATCACCCTTGCTCCTTGGGGACGTGGCCTCAGCACAGCAGGTAATGAAGTTAACTGTTTTGTTCAGTGTTTGATATCTATTATTTCACTTTTATGTATCTTTCAAACATATCACCAGTGTCACCCTTTTGTCACAGTAATTACCTTGTTCAAGAGTATATTTCGTTTTATGTAGAATTAAGATGCATATGTGCTCGTGACAACTATTGTAGGAGGTAACCTTGTCTTTGAAAAATGCCTATGCATGGATCGAAGCTTGCATCACATAAATGTTTCTTTGGTTTCATAATGGTGCTCTGGAAACATGAAGATCTAGACAGTCCTAGCATTGAGCTGTAACGGATTTAGAAAAATGTGTTTCTGTTATGTAATTAAAAATTATTTCTTCACCACTCACCAGTACAAATCTAAATTCTGGTCCAATTCCATTGTAGGGGAACAAATTCACTCTTCAGTAGATTTTATTAAAAAAAATTCCATCATTGCTAAGATTGATTGTGAAATGAATTTTTTTGGAGTTCAATCTTTTTGGAGATTTTATGGTTATGCAGAATTTGGGTCCAATGTTTCCATTTATTTGTGTATCTTTTTCGTTCTTTTGTGTTGTCTGCTTATCATAGTAAGATGGATTTGCATCATAATAATACATGTTATTTTTCTCAGAGGTATTGACAAGGATTTGGTCAAAGTCCGTGAGTGCCTCCAGGGTATTGAGATCAGCAGCCCTGCAGTTATGCATCGCTTTGCCCGTCCTGTTCTTATTCTGTCACTTTTTATGGAATAGTAATTTGAGGCTATGGTTTTATATTGACTGTATATGTGGTTTGCTTGTTGGTTTCCTAACTGTTTGTCAAATAGATTGTTTTTGTCCTTGTTTGCCATGATAGCTAATCTCACTAGGCGAAAGTGAGTTGGATTTTTGTTCACCATTGTCATTTTTACAGGCACCGGTGGACAAAGAGACTGCTCAAATGCATTATTCTATTGTGATTTCTTCATGACAGATAGCATTGCAAGAAGGTAAAGTATCACAAGTTTTAACTGGTACATAAATTTGTTTTTGGATGTGCATAAACCAAATATTATATTCTACTATGAGAGTTAATTGTGGTAGTGGAGCAAACTCTTTTCTCTGTTATTTATGAGCCAAGCATTCCTTCCAGAAACATAGTTTGAGCTCTGGGTAATGGGAGATGGCTCCTTTTTGTTTGCTTCTAGATTTTGTTGTCTTTTTTCCCTTTTTCTACCCTATTAATAAAAATAATGGAGTGCATATTTCAGATGGTAGTAGTAGGATGCACAGAGCCAACTTAGTCTGTTTAAGATGCTGGACAGATAAAAATAGCTAGGTGCCATCCTGAGAGCATGCTCATTTACTCCCCAGTGCTACAGTCTACTTTGCAGCAGGGTCGAGAACATGGATATTTTTTGTCAAATTCAGGGGCAGTCCACAATATCAGTGGCTGATAAGGGTCTATTTATATGTAACATTAGTATCTTCATGTACAACCATCGATGACCTCGAGTCCTCGACAATGACAGTTGCATCATGGCTTCGGGCTTGCCGATGGTGATTGTTGTGGGGTTTCGGGATCTGCGAGGTCCTCAACAAGGCATTCGACATGTTTAGCTAACATGGTTTTCATGTTTGGCCCCATCTACGCCTCCTGAACTCTACTCACCAGTGTTGTACATTGGTTTTTCGTTCTCTTAGGGGCAGGGGCTTCATGATGGATTTATGGTCACTATTAATCAATTGGGGGTAAAAATTGGTCTTTTCGTGTCATCTTACTACCATAGTTGCTTGAACTGGAATAAACTCATAAGAAAATTCGTGACTTTACATAGTAGAGTAACATGTTTGTGCCTCCAAATAATTCATGAAAGATTTTACTCCATGCCATGATATACGCATCAATGTTACTCTTTAGTCACAACAGATTGGCTGTTGCGCAGGTGTTGATTTGGATGGTGATGTCCATAAGCAGGAGGATGCGGCCACACTGAAGGCCTCGATAGTACAGCATTTCGGCAAGCTTGACATTCTTGTTAATGGTGGAGCTGCCAACTTCCTTATGTATCTACCCAAAGGATTCTGAACCTGTACGTCATCAATGCACTTTTATTTTGACTCATTGGTGCTATTTGTTCCTATAAAACATTTGTGCTAGGCTGCTAGCTGAAGAACATCTGTGCTGCTAACTTCTTAATAAACTTTGCTCATGTTGTTCCACAGTTTCAAAGAAGTAAGGCAGTGTTTGACTGAAATTTCTCAGTCCATCTCACTGGCACCATTTTACCGGACCGTTTCTCCTCTCTTTAAATATAAAGATGTGTAGCTCTCCTTCATTTTAAAAAAAAAATATTTATATAGACGAAGCAAAAGATATTATGACCATGATAAAAAAATCATTGGTGTTAGATTTCATGGTCTGGATGGTTTCAGTTCAATATTCAATTTTTCCTTTTTTTCCTTTCTGTTTTAGATATTATGGTTCATCTAAGTATTGGAACTGGTAAAAAGTTTTCATAATAAATTATGATGGATTATAAAGATAGTGATGGTGTGATGGGAGCGGTACATAGTTCCTAGATTAGAGTACTGGAAAGTGGCATGGTACAACAGAGTTTGTTTTTCTTGAAATATTGTCATTCATATGATTAGAAATTGTTTTTTGTCACCTATGCTCATCATAATTAGGTGATAGTAAATAAGTTGCTGCTGAGTTCTTTGGTACAATGTCTCGTGAAAATAATCAGAATACAAAACTTTAGAAATATGTAAGATATATTTCACATATATACAATATTAAACTCTTGAAATGTAATTGGTAAGTATGATATATCTATATGTTAAATTTTATTTTACTTCTAATATTACAAAATTTATCCCAACATATGTTGCGTGAAAATATTTCCGCACGTGTGTGCCGCACGGGCATAGTAACTAGTTTGATGAAAATGTTTGGGGGCTTAAAATTGCTGCTCTCGAAGAAACTGTTGACTTCAATACACTAAACTATGGACAACTGTATAGCCGGTAGAAATCTCATGAACTGTATAGGAAATCTCGTCCTAATCATGTTAATCCTGCTTCTAGCATGGCTTTGCTTTCTAGCTCTCAAAAGGATAGTTACGGTGGTGCTGTTTATGGAACTAACCCCTCGCTTGACAAGTCTTCTTGGAGTTTGCTCTTTCTGCTTTTGTTGCAGCTTTCGATGAACAACAACACTGAAGACTTGCTCACAAGAAAGTTTAGGAAGTTCTACAACAATCGCAAGGAGAGAAAAAGAGGTGGTTCAAGAACCTGCTTTGAGTGTGGTGACCCGGGACACTTCATTGTTGACTGCCCCAAGAAGAAGAAGAAGGTCGGGTATTACAACAACACTGAAGACTTCAAGCAGAAGAAGAACCGCTTCTACAAGAAAGGCAAGAACTCCAAGAAGTTTGCCAAGGCCATTACACGCGCCTGCGTTACCGCCTTGAGTGATGTCGACCTCACATCAAGCGATGGCCTTACAAGCTCTGAGGAGGAGGTTGAGAAGCCACGAGTCAAGAGGAAGGACGACTACACTGGGCTTTGCTTCATGGCAAAGAACTACCACGGCACTGACTCTAGCTCCGACTCTGACACAAGCGAGGTACCTCCCACTTTTGATGAGCTCTTTTCTGAACTTAATCATTTGCGCGATGTTTTGCTCATGCAAGATGATAAGCTTCGCAGCGCTGTTCGTGAGAGTAGAGAACTTAAGTCTAAGTTAGAGAGTGCCGAGTATGAGATCACTTCGTTTAGGTCTAATCTTGCTAGAGATGACATTGTCACTGAGTGTGAGTCTTGTCAAGTTCTGGTGAATGATCTTGCACAGAGGGAAAGTGTGCATGCTCAAGTTGCTAGTTAGCTTGAGAGTGCCCTTGAAGAGCTTGATGAATTCAATGCTAGACCAACTCTTTTAGGTGCATGTCAGAAGTGCCCTAAGCTCACCAGTGAGTTAGAAACTCAAATCCTTAAAGTCAAAGAGCTCGAGTCCAAGCTGCTAAATGAGACTCGCTCTAAGATTCTTCCACCACCATGTGTAGTGTGTGGCTCTTTTAAGGATAAGCTTGCAACAACTAGAGAGGAAAACAAGAACCTAGTTCAAGAAAATGAATACCTGATCTCTCATCTCCAAAGAACCTTAGTGAGTGAGGAGAAGATTGAGAGTGACTTGATAAGAGTCAAAGGGAGTGTGAGTAGGTCAACCTATAACTTGGGCTTGGGATTTGAGAGGTGTAAAAAGGAGAGTGAAAATATGGGTAAGTTTGTGCCTAGTACTAGCTACAAGGATGAGGAACAATCCATTAAACCCACTGACACGTACTATCCACCAAACCCCAAACCTTTCTTTAACCCAAAGCAAACAAAGAAGTCAAAACTCAAACCTCCTATGCAAATAAAGCCTAAACATGAGACTGTCTACATTTGTATGTTATGCGGTCATAAGGGTCACTTGGATGAGTACTGTTATAGACGTAAGAGTGTCTATATTTGTATGTTATGCGGTCATAAGGGTCACTTGGATGAGTACTGTTATAGACGTAAGAGGACTGAGAGGATGCAAGCTAAATTAACTAGAAATGTGTATCATGATTTTATTGATTTTCAGCTTCGCTCTTTTTCTCATGCCTATCGTGGATAGGGTCATTCCCTATCATGGTGAGCATCGCTCGCGTGGATTTGACTTTCACACAGATGATTTCTATTCTCAGAATCCTATGCTTGAGTCGAGACACTTTGACATGCCACATTTTTCCTATCATGGTTCTCGTCCCATGTGTTTGAATGATAACGTGCAAAGAATTGTGATGACTACTACTGGTCGTATGGTAAAGTGCTGGATTTCCAAATTCTTTCTGACTAACCCCAGCACTAAGTCATCAATCTTTCCTTCTTGTTCTTTGTAGGCAGTAGGTAGAGGCCTAGAGAACAAGTGGCTAATAGACTCTGGATATTCGCGCCACATGATCGGAGATGTAAAGTGCTTCTCTAGCCTTACTCCCTTGAAGTGTCGGGAGTATGTGACCTTTGGAGACGATAAGAGAGGGAGAGTGAAGGCAAGAAGAGCGGTAAAGGTAAATAAAAAATTCACTCTCAAGGATATTGGTTTGGTTGAGCATCTTAAGTACAATATCCTTTTTGTCTCTTAGTTGCTTGATGTTGATTTGAAAGTGCGCTTTAAGAAAAATGCTTCTTGTGTTCTTGATTCGAATGGCTCTTTGGTTTGTAGGATTTCTAGAATTGGGAAAGTTTTTCGGGGTGATTTTGCTATTTCTCCTGGGTCTCACAAGTGTGAAGGACCAAGAAGGCGATCAGAGGAGGGGGGGGGGGGGTGAATGGGAGCCAATCAAAATTCTCCAAGAGAACTTGGCCTATATCCCAAAAAGAAAAAGAGCCATTCAGATGGTTATTTCTCAGATCTTCATCGGACAAATCCGATGGTCATCGGACATGTCCGATGGATCAAGTTGGCGCAGGCTCTGGAGTCCGAGGAACTTGCCCGATGCCTCGGACAAATTGACCATCGGACAAGTCCTATGGTCATCGGACAAGTTCGACGGGGAAATCCGACAGACTCAGAACAGCAACAGCGAACCACAAAGAAAAATTGCAAAACATTATCAAACGAACTCCAAAAATCACAAAATTTGTATCAGATGATCCTCAATATATCACGATCCTTATCCTAGGAGATCAACTCAATTGGCTCAAGAAATCATCACGAATTTCAGATCTCGTGCCAAGAACACTAAAAAGGGGAAACTTGAGAAATCCTTCAAATCGAAGGTGCTAGAGCCAATAATTCCATCAAGGATCCATAGAGGATTATCCTAGCTTATCCTAGCAACAAGTTTCTCAAGAAATCCGGGCCAAAAACTTGTCCAAAAGTGAGATCGAAAATCACCAAGAAAATGCTTCCGAAAATAGGAAAAAGGGAATTTTAGGATTTAAGTGAAGAGGAAAATCTTGAGCACAAAAATACTTCTCATATCATAGAAATGTGCTTACAAGATTCATAGGTACAAGGCCAGAAAGTCACCCTATTCCTCCCACTATTTGGAAGAGCAAGAGATGTCTCTCACGCACCTACTACTCTCCTCTCAAATATGAAATCCTCTCCTAGCACTTTGAATAGAGTCCTAACATAAGGCTAATGAAAAAGAGACCCCTCTCCCACTGGCCACACCTCTCTTTATATAGGCCTAGGGTCTATTGTGCATATGACCACTCTACCATTGATCTACATAACACACTCACCTATCACCGGGGGCATAACCGTCCATCTTTCACCTCATCGCCCGAATGCAATCAGACGCTTCATGTCTTTGCTTCATCTCGAAGCAAGCTCTGTGATGGTGCCACGTGCACCACCTACCACCGTCACCGGTTTTGAGGCCCAAACCGGGAAACCACCTTGCATGCCTCTCAAAGCGCGACTACTCGATGTCGATGCGTGTCACCTTGTCCCGTGATCCTGACCACCGACAAGTCTCTCTCAGTCCCTGTCCATCGGGTCCCCTTGTCACTTGCACCGGCATCTCGTTTGCCTTGACTTGGTCAAACGCCGTCTTCATCACCACCACGGTTTTGAGGCTCAACCGTGAAACCGTCCGTGCTTCTTGCCTCTCCATGTGTACGGTGTGGATCATCCTTGACTTCGCTCGGCATCCCGATCGTCTGGCCCCAAGTCTCCTACTTGTGCCCGATCCTCTCGTCGTTGACCGTCAAGTCGACTCCAGTGACCTACACATCATGAGACAAGCAAACACATTTTCCATCTCCTGCAACATCACCAATATCTCCACCAACTTTGGTTAGTCATAACCATGATATGCAAACCCATGCAATCTCTGGATTCCCGCATTTCAACTCAAACACCAAAATCGCTCAAGTCAATTACTCATCACAAATATAGCAAACCATGGCACATATCCACATGGTTTTTCAATCTCCCCCTTGATGAGTACATTGACAACACCAAATGCACAAAGATTATAGATTGAAATGCGAAGCCGAATAAGCACATCCAAATGGTCAAACCCAAAGAAAAGGTGAAAACAAGCCATCTAGCAAGTAGGGATCACAAAACCAAGAATTAGCAAACAAAGCCGACTTGAGACGCAAAGAATGTGAAAAGCGCAAGAAACCGCTCAAGATCATGATATGCTCCTCCTCAAGTTGTGGTAGGTTTCATGTAGTGCAAAACAGATCATATGAGTTTCTTAGCATTATTTGTGCATGACCCTAAATATTTCTCCCCCTTTGGCAATGAACTCATTAAAAAGGCAAAAGAACAAGCAAATATGCAATGCATGAAAATAGAAATCTAAGGAGCTTCAACAATTATGTAAACAAGCATTTAACTTTGCTAACCATAACTATGGTGCCATGAAGTGTAAAGCCAATAGCTCCCAATCATGCAAAGATCAAAAATAGATAGCAAGGCATAAACACCATGAGCTATACAGGCTAAGCAGAAAGATTGACTAAGATAGAATCAAATTTTGCTCATCATGAGAAAATCTGCCACCACATGTGTAAGTACTCTCATCCAAGACAAAACAAGCGCCAAGTGAATCACAAGAATCTAGCCAGTTTCAATCTCAACAAGGGCAACAAGCACTCGCAAAAAATGAGCTCTACAAACGCTCACATATGAAACAGAGACTCAGTTGATCAAGTGATTATAGTTTATCCTCATGTGTCCTCTTATCCATGCGGAGGGTCACACCCCGAGGCTTCAATTCACAATGTTTGGATCTAGCATTATTGAATAGTTCTTGATCAAAGCACTTAACAGATTTTTTAAGATTATGCACAAGACAAAAGAGCATGCCTTTGCGGCAAAAGGAACACACGTTCCCACAATGTTTTATCATGAGCTAAACATTTGCAAAGCCTTCCATTTCACAAACATAAGGTGCCAAAGCTAAGACATCCTCTAGACTAGCCTTAATGCAAGCTTCAACAAGGATAAAAGCAATTATACACATGGTGAGCAAGTTTTAGCAATATTAGATTATAAGGTTCACAAGAATCTCAGTTTATCTTTAAGATTAGCAAGTTGCTCACATGAGTTTATAACAAGCCATCTAGAAAATCTAAGCATGAGAGATTACCATCATATCCATATAACTTAGCTCAAGCTCAATCATAGCAAAGAGAAATGCAAGAAAGTATAAGAATCAAAGCTCATCTACCAATGCATATATTACATATGAGATGCAATGCGAAAATGGTAAGATACATATATACAAGAGAAAATCAACTCCCCCTCAAATGATGCCATAGGGATGACAAACACCAAGCTCCCCCCGAAGAAAAGCATGTCTCGAAGCATCTAGGGGCTTGGTAAGGATATCAGCTAGTTGGTTTTTGGTATCAATGTATTGGAGCTCAACATCCCCCTTTTCAACATTGTCTCTCAGGAAGTGGAATCACACATTAATGTGTTTGACCTTACCATGTTAGACTGGGTTTTTGGCTAAGCATATGGCACTTGAGTTATCACACATGAGTGAAACACCCTTAAAAGTCATCCCATAGTCTCTCATGGTAGATACAATCCATAGGATTTGTGAGCAGCAGCTACATACTCAGCCTCTGTGGTGGATTGGGCAACACTTGATTGCTTACGAGAAGACCAACAGATCAAAGAAGTATCCAAGAAATGGCAAGTACCAGAAGTGCTCTTCCTATCAATTCTACACCCAGCAAAGTCCGCATCCGAATACTCAATGAGATCAAGAGATGAAGATGCAGAGTACCAAAGACCGAACTCAAGGGTGTATTTGAGATACCTGAAGATACGCTTGACAACCTTGTGATGAGTCACCCTTGGGGAAGCTTGAAAGCGAGCACAAAGACACACCGTAAAGTGTATGTCGGGTCTTGTCGCTGTTAGGTACAAGAGGGAGCCAATCATGCTCCTGTACTCCCTTTGATCCACCGCTTCACAGTCTTCATCAGAGTCAAGAGCCGTTGTAGTGGACATTGGTGTACATAACGGCTTCACATTGACCATGTCGAACTTTTTCAGGAGATCCTTCGTGTACTTGGCTTGATGTATGAAAATGCCTTGCTTGCACTGCTTGATTTGAAGCCCAAGAAAGAAGGTGAGCTCTCCCATCATCGATATTTGAAATTCACTTTCCATAACTTCCTGAAACCTGGACACAAGAGCATGAGAGGAATCACCAAAGATGATATCATCCACGTAAATCTGAACCATTAGAAAGTCATTGCCATACTTGAGAGTAAACAAGGTTTTATCAACACACCCCATGACATACCCACGCTCTAGCAAGAAGGTCTTAAACCTAGCATACCATGTTCTAGGTGTTTGCTTTAGCCCGTACAAAGCCTTCTGAAGTTTGTACACACGGTTTGGGTATTTGTGGTGCTTAAAGCCAGGGGGTGCCTCACATACACTTCTTCCTCTATGAAACCATTTAGGAACGCACTCTTGACATCCATTTGATAGAGTCTAATGTCCTTGGAGGCAGCAAATGCAAGCAAGATCCTAATGGCTTCTATGCGAGTAAGAGGAGCAAAGGTTTCACCATAATCTAAGCCCTCCACTTGGATAAAACCTTGAGCAACTAGCCTAGCCTTGTTTCTCACAACCTCACCATCCTCCCCATGTTTATTTTTGAACACCCACTTGGTTCATATGACATTGATATTTTTGGGAGGCTCTACAAGGGTCCAGACTTTGTTTCTCTCAATGTTTTTCAACTCCTCATGCATGGCATTAACCCAATGTTCATCAGATAGTGCGTGTCCAACATCCCGGGGTTCAAAGGTTGCAACAAAGAGAGAGTTGGTAAAGTAAGTGAGATATGCAGGCCTTGACCTTGTTGTCCTCTCATAGAGATTACCAATCATTTGTTGAGGTGGATATCGGCGCTGAATGTGGTGAGGAGCTTCTCTCTCAGAGAGTACCTCTCCCTCAACCATAGCTGGAGCTTGCTCGATAGCTGCTGAAGTAGATGTAGAAGCTTCAGGACCCTCTGTTGGAGTGGTGGTGGCAGCAGGAACAAGCTCAGATGTGAGATGGAATGAGTCATCATCGTCATTATCCAAGCCCTGTAGGTCCTCTTCTACAAAGATGCTCTCCTCCATCTCCTTAGTACCTACAGACTCAATCACATTCCTTGCACAAGAGTTTGATTCATCAAAGGTTACATCGCAGGACTCTACGATGGTGTTAGTCTCCCAATTCAAAACTCTGTAGGAATGACTATGAAGAGAGTAACCAAGAAAGATGTCATCGGAAGATCTTGACTCAAACTTATCAAGATTGCCGTGCTTGAGAATAAAACACTTATAACCAAAGGCACGCAAATGAGAAACCGACGGTTTTCTCCCAAAACGCAGCTCATAAGAAGTCACATTAAGAATTGAGCGCAAGAAAATCCGATTGGAAACATAGCAAGCAGTGCTAATGGCCTCAGCCCAGAACCGCCTCGGAGTCCTATGCTCATCGAGCATCGTCCGGGCCATCTCCACTAAGGTTCTGTTGTTTCTTTCAACCACACCGTTCTGCTGGGGAACCCGAGGTGCTGAAAACTGATGCTCAATACCATGCTAAAGACAGAAAGCATCAAAGGAGGAGTTCTTGAACTCGGTGTCATTATCACTGCGAATTGCTCGTAATGCACCAGGGAGTTCCTTAAACAACCTCAAAGCTAAGCTCCGAAAGTGATGAAACACTTCATCCTTGCTCTCAAGAAAGTAGACCCAAGCGTAGCGAGAGTAGTCATCAACAATCACAAGAACATACCACTTCCTACCCGCCGAACGAATCCGAGAAGGACCAACAGTGTCCATGTGAACCAACTCTCCAGGGTGTTCAGTCATCACCAAATTGATTAGTGGATGAGAAGCGGCAATCATTTTCCCATGACGACAAGGAGCACAAACCAAATCCTTATCAAATTTGAGCTTAGGCAATCCTCGGATTAAACCTAGGCCACTCAAGCGATATAACAAGTCAAAGCTTATGTGACCCAGTCTCCTATGCCATTTCCAGAGCTCAGAAGAATATTGAGCAAACAAGCACTTGTGAGAACCAGGAGAACCAGCAAAATTAGCCTGAAAAGCTCTGCCAATGCGAGAAAGCCCACAAACCAAGGAACAACTCGAATCAAGAACACAAGAAGCATTCGACTTAAAGCGTACTTTCAAACCAACATCAAGAAGCTGAGAGACAGAGAGGAGATTGTACTTGAGAAACTCAACCAAACCAACATCATTGAGAGTGATGTTCTTATTTACCTTTACCGCGCCTCTTCCCTTCACTCTTCCTCTCTTGTCATCTCCAAAGGTCACATACTTCCGACGCTTCAAGGGAGTGAGGCTGGAGAACCACTTTGCATTTCTGGTCATGTGGCGCGAACACCCGGAATCCATCAACCACTTGTTCTCCAAGCCTCTACCTGCTGCATACAAAGAACAAGAAGTGAAAGTCGATGGCTTAGTGCTGGGGTTAGTCAAAAAGCATTTGGGAATCCAGCATTTAACCATACGACCGGTAGTAGTCATCACAGTTCTTTGCACTTTATCATTCGAACGCATGGGACGAGAACCACGATGGGGAAAACGTGGCCTGTCAAAGCATCTCGACTCAAACCTTGAGTTGTGAGGATAGAAATCATCTATGTGAAAGCCAAATCCACGCGAGTGACGCTCACCACGATGGGGAAAACGTGGGGCGTCAAAGCGCTATTGCGCAAGGCCTCTGTTTCATGAATCAAAGCCATATGAGGAATGACCCTGTCCACGATAGGCACGAGAAAAAGAGCGAGGCTGAAAGTCAACAAAATCATCATAAAAAGAATCCCTAGTCAACTCAGCTTGCTTCCTCTTAATCCTCTTACGCCTAAAACAGAATTCATCCAAGTGGCCCTTGCGACCACAAAACATGCAAATGTAGACACTCTTAGGATTAGGCTTGGCTTGCATTGCAGGTTTGGATTTTGGCTTCTCTGTCTGCTTTGGGTTGAAGGAGGGTTTTAGATTGGGTGGATAGTATGTGTCAGTGGGTTTGATGGTGTTTTCCTCATCCTTATAGCTAGAGCTAGGTACAGACTTACTCACATTCTCACTCTCCTTGTCACATCTTTCAAATCCCAAATCCAAGTTATAGGTTGATCTAGAAGCACTCTCTTTCACTCTTGCCAAATCACTCTCAATCTTCTCTTCACTCACTAGGGTTCTCTGGAGCCTAGACACAAGATAGTCATTTTCCTGGACTAGGGCTTTGTTTTCCTCCCTAGTAATTACAAGCTTGTCCTTAAGAGAGACACACACCTCACAAGGTGGTGGAAGGACCTTAGAGCGAGTCTCATGAAGCAACTTGGACTCAAGCTCTTTGACTTTGAGGGACTGAGCTTCCAACTCATCTATGAGCTTGGGGCACTTCTGACATGCACCCAAAAGAGTTGGTCTAGCTTTGAACTCATCAAGTTCCTTGAGGACACTCTCAAGCTGACTGGCAACTTGAGCATGCACATTCTCCCTCTGTGCAAGATCACTCATCACAACTTGACAAGACTCACACTCAACAACAATGTCCTCATGAGCAAGCTTGGACCTAAGCGAAGCAATTTCATAATCAGCACTCTCTAACTTAGACATAAGCTCTCTACTCTCACGAACAGCACTGCGAAGCTTATCATCTTGCATGAGCAAAACATCGCGCAAATGATCAAGTTCAGAAGAGAGCTCATCGAGAGTGGGAGGTACCTCGCTTGTGTCGGAGTCGGATCCAGAGTCGGTGTCGTGGTCGTTCTTTGCCATGAAGCAAAGTCCGGTGAAGTCATCCTTCTTCTTGACTCGTGGCTTTTCAACCTCCTCCTCCGAGCTTGAAAGACCTTCGCTTTGTGTGAGGTCAATATCGCTCAAGGCGGCAACACAGGCGCGTGCAATGGCCTTGGCAAACTTCTTGGAGTTCTTGCCCTTCTTGTAGAAGCGGTTCTTCTTCTGCTTGAAATCTTCAGTGTTGTTGTTGCGGTACCCGGCCTTCTTCTTCTTCTTGAGACAATCAGCGATGAAGTGTCCCGGGTCACCGCACTCGAAGCAGGTTCTTGAACCACCTCCTCTTCTCTTCTTCCGGTTGTTGTAGAACTTTCTGAACTTCCTTGTGAGCAAGGACAGCTCCTCATCAGGAATGCACTCCATCTGTTCATCGAAAGCTGCAACAAAAGAAGACAAAGCAAACTCCAAGGAAGACTTGTCAAGTGAGGGGTTAGTTCGATGAGAAGTACAACTATGATCACCCTTCTGAGAACTAGAAAGCAAAACCATGCTAGAAGCAGGAATAGCAAGATTAGGACGAGATTTCCTAGACAATTCATGAGATTTCAGCTTCCTATACAGTTGCTCACAGTTCAGGGTATTGGATTCAGCAGTTTCTTCTAGAGCAGCAATTTTAATCCCCCAAATATTTTCATCAAGTGAGTACAGCAGTTGCTTAGCTCTATCATTGTCATTGTACACAAGGGTACCACAAGCCCGCAAGTTACACACAATTGCCTTAAACCTACGAAAAGTGTCATCTAGTGACTTGCCCGGTTTCTGTGTAAAGGTTTGGTACTGTCTATTATAAGAATCCTTACGCATAGACTTGACCTAGTTGGTACCCTCATGGTAAGTGCAGAGCTTATCCCAAATAGCATGAGCAGTATCAAGGTGTGCAACTCTATCATGTTTGCTCCTACCAAGTGCAGAAAGCAGAATATTGACAGCTTTGGAGTTGTTCTCATACCTGAGTAACTCACCTGCAGATGCAGTATTCAGGTCTTGTGGTATAGCATATTTCTGATCAACAATCTCCCAAATTGCACGTCCTTGACTCAGCAGATACGCCTTGGTCCGTGACTTTCAGTAGGGGAAGTCCTCTCCATCGTTCATCCACAGCTTGACAGCGTGCTTCTCCATGTCGCCTTCGGATCACAAAGTCGCTAAAGGTCAACTAGTGATCAAACCGGCTCTGATACCAATTGAAGGACCGAGAAGGCGACCAGAGGGGGGGGGGTGAATGAGAGCCAATTAAAATTCTCCAAGAGAACTTGGCCAATATCCCAAAAAGAAAAAGAGCCATTCGGATGGGTATTTCTCAGATCTTCATCGGACAAGTCCGATGGTCATCGAACATGTCCGATGGATCAAGTTGGCACAGGCTCTGGAGTCCAAGGGACTTGCCCAATACCTCGGACAAATTGACAATCGGACAAGTCCTATGGTCATCGGAGAAGTCCGACGGGGAAGTCCGACAGACTCAGAACAGCAATAGCGAACCACAAAGAAAAATTGCAAAACCTTATCAAACGAACTTCAAAAATCACGAAATTTGGACCAGATGATCCTCAATATATTACGACCCTTATCCTAGGAGATCAACTCAATTGGCTCAAGAAATCATCACGAATTTCAGATCTCGTGCCAAGAACACCAAAAAGTAGAAACTTGAGAAATCCTTCAAATCGAAGGTGCTAGAGCCAAGAATTCCATCAAGGATCCATAGAGGATTATCCTAGCTCATCCTAGCAACAAGTTTCTCAAGAAATCTGGGCCAAAAACTCGTCCAAAAGTGAGATCCAAAATCACCACGAAAATGCTTCCGAAAATAGGAAAAAAGGAAATTTCGGGATTCAAGTGAAGAGGGAAATCTTAAGCACGAAAATACTTCTCATATCATAGAATGGTGCTTACAAGATTCATATGTACAAGGCCAGGAAGCCACCCTCTTCCTCCCACTATTTGGAAGAGCAAGAGATGTCTCTCACACACCCACTACTCTCTCAAACATGAAGTCCTCTCCTAGCACTTTGATTAGAGTTCTAACACAAGGCTAATGGAAAAGAGTCCCCTCTCCCACTAGCCACACCTCTCTTTATATAGGCCTAGGGTCTATTGTCCACATAACCACTCTACCCTTGACCTACATAACACACCCACCTACCACCGGGGGCATAACCGTCCATCTTTCACCTCATCGCCTGAATGCAATCGGACGCTTCACGTCTTTACTTCATCTCACAGCAAGCTCTGTGATGATGCCACGTGCACCACCAACCATCGCTACCGGTTTTGAGGCCCAAACCGGGAAACCACCTTGTATGTCTCTCAAAGCGCGACTTCTCGATGTTGATGTGTGTCACCTTGTCCCGCGATCCTGACTACCAGCAAGTCTCTCCTAGTCCCTATCCATCGGGCCCCCTTATCACTTGCACTGGCATCCCGTTCGCCTTGACTTGGTCAACATGCCGTCTTCATCACCACCATGGTTTTGAGGCTCAACCGCGAAACCGTTCGTGCTTCTTGCCTCTCCATGTGTACGGTGTGGATCACCCTTGACTTCACCCATCATCCCGATCATCTGGCCCCAAGTCCCCTACTTGTGCCCGATCCTCTCGCTGTTGACCGCCAAGTCGACTCTAGTGACCTACATATCATGAGACAAGCAAACACATTTCCCATCTCTTACAACATCACCAATATCTCCACCAACTCCGGTTAGTCATAACCATGATATGCAAACTCATGCAATCCCTGGATTCCCGCATTTTAACTCAAACACCAAAACCACTCAAGTCAATTACTCATCACAAATATAGCAAATCATGGCACATATCCACATGGTTTCTCAAAGTGCTTGTTTGTTCAATCTTCTTCTGAGCTCTAGAAATGACATAGGAGACTAGTTCACATGAGCTTTGACTTGCTTTGTCATTTGAATGGCCTAGGTTTGATCCGAGGATTGCCTAAGCTCAAATTTGATAAGGATTTGGTTTGTGCTCCTTATCGTCATGGAAAAATGATTGTCGCTTCTCATCCACCAATTAATTTGGTGATGACTGAACACCTTGGAGAGTTGCTTCACGTGGACACTGTTGGTCCTTCTCGGGTTCATTCGGTGGGTGGGAATTGGTATATTTTTGTGATTGTTGACGACTACTCTCGCTACTCTTGAGTTTACTTTCTTGAGAAAAAGGATGAGGTGTTTCATCACTTTCAGAGCTTGGCTTTGAGGTTATTCAAAGAACTCCCTGGTGCATTACGAGCAATCCGTAGAGATAATGGCACCGAGTACAAGAACTCCTCCTTTGATGCTTTCTGTCTTGAGCATGGTATTGAGCATCAATTTTTAGCAACTCATGTCCCTCAGCAAAATAGTATGGTCGAAAGAAAGAGCAGAACATTGGTGGAAATTGCCTGGACGATGCTCGATGAGTATAGGACTCCGAGGCGGTTCTAGGCTGAGGCCATTAGCACTGCTTGCTATGTTTTCAATCGATTTTTTTGCGCTCAATTCTTAATGTGAGTTCCTATGAGCTATGTTTTGGGAGGAAGCCATCTATTTTTCATTTGCATGCCTTTGGTGGCAAGTGCTTCATTCTCAAGCGTGGCAATCTTGATAAGTTTGAGTCGAGATCTTTTGATGACATCTTTCTTGACTACACCCTTCATGGTCATTCCTATAGAGTTTTGAACTTAGAAATTAACACCATCGTAGAGTCCTACGATGTAACTTTTGATGAATCAAACTCTTGTGCAAGCAATGTGGTTGAGACTATAGGTAACAGGGAGACGAAGGAGAGTATCTTTGTAGAAGAGGACCTATCGGGCTTGGATGATGATGATGATGAGTCATTCCATCCCACATCCGATCTTGTTCCTGCTGCTTCCACCACTTTAGCAAAGGATCCAAAAGCTTCTACATCGACCTCAGCAGCTGTCGAGCTAACTCCTGCTGTGGTTGAGGGGGAGGTACACTCCGAGAGAGAGAGGCTTCTCACCACATTCAGCGTCAACATCCACCTCAACAGATGATTGGTATTCTCTATGAGAGGACAACAAGATTAAGGTTTGCTCATCTCGCCTGATTTACCAATTCTCTATTTGTTGTCACCTTTGAACCTAGGGATGTTGGACACGCACTACCTGATAAACATTAGGTTAATGTCATGCATGAAGAGTTGGAAAACTTTGAGAAGAACAAAGTGTGGATCCTAGTAGATCCTCTTGTTGGTGTCAATGTCATAGAAACTAAGTGGGTGTTCAAAAAAAAGCATGGGGAAGATGGTGAGGTTGTGAGAAACAAGGCTAGGCTTGTTTCCCAGGGTTTCAGTCAAGTGGAGAGCTTAGACTATGGGGAAACCTTTGCTCCTGTTGCATAAAAGCCATTAGGATCTTCCTTGCATTTGCTGCCTCTAAGAGCATTAAACTCTACCAAATGGATGTCAAGAGTGCTTTTCTAAATGGTTTCATAGAGAAATAGGTTTATGTGAGACAACCACCCGGCTTTGAGCACCACAAATACCTAAACCATGTGTACAAGCTTTAGAAGGCTTTGTACGGGCTAAAACAAGCACCTAGGGTGTGACACCCTAGATATCTCACTTCTATTTAACAAATATGAAGAGCACAGATCATGAATATGATAGCATGAAATAATAAAGACTCACTCCCATATTTACTTAATTCCAGGCAATTAGAAACCCTGCAAACCTATTGTGAGCAAAATAAAAATTTTATTATATAACATATGCCAAATAAATTCATAATCATGTTAGTAATATTAAAATAGAATTTAATGAGTATTTTACAATGTTTGGAAATACCCCAAATAATTAATTGAAACCTAGGAACCTTTCAAATTTGAATTTAAATACAGAAATCTCCATAACATTTCTGACCAAATAGGTCCCTCCAGAGCACCAGGAATATCATAGAGGACCATTGTGCAAAATCCCAACTTAATTGGAGGCTCCTAGCTATTTGTTTTGGAATTTCCATTGACCAGGGACCTTTTTGTAAGGATCTAAATCTCCAAGAGGGTTCAGAGGAAAATCTTTTTCCCTCTCCTTCCACTGGCGCAGAGCTTCCCCGGCGCAACGGCTCTTCTCCGGCACACGCCACCGCCTGCACCCCTCCGCCTCGGGAGCTCGCGAGCAACAGCGCTGCTGGCCTGCCCCTCTGCTCACCCCGTGCTGTCCCGTCCTACCGACCGCGCGCCAACGACCTCTTCCCCCTCCCTGCACGCCATTGCCATGGCCGACCTGCCGGACTTCAATTCCCGCCATTTCTCCCGCTCCCACTCCCCACTTGTCCCTCTTCCCTCTGGGCAATTCAAAGCACACCGCAAGCCTCACAATCTCTCACTCATTCTCTCGCTCCCTCTGCCCTCTCCCTCTCCCGCTCGTTTTCTCCTTGCACCCCGCCATCATCGAGCGCAAGCTCGAGCTTGAGCTCCCCGACACCAGCCGAGAGCCCCGCGCACCCGTCCACTTCCCCTCTAGCTCCCCAGGCTACTCACTCGGCAATTCCCTGTGCGTGCTCGATCAGTTCGAAGAAAAACTGACGCGAACCCCTTCGGTGAGCTCCTCCGTTGCCGGCCAAAATTTGGTACTCTCGGTGAGTCTCATCGCCAATCTTTTTTCTCCCACATGCGTAAACCACCTACGCGCCTCCCTGACCCATTTCTCCTTTGTTTCCTCCACTCAAGTCACCGGCAATCACTTTTCCCTGGCCGCCGTCTCTGCTCCGCCCAATCCAAAGCCGCTCCTGTAACATCCTAGCCCAAGGCTTAATAGGATTGATAGAATACTTATATCAACAAATTGTAACTTCTTTTTCGGAAGCTCATCCCCAAAGAACTTCAAAGTTAAGCGTGCTTGGCCTGGAGTAATTTAGGGATGGGTGACCGATCGAGAAGTTTGTCCCGGGTGCGCACGAGTAAGGACAAAGTGCACAGAAAAGACATGTGTTGGTCTATGAGGATAGTCTTGAGATTCTAGAGAGCTGCCAGGATAAGCGAGCCCGACCTTGGAGGGGCGAGACGTTACAATTGGTATCAGAGCCGACCCTCGCGATTTCACGGGCGCGTGGGGTCGCAGTTGCGCAGGCATGGTGTGCATGGCTGTTGTGAGCCCGGAGTGGTCACACAGCATGGCACATGCGCTGGCATTGGGCATACAGACGAGGCCAAGAGGGGACGTTTCTGGCTTGGGGTTGATCGACGAGGACGTCGATCTTCTAAGGGGGTGAGAGTGTAACATACTAGCCCATGGCTTAATAGGATTGATAGAATACTCATACCAACAAGTTGCAACTTCTTTTTCGGAAGCTCATCCCCAAAGAACTCCAAAGTTAAGCATGCTTGGCCTGGAGCAATTTAGGAATGGGTAACCGACCGGAAAGTTTATCTCGAGTGCGCACAAGTAAGGACAAAGTGCAGAGAAAAGACATGTGTTGGTCTGTGAGGATAGTTTTGAGATTCTAGAGACCTGCCAGGGTAAGCGGGCCCGACCTCGGAGGGGCGGGACGTTACAGCTCCACGACGAGCTCCTATCTTCGGCCCTCCTCGTCGCACTCCAACTCGATGCCGGTGACCGTCTCGTCCCCGTGAAGCTGTAGGAGAAGACGGAGTCCAGTTTGGTGCTCCTTACCGATCCCGTGACAGCCGAAGACCTCCGCTCCGTCGTCTCTCATCGCCGACCCCCTCCCGGTGAGCCTCCGTCCTCGCCAACCCCCTAGACATGTTTGCCTCGACATGCGTATCATGTGCGTAGTCCCGCGGCGAGCTTTCCTCTCGCGCAGCCGTCGGCGGTGAGCTTTGACCGCTCTCCGGCGAGTCCTCGGCGCGGCTGACCCCCTGCACACTGGCGCCTACTAGCAGCTGATGTGTCACCGACGTGTTCGGCGCGGCTGACCCCCTGCACACTGGCGCCTACTAGCAGCTGATGTGTCACCGACGTGTCCGCTGATGTGTCGCTGATGTGGCGCATACGTGGCAATCCCTTAACCCAGAAAATACCAGAAAAATCCCAGAAATTGCTAAACACTTTGGAAAATTATAGTAAATCAAATTCAAATCCAGTGAAGCTCAAACAAATTTTGTTAGGTTCATCTTAAAGAGCTTTATTTTAGTAAAATGATAAATCATAGCCTCTGTACATATATTTTTAATATTGCATTAAATTGCCAAAATACTAAATAATTAATCAGAAATTCTATGAATAAAATTAAATCCTGATTTTTGGCATGCTTAGTAAAAACATGATTATCTACAACCCCAAATTTTGGTTGGTAAAAATATAAATTTTTTTGCTCTGGAATTTATTTAGTGTGTTTGCTTAAATTAATTCTAGTAATTATTCTTTAAATTATCTGCCCATGCCACTTGGCCTAAAAATCACTCGTGTAAGTCTCTGTTCACAGTAAATCACACATGTCCAGAAACATAAATTTACTTAATTAATTAATTTAATTGCTCATAACATTCATTTACCTTATTTAATTGCATAAAGAATATATAGACCTAAAATCTTAAATAACAACTTTACTTCTCTGAAGCATATGGCTTTGAGAACATTATAATAATTTTAATTGACATTAAAATTTTATGTGCTTGCATGCATCATGTCGTTGCATTCAACGGTATTTCGCTAATGGCGTTAATACAATTTTATCATATAGGCAACGACAACTAGGAGCAAGAAGAGGATTTTCAGAAGGACGTTGACCCTCAAGAGCAGGAAGCTGTAGTTGCTAGCACTAGCATCGATCCAGGCAAGCCCTGGTTTATATTCGCCTCTTTACAAATTTTGCTAGTTTACAATAATACTGGTGTCTATAATTAATGTTGCATTAGGTCATAGGAGTTGATTGAAACCCACCCTGCATGATATCCAAATGACCTATGCTATTGTCTTAGAACTTGGTGCTATGCTTAGTAATTGCTAGTCTCGTTAAGAAGGTATTACTATTACTAAGGAATGAACTTGACTACTGGAACGGAAATTATTAAAAGAAGTTTATTTTATGTTATGACCGGGCAGGGATAATGCATGTGTAGGTTAGCAGCAATACATGGGTGTTGACTGTAGTAGCCCTGCCTTGTCGAACCTAGGACCGTCCGTGGTCGGCCCCTTGATCAAGTGTTGAACAGTACCGAATGCATGCTAGCTTATGGGCATTAGTAAACCGATGTAGCATTAAAGGTCACTTGCATTGAGAACGGTTAAGGTGCGTTGGTCATTGACCCTCCTGCTGCTGGAGTGGGTGGTTCACACCACGAAGTACTGTTGGCAGAACGGCATGCCCACTCGATGTCACCACACTCGGGCTGAGGTGTAGGTGTTTTTCTTGCAAAAGATTGCCATATACGACCTTAATTGGTGCGTATGTATCGTGCATCTCGGGTTTTTCCAGCTGGTGTAAATCGATTGCAATTGCTGTCCCTCGCAGTAATGAGTACCACTTGGTCCCCGCGCCAATCGCGTAGTTGCACCTAATATTATGGAATGGATCATGTTGCTTATTGATGTTGATGATTCTTATTATTATTATTGCTCTTATGTTGTATTAATTTTATATATTATTTTATTATCCTTGTTGTAACTAAAGTTATATTTCGGCTCAACCCATTTAAATTGACAATTAAAACTTGATAGAACTAATAGGTTGTTTAGTGCGAGTCCTTTTAAACAAGCCACCTATTAGAGCCTCTACATGTGTAGGTGTCCGACGGGTAAGTATTGCTGAGTAATTAGTACTCAGGCTTTGTGCCATTGTGTTTTCCAGGTAATGAAAAAATAGAATTGCATGTAGATGTGATGCCCTGGGACATGCAAGTCCCTGAGGGTTGGACCGTCCACTGGGACTTCGAATCGCCGCCGTAGTGATGTTGCTTGTTGCTAGGGTGATGATCCTTCGGGCATGGATCACCACCAGGTTGTACCGTCGAGCATAGTTCCTTTACGCATTCGCTTCCGCTGTTTCAAAACATTTATGAACTTGTATTAATTCCATTGCACTCTGAATCATCGTATCAATGTAATATTTAACTTAAATTTGGATCAATGTTGTATTATCAAGTGTCTACACTATCAGCACCATCGGGACCTCGATCCTCTGGGAAGGGGCGCCACATAAGACATGGTATGCTAGGCTTAAGACCTTCTTGCTAGAGCGCGGGTATGTCATGGGGTGTGTTGACAAAACCTTGTTCACTCTAAAGCATGACAATGACTTTCTAATGGTTCAGATTTATGTGGATGATATCATCTTTGAAGGTTACTCTCATGCTCTTGTGTCCAGATTTCAGGAAGCTATGGAAAGTGAATTTCAGCTGTAGATGATGGGCGAGCTCACCTTCTTTCTTGGATTTCAAATCAAGCAGTGCAAGCAAGACACTTTTATACACCAAGCCAAGTGCACGAAGAATCTCCTAAAGAAGTTTGACATGGTCAATGTGAAGCCGTTGTTTACACCAATGTCCACTACAACGGCACTTGACCCTGACGAAGACTGTGAAGCGGTGGACCAAAGGGAGTACAGGAGCATGATCGGCTCCCACTTGTACCTAATGGCAACAAGATCCGACATACACTTTGTGGAGTGTCCTTGTGCTTGCTTTCAAGCTTCCTCAAGGGTGATTCATCGCAAGACTATCAAGCGCATCTTCAGGTATCTCAATACACTCTTGAGTTCGGTATTTGGTACTCTGCATCTTCATCTCTTGATTTCATTGGGTATTCAGATGCAGACTTTACTGGGTGTAGAATTGATAGGAAGACCATATCTGGTACTTGTCATTTCTTGTGTACTTCTTCGATCTGTTGGTCTTCTCATAAACATTCAAGTGTAGCTCAATCCACCATAGAGGCTTTGTATGTTGTTGCCGCTAGCTGATGTTCACAAATCCTATGGATTATGTCCACCATGAGAGACTATGAGTTAACCTTTAAGAGTGTTCCACTCATGTGTAATAACTCCACTGCCATATGCTTAGCCAAGAACCCAATCCAACATGGTAAGGTCAAACATATTAATGTGTGATTCCACTTCCTAAGAAATAATTGTGGGATATATATACCAGGGCTACCTTACTACTCGGATATATTGCCCGAGTGGGCCAGGGTCCAATAAAGATAAAGCCCATGAAGATAACTACTCGGATTATTACTTGGAGTACACGACAAGTCAATACTAGAGATAGAAAGTTAGAGATAGAACCCTAGTCAGAAGTCATGTTGTAACCGACTAGGACACTTGCCATGTAACCCTGCCCCCCGGATATATAAGGAGGGGCAGGGGCTCTCTCATAGACAACCTGCATCATATCTGCATAATACACCACATAACACAGGACGTAGGGTTGTTATCCTCCGGAGGCCCCAACCTGTCTAAACCTTGCGTCTTGTGTGTCCATTGACTCTCGGTCTCGCGCATGCCTCTACCGATAAACAAGGATCATGGGTAGCCCTATGATCCACTGCCGATATTAGTGTCGACAGTTGGCGCGCCAGGTAGGGGCGGTGCGAAGATCGACTTGTTGAGTTCAATGGCAAGTTTTTGAGAAAAGTTGGATCTTCATCGACAACGATCAAGCGGAGGCAACAACTCCATCGGGCGAGGCGGCATACACGTATAGTAGCAGTGCTGCATGCGCGATGCTGTGTTGCGTTGTTTTGCTGCAATCGACGTCCGAGGACTCAGCGAGTATCAAGGTACGAAATCCTCAGTGAGTCTGGATCACGTACGGTGGCTATACTTGGAAGCCAAATCCAAGTTTACGCGTCTCACAAGGAAGGAGTCCGAGTTATCGTGACGGATGACTTGGGCGTGCATTGGCCGAGTTGTGTGATAACACTAGGGAAGATAGCGGTCCTATATCTGAGAGGAACGTGTTACCAACAACACTGATCAATGTCATCGTCCACCGGTCACTCGACGACTCGACTAATCATTCGGCGACACAATCACTCAACGACTCGGGACAACAAGTAACTCGCTGACTCGTTCATCGGCTTGATGGTTCAGTGACATGCTCGGGGGCTCGTCTACGACTCGCCAAATATCAAAACTAAGTTACATTTATAATTTTTGTATTCTACCAATTCAATTTGAAGGTCGTAGGTTCTTCATCTTACTGTGATCGTTTTAAGTTTCTTTTGAACTCATCTTTTTACCTTGACAATATTGGTCAATAATTTTTCTCGGTTGATTTCGACTCGTTCGTGTTTGGCCGAATGAGTTTAGCAGTACACAAGTGGTATTAGGAGGAGTTTAGCTGTTTTGCTTAGTTGCCCGTCTGACTCCCATTACCCAAGTTGGTCAGTCTAGCTCTATGGCTCATGTCGTTTATCAAAATCATCGTGCACATCGTTCTTTTAATGAATCTTGTTTGTTTTTTATGTCTGTTGGTTGAATGATCGATTATTTCTACCAGTACTCTAAGCAAACATAGGCCTTAGATGAATAACAGAAATCCAACAGACTTAGATATTAAAGGCGTTGTTTCATCAATATTTTATATTAATTTTACATATAACTATATTATTTGTATTCTTATATTATAGTTATCTCGTCGATATCACTCGGCCACGGAGCGCCGAGTCATTGAATCACTCGGTCATGGAGCGCCGAGTCATTGGATCACTCGGTCATGGAGGGCCAAGTCATTGGGTCACTCGACCATGATCAACTACTCATGATTTTGGTCGGAATTATTTCCAGAAGGGCTATCATGATCATGGTTCATGATTTTACTCAATATTGGAGAGCCCTGCAAGAGTTGATATTGTTTACTTGGAATCACGCCCGGGGGCTCTTATACTTATTATATTGGATCAAGTATCACCCGGATATTTTGATGACTGCTATGCTTGATATATCTTATCAAGTATCACTCGGATTCATTAGTATCAATGGCTCCTTTTGTTAGTTAGGGGGAGTGGTAGAACCAATCTTGGGAGCTACCATATTAAAACTCCTCATCAAATCAGTCGGAGAAAGTGGTAGATCCAGATTTACATACGGTGTTATTATTTTTGACTCACAAGATATTTTATGATCTAAATACCTTCTGAGTCGGGGGCTATACCTACACCTAGTAGGTGGATTTTCCCCCCGCATATAGATATTATTTGGCGCATAATTCTTTTTGAAGATTCTTAGGAGACCTTTACAAGTTTGTTATTGTACAAGAAAAAAGTTAATCATATTCATGACGAAGCATTAGTCAATCAATTGAAGATCAATAACTAACTTGCAAATCTCTTAGGGGCTACTGTGGGATATATATACCAGGGATACCTCACTACTCGGATATATTGTCGAGTGGGACGAGGTCCAATAAAGATAAAGCCCAAGAAGATAACTACTCGGATTATTACTTGGAGTACACGACAAGTCAATACTAGAGATAGAAAGTTAGAGATAGAACCCTAGTTGGAAATCATGTTGTAACCAACTAGGACACTTGCCATGTAACCCTGCCCCCAGGATATATAAGGAGGGGCAGGGGCTCTCTCATAGACAACCCGCATCATATCCGCATAATACACCACAGAACAGAGGACGTAGGGTTGTTATCCTCCGGGAGGCCCGAACCTATCTAAACCTTGCGTCTTGTGTGTCTATCGACTCTCGATTTCGCGCATGCCTCTATCGATAAACAAGGATTATGGGTAGCCCTATGATCCACTACCGATATTAGTGTCGACAATAATGTTGAGAAGGGAGCTGTTAGGCTCAAATACATCAACACCAAAAACCAATTGGCTGATATCCTTACCAAGCCCCAAGATGCTTCACGATTCACTTTTCTTCGAAGGGAGCTTATTGTTTTCCATTTGTGGGATATATACCAGGGATACCTCACCACTCGGATATATTACCGAGTGGGCCGGGGTCCAATAAAGATAAAACCCATGAAGATAACTACTCGGATTATTACTTGGAGTACACGACAAGTCAATATTAGAGATAGAAAATTAGAGATAGAATCCTAGTCGGAATCATGTTGTAACCGACTAGGACACTTACCATGTAACCTTGCCCCCCGGATATATAAGGAGGGGCAGGGGTTCTCTCATAGACAACGATATCATATTCCGAATAATACACTACAGAACACAGGACGTAGGGTTGTTATCCTCCGAGAGGTCCGAACCTGTCTAAACCTTGCGTCTTGTATGTCCATCGACTCTCGGTCTCGTGCATGCCTCTACCGATAAACAAGGATCATGGATAGCCCTATGATCCACTGTCGATAATAATATCGACAGTTTGCGCGCCAGGTAGGGGCCGGCGCGGCGATCAGCATGTCGAGTTCGATGGCCTCAGTCTATTTTAAGATTTGATGGCGATCTGACCGGCGTTGAAGCGCACGAGTCATCTTATCTTCATCGAGCAGCTCTCAGCGAAGTTGATGATGACATCTTCACGTGCATCAATCAAGAGATGCCAGCCAGTCGAACCTCAAGACGGCGAGTTCATCCATCAAGCTGAGAGAAGTCGGCGTATATTCGTGAAGTCTTGGCTGCATACGGAGGCGAAGTCCAAGTTCACGATCACGAGAAGAAAAGCCTCGTCACTGGAGTCGGGGAGTTAATTTCCAAAGCATCTGTGAGTCGACGAGTTGATTTCTAAAGCAGGTCAACTGATTCCGAGTTGGCATCATGGCCGTACAGTACACGGGAGCAACAAGGAAGTTCCTTTCCTTTTTCTATTCTTGCCATATTATTTTATTTAATACGTGTGCTAATCAAGTTCATTAGCTGAAACTCATCACGTGATATTTGTTGCATGTGTACGAGCTGCATGATTCATGGTCGGTCTCTCACTCGCCGTACATGCAACTCGATTAGCCTTCACGTACCGTGGCGGGTGTGCTTACGTAACCCACATCTCTCTAGTGGAAGCGCCGACTGCTGGACATACAGACAATGTTTTGACCAGCAACACAGCAATCGAGTCCAACTTGAACTTTGGAAAGCTTCGTGCTTGCATACGAAAAGGGAAGGATTTTTTCATTATTTATTCTTTTCATAATAATTTATTCATTATGTTATATGCTAATCAATTTGGTTAGCTGACAGCTAATCACGCAATACTTCTTTTTGCATGTACGTAAGTTTCTGGAGGCTGATTTTCCAAACATAGCATGGCTTCCAACACACTCGTGACATTAGCTACTGGCTTCGTCATCATGGTGCTTGGTCAGCATCGCCGTGACTCGACGGACGGTCACTCGGCAATCACCACAACTCGATGACATCGACTCGGCCACTCGGCAATATCGTCACACGATGCTGCATTTGACGACTTAGCGCTTTGGTATTTTCGACCACTCAACGATACCATCTACTATGACGACGCTTCCGACAGCTCGATGTTTCGACGGACCCGGTCACCCGAAATCTGTGCCACTCGGCAACATCGCCGTGACTTGGTTACTCGGCAACTCTGTCAATCACTCGGCAAGGCAACTCGGCGACTTGCAATTTTATGAGTCAGATAATGAATCACTTGGCGACTTGGTCGCCGGCTTGATGATCCAGTGGCGTGTCGAGGGTTCCTCCACATATCGTCGGTCATTGCAGAGCTAAGTTATTTAATTTGTTATAATTTTTTATTTCATATTTGCTGGAATTCAAGGCCATAGGTTCTTAGTCTTACATGGATGGATTTTAAGTTTCTTCTTCACTTATTCTTTTTTGCATCTAAGAGTTGATCATCCATACGAGATGTGTGACATTCGTTAGATCAAATCATGTGTTTGTTGCTGGGAAGAGGCTGATGCTAAAGATGGCAATCCAAGTCGCACTAGACCGATGGCTCGACAATTTGATGATGTAATGGTTTGTCTACACGGCCAGTGGCTCAAGCAATTCGGATCGTATACATGACCCATACTTGATAGGGAAGTTTTATTTTTTTCATATTTGTTATTCCATATTATTTTATTCTATATATTATACTGATGAGTTTGATTAGTTGAATCTTATTAGTATTGTTAGTTTCTTTTGCATGGACGTGAGTAACATGCATGGTATCCATAGACCTGAGACTTGCAGATTTGGAGCTCACTGACATGGTGAGTGGGCATCACAATAGCTCGACAACTCAGCGATTTGATAATTTGGTTGACTTGACCAATCACTTGGCGTGGTGACTAATCACTTGGTGTGGCAATTCGATGATCTGCGATTTGATAGATGATGACTCGATCGCTGGCTTGATGATCTAGCGGTGTGCTCGGGGGCTCGTCAACGACTCATCTATCATCATAAAGCTAAGTAAATTTTATAGTTTTTTATTCATAACATATTGATATGAAGACCGTAGGTTCTTCATCTTACAGTCATAATTTTGAGTTTCTTTTGAACTCCTCTTTTTTCCTTGACAATATTGGTCAATAATTTTTTTTAATTAATTTTAACTTGTACATGTTTGGCCAAATGAGTTTTAGCAATATACAAGTGGTATCAGGTGGAGTTCAGCAGTTTTGCTTAGTTGCCCGTGTGACTCCCATTACCCAAGTTGGTCAGTCTAGCTCCATAGCTCATATCGTTTGTCAAAATCATCGTGCATATCGTTCTTCTAATGAACCTTGTTTGTTTTTTATGTCTGTTAATTGAATGATCAGTTATTTCTACCAGTACTCTAAGCAAACATAAGTCTTAGACGAATAGCAGAAATCCAACAGATTTAGATATTAAAGGCTTTGTTTCATCAATGCTTTATATTAATTTTACATATAACTATATTATTTATGTTCTTGCATTACAGTTATTTCATTGATATCACTCAGTTATGGAGCGCCGAGTCATTAGATCACTCGGTCACGGAGTGCCGAGTCATTGGATTACTCGACCATGATCAACTACTCATGGTTTCTAGAATTTTGATCCCTCGGACCTTTTGAGCTGTTATGTCAGGGGCTCGTCTTTAGCTCGATGAATATTAAGCAACTAAGTATTTTTATAATTTCAATTTTATTCATCTAATTAAAGGCCGTAGGTTCTTTAACTTAGGGATGATTTCTTTCTCCATAATCTTGATGCATTAGACTCTTGGTATTACCTTAACTCGCATATGATTGACCGAGGGAGTTCTTAGTCTTCATAGTTCATATCGTTTATTGAGGACCTAGGCGGCTTTTTACCTTGACTCACATGTTCATCCGAGTGAGTTCTTAGTCTCCATGCTTCATGTTGAACGTTAAGAAAGTTGTTTAGTAGTATTGGTACTTGATATTTACTGGTTGTGAGAGTTAGGCTCGAGTTCATACAGTACTTAATCACCTAATACAACCCAGCATCTATTGCATTTCTGGCAATGGATCAATATTGTTATTATATATATGTATCACATATTGAATACATTGTTTGATTTATCAGTGTACTACCTATTGAATACATTGTTTGTTTTATTAATGTATTATCTTTTGAGTACATTGTTTGTTTTATATATGTATTATTTATTGAATATATTATTTGTTTTATTGATGTATTATTTATTGAATATATTATTTTCATGGATTATAGTAGCTATATCAACTGAAGCTACTTTATTGACATCACTCGATTTTGTTATCCCGAGTTATTGGATCATTCAGCTTCATTATTGGATCACTCGGCCTTCTTGTCCCGAATCATTATATCATTCGGCTATATTATTGGATCACTCGGCTATTATTGATTACTTATGATTTTACTCAATATTAGAGAGCTCTACAAGAGTTGTTATTTTTCACTCGGGATCACGTCCGGGGGCTGCTATACTTGTTATATTTAATCAAGTATTGTTTGGATATTTTTTATGGCTCTTATACTTGTTATATTGGATCAAGTATCATATGGATATTTTGATGACTGCTATACTTGATATATCTGATCAAGTATCACTCGGATTCATTAGTACCAATGGTTCCTTTTGTTAGTTGGGAGGAGTGGTAGAACCAATCTTGGGGACTACCGTATTAAAACTCTTCATTGAATCAGTTGGGGACAGTGGTAGATCAAGATTTATATATGATTATTTTTGACTCACAAGATATTTTGTGATCTAAATACCTTCTGAGTCGGGGGCTATACCTATACCTAGTAGCTGGATTTTTTCCCTGCATATGGATATTATTTGGCGCATAATCCTTTTTGAAGATTCTTGGAGACCTTTACAAGTTTGTTGTTGTACATAAAAAAGCTTAATTATATTCATGGCAAAGCATTAGTCAATCAACTGAAGATCAACAACTAACTTGCAAATCTCTCGGGGGCTACTGTGGGATATATACCAGGGATACCTCACCACTCGGATATATTGCTGAGTGGGCCAGGGTCCAATAAAGATAAAGCCCATGAAGATAACTACTCGAATTATTACTTGGAGTACACGACAAGTCAATATTAGAGATAGAAAGTTACAAATAGAATCCTAGTCGGAATCATGTTGTAACCGACTCGGACACTTACCATGTAACCTTGCCCCCTGGATATATAAGGAGGGGCAGGGGTTCTCTCATAGACAACGATATCATATCCCGAATAATACACTATAGAACACAGGACGTAGGGTTGTTATCCTCCAGGAGGTCCGAACCTGTCTAAACCTTGCATCTTGTATGTCCATCGACTCTCGGTCTCGCGCATGCCTCTACCGATAAACAAGGATTATGGGTAGCCCTATGATCCACTGCCAATAATAATATCGACACCATTCTTATGGCATCATTTGAGTGGGAGTTGGTGTTCTCTTATATATATGTATCTTACCGTTTTGTATTGTATCTCATATGTAATATATGCATTCGTAGATGAGCTCTGATTCTTATGCTTTCTTGCACTTCTCTTTGCTATGATTGAGCTTGAGCTAAGTTGTGTGGATGTGATAGTAATCTCTCATGCTTAGATTTTCTAGATGGCTTGTTATAGATTTTTTTGAGCAACTTGCTAATTTTAAAGGTAAAATTAGCTTCTTGTGTACCTTATGAACTAATCTTTCTAAAACTTGCTCACCATGTGTATAATTGCTTTTATCCTTGTTGAAATTTATATTGAGGCTAGTCTAGAGGATATCTTGGCTTTAGCACCTTGTGTTTGCGAAATGTGGCTTTACAAATGTTTAGCTCATGATGGAACATTATGGGAACATTTGTTCCTTTTGCCGCAAAGGCATGCTCATTCTTATGCTTTTAATTTGAAAAATAAGTTGATTGTGCTTCGAAGTCTCGGGGTGTTTGCCGCACCCAGTCGTGCGACCCTCCGCATGGACTAGAAGTAACATAAAAATACTAAATCCAAACATTGTACTTCGAAGCCGCGGAGTGTTTGCCCTACCCAGTCTTGCGACCCTCCGCATGGATTAGAAGATACACGAGGATCACATAAGAATAATGCTTTTCTCTTTTCTTATGAGTCTCTATTGCATATGTGAGCGTTTGTAGATCTTATTTTATGTGAATGCTTGTTGTCTTGGTTGAGATTGAGACTGTCTAGATTCTTATGATTCACTTGACACTTGTTTTGCCTTGGATGGGATTACTTACACATGTGGTGGCAACTTTTCTCATGAGGAGTAAATTTGATTCTATCTAAGCTAGTCAATCTTTTTGCTTAGCATGTATAGCTCTTGGGGTTTTTTTATCTTTGTATGATTGTGAGATATTGCTTTTACACTTCATAGCTCTATACCTATGATTAGCAAGGTTAAATGCTTGTTTGCATAATTATTGAAGCTCCTTAGGTTTGCATTTTCATGCATTGCATGTTTGCTTGTTCTTTTGCTTCTTTGATAAGTTAGTCGTCAAAGGGGGAGAAAATATTGGGTTATGCACAAATAATGGTAAGAAACCTTAAAATGATCCATTTTGCATTATATGAGACCTACCACAAGTTGAGGAGGAGCATATCATATCTTTGAGCCTTTTTCACATGCTTTTCACAATCTTTGCGTTCTTGAATGGCTTTCTTTGTCAACTCTTGGTTTTGAGATCCTGCTTATGCTAGATGGCTACTTTTCACCTTTTATTTGGGTTTGGCCACTTGGATGTGCTTATTCGGTTTCACATTTTAAATCTCTAAGCTTTGTGGATTTGATGTTGTTAATGTACTCATCAAGGGGGAGATTGAGAAACCATGTGGATATCAGGATATGTGCCATGGTTTCCAATATGTGATGAATAATTAACATTGGTTGAGTTCGGTGTTTGAGTTGAAATCTGGGAATCTAGGGATTGCATGAGTTTGTGCATGTCATGGTTTTGACTAACCGGAATTGCTAAAGATGTTGGAGAGTTTGAAGGAGATAGGAATTTGTTTGTTTGTCTCATGATGTGTAGGTCACTGGAGTCAACTTGGCGGTCAACAGCGAGAGGATTGGCCATAAGTAGGAGACTTGGGGCCAGACAATTGGGAGGCCGGGTGAAGTCAAGGGTTATCCACACCGTACACATGGAGAGGCAAGAAGCACGGACTATTTCGTGGTTGAGCCTCAAAACTGTGGGTGGTGACAGCGGGGTTGACCAAGTCAAAGGTGATGGAGCATTGGTGCAAGTAGAGGCTTCCAATGGACCAGAGGCAAGAGAGACTTGTCGGCGATCGTGAAGTCTTGCTTTGGTGGAAGTGAGCATGAAGTCGCGCTTTGAGAAGCATGCAAGGCGGTTTCTCGGTTTGGGCCTCAAAACCGGTGGCGGTGGTTGGTGGTGCACGTGGCATCATCATAAAGCTTGCTTTGAAGCAAAGCAAAGTCATGGGGGCTCGAGGGTGTTCGGGTCACGAGGAGAAAGATAGACAAGTTTGCCCCAGGTGGTAGGTGACAGTGTTATGTAGGTGAGGGGTAGGATGGTATTTAGGACAACCCCTAGGCCTATACAAGGAGAGGTAGGGCTCGTGGAAAGGTGCCTCTCTTTTCCTTAGCCTTGCCTTAGGTCTTCATTCAAAGTGCTAGGAGAGGTCTTCATGTATTACAGGAGAGTAGTGGGTGTGTGAGAGACATCTCTTGCTTTTCCAAATAGTGGGAGGAAGAAGGTGGCTTCCTAGATATGTATCCATGTATCTTGACTTAATGAATCAATGATATGAGATTTAAATTCGTGCTCAAGTTCTTCCTCTCTCCCTAAATCCCGAATTTCTCTTTTTCCCTATTTTTGGAGCTATTTTCTTGGTGATTTTTTATCTTGATTTTGAGTGAGTTTTGGGATAGATTTCTAAGGGGATCTTGGTGCTATGATGTGCTAGAACAACCCTATATAGGTTCTTGAGCGAATCGATGGCATGAGCACTTTCGATTTCAAAGATTTCTCAAGTTTCCCCTTTTTGGTGTTCTTGGGACGAGATCTGAAATTCATGATGATTCATTATGCTTTTTGAGTGGATCTCTTTAGAGGAGTGTCGTGATATATTGAGAATGATCTGATCCAAATTTCATGATTTTTGGAGTTCGTTTAATAGGATTTTGGCTATTTTCTTTTCAAAACAGAGCTGCTGTTTTGCCTAGGATAGAACTTCTGTCGCCAGGACAGAACTTCTGTCACCATGATGGAACTTCCATCAAGGAACATGGAACTTTCGTGAATGACAAAACTTCCATCGCCCGAAACTTCCTTGAGTGTCAGAACCTTTGCTAGGGACTTCGAAACTTCTATCGGGTACCACGGAACTTCCGTCAAGTTTAGTTTTGTGATTTCTTGGATCTTCCTTGTTTCTCTTTTTGTCCCTCTTGAGCTTTTGCTATGTGTCCTATTGGTTTAAGTCATTCCTAAGGTTAGCGCATCATAAGTTGGTGTGTGTAATCTTGGTGATTTGGTTAGAGGTCGGTCTGGGTAGTAATTGGGATATAGGTCAAGTTTTTTTTGTAGAATTTTAGTTGGCTCCCATTCACCCCCCCTCTGGTCGCCTTCTCGGTCCTTCATAGGAAGAAAAGTGCAATAGTTCAATACATGTTCAGTAGGATTTCCTAAACATATCCTTTAAAAGAGACTTGCGTGATGCTAACTGTGACAACCCTACTCCGAAAAGTAGAGTATGTCGCACAGGATCGTCTCGGGAGATGGTTAGCGAAGTAACCATACACAGCATTCACACATGAACATTCATCATTTACAAAGTCACATTACTCAATGCAGAATGTTACAAGTTTAAGGGTTTCAGCGGAAGCAAGTTCAGATTACAATACAATACAATACATATGTCCTTAGTACATTTTACATAACTGAGCGGAAATGATACAACGACAAAATACGACGTTGAATCATACGTGAACCATGCCAACCCTATGGCGATGGCTCACTCATCACGGTTAGAAGAGCTAGGGACCCATTCGATGGTCCAATTCTGAGGCTCCTCACATTCCCACACAACCTTGTTACAACAATCACAGTAGGTAGCTTGAGGAAAACCTAGAAAACAACATAATCACAAAGCCTGAGTATCTAACATACTTCGCAAGACTTACCCGTCAAAAGGTTTACTAAAACTGACTCCTAGTATGCAGGGGGCTGACCGGGTTTATTTGATAATTGCATAAGAAGCTCCTAATAGTTCTATGCTGCACTTTCAATTCCTTAATCAAGATTTTACTTTGTTGATTTCAGATAAACAGCTACGGTGAGTCTAGCTAGCTGCTAAGACATGAATATAAATAAAGAGCAATACATCATAGCAATATGTGTCCATAGCATAAGTAAATTTCAGAAACATAACCATAACTTTACTACTTAACATATCATTGCTGCTGCTCGAACAAGAGGTACTCATAATCGCGAGGGACGGCAATTCGAATTGATTTACATCCTGCAGGGAAAACCCAAATACACGACATACGCATCACTTAAGAACACGTATGGCCACCGTTCACAAGATTGCTATAAAGTCGATCTGGGGCCATCGATCCCGAGTACACGTCCTCCGCGCGATACAGTACTTCGTATCCGAGGCTTAACCCATGCACTCTCCAGTGGTCCTCAAACCCGTGCAACCACCGTGCTGTTCACATCACCTCTAGATCGATGAGTATGGCCGTCCAACAATACGGCGCCCAAGTTACTAGTTTTACCAATTCCCATATTAAAGGTATGTATTTGGTACTGTTCAATACTTGTCCGCGGAGTTGCAATGATAGGTGTTCCATTTTATCAAGTTCATTGATCGAGTGAACCATAGTTGAATCTATAACCTACCGTTGACTCCACTAGTTTAAGCATAGCATTCGCTAACGGAAAAGCTTACTAACATAAACTAATTATAGGTCATTTCTGGAGTATGCAAGTGGGTTTCATCCAAGTCCTACACGTAATGCACAATACAATATTTCTATCTTGTGACAAAGTAAAAAGGACTCAAAAATTAATTGGGTGTGCACCGGGACTTGCCTTGGGAGTGATCGTAGTTAGTGTCTTTACCAAAACTCACTTCAGATCCCTGCTGATCCGGTGTGATCTCCTCGGTCTCGATCCCTATATGAAATGAGCATGCGTAAATACGAAGAAATACACAAGGTTTCATGGAGTCCCTTAACTAAAGATGAAATGGATGACATGATGATTCATGGCACTTCCTCATCAAATAAAATTACTGAACTAATGCTCATACATGAATATGTGTGCATACCTAAGTATGACAAGGCAGCCACTGAATTTGAAGGGGACAAACTTCTAATTAAAGAATGTAGTTTTCAATCATCACAAACTTAGTGTCTACTCTAAACATGAGCATGGCATAGATAAGGATTACATGGCACTACATGATGATGATGACATGAAAACATAGTACTAAGTCCTAAATTTCAGAAAGTTTATTTTAAGTAACTTAGCTAAAGTGACCATATGTAAAGGCTAGCACTATACATACAATGACAAAGTTAATTACATACTTAGCTCTAGGTACATATAGTTAATTAGGAACCAAGAGCATATAAATAGAGATAAGAATTTCTACTGTAAGGTTAAGATGAATTATTCTTCATGAATATTCCAGAAATGAATTTATTCCTATCTTTATTAAATGCACACAAAAAGCAAGATTTATATGGAAAATTCCTAATTTAACTAACAAATGATTAATTTTGACAGCAAAAGTATACTTAGGTTGCTTCAAATTTTTCATGGAATTTTACAGGAGTGTACAAGTGCATAAGGGACAGGAATACCCAATTTCATAATTAAATTCCTAGCCAATAATTTACATAAATTCAATTACTGAAAATGAAGATTATGCAATAATACTAAAAATATGCCTAAACATGGAAATGTGCTTTTGCAGAAAGTTTAAGGATGCCATGAAATGATCACTGAGCAAGTTTCATGCATTTACCATTTATATATAATTACTTATGAATTTATTAAGCAATTTAGGGTTGTAACTTTAGGGAATTAAATAAATTAATTTACTGAGTAACTTTGGACCTCAACTTGTTTTTCTGGTAGAGGAGGATTTTAGGAGTCGAACAAAATTGGTTTCATCATTTTTGGACTTTTATTTCTTGAGTTATTGAATTTTAAAGTTTAATCGAAGTTCACTCCTATTTACAAATTTGCCACTGGCCAATTCAAATTTCCCCCGCGCGCACGCGGCGGCTCTGCTGGCTCGCCGGCGGCGATCAGCGGCGAGACTTGGAACTCAGTGCTGTCCTACATGATCAGTGACTCACAACGGTCACGTGAGTGGTGGTGGCCGGAGTGGGGGCTGCCGGAGCACTGCCGGCGACGAGCGGCGGCGATGCTCGACGGTGGCCGATGGTGGCAGGCGCGCGCAGAGGCGAAATCGGCAGGGGAGAGGGTCCAGGAGCATCACCTTGGTGTCGCGGTGCTTGTCGAAGCGTTTGCCAGAGTCGGGATGGACGGGAAGTGGGTCGTCATCATGAGCCCCCTCCGCGCGGTGGACGGCGGCGGCTCGGGTTTCTCCGAATTCCGGCGACATCACTGCACGAGGGAGGGAGCGAGTCAAGGGGAAGCGAGAAGGGTTCTTGGCGCACCGATTTGCGAAAGAAAGGAAGGGGGGGGGAAGCTACCTGTGCAGAGTTGTTCTTGGCGGCGGCCACGGCGGCGGAATAGAGCTTCGGCTCGGGTTTGCCGGGGAGAGAGAGGAAGAGGGGGGGTAGAGGTGACTTGGTGCTGCAGAGAGGCTTCTTGGGAGTTGCACAGGGAGTGTGAGCAGAGAGAGATCTAGGAGAGGCACGCCGAGTGAGTGGCTCCTTTTGTGCCGGCCGGAGTGAGAGAGTGAGAGAGAGCGGAGGGAAAATGGAGCGTCGTGTTGTTGGCCAGGGAGTGGCTCGCCGGCGCCGAGGCTTCAATTCGGCCGGTGGCACAGGGGAGAGAGTTGGCGGTGCAGTGTCCGGAGTGGGGCGATAGGGATCGACGGCGGCATAGTGATTGGGGTACACTCGGTGTCGATCGGCTGTTGGCCAGGGAAGAAGAGAGAAAAAAAAATGACTCTTGACTTTGAACAGTGCTCGGGTTTGGCCAAAATGCACCATGTTCCATTGCTCCAAACTTTACACCGATTTTTGTGTATGTCCAGGCAAACATTTACTCCAACTTTTCTTTTGGGTACATCAGCTGAATTGGCTTAGATTAATTTTGAAAATTCCAGGACAGACGTGCTCTTTTCTGACTTTAGAAGAAATTTTAAGGGTACTAAATGGTTACGAAAAATTCTGGTAAAATTCTCAAAATTCTCTTTTAATGTGTCCAATCAGAATATGCAAAAACATTGGGGTACTTCCATGGGTTTTTGTGATGTTTGAGAAGGGCCCTCATTTGGATATTCTGGATTTAATTAGTTAACTTTCTCTCTTTATTCTTTGGCACTTGATTATTTATATTTTTAATTTGCCCTTAATAATCATTGGGTTTAGTTAAGTTTCATTTTGTGACATGGGATGTCATAGCACACCCCCCTTAAAGGAAATCTCGCCCTGAGATTTGCAAAAGAATGAACAAAAGGGAGGGGTGCGAGTGGTTACCGGTTTTGTGAGGCCAAGAATTCCGGAAAGTTGGTTTTTAGAAACTCTTCTTATTCCCATGTAGCTTCATCTTCAGTATGGTTACTCTATTGCACTTGGTAGAAGGTGATAGTGCGGCTGCGAGTTACCCGATCTTTTTGATCGATGATTCGGATGGGGTATTCGGGGTAGGAGAGGTCTTCTTCCAATTGCTCGGTGTCGGAGATAACCACGTCGATCGGAGGCTTTAGACACTTCTTGAGTTGGGAGACATGGAAGACGTTGTGCACCCGCTCAAGATTTTCCGGTACTTGCAACCGATAAGCAACGGCGCTATGCTTTTCCGTGATCGAAAAAGGTCCGATGTAGCAAGGTGCTAATTTTCCTTTGATTCCAAAGCGAGACACACCTTTGTTGGGAGAAACCCGGAGATAGACATGATCTCCCTTTTTGAACTCCAATGGACGTCTTCTTTTATTGGAATAACTTATTTCGCAGGATTGGGCGGCCTTCATGTTAGCTTGAATTTGCTTCACCTTCTCTTCGGCTTGTGTGACCAGGTCGGGACCAAAAGTAATTCTTTTTCCTGATTCTGACCAAATCAGCAGGGTTTGACACGAGTGACCATACAAGGCTTCAAATGGCGACATTCCCAAACTCTCTTGGTAGCTATTATTGTAGGAGAATTCGGCGAACGGGAGACAGAATTCCCAATTACCACGATTGTCCAGAACACAAGCTCTCAATAAATCCTCCAAATGTTGATTTAGTCTCTCGGTTTGACCATCGGTTTGTGGGTGATAAGCAGAACTTCGAATGAGAGTGGTGCAAAGACAAGCATGCAATTGCTCCCAAAAACGAGCAATAAATTAGGGGCCTCGATCGGAGATGATCATCTTGGGCACACCGTGCAAGCATAGAATTCGCACAATGTAGTGCTCGGCATATTGCTTAGTAGAGTAGGTTGTATGGACGGGAATAAAATGAGCAGATTTGATCAACCTATCCACAATAATCCATATTGAATCGTGCTTCTTGGGTCTGAGGGGTAATCCAACGATGAAATCCATAGCAATGTCCTCCCATTTCCAAGCTGGGATTTTTAATGGGTGCAAAAGACCGGCTATTCTCAAGTGATCGGCCTTCACACGTTGACAAGTATCGCATTTGGAGACATACTGAGCAACCTCTCATTTCATATGCGTCCACCAGAACTTTTCCCTTAACCCGCGGTAAATTTTGTTGCTGTCGGGGTGTATGGAGTATTTGGATAAGTAGGCCTCATCCAAAATTTTCTTTCTTAGCTCCTCATTCTTCATAACAACAAGGCGATTGTTGAACCATAGTACTCCATCTTCGTCTTGTCAGAAACACGTTGCTTCCTTCTTCCCCAATTTCTGGCGAATATATTCCATTCCCTTGTCCTTCTTTTGGGCTTCCACAATTTCTTCCCTAAGGGTAGGAATGAGCGCCAAATTATACAAGGATCCATATGGGATGACACGAAGACTTGGTTCGCTAGGATCTGAAATCGTACAAGCTTCCATCGAGCAAACGATGGCGTGATTGCATTGGTCCCTTCGACTCAAGGCGTCGACAACCACGTTGGCTTTTCTGGGATGATAATGAATTTCCAACTCATAATCCTTGATTAATTCTAACCATCTATGCTGCCTCATGTTCATTTCTTGTTGAGTGAAGATATATTTGAGACTTTTGTGATCGGTGTAGAGGTTAACAAGATTACCGAGCAAGTAGTGGTGCCAAGTTTTTAAGGCTAGAACAACGGAGGCCAATTCTAAATCATGGGTGGGATAATTTTGCTCGTGCTTCCGGAGCTGTCGTGATGCATAGGCAATGACACGGCCTTCTTGCATAAGCACGCAACCCAATCCAGTGCCGGAGGCATCGCAGTAAACATCGAACGGTTTTGTGATGTCGGGTTGAGCCAAAACCGGAGCGGTTGTCAAATGCTTCTTGAGTGACTGAAAAGCTTCTTCACATGCATTACTCCACTTGAACTTAGCATCCTTTTCCAGCAACTTGGTCATAGGCTTGGCAATGCTTGAGAAGTTGGGAATGAATTTCCGATAATAACCGGCAAGACCAAGGAAACTGCGAATTTGCTTGACCGATTTTGGGGCTTTCCTATTCAGCACATCCTCTACTTTGCTAGGGTCCATGGCTACTCCTTCTGCTGATATGATGTGACCCAAGAATGGAACTTGCTTTAGCCAAAATTCACATTTGCTAAATTTGGTGTAAAGTTGATGATATCAGAGTCGTTGTAGAACAATACGGAGGTGTTCGGCGTGTTCTTCTTTGGACTTGGAGTAGATCAGAATGTCGTCGATGAATACCACTACGAACTTATCCAACTCGGGCATGAATACGGAATTCATCAAATACATGAAGTGGGCTGGAGCATTGGTGAGACCAAAAGACATGACAAGGTATTCGAAAAGACCATATCGAGTGGAGAAAGCTGTTTTTGGAATATCTTCGGCTCGGATCTTTATTTGATGATAACCGGATCAGAGATCAATCTTGGAGAAGACTTTAGCACCCACTAATTGATCAAAGAGGATATCAATTCGAGGTAGAGGGTACTTGTTCTTGATGGTTACAGCGTTTAACGGCCTATAGTCAACACATAGGCGTAGGGTCTTGTCTTTCTTCTTCACAAAGAGAGCGGGACAGCCCCAGGGAGATGAACTTGGTCGGATATAACCCTTGTCCATAAGCTCTTGTAACTGTTCTTTCAACTCTGCTAACTCATTCGGAGCCATCTTGTACGGCCTACGAGAGATAGGCGTTGTACCGGGCATGAGTTCAATCTTAAACTCAACATCCCTGTCCGGAGGCCTTCCCGGTAAATCATCTAGAAATACGTTAGGAAAGTCACAGACCACTGGAATATTTGCTAGCTCCCTTCCTTCAACATGACACACTTGAGAAGTGGTCAGCTTGGGATACGGCAATCAAAGAATAGAGGGGCCATGTAAGGGTGAGTTCAAATGGATTTCCCGGTCCTCAATGTGCAATACGGCTTTGTGACTAGTCATCCATTTCATACCAAGAATGATGTCAATGCTTTGGCCATCTAAGATGATTAGGGAAGTGGGGTATATGTTGTTTGCTAGCTTAAGTGGCACTTTCCTTAACTCAAGATGAGCTCTTATTTTTCCACCGGGAGACGTGATGATGTACGGTATTCCCATAGTGGTGGGGGTAATTTTCAAATGATTTGCACATGCTTGACTAATGAAATCATGCGTTGCTCCTGAATCAAAAAGAACCATGACAGCATGTTGGTTGATCGAGAACGTACCCGCGAGAACGGGTTCTCCAGCTTGGGTCTCTTCGATCGTGGTATAGTTGACTCGGCCATTCTTGCGAGTGGGGGTAGACGACTGAGGACGACTCCCATTGCTGCCATTGTTGTTGCCACTGTTGTGGTTGATGTTGTTGTTGTTCCCGGAAGTGTTGGAGTTATTGTTGTTGCTCGAGTTGCGCTTCGGGAACTGACACTCCTTAGCAAAATGACCGGTGTAGCCGTAGTTATAGCATGGCTGTGCGGAGTTGGTCTTCACCACTTGGTTATTCTACTGCAGAGGGAGAGAACCAGAAGACTGCTACTGGTTTCCTCCTTGGAATCGCGAGTGCTGCTACGAGAACGATGGGCGAGGTCCTCCTCCCGATGGTACCGCAGCCCGGAATTTATGTCCGGTCGGGGAAGTGATTGCTAGCTTGTACTTGGGCGGTGCGGAGCCGGATGAACTTCCCATAGCACGTTTCCTCTTCTTGTCCTCTTGATTGGCACGGATGGCATCTTCTTGCACAATGGCGGCACTCATCAAGTCATTGAACGGCAGTGACTTGTGCCAAGCGATCTTGCAGCTTCGGGGTAAGACCCGAACGGAAACAGTCCTTCTTCTTCTCGTCCGTATCAGCGTGATACGACATGTACTGAGCCAGGTAATTGAATTTCCGTGCATACTCTTGCACGGTTCCAGCGCCTTGCTTCAAGTTGAGGAACTCCTGCAACTTGCGCTTCATGAGTCCAGCGGGGATATGGTGTGAATGGAAAGCTGTGCAGAATTCCGCCCACGTGACTTGGTGACCAGCGGCGAGAGCGGCGGTGAAACTAGCCCACCAAGCTCTTGCGGAGCCACGGAGCTGCTGCGTGGCGAAGAGGAGCTTCTGCTGCTCGGTGCAGTGGAGGAGAGCGAACTTTGACTCCAAGGTACGAATAAAATTATCCACTTCCAGAGGGTCACCTGCTTCTCCAAGGTGGGCGGGTGAGTCGCCCAGAAGTCGGTATAGGAGGATTCCCGCTGCTGCAGTGGTGGCGGTCCGGGAGCTCCTTGACGGTTCATGTTCTCCATGAACATGCGGAACATCTCGTTCTAGTTGTGGATGAGCTGCTCCATAGCCGTCATGGGCGGCGCATTGGGCAGCAGCCCGTTTCCACCGACATTCAAGGTGCCGGGAGCATCATCGACGTTTTCTCCACCGCGGCGAGTTTGCACCATCTGACATATGAACAAAGCATGTTAGCCCGATCATCACATGAGACAATATGATAACAAGGCTACGACATAGCGACAAAATAAAATTTCAGATTGCTCATAAATGAAATACTTGACAAGTAAACGGTGCGGACATAAGAAATAACTTAAATTCCATAATTTCCAACACCATAAGCAACATACTTATGATAAAAACCATAGATACATGTGATGCAACTTTGAATACATAGCAAGTCTTCGGTTACATCACTCGGAACACTACACCACACGATCTCGAAGAGCTTAGGTTACAACTTAGCTTAGCATTACTAACACTATGCACACATGACTATGATGTCTCATGAGATTTTCACCCTACATACATAATGCTACTCGGTCACCCGACGTGGCTGTCACCATCGGACTCCACATCCATATCTCCCGGTTTAGGGGGTGCTTCGAAGTTGACGCCGGAATCACCATTCTCACTCAGATTGGCGTCATCGGGGGGAATCACTGCAAGTGGAATGGGTGGCTCATCATTAAGGATGGCGTTCAGCTGGCCATTGGCAGCTTGGAGATGTCTGATGAGCTGCTCTTGTTGTGCGATGATCGCGTGAGCGTCGTTGAGGTTCCCTTCCATGACATCACGCGCATCTTGAGCTTCTTCATGTTGAGCCTGTAGCTCACTTCGCTTCTCCAGGAGAGCGGTAACCTGACCATGAAGAGAGTAAATCTCCTCTTAGGCAGCGGTGAGTTGGGCGTTGAGTTGGTTCAGTTGCTCCTGCAACTGATCACTTGCATCGCCCTCGATGATGAGCTGTGCATCATGGAGTTGCTCGAAAAGACCGGCCCGCTCCAACTCGCTAGTGTGCAACTTGTCCTCAAGATATGAGATCTTAGAGTCATGCTTCGCAAGCTGGGCATCACAGGCAACAAGTGTTGACTGCAGCGCTTCACGCTCTCGTTCCAACTCGAGAATACGGGCGGTAAGGTACTCGGGATCCTTCACGAGCTTGCCAATATCCATCTGCCAGAATAAAGTTTTGCAAGGGTGAGTCAAAACTTAATATTCCACTAAGCACACATGCTTAAAATAGCAAAAGGAGTGATTGGTAAAAGAAAGACACGAGGTTCCCGATCCGTTCAACGATCGGTAACGACGAATTTCTACGGTCGACAGAGTGAACCGCAGAAACGTGCAAAACGCTTAATTTTGGGAAAAAATTAAAAATTTTGTATTTTACAACTGTTGTGGAGAATTTCATCATCTTTCCAACGCATACTCACACATCTCCATCCAATAAAGTCTCTAGTAGTTATGATCATCCAAAGACAGGGGACAGAAATGAGGCAGTTTCTGACTTCCAGCAAAAAGGCTACTATTTTTGCAAAATTTGACCTAGTTCCAGATTTTTCCAAGACAAACTTCCTAAACCAAACTTGTAGAGCAAAACCTCAGCTTTCTAACGAGTACTCATTCACATTCATTGAATTAAAACTAAGGAAGTTATGCTCATTTTAGTGAAACTAACTTTCCTGGCAGCAATTGATTTCTTTATCGATGACTTCAAGTTTTTAGTTTAGGTGCCATAGGGTTTTAAATTAGCTCAAAACTTGGTTAATTCACATGTTTGCAATATTAGTGACCTTTTCACATGATTTAGTGAAGGTGAGTGCATATGGTATGTACAAATGCCAAATGCTCAATATGATGATTTCCTACATCCCCACAAAAAGAAAAACTTGACCGAATATATAGATCGATCCTTTCGGTGGCACACACACCTCTCACACGTTTCTAAGCGAGCTACACATGGTTAGTGTACCTGCAAGAGATCCATTTCAGAAACAATACATTAAATTCAAAAGAAACAAGCCAAAATAATAATGACAGTTTATGCCCAGGTATTCGCCCACCCGGAAGGCAGCCGACGTTTAAACGCATTCGGTCCGCGCATCAATCAAAGCCCAGGTCTTTGCCCACCCAGAAGGCGTTCGGTATTTACAGCGCAACCGATCCACGCACAAAGACATACCTTTGTTGAAGAATCCGTAGTTGCAAGTAAGTTAAACAAACATAACCTAGTGTTAGCTTTGCCACCTACAAGACTCTTATATGGGCACTACTAGTTCGTACCTTACCGTAAGGCATAAAAATAGCTTGTTTACGTTTTAAATGCTTATTTGTGTGTAGCTTATCCCGAGACGGCTTTGATACCAGCTGTGACAACCCTACTCCAAAAAGTAGAGTGTGTTGCACAGGATCGTCTCGGGAGATGGTTAGCGAAGTAACCATACACAGCATTCACACATGAACATTCATCATTTACAAAGTCACATTACTGAATGCAAAATGTTACAAGTTCAAGGGTTTCAGCGGAAGCAAGTTCAGATTACAGTACAATACATATGTCCTTAGTACATTTTACATAACTGAGCGGAAGCGATACAACGACAAAACACGACGTTGAATCCTACGTGAACCATGTCAGCTCTATGGCGATGGCTCACTCATCACGGTTAGAAGAGCTAGGGACCAATTCGATGGTCCAATTCTGAGGCTCCTCACCTTCCCACACAACCTTGTTACAACAATCATAGTAGGTAGCTTGAGAAAAACCTAGAAAACAACATAATCGCAAAGCCTGAGTATCTAACATACTTCGTAAGACTTACCCGTCAAAAGGTTTATTAAAACCGTCTCCTAGTATGCAGGGGGCTGACCGGGTTTATTTGATAATTGTATAAGAAGCTCCTAATAGTTTTATGCTGCACTTTCAATTCCTTAATCAAGATTTTACTTTGCTGATTTTAGATAAACAGCTACGGTGAGTCTAGCTAGCTGCTAAGACATGAATATAAATAAAGAGCAATACATCATAGCAATATGTGTCCATAGCATAAGTAAATTTCAGAAATATAACCACAACTTTATTACTTAATATATCATTGCTGCTGCTCGAACAAGAGGTACTCATAACCGTGAGGGACGGCAATTTGAAATGATTTACATCCTGCAGGGAAAACCCAAAAACACGACATACGCATCACTTAAGAACACGTATGGCCACCGTTCACAAGATTGCTATAAAGTCGATCCGGGGCCATCGATCCCGAGTGCACGTCCTCCCCGCGATACAGTACTTCGTATCTGAGGCTTAACCCATGCACTCTCCAGCGGTCCTTAAACCCGTGCAACCACCGTATTGTCACATCACCTCTGGGTCGATGAGTATGGCCGTCCAACAATACGACGCCCAAGTTACTAGGTTTACCAATTCCCATATTAAAGGTATGTATTTGGTACTGTTCAATACTTGTCCGCGGAGTTGCAACGATAGGTGCTCCATTTTATCAAGTTCATTAATCCAGTGAACCATAGTTGAATCTATAACCTACCGTTGACTCCACTAGTTTAAGCATAGCATTCGCTAACGGAAAAGCTTACTAACATAAACTAATTATAGGTCATTTCTAGAGCATGCAAGTGGGTTTCATCCAAGTCCTACACGTAATGCATAATACAATATTTCTATCTTGTGATAAAGTAAAAAAGACTCAAAAATTAATTGGGTGTGCACCGGGGCTTGCCTTGGGAGTGATCATAGTTAGTGTCTTCACCAAAACTCACTTCAGATCCCTACTGATCCGGTGTGATCTCCTCGGTCTCGATCCCTATATGAAATGAGCATGCATAAATACGAAGGAATACACAAGGTTTCATGGAGTCCCTTAACTAAAGATGAAATGGATGGCATGATGATTCATGGCACTTCATCAGCAAATAAAATTACTGAACTAATGCTCATTCATGAACATGTGTGCATACCTAAGTATGACATGGCAGCCACTGAATTTCAAGGGGACAAACTTCTAATTAAAGAATGTAGTTTTCAATCATCACAAATTTAGTGTATGTCTACTCTAAACATGAGAATGGCATAGATAAGGATTACATGGCACTACATGGATGATGATGACATGAAAACATAGTACTAAGGGCTAAATTTCAGAAAGTTTATTTTAAGTAACTTAGCTAAAGTGACCATATGTAAAGGCTAGCACTATACATACAATGACAAAGTTAATTACATACTTAGCTCTAGGTACATATAGTTAATTAGGAACCAAGAGCATATAAATAGAGATAAGAATTTCTACTGTAAGGTTAAGATGAATTATTCTTCATGAATATTCCAGAAATGAATTTATTCCTATCTTTATTAAATGCACACAAAAAGCAAGATTTATATGGAAAATTCCTAATTTAACTAACAATGATTAATTTCGATAGCAAAAGTATACTTAGGTTGCTTCAAATTTTTCATGGAATTTTACAGGAGTGTACAAGTGCATGAGGAACAAGAATACCCAATTTCATAATTAAATTTCTCGCCAATAATTTACATAAATTCAATTACTGAAAATGAAGATTATGCAATAATACTAAAAATATGCCTAAACTTGGAAATGTGCTTTTGCAGAAAGTTTAAGGATGCCATGAAATGATCACTGAGCAAGTTCATGAATTTACCATTTATATATAATTACTTATGAATTTATTAAGTAATTTGGAGTTGTAACTTTAGGGAATTAAATAAATTAATTTACTCAGTAACTTTGGACCTCAACTTATTTTTCTGGTAGAGGAGGATTTTAGGAGTCGAACAAAATTGGTTTCATCATTTTTGGACTTTTATTTCTCGAATTATTGAATTTTAAAGTTTAATCAAAGTTCACTCCTATTTACAAATTTGCCACTAGCCAATTCAATTTTCCCCCGCGCTCGCACGCGGCGGCGCTGCGGCTCTGCTGGCTCACCGGCGGTGATCGGTGGCGAGACTTGGAACTCGGTGCTGCCCTACGTGATCAGTGAGTCACAACGGTCACGTGGGTGGTGGTGGCCGGAGTGGGGGCTGCCGGAGCACTGCCGGCGACGAGCAGTGGCGATGCTCGACGGCGGCAGGAGCGTGCAGAGGCAAAATCGGCAAGGGAGAGGGTCCTGGAGCATCACCTTGGTGCCGTGGTGCTCATTGAAGCGTTTGCCGGAGTCGGGATGGCCAGGAAGTGGGTCGTCATCGTGAGCCCCCTTCGCGCGGTGGACGGCGACGGCTCGGGTTTCTCCAAATTCCGGCGACGTCACTGCACGAGGGAGGGAGTGAGTCAAGGGGAAGCGAGAAGGGTTCTTGACACATCGATTTGCGAAAGAAAGGAGGGGGGGGGGGAAGCTACCTGTGCGGAGCTGTTCTTGGCGGCGGCCACGGCGGCGGAACAGAGCTTCGACTCGGGTTTGCCGGGGAGAGAGAGGAAGAGGGAGGGCTGAGGCGACTTGGTGCTGCAGAGAGGATTCCTAGGAGTTGCACGGGGAGTGTGAGCAGAGAGAGAGAGCTGGGAGAGGCACGTCGAGTGAGTGGCTCCTTTTGTGCTGGCCGGAGTGAGAGAGCGACAAAGAGCGGAGGGGAAAGGGAGCGTCGTGCTATCGGCCAGGGAGTGGCTCGCCAGTGCCGGGGCTTCAATTCGGCCGGTGGCATAGGGGAGAGAGTTGGCGGTGCAATGGCCGGAGTGGGGCGACAGGGATCGACGGCGACATAGTGATCGAGGTACACTCGGTGTCGATCGGCTGTTGGCTAGGGAAGAAGAGAGAAAAAAAATGACTCTTGACTTTGAATAATGCTCGGGTTTGGCCAAAATTCACCAAGTTCCAGTACTCCAAACTTGACACCGATTTTTGTATATGTCCAGGCAAACATGTGCTCCAACGTTTCTTTTGGGTACATCAGCTGAATTGGCTTAGATTAATTTTGAAAATTCTAGGATAGACGTGCTCTTTTCTGACTTAGAAGAATTTTTAAGGGTATTAAATGGTTACCAAAAATTCTGGTCAAATTCTCAAAATTCTATTTTAATGTGGCCAATCAGAATATGCAAAACACATTGGGGTACTTCCATAGGTTTTTGTGATGTTTGAGAAGGGCCCTCATTTGGATATTCTGGATTTAATTAATTAACTTTCTCTCTTTATTCTTTGGCACTTGATTATTTATATTTTTAATTAGCCCTTAATAATCATTAGGTTTAGTTAAGTTTCATTTTGTGACACGGGTTATCATACTAACCTCAACTTGTGGTATCATTTGGTTGCTAAGGTTGCTAACGTATAACTCAATAATAATAATGATAGGTTTAGGTGGAATCTTACTAACAATGGTGTGTTCACTTTAGAGTCAATGTACAAAGCCTTTCTAAATAATGGAAATGTAAATCATCATAAACTCTTGTGGAGTCTAAAGACACCACTCAAAATAAAAATATTCATGTGGTATCTGATAAAAGGGATTTATCCTTACTAAAGATAATTTAGCAAAAAGGAATTGGAATGGTAGTAAGAAATGTTGTTTTTGTAGTAAGGAATAAACTATTAAACATCTTTTCTTTGACTGCTATTTTAAATTTCTTTGGAGGATACTGCATATTACTATTGGCTTAACTCCACCCAATAGTATAAACCATATTTTTCGAAATTGGTTGCATGGGGTGGATTCGGTCGTACAACGACAATGTTTAGTGGGTGCTTCAGCTTTTTGTTGGTCTATCTGATTGAGTAGAAATGACATTATTTTTGATAAATCTCTTATGAAAACTTATTTGCAGGTACTTTTTAGAGGCACCACTGGCTTCGCTTCTGGGGCACCTACAGAAGAATGATGAAGCCAAAGATGAAATAAAGAAAGCATGTCGACGTCTTGAAGAGTTGGCAATGCAGATTTTCGCACATCATGAATGGAGATTCACTTATAGGATTGATCTCTCATATGTCTTGTCATCCTAAACTTTCTTTTAGTGTTTCTTTTTTTGTGTGATGGAGTTTACAGTAGGTTGTATTGCAGTATTGTAATGGATGGTCATAATCTCCTAATGGGATACTGGCTGGTTACTTTTTTCCCATTATCTAAAAAAAGGTAGAAGCCTCTACGAGCGCGTCTATCTTCACCGTGTCAGAACGGGAATCCTACGTGGGTGAATACTTAGGACGGAGATAGGCAGGCATGGCTGGTGGGGTCCTCCCATCATTCAGAAAAATAGTTTTGCTATTCTTCTAGGTATTTATTTTATTTTATATTTTACTGAGTGTAAGTTGGATTCATGCCAGCCGCTCCCACCATTCAAAAAAAAATGTTTTGCTATTTTTCTAGGTATTGTTATTTTATATTTTGTCTGAGTGTAAGTCTTTGTTGTACTTGACAAATACTTTGCTGAATGTATTTTAGTCTTTGCAAGCGGTTCCAATAGTGAATAGTATATGTAACTTAATAAGTGGATGATTACTGTTTGTACACAAACCTACTATTATAAATATATGCTTGGTTAGTATGGGTACGGGAGATTTGCGTTTGGTCTAGTACTACTAGATGTTGAGTGCATCGAAAGTGAGTTACTATAGTGTAAATAAAATAGAATTCATATTAGGGATTGTTTGTTTCCTAAACGAATTATTTAATCTAGATTATTTAATCTTAATTATATAATATAGATTAAATAATCTAGAGAGTTGTTTGTTTGACCAACTTATTGTTGTCCAGATTATTGGTTGTAGACATGAAGAATACAGTAACATCCTTGGTTACTATGAAGATAATATTGTCCGATGACATAAGTGGGTAATTTACTTTAAAGTGATAAGGGTAGTCAGTCTATTACCAAATAAGTTGAAAAGCACTTTTTAAGATGTTTATTAGATTATAATAATCCAACCTCTAGATTATTTAATCTAATCAAATAATCTACCTTGTTTGTTTACCCTACCAGATTAATTAATCTAGATTAAATAATTTGGTTGTAAATAAGCTTAAACAAACAGACTCTTAGTGAGTATTTACAAATTCTTAGTCACCACATACACACCTCACAAGTGAAGCAAAGCAAGATGGATAGAACGATTCATAGGAACAAGGTCGAACGTTTTTATATGAGCTTTGGTTGGGTTATATTTGGTAGTGGGCTGGTAGGAATCAGAGTTGATAACCAAGTTAGAAATTTTTGAATTTCATAGTAATATATCAAGTCTAACTAGCTATTATGTCTAGAGTTCAGTGGTTATTACGTGTATCAAATATGACTTTTAAAAAAAAGATTCCGCGTTAATGTTAGCAGGGTAATAATCTCAGATCAAGCCCTTCTTTATCTGCTGTTCTCATGTTATTTCTTTTGATGAAGCTAAACGAGATGTCGGAATATCAAAGCCACACGAAAGTAATCCACTGTAGAACAATTTCTACAAAAGAAGTTCTATGAAGGAAAAAAAAATCTCGAAGGATTGTGTCTTTCGAAGCATGGAGCAGCAAGGCTTGATTTATCCGACGTGGCTGCTTGCTCGGATTAGATTCCATCCGCGTATGGTCGCCACGCAATCTGCGGCAGCAAATGTCCCTCTCTGTGCTTGCGTGGCTGCTTGCTCGGATTAGATTCCATCCGCGTATGCTTGCGGCAATCCGATGAAAAAAAAAAAAGTTGGGAGGACTACTGCCCTAGAGTGAGCGAGCGTGCAGAATAAACAAGCGCGCGCCGATCCTCGTGGAAATCTGCTTTTTATCCAGACAATTTTTCCGGCGAAATTAAGAAATGGCGGCGGCCAAGGCGTCGATGCTGTTGCAGCTGCCCAGCTCTCCACAGACGATTCCGCTGCCTCGTCAACGCCTCCGCCGCCGCCTGCCCGTCACCGTCGCCATGGCCTTGTCTTCCTCCTCCGACAGCGCCAAGCCAATCGTGGTTGGTACCTACCTGTTCCTCCCCCATTTTCCTCTGAACCCATTCAGGTCGCCGCCTCGTGTTGCTGCTGTTCTCTCCCCACTTTCCTGTGTGTATCTGCTGAGCTCACTGCCGCCGCCGCCGCCGCCGCCACAGGATGCCGATATTCTCTCTGTAGAAGCCAGCAGCAGCGCTAATACGTGCATCGATGTAATCCACAGCTCGGCTGCGGCGGCATCTCCACGGACTACCTGGCCACGGTAGCATCCTTCCCCAACCCCGACGACAAGATCCGCAGCCTCGCCCTCAAGATGCAGGGGGGCGGCAACGTTGGCAACGCCCTCACTGCCGCCGCGCGCCTTGGCCTCGCCCCCAGAATGATATCCAAGGTCTTTCTTGCCCCAACATTGGCCGTAATTTGTGCTTTCTAATGATAAATCAAATAAATTCGAATCGTGGTTGGAACAGGTTGCTAACGATGCTATGGGAAGAAGCATTCTCAAGGAGCTGCAGGAGGATGGTGTCGACACATCGTACATGGTGGTACTTATCATCTTATCAGCACATTGACTGCCATTCCATAGTTTGCTACTACTTTGTTGTGTCCTTTATCGCACAGCTCCGAATTTTTCTACAAATAATGCATCCCTTTCCAGGTTTCAGAGGATGGCAATTCCTCATTCACCTACATAATTGTAGATAACCAGACGTGAGTTGAATTTTTAACGCACTGTAGAGTCAATTCTTATCCCTCCTTTTCTTTCGGAACAAAATGTCCTTTTAATCTTGGATGTATTGTAATTTGCCGATCGATTGATGGCGACACAGATTTTTGTTACTGGTCTTACTTGGTAGTTCCACTTTCAATTTTAGGAAAACTCGTACCTGTATTCACACTCCCGGCTATCCCCCAATGGTGCCAAAGGAGCTCACAAAGGAAAACTTGTTTGCTGCTTTAGACAGTGCAGATGTTGTCTATTTTGATGCACGGTTGCCTGAGACTGCTTTAGTTGTTGCTGAAGAGGTAATAATTTCTCTTGTATCTGTGTCACGAATGTGTCCTTTCCTGGTCCGTTTTTTAGTGTTCTCTGCGGCGCTATTGAGGTCGACCTTTGTTTATGGAACAATAATCCAGTGCAGGCAAGCCAAAGAAAAATTCCTATTTTGATTGATGCTGAAAGAAAGAGAGAGGGACTGGACGAGCTTCTTAATTTTGCATCTTATGTTGTATGTTCTGCAAAGTTCCCTCAGGTAATTAAGCTGCCCTATTGCTTACTCCATCCTTTCTGAGACTCTTTCAACTTACTATAGCCATTGTTTTTTTTTTTCAAATCATTATTGTTGTCCAAAATTATTTGTATAATGTCAAGTATGTATGTCTCTCATGATTGAGGCCGGAAGCTGCCTTCTTTTACTTTTTTCGTGCTGTTAGGTGCAGTTCTTTTTATGAGGGACGCAGAACCGCGCTAGCTTTGGTGTGTGCATGTTACTCCATTAAATATGACCCATCGCGTTGTGTCGCATATTTCATAGACAAAGGTTTAACCGTTTAGGTAGCTAAGATCGACCTACTGCCGCGCCTTGCACTACCGGTCGCCGCGCACAGGCCGCCTCACCCTGCTCTCCTTGTGCACTCGCCCTGCATGCCCCGCACCGCCGATGCCGCTCGCTCTGCTTCCTCCCCCACCTCGCTAGCTCCTCCGGCATATGCATGTGAGAGAGGGAGTGCATTTTTTTTGCATTATCTCTCTCGTCGAAGGTAGTTTGCCTTTGCTTTTGCCTCGCCTGTTGGAGAAGGTGCAGCGCATGCACAGTACCAAGCGGAGAGGTATTTTGCATTTGCCTGGCCTGATGCCTCATCTGTTGGAGTCAGTCTAAGTGTATGTCTGACATTTTTATGCTGCTGGTATCTTGTAGGTTATTTTATTTTTCACTACATCTAAATTTGCAGGCTTGGACTGGAGCCTCATCAGTACCAGTTGCATTAGTATCCATGCTTTCGAGGTTACCGAACATCAAATTTGTTATTGTAACTCTGGGGGAGAAAGGTTGTATAATGCTTGAAGGAAGCATGACAGGTTTGATTATTGTAATGAGTTAACATTTTAGATAAGACAGAGATACCTGAGATATACAATCTACTAGCAAAGCAATACAGGTGATATATGTCTTTCCTCTAAATTACCTTGCAGATGCTTCTGAAGCAGAGGAAAGAGACGTAGAGATTCTGGTGGAATCGCTAGAGAAGAAAGTTGATCAAAGTTCTACTGGGCCAAAATGTATTGCTTCCAAGGTATGATGCGAAACATGGGATTGGTGCAGTTTTAATGCATATGTTTATTCCTCTATCATCTTGAATATAATGATCTGTAGCTGGTGAACAGGAGATGTTTCACTCCACCTAAAAATGTTCTAAAGAGTGTGAAGTATTTAAGTTTGACGAAACAATATTGATCTGAAATTAATGTTAGTAAAGACATCAGGTCTTTGCTTCTAGTTTAACACAATGTCTATGTTATGAATAACACTTGTATTCATTATGAGGGCACTAGGCCTGAATATATACATGTACAAGTGTGGGTAAATATGCACAAAACCTCTTATACAATGAGAAACTACAAGAACACATGTACATCTAACACCCACCCTCAAACTCAGGGTGGATCAAGAACACTTAGTTTGGAGAGATAAAACTTGTGCCTAGCTCCACTCTGTGCCATGGTGAACAAATCAGCCAACTAAATCTCTGAAGGCACATATTGAGGAGCAACGATACCATCCTGTACTTGTGCTTATGTATAAAAAGCATCAACACCAGCATGTTTACTGAGTTCATGCTTCACAGGATCAAGAGCTATGCTGATAGCACCTATACCGTCAGAGAAGAGAGAAGTAAGTCGGCATAGAAACAGAAACACCAAAATTCTCAAGCAACCATCGTAACCTCTGTTGTCACAAGAGCTATAGCACGTAACTCAGACTCTGCACTCGACTGAGAAACTGCTATCTACTTAGTTTTCCAAGCAATGAGAGAATCACCAAGAAACATACAAAAGGTAGAAAGAGAGCGACGATCAGAGGAATCACTAGCCAGGTAGCGTCACAATATGCCTGAAGCTGTAAAGCGCTAGAGTGTAGAAAGAACAAGTGACAAGATACAGTCCCACAAAAATAACGTAGAGCTCAGAGCAAGTGAGTATAGTGGAGTTAGGTGGGAGCGAAAACAAACTGACTTAGGATATGCACAGAATGCGAGATATCAGGACGAGTAACACCAAGATAAACAAGACTCCCCTCAATATGACAATAGCGAGTAGGATCAGGGAGAGGCTCACCATGATTGGCACAAAGGTGAAGATTGAGCTCCATAGGAATCTCAACTGTGCGATGATCAGTGAGAGAAGCACGGTCAAGGTCATGAATATACTTTTCTTGAGATAGATAGAACCTTTCAGTTGTAGAGAAAATCTCAATTCCAAGAAAGTAACGAAAAGGACCAAGATCAGACATAAAAACTACTCACTAAGACGCGCCTTCACAAAAGCTATATACTCAGAATCATCTCCAGTAATGATGATATCATCAATATAAAGAAGGAGAAGAGTCTGACCACGAGTAGAAGTGTGAACAAAAAGTGTTGGATCATGATTGCTGGTAGAAAAATCAGTAGTAGTGACCACATAAGCAAAGTGCTGAAACCAAGCACGAGGAGTCTGCTATAAGCCATAAAGTGAGCGATGAAGATGACAAACCATACCCACAGAAACAAAATAACTAGGTGGGGGATGCATATACACCTTACGCAACTCACCATTAAGAAAAACATTCTTGACATCAAGCTGAGAGATGAACCACTCACGAATAGAGGCCTCAACAAGAATGGTGCGAACAGTAGTCATGTGAGCCACATGCACAAAGGTCTCATCATAGTCACAACCATACTCCTGCTGAAAACCGTGAGCCACAAGACGAGCCTTATAGCGCTGAAGAGAACCATCAGAGCAAGTCGTCATCTTATAGAACCATTACAAGTAATAAGACAAACATGTGCAAGAAGTGGAATAAGATCCCACGTACCAATAAGCTCAAGAGCAACAATCACCTCAACCATAGCGTGTTGCCATTCCTGATGAAGAACAACATCACGATAAGAGGTGGGTTCAGAAAGAACCGTAGTAGAATAGGCAGAGAGAGAATAAAAATTAGGACGTCGACGAGTACAATCACCATGTCTAATAAATTGCTTGGGCGAAGAAACCTCCGAAGATGATGCATCAAGCAGAAAAGATGGCTCATCAAGTGAGGGTGACATGTCAGGAGAAGATTGCTCAATAGAGGATGGATGAATCCGTCAAGTATGGACCTGTGTTACTGGTGGCTTCACAGAATAGTTCGGGTCCAGAGAAAGACCTGAAGAAGACTCTCTAGGAGAAGTCATCAGTAAAGAAGGTACCTAACAAGAAGACGTCAGCACTAGTGAGGAAGGTACATGGGAGAGGGCACCAGCGCCAGTGAAGAAGGCACTGGGTGTACTGACAATAGAGGCATAAGGCAAAGTCAAGAATGAAAGTGGATCAAGGGGAGGTGTCCAAAGATGGACGAGGAAAGTAAGGACGTGACTTGTCAAAAACAATATCTCGAGAGACACGCATCCGACAACCAACAGGATCCCAACAACGATATCTCTTATGCTCAGCACTATATCCTAGAAAAACACACTCAACAGACTGAGCAGTCAACTTAGTGCGCTTGCGAGGGGCAAGAAACACATAACACACACAACCAAAAAAATGAAGGGCGGAGTGGTCTGGCAACTGGTGACAAAGACGCTCATGAGGAATCCCTTCACGAAGGCTGACGAAGGCTGAATATTAACCAAATAGTTGGCAGTAGAGACAATCTCGACCAAAAAATAAGGGAGGACATAAGAAGCAAGCATAAGAGCACAAGCAATCTCAAGAAGACAACGATGCTTGAGCTCAACCCACCATTTTGGGCATGGGCATCAGGACATGAAAACTGAGCAAGAGTGTCATGCTCAGAAAGAACCTGACGAAGAGCTCCAGAAAGATACTCTCCTGCGGAGTCAGCACGAAAACACGAATGAACATGTCAAAATGAGTGCGAATCACAACAGTAAAAGTCTTATATATTGATAAAGCCTCACTATGATATTTAGTAAAATAAATCCATGTGTGACGAGAAAAATCATCTATAAAAAGTATATTATATCGATGCCCCCTTGTAAAAACAAAGAGAGTTGGACCCCGTACATCTGAATGAACAAGATCAAAAGGATGCTAAGACACGGACTCACTCGAATTGTATGGAAGTTGTATCTGCTTGTCTAACTAACGCTCCTTACACTGATCTAAAGACTCATGACATGAAACAAACCCTAAAGACCACGATGAATCATAGTGGACAATCGAGAGCCACAACAATGATCCAAACGATGATGCCACTAAGCAAAAGACAAGGTCAATGATGTAGCAAAACTGATCCAACAAGACTATCGGACGCAACCGAAGGAAGATGAAGCCAGTCCAGCTCCTAAAGACACTGTGAATCACGGCGTCGGGGGCCAGAGCCAACCACCTGACCCGTGTAACGATCTTGAACATAACAAAAATCAGGGTTAAGAATCACATGACAGTCATGATCAATAAGTTGACCAACTGACATAGCTGCATGATTAGATCATGTACACAAAAAAATATTAGAAATAGAAAAAGAATCGGATAAAAGAGTACCATGTCCTACAATATGAAGGGGAGATCTATTGGTTGTATGAACAAAACAAGAACGAGATGGGGAAACCATGGAAGAGAGATAAGTGCGGTATGGAGTTATGAAAAAAAGCACCAGAGTCAAGAATCCATGGACAAGTACCTGAAGTAGAAAAGAAACGAGGTCCCTTAGTGGAAGACTGAGAAGCAACAACAGAACTTGAGAGTGCAGAAGACTAAGTCACAAAACCAATAGCTTCTGGTGGTGTAGAGGGCGCAAGGCGACGTTGTGATGAGGATCTCCTATGTGTCTGAACTAGCAGAACCCCTCTGAGAGCCTTTAGCACTAACACTACCAGTACCCTATGAAATACCCTGTGAAGGACGACGAGTCTGAGCCTTCTTTTCCTTCCTCTTCCTGCAACAATAGGGCTTCAGATGTCCCTCCTTACCATAATAGTCGCACTGAAGAGTACTAGAGCCACCTCTGACTCCCAGACGAAGGTGTCCTGGAAGAAGGAACCGTAGGAGGAGGAGCTGCAGAACGAGCAACCAACATTGAAGGATCCGGTAGTAGACCGGCATCATAAAGACGAATCTCCTTATTACGATCACCAACAAGAGCATCCATCAAAGACTCAAGGGTGGCGAGCAAGTAGGTGAGCATGACGTGGCTCATACTCATCATGAAGGCGAGTCGAGAAGTCATAAGTGTGACAAAGCTCCAGGGCCTTCTATAGACTCGGGTAGGACTCACATGTGCTAGGAGACATCTGAGGGTCAAGAGTATCAAGCTGATGTCAAATAACAGATATCTGACGATAGAACTCATCAACTGTGCAATCACCTTGTCGAACAAGCTGCTCCTGACAAATTACAACAAGAAAGGTGGACTGTCCAGATGTCTCATAATGCTCACGAAGGAAAGCCTTCATCTGATGTGTATACTCAAACTCAACAATATCCGCAGAGAATTGATCCTCCATGCTAGCAACAAGAATAGCAACAACCTGAGCATCATCATCAACCCATATCCTGTAAGCAGCATACTGAGACTCATAAGAGACCATACGATCATCATAGTCACCATGTAACCTCTTCACAACAGCAACAAAATCAGCAAGCGCCTTGTCATGCACCTCCTTCTCGGCAACAGTGTCCATCTTTGAAAGAACAAGCTCAACTAGAAGCATAGGTGATTTTGGAGCCGTGGGACGAGGCGGACAGGACAACTCAATAGTAAGGAAATCCCAAAGACGCAGACCACGCATATGAATTCGAAGACGAGGAACCTAGTCTTGATAGTTGGTGTCATTGAAAAGCATCGGACAACGGAGAATAACAACCCCATTAGATGAAGATGATGAAGGAGACATGTTGACGGCGAAAGTGCAAAGGAGGCAGCGGCGGGCGACGGCGAGAGCGCAAGAGAGAAGTGGCACAATCTGCAGTTTTTTTTTCTAGTACCATACTGAAAATGTTCTTGGCAGTTAGGAACGACAAGCCGAGTTGTAGAAAAGGTAACAGAACAAAAACAATAGTCTTGTTTTTTTTTTAACAATCCGAGCTGACAAAACGAGTTGAGCCAAGCTGAACGAGCCGAGCAAAGCCAAGCCAAGCCGGCAAAATGAGCCGAGCCAAGCCGTGGAGTGAGCCGGCTTAGAAGTAGATCGAGCCGACACCTGAAATCGAATTCGGTGCGGCGATGGCGGTTGCTCCCGGTGGTGGCAGCAGCAACGAGGCCTGGCGGCTGGGACCAATCGAGGCACCGGCGCAGTCAATTGAGGCGAAGGGGCGACCAATTGAGGTAGTGGCACAACCAGTCGATGTGGACAGGCTCCAGGTGGAGACGGCAGCGGCAGCGATGGGAAGACCAAATCGAGCAGGACTCCAACGACAGTTGATGACGGTACCTCGTCCAGAGAAGAAGACGGGGAGATCCAATTGACGAAGATCAAGAATCAATCGACCACAATGAAGATTGATCGAAAAAAAGGCACACATGTGCAACGTGCTGGAAAAGAAAACCTAATTTGGCTCTAATACCATGTTATGAATAGTACTTGTATTCATTATGAGGGCACTAGGTCCGAATATTTACATGTAAAGGTGTGGGTAAATATGCACAAAACCCCTTGTACAATGGGAAAACTACAACTACAAGAATATATATGCATCTAACTGTCTGGAGCATATTAGTGCCAATTTGTTTGAATACATTACATTCTATTTGAAACAATAATTTTGAAAAGTCAGTTTTCTAATTCATTTGTTTCTGCTTTTGTCCTTGTGTCAGTCAAATTTGAGAATTAGTGCAGATGGAGTAGGCTCCATAAGTGGCAGGTTGCTTCTTGGTACAGCTGAAGTTATACCACCTGAAGAGCTCATAGACACAACTGGTGCCGGCGATGCTTTCATTGGAGCAGTTCTATATGGTCAGTACGCTACATGTCCTTTTTGATGCGTACTAACCACATCAATTGCTTCTTTTCAGTGCGAGTACTTTATTATTATATGTGTTTAGTGGAGGATTGAGTAAACTGCTTTCTACTGTTGCTGGAGTGAGTAAACTTTCTTTGGAGAAATCAGCTGCACATGTTTTGTGTAATATCCATAATGGTCTAGCTACATAAGTGTTGCTAAGGTTTTGTCATGGGCCTAAAAGGCCCAATATGTGAGTCCAATTAGAGTGAGAGCTAGGGTTTAGATTAAATTCGGAATTAGTAGTTACAGATAGAGTTAGAGTCTTCTAAGGTTGTAAGCTAGACTCCTATATAATGGAGGGCACGGACGAATAGATCAAGCAATGAGATAAGAATAATCTAATATCCCCCTCTAGTTCTTTAATCCTAAACTCCTGCTATCTAATCCCAGTCCCCTTCTATCTTATTCCTGACATTTGGTATCAGCTTGCCATCGATCCCTTTCGATGGCTCCTTCTGCTAATTCATCTACGCAGACTGCATCATGGTCAGATTTGACTGAGAAACTGTAGCAACAGATTGAGTTTGGGGAGGTTACAAAGCTTATGGAATTGGCCTATGCTTTCCATCACCGTCCTTCACATCCCTGAGACAAAACATCTTCAAGAGAAGGCATCTGATCTGCTTGCAACGTTGGCGAGTCACATCAGCAATTGCTGGCTGGCCGGCAGAGGAACACGGCCACCAGATTGGATGTGCGACATGCCTCTCCACGACGTGGCGCCAGACTGGTCGTCCGCTATGCTGCCGTGTTCCACCTTCTGGGCAAATGATGGGCCGTTTTGGTCTAAGTTTGGACGGGCTCCAGTGCGCGGTGTCGGCTGATGCATATTTTCAGCCCAGTTCTTCAAAGCAGATTATTAAGAGTAAAGTGCACCAACAATTCTTAGTTTTTGTTTTAGAATGTTATCTAGGTCCCCAAACTCTCAAAGTGCATATCTGGATCCTGAACTTCTTAAAATGTCTCATCTAGGTCTAAAGTTCCAAAAATACCCCTCATATACTGATGTAGCTGAGATATGAACATGATTTTTCATATATTTTCTCTCTAAAAATACATGGCATTATTACAACTCATGCTAAACAACTTCATATTTGACCGTACCATTGGCATAAAGGAGCCATATCATCAATCATAGGGGTATTTTTGGTATTTTGGATCTAGATGATACACTTTAACAAGTTTATGAATCTTGATATGCATTTTAAGAGTTTGGAGACCTAGATGACAGCCCAAGGCAAGTTTATGGACCGCTTGTGTATTTTACTTGATTATTAATTTAGAAAAATAACATGTGATATTGAGTTGAGATGTAAAAAACTCTATCATATTTATTTAAATTAATTGTCATGAAGTTGGTGTACAACTCGAGGACGAGCTGTCTCAGAGAGAAAGAGGAATTATCATGGGCCTGAAAGGCCTAATCCGTGAGTCCAATTAGAGTGAGAGCTAGGGTTTAGATTAAATTCGGAATGAGTAGTTAGCATAAGTGTCTTCTATGGTTGTAAGAAACTCCTATATATAATGGTGGGCATGGCTGGACGAATAGATCAAGCAATGAGATGACAAGAATCTAATATCTCCGTCTAGTTCTCTAATCCCAGTCCCGTTCTATCTTGTTCGTGACAGGTCTGTTCCAAATTTCTTTTTTCCATTAATCTTACAGGGAACTTGAAATCACCTTAACACATACAGTATATGCCCAGCTTACTTCTGAGTCCTATTGTTATGTCCGCCACTTGCTCATTTAAATGGGGCTAATTCTTCTCGGTTCCAACCAGAATAACATTATTTGTTTACAGATGGTGATTACTGATTGAGACAATGTTGAAACCTTTGTGATACAAGCTAATCTTTTTGTTTCTTCACATAAGGTTTATGCACTACAATGCCACCGGAGACGATGCTACCTTTTGCTGCACAAGTGGTGAGTTTCCTTTGATGTTCACATTTGATCTTTCTGATTAAAATAGTTGATAAAGAAATAAATGAAGTAGTTGATAAAGAAATAAATGAAATTGGAGGACGAATTTTATGTTTCGCTAATATGACAACGGGAGTAAATTTGCAGGCTGGTTGCTGTTGCAGAGGTTTAGGGGCTCGCAGTGGCCTTCCTAATCGCACGGACCCACGCCTGGCAAATTATTGATTTGACCACCGCCTGCTTGCTTTCCGTCCATATTTTTGAAGATCGTTTGGAGTTTAATCTACCATTATGATAAAATACAGGAATGATAATAATTCATAATAAAGTAGTTTTCTCAACTGTAAACATGACAGTGTTGATAAAAAAAATGGTTCCTTAGGGACGATGTTGTCTGTTCTGAGAAGCTTACCTTAAAACCTGGGATTTATTTATTTGTGTCCTTTGTTCACCCATTAATTATTGTTAATGTACGAAGTATACTTTATATTGTTCCAGCTGTGGGACTTTGATCCATATTATTGTATTATTATTACAAAGCGACGAATTAAAGGGACCATAAATAGTTCTTCCTCACGTAAAGAAATATCAATATTTATTTTTGACGTTTTATTACCAGCATCACCCACCCCTCCCCCCTCCCCCACACACGGATTGAGATCCTCTGCAGTCGACTGCACGACTGCTGACATGTGGGTCTGCAGCAGAGGATGGCCTCACAAGTCAGCGACTGTGCAGTCATGTAGTCGACTGTAGAGGAATTGAATCCCCCCCCCCCACACCCACCTTGTGAACATTCGTACAAGCAAACTAACACATTTAATTTACTAATTTTCTATTTTTTTTGTACAATTTGCCCTTGATCTTTTCTTTAGATTTCTCTATGTTTGTCGTCTTATAAACGTTAAAGAAAAGTTAGCAAAAGGTCTGTGTGTTGCTATGGGCTCTATGACATCTTCGTTGTTGTTGCTGCTCCCAGCCATGAGCTTCCTGCTGATGGCAATGACCAGGTGCCATGTGGTAGCCACACGCTTCTCGTCGACAACAATGATAAGAGCATCTATCTCCTGAACTAGGGATGCAGGTTTTTACTTTTTAGGTCAGTGAAAGTCTCTTAAATAAACTAGATTTTTCTCCCATCTCATAAAACTAGTAGACCAAATAAACTAGAGCCCACAACTACCCATAACTACCCATAAGTTACCCACCTGCATCCCTGTCCTGAACCCACATGTCACAACTTTCTCGACCTATGCCAAGCTCTCTGTGACAACGTGTGACATGTCCTGCTGCTGTATACGTCAGTTCTTCTCATGCCGCGGCCACAATCAAAGTTGGGGCAAACGGACCTTCAGCACTATCGAGACTTATTCTCGGTAATATACATAGAGTAGTTCGCCTATAAGGATTTATATGTTGGACAGGGGTATGCGCGAGATCGAGAGACGATGGTAACACAAGACGTCAATTTATACAGGTTCGGGTCTCTCGAAGGATAATAACCCCACATCCTGTGTTCTGTGGTATTTGTATTAATATGTCTAAATCATAGATCTAGACGAGGAGGGTTGCCCTAAATGACGATGTCTAGTTGTGTCTAATCTATCTAATTGAGTTTGTCTACTTGTTCGTTGAGGAGGATCCCTGCCCCTCCTTATATATCCGGGAAACAGGATTACATGGTGGAGTCCTAGTCAGCCTACTATACATATCCTACTAGGAGTCTATCTCTACTTTTCATCTATGTGAGGTACCTTGGATACATGTTATCGACAGAAGCCCCCGAGAGTCTTGCAAGCTTGATGATAGTTTTCAGTAGCTTCCTGACTGGTTTGTGCCATGTAGAATGCTTTAGTTTTATATCAGCGAGCTTGTGAGAGTCTCAAAGATCAATACGTCTTCAAGAAATCAACTGGTGCGATGAATACGTGCACCTAATTAGGTGTAGCCCCTGACTCTTGTATCATTTGGATATTACAAATAATGCAAGAGTCCAAATCAAGAATAGTCATGTTGGCTCTACAAGGATTCAGGCAGATGGAAACGAGGACGGCAGGGGGGTTCAGGCAGAGTCCTAGTCGTACTCTATAAGGATTCTATATGGCAAGTCTAATCTTTCTTGTCTTGCACTCCAAGCCGAGTCGGTCGGCTTCCTTGTTGATGAAGTACCCGGTTGGTCACTGGCTTAGCCTTGTATGAGGATACCCGTAAAGTAAGTATCCCACAGCAGCCCCTGAGTGCTTTCGTATTTTGAGCTTTAATTCTCCGAATGATCTAAAGATCATAAATTAGGAAGACCTCGTTATCGAAGTTTCTAATAGATCTGGTGCACCGGTCAGGTGCACCTGATCAGGTGTAGCCCCCGACTCTTGTATAATTTGGAGACTAACAAATAATGCAAGAGTCTAATTGTATTAGCTCTTATTAATTTGTTTATAGATATTCAAACCATCAAGTTTGAATCTTTCAGACCTTTGGTCATCAAACCCTTGGGTCCTATTGATAAGTGACCACTTTGCCGATCGATCATCAAACCGGCCGAGTGGCTCATATTATTTCCGAGTGATGGGTCGATCGAAATTTTATGACTCTAGTCATATTCAGTATTAAGCTAAATGACTTTAGTCATAATATAGCTTTTCCCTAATTCCAATCACCCGTTTAAGTCCAAATTTTGGTAATTCTGGTTATTTGACTTTAGTCAGTACCATAACCTTTGAACTTGTAACCATATGACCATGGAGTCCTTTGCCACATGATCATCAAATCACATAGATATGGTGAAATAATTCTCGGGTACTTTTCATCAAAGAAGCCTCCGAGTCTCATTTTTCTGGGTTTGTAACCCTAATGGGCTTAAGCCCTTAATTAACCTTTAAGTTAATATTAGGGTCGCACCACAGTATAGCCCACCCCGGCCCATGGGACCCTTAGGTCAAAAAAGGCAAGGGTATAAAAGGCTGCACCAGATTGACCCTCAGTCCACGCCGCATTTGCACGCGAACTCTTCGTCTTCCTTGCGCCTTCTCTGCTCTCGTGACTCCTCTGTTTTTTCGGCTAGGGTCAGCTTTCTCGCTTCCGGCCGCCACAGATCCCGCCGCGTTTAGCCCCCGAGCTTTGGCGAAGTTTCTCAAACTCCTCCACCGTGTCCAATCCTGTTGGCGATGGCTCGCAAGAGGACTTCTATTTCAATCCCAGCTTCTTCCGTCGCCGCCGCCGCCGCGTCGTCCTCGTCGGAGGTCGACATCCCGGAGCAACTTCGGGAGTTCTCGAAGAGCAGCCTTTCTCAGGCTGACATGAACAAAATGGTGGTGGATGGCGTCCTTTCCAGAGCAGGCTCGGATCGACTGGAAGGTACCTCGCGAATCCTGCCCCATCCCCATTCACCAGCAGATCGTAGTGTTTTGCTCATTCTTTGAGCATGACTTTGGAGTTCCCTGCTGCAGTTTTTTATGTGGGCTCCTTTTTTTCTATGGGATTGAGCTTGTCAACCTCAATCCCAACTCCATTCTTCATATTGCCATCTTCGTACATTTGTGCGAAGCTTTTCTTGGCATTCTCCCCTATTTCGATCTCTTCCGCCATCTGTTTGTCCTCCGACCGCTGCCAACCAAGGATAACCAAGTGGCCATAGACGAAGTCGGCGTCCAGTTACGCAAGAAGGAGGCCTACATCAATGTCCTATTGAAGACCGGAAACAAGAATTGGAAGGATGAGTGGTTCTATTGTGACAACCCTCCCCCTGTTCTTGCCGACTTCACTAGTGCGAAGGCTATTCCCCATGCGCATTGGACAGAAAGGCCCGATTCGACCGATCCTCAAGTGGTCGCTCTGCTTAAGAAAATTGCTGATCTGAAGGCTGAAGGCGTCGATGGCATCACAGTTGCCAAAAGTTTTATCATCCGACGAGTTCAGCCCCTGAAGCTTCAATGTCATCCGGCATGGGACTATGTTAATGAGGATGAGACCAGGGAGGTGCCGGACCCACCGAATGGTGAACTCCACCGAAGACGCTTGTTGAAGATGTTTGAAGGGGATATCCTTTAGGACCATTCTTTGGTCAAAAAGGCGTATAACAAGGGCACAATGCGAGCCCGAGTAAGCCTCAGTCTGCCTTTAGCTATCCATTGTTATCCTATCTTGATGTTGTACTCAATGTTTTGATCTTCATGCAGGTGCTGGATACTTATGTATCTCATCCCCCGCTCCCTCAGTCCGATACTGAGGGACCTGATTATGTCAAAAAGACACCGCTGACCGGCGCTGGGGGTTCAAGTTCCTCCGCAGGCACTCGGCCAGTCAGCGTTACTCCCGTCGTTACTCTGGCCTCCCCTGACAAGCTCCAGAAGCGGACTATCGCGCGCCGACGCCAATATGTGGGGGACCAGGACGACGATGAATAAATAACTGCCGCAGATGCTGGTCAACCTGCTCCTGCATCCTCCAACCAACCTTCAGACCGATCGGAGCCCCCGAACCCAACTCAGAGGTCAACGGAAGAGGTAGTGCAGACTGGCAAGATTGACCAGCCCTCTCAAAAGAGGAAGGAGACTGATTTTTAGTCAACTTCTTCAAAGAAGAGGTTATACTAGATCAAGCTCAAGAAGACTCCCAGGTTTAATCTTTAAACCCTATACTCCTTGTCTCTTATTGCTGATCTCAACTTTTCCTGATCTCTTCCTTCTATGTTTTTTTCTCGGTAGTCGGACAAGTGATTCTCAAAGTGCTCAGGGATCTGAGGATACTCGGTTTGAGCTCCCACCTCGTCCGATTGGTGTGGTCCATTCGGTTGGCAAGTCTTCAAACACGCCGACCGAAGTGGATAAACCGTTTGAAAAGACGGTTCCTGCCTCCACTCCCGAGCCTCTGCCTCAGACCACTCCAACTAATGTCTCTTTGCCTCTTGACAAAGGTAAAAGGACTCTTCCTGCAGATATTCTTGGTCGACCTGAGGTGGAGGATGTGGAGATTTTGCACCAACATCGGGAGTCCAGCAAGGTAACTCAACATTATGCTTTTACCTTGCTTTGCTCTCATCTTTTAGCTAATTTATCTTTTGCATATCAGAAAGTGTATGCTCTTGTGGAGCGAAAGCAGGCTAGAGTGGAATATCTTGAAGCCAAAACTTTCGGTATGTCCTTGGTCGCCTAATCTTCTTGTCTTTATGTTTTAGACTAACTTCTTATTCATTGTCTTGCTAGTCACCGGTTAGCAGCTCTCCAAGGCCCTAGAGGAAAACAAGAAGCTGTTGGCCAACCGACAAGAGATAAACAAGGTCTTAGACCAAGTTCGTGCAGATCTGGCTGGTAAGTTTTCCTACCATCCATATTTAGGCAATCTGCTGACCACTCTAACGCTAAAAGTTTTACTTTTAGCTCGCGATTAAAAAATCACCGATCTAGAGAAGTTGACTTCCAACCAGCAGAGGTTTGTTGACGCCTTGAAGATTGAGAAGGAAAGCCTCTCCAAATTGGTTGAAGACCAGAAGACCGAGATTACTCGGCTGCAGGAGGAGCTGAAGGGGACTGAAGCGAAGATAGAGGAGGCTAAGACTATCTCTAAATCTTTCAAATGTAAACTTGCCAGTAAGCCTTTGACTTCTTCCTTCTGCTTGATTCTTCTGTTGATCATACTGACCAATAATTATTATTTGCAGCTCTATCTTATGCCGCTTGGAAAGCAATGAACTATGTTCATGCTAACTGAGTAGAGCAGACCGGTCACTCTCTGGACTACTTGTTGGAGCATGCATCGAAGACATTGCTTATAACACTCGGCGAGTGGCGACCGAAGCCGGGAGTCAAGTGCTGGCGATTTGCCAATCCTGGTCTCCTGCTCTGCCATTGGACAAGATCAAAGAGGGCTTTAACCCCGACCTGACCGACGACCAATATCAGCTGCTCCTGGATTCCATGCTAGAGACTTCCCAGGCCTTGGTCGAAAATATCGAAATCAATCCGACCGTGCTGACTCCCCCAGCAACTCCAGAGGTCGAACTTCGGGCTGACTCTTCCTCTCCTTCAAAGAAGATATAATCCTGTAATAGTGTAAAACATTAGTAGTGTTTTTGTAATGATACATGTGTATAAACTAATCTTATGGTTTTATAGCTTTAGAAGTTTGACAAAGATATCATTGACATGTTTCTATCAAGAGAAACAAAGATTGCATCGGTCTGCCATAACATATTAGGTTGTAACTCGTAACCGCGTAACAAACAGAATCGACCAATCGACACATGACCTCTCACACTTTTGGCTCTGGGTTTAGTGTAGTGGTAGTCTGATGTGCAGCACAAAGTTTTTAATCATGATGTATAAGCGTAAGACCAAAATAATAAAGACCAAAACTCAAGATCTCAAGATCTCATGATAATAAGTCGGTCAAAAAATAGGCCAAAACCAAAATATGGTTAGATCGAGATGGGACACTATTGCTAGCCCCCTGGCTTGATTGTTTAATAGTATAAATTAAGGAATCGAGACAAATATAGAATGAAAATCATCAGAAATTCTTTCATTAAAAAAGACCAAAGTTTCATTCATAAATAATGTATAAATACACAAAATAATAGCTAAGTATAGAAACGACATAGCTGATTTATGTTCCAGGAGTTTGGAATATCGTCGCCGTCTTCATACATCAGTCGGTAAGCCCCCGGGCGAGTGACTTCCTTCACTACGTACGGTCCTTCCCACTTTGGAGAGAGCTTATGCTGATTTTTTGTCGATTGCACTCGACAAAGCACTAGGTCTCCAACTAGAAAGTGGTGACTGCAGACGTTCTTATCATAATAACGACGCAAGCCTTGTTGGTAGAGTGCTGACCGAAACAGAGAGCGATCACGCAACTCCTCTACCGCAGTCAAATCAATCTCTCGGTTTTCCTCAGAAAGCTTTTCATTGTGCGCTTGAACTCGTGCCGAGACAAGACTGACCTCATAGCGTCGGTTGTCCCGAGCTAAAGTTGAATAAGTGCCCTAAGTAACTTGTTCTTAGTTGCTGGTCTAACTATGTCCTAGAATAGTAGTGATATCAATTGCAGGAACAAGTGTGAAAGGAGAATAGAGCACAGCAGGGGGCTATGTGTAAAATAGCCAAATCTCCAAATTCCAGGGAACTAGATGGAGCACTAGTAGAAATCCCAAATTTCTTTTTATATTTTTTTTGATATTATTCTCCAACTCAGTGGCAATGGGTGAGAACTGACAAAATATTTCATCTCAAATAGAGGTAGGATGTGGCCTACAAAAATTCTGCAAGTTTCAGAAAATGTCGGGTTTCAACTTGAATGAATTTTTTCTTTATCTTCCCATTTTTTTTAATTTTTTTGAGAAGGGCAAATGGCCGATGGAGGTTTGGGGAGGTTCCTTTTCAAGTCACAAAGCTCCTCTAAAAATTTCTGCCCAAACGGACAACTGAGCAAAAAGTTATGGCCATTTTACTAAAGGTGTGTTGAAATCGGTTTTGAAGAAACCCGAGGCTGGGTTTGAGTGAAACCCGAGTAGGGTTCGGGGTCGGGTTTGGAATCGGGTAGGAAATTTTTGGCCAGGTGGATGAAGCAGAAAATGGAATTTGTGGGAATTGGTCCGAGGTGTTGAGGGTGGATTTAGGGCGGGATTAAGGTGAGCGTGTTGATCAATCAACCCTAGCACACAAAACCAACGAAATAGAGGGTGGTGAGAGGGGATGGCGGCTAGGGTTGCAAGGGAAACACTACTGATGACAAAAACACAAATTAAACCAGCAACTAAACAAGAACTAGGGCACAAACTCAACACTACAAACTTCGAAATTGAAATATGCAAAGGCTAAACACATGGTTAGGGGGGGGGGATTTTTTTGGCTTTTCTGTGGACGATAGGAAGAACACGAAAACAAAACTTAAGGGTAGTGCAAACCTGATGGTGCACCTGAAGCTCTGATTACCACTTGATGTCAACAAAGGTTCCCGATCTTCCGAAAGGTTCTGGTAATCTTGATTTGGGTGGAGGCGAAACACAAATCGATTCAACTTCTAAATAACACGTTCAGAACCCCGCAATCGCAGCACAACGTCTCGTTTGGTTATCAACCATCCAAGGACAATTGACCTCACCGAGAAGGCTAATCCCTGCCCATGAATAAAGAACACAAGCAAGAACAAAGAAGAATGCAACACAATGCAATCACGAAGTTGGGGTCTCACAAACTGATGTGACCGTGAAACTATTATGAATAGAATAATCGAAGCAAAACTCGAACCGTAATGGTGTGGAGGCGGTTGTATATGAAGACCCTAGGGTCATGCAAGACCCTCTTGATGCGCCCCTAATTGGGCTCAACTGGATACAAAGCCCAATGGCCAAAAACAGGCGACGCAGCACCAACAATGATTCTGGACCCTATCTTGTTTTGATGATTCCCGATGACTCCAGATGGATTTTGATATTAGGCCAGGGAATTGGAAAGGTCTTCTCCTTATATTTCCACGCATATGTAGAACATCTAAATCCGAGTCCGTATGTGTCATGGGCGTCTGTTTTAGTGCAGACTGGTCCTAGACCCCAAAACAGACTCAAAGTCTGAGAAGCCATGTGGATATGTGCCATGGTTTGCAATATATGTGATGAGTAATTGACTTGAGCGGGTTTGGTGTTTGAGTTGAAATGCGGAAATCTAGGGATTGCATGAGTTTGTGCATGTCATGGTTATGACTAACCGAAGTTGGTGGATGTATTTGTGATGTTGCAGGAGTTGGGAAATATGTTTGCTTGTCTCATGATGTGTAGGTCAATGGAGTCAACTTGGTGCCCGCGGTGAGAGGATCGGACACAAGTAGGGGACTTGGGGCCGGACGATCAGGATGCCGGGTGGAGTCAAGGGTGATCCACACCGTACACATGGAGAGGCGAGAAACACGGATGATTTCACGGTTGAGCCTCAAAACCGTGGTGTGATGAAGATGGCGTGTTGACCAAATCAAGGCAAGCGGGATGCCGGTGCAAGTGACAAGGGGGCCCGATGGACATGGACTGGGAGAGACTTACCGATGGTCAGGATCGTGGGACAAGATGACACGTGTCGACATGGAGAAGTCGTGCTTTGAGAAGCGTGTGAGGCGGTTTCCCGGTTTGGGCCTCAAAACCGGTGGCGGTGGTTGGTGGTGCACGTGGCACCATCCCGGAGCTTGCTTCGAGGCAAAGCAAAGTCGTGAAGGGCTCGAAGGCATTCGGGCGATGAGGCAAAAGATGAACGATTATGCCTTTGATGGTAGGTGGGTGTGTTATGTAGGTTAGGGGTAGAGTGGTCATGTGGACAATAGACCCTAGGCCTATATAAGGAGAGGTAAGGCTAGTGGAAGAGGTGCCTCTCTTCCCATTAGCCTTGTGTTAGGACTTTATTCAAGTGGCTTTCTAGTCTTATATCTATAGATCTTGTAAGCATGTTTCCATGACATGAGATTTATTTTCGTGCTCAAGATCTTCCTCTCTCCCTAAATCCCAAATTTCCCTTTTTCCCTATTTTTGGAGCTATTTTCGTGGGAATTTTTATCTCCATTTTGGATGAGTTTTTGGGGCAGATTTCTTGGGGAACTTCATGCTATGATGAGCTAGATCAATCCTACATAGGTCCATGACCAAATCAAGAGCTCTAGCACCTTTGATTTAAAAGATTTCTCAACTTTCCCTTTTTTGGTGTTCTTGGCACAAGATCTGAAATTCGTGATGATTCCTTGAGCCAATTGAGTTGATCTTCTAGGATTAGAGTCATGATGTGTTGAGGACTCACTGCTCCAAAAATCACATCATTTGGAGTTTATTTGATTAGGTTTTAACCAAGTTTTTGCTTCATCCTGAAACTTTTTCCTATTCTGTCGGGGTCGATCGGCACTGTCGACGGCCAGGACAGGCACTGCCGGTGGGTCTCAGTACCCCGTACTGGCACTATCGATGGGTCAGATCAGCACTGCTGATGGGGCCCACCGGCACTGGCAATGGCCCTGATCGGCACTGCCAGTAGTGGTCCAGTAAGGTCTGGTTTTTGCTGAGTCTCTTAACTAGTTCGAGTCCTTACTGTTACTTGTTGTTTCTGCTATGTTTGTTTGCTGTGGTTGATCACTCCTAGGGCTAGTACACCATGAGTTGGTCTGTGTAGTTTTGGTGATTGGTTCGGAGGATGGCTTGGGTTGTATTTGGGATATAGGCCAAGTTCTCTTGGAGAATTTTGATTGGCTCCCATTCACCACCCCTTTGGTCACCATCTCGGTCCTTCAATTGGTATCAGAGCCAGTTTGATCACTAGTTGACCTTCACCGGCTTTCTGATCAGAAGACAACATGGAGAAATGTGTGGTCAAGCTCTGGATGTTCGATAGAGAAGACTTCCCCTACTGGAATTCGCGGACCAAGGCTTTTCTCCTGAGTCAAGGATGTGCTATCTAGGACATCGTCGAGCAAGAATACAACATACCTACCGACCTCAACACCGCTCCTATAAGTGAGTTGAACAGGTATGAACACAACTCCAAAGCTGTCCACATTCTACTCTTTGCACTTGGTAGAAGTGAACATGATCACGTTGCACACCTTGACACTGCTCATGCTATTTGGGGTAAGCTTTGCACCTACCATGAGGGTACCAATCAAGTCAAGTCTACGTGTAAGGATTCTTACAATAGACAGTACCAAACGTTTGCACAAAAACCTGGCGAGTCACTAGATGACACCTTTCATAGGTTTGAGGCAACTGTGTGCAACTTGCGGGCTTGTGGTAACCTTGTGTACAGTGATAATGATAGAGCTAAACAACTGCTATACTCACTTGATGAAAATGTTTGGGGGGTTAAAATTGTTGCTCTAGATGAAACTGCTGACTTCAATACCTTGAACTACGAGCAACTGTATAGCAAGCTGAAATCTCATGAATTGTCTAGGAAATGTCGTCCTAATCATGTTAATCCTACTTCTAGCATGGCTTTGCTTTCTATCTCTCAAAAGGGTAGTCACAGTGATGCTTCTTATGAAACTAACCCCTCACTTGACAAGTCTTTTTTGGAGTTTGCTCTATCTTCTCTTGTTGCAGCTTCCGATGAACAGATGGAGTGCATCCATGTCGAGGAGCTATCCTTCAAGGAAGTTCAGGAAGTTCTACAACAACCAGAAGGAGAGAAAAGGAGGTGGTTCAAGAACTTGCTTCAAGTGCGGTGACCTAGGACACTTCATTGCTGATTGTCCCAAGAAGAAGAAGAAGACCGGGTACCGTGACACCAATAATGCAGACTTCAAGCAGAAGAAGAACCGCTTCTACAAGAAGGGCAAGAACTCCAAGAAGTTCACCAAGGCCATTGCACATGCCTACGTTGCCGCCTTGAGCGATGTTGACCTCACATCAAGCGAAGGCATTACAAGCTCGGAGGAGGAGGTTGAAAAGCCACGAGTCAAGAGGAAGGATGACTCACCGGGCTTTGCTTCATGGCAAAGAACGATCATGACATCGACTTTGGATCCAACTCTGACACAAGTGAGGTACCTCCCACTCTTGATGAGCTCTCTTCTGAACTTGATCATTTGTGCGATGTTCTGCTCTTGCAAGATAATAAGCTTCGCAGTGCTGTTTGTGAGAGTAGAGAGCTTAAGTCTAAGTTAGAGAGTTCTGATTTTGAAATTGCTTCACTTAGGTCTAAGCTTGCTTGTGATGTTACTGTTGTAGAGTGTGAGTCATGTCAACTTGTGATGGATGATCTGAGTCAGAGGGAGAGTGTGCATGCTCAAGTTGCCAGTCAGCTTGAGAGTGCCCTCAAGGAGCTTGATGAATTCAAGGCTAGACCAACTCTTTTGGGTGCATGTCAGAAATGCCCCAAGCTCACAAATGAGTTGGAAGCTCAAACCCTCAAAGTCAAAAAGCTCGAGTCCAAGCTACTAAATGAGACTCGCACCATGTGAGGTGTGTGTTTCTCATAAGGACAAGCTTGTAATCAATAGGGAGGAAAACAAAGTCCTAGTCCAAGAAAATAACTATCTAATTTCTAGGCTCCAAATAACCCTAGTGAGTGAGGAGAAGATTGAGAATGACCTGGCAAGAGTCAAAGAGAGTGCGAATTGGTCAACCTACAACTTGGGTTTGGGATTTGAGAGGGTTGACAAAGAGAGTGAAAATGTGGGTAAGTTTGTGCCTAGCTCTAGCTACAAGGATGAGGAACAATCCATCAAACCCACTGACACATACTATCCACCAAACTCCAAACCTTCCTTCAATCCAAAGCAAACAGAGAAGCCAAAACCCAAACCTCCTATGCAAACAAAGCCTAAAGATGAGAGTGTCTACATTTGCATGTTCTATGGTCGTAAGGGTCACTTGGATGAGTACTATTATAGGTGTAAGAGGATTGAGAGGATGCAAGCTGAGTTAACTAGGAATGTGCATCATGACGATTTTGATGGTTTTCAGCCTCACTATTTTTCTCGTGCCTATCATGGACAGGGCCATTCCTCATATGGCTTTGATTCACGAAACAGAGGCTTCGCGCAGCAGCGCTTTGGTGCCCCACGTTTTCCCCATCGTGGTGAGTGTCACTCGCGTGGATTTGGTTTTCACACAGATGGTTTTCATTCTCATAATCCAAGGTTTGAGTCGAGACACTTTGATAGGCCACGTTTTCCCCATCGTGGTTCTCGTCCCATGCGTTCGAATGATAATGTGCAAAGAATTGTGATGACTACTACCGGTCGTATGGTTAAGTGCTGGATTCCCAAATGCTTTCTGACTAACCCTAGCATCGAGCCATCAACTTTTCCTTCTCGTTCTTTGTAGGTAATAGGTGGAGTGTCACACCCGGTTCCAATGACCGAAACCGAATGCATTTGTATGCGTGCCCAGGATCAAGTTTTCACGCACATAGTACAATTATTGTGATAAAAGAACAATATCTTTATTAAATCGATAATATTGTTACAACAGTGATCCGTAGGTCAAAAAGAAAAAGATTACATTGCAGCGGAATAAACTAAGCGTTGGCGTCCTTCAGCTCCCACAAGAAGTCGACTGGAAGACCGTATGCCTAGACTCATCCATCGTCTTCTTCGTTGCACCTTCATTCTCCTATAGTTGAGCAGCAATGTGGGATATAGCAAGGGTGAGTACGTGTCGTACTCAGCAAGTGGGGAAAAAGATGACATGGGGCTAAAGACAAGGAAGGCTTTAAAGGGGGTTTATTGCATGAGCTTTTAATTTTCTATGCATCCTAATTACTAAGTGGGGTCATCCCAACCATTAATCCATAGGGTAGTATCCAAACCAAGTCCAATTCCATCCACCAACCAACCATTCCCAACATTCCAAACCACAACCCATAACCAACTAATCTTGTGAGGATTCCAGGCCGCTCTTGACCGTGAGCATGGCTGTCATGACAGTTTGATACTCTGCAGAGTTTGTACCACTTTACCCATAAGTTGTGATTTCGTCCCCTGTTGCCAGGTGGACTAGAGTCTCCACGTTGCCATGCCGGCCAAGCACTAGCACACTTCCTTTGGTGTGCGGCCAGGAGATCACTACGAGGCCTTTCCAAAGGTTCTCCCAGTATATGCTAGCCACTAAGGTTCCACTCCCGTCCATAAGTGATAGCCCATCAACAAGCATCTCATCACCCCAGGAGCCCCTTCTTGAGCCATTTAGATACAATGACAGTCCTCTTGACTTCCATTCCTTGCTCCACCAAAATGCTGCACCGACACTGGGAGAACTCCTAATTAATCAGCCAAGTTGTTCCATAGCAGCCTTGTGATGGCACTGTTGTCCTGGGTTACCGCTCCAAGAACCGGGTCCTAGGATCTACAACAAGCCTACCACCACCAACCATGTGCCCACGGCACCACATCCATTCCATCCGGCTTGCATAGATCCCTAAGTCCATGTTGCTAACATAAATCACCATTCCACCCATGAAGTGACATAGTTCATTAATCAAGGTTGATATTAACCCAACATCCCACAAGCAACCTAAGCATTATCTACCCACAACAAACCAACCAACTAGTTCAAGGCGACAAGGAAAATGATAAAGCAATACTAGGGAAACCCTAACAATAGGTACCCATTCATTTGATTCAAGCATGCAATTCTACAATAAATGTTAGAATAGGTACAAGATGCATCAAGGACACTTGCCTGAAAATGGATGTTGCTGCTCAGGTCTTCAATTCACGCTCTTGTGATTCCAGGATCAACACGTTCCCTAATTAACGTCACGCAGGCACGACATACACACAATTATATAAACAAACTAAGAAACAGTACACTAAATAGTAATAAAATACTTTAAAATCAATCAAAAAAGATGGTACGCATTTCTACGATCGCGTGAGCGCAAGAATCATCTAAATCAGAGTTACGAGTAAAAAGTTACGAAGGTTTAAAGGTCTATCGTTAAAATAGTAAAAACAAATAGGTTTAGGGACCTAAAAGTAATTTTAGAAAAGTATAGGGACTAAATTGTAAAATAATAGGATGAAAATATAGTTTATAAAAAGTTTAGGGACTAAAATGTAATTTATAATAAGCTCAGGGACCAAAGTGTAAAAAGACAGGACTAAAATATAATTAAAATTAAGTGGAGGGGTGTTTCTACAAAATTATAGGGTTAAAATAATATTTATAAAAATATTAGGGGCTAAAACAGAAATAACTAAAGCTTATGTGAAGAAATCAGGTTTAAAAACTAATTAGGACGAAACAGAGGGGCTTAGGTGCAAAACGACCATTTTCCTGAATTTATTTGAATTAAAATAAATCTTAAAACAGGTGGACCGAGTTCATGGGTTCATGGACAGGCTCTGGGGCACTAGTTCATAGGTCCATGGCGGACCGGGACTGGGTAGGCACTGGGCTGCTGTTGTGGACAAAACGGCACGACGAAAGACTTGCGCATTCCTGCTGATTGGCAATACTAATCGAGCTACAACTTGAACCTATATGTTGAATAAGTTATGGGACACAATACTAGTTATCTGGTGTCGATGTTAGCTCACCTGATCTAGAGATCGCATGGGGGAAAACAGGCAAGGTCACGACGCGATAGATGGTGGGCCAAACGCGTTCCAGGAGGCATCAGGACAGATCTTAGCATATGCTTTGGTCAAGGCGATCATAACTTCCTAGAACACATTCAGGATATGATTATGTATCAAGGATGCATCATAATTGGGAGAAATAGAAGGGGAATTACCGATGCACGTGCTGGATGCGCCCAAAACAGAGAACAATCATCATTCAAAACATGATCCTGCTCACATCACTCCTCCTATTGCCATGAATTTTGGATATGTTATAGGCTGCCACAAGGTGCATCTCCTGCTAAAATTTCGTGATGTTTCATTGGCTGGATCAACGGGAACGTGGATTGGAATTTGGGGCGTTGTGGCTGGACAGACCAATGGCAAGAGTTGTACTTGATGCTTATGGATGGGAATGAAGGTGAGGGGGCAAGGTGTGACACCCCAGGTGTCCCATTCCAATTAACAAGCATAAGGAGCACAAGGATATGAGAAAGCATGACATGAAATAGGGAAGCCTCCCAAAATTTGGAATTAATTCTAGGAAAAATAAAAACCCTGCAACCAAATTATAAAGCAATTTGAAAATTTCCTATATAACATATAACATGTAAATTCATAATCAGAATGATAATAATAAATTAGAATTATATGAATTTATTGAGCATTTTATCTAAATTGCAAAAGCCACAATTAATTAAGTAATGCTTAAGTATCTATTTAAGGCAATTATTAAATTCTAAAAATATGTTTATAAAAATTTTCAATTAAAAATTTACCTAAGTGTTCTCCACTATTTAAATAGCCCACCCACCAAATTTCACAATTTTTGGGAATTTCCAGCTATTTTATTTTGATTTATTAAAAACCATAGTTGACCAGGGACCTTTTTTGTGAGGATCTTGAAAGATTAGGGGGCGCAGTGCAAATTTCCCTTGTTCTCCCTCTCACTGGCCTTTCCCCCCTGCCGACGCCGGCGCACCGCCCGGGCCGCCTTCACTCGCCTCGGAACCGCGCGTGCTACAGCGCCGTTGACCCCTCACTGCCCCGCTCAGTCCCATCCCTCTGCCTCGGTCGCGAGCTCGCCTAACCTTCTCTTCTCCCCCTCTGCACGCCATCGCCGTGGCCGGGAAACCTTCAATTCCGCTCGCTTCTCTCCCCCACTCACTCTCTTTCCCCTCTGCGCGACTTGAAAGCACGATCGCAAGCTCTCGATCACACCACATCTCTGCCACTGCTCCCGCTCTCTCTCCCATTTTTCCCCTCTGCCACTCCACGCTCTGTTTTTCTCCCGCCATTACCGACCCCCAAGCTTGAGCTCGTATTCTCACTGTCCTAGCCTCCCTCGAACCCGGCCAAGAGCATAAACGACCGTGCCGCACCCTCTTACACCTTCCCGTACCCTGGCTTGGTCTCCTTCTCGTGCTCACTGCTTGAATCGAAGGAGGACCGTGAGTAGCTTCCGGCCGAGTGCCATTGATGCCGCCGTGAAATTCCTCATCCGTGGTGAGTCTCCCCGTCCTATTCTCTTCGCACGCACGCGCAACCCAACTGCACATTTCCCTGACCTGTTTTCCCGTGGTTTCCATCACTGGAGTCGACGACATTTCGATTTTCCCCGGACCCTGCCATCGCCGCCGTTCGCCGAAGCCGCCGCGCCGACGAGCTACTAGTTCCGGCCCGAGTCCACGACGACATCATCGACGCCGGTGTTCTCCGTCTTCTGCTGGTGCTCTGCGCGAAGACGGCGACCGATTTGCTACACTCTACCAGAAACGCGACGCCGCCGGAGATCAGAGTTCCGCCGCCTCACGTCGCCGACCAACTTCCGGTGAGAACCACTCCTCGCGATCCCTTCCACTTCCCTCGCCGTGATGCGCGCTCCATTTTCCCTCAACCGCGGCGAGATTTCCCTGTGGGTAGCCGCCGGCAGCAAGCCCTCCGGCCGCGCGCCGCCCCGCTCCGACGAGCCTACTGGCCGTCCTTCTGGCACCGACGTGGCGTCCACGTGTAGCCGACATGGCGCTGAGGTGTTGCCTGCGTGGCCTTTCCCAGATTAGAAAAATTCCAGAAAACCATTAAGACTTCAAAAATTCATAGTAAATCGAATTCAAATCCAAATCGGCCCAAACCAATTTTGCTGGATTCATCCTTTAGAGCTCTATTTTAGTAAAATGATAAATCATAGTCTCTATACATGTATTTTTATTAATTCATTTAATTGCTTAAACACTAGTTAATTCACTAGAAATTCTAGGGATAGAATTAAATCCTGATTTTTGGCATGCTCGACAAACATATGATTATCTACCACCACAAATTTTGGTTGGATAAAATATGGATTATTTTTGGCTCTGGAAATTATTTAGTGTGTTTACTTAAATTAATTCTAGTAAGTATTTATAATTAATTGGCCCTTGCCACTTGGCACAAAAATCTCTCACACAAGCCTCTGTGCCTAGTAAATTACATAAGTCCAGAAACCTAAGTTTACTTAATTAAATTAAATTAATTGCTCATACCCCTATTTTACTTCAATAATTGCTAGTAATTAAAGTAATTATTTCCAGGGGCTGTAAATTGGTAAAAATACAATTCACTTATGCCCCTGATCATGTTAAATCATACAACATCAGAATCAATTGGTTACTATTGTAATTGCTCAATTATTTGGAAGTACTATAACAACCCTAAATAATTGATTAACACACATAAAATCATGAAACTCTAAAGGGTTTCTTTGAAGCATATGGCTTCGAGAACATAATAATAATGTCAATCAATGTTAAAGACATTGTGCATCATATCATTGCATTCTACGGTATTTTGGTAATACCGACAATTCAATTCTATCATATAGGCAACAACAACCCGGAGCGGGAACAAGAAGATCTTCAGAAGGACCTTGAACCCCAAGAGCAAGACGTTGTAGTTGCTAACACCAACATCGATCCAGGCAAGCCCCGGTTTGCATTTGCCCATTTATAAAAATTTGCTAGTTTATGTCACTGCTACGTCTATGATTGTCTGATGCATTAGGTCATAGGAGTTGATTGGAAATCCACCTTGCATGACCCCCAAATGACCCTTGCTTGTCATTAGAACTGTGATAGAAACGGTACTGTGTCGCTACGCTTAGTGACTAATAGTCCTGGTAGACATTATCATTAAGAAGTGAACTTGACCACTGGAACGGGAACCTAAAAGAAGTTTATTTTACTGTTATGATCGGGCAGGGAAGATACATGTGTAGGTTTGCAGCAATGCATGGGTGTTGACTGCGGTAGCCCTGCCTTGTCGAACCTAGGACCCGTCCGTGGTCGGCCCCTTGGTCAAGTATTGAACGGTACCGAATATATGCTAGTCCATGGGTACTAGTAAACTGATGTAGCATTGACGCGGCAATGCGGACGATACCCAGTACAGTGGTCGTTGACCCTTCTACTGCTGGAGTGGGCGGTTCATACCACGAAGTACTGTTGGCAGAACGGCATGCCCACTCGCTGAGACTGGACCCGGACCAAGTTGTTTTTCGTCCTTGTGAAAGGTTGCCATATACGACCTTAATTGGTGCGTATGTGTCGTGTATTTCTTGTTTTTCCCAGCTGGTGTAAAATTGATTGCAATTGCTGTCGCTCGCAGTAAAGAGCACCGCTTGGTCACTGAGTCGTCACGTAGTTGCATCATGAAAGTTGATTATTGCCCCTTCTGTGATTACTTCTACTGATACTCTTGTACTGCTGTTACCCTGTATTGGCTTTATTATTCTATATAGTTTCACTAAAGTTACATTCTTGCTTCACCCAATTAACATTTCTCAATAAAACCTGATAGAACTAATAGGTTGCTTAGCGCGAGTCCTTTCAAACGAGCCACTCTGTTAGAGCCGTGCATGTCTAGGTCTTTCGACGGGTAAGTCTTGCTGAGTAATTAGTACTCAGGCTTTGTGCCATCGTTGTTTACAGGTCATGAAGAGATAGATTTGCCTGAGAATGTGATGCCTTGGGACGTGCAAGTCCCCGAGGGTTGGACTGCCCATTGGGAGTCCGACGCGCCGCCGCAGTGATGTGTGTGCTGCTAGGGTGATGGTTCTCCGGGCAGGGATCATCACTACGCTATATCGTCGAGCTCGTAGTTTCCTTACGTTAATTGCTTCCACTGTTTCCAAAACATCATGAACTTGTATTAATTCCACTGCACTCTGAACCATCGAATTATTGTAATATTCTACTTAAATTTGGACCAATGTTGTATTATCAAGTGTCTGCGCTATCAGCACCATCGGGACCTCGATCCTACGGGGAGGGGCGCCTCAGCTGGTATCAGAGCCCTGGTCCATGATAATACAACAAATAAATCGTATTTTCAAAAACTACGACGTTTACGAGTGAGGATACGTTAGTATTGCCCACATAGATATTAGGGTGGTGACAAAGCTAACATGGGTTATGGTTGTTTAAATACTATATCTACGGCTTCTTCAAACGAAGGTACGTGCGTGCTTAACCGACACGCGTGATATCGGTGTCTGTGCTCGCAGACGGATACGAGACACTGTTGGCTCGTGACTTATCACGGGGCGATCCTTTTCCATGGATCGTTACTAGTAGAATTGTGCTTCTTTTCATAGTTTCTTTTGAATTTGTTGTATTGTTTCTGCAATAGATCTTCTGCAGGTACACTAACGCCGTTAGTATAACTTTTAGTTTGACTTACGTGATGAGTGCGGGTCGTCACCAAATATCCGTGCCGCTATGTATCGGCAATTCATGTGTTGAGTTGTGAGGAACGATAGGTTAAAAATTAAGTAAAAATCCTTGCATCATGCATTCCTTATGTAACTCAACTAAAATGTGGTTCTCTTCTTGTCCACCCACCCCCGAATAAAAATTTCCAATGGTCAAGATAACAAGAATCTGTCCTGTTTTAATCGTCCACTTCAAATACATAACCAAACAAGGCATATAAATGCTTCTCAGGAAGATCTCAACACTCTCTGTCACTAGAAACCGAAATTTAAATTTGAGTATAACAGTAACAACCTCCGAAATAGAGAACAAGTGGAATCCGTTAGTTTGCCAACAGCTGGACAGTTAAGAATAAAACTGCAATAAAACCGTTACCGTCTTATTGCCCCTTGAGACTGGAAAATGTTACAACATTTTATATGATATGCGTTTCTTGTTATGGAACACTAGACTCACCATTGGGTTGTTCCAGATGGAGGTTCACGGTTTCGAGGAGTTTACGCACGACGGGTGGCACTACACCACTGGTCTCCACCACCGTGGTTTCCCTACACTTTTCTAGGATTTGCTCCGCTTGCTGGGCTACGATGAGCCGCCCTCCTACAAGGGCCGTGAGGTCCACCGCCACGGTGTGACTCTTGCAGAGGTGCACATCAGCGTGCCCACTCACCCGCGCAACCTCGACATGGCGGGGATGGAGAGCATAGCGACTTGTGGGAGCCTTCGTGAGGGCATGGAGAGAGTCGCCCACAGGGCTCTCACCCACTTCTGCGGGCGCCACACGGCAGCGCTCTCTGGGACTCCGTTTGAGATGATCCCGATCTGGCACCAGGCCAACCCAGTCTGGCAGAGGCGCATGAGGCGCATCGGCCGCAATGACTACTCGACGTATCACGCGGGGTACCACCATGTGTCCCAATACTCCGAGTACCTCCTCAACTTGGATGAGGAGGCTAGCAGCCACAGCAGGATCCTACTGGCTGACGCTGAGCAGGTCTGGACACAGAGGAACGACCTGCAGACACAGGTGGACACACAGCAGAGGGAGATTCAACGGTTGACCGCTGCTCTTGAGGCAAGTGAGACCCGCGTTACTAAGGTCACTGGACAGCGTGACACTCTCGCGCAGGAGGTCGATAGACGTGGCACGATTATGCAGCAGCGTGCTAACCACAACGAGCACCTACAGCATCAGTTGACAGCTGCACAGCACAAGATGGAGCTTATGGGAGAGGACTTGGAGACCCTGGCTCATGACAACCAGGGCTTGCAGGAGCAGCTAGAGGCGGCTCTAGCACCTCAGGCAGCACCAGAGGAGGAGGAGCCGCAGGAGGATATGGACGAGGAGTCTGATGTGGACTACGAGGCACCAGTTGGAGACAGGGCTTAGTGATCGTGGTAGATCGGACTAGGTCATGTAGGTAGGACTAGATGGGTTGGTAGCTTTTGTTTATCCAAGCGAGATTGTTGTATTTTGGAATCACTACGTGATATGCTTTTGTAGCTCGATGGTCACATATTCCGAGTTCATGCACTTAAGGTTATGTTGACTCATGTTATGGATCAGTCGTACCCTTTTGCTATCTATATTACAATCAAGGCCTCATAAGATACGTTTGACTCAATCAAAGTACCTTCCTTGTAGATGGCTGAAAACCATGAACAAGCCCCACCGGGTTGGGAGATCACCGACGGTTTGGAGTTCACCGGGATGGTTCACCTGTTCTGGAGAATCCTCCAGGGGTTTGGATATCACACTCCTCCCACTTATGTTGGCAAGGAATATCAGGAGTACGGAGTTACCTCTTGTGTCATTCATGTGGCAGTTCCCACCAATTATTCATTCACGCCGGCATGGGAGTCTTGGACTATTAGCGTCTCCGGGACCGATTTACCCACCACTTGGAATATTGCTGCTTTCAAGGCACTCACACAATTCTGTGAAGACCGCAAGCATGATGTTGCTGGAACACCCGTCACCTTGCTGCCCATCAACGATGTGACGGATTTTGAGTGGATTAGGCGTGTGGACTTCATCTTCGACCCAAACCACCGCCATCATGACCCCATGCTGCCCATAATAGAGTATTATGGCCTTTCCACATTCGCTTTATGCACCGACTTGTGCCGACTACTGGACATGTATCAGTCTGCCCTTCGGTGTTCGGAAGCAGAAAAGCGAGCTAAGGATGTGGAGATTTCAGAATTAAACCAACAAATGGAGGCAAAGAATGAGGAGATGGACCTGATTATAGAAGAGCGTGATCAAGCCTTGTTGGATGCCGAACGTTTTGAGCAGGACATGATCGAGGCGCAAGATGATTTTTATGCGTTCAAAGCAGCCCATCTTCCTCTTGAAGGGAATTGGGATGAGATCACCTTGGAATATGGAGAACAAGAGGACATAGAGATGGCACCCGCCGAAATGAATGATGTGGAAATGCTAGAACCCGAAGAGCCCGCAGAGCCAGAAGATTTAGACCAGGATTAGATGACTTGCTATCCCCGGTCTTATACCCATGTGGTATATGTATCTTGAGTTCGGATGAAGGATCATGAATCTTGCATAATGTGTCCGCGATACCGTAGCTAGATGTTGACGCAGGTATGTAAGAACTATGTGATGATGCCCTTCGGACAACCATGTACTCCGAATTGGATTAATGAGAATGGTTATTACCTTTGGAATTTTTGTGTGTGCCTCTTGCAATTTATGTTTTGCACATGTGATTTCTATGGATTAATTTGAGAGAGTACTAATGTGCAAATATGTAAATTACAGCATGGTGCGTACTCGAAATCAGGATGACCCTGAGAGCTCTCAACAGGGAGCTAATGCTCAGCCCTCACTGGCAGAAATCCTCGCCACGGTGATCAACCGTCAGCAAAATGAAGCTGAGTTGCTCCGTCAACTCGTGGAGAATACGTCCAACCTTGGAGGACGTGGGGGAAACCGCAACAATAACCAGCCTCGTCAGTGCACGTACTCGGAATTCTTGGGTACCCATCCACCGACGTTTGAGCGTGCCAGGGAACCTCTGGACGCGGATCATTGGCTGCGTCAGACCGAGTCCAAGTTCGGTCTGCTGGACTGCACAGAGCACCAGAAGGTGCTGTTCGCCGCCCAACAACTCCAAGGCTCTGCTAGTGCCTGGTGGGAAAATTATGAAGCTACTCTGCCTGCTGGACGCTGTCTTGAGTGGAATGAATTCAAGACAGCATTTCGTGCCCATTTCATTCCCGCTGCCCTCATGCAGAGGAAGCTGCAGGAGTTTACAGATCTGAAACAAGGAGGGAGGAATGTCCTCCAATATTCTGAAGCTTTCAACCACCTCGCCCAGTATGCTAGTGAGTATGTCAATACGGAGGAAAAGAAGAGGTATGCATTCCTACGAGGAATGAATGCCAAGTTGAAGGAACGTCTGACCTGGCAGCAGACGGGCACCTACAATGACCTGGTCAATGCTGCTATTATTCAGGAAGGTGGTATGCGCCAAGTGGAAGAAGAAGATCGCAAAAGGAAGGCCCCTGCTAGTGCCTCCGAGACCGCCCAGGCGAAGCATCGCCTGGTACTCACCTCACCAACTGGACAGCGATACAGGACACCCCTGCGGCAACAATTCCAGCGCTCGTATGCACAGAACTACCCAAGACCACCACAGCAGCAGAACCTTCCTTCCCGTGTGCCATACCAGCAGCAAAGCAATCAGTATCGTGCACCGTATCAGCAGCAAGGGAACCCAAATGCTCGTGCCCCACAGCCTGCTGACCGTGGGGGCAACTATCCATGTTACCACTGTGGTCGCCCTGGCCACTTTGCTAAGAACTGCACCGCACCTAGACGCAACAACAACGTCAATCAGCGTCCAAACCAGAACAAAAATGTGAATGCACCGTCTCGTGGTGCCCAAGTGAACTACACCAATGCTGAAGATATCCCTCAGGGCGAACCCGTGCTGATCGGTACACTCTCACTCTATCGCCAGCCTGTCCTTACACTTTTTGATTCTGGTTCTACTCATAATTTCATTAGCCAAGCATGTGTGCAAAGACTTAAACTTCAACCCAAGGCTATAGAAAAATACTACACCGTTCGTTCTCCCGCGGGACAAATCCGTGCCAATCAAATAGTATGCAAGACTCCGCTAGAAATAAATCAGAAAATCTATCCTACTAATTTCATCGTGCTTAGTCACCAAGAAATTGATTTGATTTTGGGTATGTTCTGGATGAAAACCCATAGAGCCATGCTAGATATCGAGCCCCGTGTTGTGTACTTAAATTCTCCCTTGCACGGCCGAAGCATACTCTCTCTAAACCCCGATCCATCGAAACTGCTAGCTGCCTACCATTTGGAAGGAGTAGCACTAGAGAGTATTCCTGTTGTCTGTGAATTCCCCGATGTGTTTCCTGAAGATATCTCTGGTCTTCCCCCTGACCGGGACGTGGAATTTAAGATAGAGCTTCAGCCAGGAACTTCTCCAATATCCCGTCGACCATATAAAATGGCTCCGAACGAGCTGGCTGAGTTGAAAAAGCAGTTGAATGAGCTATTGGAAAAGGGGCTCATTCGCCCAAGTACTTCGCCTTGGGGCTGTCCTGCTATCTTCGTAAAGAAGAAGGACAAATCCTTGCGTCTTGTGGTTGATTATCGGCCATTGAACGAAGTGACCATCAAAAATAAATACCCGCTGCCACGTATCGATATTCTTTTCGATCAATTGGTTGGTGCCAAGGTCTTTTCCAAAATTGATCTTCGCTCAGGGTATCATCAGATAAAGATAAGGGCTGAAGACATTCCGAAGACCGCTTTCTCTACAAGATATGGATTATTTGAGTACCTAGTAATGTCTTTCGAATTAACAAACGCCCCAGCCCATTTCATGTACCTCATGAATTCGGTATTCATGCCGGAGCTGGACAAATTCGTGGTGGTATTCATTGATGACATCCTCATCTATTCCAAATCCAAGGAAGAACACGCTGAACATCTTCGCATCATTCTCCAACGCCTCCGAGATCACAAGCTGTACGCAAAATTCAGCAAGTGCGAATTTTGGTTGGACCGTGTGCCATTTCTTGGTCACATAGTTTCTGTGGGAGGTATCTCTGTAGATCCTAGCAAGGTTCAAGATGTGTTGGATTGGAAGCCACCGAGAACTGTTCATCAAGTACGTAGTTTCCTCGGACTAGCCGGATATTATCGTAGGTTCATTCCGAATTTCTCTCGGCTAACCAAACCCATCACGGAACTACTGAAAAAGGATAAGATGTTTGATTGGAACGACAATTGTGAGGAAGCATTTCAGACATTGAAGAAATTATTGACCACTGCCCCAGTATTGGCTCAGCCAGACATCACCAAGCCGTTTGACGTATATTGTGATGCATCTGGGACTGGACTTGGATGCGTGCTCATGCAGGAAGGTCGTGTCATTGCTTACGCATCTCGACAGCTACGGAAGCATGAAGAGCATTATCCAACCCACGACTTGGAACTAGCTGCAGTGATACTGGCACTAAAAATCTGGAGGCATTATTTGCTTGGAAACTTAGTGCATATTTACACGGATCATAAAAGTTTGAAGTATATCTTTACTCAAACCGATCTGAACATGAGACAACGCCGATGGCTGGAATTAATCAAGGATTATGACCTGGAGATTCATTATCATCCAGGCAAGGCCAATGTAGTAGCCGATGCACTAAGTCGAAAGATACACTGCCATAATTTGGTGCTAGGATTTCAGGACAGCAGCAACCAAATAGCTATCTCAGAACCTAGCCTTCGCATTTTGCCGGTTATAGTAATCAACAACCTTAGTGTACAGTCCACCATTCGTGAAGAAATCATTGCTGCACAAAAGGACGATGATGGTATGAATCATATCCGTCAAAACATCAAGAATGGTAAGGCAAAATGTTTTACACAAGACTCAGATGGTACCCTATGGTTCAATAACCGTTTAGTAGTACCAAGGGACTTTGAGCTTCGGAGGAAAATTTTGGATGAAGCGCATCACTCCAAATACTCCATTCACCCGGGTAGTAATAAAATGTACCAAGATCTAAAGAAGAATTTTTGGTGGACCAGAATGAAGCGAGAAGTTGCTCGATATGTTGCAGAATGCGACACATGTCAGAGAGTTAAGGCTGACCATTTGAAGCCGGCCGGGTTACTTCAACCGTTAAGTATTCCCGCCTGGAAATGGGAGGATATCAGCATGGATTTTATTGTTGGCCTCCCTCTTACTTCGCGTAAGCATGACTCCATTTGGGTCATTGTAGACAGGCTCACCAAATCTGCCCACTTTCTTCCAGTCAACAACATTTACAAGGTAAAACAGTATGCAGAATTATACATCGCAAGAATTCTATGTCTTCATGGAGTACCCAAAACCATCGTTTCCGATCGTGGTTCGCAGTTCGTTGCTCGTTTCTGGAAACAACTGCATGCATCATTAGGAACAAGATTGATTCGAAGTTCCGCTTACCATGCCGCCACCGATGGACAAACAGAGCGTGTCAACCAAATTCTTGAAGATATGCTTAGAGCTTGCGTTTTAACATATGGCGGTAACTGGGATGAGTATCTACCCTATGCCGAGTTTTCGTATAACAACAGTTACCAGGAGAGTGTGAAGATGTCACCGTTCGAAGCACTCTATGGTCGCAGTTGTAGAACGCCATTGAATTGGTCCGAATCGGGAGAAAGGGTAACATTTGGCCCTGACCTCGTAAAGGATGCCGAGGAGAAAGTTCGTGTCATTCGAGCCAACCTTAAGGCTGCCAAATGCCGACAAGAGAAGTATGCAAACAGACGACATAGACCACTGTACTTCAATAAGGGTGACTACGTCTATCTCCGAGTGTCCCCTATGAAAGGTATCCAACGGTTTGGGATCAAAGGAAAGTTAGCTCCCCGTTATATTGGACCATTCCAAATTCTGGAGAGACGAGGAAACGTTGCCTACAAGCTCTAATTACCAGCTAACCTGTCAGGAGTGCACCACACCTTCCATGTTTCCCAGTTGAAACGATGTCTCAAACCCTCAATTGACAAAGTACTAGAAGATTATAACCAGCTTCAGCCAGACCTCACTTACTCCGAACAACTGATAAGGATTCTCGACGAGAAGGAGCGCACAACTCGTAAGAGAACCCTCAAATTCTATAAAGTTCAATGGTGTAATCACTCGGAAGACGAGGCCACTTGGGAATCTGAAGAATTTCTAAGTACACACTACCCGGAATTTTGGTCGTCATATACAGGTATATTTTGACCACTGTACTTCCCTCTAGTTTGCCTTATCCATAATCTCGGGACGAGATTTCTTTAAGGAGGGAGGGCTGTGACACCCCAGGTGTCCCATTCCAATTAACAAGCATAAGGAGCAAAAGGATATGAGAAAGCATGACATGAAATAGGGAAGCCTCCCAAAATTTGGAATTAATTCTAGGAAAAATAAAAACCCTGCAACCAAATTATAAAGCAATTTGAAAATTTCCTATATAACATATAACAAGTAAATTCATAATCAGAATGATAATAATAAATTAGAATTATATGAATTTATTGAGCATTTTATCTAAATTGCAAAAGCCACAATTAATTAAGTAATGCTTAAGTATCTATTTAAGGCAATTATTAAATTCTAAAAATATGTTTATAAAAATTTTCAATTAAAAATTTACCTAAGTGTTCTCCACTATTTAAATAGCCCACCCACCAAATTTCACAATTTTTGGGAATTTCCAGCTATTCTATTTTGATTTATTAAAAACCATAGTTGACCAGGGACCTTTTTTGTGAGAATCTTGAAAGATCAGGGGGCGCAGTGCAAATTTCCCTTCTTCTCCCTCTCACTGGCCTTTCCCCCCTGCCGACGCTGGCGCATCGCCCGGGCCGCCTTCACTCGCCTCGGAACCGCGCGTGCTACAGCGCCGTTGACCCCTCACTGCCCCGCTCAGTCCCATCCCTCTGCCTCGGTCGCGAGCTCGCCCAACCTTCTCTTCTCCCCCTCTGCACGCCATCGCCGCGACCGGGAAACCTTCAATTCCGCTCGCTTCTCTCCCCCACTCACTCTCTTTCCCCTCTGCGCGACTTGAAAGCACGATCGCAAGCTCTCGATTACACCACATCTCTGCCACTGCTCCCGCTCTCTCTCCCATTTTTCCCCTCTGCCACTCCACGCTCTATTTTTCTCCCACCATTACCGGCCCCCAAGCTTGAGCTCGTATTCTCACTGTCCTAGCCTCCCTCGAACCCGGCCAAGAGCATAAACGACCGTGCCGCACCCTCTTACACCTTCCCGTACCCTGGCTTGGTCTCCTTCTCGTGCTCGCTGCTTGAATCGAAGGAGGATCGTGAGTAGCTTCCGGCCGAGTGCCATTGATGCCGCCGTGAAATTCCTCATCCGTGGTGAGTCTCCCCGTCCTATTCTCTTCGCACGCATGCGCAACCCAACTACGCATTTCCCTGACCTGTTTTCCCGTGGTTTCCATCACTGGAGTCGACGACATTTCGATTTTCCCCAGACCCTGCCATCGCCGCCGTTCGCCGAAGCCGCCGCGCCGACGAGCTACTAGTTCTGGCCCGAGTCCACGACGACATCATCGACGCCGGTGTTCTCCGTCTTCTGGTGGTGCTCTGCGCGAAGACGGCGACCGATTTGCTACACTCTACCAGAAACGCGACGCCGCCGGAGATCAGAGTTCCGCCGCCTCACGTCGCTGACCAACTTCCGATGAGAACCACTCCTCGCGAACCCTTCCACTTCCCTCGCCGTGATGCGCGCTCCATTTTCCCTCAACCGCGGCGAGATTTCCCTCATAGTAAATCGAATTCAAATCCAAATCGGCCCAAACCAATTTTGCTGGATTCATCCTTTAGAGCTCTATTTTAGTAAAATGATAAATCATAGTCTCTATACATGTATTTTTATTAATTCATTTAATTGCTTAAACACTAGTTAATTCACTAGAAATTCTAGGGATAGAATTAAATCCTGATTTTTGGCATGCTCAACAAACATATGATTATCTACCACCACAAATTTTGGTTTGATAAAATATGGATTATTTTTGGCTCTGGAAATTATTTAGTGTGTTTACTTAAATTAATTCTAGTAAGTATTTTATAATTAATTGGCCCTTGCCACTTGGCACAAAAATCTCTCACACAAGCCTCTGTGCCTAGTAAATTACATAAGTCCAGAAACCTAAGTTTACTCAATTAAATTAAATTAATTGCTCATACCCCTATTTTACTTCAATAATTGCTAGTAATTAAAGTAATTATATCCAGGGGCTGTAAATTGGTAAAAATACAATTCACTTATGCCCCTGATCATGTTAAATCATACAACATCAGAATCAATTGGTTACTATTGTAATTGCTCAATTATTTGGAAGTACTATAACAACCCTAAATAATTGATTAACACACATAAAATCATGAAACTCTAAAGGGTTTCTTTGAAGCATATGGCTTCGAGAACATAATAATAATGTCAATCAATATTAAAGACATTGTGCATCATATCATTGCATTCTATGGTATTTTGGTAATACCGACAATTCAATTCTATCATATAGGCAACAACAACCCGGAGCGGGAACAAGAAGATCTTCAGAAGGACCTTGAACCCCAAGAGCAAGACGTTGTAGTTGCTAACACCAACATCGATCCAGGCAAGCCCCGGTTTGCATTTGCCCATTTATAAAAATTTGCTAGTTTATGTCACTGCTACGTCTATGATTGTCTGATGCATTAGGTCATAGGAGTTGATTGGAAATCCACCTTGCATGACCCCCAAATGACCCTTGCTTGTCATTAGAACTGTGATAGAAACGGTACTGTGTCGCTATGCTTAGTGACTAATAGTCCCGGTAGACATTATCATTAAGAAGTGAACTTGACCACTGGAACGGGAACCTAAAAGAAGTTTATTTTACTGTTATGATCGGGCAGGGAAGATGCATGTGTAGGTTTGCAGCAATGCATGGGTGTTGACTGCGGTAGCCCTGCCTTGTCGAACCTAGGACCCGTCCGTGGTCGGCCCCTGGGTCAAGTATTGAACAGTACCGAATATATGCTAGTCCATGGGTACTAGTAAACTGATGTAGCATTGACGCGGCAATGCGGATGATACCCAGTACAGTGGTCGTTGACCCTTCTGCTGCTGGAGTGGGCGGTTCATACCACGAAGTACTGTTGGCAGAACGGCATGCCCACTCGCTGAGACTGGACCCGGACCAAGTTGTTTTTCGTCCTTGTGAAAGGTTGCCATATACGACCTTAATTGGTGCGTATGTGTCGTGTATTTCGGGTTTTTCCCAGCTGGTGTAAAATTGATTGCAATTGCTGTCGCTCGCAGTAAAGAGCACCGCTTGGTCACTGAGTCATCACGTAGTTGCATCATGAAAGTTGATTATTGCCCCTTCTGTGATTACTTCTACTGATACTCTTGTACTGCTGTTACCCTGTATTGGCTTTATTATCCTATATAGTTTCACTAAAGTTACATTCTTGCTTCACCCAATTAACATGGCTCAATAAAACCTGATAGAACTAATAGGTTGCTTAGCGCGAGTCCTTTCAAACGAGCCACTCTGTTAGAGCCCTGCATGTCTAGGTCTTTCGACGGGTAAGTCTTGCTGAGTAATTAGTACTCAGGCTTTGTGCCATCGTTGTTTACAGGTCATGAAGAGATAGATTTGCCTGAGAATGTGATGCCTTGGGACGTGCAAGTCCCCGAGGGTTGGACTGCCCACTGGGAGTCCGACTCGCCGCCGCAGTGATGTGTGTGCTGCTAGGGTGATGGTTCTCCGGGCAGGGATCATCACCACGCTGTATTGTCGAGCTCGTAGTTTCCTAACGTTAATTGCTTCCGCTGTTTCCAAAACATCATGAACTTGTATTAATTCCACTGCACTCTGAACCATCGAATTATTGTAATATTCTACTTAAATTTGGACCAATGTTGTATTATCAAGTGTCTGCGCTATCAGCACCGTCGGGACCTCGATCCTGCGGGGAGGGTCGCCTCACAAGGGAGGCCTAGGATGGGGAGAGGAAAGGTTAGGGAAGGGAGGGGAGGGGCCAAGAGGCAAGTAAAACTGCCAGCCATGAATGGTGGTCATTATGTTGATTGTTTCATCTCCTTTTTGGTGGGGATTTATAGATGAGCAAGTGACCAGCAAAAAGTCCTCATTAAGTGGTATGTGGGTGATGTTTATTTGACCACTAGCATGAGCCTAGTGTGCTGCATGACCCATAGAACAAAGTGAAAACATCGAGAGGAAATTAATGAACATGATATTGTCGAGTTGGACATTGGTTGTGATTGGAATTCACGTATAGTCCAGATATTGTTAGCCTTGGTATGTGCAAAACCAACAGTAAGAGAAGACTTGTCGCCTCAAAGGGATGTATTGATGAACACGGTTTCATGGTGTGCGGGTTCGATTGGGACAATATGTCGGACAAGGTTTTGAGCTGACTATTGGTCGTTTGGTTAGTTTACACTTGATGGGAAGAAATATTAAGCAAAGCTAGGAAAAGCAAGGATGTGAGAAAAAAATAATACTGACACTCGGTGTTTTGATAATCATAAGGTTAAGGGAAAAAAGGGATGTGTGGAAGGATTCGAGTGAGAATATTATAAGAATTGCCTTTTAAGTGTCAGAAAGGTTCACAACCCGAATTTGAAAAATACGGGGTGTCACAAACTACCCCCCTTAAAAAGAATCTCCTCCCGGGATTCAAAGATAGTGGGACTTAGAAATTTGAACATACAAGACTACAGTTTGTAAAGATCAAAAGAAAATAATGGAATGGATAATGAATGATGAGCTAAAGAATTACGAATGTGAAAATAGGACCACACTATATGCATCAAAGATTGTAGATAGGTTCCAAGGATAAAATGTTGACCAATGAAGGATAGGCTCAAACAACCCAAAACAATCATAACACACAATCACTCATTACTCTACAAACAATAGTCTATGCTGACATCCATTGCTTCGTGTCTTGTTGTGGCTGAAGTACTTCACTTCTCTTATTGAATGTCTTTAGCGCCTTGTCTTATTGCTCTTGTTGTCGTGATGATGACCTTCGTGCTGGTGATTTGATCAAACCAAAACAAATTTTGGAGTCAACATACAAAATATTAATAACCTAAATTAATTTATTTAATTTAGAAAATGGCCCTTTTGCCTAAAATAAATTATATTTCTCTAATTAATTTATAATAAAATTTTAATCTATTATAAAAATGTGAAATTTAGTGGAATTGGGTCACAAACCAAATTTTGAAATTTTGGGGTGTGACAATACTACCCCTCTTAACAGGAATCTCGCCCCGAGATTCTGCGTGGTTAGCAAGAAAAGGTTAGAGATAGGTTCAATTTTCATTCTCCATCTTGAACACAATTCACTTGATTGACTCCTTGTGTTTACTCTTGCAACTTCTCCATAGGAAACTTGACATCCTTCTTTTTGTACGTCTCTTGATCTTACTCTTCCATTGGTGTCACAAGGGAAGTCGTTCTCTTGAAGCTAGTAGTCGTGTGTTGCTCTTCTCCATGAGGAGATCACGAAGTTACGATTGTTGACTAGAGCAAGTATAAGTGTGAACTTTCTTGGGTCTTGGCGTCCTTTTGTCAGTGCTACCTCCAAAGCCTATAATGGTTGATATCAACATCTCTTGGATTTGGTTAGGTCATAAGAGGCTAGAATAGGATAGAGTGAAGGTAAGATAGCAAAGAATAGAGGGAGACATTACCCCAACTAAACTAAACTAGGTATAACTAATGATGTGATAGCAAAGCTAAACGCTTTGCAAGCACACCAACACTCAATCAAAGATCCAACTCAAACATAGCACACCACAAGCAACACAAGCATATAATTAGCAACGTCGTTCTATCTAGCGATTATTATCCTAAGGTGGGAAGGGTCCTAAATCACGATTATGCGTAAGGTCCATTCTTCAGGCTTGATGCAGAGTGTTGGCCAATATCCTTGGTGTTGTTAAGAGTCTTCAAGTTTGACTCTCCAATCTTCATCTTCATATTGAGTGGAACCAACTTGTAAAATCTTCAATGTCGTCCATCTTGTTCGTGATACTTTAAGTCGACCAACTAATATCTTAAAAGGGGAAAGGAATAGTAGAAATAGCATTTTGTTTAACATTTTAGAATAGACAAGTAATGAGAAAATAAGAAGAGAGGATAGAAGATAAAAGAGTTTTGTAGAGATAAAAGTTTTTTTTTTCAAATACTAGTTTTGAAAATAGAACCTATGGCATGGTCATTCTATCTAGGCTTGCGTCCGATGGTCGATATAGCTCTGATACCACTTGTCACACAAGGTTCAAATGATCAAAACCGAATGCATCTGTATACGTGTCCAGGATCAAGTTTTCATGCACATAGGACAATTATTGTGATAAAAGAATAATATCTTTATTAAATCGATAATATTGTTACAACAGCGACCCGTAGGTCAAAAAGAAAAAGATTACATTGCAGTGGAATAAGCTAAGCGTTGGCGTCCTTCAGCTCCCACAGGAAGTCGACCGGAAGACCGCATGCCTAGACTCCTCCATCGTCTTCTTTGTTGCACCTTCATTCTCCTGTAGCTGAGCAGCAATGTGGGATATAGCAAGGGTGAGTACGTGTCGTACTCAGCAAGTGGGGAAAAAGATGACATGGGGCTAAAGTCAAGGAAGGCTTTAAAGGGGGTTTATTGCATGAGCTTTTAATTTCCTATGCATCCTAATTACTAAGTGGGGTCATCCCAACCATTAATCCATAGGGTAGTATCCAAACCAAGTCCAATCCCATCCACCAACCAACCATTCCCAATATTCCAAACCACAACCCATAACCAACTAATCTTGTGAGGATTCCAGGCCGCTCTTGACCGTGAGCACGGCTGTCATGATAGTTTGATACTCTGTAGAGTTTGTAACACTTTACCCACAAGTCGTGATTTCATCCCCTGTTGCCAGGTGGACTAGAGTCTCCATGTTGCCATGCCGGCCAAGCACTAGCACACTTCCTTTGGTGTGCAGCCAGGAGATCACTACGAGGCTTTTCCAAAGGGTCTCCCAGTACAAGCTAGCCACTAAGGTTCCACTTCCGTCCATAAGTGATAGCCCATCAACAAGCAGCTCATCACCCCAGGAGCCCCCTCTTGAGCCATTCGGATACAAGGACAGTCCTCTTGACTTCCATTCCCCGCACCACCAAAATGCTGCACCAACACTGGGAGAACTCCTAATTAATCAGCCCAGCTGTTCCATAGCAGCCTGTTGATGGCACTGTTGTCCTGGGTTACCGCTCCAAGAACCATGTCCTAGGATCTACAACAAGCTTACCACCACCAACCATGTGCCCATGGCACAACATCCATTCCATCCAGCTTGCATAGATCCCTAAGTCCATGTTGCTAACATAAATCACCATTCCACCCATAAAGTGACATAGTTCATTAATCAAGGTTAATATTAACCCAATATCCCACAAGCAACCTAAGCATTATCTACCCACAACAAACCAACCAACTAGTTCAAGGCAACAAGGAAAAGGATAAAGCAATACTAGGGAAACCCTAACAATAGGTACCCATTCATTTGACTCAAGCATGCAATTCTACAATAAATGTTATAATAGGTACAAGATGCATCAAGGACACTTGCCTAAAAATGGATGTTGCTGCTCAGGTCTTCAATTCACGCTCTTGCGATTCCAGGATCAACACGTTCTCTAATTAACGTCACGCAGGCACGACATGCACACAATCATATAAACAAACTAAGAAACAGTACACCAAATAATAATAAAATACTTTAAAATCAATCACAAAAGATGGTATGCATTTCTATGATCGCGTGAGCGCAAGAATCATCTAAATCGGAGTTACGAGTAAAAAGTTACGAAGGTTTAAAGGTGTATGGTTAAAATAGTAAAAAACAAATAGGTTTAGGGACCTAAAAGTTATTTTAGAAAAGTATAGGGCCTAAATTGTAAAATAACAAGATGAAAATATAGTTTATAAAAAGTTTAGGGACTAAAATGTAATTTATAATAAACTCAGGGACTAAAGTGTAAAAAGACAGGACTAAAATACAAATAAAATTAAGTGGAGGGGTGTTTTTATAAAATTATAGGGTTAAAATAATATTTATAAATATAATAGGGGCTAAAACAGAAATAACTAAAGCTTATGTGAAGAAATCAGGTTTAAAAACTAATTAGGATGAAACAGAAGGGTTTAGGTGCAAAACGACTATTTTCCTAGATTTATTTGAATTAAAATAAATCTTAAAATAGGTGGACCGAGTTCATGGGTTCATGGACCGGCTCTGGGGCACTGGTTCATAGGTCCATGGCGGACCAGGACTGGGTAGGCAGTGGGCTGCTGCTATGGACAGAACGACACGACAAAAGACTTGCGCGTTCCCGCTGATTGGCTATACTAATCGAGCTACAACTTGAACCTATATGTTGAATAAGTTGTGGGACACAATACTAGTAATCTGGTGTTGATGTTAGCTCACCTGATCTAGAGATCACAGGGTGGAAAACAAGCAAGGTCACGACGTGAAAGATGGTGGGCCAAACGTGTTCCAGGAGGCATCAGGATAGATCTTAGCATATGCTTTGGTCAAGACGATGATAACTTCCTGGAAAACATTGAGGATTTGATTATGTATCAAGGACGCATCAGAATTCGAAGAAATAAAAGGGGAATTACCAATGCACGTGCTAGATGCGCCCAAAGCAGAGAGCAATCGTCATTCAAAACATAATCCTGTTCACATCACTGCTTCTATGGCCATGAATTTTGGATATGTTATAGGCTGCATCAAGGTGCATCATCTGGTAAAATTTTGTGATGTTTTGTTGGCTGAATCAACGGGAACGTGGATTGGAATTTGGGGCATTGTGGCTGGACAGACTGATGGCAAGAGTTGAACTTGATGCTTATGGATGGGAATGAAGGCGAGGGGGCAAGGGAGCTCGTGAGCCAGGCCAAGGGGCGTCCAGGGGTAACTTTAGACGCCTAGGATGGGGAGAGGAAAGGGTAGGGAAGGGAGGGGAGGGGCCAAGAGGCAAGTAAAACTGCCAGCCATGAATGGTGGCCATTATGTTGATTGTTTCATCTCTTTTTTGGTGGGGATTTATAGATGAGCTAGTGACCAGCAAAAAGTCATCATTAAGTGGTATGTGGGTGATGTTTATTTGACCACTAGAATGAGCCTAGTGTGTTGTATGACCCATAGAACAAAGTGAAAACATCGAGAGGAAATTAATGAACATGATATTGTCGAGTTGGACATTGGTTGTGATTGGAATTTGAGAAGCCATGTGGATATGTGCCATGGTTTGCTATATTTGTGATGAGTAATTGACTTGAGCGGATTTGGTGTTTGAGTTGAAATGCGGGAATCCAAGGATTGCATGGGTTTGCATATCATGGTTATGACTAACCGGAATTGGTGGAGATATTGGTGATGTTGTAGGAGATGGAAAATGTGTTTGCTTGTCTCATGATGTGTAGGTCACTGGAGTCGACTTGGTGGTCAATGGCGAGAAGATCGGGCACAAGTATGGGACTTGGGGCCAGACGATCGGGATGCCGGGTGAAGTCAAGGGTGATCCACACCGTACACGTGGAGAGGCAAGAAGCACGGACGGTTTCGTGGTTGAGCCTCAAAACCGTAGTGGTGATGAAGACGGCGTGTTGACCAAGTCAAGGCGAATGGGATGCCGGTGCAAGTGACAAGGGGGCCCGATAGACAGGGACTGGGAGAGACTTGCCGGTGGTCAGGGTCGCGGGACAAGGTGACACGCGTCAACATCGAGAAGTTGTGCTTTGAGAAGCATGCAAGGTGGTTTCCCGGTTTGGGCCTCAAAATCGGTGGTGGTGGTTGGTGGTGCACGTGGCACCATCATGGAGCATGCTTCGAGATGAAGCAAAGACGTGAAGTGTCCGATGTCATTCAGGTGATGAGGAAAAAGATGGGCGGTTATGCCCTCAGTGGTAGGTGGGTGTGTTATATAGGTCAAGGGTAGAGTGGTCATGTGGACGATAGACCCTAGGCCTATATAAGGAGAGGTGTCGCTAGTGGGAGAGGTGCCTCTCTTCCATTAGCCTTGTGTTAGGACTCTATTCAAAGTGCTAGGAGAGGACTTCATGTTTGAGAGGAGAGTAGTGGGTGTGTGAGAGACATCTCTTGTCTGAGGAAGAGGGTGGCTTCCTAGCCTTGTACCTATGAATCTTGTCTATTTGGCTCCCATTCACCCCCCTCTGGTCGCCTTCTCGGTCCTTCAATTGGTATCAGAGCCGGTTTGATCACTAGTTGACCTTCACCGGCTTTGTGATTCGAAGGTGACATGGAGAAGCATGCTATCAAGCTGTGGATGTTCGATGGAGAGGACTTCCCCTACTGGAAGTCACGGACCAAGGCATATCTGCTGAGTCAAGGATGCGCAATTTGGGAGATTGTTGATCAGGAGTATGCTATACCACAAGACCTGAACACTGCTTCTGCAGGTGAGTTAGTCAGGTATGAGAACAACTCCAAAGCTGTCAATATTCTGCTTTCTGTACTTGGTAGGAGCGAACATGATAGGGTTGCACACCTTGACACTGCTCATGCTATTTGGGATAAGCTCTGCACTTACCATGAGGGTACCAACCAGATCAAGTCTATGCGTAAGGATTCTTACAATAGACAGTACCAAACCTTTGCACAGAAACTGGGCGAGTCACTAGATGACACTTTTCGTAGGTTTGAGGAAATTGTGTGCAACTTGCGGGCTTGTGGTACCCTTATGTACAATGACAATGATAGAGCTAAGCAACTGCTATACTCACTTGATGAAAATGTTTGGGGGGTCAAAATTGCTGCTCTAGAAGAAACTGCTGAATTCAATACCCTGAACTGTGAGCAACTGTATAGCAAGCTGAAATCTCATGAACTGTCTAGGAAATCTTGTCCTGATCTTGCTATTCCTGCTTCTAGCATAGCTTTGCTTTCTAGTTCTCAGAAGGGTGATCACAGTTATGCTTCTCATGGAACTAACCCCTCACTTGACAAGTCTTCCTTGGAGTTTGCTTTGTCTTCTCTTGTTGCAGCTTCCGATGAACAGATGGAGTGCATTCCTGACGAGGAGCTGTCCTTGCTCACAAGGAAGTTCAGGAAGTTCTACAACAACCGGAAAGAGAGAAGAGGAGGTGGTTCAAGAACCTGCTTCGAGTGTGGTGACCTGGGACACTTCATCGCTGATTGTCCCAAGAAGAAGAAGAAGGCCGGGTACCGCGACAACAACACTGAAGACTTCAAGCAGAAGAAGAACCGCTTCTACACGAAGGGCACGAACACCAAGAAGTTCACCAAGGCCATTGCACGCGCCTGCGTTGCCGCCTTGAGCGATGTTGACCTCACATCAAGCGAAGGCCTTACAAGCTCGGAAGAGGAGGTTGAAAAGCCACGAGTCAAGAGGAAGGATGACTTCACCGGGCTTTGCTTCATGGCAAAGAACGACCACGACACCGACTCTGGATCCGACTCCAACACAAGCGAGGTACCTCCCACTCTCAATGAGCTCTCTTATGAACTTGATCATTTGCGTGATGTTCTTCTCATGCAAGATGATAAGCTTCGCAGTGCTGTTCGTGAGGGTAGAGAGCTTAAGTCTAAGTTGGAGAGTGCTGATTTTGAAATTGCTTCGGTTAGGTCCAAGCTTTCTCAGGAGGACATTGTTGTTGAGTGTGAGTCTTGTCCAGTTGTTATGAGTGATCTTGCACAGAGGGAGAGTGTGCATGCTCAAGTTGCCAGTCAGCTTGAGAGTGCCCTCAAGGAGCTTGATGAGTTCAAAGCTAGACCAACTCTTTTGGGTGCATGTCAGAAGTGCCCCAAGCTCACAGATGAGTTGAAAGCTCAATCCCTCAAAGTCAAAGAGCTTGAGTTCAAGTTGCTTCATGAGACTCTCTCTAAGGTCCTTCCACCACCTTGTGAGGTGTGTGTCTCTCTTAAGGACAAGCTTGTAATCACTAGGGAGGAAAACAAAGCCCTAGTTCAGGAAAATAACTATCTTGTGTCTAGGCTCCAGAGAACCCTAGTGAGTGAAGAGAAGATTGAGAGTGATTTGGCAAGAGTGAAGGAGAGTGCTTCTAGATCAACCTATAACTTGGGTTTGGGATTTAAGAGGTGTGACAAGGAGAGTTAGAATGTGGTAAGTTTGTACCTAGCTCCAGCTACAAGGATGAGGAAAACACCATCAAACCCACTGACACATACTATCCACCCAATCGAAAACCTCCTTCAACCCAAAGCAAATAGAGAAGCCAAAACCCAAACCTGCAATGCAAACCAAGCCTAATTCTAAGGGTGTCTACATTTGCATGTTTTGTGGTCGCAAGGGCCACCTGGATGGATTCTGTTTTAGGCGTAAGAGAATTGAGAGGAAGCAAGCTGAGTTGACTAGGGATGCTTTTTATGATGATTTTGTTGACTTTTAGCCTCGCTCTTTTTCTCGTGCCTATCATGGATAGGGTCATTCCTCATATGGCTTTGATTCATGAAACAGAGGCTTTACGCAGCAGCGCTTTGGCGCCCCACATTCTCCCCATCGTGGTGAGCGTCACTCGCATGGATTTGGCTTTCACATAGATGATTTCTATCCTCACAACTCAAGATTTGAGTTGAGATGCTTTGACAGGCCACACTTTGCCCATCGTGGCTCTCGTCCCATGCATTTGAATGATAAAGTGCAAAGAACTGTGATGACTACTACCGGTCGTATGGTTAAGTGCTGGATTCCCAAATGCTTTTTGACTAACCCCAGCACTGAGCCATCGACTTTCACTTCTCGTTCTTTGTAGGCAGCAGGTGGAGGCTTGGAGAACAAGTGGTTGATGGACTCTGGGTGTTCGTGCCACGTGACCAAAAATGCAAAGTGGTTCTCCAGCCTCACTCCCTTGAAGCGTCGGGAGTATGTGACCTTTGGACATGAGAAGAGAGGAAGACTGAAGGGAAGGAGCGCGGTAAAGGTAAATGAGAACTTCACTCTCAATGATGTTGGTTTGGTTGAGTTTCACAAGTACAATCTCCTCTCTGTCTCTCAGCTTCTTGATGTTGGTTTGGAAGTGCGCTTTAAGTCGAATGCTTCTTGTGTTCTTGATTTGAGTGGTTCCTTGGTTTGTGGGATTTCTCGCATTGGCAGAGTTTTTCAGGCTGATTTTGCTGGTTCTCCTGGTTCTCACAAGTGCTTGTTTGTTCAATCTTCTTCTGAGCTCTGGAAATGGCATATGAGACTGGGTCACATGAGCTTTGACTTGTTATGTCGCTTGAGTGGCCTAGGTTTGATTCGAGGATTGCCTAAGCTCAAATTTGATAAGGATTTGGTTTGTGCTCCCTGTCGTCATGGAAAAATTATTTCCGCTTCTCATCCACCAATCAATTTGGTGATGACTGAACGCCCTGGAGAGTTGCTTCATATGGACACTGTTGGTCCTTCTCGGTTCGTTCGGCAGGTGGGAAGTGGTATGTTCTTGTGATTGTTGATGACTATTCTCGCTACTCTTGGGTCTACTTTCTTGAGAGCAAGGATGAAGTGTTTCATCACTTTCGGAGCTTAGCTTTGAGGTTGTTCAAGGAACTCCCTGGTGCATTGCGAGCAATTCGCAGTGATAATGGCACCAAGTTCAAGAACTCCTCCTTTGATGCTTTCTATCTTGAGTATGGTATTGAGCATCGGTTTTCAGCACCTCGGGTTCCCCAGCAGAACGGTGTGGTTGAAAGAAAGAATAGAACCTTAGTGGAGATGGCCCGGACGATGCTCGATGAGCATAGGACTCCGAGGCGGTTCTGGGCTGAGGCCATTAGCACTGCTTGCTATGTTTCCTATCGGATTTTCTTGTGCTCAATTCTTAATGTGACTTCTTATGAGCTGCATTTTGGGAGAAAGCCCTCGGTTTCTCATTTGCGTGCCTTTGGGTGCAAGTGCTTTATTCTCAAGCGTGGCAATCTTGATAAGTTTCAGTCAAAATCTTCTGATGGAATCTTTCTTGGTTACTCTCTTCATGGTCATTCCTATAGGGTTTTGAATTTGGAGACTAACACCATCATAGAATCCTACGATGTAACCTTTGATGAATCAAACTCTTGTGCAAGGAATGTGACTGAGTCTGCAGGTGACAAAGAGATGAAGGAGAGCATCTTTGTAGAAGAGGACCTACATGGCTTTGATGATGATGATGATGATTCACTTCATCTCTCATCTGAGCTTGTTCCTGCTGCTACCACTACTCCAGCAGAGGGTCCAGAAGCTTCTACATCGACTTCAGTAGCAGTCAAGCAAGCTCCAGCTGTGGTTGAGGGGGAGGTACACTCTAAGAGAGAGGCTCCTCACCACATTCAGCGTCAACACCCACCTCAACAGATGATCGGTAATCTCTATGACAGGACAACAAGGTCAAGGTCTGCACATCTAGCTTGCTTTACCAATTCTCTCTTTGTTGCAACCTTTGAACCCCGAGATGTTGGACACACACTATCTGATGAACATTGGGTTAATGCCATGCATGAGGAGTTGGAAAACTTTGAGAGAAACAAAGTCTGGACCCTTGTAGAGCCTCCCAATAATGTCAATGTCATAGGAACCAAGTGGGTGTTCAAAAACAAACATGGGGAGGATGGTGAGGTTGTGAGAAACAAGGCTAGGCTAGTTGCTCAAGGTTTTAGCCAAGTGGAGGGCTTAGATTATGGTGAAACCTTTGCTCCTGTTGCTCGCATAGAAGCCATTAGGATCTTGCTTGCATTTGCTGCCTCCAAGGGCATTAGACTTTATCAAATGGATGTCAAGAGTTCTTTCCTAAATGGTTTCATAGAGGAAGAAGTGTATGTGAGGCAACCCCCTGGCTTTGAGCACCACAAATTCCCAAACCGTGTGTACAAGCTTCAGAAGGCTTTGTACGGACTAAAGCAAGCACCTAGGGCATAGTATGCTAGGCTTAAGACCTTCTTGCTAGAGCGTGGGTATGTCATGGGGTGTGTTGATAAAACCTTGTTCACTCTCAAGCATGGCAATGACTTTCTAATGGTTCAGATTTACGTGGATGATATCGTCTTTGGTGGTTCCTCTCATGCTCTTGTGTCCAGGTTTCAGGAAGCTATGGAGAGTGAATTTCAGATGTCAATGATGGGAGAGCTCACCTTCTTTCTTGGGCTTCAAATCAAGCAGTGCAAGCAATACACTTTCATACATCAAGCCAAGTACATGAAGGATCTCCTAAAGAAGTTTGACATGGTCTGAAGCCGTTGTCTACACCAATGTCGAGTACAACAGCACTTGACTTTGATGAAGATTATGAAGCGATGGACCAAAGGGAGTACAGGAGCATGATTGGCTCCCTCTTGTACATGACAGCGACAAGACCCGACATACACTTTGTGGTGTGTCTTTGTGCTCACTTTCAAGCTTCCCCAAGGGTGACTCATCGCAAGGCTATCAAGCGCATCTTCAAGAATCTCAAATACATCCTTGAGTTTGGTCTTTGGTACTCTGCATCTTCATCTCTTGATCTCATTGGGTATTCGGATGCGGACTTTATTGGGTGTAGAATTGATAGGAAGAGTACTTCTGGTACTTGCCATTTCTTGGGTACTTCTTTGATCTGTTGGTCTTCTCGTAAGCAGTCGAGTGTAGCCCAATCCACCATAGAGGCTGAGTATGTAGCTACCGCTAGCTGCTTCTCATAAATCCTATGGGTTGTATCTACCATGAGGGATTATGGGTTAACCTTTAAGAGTGTTCCACTCATATGTGATAACTCCAGTGCCATATGCTTAGCCAAAAACCCAATTCAACATGGTAAGGTTAAACACACCAATGTATGATTCCACTTCCTGAGAGACAATGTTGAGAAGGGGGGATGTTGAGCTCAAATACATCGACACCAGAAACCAACTAGCTGATATCCTCACCAAGCCCCTAGATGATACTAGACATGCTTTTCTTCGAGGGGAACTTGGTGTGTGTCATCCTTATGACATCATTTGAGGGGTAGTTGGTGTTCACTTGTATATATGTATCTTACCTTTTATGCATTGCATCTCATATGTAATATATGCATTGGTAGGTGAGCTTTGATTCTTATGCTTTCTTGCATTTCTCTTTGCTATGATTGAGCTTGAGCTATGTTGTGTGGATGTGATGGTAATCTCTCATGCTTAGATTTTCTATATGGCCTGTTATAGACTCATGTGAGCAACTTGCTAATCTTAAAGGTAAACTAAGATTTTTGTGAACCTTATGAACTAATCTTGCTAAAACTTGCTCATGATGTGTATAATTGCTTTTATCCTTGTTGAAACTTGCATTGAGGCTAGTCTAGAGGATATGTTGGCTTTGGCACCTTGTGTTTGCGAAATGGAAGGCTGTGTAAATATTTAGTTCATGATGAGACATTGTGGGAATGTGTGTTCCTTTTGCTGCAAAGGCATGCTCTTTTGTCTTGTGCATAAACTTGAATAATATGCTAAGTGCTTTGATTGAGAATAATTCTAAAATACTAAATCTAAACATTGTGACTTGAAGCTCAGGGTGTTTGCCGTACCTAGTCGTGCGACCCTTCATATGGATAAGAGGACACATGAGGATAAACAATAAACACTTGATCAAATGAGTCTCTATTGCATATGTGAGCATTTATAAAGCTCATTTTCTGTGAATACTTGTTGCCCTAGTTGATTCACTTAATGCTTGTTTCACCTTGGATGGGAGTACTTACACATGTGATGGCAGATTTCTCATGATAAGCAAAATTTGATTCTCTCTAAGCTAGTCAATCTTTCTGCTTAGCTTGTATAGCTCTTGGTGTTTATACCTTGCTATCTATTTTTGATCTTTGTATGATTGTGAGCTATTGCTTTTACACTTCATGGCTCTATGTTTATGGGTAGCAAAGTTAAATGCTTGTTTGCATAATTTTTGAAGCTCCATAGGTTTGCATTTTCATGTTTTGGCATGTTTGCTTGTTCTTTGATGAGTTCATTGTAGAAGGGGGAGAAAATATTGGGTCATGCACAAATTATGCTAAGAAACTTAAAATGATCCATTTTGCACTACATGAAACCTACCACAAGTTGAGGGGGAGCATATCATGATCTTGAGCATTTTCTTGCCCTTTTCACATTCTTTGCGTCTCAAGTCGCTTTCCATGCCAACTCTTGGTTTTGTGATCCCTACTTTGCTAGATGACTTGTTTTCACCTTTTCCTTGGTTTTGGCCATTTGGATGAGTTTATTCAGTTTCACATTTCACTCTCTAATCTTGTGCATTTGAGGTTGTCAATGTACTCATCAAGGGGGAGATTGAGAAACCATGTGGATATGTGCCATGGTTTGCAATATATGTGATGAGTAATTGACTTGAGTAGATTTGGTGTTTGAGTTGAAATGCGGAAATCTGGGGATTGCATAAGTTTGTGCATGTCATGGTTATGACGAACCAGAGTTGGTGGAGGTATTTGTGATGTTGCAGGAGTTAGGAAATGTGTTTGCTTGTCTCATGATGTGTAGGTCACTAGAGTCAACTTGGCGGTCAACGGCGAGAGGATCGGGCACAAGTAGGGGACTTGGGGCCAGACGATCAGGATGCCGTGTGGAGTCAAGGGTGATCCACACCGTACACATGAAGACGCGAGAAGCACGGACGGTTTCACGGTTGTGCCTCAAAACCATGGTGTGATGAAGACGGCGTGTTGACCAAGTCAAGGCGAGCGGGATGCCGGTGCAAGTGACAAGGGGGCCCGATGGATAGGGACTGGGAGAGACTTGTCGGTGGTCAGGATTGCAGGACAAGGTGACATGTGTCGACATCAAGAAGTCGCACTTTGAGAAGCATGCGAGGCGGTTTCCCGGTTTGGGCCTCAAAACCGGTGGCGGTTGTTGGTGGTGCACGTGGTACCATCACGGAGCTTGCTTCGAGGTGAAGCAAAGTTGTGAAGGGCTCGATGGCATTCAGGCGATGAAGCGAAAGATGGATGATTATGCCCCCGGTGGTAGGTGGGTGTGTTATGTAGGTCAAGGGTAGAGTAGTCATGTGGACAATAGACCCTAGGCCTATATAAGGAGAGGTAAGGCTAGTGGAGGAGGTGCCTCTCTTCCCATTAGCCTTCTGTTAGGACTTCATTCAAGTGGCTTCCTAGTTTTGTTTCTATGGATCTTGTAAGCATGTTTCCATGACATGAGATTTATTTTCATGCTCAAGATCTTCTTCTCTCCCTAAATCCCGAATTTCTCTTTTTCCCTATTTTCGGAGCTATTTTTGTGGGAATTTTTGATCTTCTTTTTGGATGTGTTTTTGGGGAGGATTTCTTAGGAAACTTTGTGCTATGATGAGCTAGATCAATCCTACATAGGTCCATGACCAAATCAAGAGCTCTAGCACCTTCGATTTGAAGGATTTCTCAAGTTTCTCCTTTTTGGTGTTCTTGGCACAAGATCTAAATTCATGATGATTCCTTGAGCCAATTGAGTTGATCTTCTAGGATTAGGGTCGTGATGTGTTGAGGACTCACTGCTCCAAAAATTGCATCATTTGGAGTTCGTTTGATTAGGTTTTGACCAAGTTTTTGCTTCATCCCGAAACTTTTTCCTGTTCTGTCGGGGTCGATCGGCACTACTGATGACCAGAACCGGCACTACCGGTGGGTCTCAGTACCCCGCACCAGCAATGCCGATGGGTCAGATAAGCACTGCCAATGGCCCTGATTGGCACTGCCGGTAGTGGTCTAGTAAGGTCTGGTTTTTGGTGAGTCTCTTGACTACTTCGAGTCCTTGTTGTTTCTGCTATGTTTGTTTGATGTGGTTGATCACTCCTAGGGCTAGTACACCACGAGTTCGTGTGTGTAGTCTTGTTGATTGGTTTGGAGGATGGCTTGGGTTGTTTTTGGTGTATAGGCCAAGTTCTCTTGGAGAATTTTGATTGGCTTTTATTCACCCCCCCCTCTGGTCGCCTTCTCGGTCCTTCAAAGTCAGTTTTGATTGGGCCTCCACCTTGGCTTCCAAGCCCTTGCTGGTCCTCTATGTATCCAAGTCCTTCTCCCATCATCTCCTGGTCCTCTCCATGGTTCCTAATCATAAAACAATCATTAGGTAGCAAACCATTCTCAAAAGTAACATATAGCAAAGAACGTAGGAACGAGCTCACCTCTAAATTTTGTCGTCGTGCACGAGCTCTAGTCATTGGACCTTGCAAGTCCAGAATTGGAGTAGTGCTGTGTGTATCCATAGGAGTGATGTCCTCATCATTATGGATAGCTCTACCTCTGGTGAGTCTCTCGAAGCTATCCATCACCATCTTCCTCTCTTCCTTGAGCTTGTGATATTCCTCCAAAACAAATGGCTCAAGAGAAGAAACCTCGACCAAGGTGGTTAGTTCAGCACACATAGAAGAAGCATCACTCTTTGATGAATTAGAGGAGGGAGAGGCAAGATCATCCATATTGATGGCCTCAAATGTAAGTTCAAGGGCCTCATACTTCTCACGTAGCTCTATATGATCACCCTTGAGTTTGTCATAACTCTTGTTTAGGGCCTCATGAGATGTGACAAAGTCCTTGAGCTCACTCTCAAGCTCACCAACACGTTATTTAGCCAACTTACACTCTTTTCTCCCCACATACACCATTTTGGATTTCTTGACGGTGATGTCGCAGGCTTGCTCAAGCATACTCCAAAGCTCGGCACAGTAGAGGTCCTCATCATCATAGTCATTGCTGCTCTCATCCTCACTCACCCCAAGTTGGCTCGTGGCCATGAGGCACGTGGGAGGAGGAGGAAGAGCTCGTAGAATTATGGTCTTGATCATGGCTAGGCCAGCCACTTCCTCATCATCGCTTGAGAAAGAGGATGTGTCACTTGAGTTGTCACTTGTCCACTCTCCGTCAAGGGCCTTACATGGGAACTTCTTCTTGTGGTCTTGAGATTTGCCTTTGCCTTTGTTCTTTTCCTTGTTGAAGTACCTCTTCTTCTTTTCCTTGGCTTTGGGATCTTCTTCTACATCATCATTGCTTGAGTCTTGGGACTTGAAGGCTTCTTTCTTTGGCTTGGGGCAATCTTGAACAAAGTGGTTCTTGGATCCATAGTTGAAGCACTTGCCCTTGGACTTAGAAGCAAAGTTGTTTCTGAAAGTCCTCATATTCTTCATAAGAAGAGCAGTCCTCACTCAAGCCATCTTCATCATCAACATCATCATCTTCCATGATTACCTTCTTCTTGTTCTTCTTGCTCTTGCTAGATTCTTGCTTATCAGCTTGAAGAGCAAGGATGGATGGTTGTGGATCATCTAAACCCAACTGGTAGCTCTCGAAGGTAGTGATCTTACCAAGTACATCCTTCATGGTCTTGGTCTTGAGGTCACCTTGCAAGATGAAGGTGACGATGGACTCATACTTGGGATCTTTGAATAACCTCAAGAATTTTCTTATCATGTCAACAGGCTTGAGCTTGAAGTCATCCCCAAGAGCATTGATCTCCTCCACTAGTACATGAAAGCGAGAATAAACAATGTTAGCTCTCTCATGTGGCAATCTAGTAAAGTTATCATACTTGTTCTTCAGCACATAGTATCTTTCCTCTTTCACATCACTAGTACCCTCATGGAGACCCTGAATCTCAGTCCAGATACCAAGTGCTGTCGAACTTGCATCCAATCTAGAAAAAATATCCTTAGATATGCATGCAAACAGAGCATTGTTGGCCTTAGAATTGTTCTTAATGAAATTAGGTTCAAGCAGGTTCACATCCGCATTAGACTCATGGGTCACCATCCATATCTTTAGATCAAGGGACTCCAAGTAGGCTTGCATACAAGCCTTCCAATACCCGTAGTCCTCCCCATCGAATATGGGAACACTCCCCACCTGCCCCAGCATCCTTACACAAGGCGGTGAAGGCTCAAAGATGATCACTTGGCTCTGATACCATATGAAAGGAATGAAGGCGTACCGAGAGGGGGGGGGGGGGGGGGTGAATCGGTAAGCCAACCACGAATCTGAAAACTTCAATTCGCACAACTAGAACCTAACAATCGTTGCAACCTAAGCAGTTCTAGTAGGCCAAGACCCTACACATGCTAGTGTTCATGATGAGTACAAAATGCGGAAGCTAAACACACTAGCCTATGCAAGCCACAAGTCACCCTACTAACTAGAGCACACAAATATGGAATAGTGAAGAGAGTACAAAGGATGCTCATGATTTTTCTCGAGGTCTTGGATGGATGGCACCTTCGCCTAATCCTCGTTGGACCACTCCTGCCAGAGTTCTGGTCCCTCCTACCACCAAAGTAAAGTTCCCGCCCATGAGCCCACAATCACTCCCGGAGTGAAGACACGGTGCGCGTCACCGCTGCCATCAAGGCACAAGCTCACCTCCCTCGAGAACTTGTTGGACTCCTCGAGTCGACATGGGCACTCACTAGCGATGCCCCTTTCACCAATGGGCTCAAACTGTGTACAAATGTGTGACAAATGTGTGACAGCCTTCACAACCGATCATGATAGGCTCGATCACTGACACCTAACCGGTCTACATCACACCATAGACCAAGAGTAACAACCTAGATCACACCCTCAAGGACACCCTAGTCTAAGATGTTCAAGAATCTCTTGTTACTCTCACTAGCACTCTCAAGATATGCAATATCTCCTCCTATTGATCCTCTCTTTTCCTCTTGGCTCTCAGCAAATTCTCTAAGCAATTCCACTAGCCAATAGAGGTCTCCAAGACCTTAGCAACAAAGTTATATAGGCTTCCAACCTCCAACTAGCCGTTGCTCTACAAAATCAGCTCTGTGGCCCAACTGATCGAACTGTCCGGTAACAACCTGACTAGACCATTCGGTTAGACTTTCTCTCTCCATTCCAGAGAGCATCCTTTTATGCACTTCTCTGTCCCCACCAACCTCCATACAGACCGGACCGTCCAATCTATAGACCGGACCGTCCGGTCTCTACAGGCCTTCGTGCTGATAGACTCCTTCGTAGACTTCTCTCTGGCTCCTAGTGACCGTGCAGTCCAGTCTATCCTTACCCGTTTGACATTGTTTCCCGGTGTCTCCAAACAGCTCCTTGGCTTCTCCACTGTCATCTAGTGCCTGTGATTTCACTAAGCGTCCATGTACATCACCGACTAGACATGACCTAAGAGAAATGACCTAGACTCCCTCGATAGTTCGGCTTTTCCTATGGACTCAAAGCCTTACCAACTAGACAAGTGTTTCCAACACTTCATCCATAGCTTGTCCTTAGCCTTGATCCATCTTTATCAACCCTTGGATTCCATCAAACTCAACATGCTTGTGGTCATTGTCATCAATCGCCAAGGCAACCATCATCATCAATAAGATTTGTTGTAGAGTTTAGAGATAATATCTGCATAGACAACACTCACGTAGATATTAGCCCACAGTTTCATAGTTGTTATCTATCAGCAAAACATTCATACCTTGGGGATCCAATCATCAATGGTCATGAAGCTTACAACACTTTACACTGTTGCCCAGGATAAAAAGAGAATATACCAGAACAACGGTATATGGATAGATGCATATGACAACAACAATCAGAAGAGTACGTATTCTGGGCAAATTGAGGAAATTTGGGAGCTAAGTTATAGAACTTTCAAGGTGCCTCTATTTAAGTGTCGTTGGGTACAAGGCACAAATGGTGTCCAAAAAGACCGCTTTAGGTTCACCACAGTTGACCTGAACCATCTTTGATACAAGACGGAACTGTTCGTGCTTGCCAAGCATGTACAACAAGTTTTCTGTGTTATGGACACCACAAAAAAGAAGCATGTTGTCGTACTCCTAGGTAAAAGAAGGATTGTTGGAGTGGAAAATGTTGTGGATGTTGATGAGTATAATCAGTTTGATGAAGCTCCCCCTTCATTTTGTTCTCCAAATATATCTAAAGTGGCAGCAAGCAAAAAAACTCCCTATATACGTACGGACCACAATGAAGGAGTCCAGGTGTCAAGATGTTGGAAAAAGGCTGCCAATAAAAATCACTAGGTATGGACATATAGTTTTGTTGCTGCATATATATATATATATATGTGACACCCCAGGTGTCCCATTCCAATTAACAAGCATAAGGAGCACAAGGATATGAGTAAGGATGGCATGAAATAGGGAAGCCTCCCAAAAATTTGGAACTAATCCTAGGAAAAACAAAAACCCTGCAACCAAATTATGAAGCAATTTAAAAATTTTCTATATAACATATATCAAGTAAATTCATAATCAGAATGGTAATAATAAAATAGAATTTTATGAATTTATTGAGCATTTTATCTAAATTGCAAAAGCCACAATTAATTAAGTAATGCTTAAGTATCTATTTGAGGCAATTATTAAATACTAAAAATATTTTTATGGAAACCACAAATAAAATTCACCAGAGTGTTCTCCACTATTTTAGTAGTCAACTCACCAATTTTCACTAATTTAGGAAATACCTAGCTATTTTATTTCGATTTATTAAAAACCATAGTTGACCAGGGACCTTTTTGTGAGGATATTGAAAGATCAGGGGACGCAGTGCAAATTCCCCTTCTTCTCCCTCTCACTGGCCTTCCCCCCTGCCGACGCCGGCGCACCGCACGGGCCGCCTTCACTCCCCCTCGAAACCCCGCGCGCGCTACAGCGTCCGCTCTGCCCTCTGCTCCTCTGCTCTGTCTCCTCAGCCGCAAGCTTGCCCAACGGCCTTCGCCTTCCTCTTCTCCCCTCTCCTCTACACGCCACCGGCCGGCGATTTCAATTCCCACCGTTTCTTTCGCTCGTGAAACCCTGCTTACTCCTCTCCCCTCTGCGCAACTAGAAGACGCAACCGCCAGTCCCCAACCACCTCCCATCCTTGCTCCCTCCGCTCTCTCTTCTATTTCTCCTCTCCCTTCCCCTTTCTGCCATTGCCGAACCAGGCCGGAATTCGAGTGGCAGCCGCTCCCGCACTTTCCTTCCCCCGGCCAAGAGCATAAACGATCGTGCCTCACCCTCTTACACCTCCCCGCACCCTGGCTTGGCCTCTTTCTCGTGCTCGCTGCTTGAATCGAAGGGGGAACCGAGAGTAGCTTCCGGCCGAGTGCCATTGATGCCGCCGTGAAATTCCTCATCCGTGGTGAGTCTCCCCGTCCTATTCTCTTCGCGCGCACACGCAAACCAACTACGCACTTCCCTGACCCGTTTTCCCTTGGTTTCCATCACTGGAGTCGACGACATTGCGATTTTCCCCGGACTCTACCATCACCGTCGTTCGCCGAAGCCGCCTCGCCGACGAGCTACTAGTTCCGGCCCGAGTCCACGATGACATCATCGGCGCTGGTGTTCTCCGCCTTCTGCTGGTGCTCTACGCGAAGACGGCGACCGATTTGCTGCCCCCTACTAGAGACGCGACGCCGCCGAAGATCAGAGTTCCGCCACCGCTCGACGTCGACCCTCTCTGGTGAGCCTCTGTCCTCGCCAACCCTCCAGACGCATTTGCCTCGACGTGCGTGATAGAAAAATGCTTCCGCGGCGAGTTTCCCTCGCGTGTGCTTGCCAGCGGCGAGCTTGACCGCTCTCCGGCGAGCTCCGGCGCCGCTGACCCGCCGTCCGACTGGCGCCTACTGGCAGCCGAGCTGGAGCCGACGTGGCGTTGACGTGTCTGCTGACCTGGCCCGACGTGGCAGCGTTTTAATAGATAAATGCCAAGAAAATTGCAGAAAACCATTAAGACTTCAAAAATTCATAGTAAATCGATTTCAAACCCAAATTGGACCAAACAAATTTTGCTGGGTTCATCCTTTAGAGCTCTATTTTAGTAAAATGATAAATCATAGTCTCTGTACATATATTTTTATTAATTCATTTAATTGCTTAAACACTAGTCAATTCACTAGAAATTCTAGGAATAAAATTAAATCCTGATTTTTGGCATGCTCAATAAACATATGATTATCTACCACCAAAAATTTTGGTTTGATAAAATATGGATTATTTTGGCTCTGGAATTTATTTAGTGTGTTTATTTAAATTAATTCTAGTAATTATTTTATAATTAATTGGCCCATGTCACTTGGCACAAAAATCTCTCACACAAGCCTTAGAGTAATTGCTTAATTGGCCCATGTCACTTGGCACAAAAACTCCAGAAACCTAAGTTTACTTAATTAAATTAGATTAATTGCTCATAACACTATTTTACTTTACTAAATGCTAGTAATTAGAGTAATTATATCCAGGGGCTGTAAATTGGTAAAAATACAATCCATCTATGTCCCTGTTCATGCTAAATCATCCAACATCAGAATCAATTGGTTACTATTGTAATCGCTTAATTATTTCGAAGGACTATAACAACCCTAAATAATTGATTAACACACATAAAATGATAAAACTCTAAATTGTTTCTTTGAAGCATATGGCTTCGAGAACATAATAATAATGTTAATCAATATTAAAGACATTGTGCATCATATCATTGCATTCTACGGTATTTTGATAATACCGATGATTCAATTCTATCATATAGGCAACAACAACCTGGAGCAGGAACAAGAAGATCTTCAGAAGGATCTTGATCCCCAAGAGAAAGACGTTGTAGTTTCTAGTACCAACATCGATCCAGGCAAGCCCCGGTTTGCATTTGCCCATTTATAAAAATTTGCTAGTTTATGTCACTGCTACGTCTATGATTGTTTGATGCATTAGGTCATAGGAGTTGATTGGAAATCCACCTTGCATAACCCCAAATGACCCTTGCTTATTATTAGAACTGTGATAGAAACGGTACTGTATCGCTATGCTTAGTGACTAATAGTCTCGGTAGACATTATTACTAAGGAATGAACTTGACCATCGGAACGGGAATCTAAAAGAAATTTATTTTACTGTTATGATCGGGCAGGGAAGATGCATGTGTAGGTTTGCAGCAATACATGGGTGTTGACTGCGGTAGCCCTGCCTTGTCGAACCTAGGACCCGTCCGTGGTCGGCTCCTTGGTCAAGTATTGAACAATACCGAATATATGCTAGTCTATGGGTACTAGTAAACTGATGTAGCATTGACGCGGCAATGAGGACGGTACCTAGTACAGTGGTCGTTGACCCTTCTGCTGCTGGAGTGGGCGGTCCACACCGCGAAGTACTGCTGGCAGGACGGCATGCCCACTCGCTGAGACTGGACCCGGACCAAGTTGTTTTTGTCCTTGTGAAAGGTTGCCATATACGACCTTAATTGGTGCGTATGTGTCGTGTATTTCGGGTTTTCCCAGCTGGTGTAAATTGATTGCAATCGCTGTCGCTCGCAGTAAAGAGTACCGCTTGGTCACTGAGTCGTCACGTAGTTGCATCATGAAAGTTGATTATTGCCCCATCTGTTGATTACTGCTACTGATGCTCTTGCACTGCTGTCACCCTGTATTGGCTTTATTATCCTATATAGCTCTACTAAAGTTACATTCTGCTTCACCCAATTAACATGGCTCGATAAAACTCGATAGAACTAATAGGTTGCTTAGTGCGAGTCCTTTCAACAAGCTACCCTATTAGAGCCCTTGCATGTCTAGGTGATTCGATGGGTAAGTCTTGCTGAGTAATTAGTACTCAGGCTTTGTGCCATCGTTGTTTACAGGTTATGAAGGGATTGAATTGCCTAAGAATGTGATGCCTTGGGACGTGCAAGTCCCCGAGGGTTGGACTGCACACTAGGAGTCCGACTCGCCGCCGCAGTGATGTGTGTGCTGCTAGGGTGATGGTTCTCCGGGCAGGGATCATCACTATGCTATATCATCGAGCTCGTAGTTTCTTTACGTTAATTACTTCCGCTGTTTTCCAAACATTATGAACTTGTATTAATTCCGCTGCACTCTGAACCTTCTTATTAATGTAATATTCAACTTAAATTTGGACCAATGTTGTATTATCAAGTGTCTGCGCTATCAGCACCGTCGGGACCTCGATCCTGCGGGGAGGGGTGCCTCAATATATATATATATATATAATGATATCTCATATCTTTCTTTTTCGTCTTTCCCACAGTTTTGAACAAGTGTCCAATAGATAGTGTTCTATGAGCACTTTCTTTAAAATATATTTGTAATATTAGAAGAGATTGTTTGTTTCATTGCCTTCTCTATGATTTAGTATTTCTGATACTGCTTGCCTTATGTCTATGTGTGGTTCATTGCCTCCTCTGTGATTCAGTATTTGTCTGTGTGTGGTTCATTGCCTTATATATGTGGTTTGGTTGAATTTGCCTTGTTCCTGATAGAGCAGAAATGTTTATAGCAACGGTTATAGGCTACCCCATCCCTATAGAGCCTTTAGCGATGGTAATGTGAAAGGACCGTGTGACCTAGAGGAGGAGGGGGGGGGGGGTGAATCGGGAACTCACACTATGTACCAAATTCGCCAATTCCTAAAATCTACCACTCAAATCAACTCCTACACAATTCTAGTGATAATCACACTAGCAAGATAATGAACCTATGAAAGGAACAACAACCTAAGCATAATAGTTGGTCACACAAGGCAATACAACTCCTATGAAAGCTAGTGATAAAGACACGCGGAAGCAAACAACAAGCTTGCAAAGGAACTAGTGAATATGGTGAGATCTAGGGTGTCCTTTGCTAGCTTATTGTTTGCTTCCGCGTGTCTTTATCACTAGCTTGCATAGGAGTTGTATTGCCTTGTGTGATCCACTAGTATACTTAGGTTGTTGTTGCTTTCATAGTTCATTATCTTGCTAGTGTCATTATCACTAGAATTATGTAGGAGTTGATTTGAGTGGTAGGTTTTAGGAATTGACGAATTTGGTACATAGTGCAGATTCCCAATTCACCCCCCTCTCGATCACTCGGTGCTTTCAAGTGGTATCAAAGCCAAGTGCTCATTATAGAGCTTAACTGCCTTGAGCAATGAACGTATTGAGTTGGTATGTCATCCCATTCGGGGCTAGGTCATGGCTCATGGAAGGATCGCTTGAAAAGCTACCTAAATGCCATGATTCTGGATGAGTTGATGGACACACTTATGGACTTTGTCAATACTTTTACCGATGATCATGTATATGATGATGATGATTGTGTGGATGTGCCTGGTTCTAGTGAGTGCCTGGATTCTACTAGTGATAGAGTTTGATAGGTTGCTCTACTAGTGTGCCTAATGTGATGATTGATGATGTTGGCTCTCTTGATCTTGCTAGGTCTTCTAGTATGACTAGTGTTGATGATGCTTGTGAGTCTTTTATTAGTCATGCTAGTGATACACTTGTTGAGGAGTTCTTTGCTTTTCGTGCTAACGAGAATGAGGACTTACTTGACTCTCTTATTTGCTTGCAAGGTATTGTGGACAGGTTTGGAGCAACTACTTTTGAGCTTCCCAAGATTGTGATAGTCGAGAAGATTCTCACCATGCTCCCTAGCAGCAAGCTCGTCTACGTCACCATTGATCTCATGATGGAGAAGGGTCTCTTCATCGAGGATGTGATTGGGTTTCTCTTTGAGGATGAGGACATCACCGCAAGCTGGAATGGGGAGAAGACTTCCAATGCGAATAATGGAGCATCCTCATAAAAAGGGAAAGAAGTAGCTTCGAGCTCAAACTTCTTTCATCCCTCCACAAGATTGCCTTGCAGCAGCTTCTACAACCCCTTCAGATCAAGACTTACACCAAGCTCTTCATTAGATGCTTCAACAAGCTCTACCCAAGTGTCATCCCAAGTTCTACTCCAAGCACTTGGACCTTCTTTCTTGTGGACAAGTCTAAAGCAAGTGATATGTTCAGAAAGTTTGCAAGGAGAGAAAAGAATAAATTCAAGGTCAACATTGTGAAGATAAGGAGTGACAATGGAACTAAGTTCAAGAACACAACAGTGGAGGAATATCATGACAAGAAGGGGATTAAGCAGGAATTCTCTACTACATACACTCCTGAGCAGAATGGAGTAGTGGAGAGGAAGAACAAGACACTCATCACCCTTGCTCGTGCTATGCTAGATGAGTATGAAAATCATGAGAGGTTTTGGGAAAAGGCAATCAACATGACTTGCTACACTTTGAACCGTGTATATCTTCACCGGCAATTGAAGAAGACACATTATGAGCTATTGGTTGGACGGAAACCAAATGTCTCCTATTTTCAAGTCTTTGGCTGCACTTGCTACATTCTCAAGAAGCGGACGAAGCCCGGGATGTTTGAGAGCTGAACTGATGAAGGCATTCTTGTCGGGTACTCAGGGACTTCTAAGGCATATAGGGTCTACGACTCGACCATAGGTTGTGTAGAAGAATCCTATAAAGTGCAATTTGATGAGTCAAATGGTTCTCAGAAGGGAGATGAATTCATGAAGTAAACATTAGAGATGAGCCTATGATGAACATGCCCGTGGGCAAGGTTTTACCCCATGAGGCCAACAATGATGATATTGATGATCCCTCTACTCCACCACCTCATCCAACCTCCTCCTCTAAGGTGCAAGAACCAACTCAAGATGCCATTGACACACCCACTAGCTCCTCCCAAGATTCATTGAGAGTGCATCCACCTACCCAAGAGGAAACACAAGTGAGAAGTAAGCCGCAAGCCTCCTCACACACTTCCCCTCAAGCCAGTTCTCCAAGATCTTCAAATGACACTCCCTCATCCACTCCAAGTTCTAGTTCCAGAAGGAGAAAGCATATGAGTGATTCCTCCACCTCACTAAGAATCCAAGACACTCATATCTCAAGAGAGCAAGCAATCCATGATGCACAAGATACTTCACCTAGAGCTCCTCCCACTCAAGAAGAACACCATCCTAGACCCAAGGTCGTCAACAAGAATCACTCACGTGACTTGATCATTGGGAGTCCATCTCAAGGAGCTAGGACAAGGAGAAATCAATACAAGCCCAACTATGTGAGTGAAAAGAATGATGAGGAGCCAAATGTTGCAATTGAGAAATTCTCTTTTCTCTCCATGATTGAGCCTACAACAATTGATAAAGCTTCGGATGATCACAAATAGGTTATGGTAATGCAAGAAGAACTGAACAACTACAAGAGATGCGAAGTATGGAAAGTAGTTGAGAGGCCCAAGAATCATAATGTGGTTGGCACCAGGTGGGTCTTCAAGAACAAGCAAGATAAGAAAGGGGCAATTGTCAAGAACAAGGCTCGTCTAGTGGCCAAGGGGTATTCTCAAGTGGCAGGCATTGACTTTGAAGAAACCTTTGCTTCTGGGCCCGTCTTGAAGCTATTTGAATCTTACTTGCCTATGCATCACACAATGGCTTCAAGCTCTTTCAAATGGATGTCAAAAGTGCCTTCTTGAATGGAGAGATCAATGAAAAGTTCTATGTGGAACAACCTCTAGGGTTTGAGGATCCTAAACATCCAAGACAGGTGTACAAACTGAAGAAAGCTCTCTATGGCCTCAAGCAATCACCAAGGGCATGGTATGAACATTTGAGGAAATTCCTACTCAAGAATGGATTCACTATTAGAAGCATTGACAACACATTGTTCACAAGGCATGTTGGGAAGGACCTCTTTGTGTGCCAAATCTATGAGGATGATACCATCTATGGGTCAACCAATGAGAAGTTCAATGAAGAGATCCGGGAGATGATGGCTAGGGAATTTCAAATGTCAATGATGGTATAGTTGCATGTGTTCCTTGGTTTTCAAGTCAAACAATTAAGAGAAGGGAACTTCATCTATCAAGAGATGTATACCAAGGATCTTCTCAAGAGATTCAACATGGAAAATTGCAAGCCTTTGCACACACCTATGGCGACAAGAAAATCTTTGGATGTTGATGCAAAGGGTAAACTGGAGAACCCCAAGCTGTACAAATCAATGATTGGGTCCTTGCTCTATCTCACCGCCTCAAGACCAGACATCATTTTTAGTGTGTGCTTGTGTGCACGCTATCAAGGAAATCCAAAGGAGTCTCACTCGAAGGCAGTGAAGAGGATTCTTAGATACCTCAAGTACATACCTACCATGGAATTATGGTATCCTAGAGGAACAAGCTTTGAGTTACTTGGATATTCGGACTCGGACTTCACGGTATGCAAATTGAATAGAAAGAGTACATTGGGAGGTTGCCAATTTCTTGGAAGATCTCTTATATCTTGGAGCTCAAAGAAGCAAAACTTGGTGGCTCTATCTAAAGCCGAAGACGAGTATATGGTGGCAAGAGCTTGTTGTGCACAAATTTCTATATGAGGCAAACTTTCTCAGATTATGGCCTCAACTTCACTCAAATGTCATTATATTGTGATATGAAGCAACAATCAAAATGGCTCTTAAAACTGGAGATCATGGTCATGCAAAGCATATTCAAGTCAAGCATCATTTCATAAGATACCATGTTGAGAAGAATGACATTGATGAGTGTGTGGACTCATGAACAATTGGCGGATATCTTCACCAAGCCACTCGACGAGAAGACCTTCAACAAGATAAGGGGAGAACTCAATGTTCTCGACCTTTCAAACTTCACCTAAGTAACCCTAAAGCTTGTCTCTTGTATATTTGTATAGTTTTGTTTGTTCTATTTGTTGTTTGTGTCCTTGTTTTGTGCTTGTTTCTCTTTGCTTGTAGGTCAACTTTAGACCTTCTTGAGATAGCAATGGACATGGGTTAAGCTTGAGATGGTGGTTCATGGTGCGCCCAAGGCTTTGAAGAATGGTTCATTGTGAGTAAGCTCGAGAAAGGAACAACTCGTCGTTGCACTTTGGTTTGTAGCCTCTCTCTCTCTTTCTTTATAGCATCACATCATGCATTTGTATACTTGTTGCATTTGCATTCTTTGCATTCATGCATGTTGCATTGTGATACCTTACATGCTTCCAAGCATGTTTCTAGGGGGAGTTGCTTATTTAAAATGTAAGTATATGGCCCTCTAGATGATCACATAGTGATCTTTGTGCTTCATGCCCATTGAATCATGTTCAAACAAGCTTTGAGGTTAAATCTACTCGCTTGGCTCAAAGACAAATGACTCATACATTCCTAACACACTAATGACTAACCATTGCATTCTTGAGGAAATACTTTCTTGAGTCATGTGTGTAGGGGGAGCTATGGTGGAACACTATCATGACCAAGGAGGAGCATCATGAAAGGGGGAGTTTCCTAACTCTTGCCATTTATTATTTGCTCCTTGGTTCTCTTGTGTTTTGTCTTTGGTTTTTGGTGATAGGTGACAAAGAGGCAGAAGGAACATGAAGATCCAAAAGCCAAGTTTAGATTGATAACACAAAGGAGTAGAGGAACATGAAGAGAAGATCCAAAAGCCAAGTTTAGATTGATAACACAAAAAGGGAGAGGAACATTAAGAGAAGATCCAAAAGCCAAGTCAAGTGGAGAAGAACAAGAAGATCATGTTAAGATGAACATCGACACTGACATGGAGAAGAACAACGATTGTACATGTCTACAACAATAATGAACATCTACACCGACATGGACATCTACGTTCTTGGTGCGTGTCTACTTCGACAAGATCATCATACACGACACCAAGACGGGCACAAAATTCAACTCAAGATAGATATCAAGTGCGGTACGTGATTGGGTAGTTCTCCCTCAACACCTAGAACATTGCAAGGCGGGGACTACTTCCAAGGTAAGGACCAAGGTAATCCTTTCATTCCTTTCTTTTCCTTTGGTTCCTTATTGTTTGTCCGTTTTGGATCATCATAAGTAGTGGTTGTCATCCATCACCAAAAACGGGGAGATTGTAAGGATCATGACCATTGAGGTCACCCTAAGGTATGAATGTTTCGGTGATGAATGACAAACATGAAATGTAACTAATGTCTACACGAGTGTTGTTCAGGTAGGAAACCTTTTCTACTCTGTGATGATTGTTGACGGCGGCCTTGGCGATAGATGACAATGACCACAAGCATGGAGGCTTGTGAGATTGATGGAGTCCAAGGGTTGATGGAGATGGATCAAAGCTAAGGACAAGCTATGGAGCAAGTGTTAGGAATACTTGTGTAGTTGTTAGGGCTTTGAGTTCACAAGAAAACCGGACTATCAAGGGGGTCTAGGTCATGTCTCTTAGGTCACACTAGTTGGTGATGTGCATGGATGCTTAGCGAAATCACAGGAACTAGGTGATAGTGGAGAAGCCAAGGAGCTGTTCGGAGAAGCTGGGAAACAAAGTCAAGCGAGGACGAGGAGTTTCAGCTTCTGGACATAGTGAACACATAGAGGGGTCAGTGGTGACCGGACTGTACGATCACTAGGAGGAATTGTCTGGGACATTCAGTGAGGCACGAGGAATCTGTCAGGTCTAGAAGCCCTAGAGACTAGATGATATGGTCTAGTGACCGGACAATCTGGTCAGTAGGGTTGAGATTTGGGTAGAGAGGAAGTGAAAGGACCGAGTGACCGAGAGGGGGGGGGGGGTGAATCGGGAACTTGTACTATGTACCAAATTTACCAATTCCTAAAACCGACCGCTCAAATCAACTCCTACACAATTCTAGTGGTGATTACACTAGCAAGATAATAGTCCTATGGAAGGAATAACAAGCTAAGCATACTAGTGGATCACACAAAGGCAATACAACTCCTATGCAAGCTAGTTACCAAAGATACACAAAAGCAAACAACTAGCTAGCAAGGAGTTCTACTCAAGCAAAGCTACTAGATCAACATGCATATAGAAAGCATACAAGCATGAGTAGCACAATACATACTAGGGTGATCAATCAAGCCAAAGCAACTGCTATACATGCTAGTGATCAAGTATGAAGGCTAAGCACTACTAGCAAGTAAAGGAGCCTATTCATGCATGTCTACAAGGTAGTCAACTAGAGCAAGGTAAGCACACAAGCATGAATAGTATGGTATGTAAATAATGAAAATAAAGCATCATAATGAGGAGTAGAGTAAGGGATGGCTCATGATTTTTTTTTTCCAAGGTCTCGGAAGGATGGTGCCTTCCCCTAATCCTCATTGGACCACTCCTGTCGGAGTCCTGGTCCCTCCCGCCACCAAGTGGAGTTCTCACCCACGAGCCCGCAATCACTCCTAGAGTGAAGACACGGTGTGCATCACCACTGCACAAAGCACAAGCTCGCCTCTCTCAAGAACTTGTCGGACTCCCCGAGCCGACACGGGCGCTCACTAGCGATGCCCCTTTCACCGGTGGGCTCAAACCGTGTACAAACGTGTGACGACCTTCACAACCGATCATAATAGTCTCGATCACCGACACCTAACTGGTCTAGGTCTCACCATAGACCAAGAGTAACAATCTAGATCACACCCTCAAGGACACCCTAGCCTTAGATGTGCAAGATGATCAAGTTACTCTCCACTAGTACTCTCAAGATATGCAATATCTCCTCCTAGTGCTCTCCTATTTTCCTCTTGGACCTTACCAAATGCTCTCAGGTATTCCACTGGCAAGAGAGGTCTCCAAGACCCCAGCAATGAAGTTATATAGGCTCCCAACCCCAACCCCAGCAAGAAGAGAAACAAGCACAAACAAAGACACAAACAAACACTATACATATTTACAAGAGACAAGCTCAAGGGTTACTCATGTGAAGTTGGAGAGGTTGAGAACATTGAGTTCTCCCCTTAGCTTGTTGAAGGTCTTCTTATCGAGTGGCTTGGTAAAGATGTCCGCCAATTGTTCATGTGTTCGCACGCTTACCAACTCAATGTCCTTCTTCTCAACATGGTCTCTTATAAAGTGATGCCCCACTTGAATGTGCTTTGCATGACCATGATCTCCCATCTTGAGGGCCATCTTGATTGTCACCTCACTATCACAATATAGTGGCATTTGAGTATAGTTGAGGCCATAGTCCGAGAGTGTTTGCCTCATGTAAGGAGTTGTCCACAACACGCTCCTACCGCCATATATTCCGCTTTGACGGTAGATAGAGCCACCAAGTTTTGCTTCTTTGAACTCCAAGATACTAGAGATCTTCCAAGAAATTGGCAACCTCCCGACGTACTCTTTCTATTCACTTTGCAACCCGTGAAGTCCGAATCCGAATACCCAAGTAACTCAAAGTTTGTACCTCTAGGATACCATAACCCATGGTAGGTGTGTACTTGAGGTATCTCATTATTCTCTTCATGGCCTTCAAGTGTAACTCTTTAGGATTTGCTTAATAGCATGCACACAAGCACACACTAAACATGATGTCCGGTCTCGAAGTGGTGAGATAGAGAAAGGAACCAATAATGGATCTATATAGCTTGGGGTTCACCGGTTTTCCTTTCACACCATCATCCAAGGGTTTGCTAGTAGCCATAGGTGTGTGCAAAGGTTTGCAATTTTCCATGTTGAATCTCTTGAGAAGGTCCTTAGTATATTTCTCTTGATAGATTAAGGTCCCTTCTCTCAGTTGTTTGACTTGAAAGCCGACAAAAACATGCAACTCTCCAATCATTAACATTTGGAATTCCCTAGCCATCATCTCTCGAAATTCTTCATTAAACTTCTCATTGGTTGACCCATAGATGATATCATCCACATAGATTTGGCACACAAAGAGATCCTTCCCAACATGCCTCATGAACAAGGTGCTATCAATGCTTCCAATGGTGAATCCATTTTTTGTGTAGGAAGTTCCTCAAGTGTTCATACCATGCCCTTGATGCTTGCTTGAGACCATAGAGAGCTTTCTTCAATTTGTACACATGTCTTGGATGTTTTGGATCCCCAAACCCTGGAGGTTGTTCCACATAGACTTTCTTATTGATTTCTCCATTCAAGAAAGCACTCTGGACATCCTTTTGAAAGAGCTTGAAACCATTGTGTGATGCATAGGCAAGTAAGATTTGAATAGCTTCAAGACAGGCCACGGGAGCAAAGGTCTATTCAAATTCAATCCCCGCCACTTGAGAATATACCTTAGCCACTAGGCGAGCCTTGTTCTTGACAATTGCTCCTTTCTCATCTTGCTTGTTCTTGAAGACCCACTTGGTGCCAACCACATTATGATGCTTGGGCCTCTCAACCAATTTCCATACTTTACACCTCTTGAAGTTGTTCAACTCTTCTTGCATTGCAATAACCCACTTGTGATCATCCATAGCTTCATCAATGGTAGTGGGCTCAATCATAGAGACGAAGGAGAAGTTCTCAATCACAACATTGGCGTCATCATCATTTTCTTCACTCATATAGTTGGGCTTATATTGATTTCTCCTTGTCTTTATCCCTTGAGATGGACTCCTAATGATCAAGTCTTGTGGGTGATCTTTATCGATGGCTTTGGGTCTAGGATGGTATTTTGTTTGAGTGGGAGGAGCTCTAGGTGAAATATCTCGTGCCTTATGGATTGTTTGCTCTCTTGATATATGAGTGTCTTGGATCCTAAGAGAGATGGAAGAGTCCCCCTTATGCATTCTTGTTTTGGACTTTGAGCTTGAGGTGGATGGGAGGGTATCTTGTGAAGTGCTAGGAGAAGTGGTTTGTGGTGAAGTATGTGGGGAGGTTTTTGGCTCACATCTCACTTGGGTTTCCTCATCATTTGGTGAGTGAACTCTCAATGAATCTTGGGAGGAGCTTGTGGGAGTATTTGTGGCATCTTGGGTTGTTTGTTGTACCTCAGAGGAGGGGGAAGGTTGAGATGGTGGAGTAGAGGGCCCATCAATATCACCATCATTGGCCTTGTGGGGTAAAACCTCGCCCACGGGCATGTTTCTCATGGCTTCCCTCATAGGCTCATCCCCAATGTTTACTTCATGGAATTCATCCTCCTTTTGAGACCCATTTGACTCATCAAATTGTACATCATAGGATTCTTCCACACATCCTATGACTGAGTTGTAGACCCTATAAGCTTTAGAAGTCGCAGACTACCCAACAAGAATGCCTTCATAAGTTCTGCTCTCAAACTTCTCGGGCTTTCTCCTCTTCTTGAGAATGTAACACTTGTAGCCAAAGACTCAGAAATAGGAAACATTGGGTTTCCATCCCACCAGTAGCTCATATGGCGTCTTCTTCAACAACCGGTGGAGATACACACGGTTGGAGGTGTAGCAAGCCGTGTTGATTACCTCCGCCCAAAACCTCTCATGAGTTCCATACTCATCCAACATGGCACGAGCAAGAGTGATGAGTGTATTGTTCTTCCTCTCCACTACTCTGTTTTGCTCGGGAGTATATGTAGCGGAGAATTCATGCTTGATCCCTTTCTTGTCACAGTATTCGTCCACTGTAGTGTTCTTCAACTCTGTCCCATTGTCACTCCTTATCTTCACAATGCTAGCATTGAATTCATTCTTTTCTCTCTTGGCAAACTTTCTGAAGATACCACTGGCCTGAGATTTGTCCACAGGAAAGAAGGTCCAAGTGTATCTCGTGAAATCATCAATAATGACCAAGCAATATAGATTGCCTCCTAGACTCTTGTAGTGTGTTGGCCCAAACAAGTCCATGTGCAAGAGCTCTAGAGGACGAGATGTAGACATGAATGACTTGGTGGGATGTGAAGATGCAACTTGTTTTCCTGCCTGACAAGCGTTGCACAGTCTATCCATCTCAAAGGCCAGATCCTTAATTCTTTCAACTAGATTCCTCTTGACGATCTTCTTGAGCTGATTCATTCCAACATGTGCCAATCTTATATGCCACAACCATCCCTTGGATGCCTTAGTGAATAGGCAAGTGCTTGGTGGCATATTGCTTGACTTGAAGTCTGTGACATACAAGTTCCAATGCCTTACTCCATGAAATACTAGCCCTCTCTTGGCATTCTCAATCTTTGCACCATCCTCATGAAAAGTGCACTTGAAACTCATGTCACATAGTTGACCAATAGACAGAAGGTTGAAGTTGAGGGTTTCCACAAGAAAGACCTTGGAGATATGGAGGTCATTTGTGATGGCCACCTTGCTCGAGCCTCTAACTCTCCCCTTTGAGTTATGCCCAAAAGTCACCTTCTCACTATCTTCGTCTTCATCAATGGTGGTGAACATGGTTGGCTTCCCGGTCATATGATGAGGTGCACCCACTATCGAGAATCCAATGAGTGCCTCCACTCTTGTAGTTGACCCTAGTGGTAGCCATAAAACAGGCACTAGAGGAAGAGGGGTTAGTATCCAAAGTATTACTTGAATGACTAGCACTAACCTCATCGTGTCGAGCAATAAGACCATCCTCATAGATAGAGATTTTTGCAATTCCATCCAGTAGTCTCCTCCTAATAGGATCATGAGGAGCACAGTACCACCAATGTTCATGACCATCCCCCATGTGCACATTGTCAAGGTTCATGTAATAATGGGGAGGGTCATAGAGTCCAGTGATGCGCTCAAGCACATGCCCCACTTGTGAATGAAGCACGAGTATCATCTCCATTGATCTCTCAGTCAAGAGATCATGTCTCTGATTGACTACCTCCTCAAGTAAGAAAACCCTCTCAGGAGTTGTGATTTGTTGAAGAAGCTTGTCAATCACTTCATATGGTACAATCCTCCAAAGTCCCCTAAAAGAGTTTATCCTACACACAAGATCATAGATGCTCAATAGATTTTCACAACGGTCAACATTCGGATTTCTCACAAATTCATCAAGTTCAAAGAAAAGATCCTGTTGGTGTGCTCGACAAAGATGCCAAAGATGATATTATGGTGGAGGAAGTGGAGGAGGTGGAGGCGTCGGAGCCAAAGCCGCAAGATTGATCATCTCAAATGATCGAGCGAGCATTGTTGTTGGTGCTCCCCCTATGCCAATGCTCGGTCCACTCGAGGTGCTTGGAGTAGAACTGGGAATGACACTTGAGGTACAGCTTGACGAAGCACCCGATGAATGTCTTGCCCCGAAGGGGTTGTAGAAGTTGTTGCAAGACAATCTTGGGGAGGGATCAAAGAAGTTTGAGATCAAAGCTATTTCTTTCCCTTTGCTTGAAGATGCTTCATGGTTTGTCTTGAATGTCTTCTTCCACACCATGCTCGCGGTGATCTCCTCATCCTTGAAGAGCAGCTCAATCACATCCTTGACAGAGAGACTCTTCTCCATGAGAAGGTCAAGTGTGACGTAGAAGAGCTTGCTGCTCGGAAGGAAGGAAAGAATCTTCTCAACAATCACAATCTTGGGAAGCTCGAAAGAAGTTGCCCCAATCCTATCCATAATACCTCAAAAGTGAATAAGAGAGTCAAGTAAGTCCTCGTTGTCCTTAGCATGAAAAGTAAAGAACTCTTCAACAAGAGAACTACTAGCATGATCAATAGGAGGTTCACAGACATTATCAATACTAGTCATGCTAGTAGAGCAAGCAAGATCAAGAGACACATCATTATCAATCATCATATTAGGCACACTAGTAGAGAAACCTATCAAGTCGTTGCTAGAAGAATCTAGGCACTCACTAGAACAAGGCACATCCACACAATCATCACACTCATCATACACATGATCATCGGTAAAGGTATTGGCAAAGTCCACAAGAGTATCCATCAACTCATCCGGAATCAAGGCATTTAGGTAGCTTTTAAAGCGATCCTTCCATGAGCCATGACTCGGCCCCGAATGGGATGACATCCCAACTCAATATGGTCACTACTCAAGGCAGTTAAGCCTTATAATGAGCACTTGGATCTGATACCACTTCAAAGGACTGAGTGACTGAGAGGGGGGGGGGGAGGGGTGAATCGGGTACTCGCACTATGTACCAAATTTACCAATTTTTAAAGCCGACCGCTCAAATCAACTCCTACACAATTCTAGTAGTGATTACACTAGCAAGATAATAGTACTATGGAAGGAACAACAAGCTAAGCATACTAGTGGATCACGCAAAGGCAATACAACTCCTATGCAAGCTAGTTACCAAAGATACGCGGAAGCAAACAACTAGCTAGCAAGGAGTTCTACTCAAGCAAAGCTACTTTATCAACAAGCATATACAAGGCATACAAGCATGAGTAGCACAATACATACTAGGGTGATCAATCAAGCCAAAGCAACTATACATGCTAGTGATCAAGTATGAAGGCTAAGCACTACTAGCAAGTAAAGGAGCCTATTCATGCAAGTCTACAAGGTAGTCAACTAGAGCAAGGTAAGCACACAAGCATGAATAGTATGGTATGTAAATGCGGAAAATAAAGCATCATAGTGAGGAGTAGAGTAAGGGATGGCTCATGATTTTTTTTCTCGAGGTCTCAGAAGGATGACAACTTCCGCTAATCCTCGTTGGACCACTCCCGACGGAGTCCCAGTCCCTCCCACCACCAAGTGGAGTTCTTGCCCACGAGCCCGCAATCACTCCTAGAGTGAAGACACTATGTGCGTCACCGCTGCACAAAGCACATCGCCTCCCTCGAGAACTTGTCGGACTCCCAGAGCCGAGACGAGCACTCACTAGCGATGCCCCTTTCACCGACGGGCTCAAACCGTGTACAAACGTGTGATGGCCTTCACAACCGATCACGATAGGGTCGATCACTGACACCTAACTGGTCTAGGTATCACCATAGACCAAGAGTAATAATCTACATCACACCCTTAAAGACACCCTAGCCTTAGATGTGCAAGATGCTCAAGTTACTCTCCACTAGCACTCTTAAGATATGCAATATCTCCTCCTAGTGCTCTCCTCTTTTCCTCTTGGATCTTACCAAATGCTCTCAGGTATTCCACTGGCCAAGAGAGGTCTCCGAGACCCCAACAACATAGTTATATAGGCTCCCAACCTCAAACTAGCGGTTGCCTCATGAAGTTGCCTTTCTGGACCCAGTGACCGGATTGTCCGGTCATTCCTAGACTGGACCGTCCGGTCTCTTTGGAATGGTTCCTAGAACCGTTGGCTGCACTATCTAGACAACTTTCCTGAACTGACTGAACTGTCTAGTCACTAGACTGGACCGTTTGGTCTGTTTCTCTCTCCAGTCCAGGAGCCTTCACGCAATGGCTTCATCTTTGCCCTGTGCAAGTCCTACTGACCGGACCATTCGGTCAGCTAACTGGACTGTCCGGTCTGTACAGACTCTGCCATGGACAGATAACTCGTTTCTTGCTGAAAGTCTCATACAACTTCCCATAGTGATCGTACAGTCCGGTCTCCACTGACCCCTCTGTCCGGTCTCTATGTCCAGAAGCCAAAACTTGTCGTCCTCGCTTGACTTTGTTTCCTGGCTTCTCCAAACAGCTCCTTGGCTTCTCCACTATCACCTAGTGCATGTGATGATTGATGATGTTGGCTCTCTTGATAATTTGATAGGGATCTCTACTGGTGTGCCTAATGTGATGATTGATGATGTTGGCTCTCTTGATCTTGCTAGCTCTTCTAGTATGACTAGTGCAGGTGATGCTTGTGAGTCTTTTATTAGTTATGCTAGTGATACACTTGTTGAGGAGTTCTTTGCTCTTTGTGCTAATAAGAATGACGACTTATTTGACACTCTTATTCACTTGCGAGGTATTGTGGACTGGATTTGAGCAACTACTTTCAAGCTTCCCAAGATTGTGATAGTCGAGAAGATCCTTACCTTGCTCCCTAGCAGCAAGCTCCTCTACATCACACTTGATATCATCATGGAGAAGGGTCTCTCTGTCGAGGATGTGAATTGGTTGCTCTTGGAGGATGAGGAGATCACCGCAAGCTGGAATAGGGAGAAGACTTCCAAGGAGAACAATGGAGCCTCCTGAAGAAAAGGGAAAGAAGTAGCTTCGATATTAAACTTCTTTGATCCCTCCACAAGATTGCCTTGTAGCAGCTTTTACAACCCCTTCGGATCAAGACCTACACCAAGCTCTTCATCAGGCGCTTCATCAAGCTCTACCCAAGTGCCATTCCAAGTTCTACTCTAAGCACTTTGGGTGGACCACACATTGGTGTAGGGGAGGTGCCAACAACAATGCTTACACAATCATTGGAGATGATCAATCTCACCACTACGGTTCTGGCGCTTCTGCCTCCTCCACCACAAGATCAACTTTAGCATCTTCGTCGAGCTTACCAATAGGATCTCATCTTTCAACTTGGTGAATTTGTGAGAAATCCGAATTATGACCTATGTGATACTCTCTTAAGCATTTATGATCTTGTGTAGGATAAACTCATTCATAGGTCTTCAGAGGATCCCATCATATGAAGTGATTGATATACTCCTCTTGCAAATCACAACTCCTGAGAGGGGTTTGTTACTTGAGGATGTAGTCAACAGAAGTCATGAGCTCTCAATTGAGAGAGCCATGGAGATGATACTTGTGCTCCACTCACAAGTGGGACATATGCTTGAGCACGTCACTGGCCTCTATGATCCTCCCTATTATTATATCGACATCGACAATGTGCACATGGGGGATGGTCATGGACACTGGAGATATCATGCTCCTCACTATTCCATAAGGATGAGACTTCAAGAAGGGATCGCAAGAATCCCTATCTGTGAGGATGGACTTATAGCTCGACATGATGAGGTTAGTGCTTGTCAATCAAGTAAATCTTTGGATACTACCGTTCTTCCTCTAGTGCTTGTCTTATGGCTACCACTAGGGTCAACTACAAGAGTGGAGGTACTCATTGGATTCTTGACAGTGGGTGCACTCAACACATGACCGGAAAGCCAACCATGTTCACCACCATTGATGAAGATGAAGACAGTGAGAAGGTGACTTTTGGGGATAACTCAAAGGGGAGAGTCAGCGGATTAGGCAAGGTAGACATTACAGAGGATCTCCATCTCTCCAAGGTCTTTCTTGTGGAAACCCTCAACTTCAACCTCCTGTCTATCAGTCAGCTTTGTGACATGGGTTTCAAGTGCACATTTGATGAGGAAGGTGCAACGATTGAAAATGCAAAGAAGGGACAAATATTTCATGGAGTAAAGCATGGGAACTCATATATCACAGACTTCAAGTCAAGCAACATGCCACCAAGTACTTGCCTATTCACTAAGGCAACTAAAGGATGGTTGTGGCATAGAAGATTGACACATGTTGGAATGAATCAACTCAAAAAAGTGGTCAAGAGAAATCTAGTTGAAGGAATCAAGGTTGTCAGCTTTGAGAAGGATAGATTGTGTTGTGCTTGCCAGGCTGGTAAGCAAGTAGCATTGTCTCATCCCACAAAGTCATTCATGTCTACATCTTGTCCTCTAGAGCTCTTGGACATGGACTTGTTTAAGACAACACAGTAGAAGAGTCTGGGAGGGAATCTATATTGCTTGGTGATTATGGATGACTTCACGAGATACACTTGGACCTTCTTTCTTGTGGACAAGTCTAAAGCAAGTGATATGTTCAGAAAGTTTGCAAGGAGAGCAAAGAATGAATTCAAGGTCAACATTGTGAAGATAAGGAGTGACAATGGGACCAAGTTCAAGAACACAACAGTGGAGGAATATTGTGACAATAAGGGGATCAAGCATGAATTTTCTGCTACATATACTCCTGAGCAGAATGGAGTAGTGGAGAGGAAGAACAAGACACTTATCACCCATGCTCGTGATATGCTAGATGAGTATGGAACTTATGAGAGGTTTTGGGCAGAGGCAACCAACACGGCTTGCTACACTTCCAACCGTGTATATCTACACTTGTATTGAAGAAGACACCCTATGAGCTATTTATTGAACAGAAACTGAATGTTTCCTATTTTCGGGTCTTTGGCTGCACTTGCTACATTCTCAAGAAGAGGAGGAAGCCCGAGAAGTTTGAGAGTAGAACTGATGAAGGCACTCTTGTTGGGTACTCAGGGACTTCTAAGGCATATAGAGTCTACAACTCAGCCACTGGTTTTGTGGAAGAATTGTATGATGTGCAATTTGATGAGTCTAACGGTTCTCAGAAGTGAGATAAATTTCATGAAGTAAATATTGGAGATGAGCCTATGAGGGAAGCCTTGAAGAACATGCCCGTGGGCGAGGTTTTATCCCACGTGTCTAATGATGATGATATTGGTGAACCCTCTACTCCACCACCTCAACCAACCTCCTCCTCTAAGGTGCAAGAACCAACTCAAGATGCCATCGACACACCCACTAGCTCCTCCCAAGATTCATTGAGAGTGCATCCACCTACCCAAGAGGAAAGATAAGTGAGAAGTAAGTCACAAGCCTCCTCACACACTTCCCCTCTGAAGATGCATCTAGGATACCCTAGTGTGTTTTGGTGAATGTTGACAAATGATTAAAATGTACTAATGTGCTTATGAAGTATGTGTATAGGATATCAAAGTTTGCAATGCCCACTAAGTAAGATGTTTGACCCCTCAATAAAAAGAAGAGAAAAAGGACTCAAAAGAAGCTTAGAATGATAGATTTTTATATTTCTTGAGTATAGAAATGCCGAACTATCAGGGGCGGGGGGGGGGGGGGGGGTGAAAATGATCTTAAATGGAAGGAATATGTGCACAAGACCAAAAATTCCCTTGGAAGAAATCCCACCAAAACTGCCAAGAATCAAGTCCAAAAATCAGCAAACTTTTCTATGCCAGAAGGAAGTTCCCTCGGCAAAGGAAGTTCCATGATAGGAACACTTGTTCTGGACCAGTGGCTCGCAAACTCGACGGAAGTTCCATATATGACGGAAGTTCCGCCCTCGGAACACAGTTTCTGGACCAGTGGCTCTCTAACTCGACGGAAGTTCCATCCTAGGAACATTGTTTCTGGACTAGTGGCACCCTAACATGACGGAAGTTCCATCCCTGATGGAAGTTCCGTCCTGGGAACCCTTGTTCTGGACAGTGGCTCCCCAAGTTCAATAGAAGTTCCGTCCTTCTTAGTGCATTTCCACTTCAAAGGCTCTTTTTGGACCTCCTCTATAAATACTCCTCTCCCACCCCGTGAGAGAGGATGCTGGTGCCTTTGCAAAATATACGCCTTTCCGAACCCTGGTAAACAAATCTCGTGTCTCTCTTGTTCTCATTCATGTTCTTGGTCTTGTTCTTGTTATTCTTTCTCCCTTTGTTGTTATTGCTCGATCTACTTGTACACTGCACTGTAAGCTAACCCCTGTAGGGATTTGATACATCAAGCATCTAGCTTCATCTCTGTTCAAGTAGATTTGTGAGTAAACCTTTAAATTCCACATTTCAACTAGAGATTCACTGCTTGTCATAGAAGTTCTACCACTGATGGAAGTTCCGTCCATGACGGAAGTTCTATCGCCGAAGGAAGTTTTGTCCTTGACAGAAGTTCCGTGTTGAATCTAATTTGTTTGTTAAGTGAATTTCAGGGATCAAATTACAAGTTGCCTATTCACCCCCCCCCCCTCTAGTCAACTTTCAATTGGTATCAGAGCTAGAATCTTCTACAAGGCTTAAAAGCTTGAAGATTGAAAGATGTCAAAGCCGAGATAAGGTGACAAGCCTCAAGATCTTGTTTCGGCAAGCAAAGGAAGTGGATTGCACATGGTCATGGCATTTGTTGGTGGCTCTTAAAACCCAACATCAGCCACCAACTGGTCAGGAATTGCAAGGTAAAGAATAAGGTCTAAAGAAAAACTTGCTTAAACTAATGAAGTTCCATGAGTTTTTGTGGAATATGTGTTTGTAGGTTCAAAAGGGCCAAAATTATGTAAAAACATAAAGAAATGCACCATCGACCGATCCTGCCATAAAACAGCCGGCCAACACGGTCGTATGAGGCCAAAATTATCACCAGGCTGGATGATCAAGGTGATCACCTGGATGAAGGTCGGAAGCCTAATTGACCGGTCGGACGACCACCCGACCAATCAGATGGGATCCTCTCTCAGCCAATCATCTGACCTGGCCGACCCTGCAAAACACTCCAAGATAAAGCCCTTTTCCATTCTAGGACTAAGGAGGGTAAAAAGTGGAGAAGTAAAGGAGGCATCCATATGGCACAACATGGACAAGTGAAAATATGACCCGGAGGGGGTCAACACCCAAAAAGGGGCCGCCTCCCGGCACAGGCCGCTACCTAGCCTAGACCGCTGCCCGGCCTGGGATATTCCTCTTGGGGTGTCCAGCCCACTCGACCCATTATGCCAACCAACACCAAGTGGATAAGGCGGTCGAGAACCGACCCAACAACCATCATCCGGACCGAATTTGAGCCGTCCGAGGGAAGGCAGTCGGAAACTGACCAAACATAAGGGCCGCCCGGCGCTCCCTGCCGCCCGGCCTGCCACGTCGCCGCCGCTCGGCTGGTGAAGTTTTGCCCACCGACTCTCCTCCAGCTTCAAGTACCCGCCAAGCATTCACCACCTATAAATAGAGGGGGAATTTGGTAGAAATGGGAGAGAAGGAAGTGAAGAACATTGAAGTCCATTTCCCACTACTTTTCTTACTAGTAGAGTAGGTTAGTTAGTCAGGAGTTAGAGTCTAGTCGGGAGCTTAGCTCGGGATTCCAGAAATCGTCTCGGGGTCTTGGTATGATCTCTCTTGTATCTTTTCTCCTTTTTGAGACTTATCTTTTATTAAATACAATTATCTTTTCCTTATTTATCTTGTCAAGTATTGTAAGCTTCATGACCATTGATGGTGGAATCCCCAAGGTATGAATGTTTTGGTGATAGATGAGAACTATGAAATTGTGGGCTAATATCTACACAAGTGTTGTATTTGCAGGAACCTTCACTATACTCTACTACAAATCTATGTATGATGGTTGCCTTGGCGATGGATGATGATGACCACAAGCATGGAGGCTTGATGAGCTTGATGAAGTCCAAGGGTTAATGGAGATGGATCAAAGTAGAGAACAAGCTATGGAGCAAGTGTTTGGTACACTTGTCTAGTTGCTCGGCTTTGAGTCCATAGGAAAAACCGGACTATCAAGAGGGTCTAGGTCATTCTCTTAGGTCATGTATAGTTGGTGATGTGCAAGGTTGCTCAGTAAAATCATAGGCACTAGGTGACAGTGGAGAAGCCAAGGAGCTGTTCGGAGAAGCCGGGAAACCAAGTCAAGCGAGGACAACAAGTTTCAGCTTCTGGACGTAGTGACCGAACAAAGGGGTCAGAGGTGACCAGACTGTATGGTCATTATGTGGAGTTTTCCAGGACTTAGCGTGAGGAGCAAGGACTCTGACTGCAGGAGACTCCATGCTGACCGGACGGTACGGTCAGTAGGAGTGCAGGGATGACAGAGAGGTTGCAATTTGTAGACCTTCCTGGAATGGAGAGAGAAAGTGGACTGGATGGTCCAGTCCGGTGACTGGACAGTCCGGTCAGCAGGAGTTCAGCACAGGGCAGAGAGCCGTTGGAGCTCAGTTTGTAGTGACCGGACGGTCCGGTTAGGCAGTGATCGGACAGTCCGGTCTGGAGGCCCAAAAAGTTGATTTCATGGAGCAACGACTAGTTTGAGGTTGGGAGCCTATATAACTTTGTTGCTGGGGTCTTTGTGACCTCCCTTGGACAGTGGAATACCTGAGAGCATTTGGTAAGGTCCAAGAGGAAAAGAGGAGAGCACTAGAAGAGGATATTGGATATCTTGAGAGTGCTTGTGAGAGTAACAAGGAGTGATCTTACACATCTAAGGCTAGGGTGTCCTTGAGGGTGTGATCTAGGTTGTCACTCTTGGTCTATGGTGAGACCTAGACTGGTTAGCTGTCGGTGATCGAGCCTATCGTGATCGGTTGTGAAGGCCTCACAAGTTTGTACACGGTTTGAGCCCACCGTTGGAAGGGGCATCAATAGTGAGCGCCTATGCCGGCTCGGGGTGTACGGCAAGTTCTGGAGGGAGGCGAGCTTGTGCTTTGTGCAGCGGTGACGCACACTGTGTCTTCACTCGAGGAGTGATTGTGGGCTCGTGGGCGAGAACTCCACTTGGTGGCGGGAGGGACCAAAACTCCGGTGGGAGTGGTCCAACGAGGAGTAAGGGTAGGCGCCATCCTTCCAAGACCTCGGGAAAAAACCATGAGCATTCCTTGACCCTCTCTTTACTATTCCGCAATTGTGTGCTCTAGTGATAAGGTAACTTCTGGCTTGCATAGGCTAGTGTGAACAGCTTCCGCGCATTGCTTTGCATCATGAACACTAGCATGTGTAGGGTTTTGGCCTACTAGAATTGTTTAGGATGCAATGATTCATTAGGTTTGAGAAGAGTGAAACTAAAGTTTTAGGATTCGTGGTCGGCTACCAATTGACCCCCCCCCCTCTCGGTAGGCCTTCGATCCTTACAAGCTGTTCGGAGAAGCCGAGAAACCAAGTCAAGCGAGGACAACAAGTTTCAGCTTCTGGACGTAGTGACCGGACAGAGGGTCAGAGGTGACCGGACTGTACGGTCACTATGTGGAGTTTTCCAAGACTTAGCGCGAGGAGCAAGGACTCTGACTGCAGGAGACTCCATACAGACCGAACGGTCCGGTCTGCTGACCGGACGGTCCGGTCAGTAGGAGTGCAGGGACAACAGAGAGGTTGCAATTTGCGGACCTTCCTGGAATGGAGAGAGAAAGTGCACCGGACGGTCCGGTCCAGTGACCGGACAGTCCGGTCAGCAGGAGTTTAGCAAAGGACAGAGAGCCGTTGGAGCTCAGTTTGTAGTAACCGGATGGTCCGGTCAGGCAGTGACCGGACAGTCCGGTCTGGAGGCCCAAAAAGCTGATTTCGTGAAGCAACGACTAGTTTGAGGTTGGGAGCCTATATAACTTCGTTGCTGGGGTCTTTGTGACCTCTCTTGGCCAGTGGAATACCTGAGAGCATTTGGTAAGGTCCAAGAGGAAAAGAGCAGAGCACTAGAAGAGGATATTGGATATCTTGAGAGTGCTTGTGAGAGTAACATGGAGTGATCTTGCACATCTAAGGCTAGGGTGTCCTTGAGGGTGTGATCTAGGTTGTTACTCTTGGTCTATGGTGAGACTTAGACCGGTTAGGTGTCGGTGATCGAGCCTATCGTGATTGGTTGTGAAGGCCGTCACAAGTTTGTACATGGTTTGAGTCCGCCGTTGGAAGGAGCATCAATAGTGAGTGCCCGTGTTGGCTCGGGGAGTACGGCAAGTTCTGGAGGGAGGCAAGCTTGTGCTTTGTGCAGCGGTGACGCACACCGTGTCTTCACTCGAGGAGTGATTGCGGGCTCATGGGTGACAACTCCACTTGGTGGCGGGAGGGACCGGGACTTCAGCGGGATTGGTCCAACGAGGAGTAGGTGAAGGCGCCATCCTTCCGAGACCTCGGGAAAAAATCATGAACATTCCTTGACCCTCTCTTTACTATTTCGCAATTGTGTGCTCTAGTGATAGGGTAACTTGTGGCTTGCATAGGCTAGTGTGAATAGCTTCCGCACATTGCTTTGCATCATGGACACTAGCATGTGTAGGGTCTTGGCCTACTAGAATTATTTAGGTGGCAACGATTCGTTAGGTTTGAGAAGCGTGAAACTGAAGTTTTTGGATTTGTGGTCAGCTACCGATTCCCCCCCCCCCCCTCTCGGTAGGCCTTCGGTCCTTACAAGTATTTATCTTTACTTAGTCAATTTCCTCAAGTTACTATTATTGGGAAAGAACATTGAAGCATAGTTTACCGGATTCCCAGCTAGGATTTAATTAAGTTTAGTTCTCGAAAAGAACTTAGACTTGGTTATTCCCTGGCTATTCTTCCGCTAGGCCAACGGAAGAATATCTAGTGAAGGTGTAGGCGCGGTGCCTAAGTTAATACTAGCTAGATTTGCATTTGTCCCTATGGGTTGTGTGGTAGGCGGCAGGTGGTGACAGCCCTGTCCGTCCCTTTAGTAATCCACCACGATCGGGAAGTCTCAAGTAGGGTTGCCTAGTAGTAAAGTGCCCACTAGTGCACGAGGTTAGTTATCGACCCTATTAGTGGATCGTTGTCGTGCCCTGAAGTAAGCTTATTGGTGAAAGACTCGAGGCTGTACCATGTATTTGGTGTAAGCGCTCAACCCGAGTAACTAGGAATTTTGACGCTTGACTAGATTTAGGAAAGTTTATCTTAGGAATTTTAGACTTAGACTCGCTGTCCTCTCGGCTAGCTTTATTGATCTCTTTTATCTATCTTAGTGTGGATTTCTCCTGTATCACTGCTCCCCTATTTATCATTGAATATCTTTACCCCCGTCTTTGGTTAGTTGGTATAACTCTTATAGTCATATCTATGTTAAACAAAGATACTCTTACGCCTAGCTTCCCTGAGAAAAATAAATACGATACCTTGGAATACTCCTGGGTGAAATGCTACAATAGATGTTCCGTGCGCTTGCGGATTGGTTCACTCGTCTCTTAAAGCACAACAAACATGAATCAACACTTCGAGCATTGTTACCAGATAATTTTTTGGTGCGACATTAAGAAGTGCCAACAAGCATTTCTAGCACAATTGCCGGGGATGCAATAGGCTAAGATATTGGAATTTTAACATTGATATTACTATTAAGGAGTTACCACGTTTCTTAGGGGGCTTACCCTTTTTCTGTTTATTTGTGGTGTAAACAGGATGCTTTATGACTGGTTTTGACCTACCAGACAAGTACAACAATTATCCGGAGGCTTTGTTGAGCAGAGTGCATCAATAACTCACCCCTCCTCGACCTAAACTTGCTCTTGAAGCACGTCCGATCCCACCAGCTCAACAGCAGGACCCTTCCATGTCCGCTCAACCAACAATGGCTGAGAAGACAATCCGTGACTACTCCGCCCCGTCTGTAGACAGCATCCACACCGGTCCAAACCCGAACATGGGGAACGGAGGTTATGAGCTGAAACCGGCCCTAATCAACATGGTTTTGGCCAGTTCTTTCTATGGCAAGGCATCAGAAGAAGAAAACACCCACCTCCAACACTTTTTGGCAGTGTGCAACACCTTCACCATGAGGGATGTGACTCCTGAAGCTATTTGCCTTCACCTTTTCCCATTTTTACTGATGGGGAAGGCCAAGCAGTGGTTCTATAGCAACCGAGACGATCTGACCACATGGGACAAGTGCTCCAACGCCTTCCTTGCCAAGTTCTTCCCGCTGGGCAAAACCAATGCCCTACGGAATAAGATTTCAGGTTTCCAACAACTAACCGATGAAAGCATCCCTGAGGCATAGGAGTGTTTCCAAGAGTATACTCTAGCATGCGCACATCATGGAATGCAAGATTGGTTGCTAATCCAAAGCTTTTACCATGGGCTTAATCGCCCCGCTCGTGAGCACCTAGATGCAGCCGCTGGAGGTTCCTTAGCTCACACTCTCATAGAAAAGATGGTCGCCAACTATAGTGGCTATGATGAGAGGCAAAGCCAGCCGCAACCCAAGATGAGGGGAGTCCACAACGTTGATGGTATTGACATGCTAGCCATCAAGATGGATCAATTATTAAAGAAGATGGACGGACCTCAGATTGTCCAATCCCTCAACTCTCGTATGACCTGCAAGGTCCGCGGGAACCTTGGACACATGGGAAGCCACTGTCCGGAGACCCATGAAGAAGAAGTGAACTACCTCGGATGGAAGTCCAAGCCAAACCTTTCCTTCGACAAGAATACGGGTAACTCTAGCAATTTTACACATAATGAACCTTCCTTTCATGATCTTGTTCTAGGACAATCTAAAATTAATGAAAGAATTAGTAGGAAATTTATTGCTAATGATAAAGTCCTAGAAATCATAGATTCTCGTATGGAAGCATTTAATACCTCTCTTGAAAACTAGCTTAGCCATAACAAAATGCTAGAGACGTAAATTGCTCAGCTGGCCGCTTCTGTTGTTAAGCCTAACTCGGGTAAGCTCCCTGGTCAGCCGAAAGCTAGCCCCAAGGAAAATGTGAATGCCATCACAACTAGGGGTGGAAAATCTATGCAAGAACCGCCAGATCCTAACAATGGAGGGAAGGACAGAGCACCCGATGAAGAGTCAGAAGGGGAGGAAGAAATTGAGGTTGACGAGGCAAAAGCACCCCTCAAGAAAGCACCGCATGAGTTCTATGATACCCCGGTGTTTCCATTTCTCCCTCGACAGAGGAAGCCAATGGTGGACGAGCAATTGGGAAAGTTTGTTAAGGTAATAAAGAAATTATATGTCAACATACCTCTACTTTATGCGATGCAGGTTCCCACCTACTCCAAGTATTTAAAGGATATCCTCCACAACAAACGCCCAATTCCGTCCATGGAGATCATAAAATTGATGGAGGAATGCAGCGCCGCTATCTTGAATTCTAGGGTGAACGTCTTGTTGCACCGATCATGGAAAATTCTGCAACCACGACGGGCACCATGAAGAATTAAACGCAGAGAACATCTTATTCGAGACGTAAAATCCGGACCCTTGTCGGGAGGTAAATCGATATTTATCCCCCTTCCTTTTTCTACCCCATTAAATTAGTTTCCTCAACCACTGAATTTATCCAAAACAAAAAAATTGGTGATGGCACGGCCAAATTTACTGGTCGGGAGGTCAAATTTCATCAAAAACAACCGCCAGGGTGATAATCTGAGGCTCCAACCCAGCCAGTCAGTTTTTAGCACCCAGGAGGTCATATTTCATGAAAAATGACCACCCGGTTGGGTAATATTTAAGTACCTAGAATCCAACCCGGCTAGTCGGATTTCAGCAAACCGGGAGGTCATATTCCATGAAAATGACCACCCGGCTGGGTAAATTTTGGGAGGTCAGATTCTATTGAATTTTAGCACTCGGGAGGTCATATTTGGCGAAATATGATCACCTGGCTAGCTAATCATGAGCCACGTAACCTGAAATAACCCAGTCCAGTTTTAGCACCCTGGGGGTCATTTTTCATAAAAATGACCACCCGGCTGGGTCATTTCTGCCACCCGGCACTACTGTTTCTTGGATTCTTGGCTCTTTTACTGCTAAATCATGGCCATGAGTGGTTGAGGTGTGTCCAGCTTTTCCTTTTTGAAAATGCCCACCATGAGTAAAACCAAGAGAAGGAGAGCCACACATGTCACCTCACTCTTTCACCACCCACACTCACCTACCATCCTACCTCCCTAGGCTTCATAGGTGGCATGATATTCAATGCAAACTTACAACTTTGGCCATCCCATCACTCTATCCTTGCTCCCTACACTCTCAACATAATTCTGGACAAAGTGGGCAAGGAAATCACTTGGCGCATGGACCTAGCCATCTCCCATCACCACCAAAGCGATAATTGAGCATGTGGAGGAAGAAGCCATGCCGGCTGGCATGGGTTGCCGCCCGGCATGTGCTGCCGCCCGCCGTGGCATTTTTGCCCGATGACTCCCCCTCGAGCCTATAAATACCAGGTACCCTCTCACTTGTTTCTCCACCACCATTCCTTCTGCCAAAACATTCATCTCTCTCCCTTCCTCACTTCACTAATTTTCTTAGACACTCTTCGCTTAGGAATAGAAGTGTGCCACAACAAAACCAACTAGAGGAAATCTCACTTTTTCTCTTGCATGTTTTTGACTACTAACACTTGGACTACTAACTGGATGACTAACCGCTAATTATTATTATCATATTGTCCTTCGGGTATCGTGTCCAAGTAACCTTATTGCAGGAATGGCAAACATCTGGAGAGGCCTCTACACTAAGTTCAGCAGCAGCAGCTCAAGCCATGGGTGGCACACACCAAGTGAGCAGTCAGGAGCTTCATATGGGGATGCTCCGAGTTACCACTCGGAAATAATGTCCATATCCGATGCTCCAACAGTGGCAAGTGTGCGAGATGAAGGATTCGCGAAATTCATGGAGTGTGAAGAAAACATGGTGTTCAACGACTTCAACGAGCAAAGCAAGTTCAATGCCATTCGAGACCAGGAGTTCACGACCGTGCGCAAGTTCGACCACAACTTCCTCAAGCAAATCAGCATCTTCGCCGACTTTGAGTATGTACTCAACACGGCCGGATGGTATGATTTCTGCAACCTTAGTGAATACGGTCCTAAATGGCTTACTATTGAATTCCTTTGCACGCTGAAAGTTCACACTCATGAATCAAACAAATTAGGCACCCTCTATGATTTTCATCTTTTTGGTGAAACCTATGAACAACCTTTTAAAGAAACTAGCACTTACCTTGGTTTTGACCGGAACGCCTCTCTAGACATTTATAGACTTAAAGGTTTCACACAAGGGCTTTGGGCCAAGATAGGAAATCCCGTTACGGGGCAAGAACACACTAGTGCATTCACAACCCCTCGCTCTGTATAATTCATCGCTTTATCACTCACTACCTCACCCCTCGGGGTGATGTACGTTCAGTGAATAGTTTGGATAAAACTTATCTCTATGCTGTGATAAAGAAAATTAAAACTAACCCCACATTCTCCTCATCAACCATTGGCTCGCCCTAGAATTCAAGCAGCATGGACCTATCACTTTCACACCTTTTGTCACCAGAATTGCTAGAAAGGTTGGCGTGCTCCATAGAGCTAGAATAGAACGTCTCCCTACTGCTCCTTTGCTATGGAAAGATCACTTTTGGCAAGCCCACCTTTTGAAGGAGGAGAATAATAGATACTTCATGCTTTATCCGGGGTATGACACAGAGTTTGAATTACCTAACCCCCAACTCACTATCATTGGAAAAAGAAACTTTGTGTACAAACTGCAAGCTTCCGCGCAGTGTGCATGACATAGTGTTGCAGGGGACAGGCCAAGAACAAAAACTAGAGCACAACTCCGTCGAGAAGAGCAACAACACAAAACAACAATGAACACACCTCAAACGGGTGAATCGAGAGGTCCCCAATACAGTTGGGAACAACCACAATTTCCCGGTTTTGCATGTTCATCAAACTATACCTCTTCCTCCCATGACAACTATGAGCCTTACGGGATGGTGAGTTACCACCAACCTCATGGAGGCATAGGCACTTCTCGATCTGCCCGATTCACATCATACAACTTTTCGAAGTTGCAAGAAGACATGCAATACTTGGCTGCCAATGCTTATGAAACCAACATACGAACTCAAGAAATACAAGCAGCCATAAGGAGGGAACAAGAATGGCAGCAGCAAATGTCAAAACAAACATCTCCATGATGGACCAACTGTTCGACCACTTCAACATCAAGTATCAACCGCCACAGTGAAAGCCATCTAAGCTTAAGTCTTGCAAAGACCTAAGCTTGGGGAAGTACCCAAAGCAAGGTGCGCCGCTTGTTTTATCCTCTCTCCCTCTTTCTCTAGTTGAGTTGTTTTCATTTTTTTTTTGAAAATTTAAAAAGAATCCAAAAAGAATTTCAGTTGCGATAAAATTTAGGAAAACCCAAAAATATTTTTTGCTTTCAAGGAAAACCATAAAAACTTGCAAAACCAAAAAGAACAAAAATATTTCCCATTTTAAATAAAATTTGAGAACTTAGTCTCTACCTTGCCTCTGGAAATAATGAATAGTTGCTCTGTTAGCTCCCTGTGAGTCTCAAGTATGCAACCTCCACTCTTCATTTTGGTGGGTAATGGTAGAACAGCATGATGATAAAGCTAGTCTCTCTATGTTTTAGTGGGTGCAAAATGGCTAATAAACACCAAGTTTAGTTGTTGGAATTCATGATATAGAACAAATGGGTGTTCGGATGCTCCATTGGTGATCTAGCTCCGTTGGTGGTCGAGGTTGTCCCTCAAAATACTAGGAAGCAGCGCACAGTCAAAGATGCATTGGCGGGTTGCGGTTGGCCTAGAGATGTGCAAGGAGAGCTATCTTTTATTGGACTTTATGAATATTTTCAGCTGTGGGACGCACTTCGTGACTTTGCTCTATCAGATACTGATGATCATCACGAGTGGCGGCTGGACAAGTCGGGTAGCTATTCCTCTAAATCCATCTATGGTGCACTTTTCAATGGTTCAGTTTTGTTCGAACCTTGGCATCGGTTGTGGAAGACTTGGGTGCCGGCAAAATGCAAAGTGTTCCTTTGGCTGGCAATTAGAAACAAGGTTTGGACAGCTGATCAGCTTGCAAAGCGTGGTCTCTCCCACCAGGATAAATGCATCCTATGTGATCAAGAGGATGAAACAGCCCAGCATATTCTTACTGATTGCGTGTTTGCTCGGGAATTTTGGTTTAAAGTCCTATTGCCCATGGGCTTTGGGGACAGGGCACCAGGTCATCGTGATCACATTTTTGCTGAGTGGTGGCGCAAAGCTAGCAAGAAAGTCACAAAGGCCCAGAGAAAAGGTTTCAATACAACAATCATCTTAGGTGCTTGGATCCTTTGGAGACACCGTAATTCTTGTGTTTTTGATGGCACAAGCCTGAGCGCGAGTATCATCATGCGAGAGTTTGAGAATGAGAAACATTTATGGAGTATGGCTGGGGCTCGCTCCATGCAAGCCTTGTCCGACAATACAAACTTGGTCTAGGAGTGTGTGGTTGTTCTTGGTTAGGGCTCGCCTCTTTGTGTTTTATTAGATTACAACCTATCATGTAACTTAACCCCTCACAGCTCGATTCGGAGTGAGGGGTGCAGTTTTGTAAGGGGCCGCTCTTTCTTCTCCTGAAATACAATGATACGCAGGTCTCCTGCGTATTCGAGAAAAAAAAAATGATATAGCATGTTTTGGATGAGTCTATGATCTCCTCATGATTAGAGTCCAATGATTTCTTTCAAACCCATGCTGCAATAGAGACCCCTACTTGGTGTATGTCTTTTCTATGATAGAAAAATTCCTACCAAGGCTAGATATTAATTGTGAATCCACTTTTATGCCATCCATGTATGCATTGAGTTTGGTTAGGATTTGATCCTTATGTGGGACTGGCACTTTCAAAGCCAATCATTTTCCTCCGTGTTATCTATGAGTTCTCAAATAATCATGCTTGGTTATGCGGTTTCCACATTGAATTCAAGCATCCACTTCACCAAGCATGTTAGCCAAAAATCTCTCCTTTGCGAAAACCTTGATCCTACAAGAAAGATCTTGGTCCTTCCAAAAGAAATGCTCAAAAAAAGTTTGCAAAAATATTTGAACCATTGAACTAGCTTCCCAACATTATGTGAGCTGAAAAATAAAGAAAGAAAAAGAAGAAAGAAAGAGAAAAATGAGAAAAAAAAATTATCAGCTCTCATGGATGTACAAATGTCAAGTTTCAAGGTTCCTTTGAGCAAAATAAAGGACCACCCTTTCACTCTAGCACAAAAATCCAGTCTTTGATAAATATTTTTGCTATTGTGCTAGTCCACTCCTTCACGTGAGTCCATTCTCTCCCTCTCCCTTGGACATTATTTCTAAATGGTTGCAATAAGAAAGTGCAAAGTCTTTTTGCTAGGACCATGTCTTAACTTAGCAAAATATGCATATTAAATATGCCATCCTACGAAGCTCCACATATAAAGCCGAATTTCATAGAGTATGATGAGCACTTGGTGAGGAAATACACTTTTTGAGAGACGAGAGTCATAGTGAAAAATTGCACAAAGAGGGAAAATTTTCAATCTTATGCAGGATTACAAAAACTTTGGACGCATGATCATGTAGGAGGTTGAGTGACAAAATCTAAACTAGTTGTTCAGAGTTCCAACGGCTCATGACAAGGTCATAAAATAGCTAAGAGCCCCATTTACAATGAGAAAGACTTAGTGATCAAATTGTGTTGGATTACTATTGCCCCTATGCTATAGGAGTATGTGTTTGTGCACTTGATTCTTGCAGGGCTCTAATATTGAAGAAACTCCTGATCCATCACTTCCAAGTTTTAATTTGCTTGGGATAAGCAAAGGTTTAAGCTTGGGGAGGTGTTGGTGGCTCTTAAAACCCAATATCAGCCACCAACCGGTTGGGAATTGCAAGGTAAAGACTAAGGTCTAAATAAAAACTTGCCTAAACTAATGAAGTTCTACGAGTTTTGGTGGAATATGTGTTTGCGGGTTCAAAAGGGCCAAAATTATGTAAAAACACGAAGAAACGCCCCGTCGGCCGATCCTGCCGAAAAACAGCCGGCCAACAGGGTCGTATGAGGCCAAAGTCATCAACAGGCTGGATGGTCAAGGTGATCTCCTGGACGAAGGCCGGAAGACTAATCGACCGGTTGGACAACCACCCGACCAATCAGACGGGATCATCTCCTGGCCGATCATCCGACCCGGCCAACCTTGTAAAACACTCCAAGATAAAGCCGTTTTCCATTCCCGGACTAAGGAGGGTAAAAAGTGGAGAAGTAATGGAGGCATCCATGTGGCACAACATGGACAAGTGAAAATATGACCCAGAGGGGGTCAGCACCCAAAAAGGGGCCGCCGCCCGGCCTGGGATATTCCTCCCGGGGTGTCCAGCCCACTCAGCCCATTATGCCAATCGACGCCAAGTGGATAAGGCGGTCAGGAACCAACCCAACAACTGTCATCCGGACCGAATCTGAGCCGTCCAAGGGAAGGCGGTCAGAAACCGACCAAATCTAAGGGCCGCCCGGCATGTGCGGCCGCCCGGCCAATGCCGCTGCTTGGTGGGAGAATTTGTGCCCAGCGACTGTCCTCCACCTTGAAGTACCCGCCAAGCATTCGCCACCTATAAATAGAGGGGAAATTCGGCAGAAATGGGAGAGTAGGAAGTGAAGCACATTGAAGTCCATTTCCCACTACTTTTCTTACTGGTAGAGTAGGTTCGTTAGTCAAGAGTTAAAGTCTAGTCGGGAGCTTAGCTCGGGATTCCAGAAATCATCTCGGAGTCTTGGTATGAGCTCACTTGTATCTTTTCTCCTTTTGTGATACTTATCTTTTATTAAAAACAATTGTATTTTCCTTATTAATTTTGTCAGGTATTTCTCTTTACTTACTAAATTTCCTAAAGTTACAATTATCAAGAAAGAACTTTGAAGCATAGTTTACCGGATTCCCAGCTAGGATTTAATTAAGTTTAGTTCTCTAATAGAACTTAGACTTGGTTATTCCTCGGCTATTCTTCCGCTAGGCCAACGTAAGAATATCTAGTGAAGGCTTAGGCGCGGTGCCTAAGTTAACACTAGCTGGATTTGCATTCGTCCCCACGGGCTATGTGGTAGGCGGCAGGTGGTGACAGCCCTGTCCGTCCCTTTAGTAGTCCACCATGTTCGGGAAGTCTCAAGCAGAGTTGTCTAGCGGTAATGTGCCCACTAGTGCACGAGGTTAGTTATCAACCCTATTAGTGGATCGTTGTCGTGCCCTGAAGTAAGCTTATTGGTGAAAGACTCGAGGCTGTACCATGGATTTGATGTAAGCGCTAAACCTGAGTAACTAGGAATTTTGAGGCTTTACTAGATTTAGGAAAGTTTATCTTAGGAATTTTAGACTTAGACTCGCTGTCCTCCCGGCTAGCTTAATCGATCTCTTTTATCTATCTTAGTGTGGATTTCTCCTGTATCACTGCTCCCCTGTTTGTCATTGAATATCTTTAACCCCGTCTTTGGTCAGTTGGTATAACTCTTATTGTCATATCTTTGTTAAACCAAGATACTCTTACGCCTAGCTTCCCTGAGGAAAATAAATATGATACCTTGGAATACTCCCGGGTGAAATGCTACAATAGATGCTCCGTGCCCTTGCAGATTGGTTCACTCTTCTCTTAAAGCATAACAAACATCAATCAACACTTCGAGCGTTGTTACTAGATAACATTTTGGTGCAACGTTAAGAAATGCCAACAGCATTCAACTATGCCGATGTGGCAAATATTCATGGTAGTGGAAGTGGAAGATTACTGAAGGACCGAGAAGGCGACCAGAGGGGGGATGGGGGTGAATGGGAGCCAATCAAAATTCTCCAAGAGAACTTGGCCTATGTCCCAATTATAACCCAAGCCAACCTCTAACCGAATCACCACGGCTACACACACCACTTGTGATGTGCTAACCGTAGGAGTGATCAACAACAGCGGAACACAGCGGAAACAAGAAAGAACAACAAAGACTTGAAACAGACGAAGAAGCACGCACAAAATCACCTTACTGGTCTACCATCGGAAGTGCCAATCAGAGCCATCGGCAGTGGTTGACACCATCGGCAGTGCCGGTCACACCCATCGGTAGTGTCGGTTGTAGCTATTGGTCGAGTACAACCAAGACACAATTCTACTAAAAAATCACACAGAAAACAATTAACGAAGGTGGAAAACCAAGGCACAAAACATGGAAGAAAAAGACTGAAAAACTGAGCTGTCCTGACGAAGAATCGGCAGTGCCGATCGGCGGTGCTGGTCCAGGCGATGCTGGTCCGGTCATTGGCAGTGACCACAGGCACTAATGGTCCTTGCTGGTCCATCAGCAGTTGGTGCCACCAGCAGTAGCCATCGGCACTGCCGGTCAGGCCCGACAGATTTAAAACAGCAACAACGAACCACAAAGAAAAATTGCAAAACCTTATCAAACAAACTCCAAAAATCACGAAATTTGGACCAGTGAATCCTCAGCACATCACGACCCTAATCCTAGAAGATTAACTCTAGTGGTTCAAGAAATCATCACAAATTTCAGATCTTGTACCAAGAACACCAAAAAGGGGAAACTTGAGAAATCCTTCAAATCAAAGGTGCTAGAGCTATTGAATTGTTCAAGGATCCATAGAGGATTGTTCTAGCTCATCCTAGCAACAAGTTTCTCAAGAAATCCAGGCCAAAAATTCATCCAAAAGTGAGATCAAAAATCACCACAAAAATAGCTCCAAAAATAGGAAAAAGGGAATTTCAGGATTCAAGGGAGGAGAGAAATCTTGAGCACGAAAATACTTCTCATATCATGGAAAGGTGCTTACAAGATCCATAGATACAAGTCTAGGAAGCCACCCTCTTCCTCCCACTATTTGGAAGAGCAAGAGATGTCTCTCACACACCCACTACTCTCCTCTCAAACATGAAGTCCTCTCCTAGCACTTTGAATAGAGTCCTAACACAAGGCTAGTGGAAAGAGAGGCACCTCTCCCACTAGCCACACCTCTCCTTATATAGGCCTAAGGTCTATTGTCCATATGACCACTCTACCCTTGACTTACATAACACACCCACCTACCACCGGGGGCATAATCGTCCATCTTTCACCTTATCGCCTGAATGCCATCGGATGCTTCACGTCTTTGCTTCATCTTGAAGCAAGCTCCGTGATGGTGGCACGTGCACCACCAACCGCCACCACCAGTTTTGAGGCCCAAACCGGGAAACCGCCTTGCACACTTCTCAAAGCACGACTTCTCGATGTTGACATGTGTCACCTTGTCCCGCGATCCTGACCACCGGCAAGTCTCTCCCAGTCCCTGTCCATCGGGCCCTCTTGTCACTTGCACCGGCATCCCGTTTACCTTGACTTGGTCAACACGTCGTCTTCATCACCACCACGATTTTGAGGCTCAACTATGAAACCGTCCGTGCTTCTTGCCTCTCCATGTGTACGGTGTGGATCACCCTTGTCTTCACCTGGCATCCCGATCGTCTGGCCTCAAGTCCCCTACTTGTGCCCAATCCTCTCGCCGTTGACCGCCAAGTCGACTCCAGTGACCTACACATCATGAGACAAGCAAACACATTTCCCATCTCCTACAATATCACCAATATCTCCACCAACTCCGGTTAGTCATTACCATGATATGCAAACCCATGCAATCCCTGGATTCCCGTATTTCAACTCAAACACCAAATCCGCTCAAGTCAATTACTCATCACAAATATAGCAAACCATGGTACATATCCACATGGTTTCTCAATGACCTTATTTTGATGGCAAAGATTTCAGTTGGTACAAGCATCGGATGAAGATGTATCTCATGTCTATTGGTCCACCAATCTAGGAAATTGTGGAGAAGGGATTCACCTTGGAAGACAAGGATAATCCTACAGCCATGGACCAACTCGACATACATCACAATGCTCAAGTGGTGTCGACCATTCTCTCTTCTTTGAACCCCAAGAAATATTCAAGAGTAGAAGGAATTGAGAATGCTTGGAGAATGTGGAAGAAGCTTGTATGTACTCATGAGAGAGTAGATGTTGTGAAGAAGTCAAGATTCCAAGTTCTTAAGAATCAATTCAATTTCTTTGTGAGGAATAAGAGAGAAGAGCCTCAAGAAACTCATGATAGGCTCATGGACATTGTCAATGAGAGAAGAGCCTATGGAGATAATATTAAAGATGAAGAACTCAACTACAAGCTTCTCATGGCTTTAAGCATGTGGAACCCTACTCATTGCATTATCATTGAAGAGAAGGATGAATTTGAGATCTTCACAATGATGAATTTATTGGAAAAATCAATGCCCACAAGAGTCATGATGATGAGGGCAAAAGAGTGAATGTGCTCATTGGTGATGCAAGCACAAGCAAGAATCACTTGGCACTCAAAGCCAAGAAGACTTAAGATGAAAATTATGATGATCAGGAAGAGAATGATGATGAAGAAGAAGATAATGAAGAGTTTGCTCTATTTGTCAAGAAGTTTGGCAAATACATGATCAAGAATGGCTTCACTAAGAAGAGCTTTGACAAGGCCAAGGCTAGAAGAACAAATAAAAGATGCTATGACTGTCATGAACAAGGACACATGGTAGCCGATTCTCCAAGGCTCAATGGCAAGGGCAACAAGAATGAAAAGTACAACAAGAAGAACAAGCCATCAAGGGACAAGATCACACTGGCCAAGAATACATATCCAATGATGATGAGCAAGATGATGAGGGTGGTATCGCCAACCTTGCTATTGGTCTTCCACCAGCCAAGAAGTCACTCTTCGACAACCTCACTGATGATGAGGATGATGCTCCCTAGTGCTTCATTGATGAGGACATCCCTCGCGACTACACCTATGAGAGACCAATAACTTGAGCCAAAGCAAAGCAATTGCAACATAAGGTGAATCTTTTCCTTAATGATTATGAACGTGCATCTCATAAGAGTCATGTACTACCTAATGGAGGTGCATTACTTGTCCTCAGGTTTGAAGCACAAGTTCAAGACATGGTGGCCACTTGATGCCCAAAGAGAGCAAGTTGAAGTCGATGTGTTGATGCCCAGATTTTGTCCTTCAACTTCATGATGAATTCCGTATCATTTTAAGAGTTATCACCATAAGTATTATACATGTATGGAAAGGTCTTGAAGTCTACTTTCATATGCATCAAACAACGCATCCATTGGATCTCTTTAGGGAGAGTTATGCCTATTTTAGTGAAGACTGCTTCAGACTCTTTCTGTCTCAGGGCGTGTTGCTTTTGCTCAAGGTGTGTTACTTTTACGCCGGAAGTGTTCCTTTTCAGTTTGGACTTGTCCGATCTGAACAGATGTTAATTTTTCTTAGGGTGTGTTACTTTTCTTAGCGTGTATTCCTTTTTCTAGTTTGGACTTGTCCAATTTGAATGGATGTTACTTTTATTTTCCTGTTTTGTAACAAGCGCTTGTAACTTCAGTTTGGCCCAGCTAGGAGGGGTGTTCCTAGTATAAATAACCCTTGTGCACCTGGTGGAAACCCTAACCATGAATTGAACTTAGAAAAATAGCGAAGCATATTGCTCTTATCCTTAGGGTTTGGGCCATAGTTGCCTTCTTGAGGATTGGGAGTTTTCTCTACCACTTGTTCTTGTGTTTCCTTGTGATTTGCATGAGCATCGCCTCTCCTTTGAGTGGTTCAAGTTAGGCATCAACCAAAGCGTGTTGTTGAGTGAAATTGCTGTCACTGTTGGCTGTTCTAGCAGTTGTTGGTGCCATGATTTGTTAGGTTTCACGGGTCAGTTATCCTTAGGTCCTACGATGAGAAGATCGGGCAAGCCCCCACATCACCTTGGTATTTAGAGGTACGGTTTCCTCGGTAGGATCTTTACCCCTTTGTATCCTCTTTGTTTCCCCTATTGTTCACCATCCTAAACTGAAAATACCAAAAATTTCTACTACCCAAAACCTGATCTGAAATTTCACTAAGTTTTGATAAGTTTCAGTCCAATAGATCGAGTTTGGTTGCTAAATCTTTGTGTTTCCCATCGTATTCCACCTCTGATTCATTTTCCCCAATAGTTTCCCCTCAAGATTTGTATTTTCCCCTTTGTTCTTGTGTTCTTGTTTAGGTCAAGTTTCATCCCGAAAAATTTTCGCACTCAGATCTGAAATTTGACCACCATACACAAAAACAAGCATAACTTTTACATCCGAAATCCGTTTTTGGTGTTCTCGTATCCGTCTGCGAGCACAGACACCGATATCACGCGTGTCGGTTAAGCACGCACGTACCTTCGTTTGAAGAAGCCGTAGATACAGTATTTAAACAACCATAACCCATGTTAGCTTTGCCACCACCCTAATATCTATGTGGGCAATACTAACGTATCCTCACTCGTAAACGTCGTAGTTTTCGAAAATACAATTTATTTGTTGTATTATCATGGACCACGGCTCTGATACCAGCTGAGGCGCCCCTCCCCGTAGGATCGAGGTCCCGACGGTGCTGATAGCGCAGACATTTGATAATACAACATTGGTCCAAATTTAAGTAGAATATTACAATAATTCGATGGTTCAGAGTGCAGCGGAGTTAATACAAGTTCATAATGTTTCGAAAACAGCGGAATCAATTAACGTAAGGAACTACGAGCTCGACGATACAGCGTAGTGATGATCCCTGCCCGGAGAATCATCACCCTAGCAGCACACACATCACTGCGGCGGCGAGTCGGACTCCCAGTGGGCAGTCCAACCCTCGGGGTCTTGCACGTCCCAAGGCATCACATTCTCAGGCAAATCTATCTCTTCATGACCTGTAAACAACGATGGCACAAAGCCTGAGTACTAATTACTCAGCAAGACTTACCCGTCGAAAGACCTAGACATGCAAGGCTCTAACAGAGTGGCTCGTTTGAAAGGACTCGCGCTAAGCAACCTATTAGTTCTATCAGGTTTTATTGAGCCATGTTAATTGGGTGAAGCAAGAATGTAACTTTAGTGAAACTATATAGGATAATAAAGCCAATACAGGGTAACAGCAGTACAAGAGTATCAGTAGAAGTAATCACAGAAGGGGCAATAATCAACTTCCATGATGCAACTACGTGACGACTCAGTGACCAAGCGGTGCTCTTTACTGCGAGCGACAGCAATTGCAATCAATTTTACACCAGCTGGGAAAAACCCGAAATACACGACACATACGCACCAATTAAGGTCGTATATGGCAACCTTTCACAAGGACGAAAAACAACTTGGTCCAGGTCCAGTATCAGCGAGTGGGCATGCCGTTCTGCCAACAGTACTTCGTGGTATGAACCGTCCACTCCAGCAGCAGAAGGGTCAACGACCACTGTACTGGGTATCGTCCGCATTGTCGCGTCAATGCTACATCAGTTTACTAGTACCCATGGACTAGCATATATTCGGTACTGTTCAATACTTGACCAAGGGGCCGACCACGGATGGGTCCTAGGTTCGACAAGGCAGGGCTACCGCAGTCAACACACATGTATTGCTGCAAACCTACACATGCATCTTCCCTGCCCGATCATAACAGTAAAATAAACTTCTTTTAGGTTCCCGTTCCAGTGGTCAAGTTCACTTCTTAATGATAATGTCTACCGGGACTATTAGTCACTAAGCGTAGCGACACAGTACCGTTTCTATCACAGTTCTAATGACAAGCAAGGGTCATTTGGGGGTCATGCAAGGTGGATTTCCAATCAACTCCTATGACCTAATGCATCAGACAATCATAGACATAGCAGTGACATAAACTAGCAAATTTTTATAAATGGGCAAATGCAAACCGGGGCTTGCCTGGATCGATGTTGGTGTTAGCAACTACAACGTCTTGCTCTTGGGGTTCAAGGTCCTTCTGAAGATCTTCTTGTTCCCGCTCCGGGTTGTTGTTGCCTATATGATAGAATTGAATTGTCGGTATTACCAAAATACCGTAGAATGCAATGATATGATGCACAATGTCTTTAATATTGATTGACATTATTATTATATTCTCGAAGCCATATGCTTCAAAGAAACCCTTTAGAGTTTCATGATTTTATGTGTGTTAATCAATTATTTAGGGTTGTTATAGTACTTCCAAACAATTGAGCAATTACAATAGTAACCAATTGATTCTGATGTTGTATGATTTAACATGATCAGGGGCATAAGTGAATTGTATTTTTACCAATTTACAGCCCCTGGATATAATTACTTTAATTACTAGCAATTATTGAAGTAAAATCGGGGTATGAGCAATTAATTTAATTTAATTAAGTAAACTTAGGTTTCTGGACTTATGTAATTTACTAGGCACAGAGGCTTGTGTGAGAGATTTTTGTGCCAAGTGGCAAGGGCCAATTAATTATAAAATACTTACTAGAATTAATTTAAGTAAACACACTAAATAATTTCCAGAGCCAAAAATAATCCATATTTTATCAAACCAAAATTTGTGGTGGTAGATAATCATATGTTTGTTGAGCATGCCAAAAATCAGGATTTAATTCTATCCCTACAATTTCTTGTGAATTAACTAGTGTTTAAGCAATTAAATGAATTAATAAAAATACATGTACAGAGACTATGATTTATCATTCTACTAAAATAGAGCTCTAAAGGATGAATCCAGCAAAATTGGTTTGGGCCGATTTGGATTTGAATTCGATTTACTATGAATTTTTGAAGTCTTAATGGTTTTCTGGAATTTTTCTAATCTGAGAAAGGCCACGCAGGCAACACCTCAGCGCCATGTCGGCTACACGTGGACGCCACGTCGGTGCCAGAAGGACGGCCAGTAGGCTCGTCGGAGCGGGGCGGCGCGCGGCCGGAGGGCTCGCTGCTGGCGGCTACGCATAGGGAAATCTCGCCGCGGTTGAGGGAAAATGGAGCGCGCATCACGGCGAGGGAAGTGGAAGGGTTCGCGAGGAGTGGTTCTCACCGGAAGTTGGTCGGCGACGTGAGGCGGCGGAACTCTGATCTCCGGCGGCGTCGCGTTTCTGGTAGAGTGTAGCAAATCGGTCGTCGTCTTCGCGTAGAGCACCAGCAGAAGACGGAGAACACCGGCGTCGATGATGTCGTCGTGGACTCGGGCCGGAACTTGTAGCTCGTCGGCGCGGCGGCTTCGGCGAACGGCGGCGATGGCAGGGTCCAGGGAAAATCGAAATGTCGTCGACTCCAGTGATGGAAACCACGGGAAAACAGGTCAGGGAAATGCGTAGTTGGGTTGCGCGTGCGTGCGAAGAGAATAGGACAGGGAGACTCACCACGGATGAGGAATTTCACGGCGGCATCAATGGCACTCGGCCGGAAGCTACTCACGGTCCTCCTTCGATTCAAGCAGCGAGCACGAGAAGGAGACCAAGCCAGGGTACGGGAAGGTGTAAGAGGGTGCGGCACGGTCGTTTATGCTCTTGGCCGGGTTCGAGGGAGGCTAGGACAGTGAGAATACGAGCTCAAGCTTGGGGGTCGGTAATGGCGGGAGAAAAACAGAGCGTGGAGTGGCAGAGGGGAAAAATGGGAGAGAGAGCGGGAGCAGTGGCAGAGATGTGGTGTGATCGAGAGCTTGCGATCGTGCTTTCAAGTCGCGCAGAGGGGAAAGAGAGTGAGTGGGGGAGAGAAGCGAGCGGAATTGAAGGTTTCCCGGTCGCGGCGATGGCGTGCAGAGGGGGAGAAGAGAAGGTTGGGCGAGCTCGCGGCCGAGGCAGAGGGATGGGACTGAGCGGGGCAGTGAGGGGTCAACGGCGCTGTAGCACGCGCGGTTCCGAGGCGAGTGAAGGCGGCCCGGGCGGTGCGCCGTCGTCGGCAGGGGGGAAAGGCCAGTGAGAGGGAGAAGAAGGGAAATTTGCACTGCGCCCCCTGATCTTTCAAGATCCTCACAAAAAGGTCCCTCGCCAATTATGGTTTTTAATAAATCAAAATAAAATAGCTGGAAATTCCCAAAAATTGTGAAATTTGGTGGGTGGGCTATTTAAATAGTGGAGAACACTTAGGTAAATTTTTAATTGAAAATTTTTATAAACATATTTTTAGAATTTAATAATTGCCTTAAATAGATACTTAAGCATTACTTAATTAATTGTGGCTTTTGCAATTTAGATAAACTGCTCAATAAATTCATATAATTCTAATTTATTATTATCATTCTGATTATGAATTTACTTGTTATATGTTATATAGGAAATTTTCAAATTGCTTTATAATTTGGTTGCAGGGTTTTTATTTTTCCTAGAATTAATTCCAAATTTTGGGAGGCTTCCCTATTTCATGTCATGCTTTCTCATATCCTTGTGCTCCTTATGCTTGTTAATTGGAATGGGACACCTGGACTGTCACAGCCCTCCCTCCTTAAAGAAATCTCGTCCCGAGATTATGGATAAGGCAAACTGGAGGGAAGTACAGTGGTCAAAATATACCTGTATATGACGACCAAAATTCCGGGTAGTGTGTACTTAGAAATTCTTCAGATTCCCAAGTGGCCTCGTCTTCCGAGTGATTACACCATTGAACTTTATAGAATTTGAGGGTTCTCTTACGAGTTGTGCGCTCCTTCTCGTCGAGAATCCTTATTGGTTGTTCGGAGTAAGTGAGGTCTGGCTGAAGCTGGTTATAATCTTCTAGTACTTTGTCAATTGATGGTTTGAGACATCGTTTCAACTGGGAAACATGGAAGGTGTGGTGCACTCCTGACAGGTTAGCTGGTAATTCGAGCTTGTAGGCAACGTTTCCTCGTCTCTCCAGAATTTGGAATGGTCCAATATAACAGGGAGCTAACTTTCCTTTGATCCCAAACCGTTGGATACCTTTCATAGGGGACACTCGGAGATAGACGTAGTCACCCTTATTGAAGTACAGTGGTCTACGTCGTCTATTTGCATACTTCTCTTGTCGGCATTTGGCAGCCTTAAGGTTGGCTCGAATGACACGAACTTTCTCCTCGGCATCCTTTACGAGGTCAGGGCTAAATGTTACCCTTTCTCCCGATTCGGACCAATTCAATGGCGTTCTACAACTGCGACCATAGAGTGCTTCGAATGGTGACATCTTCACACTCTCCTGGTAACTGTTGTTATACGAAAACTCGGCATAGGGTAGATACTCATCCCAGTTACTGCCATATGTTAAAACGCAAGCTCTAAGCATATCTTCAAGAATTTCGTTGACACGCTCTGTTTGTCCATCGGTGGCGGCATGGTAAGCGGAACTTCGAATCAATCTTGTTCCTAATGATGCATGCAGTTGTTCCCAGAAATGAGCAACGAACTGCGAACCACGATCAGAAACGATGGTTTTGGGTACTCCATGAAGACATAGCATTCTTGCGATGTATAATTCTGCATATTGTTTTACCTTGTAAATGTTGTTGACTGGAAGAAAGTGGGCAGATTTGGTGAGCCTGTCCACAATGACCCAAATGGAGTCATGCTTACGCGAAGTAAGAGGGAGGCCAACAATAAAATCCATGCTGATATCCTCCCATTTCCAGGCGGGAATACTTAACGGTTGAAGTAACCCGGCCGGCTTCAAATGGTCAGCCTTAACTCTCTGACATGTGTCGCATTCTGCAACATATCGCGCAACTTCTCGCTTCATTCTGGTCCACCAAAAATTCTTCTTTAGATCTTGGTACATTTTATTACTACCCGGGTGAATGGAGTATTTGGAGTGATGCGCTTCATCCAAAATTTTCCTCCGAAGCTCAAAGTCCCTTGGTACTACTAAACGGTTATTGAACCATAGGGTACCATCTGAGTCTTGTGTAAAACATTTTGCCTTACCATTCTTGATGTTTTGACGGATATGATTCATACCATCATCGTCCTTTTGTGCAGCAATGATTTCTTCACGAATGGTGGACTGTACACTAAGGTTGTTGATTACTATAACCGGCAAAATGCGAAGGCTAGGTTCTGAGATAGCTATTTGGTTGCTGCTGTCCTGAAATCCTGGCACCAAATTATGGCAGTGTATCTTTCGACTTAGTGCATCGGCTACTACATTAGCCTTGCCTGGATGATAATGAATCTCCAGGTCATAATCCTTGATTAATTCCAGCCATCGGCGTTGTCTCATGTTCAGATCGGTTTGAGTAAAGATATACTTCAAACTTTTATGATCCGTGTAAATGTGCACTAAGTTTCCAAGCAAATAATGCCTCCAGATTTTTAGTGCCAGTATCACTGCAGCTAGTTCCAAGTCGTGGGTTGGATAATGCTCTTCATGCTTCCATAGCTGTCGAGATGCATAAGCAATAACACAACCTTCCTGCATGAGCACGCATCCAAGTCCAGTCCCAGATGCATCACAATATACGTCAAACGGCTTGGTGATGTCTGGCTGAGCCAATACTGGGGCAGTGGTCAATAATTTCTTCAATGTCTGAAATGCTTCCTCACAATTGTCGTTCCAATCAAACTTCTTATCCTTTTTCAGCAGTTCCGTGATGGGTTTGGTTAGCCGAGAGAAATTCGGAATGAACCTACGATAATATCCGGCTAGTCCGAGGAAACTGCGTACTTGATGAACAGTTTTCGGTGGCTTCCAATCCAACACATCTTGAACCTTGCTAGGATCTACAGAGATACCTCCCGTAGAAACTATGTGACCAAGAAATGGCACACGGTCCAACCAAAATTCGCACTTGCTGAATTTTGCGTACAACTTGTGATCTCGGAGGCGTTGGAGAATGATGCGAAGATGTTCAACGTGTTCTTCCTTGGATTTGGAATAGATGAGGATGTCATCAATGAATACCACCACGAATTTGTCCAGCTCCGGCATGAATACCGAATTCATGAGGTACATGAAATGGGCTGGGGCGTTTGTTAATCCGAAAGACATTACTAGGTACTCAAATAATCCATATCTTGTAGAGAAAGCGGTCTTGGGAATGTCTTCAGCCCTTATCTTTATTTGATGATACCCTGAGCGAAGGTCAATTTTGGAAAAGACCTTGGCACCAACCAATTGATCGAAAAGAATATTGATACGTGGCAGCGGGTATTTATTTTTGATGGTCACTTCGTTCAATGGCCGATAATCAACCACAAGACGCAAGGATTTGTCCTTCTTCTTTACGAAGATAGCAGGGCAGCCCCAAGGCGAAGTACTTGGGCGAATGAGCCCCTTTTCCAATAGCTCATTCAACTGCTTTTTCAACTCAGCCAGCTCATTCAGAGCCATTTTATACGGTCGACGGGATATTGGAGAAGTTCGTGGCTGAAGCTCTATCTTAAATTCCACGTCCCGGTCAGGGGGAAGACCAGAGATATCTTCAGGAAACAAATCGGGGAATTCACAGATAACAGGAATACTTTCTAGTGCTACTCCTTCCAAATGGTAGGCAGCTAGCAGTTTTGATGGATCGGGGTTTAGAGAGAGTATGCTTCGGCCGTGCAAGGGAGAATTTAAGTACACAACACAGGGCTCGATATCTAGCATGGCTCTATGGGTTTTCATCCAGAACATACCCAAAATCAAATCAATTTCTTGGTGACTAAGCACGATGAAATTAGTAGGATAGATTTTCTGATTTATTTCTAGCGGAGTCTTGCACACTATTTGATTGGCACGGATTTGTCCCGCGGGAGAACGAACAGTGTAGTATTTTTCTATAGCCTTGGGTTGAAGTTTAAGTCTTTGCACACATGCTTGGCTAATGAAATTATGAGTAGCACCAGAGTCAAAAAGTGTAAGGACCGGCTGGCGATAGAGTGAGAGTGTACCGGTCAGCACGGTTTCGCCCTGAGGGATATCTTCAGCATTGGTGTAGTTCACTTGGGCACCACGAGACGGTGCATTCACATTTTTGTTCTGGTTTGGACGCTGATTGACGTTGTTGTTGCGTCTAGGTGCGGTGCAGTTCTTAGCAAAGTGGCCAGGGCGACCACAGTTGTAACATGGATAGTTGCCCCAACGGTCAGCAGGCTGTGGGGCACGAGCATTTGGGTTCCCTTGCTGCTGATACGGTGCACGATACTGATTGCTTTGCTGCTGGTATGGCACACGGGAAGGAAGGTTCTGCTGCTGTGGTGGTCTTGGGTAGTTCTGTGCATACGGGTGCTGGAATTGTTGCCGCAGGGGTGTCCTGTATTGCTGTCCAGTTGGTGAGGTGAATACCAGGCGATGCTTCGCCTGGGCGGTCTCAGAGGCACTAGCAGGGGCCTTCCTTTTGCAATCTTCTTCTTCCACTTGGCGCATAGCACCTTCCTGAATAATAGCAGCATTGACCAGGTCATTGTAGGTGCCCGTCTGCTGCCAGGTCAGACGTTCCTTCAACTTGGCATTCATTCCTCGTAGGAATGCATACCTCTTCTTTTCCTCTGTATTGACATACTCACTAGCATACTGGGCGAGGTGGTTGAAAGCTTCAGAATATTGGAGGACATTCCTCCCTCCTTGTTTCAGATCTGTAAACTCCTGCAGCTTCCTCTGCATGAGGGCAGCGGGAATGAAATGGGCACAAAATGCTGTCTTGAACTCATTCCACTCAAGACGGCGTCCAGCAGGCAGAGTAGCTTCATAATTTGCCCACCAGGCACTAGCAGAGCCCTGGAGTTGTTGGGTGGCGAACAGCACCTTCTGGTGCTCTATGCAGTCCAGCAGACCGAACATGGACTCGGTCTGACGCAGCCAATGATCCGCGTCCAGAGGTTCCCTGGCACGCTCAAACGTCAGTGGATGGGTACCCAAGAATTCCGAGTACGTGCACTGACGAGGCTGGTTATTGTTGCGGTTTCCCCCACGTCCTCCAAGGTTGGACGTATTCTCCACGAGTTGACGGAGCAACTCAACTTCATTTTGCTGACGGTTGATCACCGTGGCGAGGATTTCTGCCAGTGAGGGCTGAGCATTAGCTCCCTGTTGAGAGCTCTCAGGGTCATCCTGATTTCGAGTACGCACCATGCTGCGTCAACGTCTAGCTACGGTATTACGGACACATTATGCAAGATTCATGATCCTTCATCCGAACTCAAGATACATATACCACATGGGTATAAGACCGGGGGTAGCGAGTCATCTAATCCTGGTCTAAATCTTCTGGCTCTGCGGGCTCTTCGGGTTCTAGCATTTCCACATCATTCATTTCGGCGGGTGCCATCTCTACGTCCTCTTGTTCTCCATATTCCAAGGTGATCTTATCCCAATTCCCTTCAACATGAAGATGGGCTGCTTTGAACGCATAAAAATCATCTTGCGCCTCGATCATGTCCTGCTCAAAACATTCGGCATCCAACAAGGCTTGATCACGCTCTTCTATAATCAGGTCCATCTCCTCATTCTTTGCCTCCATTTGTTGGTTTAATTCTGAAATCTCCACATCCTTAGCTCGCTTTTCTGCTTCCGAACACCGAAGGGCAGACTGATACATGTCCAGTAGTCGGCACAAGTCGGTGCATAAAGCGAATGTGGAAAGGCCATAATACTCTATTATGGGCAGCATGGGGTCATGATGGCGGTGGTTTGGGTCGAAGATGAAGTCCACACGCCTAATCCACTCAAAATCCATCACATCGTTGATGGGCAGCAAGGCGACGGGTGTTCCAGCAACATCATGCTTGCGGTCTTCACAGAATTGTGTGAGTGCCTTGAAAGCAGCAATATTCCAAGTGGTGGGTAAATCGGTCCCAGAGACGCTAATAGTCCAAGACTCCCATGCCGCGCGTGAATGAATAATTGGTGGGAACTGCCACATGAACGACACAAGAGGTAACTCCGTACTCCTGATATTCCTTGCCAACATAAGTGGGAGGAGTGTGATATCCAATCCCCTGGAGGATTCTCCAGAACAGGTGAACCATCCCGGTGAACTCCAAACCGTCGGTGATCTCCCAACCCGGTGGGGCTTGTTCATGGTTTTCAGCCATCTACAAGGAAGGTACTTTGATTGAGTCAAACGTATCTTATGAGGCCTTGATTGTAATATAGATGGCAAAAGGGTACGACTGATCCATAACATGAGTCAACATAAACTTAAGTGCATGGACTCGGAATATGTGACCATCGAGCTACAAAAGCATATCACATAGTGATTCCAAAATACAACAATCTCGCGTGGATAAACAAAAGCTACCAACCCATCTAGTCCTACCTACACGACCTAGTCCGATCTACCACGATCACTAAGCCCTGTCTCCAACTGGTGCCTCGTAGTCCACATCAGACTCCTCGTCCATATCCTCCTGCGGCTCCTCCTCCTCTGGTGCTGCCTGAGGTGCTAGAGCCGCCTCTAGCTGCTCCTGCAGGCCCTGGTTCTCGTGAGCCAGGGTCTCCAAGTCCTCTCCCATAAGCTCCATCTCGTGCTGTGCAGCTGTCAACTGATGCTGTAGGTGCTCGTTGTGGTTAGCACGCTGCTGCATAATCGTGCCACGTCTATCGACCTCCTGCGCGAGAGTGTCGCGCTGTCCAGTGACCTCAGTAACGCGGGTCTCACTTGCCTCAAGAGCAGCGGTCAACCGTTGAATCTCCCTCTGCTGTGTGTCCACCTGTGTCTGCAGGTCGTTCCTCTGTGTCCAGACCTGCTCAGTGTCAGCCAGTAGGATCCTGCTGTGGCTGCTAGCCTCCTCATCCAAGTTGAGGAGGTACTCGAAGTATTGGGACACACGGTGGTACCCCGCGTGATACGTCGAGTAGTCATTGCGGCCGATGCGCCTCATGTGCCTCTGCCAGACTGGGTTGGCCTGGTGCCAGATCGGGATCATCTCAAACGGAGTCCTAGAGAGCGCTGTCGTGTGGCGCCCGCAGAAGTGGGTGAGAGCCCTGTGGGCGACTCTCTCCAAGCCCTCACGAAGGCTCCCACAAGTCGCTATGCTCTCCATCCCCGCCATGTCAAGGTTGCGTGGGTGAGTGGGCACGCTGATGTGCACCTCTGCAAGAGTCACACCGTGGCGGTGGACCTCACAGCCCTTGTAGGAGGGCCGCTCATCGTAGCCCAGCAAGCGGAGCAAATCCCACAAAAGTGTAGGGAAAACACGATGGTGGAGACTGGTGGTGTAGCGCCACCCGTCGTGCGTAAACTCCTCGAAACCGTGATCCTCCATCTGGAACAACCCAATGGTGAGTCTAGTGTTCCATAACAAGAAACGCATATCATATAAAATGCTGTAACATTTTCCAGTCTCAAGGGGCAATAAGACGGTAACGGTTTTATTGCAGTTTTATTCTTAACTGTCCAGCTGTCGGCAAGCTAACGGATTCCACTTGTTCTCTATTTCGGAGGTTGTTACTGTTATACTCAAATTTAAATTTCGGTTTCTGGTGATAGAGAGTGTTGAGATCTTCCTGAGAAGCATTTATATGCCTTGTTTGGTTATGTATTTGAAGTTGACGATTAAAACAGGACAGATTCTTGTTATCTTGACCATTGGAAATTTTTATTCGGGGGTGGGTGGACAACAAGAGAACCACATTTTAGTTGAGTTACATAAGGAATGCATGATGCAAGGATTTTTACTTAATTTTTAACCTATCGTTCCTCACAACTCAACACATGAATTGCCGATACTTAGCGGCACGGATATTTGGTGACGACCCGCACTCATCATGTAAGTCAAACAAAAAGTTATACTAACGGCGTTAGTGTACCTGCAGAAGATCTATTGCAGAAACAATACAACAAATTCAAAAGAAACTATGAAAAGAAGCACAATTCTACTAGTAACGATCCATGGAAAAGGATCGCCCCGTGATAAGTCACGAGCCAACAGTGTCTCGTATCCGTCTGCGAGCACAGACACCGATATCACGCGTGTCAGTTAAGCACGCACGTACCTTCGTTTGAAGAAGCCGTAGATACAGTATTTAAACAACCATAACCCATGTTAGCTTTGTCACCACCCTAATATCTATGTGGGCAATACTAACGTATCCTCACTCGTAAACGTCATAGTTTTCGAAAATACGATTTATTTGTTGTATTATCATGGACCACGGCTCTGATACCAGCTGAGGCGCCCCTCCCCGCAGGATCGAGGTCCCGACGGTGCTGATAGCGCAGACACTTGATAATACAACTTTGGTCCAAATTTAAGTAGAATATTATAATAATTCGATGGTTCAGAGTGCAGCGGAGTTAATACAAGTTCATAATGTTTCGAAAACAGCAGAAGCAATTAACGTAAGGAACTACGAGCTCGACGATACAGCATAGTGATGATCCCTGCCCGGAGAATCATCACCCTAGCAGCACACACATCACTGCGGCGGCGAGTCGGACTCCCAGTGGGTAGTCCAACCCTCGGGGACTTGCACGTCCCAAGGCATCACATTCTCAGGCAAATCTATCTCTTCATGACCTGTAAACAACGATGGCACAAAGCCTGAGTACTAATTACTCAGCAAGACTTACCCGTCGAAAGACCTAGACATGCAAGGCTCTAACAGAGTGGCTCGTTTGAAAGGACTCGCGCTAAGCAACCTATTAGTTCTATCAGGTTTTATTGAGCCATGTTAATTGGGTGAAGCAAGAATGTAACTTTAGTGAAACTATATAGGATAATAAAGCCAATACAGGGTAACAGTAGTACAAGAGTATCAGTAGAAGTAATCACAGAAGGGGCAATAATCAACTTTCATGATGCAACTACGTGACGACTCAGTGACCAAGCGGTGCTCTTTACTGCGAGCGACAGCAATTGCAATCAATTTTACACCAGCTGGGAAAAACCCGAAATACATGACACATACGCACCAATTAAGGTCGTATATGGCAACCTTTCACAAGGACGAAAAACAACTTGGTCCGGGTCCAGTCTCAGCGAGTGGGCATGCCGTTCTGCCAACAGTACTTCGTGGTATGAACCGCCCACTCCAGCAGCAGAAGGGTCAACGACCACTGTACTGGGTATCGTCCGCATTGCCGCGTCAATGCTACATCAGTTTACTAGTACCCATGGACTAGCATATATTCGGTACTGTTCAATACTTGACCAAGGGGCCACCACGGACGGGTCCTAGGTTCGACAAGGCAGGGCTACCGCAGTCAACACCCATGTATTGCTGCAAACCTACACATGCATCTTCCCTGCCCGATCATAACAGTAAAATAAACTTCTTTTAGGTTCCCGTTCCAGTGGTCAAGTTCACTTCTTAATGATAATGTCTACCGGGACTATTAGTCACTAAGCGTAGCGACACAGTTCTAATGACAAGCAAGGGTCATTTGGGGGTCATGCAAGGTGGATTTCCAATCAACTCCTATGACCTAATGCATGAGACAATCATAGACGTAGCAGTGACATAAACTAGCAAATTTTTATAAATGGGCAAATGCAAACCGGGGTTTGCCTGGATCGATGTTGGTGTTAGCAACTAGAACGTCTTGCTCTTGGGGTTCAAGGTCCTTCTGAAGATCTTCTTGTTCCCGCTCCGGGTTGTTGTTGCCTATATGATAGAATTGAATTGTCGGTATTACCAAAATACCGTAGAATGCAATGATATGATGCACAATGTCTTTAACATTGATTGACATTATTATTATGTTCTCGAAGCCATATGCTTCAAAGAAACCCTTTAGAGTTTCATGATTTTATGTGTGTTAATCAATTATTTAGGGTTGTTATAGTACTTCCAAATAATTGAGCAATTACAATAGTAACCAATTGATTCTGATGTTGTATGATTTAACATGATCAGGGGCATAAGTGAATTGTATTTTTACCAATTTACAGCCCCTGGATATAATTACTTTAATTACTAGCAATTATTGAAGTAAAATCGGGGTATGAGCAATTAATTTAATTTAATTAAGTAAACTTAGGTTTCTGGACTTATGTAATTTACTAGGCACAGAGGCTTGTGTGAGAGATTTTTGTGCCAAGTGGCAAGGGCCAATTAATTATAAAATACTTACTAGAATTAATTTAAGTAAACACACTAAATAATTTCCAGAGCCAAAAATAATCCATATTTTATCAAACCAAAATTTGTGGTGGTAGATAATCATATGTTTGTTGAGCATGCCAAAAATCGGGATTTAATTCTATCCCTAGAATTTCTAGTGAATTAACTAGTGTTTAAGAAATTAAATGAATTAATAAAAATACATGTACAGAGACTATGATTTATCATTTTACTAAAATAGAGCTCTAAAGGATGAATCCAGCAAAATTGGTTTGGGCCGATTTGGATTTGAATTCGATTTACTATGAATTATTGAAGTCTTAATGGTTTTCTGGAATTTTTCTAATCTGGGAAAGGCCACGCAGGCAACACCTCAGCGCCATGTCGGCTACACGTGGACGCCACGTCGGTGCCAGAAGGACGGCCAGTAGGCTCGTCGGAGCGGGGCGGCGCGCGACCGGAGGGCTCGCTGCCGGCGGCTACGCACAGGGAAATCTCGCCGCGGTTGAGGGAAAATGGAGCGCGCATCACGGCGAGGGAAGTGGAAGGGTTCGCGAGGAGTGGTTCTCACCGGAAGTTGGTCGGCGACGTGAGGTGGCGGAACTCTGATCTCCGGCGGCGTCGCGTTTCTGGTAGAGTGTAGCAAATCGGTCGCCGTCTTCGCGCAGAGCACCAGCAGAAGACGGAGAACACCGGCGTCGATGATGTCGTCGTGGACCCGAGCCGGAACTAGTAGCTCGTCGGCGCGGCGGCTTCGGCGAACGGCGGCGATGGCAGGGTCCGGGGAAAATCGAAATGTCGTCGACTCCAGTGATGGAAACCACGGGAAAACAGGTCAGGGAAATGCGTAGTTGGGTTGCGCGTGCGTGCGAAGAGAATAGGACGGGGAGACTCACCACGGATGAGGAATTTCACGGCGGCATCAATGGCACTCGGCCGGAAGCTACTCACGGTCCTCCTTCGATTCAAGCAGCGAGCACGAGAAGGAGACCAAGCCAGGGTACAGGAAGGTGTAAGAGGGTGCGGCACGGTCGTTTATGCTCTTGGCCGGGTTCGAGGGAGGCTAGGACAGTGAGAATACGAGCTCAAGCTTGGGGGTCGGTAATGGCGGGAGAAAAACAGAGCGTGGAGTGGCAGAGGGGAAAAATGGGAGAGATAGCGGGAGCAGTGGCAGAGATGTGGTGTGATCGAGAGCTTGCGATCGTGCTTTCAAGTCGCGCAGAGGGGAAAGAGAGTGAGTGGGGGAGAGAAGCGGCCGGAATTGAAGGTTTCCCGGTCGCGGCGATGGCGTGCAGAGGGGGAGAAGAGAAGGTTGGGCGAGCTCGCGGCCGAGGCAGAGGGATGGGACTGAGCGGGGCAGTGAGGGGTCAATGGCGCTGTAGCACGCGCGGTTCCGAGGCGAGTGAAGGCGGCCCGGGCGGTGCACCGGCGTCGGCAGGGGGGAAAGGCCAGTGAGAGGGAGAAGAAGGGAAATTTGCACTGCGCCCCCTGATCTTTCAAGATCCTCACAAAAAGGTCCCTGGTCAACTATGGTTTTTAATAAATCAAAATAAAATAGCTAGAAATTCCCAAAAATTGTGAAATTTGGTGGGTGGGTTATTTAAATAGTGGAGAACACTTAGGTAAATTTTTAATTGAAAATTTTTATAAACATATTTTTAGAATTTAATAATTGCCTTAAATAGATACTTAAGCATTACTTAATTAATTGTGGCTTTTGCAATTTAGATAAAATGCTCAATAAATTCATATATTCTAATTTATTATTATCATTTTGATTATGAATTTACTTGTTATATGTTATATAGGAAATTTTCAAATTGCTTTATAATTTGGTTGCAGGGTTTTTATTTTTCCTAGAATTAATTCCAAATTTTGGGAGGCTTCCCTATTTCATGTCATGCTTTCTCATATCCTTGTGCTCCTTATGCTTGTTAATTGGAATGGGACACCTGGGGTGTCACAGCTCTAAACCCCGCAATCGCAGCACGACGTCTCCTCTGGTTATCAACCATCCTAAAACGATTGACCTCGCCGAGAAGGCTAATCCCTGCCTGCGAATCAAGAACACAAGCAAGAACAAAGAAGAAGGCAACACAATTGCAGATGTATTATGAATCTCACGAAGTTGGGGTCTCACAAACCGTGATGATGGCGAAACTGTTATGAACAGAATAATCTAAGCAAAACCCGAGCCCCAATAGTGCAGAGGCGGCTGTATATAAAGACTCTAGGGTCGTGCAAGACCCTCTGGATGCGCCCCTAATTGGGCTCAACTAGATACAAAGCCCAAAGACCAAAAACAGGCGACACAGCACCGAAACAGATTCTAGACTCTCTCTTGTTTTGATGATTCCCGATGACTCCGGATGAATTTTGATATGAGACCGGTGGCATTGGAAAGGTCTTCTTCTTATCTTTCCGTGCATATGTAGAACATCCAAATCTGAGTCGGTATGCGTCCTGAGCCTCCGTTTGAGTGCAGACTGGTCCTGAGCCCTGAAACAGACTCGAAGTCGGTTTTGGTTGGGCCTCCACCTTGGCTTCCACGTCCTTGCTGGTCCTCCACGTCTCCAAGTCCTTCTCCCATCATCTCCTGGTCCTCTCCATGGTTCCTAATTACAATATAATCATTAGGTAGCAAACCATTCTCAAAACTGACATATAATGAAGAATGTAGGAACGAGCTCACCTCTAAATTTAGTCGTCGTGCACGAGCACTAGTCATTGGACCTTGCAAGTCCAGAATTCGAGGAGTGTTGCATGTATCCTTAGGTGTGATGTCCTCATCAATATTAGTGGTATACCAGGCCATCCTTTGTGAACACTTTCAACCGATTGAGACTAGCTGTATGTAGTTGCTTAAGGGTTTTGCACTTTGCTGAAACTGACGTTTGGTTTGAACATCAATAGTTCATTGTTGTATACAATCTGATGTGCTGATTTCAGTGGCAAAAAGAGGAAAAAAAGCAAAGAAGAGTGAAAGAAAAATAAAAAGAATTAAAATAAATAGAGCAAGTGCTGAGATCACCACATTGGTTGGCTTGCTTGTTATTGTTTCAGTTTGTCATATATTCAGCATTTGTGCAAATCCTGTAGCCCTCTCATTTATGAAAGCAATCAGCTAGCGTCTCTCCATAACTTGTGTAGCATTGAGCTTTTGTGTTTGAGTTGAATATTCAGTTTAGCTCATTTCCTTGGCTGTGACAAGTTCCACCATCTTTGTGTGTGAGTTCCTAAACACATTTGTCATTTCATTTGTTTCCAGTTCAACAACTCGACTTTGCTATCTTGGTTGGATTGTTACTTAACTTGACAATAGCTTGAAGTTTCAGTTGGCATACCACAAAATAACCCTCTAAGCCCCACAAATAAACTTTTGTTTAGAATACACTGTGACTTTGATTTCGCTTGATATATCACCTTTGTGGTGCTGGCTACCACCAAGGTTTGTTTGCAGCTTGCAATTTCAGCAAGGATTCATAAGAACTTCGGTGGTAAGAGAAGGTGATGTTGAGTGATTTTCAAACAGCCACATAACTTGAATTAGTCCTTTTGTATTGCTAACTAACCATGGTAGGTGGAGAAGGAGACCAACCAGCTCTGTCACACAAGAGCAACTACAAAAGCTAGTGCAAGACTTCAATGCACAACTCAATGAGAACATGACTACTGTCCAAACAAGCATGGTTGCTGAAGTTGTGAAAGCATTGAAGGAACAAGGTGCTGCAGGTGAACATGAAGAAGAGATAGATGATACCGATGAGGAATATGCAGCCCGGTTGCAGCAGGAAGAGCAAGCAAGAAAGAATGCCTTTGGGCGAGGGCGTGGTGGAGGAAGAGGTGGTGAAGCTTTCGGTCGTGGAAGGGGCCGTGGACGTGGTGATGATGGTGCAGCTGAAATAGATCCATATACATTTAGATTACATCGCAATGACAACTTTCAACGTCATCGCAATGGTAACAATGATCAGCCCAATGAAGAGAAGTTTGGAAAGCTAAAATTCACCATGCCAAAATTTGAAGGCACATCTGATCCCGTTGCATATCTCACTTGGGAGTTAAATGTTGATAAAATATTCTGTGTGTATAATTATTCAGAGGAAAAGAAGGTGCGTATGGCTGCACTTGACTTTGATGGATATGTCTCACTTGGTGGGAACAAATTCAGAACCAAAGAGAGGAGAGTGGTGAGCTTCTAGTGGCAACATGGGCTGAAATGAAGAGAGAAATGAGAGCATGTTTTGTTCCAAAACATTATAAATGTGATCTCTTTGACAAGTTGCATAATTTGAGGCAAGGAAGAAAATATGTGGAAGAATACAATAAGGAGATGGAGCAGGCCATGATTAGAGCTCGTGTGTATGAGGATGAAGAGCAATCCATGACATGTTTTCTTTCCAGTTTGAACAAGCCAATCAAACATGTGGAATTTCAGACCTACAATAATGTAGTAGAGCTAGTCCATGTTGCACAAAAGGATGAGAGACAATTGAATGATGAGGTCATCATCAGCTCAAGGTCATCATCAAATGCTCCAAAAACAGCTAGGTTTGATTTGGAGCGAGGCATGTCTTCATCCGGATCAAACTCCAACAACAACTCTCGTTCCAATGCTGCTGAAAAATCTAAAGCATCTCCAAATGTGGAAAAATCTGCTAGACAAACATCATTAAAAGTCAACACTTCAATAGGTTCCAGCTCTAAGAATAGTGGAATTCAATGCTTCAAGTGCTTGGGTCAAGTCCATGTCATCAAGGACTGTTCAAACAATCATGTTGTGATTGTTACAGAAGGTGGAGAATATGATTCAGCTAGTGAAGATGAGTGTGAAACTGCTGCTGAAAATGACAAGTTTGATGATGCACAAGAATCTGAAGAAGGTGACTACAAAAACTATACTTTTGAAGCCGGTAACACCATCGTGGTCACCAAAGTATTAAGTGTTCAACTTAAAGATGAAGATCAAGAATAGAAATTTAATTTATTTTAGACCCAAGTCAAGGTAAACAACAAGTTGGTGAAATTGATCATTGATGGTGGTAGCTGTCACAACCTTGCTAGCAAAGAAATGTGTGATAAATTGGGGCTGACCATGATAAAACATCCTCATCCTTATTATGTGCAATGGTTCAGTGATTGTGGAGATGTCAAAGTGCACTATATATTGAGGGTCACTTTCAACATACATGATTACACTGACACCGTTGAGTGTGATGTTGTGCCCATGATGGTTTGTCACTTGCTGTTGGGAAGGCCGTGGTAATTTGATAGGCATGCTTTACATGATGGTCGTGACAATACATTTGCTTTCAAATGGCAAGGAAAGGGTGTCAAGATGATTCCCATGACTCCCTCTCAAATTATAGCAGCCAACATGCAAAAGAAAATGAGTGAGAGTAAGGGAGAAAAGAAAAATACTAGTGCTGTCCACAAATTGGTGAGTGAGCACCACAAGCCAACATGAGTGGAAAAAGAGAGCATGAGAGAAAAAGTATGGTTGCTATAGCCACAAAATATGAGATGAAAGAAATGAGAGAAAACCCTAACATAACGCATTTTGGACTCTTGTACAAAGATGCAATTCTTTCCACTAATGACATGACCTCTCTTTCTAGTGTTGTTTCTAATGTGTTGCAGGCATTTAATGATGTTTTTTAGAGGAGGTACCTGCTGGCCTACCCCCACTTCGTGGGATTGAGCATCAAATTGATCTCATTCCTAGAGCTTTTCTTCCAAACCGGCCACCGTACCGCACCAACCCGAAGGAAACAAAGAAAATTCAGTGACAAGTGCAAGCACTACTTGACAAAGGGTATGTATGCGAGAGTCTTAGTCCTTGTGTTGTCCCTATTATTTTTATTCCAAAGAAAGATGGTACTTGGAGAATGTGTGTTGATTATAGAGCTATTAACAATATCTCTATCCGATATTGTCATCCTATTCCTAGGCTTGATGATATGCTTCATGAACTTAGTGGTGCTGTTATTTTCTCTAAAATTGACCTACGTGGTGGATACCATCAGATTAGAATGAAGGAGATGAATGGAAGACTGCCTTTAAAACAAAATTTGGGTTGTATGAGTGGCTAGTCATGCATTTTTGTTTAACTAATGCACCTAGCACTTTTATGCACTTAATGAATCATTTTTGAGGGTTTTTGTTGGAAAATTTGTGGTGGTTTATTTTGATGACAGATTGATATATAGCCGCACCCTAGAAGAATAGGTTGAACACATCAAAATGGTGCTGGAGGTGCTTAGAACTGAAAAATTATATGTTAACCTAGAAAAGTGCAACTTTTGCACTGACAACATTGTGTTTCTAGGCTTTGTTGTTTTAGGACAGGGGGTGGAGGTGGATGAATCCAAGGTGGAATCTATCAAGAATTGGCCAACTCCTGTCAATGTGAGCCAAGTGAGAAGCTTTCATGGTCTTACCGGCTTCTACCGGCGCTTTGTGAAGAATTTCAGCACCATTGTAGCCCCATTGAATGAGCTAACCAAGAGGGGTGTTGAATTTGTGTGGGGTAAGTCACAAGAAGCTGCTTTTTCAAGAGTTAAACAATTATTTAACTTCAGCCCTATTGCTTTCTTTACCTGATTTTAATAAATCCTTTGACATAGAATGTGATGCTAGTGGGATAGGCATAGGAGGTGTCTTGATGCAAGAAGGCAAACCCATAGCATATTTTAGTGAGAAACTTGGTGGTGCTCAACTGAATTATCCTGTTTATGACAAAGAATTATATGCTCTAGTTCGTGTGCTTGAAACTTGGCAATATTATCTTTGGCCTAAAGAATTTATCATCCATTCTAATCATGAGGCTTTAAAATATTTGAAGGGCCAAGCCAAACTGAACCATAGGCATGCCAAATGGTTGAGTTCATTGAGTCTTTTCCCTATGTTGTTAAGTTCAAGAATGGAAAAGAAAATGTTGTTGCCGATGCTTTATCAAGAAAATGTATTTTGCTTAATCAATTGGAGGTCATGGTCCCAGGATTAGAAAATATAAAAGAGTTATATGCTGCTGACATTGTTTTTGCAGAACCATACTTGAAATGTCAAGAAGGAAAAGGGTAAAATAAGTACTATTTGCATGATGGATTCTTGTTTCGAGCTAACAAGTTGTGTATTTCAGATTTGTCTATTCGTTTGCTTTTATTGCAGGAATCACACATGGGTGGTTTGATGGGCCACTTTGGGAGAGAAAAGGCCTACTTGTTACTGAGTGATCACTTCTATTGGCCAAAGATGAGATGTGTTGTGGAGAGGTTTGTGCAGCGGTGTACAACTTGCCACAAGGCTAAATAAAAAATGAACCCCACGGTCTGTATACTCCACTCCCACCCCAAATGCTCCTTGCAAAGACATAAGCATGAACTTTGTTTTAGGATTACCAAGAACTAAGAAGGGGAGGGATTCAGTTTTTGTTGTTCTAGATAGGTTCTCTAAAATGTCACATTTTATTCCCTGTCATAAGAGCAATGATGCATTGCATGTAGCTGGCTTGTTTTTCAGGGAAATTGTGAGATTACATGGCGTGCCCAGGACCATTGTTTCAGACCGAGATGTGAAGTTCATGAGCTATTTTTGGAAGACTTTGTGGGCCAAGCTCGGGACAAAGTTGTTGTTTTCAACAACTTGTCACCCACAAACTGATGGACAAGCAAAGGTGGTGAACCGTATACTTTCCATGCTGCTGCGAACAATGATCAAGAAGAACCTAAAGGAGTGGAAGGAATGCTTGCCACATGTTGAGTTTGCATATAATAGGGCAGTCCACTGAATAACGTAGATGTGCCCATTTGAAGTTGTGTATGGTTTCAAACCCATTACACCACTTGACTTGCTGCCACTTCCACTACAAGAATGTGCAAACATGGAGGCCTCCAAGTGGGCTGACTATGTGAAGAAATTCCACATGAAGACAAAGCAAGAGATTGAGAAGAAATCAGAGTACTATGCTGCGAAGGCAAACAAGAACTGTAAGAAGTTGATCTTTGAGCCCGGTGACTTAAATTGGGTTCATCTTAGGAAGGACAGATTTCCAGAGAAACGAAAGTCCAAATTGCTGCCCCGAGGTGATAGCCCATTCAAGGTCCTTGCAAGAATAAATGATAATGCCTACAAGATTGAGCTTCTGGGAGATGAATATGCAGCTAGCAACACATTCAACGTTGCTGATTTATCTCCATGCTATGATCGTGATCAATCAGAGTCAAGGACTACTCTTTTTGAATAAGGGGAGGATGATGAGGACATCCCTCGCGAGTACACCTATGAGAGACCAATAACTTGAGCCAAAGCAAAGCAATTGCAACATAAGGTGAATCTTTTCCTTAATGATTATGAACGTGCATCTCATAAGAGCCAAACACTACCTAATGGAGGCGCATTACTTGTCCTCAAGTTTGAAGCGCAAGTTCAAGACATGGTGACCACTTGATGCCCAAAGAGAGCAAGTTGAAGTCGATTTCTTGATGCCCAGATTCTGTCCTTTAACTTCATGATGAATTCTGTATAATTCTAAGCGGTATCACCCTATGTTTTATACATGGATGGAAAGGTCTTGAAGTCTACTTTTATATGCAACACACGGCGCATCCATTGGATCTCTGTAGAGATAGTTATGCCTGTTTTATTGAAGACTGTTCTAGACTCTTTCTATCTTAGGGCATGTTGCTTTTGCTCAGGGTGTGTTACTTTTCAGTTTGGACTTGTCCGATCTGAACAGATGTTACTTTTTCTTAGGGTGTGTTACTTTTTTTAGCGTGTTTTCCTTTTTCCAGTTCGGACTTGTCCGATCTGAATGGATGTTACTTTTATTTGCCTGTTTCACAACAGGCCCTTATAACTTCAGTTTGGCCCAGCTAGAAGGGGTGTTCCTAATATAAATAACCCTTGTACACCTGGCGGAAACCCTAACCATGAATTGAACTCAGAAAAATAGAGAAGTATATTGCTCTTATCCTTAGGGTTTGTGCCATAGTTGCCCCCTTGAGGATTACGAGTTTTCTCTACCACTTGTTCTTGTGTTTCCTTGTGATTTACAAGAGCATCGCCTCTCCTTTGCGTGGTTCAGGTTAGGCATAAACCAAAGCGTGTTGTTGGGTGAAATCTCTGTCACAGGTGGCTGTTCTTGCAGTTGTTGGTGCCAAGATTCGATAAGTTTCACTGGTCAGTTATCCTTAGATCCTACGACGAAAAGACCGGGTAGGCCCCCGCATCATTCATGGCCTAGGAAAGCAAGGTACCTCCTAAATCTGAGTTCAATACTTCCTATTGTAGTGATGAAGAGGAGGACTTGGTCCCCTCTATGCAAGATATGTTGAAAATGCTAGGTAAACTCAATGAGGAGATTGAAGACCAAGAGAGAATCCTCCAAAGGCAAGAGGAGCTGCTCATTGAGGAAAAATAGAAGAACCGTGAGCTAACAAAGCAACTTGAGCAAGAGAAGGAGAAGAATGAGAACTTGACTAAGGACCTTACAAAGGTCAATGAGTCAAGTGAATCATGGACCTCAACCAACAAGAAGCTTCAAGAGAGGTGTAGCTCATTGGTAGAGGAGAACAAAGCCCTTGTGAAGTCAATTGAGGATCTCAAGTTGAGTTCATGTTCTTTGTTGAAGAGATTAGAATGCTCTCAAGCTTCAACAAGCAAAGGTTGTGAAAGGTGCCATAATGTTGACATTGATATGATTGCCAAGCAAGATGCAATCATCGAAAAACTAACCGACCAAGTCAATGATCTCATGAAGAAGGCTGAAGTTGAAACAACAAAGAAAATTGTTGGTGAGCCAAGAGCCTCTAATAACAAGAGAGGATTGGGGTACAACAAGAATGCACCAAAGAAGAGCTACAACAAAAGACTCAACTTTGTGCCCGAAGGCAAGGAAAAGCAAGTGGCACAAAAGATGGCCAACAAGCCAAAGACCAATGTTCCTCAAGTCAACAAGAACTACAAGACCTCTGTCATATAATTTTATGATCTTGACGCCTATTATGTGCTAACCCATAATGCTTATGGTAGAGTGGTTGCGAAGTTTGTTGCGCCACATGATGCAAGGTGAAAGTTTTGTGTGTGGGTGTCCAAAGTCCTTGTATCTAGTTTTAAGGGACCCAAACAAACTTGGGTGCCTAAAACACATACTTGATTTCCTTTGTAGGAATACTCCTCCGGTGGCGCAATATGGGTGCTTGATAGCGGGTGCTCAAATCATATGACCGGAGAGAGATTGATGTTCTCCATGATTGATCATGACAATCTACCAAGTGGAGGCATCTCATCTGGAAATGAAAACAAAGGAAAGGTAATCGGTCGTGGATGGATTGACGTCACCCATGACCTTTCAATTAGTAATGCTTATCTTGTGAACGGTCTAGGATACAACTTGATGTCTGTATCACAACTTTGTGAGATGGGCTTTAGTTGTCTCTTTAACAATGATGGCATGACCATTTTTAGGAAGAAGGATTCTTCAATAGCTTTCAAAGGGTATTTAGAGGACTAGATCTATCTTGTTGATTTTACCCACAAATAAAGCATCTACTTCGCAAGAACAGGGTGAGAATATGACGCTGCCTATCTCAGATTCAGATCCATCGACCTCTGAGGTTCCGCCAAGTCAGAAGAATGCTAATAGTGTTACAGCGGGGGAGAACACCTTGAAGGATAATACTGCAAAGGTCTACACCACAGACGCATCCACAACATTCCAAACTTCTAAAAGGTTGTCACGTTGTCGGACTAAAGGATGTTGCTTTTGAGAAGGATAAAATATGTAGCACATGCCAAGCCGGAAAGCAAGTTGGAGCATCATATCCATCCAAGACAATAATGACAACAACAAGACCATTGGAGATGCTACACATGAACCTATTCGGACCGGTCACCTACGTAAGCCTTGGCGGTAACAAATATGGTCTTGTGATTGTTGATGATTATTCTCGTTTCACTTGGGTATTCTTTTTAAAGGACAAAAGTGAAACACAATGTACCCTAAAGAGGTTTCTAAGGAGGGCACAAAATGAATATAACCCCATCGATTGTAATAGGACTAAGCATATAGATATCCAACACCACTTCTTGAGAGATCATTCAATAAAGGAGGATATTGAAATTAGCTATGTTAGAACCGATAAACAATTAGCCAATATTTCACCAAGCCCCTAGATGAGAATAGGTTTTGTGAGCTTAGAAGTGAGCTGAACATTCTTGATTCATCCAATATGGAGTAAAGCCTTGTACATCACTTGTGATGATTGCTTCTAGTTAATGCTTTAAATCAAAATGATTGGAAAATTATTGATTGTTTTTCTTTGAGAAAATGTTTGGTTTTTTTAATCTATGATCAATAGTTTAATCTTGTGAATGTTGTTCCTCTTGATTGATTCCTGTCCATTCACAAGAGAAAACTATTCTCTCAAGCTCCTTCTCTCAATTTTGACTTTGCTCATCCATCCTTTGTATCTCATTTCCTTATTATCTCATGCTTTCCAGCAACATGGCAAGGACTAAGAGGGCTGAGAATGCCTTTGATAGTGATGGTGAAAGAGATGAGGAGATTTTCTCTCACTTCTCAAGTGAAGAAGAAGCTCCTCCGCCTCCAAAAAGGAAGAGAGGGACAATTGCCAAGAGAAGAGGAACTGCACCTCAGACAGTGAATGTACAACAAGGTGCTCCACTCCCTCGGCATAGAGCCAAAGAAAAATGAAAGTCCATTATTGATGAAGCATCTCAAGATGAGGATTCAGATGATGATTTGCAGCATGTCAGTGACCTGAAGGTGCACATTCCGCTGTATATCGGAAGCCACAAGAGCATTGACTTCGAAAAGAATCCCAAAAAGCTGCAGGAAGGGAGATTGACTCATCCTATGGACATTGGTGAGAAGGAAGCCACTGATGAAAGATTCATGTCTTGGTTTCAGCAAGATTACTACAACTCCTTCCTTATTCACATGGGCAAGAAGCAACATCGCCTTCATCAACATCAGTGGGTTGATTGGCAATACATGAAAGACAAAGAAGATAAAGTGTTCAAGGATGTGATTGCCGTTTGCACGTAGCATGGAATCTATGATCTCATGGGCTTCAACTACAACTGGAACGAGGAGGTTATATGTCAGATTTATGCCACATTCTATCTTGAGCATGGGAAACAAGGAAAGATTTGGTGTATGACTCAAGGAATTCAATACATTATCACTCCCAAGAAATTCTACAGTTACTTCCTGCTATTGCACTGGAATAGCTAGACCCTCCAGCAGTGCAGCAGGTCCCTCTTCAGCTCCCGCACCACGACGTTCCCGGTTTTCATCTCCTATTCTTGCTGCCTTAAAGTCTTTTTTCCAGATTTCTTTCTTCAATGCAAGGGAAAATTGGGAAAACAATAGGCGGCTCAAGAAGCTGACTAGAAGGATCAAGTCTGAGCAAAGGGCTCAGCATCGTGATGTGTCCCCGGATGGCTCCGAGTGTGAGCCCGATGGTGAACCGCCGGTCTTCCAAGACCCTCTCGCCTCTTATAATTGGGACAGCCTTGCTCCCGGACCCTCCTCTGCCCCTTGCTTTGTTGCTACTGAGAGCGACTCCAATGTTTGCAAAGCTGAGGCTAGTGATGGTGAGGGTGGTTCTGAGGCCGAGTAATCCTCTTGTCCCTTGTTTTTCCTTGCTCTCTCCTTTTTGGTGTCTTGATGCCAAAGGGGGGAGAGACAAAGGGGAGAAGCAAAGGGATCTTTATCTCTATCTATCTCTCTATCTATTAGTGTTGGGACTTGGAACTATTTGCATTTGTGGTATGTAAGACTTATTTGTGGAATCCTATTGTAATAGGATAGTTATAAACCTTTGTGGATTGGTGCTTGTTTTATTATTTGTGAGCTCTTAGTTGTTGTGTGCTTAACTCTTGTGCTTTGTTTTCTATATCTTGTGGTTATTCATACTAATTGCTCACATGTTCACTCTTTTAGCCACCCCACTTATTATAAAATATAGGGGGGGGCTCTCTCACACATGTCTTTTGTGAACCATGCATATCTTTAGGGGGAGCTCCGCTATATTTTGTTTAATCTTTCTCTTTGACTCCTTTTACCCTTTTTAATCATTTGTCATCAATCACCAAAAAGGGGGAAATTGAAGATGCATCTAGGATCCCCTAGTGAGTTTTGGTGAATGTTGACAAACGATTAAAATGTACTAATGTGCTTATGAAGTATGTGTACAGGATATCAAAGTTTGTAATGCCCAGTAAGTAAGATGTTTGACCCCTCAATAAAAAGAAGAGAAAAAGGACTCAAAAGAAGCTTAGAATGATAGCTTTTTATATTTCTTGAGTCTAGAAATGTCGAACTATCAAGGTGGTTGAAAATGATCTTACATGCAAGGAATATGTGCTCAAGAAACAAAAAATTCCCTTGGAAGAAATCCCACCAAAAATTGCCAAGAATCAAGTCCAAAAATGAACCAACTTTTCTGTGTCTGAAGGATGTTTCATCGGTGAAGGAAGTTTTGTGATGGGAACACTTTTTCTAGACCAGTGGATCCCAAACTCGACAGAAGTTCCGTCTATGATGGAAATTCCGTCTTGGGAACATAGTTTCTCCACCAGTGGCTCTCTAACTCGATGGAAGTTCCATCCCAGGAACATTGTTTCTGCACCAGTGGCGCCTTGACATGACAGAAGTTCCATCCATGATGGAAGTTCTGTCCTGGGAACTCTTGTTCTGGATAGTGGCTACCTGAGTTCAACGGAAGTTCTGTTCTCGATGGAAGTTCTGTCCTTCTCTGTGCATTTCCACTCCAACGGCTCTTTTTGGACCTCCTCTATAAATACCCCTCTCCCACCCCGTGAGAGAGGATGCTGGTGCCTTTGCAAAATACACTCATTTCAGCTAGCTTCACACTCTTCACTTTTCCATTCCTCTAGTGATTCGAGCTCATTTGAGAGAGTGATTCTCCCATCCAAGCTAGAGAGCATCAAGCCAACCTCGAGCACATCCCTTGCAACCAAGTTCATTCTTCACTTGTTACTCTTGGGGATTTCATCCCCTAGACTGGCTAGGTGTTGCCTGGTGAGCTCCCAAGAATTGTGGTGAGCCTTGGGAAGTTTGTGAAGGTCACAATTCGCCTCCGCAAGGAAAGAATCAAGAAGTGGAAAGCCAAACTTGATCTTAGTGATCGGTTGGTGAGGATTAGAGTTGAGAGAGACTTGGCTCTTTGTGAGCTCCTCAACAGAGATGTAGGAACCTCTTTGTGAGGAGTTCGAACTCTGGTAAACAAATCCCGTGTCTCTCTTGTCCTCGTTCGTGTTCTTGATCTTGTTCTTGTTATTCTTTCTCCCTTTGTTATTATTGCTCGATCTACTTGTACACTGCATTGTAAGCTAACCCCTGCAGGGATTTGATACATCAAGCATCTAGCTTCATCTCTATTCAAGTAAATTTGTGAGTAAACCTTTAAATTCTGCATTTCGTCTAGAGATTCACTGCTTACCATAGAAGTTCTACCAGTGACAGAAGTTCTGTCGCCGAAGGAAGTTCTATCCTTGATTGAAGTTCCATGTTGAATCTAATTTGTTTGTCAAGTGAATTTCAGGGATTAAATTACAAGTTGCCTATTCACCCCCCCCCCCCTCTAGTCAATGTTCACCCTCAAGCCACTTCTCCAAGCTCTTCACATGACACTCCCTCATCCACTCCAAGTTCTAGTTCCAAAAGGAGAAAGCATATGAGTGATTCCCCCACCTCACTAAGAATCCAAGATACTCATATCTCAAGAGAGCGAGCAATCCATGATGCACAAGATACTTCACCTAGAGCTCCTCCCACTAAAGAAGAACACCATCCTAGATCGAAGGCCATCAACAAGGATCACTCATGTGACTTGACCATTGGGAGTCCATCTCAAGGAGTTAGGACAAGGAGAAATCAATACAAGCCCAACTATGTGAGTGAAAAGAATGATGAGGAGGCAAATGTTACAATTGAGGACTTCTATTTCATCTCCATGATTGAGCCTACAACAATTGATGAAGCTATGGATGATCACAAATGGGTTATGGCCATGCAAGAAGAACTGAACAACTTCAAGAGATGCAAAGTATGAAAATTGGTTGAGAGGCTCAAGAATCATAATGTGGTTGGCACCAAGTGGGTCTTCAAGAACAAGCAGGATGAGAAAGGGGCACTTTTCAAGAACAAGGCTCGTCTAGTGGCCTTAAGCAAGCATCAAGGGCATGGTATGAACATTTGAGGAACTTCCTACTCAAGAATGGATTTACCATTTGAAGCATTGACAACACATTGTTCACAAGGCATGTTGGAAGGACCTCTTTATGTGTCAATTCTATGTGGATGATATCATCTATGGGTCATCCAATAGGAAGTTCAATGAAGAGTTCCGGGAGATGATGGCTAGTGAATTTTGAATGTCCATGATTGGAGAGTTGCATGTGTTCCTTGGTTTTAAAGTCAAACAATTGAGAAAGGGGAACTTCATCTATCAAGAGAAGTATACCAAGGATCTTCTCAAGAGATTCAACATGGAAAATTGCAAACCTTTGCACACACCTACGATGACAAGCAAATTCTTGGATGATGATGCAAAGGGTAAACCAGTGAACCCCAAGCTCTACAGATCAATGATTGGGTACTTGCTCTATCTCACCGCCTCAAGACTGGACATCATGTTTAGTGTTCCTGTGTGCACGCTATCAAGCAAATCCAAATGAGTATAACTTGAAGGTAGTGAAGAGGATTCTAAGATACCTGAAGTGCACAATTACCAAGGGACTATGGTATCCTAGAGGAACAAGCTTTGAGTTACATGGGTATTCGGACTCGGACTTCACGGGATGCAAAGTGAATAGAAAGAGTACATCGGGAGGTTGCCAATTTCTTGGAAGATCTCTATTATCTTGGAGATCAAAGAAGCAAAAGTCGGTGGCTCTATCTACAGCCGAACCAAAGTATATGGCGGCGGGAGTTTCTTGTGCACAACTTCTCTACATGAGGCAAACTCTCTTAGATTATGGCCTCAACTTCACTCAAATGCCATTATATTATGATAGTGAAGTGGCAATCAAATGGCTTTCAAAACTAAAGATCATGGTCATGAAAAACATATTCAAGTCAAGCATCATTTCATAAGAGACCATGTTGCAAAGAAGGATATTGAGTTAGTGAGTGTGCGGAGTCATGAACAATTGGCGGATATCTTCACTAAGCCACTCGATGAGTAGACTTTCAACAAGCTAAGGGGAGAACTCAATTTTCTCGACCTTTCAAACTTTACATTAGTAACCCTAAAGCTTGTCTCTTGTAAATATGCATAGCTTTGTTTGTTCTATTTGTTGTTTATGTCTTTGTTTTATGCTTGTTTCTCTTTGCTTGTAGGTCAACTGCGGAGCTCCTTGAGATAGCAATGGACATTGGTTAAGCTTGGTATGGTGGTTCATGGTGCGCCTAAGGCTTTGAAGAATGGTCCATTGTGAGTAAGCTCGAGAAGGGTACAACTCATTATTGGCACTTTGGTTTGTAGCCTTTTTGTCTCTTTTTTTAGCATCACATCATGCATTTGTATACTTGTTGCATTTGCATTTGCATTCTTTGCATTAATGCATTTTGCATTGTGATACCTTACATGCTACCAAGCATGTTTCTAGGGGGGTTGCTTATTTACAATGTAAGTATATGACCCTCTAGATGATCACATAGTGATCTTTGTGCTTCATGCCTGGTGACACCAGAATTTGATCGAACCCGGTGTCAGTGAAATAAGGATGGAGTCGGCTGAACCAGAAGAGAACCAGCGGCTGAAAGGAGGAAAAGTGGGCCCCTATGGGGTTATTTTGTATTTTCTATTTGTTATTTTATATTTTATTTTAAACCTAGTCGGTTTGTTTAGGACTCCTGATCGAGTCGGCTCAGAACCTTTTGCATGAGGTTATAAATATGTAATAGGATCTATAAAGAAAAACCAACACTTTCATTCAATACAATTCGATGCATCACCAACCTTTCCAAGTCGACGATGTTAAGAAGTGCCAACACTTCTGTAAAGATAATTTTTTGGTGCGATGTTAAGAAATGCCAACAAGAATTTCTGGCGCCGTTGCTGGGGAAGCAATATGCTAAGATATCGGAATTTTAACATTGATATTTCTATTAAGGAGTTACCACTTTCCTTAGGGGGCTTACCCTTTTTTTTGTTTATTTGTGGTGTAAACAGGATGCTTTATGACTGGTTTCGACCTACCAGACAAGTACCACAATTATCCGGAGGCTTTGTTGAGCAGAGTGTGTCAACGACTCACCCCTTCTCAACCTAGACTTGCTCTTGAAGCACGTCCGATCCCACCAGCTCAACAGCAGGACCCTTCCACGTCCGCTCAACCAACAATGGCTGAGAAGACAATCCATGACTACTCCATCCCGTCTGTAGACAACATCCGCATCGGTCCAAACCCGAACATGGGGAACGGAGGTTTGAGCTGAAACTGACCCTAATCAACATGGTTTTGGCCAGTCCTTTCTATGGCAAGGCATCGGAAGACACAAACGCCCACCTCGAACAGTTTTTGGCAGTGTGCAGCACCTTCACCATGAGGGATGTGACTCCTGAAGCTATTTGCCTTCGCCTTTTTCCCTTTTCACTGATGGGGAAGGCCAAGCAATGGTTCTATAGCAACCAAGACGATCTGACCACATGGGACAAGTGCTCCAACGCCTTCCTTACCAAGTTCTTCCCGCTGGGTAAAACCAACGCCCTGCGGAATAAGATTTCAGGTTTCCAACAGCTAACCGATGAAAGCATCCCTGAGGCATGGGAGTGTTTCCAAGAGTATACTCTAGCATGCGCACATCATGGAATGCAAGATTGGTTGCTAATCTAGAGCTTTTACCATGGGCTTAATCGCTCCGCTCGTGAGCACCTAGATGCAATCGCTGGAGGTTCCTTAGCTCACACTCTCATAGAAAATATGGTCACCAACTACAGTGGCTATGATGAGAGGCAAAGCCAGCCGCAACCCAAGATGAGGGGAGTCCACAACATTGATGGTATTGACATGCTAGCCATCAAGATGGATCAATTATTGAAGAAGATGGACAGACCTCAGATTGTCCAATCCCTCAACTCTCGCATGACCTGCGAGGTCTACGGGAACCTTGGACACATGGGAAGCCACTGTCCGGAGACCCATGAAGAAGAAGTGAACTACCTCAACAACAGCAATAACAACGGGTTTAGGCCCTGTACGAACAACCTCGGATGGAAGTCCAAGCCAAACCTTTCCTTCAACAAGAATACGGGTAACTCTAGCAATTTTACACGTAATGAACCTTCCTTTCATGATCTTGTTTTAGGACAATCTAAAATTAATGAAAGTGTTAGTAGGAAGTTTATTGCTAATGATAAAGTCCTAGAAAGCATAGATTCCCATATGGAAGCATTTAATACCTCTCTTGAAAACTAGCTTAGCCATAACAAAATGCTAGAGACGCAAATTGCTCAGCTGGCCGCTTCTGTTGTTAAGCCTAACTCGAGCAAGCTCCCTGGTCAGCCGGAAGCTAGCCCCAAGTAAAATGTGAATGCCGTCACAACTAGGGGCGGAAAATCTACGCAAGAATGCAAGATCCTAACAATGGAGGGAAGGACAGAGCACCCGATGAAGAGTTAGAAGAGGAGGAAGAAATTGAGGTTGAGGTGGCAAAAGCACCCCTCAAGAAAGCACCGTACGAGTTCTATGATACCCCGGTGTTGCCATTTCCTCCTCGACAAAGGAAGCCAATGGTGGACGAGCAATTGGGAATGTTTGTTGAGGTAATAAAGAAATTATATGTCAACATACCTCTACTTGATGTGATGCAGGTTCCCACCTACTCCAAGTATTTAAAGGACACCCTCAACAACAAACACCCAATTCCGTCCATGGAAATCATTAAATTGATGGAGGAATGCAGCGCCGCTATCTTGAATTCTAGGGTGAACATCTTGTTGCTCCGATCATGGAAAATTCTGCATCCACGATGGGCACCACGAAGAATTAAACGCGGAGAACGTCTTATTCGAGACGTAAAATTTGGACCCTTGTCGGGAGGTAAACCGATATTTATCCCCCTTCCTTTTTCTACCCCATTAAATTAGTTGTCCTCAACCACTAAATTTATCCAAAACAAAAAAATTGGTGATGGCTCGGGCAAATTTACTGGCCGGGAAGTCAAATTTCATCAAAAACAACCGCCAGGGTGATAATCTTAGCCCCCGGGAGGTCATATTTGGCAAAATATGATCACCTGGCTAGCTAATCTTGAGCCACGTAACCTGAAATAACCCAGTCCAGTTTTAGCACCCTGGGGGTCATTTTTCATGAAAATGACCACCCGGCTGGGTCATTTCTGCCGCCCGACACTACTGTTTCTTGGATTCTTGGCTCTTTTACTGCTAAATTATGGCCATGAGTGGTAGAGGTGGGTCCATCTTTTCCTTTTGAAAATGCCCACCATGAGTAAAACCAAGAGAAGGAGAGCCAGACATGTCACCTCACTCTTTCACCACCCACACTCACCTACCATCCTACCTCCCTAGGCTTCATAGGTTGCATGATATTCAATGCAAACTTACAACTTTGGCCATCCCATCACTCTATCCTTGCTCCCTACACTCTCAACACAATTCTGGACAAAGTGAGCAAGGAAATCACTTGGCGCATGGACCTAGCCATCTCCCATCACCACCAAAGCAATAATTGAGCAAGTAGAGGAAAAAGCCAAGCCGGCCGGCATGGGTTGCCGCCAGGCATGTGCTGCCACCCGGCGTGGCATTTTTGCTCGATGACTCCCCCTCGAGCCTATAAATACCAGGTACCCTCTCACTTGTTACTCCACCACCATTCCTTCTCCCAAAACATTCATCTCTCTCCCTTTCTCACTTCACTAGTTTTCTTAGACACTCACCACTTAGGAATAAAAGTGTGCTGCAACAAAACCAACTAGAGGAAATCTCGCTTTGTCTCTTGCATGTTTTCGACTACTAACACTTGGACTACTAACCGGATGACTAACCGCTAATTATTATTATCATATTGTCCTTCGGGTATCGTGTCCAAGTAACCTTGTTGCAGGAATGGCAAACATCTAGAGAGGCCTCTACACTAAGTTCAGCAGCAGCAGCTCAAGCCATGGGAGGCGCACACCAAGTGAGCACTCAGGAGCTTCATATAGGGATGCTCCGAGTTACCACTCGGAAACAATGTCCATATCCGATGCTCCAACAGTGGCAAGTGTGTGAGATGAAGGATTCGAGAAATTCATGGAGAGTGAAGAAAACATGGTGTTCAACGACTTCAATGAGCAAAGCAAGTTCAACGCCATTCGAGACCGGGAGTTCACGACCGTGCGCAAGTTCGACTACAACTTCCTCAAGCAAATCAGCATCTTCGCCGACTTTGAGTATGCACTCAACACGGCCGGATGGTATGATTTCTACAACCTTAGTGAATACGGTCCTAAATGGCTTACTATTGAATTCCTTTGCACGTTGAAAGTTCACACTCATGAATCAAACAAATTGGGCACCCTCTATGATTTTCATCTTTTTGGTGAAACCTATGAACAACCTTTTAAAGAAACTAGCACTTACCTTGGTTTTGACCGGAATGCCTCTCTAGACATTGATAGACTTAAAGGTTTCACACCACAAGGGCTTTGGGCCAAGATAGGAAATCCCGTTATGGGGCAGGAATGCACTAGTGCATTCACAACACCTCGCTCTGTATAATTCACCGCTTTATCACTCACTACCTCACCCCTCGGGGTGATGTACGTTCGGTGAATAGTTTGGATAAAGCTTATCTCTATGCTGTGATAAAGAAAATTGAAACTAACCCCACACTCTTCCTCATCAACCATTGGCTCACCCTAGAATTCAAGCAGCATGGACCTATCACTTTCACACCTTTTGTCACCAGAATTGCTAGAAAGGTTGGCGCGCTCCATAGAGCTAGAATAGATCATCTCCTTACTGCTCCTTTTCTACGGAAAGATCACTTTTGGCAAGCCCACCTTTTGAAGGAGGAGAATAATAGATACTTCATGCTTTATCCAGGGTATGATATAGAGATCGAATTACCTAACCCCCAACTCACTATCATTGGAAAAAGAAACTTTGTGTACAAACTGCAAGCTTTCGTGCAGTGTGCATGACATAGTGTTGCAGGGGACAGACCAAGAACAAAAACTAGAGCACAACTCCATCGAGAAGAGCAACAACACGAAACAAAAATGAACACACCTCAAACGGGTGAATCGAGAGGTCCCCAATACAGTTGGGAACAGCCACAATTTCCTGGTTTTGCAAGTTCATCAAACTACACCTCTTCCTCCCATGACAACTATGAGCCTTACGGGATGGGGAGTTACCACCAACCTCATGGAGGCATAGGCACTTCTCGTTCTGCCCGATTCACATCATACAACTTTTCGGAGTTGCAAGAAGACATGCAATACTTGGCTGCCAATGCTTATGAAACCAACATACAAACTCAAGAAATACAAGCAGCCATAAGGAGGGAACAAGAATGGCAGCAGCAAACATCAGAACAACTTCAGACAAACATCTCCATGATGGACCAACTGTTTGGCCACTTCAACATCGAGTATCAACCGCCACAGTGAAAGCCATCTAAGCTTAAGTCTTGCAAAGACCTAAGCTTGGGGAAGTACCCAAAGCAAGGTGTGCCACTTATTTTATCCTCTCTCCCTCTTTCTCTAGTTGAGTTGTTTTCATTTTTTTTTTTGAAAATTTAAAAAGAATCCAAAAAGATTTTCAGTTGCGATAAAATTTAGGAAAACCCAAAAATATTTTTCGCTTTCAAGGAAAACCATAAAAATTTGCAAAATCAAAAAGAACAAAAATATTTCCCGTTTCAAATAAAATTTGAGAACTTAGTCTCTACCTTGCCTATGGAAATAATGAATAGTTGCTCTGTTAGCCTCCTGTGAATCTCAAGTATGCAACCTCCACTCTTCATTTTGGTGGGTAATGGTAGAACAACATGATGATAAAGCTAGTCTCTCTATGTTTTAGTAGTTGCAAAATGGCTAATAAACACCATGTTTAGTTGTTGGAATTCATGATATAGACAAATGGGTGTTCGGATGGTCCATTGGTGATCTAGCTCCGTTGGTGGTCGAGGCTGTCCCTCCAAAAACTAGGAAGCAGCGCACAGTCAAAGATGCATTGGCGGGTCGCGGTTGGCCTAGAGATGTGCAAGGAGGGCTATCTTTTATTGGACTTTATGAATATTTTCAGCTGTGGGGCGCACTTCGTTACTTTGCTCTATCAGATACTGACGATCATCACGAGTGGCGGCTGGACAAGTCGGGTAGCTATTCCTCTAAATCCACCTATGGTGCACTTTTCAATGGTTCAATTTTGTTTGAACCTTGGCATCGGTTGTGGAAGACTTGGGCGCCGGCAAAATGCAAAGTGTTCCTTTGGCTGGCAATTCGAAACAAGGTTTGGACAGCTGATCAGCTTGCGAATCGTGGTCTCTCCCACCCGGATAAATGCATCCTATGTGATCAAGAGGATGAAACAGCCCAGCACATTCTTACTGATTGCGTGTTTGCTCGGGAATTTTGGTTTAAAGTCCTATCGCCCATGGGCTTTGGGGACAGGGCACCAGGTCATCGTGATCACATTTTTTCCGAATGATGGCGCAAAGCTAGCAAGAAAGTCACAAAGGCCCAGAGAAAAGGTTTCAATACAACGATCATCTTAGGTGCTTGGATCCTTTGGAGACACCATAATTCTTGTGTTTTTGATGGCACAAGTCTGTGCGCGAGTACCATCATGCGAGAGTTTGAGAATGAGAAACATTTGTGGAGTCTGGCCGGGGCTCGCTCCATGCAAGCCTTGTCCAATAATACAAACTTGGTCTAGGAGTGTGTGGTTGTTCTTGGTTAGGCCTCGCCTCTTTGTGTTTTATTAGATTACAACCTATCATGTAACTCAACCCCTCATAGCTCGGTTCGATGTGAGGGGTGCAATTTTGTAAGGGGCCGCTCTTTCTTCTCCTGAAATACAGTGATACACAGCTCTCTTGCGTATTCAAGAAAAAAAATGATATAGCATGTTTTGGATGAGTCTATGATCTCCTCATGATTAGAGTCCAATGATTTCTTTCAAACCCATGCTGCAATAGAGACCCCTACTTGGTGTATGTCTTTCCTATGATAGAAAAATTCCTACCAAGGCTAGATATTAATTGTGAACCCACTTTTATGCCATCCATGTATGCATTGAGTTTGGTTAGGATTTGATCCTTATGAAGGACTGGCACTTTCAAAGCTTGATCCTTATCAAGGACTGGCCAAAAATCTCTCCTTTGCGAAAACCTTGATCCTACAAGAAAGATCTTGGTCCTCCCAAAATAAATGCTCAGAAAAAGTTTGCAAAAATATTTGAACCATTGAACTAGCTTCCCTACACTATGTGAGCTGAAAAATAAAGAAAGAAAAAGATGAAAGAAAGAGAAAAATGAGAAAAAAAAATTATCAGCTCTCATGGATGTACAAATGTCAAGTTTCAAGGTTCCTTTGAGCAAAATAAACGACCATTCTTTCACTCTAGCACAAAAATCCAGTCTTTGATAAATATTTTTGCTATTGTGCTAGTCCACTCCTTCACGTGAGTCCATTCTCTCCCTCTCCCTTGGACATTATTTCTAAATGGTTGGAATGAGAAAGTGCAAAGTCTTTTTGCTAGGACCATGTCTTAACTTAACAAAATATGCATATTAAATATGCCATTCTACCAAGCTCAACATATAAAGCCAAATTTCATAGAGTATGATGAGCACTTGGTGAGGAAATACACTTTATGAGAGATGAGAGTCATAGTGAAAAATTGCACCAAGAGGGAAAATTTTCAATCTTATGCAGCATTACAAAAACTTTGGACTCATGATCATGTAGGAGGTTGAGTGACAAAATCTAAACTAGTTGTTCAGAGTTCCAACCGCTAATGACAAGGTCATAAAATAGCTAAGAGCCCCATTTACAATGAGAAAGACTTAGTGATCAAATTGTGCTGGATTACTATTACCCCTATGTTGTACGAGTATGTGTTTGTGCACTTGATCCTTGTAGGGCTCTAATATTGAAGCAAATCCTGATCCATCACTTCCATGTTTTAATTTGCTCGGGATAAGCAAAGGTTTAAGCTTGGGGAGGTGTTGGTGGCTCTTAAAACCCAATATCAGCCACCAACCGGTCGGGAATTGCAAGGTAAAGACTAAGGTCTAAATAAAAACTTTCTTAAACAAATGAAATTCCACGGGTTTTGGTGGAATATGTGTTTGCGGGTTCAAAAGGGCCAAAATTATGTAAAAATACGAAGAAACGCCCCGTCGGTCGATCCTGCCGTAAAACAGCCGACCAACAGGGTCGTATGAGGCCAAAGTCATCACTAGGCTGGATGGTCAAGGTGATCACCTGGACGAAGGCCGGAAGACTAATCGACCGGTTGGACAACCACCCGACCAATCAGACGGGATCATCTCCCGGCTAATCATCCGACCCGGCGAACCCTGCAAAACACTCCAAGATAAAGCCGTTTTCCATTCCTGGACTAAGGAGGGTAAAAAATGGAGAAGTAAAGGAGGCATCCATGTGGCACAACGTGGACAAGTGAAAATATGACCCGGAGGGGGTCAGCTCCCAAAAAGGGGCCGCCGCCCGGCCTACCCCGCCGCCCGGCCTGGGATATTCCTCCCAGGGTGTCCAGCCCACTCAGTCCATTATGTCAATCGACGCCAAGTGGATAAGGCGGTAGGGAACCGACCCAACAACTTTCATCCGGACCGAATCTGAGTCGTCCGAGGGAAGGCGGTCAGAAATCGACCAAATCTAAGGGCCGCCCGGCATGTACGGCCGCCCGGCATGTGCGGCTGCCCGGCCAATGCCGCTGCTCGGTGGGGGAATTTCTGCCCAGCGACTCTCCTCCATCTTGAAGTACCCGCCAAGCATTCGCCACCTATAAATAGAGGGGGAATTCAGCAGAAATGGGAGAGAAGGAAGTGATGCACATTGAAGTCCATTTCTCACTACTTTTCTTACTGGTAGAGTAGGTTAGTTAGTCGAGAGTTAAAGTCTAGTCGGGAGCTTAGCCTGGGATTCCAGAAATCGTCTCGGAGTCTTGGTATGAGCTCTCTTGTATCTTTTCTCCTTTTGTGATACTTACCTTTTATTAAACACAATTGTCTTTTCCTTATTAATTTTGTCAAGTATTTCTCTTTACTTAGTCAATTTCCTAAAGTTACAATTATCGGGAAAGAACTTTGAAGCATAGTTTACCGGATTCCCAGCTAGGATTTAATTAAGTTTAGTTCTTGAATAGAACTTAGACTTGGTTATTCCTCGACTATTCTTCCGCTAGGCCAACGTAAGAATATATAGTGAAGGCTTAGGCGTGGTGCCTATGTTAGCACTAGCTGGATTTGCATTCGTCCCCATAGGCTGTGTGGTAGGCGGCAGGTGGTGACAGCCCTGTCCATCCCTTTAGTAATCCACCACGTTCGGGAAGTCTCAAGCAGGGTTGTCTAACGGTAACGTGCCCACTAGTGCACGAGGTTAGTTATCGACCCTATTAGTGGATCATTGTCATGCCCTGAAGTAAGCTTATTGGTGAAATACTCGAGGCTGTACCATGGATTTGGTGTAAGCGCTCAACCCGAGTAACTAGGAATTTTGAGGCTTTACTAGATTTAGGAAAGTTTATCTTAGAAATTTTAGACTTAGATTCGTTATCCTCCCGGCTAGCTTAATCGATCTCTTTTATCTATCTTAGTGTGGATTTCTCCTGTATCACTGCTCCCCTGTTTGCCATTGAATATCTTTAACCCCGTCTTTGGTCAGTTGGTATAACTCTTATAGTCATATCTTTGTTAAACCAAGATACTCTTACGCCTAGTTTCCCTGAGAAAAATAAATACGATACCTTGGAATACTCCCGGGTGAAATGCTACAATAGATACTCCGTGCCCTTGCAGATTGGTTCACTCTTCTCTTAAAGTGTATCAAACATCAATCAACACTTCGAGCGTTGTTACTAGATTATATTTTGGTGCAACATTAAGAAATGCTAACAGCATTCAACTATGCCGATGTGGCAAATATTCATGGTAGTGGAAGTGGAAGATTACTGAAGGACCGAGAAGGCGACCAGAGGGGGGTGAATGGGAGCCAACCTCTAACCGAATCACCAAGGCTACACACACCCACTTGTGATGTGCTAACCCTAGGAGTGATCAACAACAGTGGAACACAGCGGAAACAAGAAAGAACAATAAAGACTTGAAACAGACGAAGAAGCACGCACAAAATCACTTTACTGGTCTACCATCGGAAGTGCCGATCACAACCATCGGCAGTGACGGTTGACACCATCGGCAGTGCCGGTCACACCCATTGGCAATGCCGGATGTAGCTATTGGTCGAGTACATCCAAGACACAATTCTACTGAAAAATCACACAGAAAACAATTAACAAAGGTGGAAAACCAAGGCACAAAACATGAAAGAAAAAGACTCAAAAACTGAGCTGTCCTGACGAAGAATCGGCAGTGCTGATCAGTTTATCGGCAGTGCTAATCGGCGGTGGTCGTCCAGGCGATCGGCAGTGCTGGTCCGGTCATCGGCAGTGACCACCGGCACTGCTGGTCCTTGCTGGTCCATCGCCAGTTGGTGCCACCGGCAGTAGCCATCGGCACTGCCGATCGGGCCCGACAGATTTAGAACAGCAACAGCGAACCGCAAAGAAAAAATGCAAAACCTTATCAAACAAACTCCAAAAATCACGAAATTTCGACCAGTGAATCCTCAGCACATCACGACCCTAATCCTAGAAGATAAACTCAAGTGGCTTAAGAAATCATCACGAATTACAGATCTTGTGCCAAGAACACCAAAAAGGGGAAACTTGAGAAATCCTTCAAATCAAAGGTGCCAGAGCTATTGAATTGTTCAAGGATCCATAGAGGATTGTTCTAGCTCATCCTAGCAACAAGTTTCTCAAGAAATCCGGGCCAAAAATTCAACCAAAAGTGAGATCGAAAATCACCACGAAAATAGCTCCGAAAATAGGAAAAAGGGAATTTCGGGATTCAAGCGAGGAGAGAAATCTTGAGCATGAAAATACTTCTCATATCATAGAAAGGTGCTTACAAGATCCATAGGTACAAGGCTAGGAAGCCACCCTCTTTCTCCTACTATTTGGATGAGCAAGAGATGTCTATCACACACCCACTACTCTCCTCTCAAACATGAAGTCTTCTCCTAGCACATTGAATAGAGTCCTAACACAAGGCTAGTGGAAAGAGGGGCACCTCTCCCACTAGCCACACCTCTCCTTATATAGGCCTATGGTCTATTGTCCACATGACCACTCTACCCTTGACCTACATAACACACCCACCTACCACCGGGGGCATAACCGTCCATCTTTCACCTCATCGCCCGAATGCCATCGGACGCTTCACGTCTTTGCTTCCTGTTGAAGCAAGCTCCATGATGGTGTCACGTGCACCACCAACCACCGCCACCGGTTTTGAGGCCCAAACCGGGAAACCGCCTTGCATGCTTCTCAAAGCACGACTTCTCGATGTTGACGCGTGTCACCTTGTCCCGCGATCCTGACCATCGGCAAGTCTCTCCCAGTCCCTGTCCATCGGGCCCCCTTGTCACTTTCACCGGCATCCCGTTCACCTTGACTTGGTCAACACGCCATCTTCATCACCACCACGGTTTTGAGGCTCAACCGTGAAATCGTCCGTGCTTCTTGCCTCTCCACGTGTACGGTGTGGATCACCCTTATCTTCACCCTGCATACCGATCATCTGGCCTCAAGTCCCCTACTTGTGCCCGATCATCTCGCTGTTGATCGCCAAGTCGACTCTAGTGACCTACACATCATGAGACAAGCAAACACATTTCCCATCTCCTGCAATATCAACAATATCTCCACCAACTCCGGTTAGTCATAACCATGATACGCAATCCCTAGATTCCCGCATTTCAACTCAAACACCAAATCCGCTGAAGTCAATTACTCATCACAAATATAGCAAACCATGGTACATATCCATATGGTTTCTCGATGACCTTATTTTGATGGCAAAGATTTCTGTTGGTACAAGCATCGGATGAAGATGTATCTCATGTCTATTGGTCCACCAATCTAGGAAATTGTGGAGAAAGGATTCTCCTTGGAAGACGAAGATAATCCTACAGCCATGGACCAACTCGACATACAACACAATGCTCAAGCGGTGTCGGCCATTCTCTCTTCTTTCAACCCTAAGAAATATTCAAGAGTAGAAGGAATTGAGAATGCTTGGAGAATGTGGAAGAAGCTTGTATGTACTCATGAGAGAGTAGATGTTGTGAAGAAATCAAGATTCCAAGTTCTTAAGAATCAATTCAATTTCTTTGTGAGGAATAAGAGAGAAGAGCCTCAAGAAACTCATGATAGGCTCATGGACATTGTCAATGAGAGAAGAGCCTATGGAGATAATATTAAAGATGAAGAAGTGAACTACAAGATTCTCATGGCTTTAAGCATGTGGAACACTACTCTTTGCACTATCATTGAAAAGAAGGATGGATTTGAGATCTTCACAACGATGAATTTATTGGAAGAATCAATGCCCACAAGAGTCATGATGATGAGGGAAAAAGAGTGAATGTGCTCATTGGTGATGCAAGCACAAGCAAGAATCACTTGGCACTCAAAGCCAAGAAGACTTAAGATGAAAATGATGATGATGAGGAAGAGAATGATGATGAATAAGATGACAATAAAGAGTTTGCTCTATTTTTCAAGAAGTTTGGCAAATACATGATCAAGAATGGCTTCACTAAGAAGAGCTTTGACAAGGCTAAGGCTAGAAGAACAAATAAAAGATGCTATGACTGTCATGAACAAGGACATATGGTAGCCGATTCTCCAAGGCTCAATGGCAAGGGCAACAAGAATGAAAAGTACAACAAGAAGAACAAGCCATCAAGGGACAAGATCACACTGGCCAAGAATACATATCCGATGATGATGAGCAAGATGATGAGGGTGGTATCGCCAACCTTGCTATTGGTCTTCCAACAGCCAAGAAGTCACTCTTCGACAACCTCACTGATGATGAGGATGATGCTCCCCAGTGCTTCATTGATGAGGACATCCCTCGCGACTACACCTATGAGAGACCAATAACTTGAGCCAAAGCAAAGCAATTGCAACATAAGGTGAAACTTTTCCTTAATGATTATAAATGTGCATCTCATAAGAGTCATGTACTACCTAATGGAGGTGGATTACTTGTCCTCAGGTTTGAAGCACAAGTTCAAGACATGACGGCCACTTGATGCCCAAAGAGAGCAAGTTGAAGTCGATGTGTTGATGCCCAGATTCTATCCTTCAAATTCATGATGAATTCTGTAACATTTTAAGAGTTATCACCATAAGTATTATACATGTATGGAAAGGTCTTGAAGTCTACTTTCATATGCATCAAACAGCGCATCCATTGGATCTCTTTATGGAGAGTTATGCCTATTTTAGTGAAGACTGCTTCTGACTCTTTCTGTCTCAGGGCGTGTTGCTTTTGCTCAGGGTGTGTTACTTTTACACCGGAAGTGTTCCTTTTCAGTTTGGACTTGTCCGATCTGAACGGGTGTTAATTTTTCTTAGGGCGTGTTACTTTTCATAGCGCGTGTTCCTTTTTCTAGTTTGGACTTGTTTGATTTGAATGGATGTTACTTTTATTTGCATGTTTTGTAACAAGCCCTTGTAACTTCAGTTTGGCCCAGCTAGGAGGGGTGTTCCTAGTATAAATAACCCTTCTACACCTGGTGGAAACCCTAACCACGAATTGAACTCAGAAAAATAGTGAAGCATATTGCTCTTATCCTTAGGGTTTGTCCCATAGTTGCCTTCTTGAGGATTGGGAGTTTTCTCTACCACTTGGTCTTGTGTTTCCTTGTGATTTGCATGAGCATCGCCTCTCCTTTGAGTGGTTCAGGTTAGGCATCAACCAAAGCATGTTGTTGAGAGAAATCGTTGTCACAGTTGGCTGTTCTAACAGTTGTTAGTGCCAAGATTTGTCAGGTTTCACGGGTCAGTTATCCTTAGGTCCTACGATGAGAAGATCGGGCAAGCCCCCACATCATCATGGTATTCAGAGGTACGGTTTCCTCAGTAGGATCTTTACCCCTATGTATCCTCTTTGTTTCCCCTATTGTTCACCATCCAAAACTGAAAATACCAAAAATTTCTACTACCCAAAACCTGATTTGAAATTTCACTAAGTTTTAATAAGTTTCAGTCCAATAGATCGAGTTTGGTTGCTAAATCTTTGTGTTTCCCATCGTATTTCACCTCTGATTCGTTTCCCCAATAGTTTCCCATCAATATTTGTGTTTTCCCCTTTGTTCTTGTGTTCTTGTTCAGGTCAAGTTTCAACCCGAAATATTTTCGCACACAGATCTGAAATTTGACCACCATACACTAAAGCAAGCATAACTTTTACATCCGAAATCCGTTTTTGGTGTTCTTGAGCTTGTTGGAAATCTTATTTGAATTACTATCAGAATATTAGGTGCTAAAATTGTGAATCATATATTTATTTAAGCACAAAAAGTTTTAGTTACTACTGCTATTGAAATTTCAGATTGTGCTGAAACTGAAATCTTGTGTGTCGAGTCATTCTTTGTGTACACCAAGTGTAGTACATATTAGTGGTATACCAGGCCATCCTTTGTGAACACTTTCAAATGATTGAGACTAGCTGTAGGTTGTTGCTTAAGGGCTTTGCACTTTGCTGAAACTGAAGTTTGGTTTGAACATCAATAGTTCATTGTTGTATACAATCTGATGTGCTGATTTCAGTGGCAAAAAGAGGAAAAAAAGCAAAGAAGAGTGAAAGAAAAAGAAAAAGAATTAAAATAAATAGAGCAAGTGCTGAGATCACCACATTGATTGGCTTGCTTGTTATTGTTTCAGTTTGTCATATATTCAGCATTTGTGCAAATCCTTTAGCCCTCTCATTTATGAAAGCAATCAGCTAGCGTCTCTCCATAACTTGTGTAGCATTGAGCTTTTGTGTTTGAGTTGAATATTCAGTTTAGCTCATTTCCTTGGCTGTGACAAGTTCCACCATCTTTGTGTGTGAGTTCCTAAACACATTTGTCATTTCATTTGTTTTCAGTTCAACAACTCGACTTTGCTATCTTGGTTGGATTGTTACTTAACTTGACAATAGCTTGAAGTTTCAGTTGGCATACCACAAAATAACCCTATAAGCCCCACAAATAAACTTTTGTTTAGAATGCACTGTGACTTTGATTTCGCTTGATATATCACCTTTGTGGTGGTGGCTATCACCAAGGTTTGTTTGCAGCTCGCAATTTTAGCAAGGATTCATAAGAACTTCGGTGGTAAGAGAAGGTGAGGTTGAGTGATTTTCAAACAGCCACATAACTTGAATTAGTCCTTTTGTATTGCCAACTAACCACGACAGGTGGAGAAGGAGACCAACCGAGCTATGTCACCCAAGAGCAACTACAAAAGCTAGTGCAAGACTTCAATGCACAACTCAATGAGAACATGACTACTGCCCAAACAAGCATGGTTGCTGAAGTTGTGAAAGCATTCAAGGAACAAGGTGCTGCAGGTGAACATGAAGAAGATCTAGATGATATCGATGAGGAATATGCAGCCCGGTTGCAGCAGGAAGAGCAAGCAAGAAAGAATGCCTTTGGGTGAGAGCGTGGTGGAGGAAGAGGTGGTGAAGCTTTCGGTCGTGGAAGGGGCCGTGGACGTGGTGATGATGGTGCAGCTGAAACAGATCCATATACATTTAGATTACATCGCAATGACAACTTTCAACGTCATCGCTGGTAACAATGATCAGCCCAATGAAGAGAAGTTTGGAAAGCTAAAATTCACCGCCAAAATTTGAAGGCACATATGATCCCGATGCATATCTCACTTGGGAGTTAAAGGTTGATAAAATATTTTATGTGCACAATTATTCGGAGAAAAAGAAGGTGCCTATGGCTGCACTTGACTTTGATGGATATGTCTCACTTGGTGGGAACAAATTCAGAACCAAAGAGAGGAGAGTGGTGAGCTTCTAGTGGCAACATGGGCTGAAATGAAGAGAGAAATGAGAGCATGTTGTGTTCCAAAACATTATAAATGTGATCTCTTTGACAAGCTGCATAATTTGAGGCAAGGAAGAAAATCTGTGGAAGAATACAATAAGGAGATAGAGCAGGCCATGATTAGAGCTCGTGTGTATGAGGATGAAGAGCAATCCATGACACGTTTTCTTTCCGCTTTGAACAAGCCAATCAAACATGTGGTGGAATTTCAGACATACAACAATGTAGTAGAGCTAGTCCATGTTGCACAAAAGGATGAGAGACAATTGAATGATGAGGTCATCATCAGCTCAAGGTCATCATCAAATGCTCCAAAAACAGCTAGATTTGATTTGGAGCGAGGCATGTCTTCATCCGGATCAAACTCCAACAACAACTCTCGTTCCAATGCTGCTGAAAAATCTAAAGCATCTCCAAATGTGGAAAAATCTGCTAGGCGAATATCATTAAAGGTCAACACTTCAGTAGGTTCCAGCTCTAAGAATAGTGGAATTCAATGCTTCAAGTGCTTGGGTCAAGTCTTTGAAACAATCATGTTGTGATTGTTACAGAAGGTGGAGAATATGATTCAGCTAGTGAAGATGGGTGTGACACTGCTGCTGAAAATGACAAGTTTGATGATGCACAAGAATCTGAAGAAGGTGACTACAAAAACTATACTTTTGAAGCCGGTAACACCATCGTGGTCACCAAAGTATTAAGTGTTCAACTTAAAGATGAAGATCAAGAATAGAAATTTAAATTTTTTTAGACCCAAGCCAAGGTAAACAACAAGTTGGTGAAATTGATCATTGATGGTGGTAGCTGTCACAACCTTGCTAGCAAAGAAATGTGTGATAAATTGGGGCTGACCATGATAAAACATCCTCATCCTTATCATGTGCAATGGTTCAGTGATTGTGGAGATGTCAAAGTGCACTATATGTTGAGGGTCACTTTCAACATACATGATTATACTGACACCGTTGAGTGTGATGTTGTGCCCATGATGGTTTCTCACTTGCTGTTGGGAAGGCCATGGTAATTTGATAGGCATGCTTTACATGATGGCCGTGACAATACATTTGCTTTCAAATGGCAAGGAAAGGGTGTCAAGAAGATGTCCATGACTCCCTCTCAAATTATAGCAGCCAACATGCAAAAGAAAATGAGTGAGAGTAAGGGAGAAAAGAAAAATACTAGTGCTGTCCACAAATCGGTGAGTGAGCACCACAAGCCAACATGAGTGGAAAAAGAGAGCATGAGAGAAAAAGTATGGTTGCTATAGCCACAAAATCTGAGATGAAAGAAATGAGAGAAAACCCTAACATAACGCATTTTGGACTCTTGTACAAAGATGCAATTCTTTCCACTAATGACATGACCTCTCTTTCTAGTGTTGTTTCTAATGTGTTGCAGGCATTTAATGATGTTTTTTTAGAGGAGGTACCTGCTGGCCTACCCCCACTTCGTGGGATTGAGCATCAAATTGATCTCATTCCTAGAGCTTTTCTTCCAAACCGGCCACCGTACCGCACCAACCCGAAGGAAACAAAGAAAATTCAGTGACAAGTGCAAGCACTACTTGACAAAGGGTATGTACGCGAGAGTCTTAGTCCTTGTGTTGTCCCTATTATTTTTATTCCAAAGAAAGATGGTACTTGGAGAATGTGTGTTGATTATAGAGCTATTAACAATATCTCTATCCGATATTGTCATCCTATTCCTAGGCTTGATGATATGCTTCATGAACTTAGTGGTGCTGTTATTTTCTCTAAAATTGACCTACGTGGTGGATACCATCAGATTAGAATGAAGGAGATGAATGGAAGACTGCCTTTAAAACAAAATTTGGGTTGTATGAGTGGCTAGTGATGCCTTTTGGTTTAACTAATGCACCTAGCACTTTTATGCGCTTAATGAATCATTTTTGAGGGTTTTTGATGGAAAATTTGTGGTGGTTTATTTTGATGACATATTGATATATAGTTGCACCCTAGAAGAACATGTTGAACACATCAAAATGGTGCTAGAGGTGCTTAGAACTGAAAAATTATATGCTAACCTAGAAAAGTGCACCTTTTGCACTGACAACATTGTGTTTTTGGGCTTTGTTGTTTTAGGACAGGGGGTGGAGGTGGATGAATCAAAGGTGGAATCTATCAAGAATTGGCCAACTCATGTCAATCTGAGCCAAGTGAGAAGCTTTCATGGTCTTGCCGGCTTCTACCGGCACTTTGTGAAGAATTTCAGCACCATTACAGCCCCATTGAACGAGCTAACCAAGAGAGGTGTTGAATTTGTGTGGGGTAAGTCACAAGAAGCTGCTTTTCAAGAGTTAAACAATTATTTAACTTTAGCCCTATTGCTTTCTTTACCTGATTTTAATAAATCCTTTGAGATAGAATGTGATGCTAGTGGGATAGGCATAGGAGGTGTCTTGATGCAAGAAGGCAAACCCATAGCATATTTTAGTGAGAAACTTGGTGGTGCTCAACTGAATTATCCTGTTTATGACAAAGAATTATATGCTCTAGCTCGTGTGCTTGAAACTTGGCAATATTATCTTTGGCCTAAAGAATTTATCATCCATTCTAATCATGAGGCTTTAAAATATTTGAAGGGCCAAGCCAAACTGAACCATAGGCATGCCAAATGATTGAGTTCATTGAGTCTTTTCCCTATGTTGTTAAGTACAAGAATGGAAAAGAAAATGTTGTTGCTGATGCTTTATCAAGAAAATGTATTTTTCTTAATCAATTGGAGGTCATGGTCCCAGGATTAAAAAATATAAAAGAGTTATATGCTGCTGACATTGTTTTTGCAGAACCGTACTTGAAATGTCAAGAAGGAAAAGGGTGGAACAAGTACTATTTGCATGATGGATTCTTGCTTCGAGCTAACAAGTTGTGTATTTCAGATTTGTCTATTCATTTGCTTTTATTGCAGGAATCACACATGGGTGGTTTGATGGGCCACTTTGGGAGAGAAAAGACCTACTTGTTACTGAGTGATCACTTCTATTGGTCAAAGATGAGATGTGTTGTGGAGAGGTTTGTGCAGCGGTGTACAACTTGCCACAAGGCTAAATAAAAACTGAACCCCACGGTTTGTATACTCCACTCCCCACCCCAAATGTTCTGTCGAAGACATAAGCATGAACTTTGTTTTAGGATTACCAAGAACTAAGAAGGAGAGGGATTCAGTTTTTGTTGTTCTGGATAGGTTCTCTAAAATGTCACATTTTATTCCCTGCCATAAGAGCAATGATGCATCGCATGTAGCTGACTTGTTTTTCAGGGAAATTGTGAGATTACATGGCGTGCCCAGGACCATTGTTTCAGACCGAGATGTGAAGTTCATGAGCTATTATTGGAAGACTTTGTGGGCCAAGCTTGGGACAAAGTTGTTGTTTTCAACAACTTGTCACCCACAAACTAATGGACAAACAAAGGTGGTGAACCGTACACTTTCCATGCTGCTGCGAACAATGATCAAGAAGAACCTAAAGGAGTGGGAGGAATGCTTGCCACATGTTGAGTTTGCATATAATAGGGTAGTCCACTGAATAACGTAGATGTGCCCATTTGAAGTTGTGTATGGTTTCAAACCCATTACACCACTTGACTTGCTGCCACTTCCACTACAAGAGCGTGCAAACATGGAGGCCTCCAACTGGGCTGACTATGTGAAGAAATTCCACATGAAGACAAAGCAAGAGATTGAGAAGAAATCAGAGTACTATGCTGCAAAGGCAAACAAGAACTATAAGAAGTTTATCTTTGAGCCCGGTGACTTAAATTGTGTTCATCTTAGGAAGGACAGATTTCCAGAGAAATGAAAGTCCAAATTGCTGCCCCGAGGTGATAGCCCATTCAAGGTCCTTGCAAGAATAAATGACAATGCCTACAAGATTGATATTCTGGGAGATGAATATGCAGCTAGCAACACATTCAACATTGCTGATTTATCTCCATGCTATGATCGTGATCAATCGGAGTCGAGGACTACTCTTTTTGAATAAGGGGAGGATGATGAGAACATCCCTCGTGACTACACCTATGAGAGACCAATAACTTGAGCCAAAGCAAAGCAATTGCAACATAAGGTTAATCTTTTCCTTAATGATTATGAACGTGCATCTCATAAGAGCCATACACTACCTAATGGAGGAGCATTACTTGTCCTCAAGTTTGAAGCACAAGTTCAAGACATGGTGACCACTTGATGCCCAAAGATAGCAAGTTGAAGTCGATGTCTTGATGCCCAGATTCTGTCCTTCAACTTCATGATGAATTCTGTATAATTCTAGGCGGTATCACCCTATGTTTTATACATGGATGGAAAGGTCTTGAAGTCTACTTTTATATGCAACACACGGCGCATCCATTGGATCTTTGTAGAGATAGTTATGCCTGTTTTATTGAAGACTGCTCTAGACTCTTTCTATCTTAGGACGTGTTGCTTTTGCTCAGGGTGTGTTACTTTTACACCGGAAGTGTTACTTTTCAGTTTGGACTTATCCAATCTGAACAGATGTTACTTTTTCTTAGGGTGTGTTACTTTTCTTAGCGTGTTTTTCTTTTTCCAGTTCAGACTTGTCCAATCTGAATGGATGTTACTTTTATTTGCCTGTTTCACAACAGGCCCTTGTAACTTCAGTTTGGCCCAGCTAGGAGGGGTGTTCCTAATATAAATAACCCTTGTGCACCTGGTGGAAACCCTAACCATGAATTGAACTCAAAAAAATAGAGAAGTATATTGCTCTTATCCTTAGGGTTTGTGCCATAGTTGCCCCCTTGAGGATTGTGAGTTTTCTCTACTACTTGTTCTTGTGTTTCCTTGTGATTTGCAAGAGCATCGCCTCTCCTTTGCGTGGTTCAGGTTAGGCATCAACCAAAGCGTGTTGTTGGGTGAAATCTCTGTCATAGGTGGCTGTTGTAGCAGTTGTTGGTGCCAAGATTCGTTAAGTTTCACTGGTCAGTTATCCTTAGGTCCTACGACGAAAAGACCGGGTAAGCCCCCGCATCATTCATGGCCAAGGAAAGCAAGGTACCTCCTAAATTTGAGTTCAATACTTCCTATTGTAGTGATGAAGAGGAGGACTTGGTCTCCTCTATGCAAGATATGTTGAAAATGCTAGGTAAACTCAATGAGGAGATTGAAGACCAAGAGAGAATCCTCCAAAGGCAAGAGGAGCTGCTCATTGAGGAAAAGAAAAGAACCGTGAGCTAACAAAGCAACTTGAGCAAGAGAAGGAGAAGAATGAGAACTTGACTAAGGACCATACAAAGGTCAATGAGTCAAGTGAATCATGGACCTCAACCAACAAGAAGCTTCAGGAGAGGTGTAGCTCATTTGTAGAGGAGAACAAAGCCCTTGTGAAGTCAATTGAGGATCTCAAGTTGAGTTCACGTTCTTTGTTGAAGAGATTGGAATCCTCTCAAGCTTCAACAAGCAAAGGTTGTGAAAGGTGCCATAACGTTGACATTGATATGATTGCCAAGCAAGATGCAATCATCGAAAAACTAACCAACCAAGTCAATGATCTCATGAAGAAGGCTGAAGTTGAGACAACGAAGAAAATTGCTGGTGAGCCAAGAGCCTCTGATGACAAGAGAGGATTGGGGTACAACAAGAATGCACCTAAGAAGAGCTACAACAAAAGACTCAACTTTGTGCCCGAAGGCAAGGAAAAGCAAGTGGCACAAAAGATGGACAACAAGCCAAAGACCAATGTTCATCAAGTCAAAAAGAACTACAAGACCTCTATCATATTCTTTTATGATCTTGACGCCTATTATGTGCTAACCCGTAATGCTTATGATAGAGTGGTTGCGAAGTTTGTTGCACCACATAATGCAAGGTGGAAGTTTTGTGTGTGGGTGTCCAAAGTTCTTGTATCTAGTTTTAAGGGACCCAAACAAACTTGGGTGCCTAAAACACATACTTGATTTCCTTTGTAGGAATACTCCTCCGGTGGCGCAATATAGGTGCTTGATAGCGGGTGCTCAAATCATATGACCGGAGAGAGATTGATGTTCTCCATGATTGATCATGACAATCTATCAAGTGGAGGCATCTCATCTGGAAATGAAAACAAAAGAAAGGTAATCGGTCGTGGATGGATTGACATCACCCATGACTTTTCAATTAGTAATGCTTATCTTGTGAACGGTCTAGGATACAACTTGATGTCTGTATCACAACTTTGTGAGATGGGCTATAGTTGTCTCTTTGACGATGATGGCATGACCATTTTTAGGAAGAAGGATTCTTCAATAGCTTTCAAATAGTATTTAGAGGATAAGATCTATCTTGTTGACTTTACCCACAAATAAAGCATCTACTTCACAACAACAGGGTGAGAATACGACGTAGCCTGTCTCGGATTAAGATCCATCGACCTCTGAGGTTCCTCCAAGTCAGAAGAATGCTAATAGTGTTACAGGGGGGAGAACACCTTGAAGGATAATACTGCAAAGGTCTACACCACAGACGCATCCACAGCATTCCAAACTTCTAAAAGGTTGTCATGTTGTCGGACTAAAGGATGTTGCTTTTGAGAAGGATAAAATATGTAGCACATGCCAAGCCGGAAAGCAAGTTGGAGCATCATATCCATCCAAGACAATAATGACAACAACAAGACCATTGGAGATGCTACACATGGACCTATTCAGACCGGTCACCTACATAAGCATTGGCGGTAACAAATATGGTCTTGTGATTTTTTATGATTATTCTCGTTTCACTTGGGTATTCTTTTTAAAGGACAAAAGTGAAACACAAGGTACCCTAAAGAGGTTTCTAAGGAGGGCACAAAATGAATATAACCCCATCGATTGTAATAGGACTAAGCATATAGATATCCAACACCACTTCTTGAGAGATCATTCAATAAAAGGGGATATTGAAATTAGCTATGTTACAACCGATAAACAATTAGCCGATATTTCACCAAGCCCCTAGATGAGAAGAGGTTTTGTGAGCTTAGATGTGAGATGAACATTCTTGATTCATCCAATGTGGAGTAAAGCCTTGTACATCACTTGTGATGATTGCTTCTAGTTAATGCTTTAAATCAAAATGATTGGAAAATTATTGATTGTTTTTGTTTGAGAAAATGTTTGGTTTTTTTTATCTATGATCAATAGTTTAATCTTGTGAATGTTGTTCCTCTTGATTGATTCCTGTCCATTCACAAGAGAAAACTGTTCTCTCAAGCTCCTTCTCCTTCTGTTCCAAATTCTCATGGAACATCTGCCCATAACAGAACTTCCGTGATCAGTCCATGTGTTTGTTGATGAACTAATTCCAGACCCAATATCTTCTGACAGAACTTCCATCCATCACGCAACTTCCATCCTCAGTCCATCACCTTGTTCCCTCCTTAGTCCCGTTACTTCAACGCACCATGGAACCTCCATTTTACACGGATTTTCCGTCAAACACTTAGCAATTTTTTTCAAAAATTCTTACCCCTGATGGAACTTCCATCCCGTATGGAACTTCTATCGACCGTTAGTTTTTTAACCCTAGTCCAGCCCGAAACTTACCCCGTCAAATTCACATTCTCTTTTTTTTACTTCTCTCTCCTCTCCTCTCAAACACTAAGGGTGATTCAAGGGCGTTTTGGGGGCCTGTCCTAGGGCTCTCGTGGAGATTGCTAGGAGGTGTTCCTCCATTCATCAGACTTCCGTGAGTAACTTTCCTCATTGATTTCATCTCTAGTTGTTGATCTAGGGTTGAGCATGATCTTGTTATTCACTGATCCATTGATTCACTAGAGTCCCATTTGTTTCCAATGCCTAGAATAGTTCTCTTGCAACTAGTCTACATCACTCTTAAAGGACTTTAGCAAATTGGGGTAGATTCAAGTTTGGGAAGTTTTTCATGTGAGTATACAGACAATGATGGAACTTTCGTCGCTGACGGAACTTTCGTGTGTTGTAGAACCTCCGTCCCTGCCTGAGTGCACACATGTTAAATCTCTCAATTTTGACTTTGCTCATCCATCCTTTGTATCTCATTTCCTTATTATCTCATGCTTTCCAGCAACATGGCAAGGACTAAGAGGGCTGAGAATGCATCTGATAGTGATGGTGAAAGAGATGAGGAGATTTTCTCTCACTTCTCAAGAGAAGAAGAAGCTCCTCCGCCTCCAAGAAGGAAGAGAGGGACAATTGCCAAGAGAAGAGGAGCTGCACCTCAGACAATGAATGTACAACAAGGTGCTCCACTCCCTCAGCATAGAGCCAAAGAAAAACAAAAGGCCATTGTTGATGAAGCATCTCAAGATGAGGATTCAGATGATGATTTGCAGCATGTCAGTGACCTGAAGGTGCACATTCCGTTGTATATCGGAAGCCACAAGAGCATTGACTCAAAAAAGAATCCCAAAAAGCTGCAGGAAGGGAGATTGACTCATCCTATGGGCATTGGTAAGTAAGATGTTTGACCCCTCAATAAAAAGAAGAGAAAAAGGACTCAAAAGAAGCTTAGAATGATAGCTTTTTATATTTCTTGAGTCTAGAAATGTCGAACTATCAAGGGTGTTGAAAATGATCTTACATGCAAGGAATATGTGCTCAAGCAACCAAAAATTCCCTTGGAAGAAATCCCACAAAAAACTACCAAGAATCAAGTCCAAAAATGAGCCAACTTTTCTGTGTCTGAAGGAAGTTTTGTCGGCGAAGGAAGTTTTGTGATGGGAACACTTTTTCTGGACCAGTGGTTCCCAAGCTCGACAGAAGTTCCGTCTATGATGGAAATTCCGTCCTAGGAACACAGTTTCTCCACCAGTGGCTCTCTAACTCGATGGAAGTTCCATCCTAGGAACATTGTTTCTGCACCAGTGGCGCCTTGACATGACAGAAGTTCCATCCTTGATGGAACTTCTGTCCTGGGAACTCTTGTTCCGGATAGTGGCTCCCTGAGTTCAACGGAAGTTCTGTTCTCGACGGAAGTTATGTCCTTCTCTGTGCATTTCCACTCCAACGGCTCTTTTTGGACCTCCTCTATAAATACCCCTCTCCCACCCCGTGAGAGAGGATGCTGGTGCCTTTGCAAAATACACTCATTTCAGCTAGCTTCACACTCTTCACTTTTCCATTCCTCTAGTGATTCGAGCTCATTTGAGAGAGTGATTCTCCCATCCAAGCTAGAGAGCATCAAGCCAACCTCGAGCACATCCCTTGCAACCAAGTTCATTCTTCACTTGTTACTCTTGGGGATTTCATCCTCTATACTGGCTAGGTGTTGCCTGGTGAGCTCCCAAGAATTGTGGTGAGCCTTGGGAAGTTTGTGAAGGTCACAATTCGCCTCCGCAAGGAAAGAATCAAGAAGTGGAAAGCCAAACTTGATCTTAGTGATCGGTTGGTGAGGATTAGAGTTGAGAGAGACTTGGCTCTTTGTGAGCTCCTCAACAGAGATGTAGGAACCTCTTTGTGAGGAGTTCGAACTCTGGTAAACAAATCCTGTGTCTCTCTTGTCCTCGTTCGTGTTCTTGATCTTGTTCTTGTTATTCTTTCTCCCTTTGTTATTATTGCTCGATCTACTTGTACACTGCATTGTAAGCTAACCCCTGCAGGGATTTGATACATCAAGCATCTAGCTTCATCTCTATTCAAGTAAATTTGTGAGTAAACCTTTAAATTCTGCATTTCGTCTAGAGATTCACTGCTTACCATAGAAGTTCTACCAGTGACAGAAGTTCTATCGCCGAAGGAAGTTCTATCCTTGATTGAAGTTCCATGTTGAATCTAATTTGTTTGTGAAGTGAATTTCAGGGATTAAATTACAAGTTGCCTATTCACCCCCCCCCCCTCTAGTCAATGTTCACCCTCAAGCCACTTCTCCAAGCTCTTCACATGACACTCCCTCATCCACTCCAAGTTCTAGTTCCAAAAGGAGAAAGCATATGAGTGATTCCCCCACCTCACTAAGAATCCAAGATACTCATATCTCAAGAGAGCGAGCAATCCATGATGCACAAGATACTTCACCTAGAGCTCCTCCCACTAAAGAAGAACACCATCCTAGATCGAAGGCCATCAACAAGGATCACTCATGTGACTTGACCATTGGGAGTCCATCTCAAGGAGTTAGGACAAGGAGAAATCAATACAAGCCCAACTATGTGAGTGAAAAGAATGATGAGGAGGCAAATGTTACAATTGAGGACTTCTATTTCATCTCCATGATTGAGCCTACAACAATTGATGAAGCTATGGATGATCACAAATGGGTTATGGCCATGCAAGAAGAACTGAACAACTTCAAGAGATGCAAAGTATGAAAATTGGTTGAGAGGCTCAAGAATCATAATGTGGTTGGCACCAAGTGGGTCTTCAAGAACAAGCAGGATGAGAAAGGGGCACTTTTCAAGAACAAGGCTCGTCTAGTGGCCTTAAGCAAGCATCAAGGGCATGGTATGAACATTTGAGGAACTTCCTACTCAAGAATGGATTTACCATTTGAAGCATTGACAACACATTGTTCACAAGGCATGTTGGAAGGACCTCTTTATGTGTCAATTCTATGTGGATGATATCATCTATGGGTCATCCAATAGGAAGTTCAATGAAGAGTTCCGGGAGATGATGGCTAGTGAATTTTGAATGTCCATGATTGGAGAGTTGCATGTGTTCCTTGGTTTTAAAGTCAAACAATTGAGAAAAGGGAACTTCATCTATCAAGAGAAGTATACCAAGGATCTTCTCAAGAGATTCAACATGGAAAATTGCAAACCTTTGCACACACCTACGGTGGCAAGCAAATTCTTGGATGATGATGCAAAGGGTAAACCAGTGAACCCCAAGCTCTACAGATCAATGATTGGGTACTTGCTCTATCTCACTGCCTCAAGACCGGACATCATGTTTAGTGTTCTTGTGTGCACGCTATCAAGCAAATCCAAAGGAATATAACTTGAAGGTAGTGAAGAGGATTCTTAAATACCTCAAGTGCATAATTACCAAGGGACTATGGTATCCTAGAGGAACAAGCTTTGAGTTACTTGGGTATTCGGACTCGGACTTCATGGGATGCAAAGTGAAGAGAAAGAGTACATCGGGAGGTTGCCAATTTCTTGGAAGTTCTCTATTATCTTAGAGATCAAAGAAGCAAAAGTCGGTGGCTCTATCTACAGCCGAAGCAAAGTATATGGCGGCGGGAGTTTCTTGTGCACAACTTCTCTACATGAGGCAAACTCTCTTAGATTATGGCCTCAACTTCACTCAAATGCCATTATATTGTGATAGTGAAGTGGCAATCAAATGGCTTTCAAAACTAAAGATCATGGTCATGAAAAACATATTCATGTCAAGCATCATTTCATAAGAGACCATATTGCAAAGAAGGATATTGAGTTAGTGAGTGTGCGGAGTCATGAACAATTAGCGGATATCTTCACTAAGACACTCGACGAGAAGACCTTCAACAAGCTAAGGGGAGAACTCAATTTTCTCGACCTTTCAAACTTTACATTAGTAACCCTAAAGCTTGTCTCTTGTAAATATGCATAGCTTTGTTTGTTCTATTTGTTGTTTATGTCTTTGTTTTATGCTTGTTTCTCTTTGCTTGTAGGTCCACTTTGGAGCTCCTTGAGATAGCAATGGACATTGGTTAAGCTTGGTATGGTGGTTCATGGTGCGCCTAAGGCTTTGAAGAATGGTCCATTGTGAGTAAGCTCGAGAAGGGTACAACTCATTATTGAGCACTTTGGTTTGTAGCCTTTCTGTCTCTTTTTTTAGCATCACATCATGCATTTGTATACTTGTTGCATTCTTTGCATTCATGCATTTTGCATTGTGATACCTTACATGCTTCCAAACATGTTTCTAGGGGGGTTGCTTATTTACAATGTAAGTATATGACCCTCTAGATGATCACATAGTGATCTTTGTGCTTCATGCCTGGTGACACCAGAATTTGATCAGACCCGATGTCAGCGAAATAAGGATGGAGACGGCTGAACCAGAAGAGGACCAGCGGCCAATAGGAGGAAAAGTGGGCCCCTATGGGGTTATTTTGTGTTTTCTATTTGTTAGTTTGGATTTTATTTTAAACCTAGTCGGTTTGTTTAGGACTCTTGATCGAGTCGGCTCAGAACCTTTTGCATGAGGTTATAAATATGTAATAGGATCTGTAAAGAAAAACCAACACTTTCGTTCAATACAATTCGGCGCATCACCAACCTTTCCATCTCGATGAAACCCTTGTCTCGCGCGGGCTGCATCGGCTCCGATCTCGACGATAGACTTGGATTAGTCACCCTTGGTAATTCTGTCAATAACAACTAGTACTTTCTCATTGATTTGATATTCTAGTTGCTACCATTAGAATTGCTAGTTATCCGGTAATTAGATCTGTTTGATGCTTGTTCCATCAACTTTGGTTGTAATACTGTCTCGGTTGAGCCTGATCTATTACAATTTTAGTAGATTCCATAGGTGTTATTTAGATCTATTATTCGAGTCACTTTATTGATTTTATCTATAAATGTATCAGATCTAGCCATATTTACTGTGTTTCAAATACTGTCTCAATTAAGTTCGATCTGTTTGAATCAACGAGACTGCATTGAATTGACCTCTCATTGGGTCAGCAGGGAAAATTGACTGGCACGCCCCAGTTTCTTGTATTGAGCTTGCACTGGAGCTAAGTAGATCTCCCAGGTCATGCGTGAAGATTTTCATGTCAACACGCATTTTGGCACGCCCGATGGGACAAAGAACTTCAAAGCTTACATCATGTCTGGACTCGGAATGCCGCCAGATGAAGCGCTTCAAGCGAAGAACAATATTAGCTCAGATCTCAAGAATGAACATATGCTGCCTGTCAGCAAAGATGAGTTGAGTGATGATGCAAAAGCACAGGTTAATTAGAAAATAGATGAATATGAAAGTCTTCTGTTAGGGACCTTCAGCAAGACAAGGAACGACAAGAGCATCCAAAAGGGAAAGTTACCGGTTGTCATAGTGATTGAAGATGCAACAAAGGAGTCACCCGCTAATAAGCCAATGGAATTCATCAATGAAACAACTCTACATAACATGATTCATACAACTATACATCACGCACTAATTAACCAATCGCCTGTATTGGTGAATACACTGAGGAACTTGATCATTCAAACTATGGAGGGGTGTCTATATGAAGATTCAGCTTGTGGGCCGGTGTATTTTTGTATACCAGAAGGCGTTCCTTGGCCTACAAATAAAGCATCTACTTCGCAACAACAGGGTGAGAATACGTCAGAGCCTGTCTCAGGTTCATACCCATCGACCATTGAGGTTCCTCCAAGTCAGAAGAATGCTGATAGTGTTACAGGGGGGAGAACGCCTCAAAGGATAATACTGCAAAGGTCTACACCACAGACGCATCAACAGCATTACAGATAGGAGGTAGCGGATCCAAACATCACATACAGTACTGCGCCTACTGCTTAGTCGAGCATGTTTGGAATGCCATCATCGTCTTATTTACCAGGAGAGTTAGGAGGCCAACATACGGTTGTTAATTTTGGTTCACAGACAACCACTCAGATGCCATCATCTAATCCTACGATGACTTTTCTCAATGTTAATGTGTCGATCGATGACTGGGTAGTAAAGATTGCTGAGGTGATGAGAGAACAATTTGGTTTAAAGACAAAGCAACAGATGTATGTGTACGACCCCCATATCCTCCAAGCTATGATTTGATCCCTATACCGAGTTGATACAGACCTCCAGAATTCACTAAGTTCACTAGACAAGATAATATTGCTACAATTGAACACATCAGCCGATTTTCAGTGTAGTGTGGAGAAGCTGGTAATACCAAAGCATTGAAGATCAGGTTGTTTCTATTGTCCTTATCTAGATTGGCATTTTCTTGCTTTGCATCGTTGCCCCCGAATGCGGTCATTACTTGGGCCGATCTTGAACAGAAGTTCCATAAGTACTTCTTTGCCAAAACTAGAGAATTAAAGTTATCAGATTTGATTGCTGTGAGGCAGATGGCTGAGGAATCTAGGCATGACTATGTACAGAGATTCAAAGATGTACACAGCAAATGCTTTAGTCTACAATTAACCAACAATCAGATGGCAGAGATAGCATTCAATGGTTAAGTTGCACGTCTACGAGAAAAGTTTCCCTCGGTCGTGTTTGAAACGTTGTCCCAGTTAGTACAGAAGGTGTCTATTCAAGAGAACCTGGCTCAGGGTGCACGTTCGAGGCTGATTCAGGTCAATTATAATGATTATGGGTTTGATTCTAATGAAGAAGCTGATGAGGACATCACCATGCTGAATACGCGCATATCATGGCCGTCCCCAAGTTACAAGTCGTCACCAACTCGGTCGCCGTGTTCCTCTCGAATTCAGCCGACACCCCTTCACAATTTTGATGATATCTCCCACATCCGATGTCCAAACGAGGCGTTCTTTGATGCGTTGGAAAGGGGACGACGACGCCGTCGTTTTGGTTCTGGTCCTAGCTCGAGAAGGGTCGTGAGTCATAATATGTGACCATGACAAGGTACTGTACCACCTATTTTGGGCCAACTTGGCCGTGTATCGTGTCAGGCCTTAAGCCCATGTTGTGGGCACCCCCCCCTGGTCGCCCCTAACCCTAGGACGTCTTTGTTTCCTACATAAACTCAGTAGCCACCGTCTTTTAGTTTTGGGTTTTGTTTAGTTCAGTTTTCCAGAGAGAAACTTGATCGAATTATTGTAACTGTGGCAACAAGTCCTTTTACAGTAATCCAGGGCCCCTGTTCTTGTTCTACACCACTGTGGCGATTAGTCCTTTTGTGTTTAGAGCTTGAACCTTTTCTTGTGATTTGCTTCATCCATATTTGCAATTTTAGATTGCGTGTTTATCCTCTCTTGCTTGTGTTCTCGATTTCGCTTGCAGGAACAATCAAGTTGTGCTTGGTGTAACGGTTGCGGGGTTGGATCGTGTCTGATTCAAGCCGGGTCGTCGACGCTGAGTTCCCCAAATTCGAGTTTATCCCCTTACCTCTCGGAAGATCGGGCCATATCTACATCAGAAGCTGTTCAAGTCGATATGGTAGAGTGGACTAGAAACAAGAATGTGTTGTTGTGCCGATGGGTAAAACAGAAATAGCCTAAAGAAAAAATATGATTTTGATATCACCAAAGCCGACAAGATATTTGATATGCTATTGCAAGAAAAACATATTCAGTTGTCGTCCACATGTGATTCCTCCTACCGAAGAATTGAAGAAGATGGCATAATTCTCCTTCTCATAGAACTAATGATTGCAAGGTATTCAGGAGGAAAATTCAGATGGCAATTGAGCAAGACAAGACCAAGTTTACTAAAAGTACCATGAAGATCGATGGGCATCGTTTCCCTATGAATGTCAACATGGCTGGCATCGATAATGTAGAAGCCTTTATAAAAAGATATCAGAAGAAGAGGGAAAGAGAGGTGAAGGAGTCACAAGTTGATCCGCATTGGGGTTGTCCATTCTTTCAGTATTGCTGGGATCATAATATGAAGTTGCCTTCAATCCATAATTGTTCTGGATGCAGTAAGCATATAAGTCAAATGTACAGGGAAGCTCCAGATGCTCGTCGATGCTCGTATCAATGGGATGAAGTTAGAAAGTTGATGGCAGGTTCAGTTGATGGATATGAGAGGGTATCTACGTTTGATCGACTTGGATCTAAAGCTAAATTTGATAAAGAAGTTGATGAGGGATTGCAAGAAGGTCAAGAACAAGCTGATCAGTGGTGTCCTTCTGGTGCCTTCTCTAAAAGTCAGAAGCGCAGAATACAAAGGATGTGTTGCAGACAGATAAGGGCTGGTAAGTACTATTATGATGAAGAAGATGATCAACTGCCTAAAAAGTTTAGAGCCCAAAGGTGAAGTCACAGGAACAGACAACAAGCACTTCTGTGAATATGGTGATTATTTTGCCTCAAGAATTTATGGCTGCAGAAGAAGAATTGTTTGCTGATAGAGAAAGCGAGCCGCAACTTACATTTGATACTCAGCAAGTAGTGTTTGATAAACCAGATGAGTCTAAACATCGGTACTTGAAGGCATTGTACCTAAAGGGTTTTGTCAATGGGATGCCGATAGGGAAGATGATGGTTGATGGAGGTGCTGCAGTGAATGTTATGCCAATTACTACTGTCAAAAAATTGGAAAAGACTAAAGATGATCTAATTGATACAAATATGATTCTGAGAGATTATGGTGGTTGTACTGCAACAGCCAAAGGAGTCTTGAATATAGAGCTTATAATCAGCAGTAAGACTTTGTTGGTTACCTTCTTTGTGATCGATGGAAAGGGGACCTACAGCCTTCTGCTGGGGTGTGATTGGATACATGCTAATTGTTGTGTTCCATCGACAATGCATCAATCTCTGGCTCAGTGGAACGGCGATCAGGTAGAGGTAATCTCGGCCGATGAAACCGTCAATGTAGCATTCACTGATTTAGTTCCATGGCATGTAGATGATATGGAGTGTCTTTCTGGCAAGACCTAAGACGGAGAATACGTCAAGATCACTACACAGGGTCTTGAAGTAGTGGACCAATCAAATTCTAAACTTTTTCTCTGATAGGCACCCAATGGAATTTGCAGAAGATGGAAAGCTAGGGAAGGGATTTATGTCGGCCGATGAACTTCAAGAAATCGATATAGGAGATGGTGATAAGCCAAGGCCGACATTTCAGTAAAAATTGGATGAAAATTTTAAAGTTGAATTAATAAAATTGTTGAAAGAGTATCGGGATTATTTTGTGTGAGATTATTCCGAGATGCCAAGTTTAAGCCGGTCCATAGTTGAGCATCAGCTGCCCATCAAACCTTGATATCGACCTTATAAGCAACCTCCATGAAAGATTGATCCAAAGATTTATGATGGTATCAAGGCTGAAATTACCAAATTATATGATGCAAAGTTTATTAGGCCTGCCTGATATCCAGAGTGGGTTTCAAACATTGTGCCTATTTTCAAAAAATGTGGGAAGTTAAGAGTGTGTATCGACTTTCGTCCATTGAACAGAGCTACTCCGAAATAAGATTGTAGATAGTAGATCTTCTAGTTGATGCAGCAGCAGGACATAAGATTGTTAGTTTTATGGATGGCAATGCTAGATATAATTAAATTTTTATGGCAGAAGAAGATATACTGAAGACCGCTTTCAGGTGTCCGGGAGCAATCGGGTTGTATGAGTGGGTGGTCATGACATTTGGGTTCAAGAATGTTGGAGCCACGTATCAGAGGGCCATGAATTACATATTGCATGATTTGATCGGCAGGTTGGTGGAAACTTATATTGATGATGTGGTAGTTAAATCTAAGAAGATAGAAGATCATATATCCGATTTGCGGGAAGTACTAGAAAGGACTAGAAAAAATGGTTTGAAGATGAATCCAAAGAAATATGCTTTCAGTGTGTCGGCTGGATAGTTTCTGAGTTTTATTGTACATGAAAGAGGGATCAAAATTAGGCCAATGAGCATGAAAGCCACTAATGATATCGAGCCACCAGTCAATAAGACGGAGCTGCAGCCTTTGAGTGGCTAAGTGAATTTCATCAGGAGGTTTATTTCAAATTCATCTGGGAAGCTTGATGTGTTTACCCCACTGTTAAAATTAAAGGCCGGTCAAAGGTTTGTTTGGGAACCAGAACATCAGAAAGTTTTAGAAGATATTAAGAAGTATTTGGTTTCTCTACCTGAATTGGTGCCACCAAGAGAAGGGCTGTCTTTCAAGCTTTATCTTACCAGCTGACAAGAAGTCGATCGATTTAACATTGATTGAAGAACAAGACAGTAAAGAAAAGGTCATATTTTACTTGAGCCAAAGGCTGACTGATGCTGAAACCAGGTACAATGAGATTGAGAAATTATGTCTGTGCTTATATTTCTCATGTGTAAAATTAAGACACTATCTATTATCGAATGAATGTGTGGTGGTGTGCAAAGCCAATGTTATCAAATACATGTTGTCAGCTCCTATTTTGAAAGGGATGATTGGTAAGTGGATGCTCGCTTTGGCCGAATATGATCTTACTTATGAGTCTGCTAAAGTTGTTAAGGGTCAAATGTTGGCTGACTTGGTAGTTGAGCACGGCGGATCTAAGGTGTCGATGGTGGAGTTGGTTATTATTCTTTGATGGATCTGTTTGCAAGAATATTTGTGGTATTGGGCTCGTGATTATATCACCTCAGGGGGCCAGGTTTGAGTTTGCATTCACTATCAAGGTATTGACTAATAATAAGACTGAATATAGAGCTGTGCTTAAGGGATTACGGGAATTAAAAGAAGCTGGAGTCGATTATGTTGAAGTCATGGGAGATTCGTTACTGGTACTCGGGCAATTAGCAGGGGAGTTTGAATGCAAGGATGATGTACTGAGGATGTTTTATACCGAGTGTCAAGACATGCTATACCACTTCAGGGCAGTAAGATTCAAGCATATCCCAAGAGAGCAGAATATGGAAGCCAAAGATCTGGCACAAAAAGCATTGGGCTATCAACTGAATGATGGTGGAGTAATTGTTGATGTGGCTGATGTCGATGAAGAAGATTAGAGATCCGGTATTATTTAGTATCTTAGGGATCCAACTCAATGAGTGCCTCGGAAGATTTGATATATGGCTTTGAGGTATGTTTTGTTAGAAGAAAAACTTTATTACCGAATGATTGATGGTGTATTATTAAGATGTTTGAATCAAGAAGAAGCCAAGGTGGTGATGTGTGAAGTTCATGAGGGCATATATGGTACACATCAATCGGCTCATAAAATGAGATGGTTGTTGAAGAAGACTGGATACTATTGGCCGAATACGTTACAAGATTTCTTTGAGTATTATAAAGGTTGTCAAGATTGCCAGAAATTTGGAGCAATACAGAGAGCACTGGCTTCAGTGATGAATCTGGATCACAAAGCATGTGAAGGTCAACTAGTGATCAAACCGGCTCTAATACCAATTGAAGGACCGAGAAGGTGACCAGAGGGGGGGTGAATGGGAGCCAATCAAAATTCTCCAAGAGAACTTGGCCTATATCCCAAAACAACACAAGCCAACCTCTGAACCGATCACCAAGAGTACACACACCAATTAGTGGTGTACTAGCCTAGGAGTGATCAATCACAGCAAGAACCACAGCAGAAACAAAAAGGAAACAACAAAGACTCAAGATAGTCAAAAACCTCACAAACTACACCTTATTGAACCACCACCGGCAGTGCCAATCAGGACCATCGGCAGTGGCGGTTGGCCCGCACCGGCACTTAGTCAAAAACCTCACAAACTACACCTTATTGAACCACCACCGGCAGTGCCAATCAGGACCATCGGCAGTGGCGGTTGGCCCCATCGGCAGTGCCGGTGCGGGGTTCTGAGACCCACCGGTAGTGCGGGTCCTGGTCGTCGGCAGTGCTGATCGACCCCAACAGAATAGCAGAAACTTTCGGGAATTTGGCAAATCTTCTCCAAAACCTAACTAAACGAACTCCAAATGATGTGATTTTTGGACCAGTGAATCATCATCACATCACTACCCTAATCCTAGAAAATCATCTCAATTGGCTCAAGGAATCATCCCAAATTTTAGATCTTGTGCCAAGAACACCAAAAAGGGGAAACTTGAGAAATCCTTCAAATCCAAAGTGCTAGATCTATTGATTCGGTCAAGGATCCATAGAGGATTGTTCTAGCTCATCCTAGCAACAAGTTTCTCAAGAAATACGAGCCAAAAACTCGCCCAAAAATGAGATTGAAAATCACCACGAAAATAGCTCCGAAAAAAAGAAAAAGGAAATTTCGGGACTCAAGTGAAGAGGGAAATCTTGAGCACGAAAATACTTCTCATATCATAGAAAGGTACATGAAGTCCTCTCCTAGCACTTTGACTAGAGTCCTAACACAAGGCTAATGGAGAGAGAGGCACCTCTCCCACTAGCCACACCTCTCCTTATATAGGCCTAAGGTCTATTGTCCACATGACCACTCTACCCTGGATTCCCGCATTTCAACTCAAACACCAAATCCGCTCAAGTCAATTATTCATCACAAATATAGCAAACCATGGTACATATCCACATGGTTTCTGAATCTCTCCCTTGATGAGTATATTGACAACACCAAATGCACAAAGATTAGAGATTGAAATGCGAAGCTGAATAAGCACATCCAAATGGCCAAACCCAAAGAAAAAGTGAAAACAAGCCATCTAGCAAAGTAGGGATTACAAAACCAAGAGTTGGCAGAGAAAGCGACTTGAGATGCAAAGAATGTGAAAAGCGCAAGAAAACGCTCAAGATCATGATATGCTCCCTCTTAAGTTGTGGTAGGTCTCATGTAGTGCAAAATGGATCATATGAGTTTGTTCGAATTATTTGTGTATGACCCCAAAATTTTCTCCACCTTTGGCAATGAACTTATCAAAGAAGCAAAAGAACAAGCAAACATGCAATGCATGAAAATGCAAACCTAAGGAGCTTCAACAATTATGCAAACAAGCATTTAACTTTGCTAACCATAACCATAGTGCCATGAAGTATAAAAGAAATAGCTCCCAATCATGCAAAGATCAAAAATAGATAGCAAGGCATAAACACCATGAGCTATACAAGCTAAGCAGAAAGATTGACTAGCTTAGATAGAATCAAAGTTGCTTATCATGTGCAAAACTGCCACCACATGTGTAAGTACTCTCATCCAAGGCAAAACAAGCACCAAGTGAATCATAAGAATCTAGCCAGTTTCAATCTCAACGAGGGCAACAAGCATTCGCAGAAAATGAGCTCTACAAACGCTCACATATACAACAGAGACTTAGTTGATCAAGTGATTATTGTTTATCCTCATGTGTCCTCTTATCCATACGGAGGGTCGCACGACTGGGTACGGCAAACACCCCGAGGCTTCAAGTAATAATGTTTGGATATAGCATTATGAGTAATTCTTGATCAAAGCACTTAGCCACACCTCTCCTTATATAGGCCTAAGGTCTATTGTCCACATGACCACTCTACCCTTGACCTACATAACACACCCACCTACCACCAGGGGCATAACCGTCCATCTTTCACCTCATCGCCCGAATGCCATCGAACGCTTCACGTCTTTGCTTCATCTTGAAGCAAGCTCCATGATGGTGCCACGTGCACTACCAACCACCGCCACCGGTTTTGAGGCACACTTCTCAAACCTTCTTGCACACTTCTCAAAGTGCAACTTCTCGATGTCGACGCGTGTCACCTTGTCCCGTGATCCTAACCACCGGCAAGTCTCTCCTAGTCCCTGTCCATCGGGCCCCCTTGTCACTTGCACCGGCATCCCATTCGCCTTGACTTGGTCAACACGCCGTCTTCATCACCACCACGGTTTGGAGGCTCAACCGCAAAACCGTCCGTGCTTCCTGCCTCTCCACGTGTACGGTGTGGATCACCCTTGACTTCACCCGGCATCCTGATCGTCTGGCCCCAAGTCCCATACTTGTGCGCGATCCTGTCGCCATTGATCGCCAAGTTGACTCCAGTGACCTACACATCATGAGACAAGCAAACACATTTCCCATCTCCTGCAATATCACCAATATCTCCACCAACTCTAGTTAGTCATAACCATGATATGCAAACCCATTCAATCCTTGGATTCCCGCATTTCAACTCAAACACCAAATCCACTCAAGTCAATTACTCATCACAAATATAGCAAACCATGATACATATCCACATGGTTTCTCACATCTCCTTATTATGCTCAAGCCAATGGTCAAGCAGAAGCATCCAACAAGAGTTTGATTAAGTTGATTAAAAGGAAGATGGATGAATAGCTCAAGAAGTGGCACACGATATTGGCTGAGTCTTTATGGGCGTACAGGATGGCTTGTCATGGGGCAATTAAAGTGCCACCTTATAAGCTGGTTTATGGGCATGAGGCAGTTTTGCCATGGGAAACAAATCTAGTTTCTAGACGGATGGAGATGCAAGATCAGTTATCAGCCGATGATTATGGACAAGTTATGTTAGATGAATTAGAAGATGTCATACAACATCGGATGAAGGCCCTAGAAAAAATTAAAGAAAATAAAGCCCGTGTTTCTAGGTTTTATAATAAAAAGGTGGTACCTAAGAGTTTTTTAGAAGGGGATCTTGTCTAGAAGATGGTTATGCCCATCAGCCTAGAGATCATTGTTTTTGAAAATGGTCACCAACGTGGGAGGGTCCATTCAAGGCGAGCCGATGTGCGCCAGGCAACACGTATTTCTTACAAGGTCTGGACGGAGAGGAGTTTGGAAGAGCAATTAATGGAAAGTATTTGAAAAGGTATCGTCCGAGTGTTTGGATTGACTCATGATTTTGTTACTGATCAATAGCCGATATTTTGACGTATTGTGCTTAAGTGGCGGGAGCCGATGATGTGGCATCGACTTAAGATGGCTGATATTGGGAATATCGCCCTTAGCAGAACACTTATATGGGGGGCAATACATGTAAGTCTGCAGCTTTTGCTTTAACCCAAATTGTTCTCACATTACCTCAGTAATCTTCGCTGCCCAGTCATCGATCAAAACATTGACATTTGGAGTAGTCCATGTAAGACCAGATGCTGACATTTGTGAGGCTGTCTGTGAACCATGGTTAGCAATTGTATGCCGGCCTCCTAACTCCCTGGCGGCGCAGACAATGATGGCATCCTGAACATGCTCGACACTACGTTCAGTGTTGTATCATATGTCACATTTGGTTCTGACGTCTCCTGCCTATAGTGTTGTGATTGCATTTGTGGTGATGCTCTCTATAGAATAATCGAGGGACCAAAGCCAGGTGATCTCCTTGTGGTGCCATCATTGGTATTCTTTGGAGGTGGAGTGGCACTTTCTGGCGCTGGCCCCGGGCTTGTTGTAGGAATCGTAGTACTGGTACTGGGCAGTTGTTGCTCGGGTCCTTCAATTGCTTACTGAGGAATGTTCCCATGAACACCAAAATACATTGGCCCATGTGCTGGATCATCATATATGCAATGCTCCACCATTTGAATGATAGAAGCCCTCAAAGTATGAACCAATACTAGTAACTGGTTAATTAATGCATGGTGTTTGGTTGTATGGATCATGTTGTTTAGTGTAGCCTAATCAATTAGTTCTCTTGCCTTGTTAACCAGCTGCTTTTTTGATTCATCCGTGATGATGAATGGCTCTAGCAGATCTCCATTATGTATGATGCCATGTCTAGTCTTGTTGAACTTTCCCAACAGGAGACTTTCATACTATGCAACTCTTTCTTCAATATGCGCCTTCAGATCATCACTTAATTCGTCTTTCCCCACAGACATCACATTCTCTCCCTTCAAATCTCCACTAACATCGTACTTTGGCGGAGTATTTTCAGGGAGCTTAGGATCTTTTGGCATTCCAGACACGATGTAGGTCTTGAAGTTCGTTGTCCCACCGAGCGTGCCAAAAAGCATGTTGACGTGAAAATCACCATGCGTGACCTGAGAGATTTTCTTAACTCTAGTGCAGTCTCAAGACAAAGAAACCAGGGTGTGGCCGTCGATTTTTCCTCCAAATTGATAAAGAAACAAACAGTTAAATTCCATGGGACACCGGCCCAGGACAGGCCGATGAAGAAAGCCGATAATCACTGTTAGTGAAAACCAGCTGATGGTTATAAGCAACAAAAATGTTGAAAAAGTAAACTAATCGACTGATTCGTATCGGCTTATCGGCAATTCAATAAACAAATATCAAGTGCTGAATAAATACTGCCGACAAGAATTAAATCGATAGAGCAAAGTTGATAGATCTATAATCAGATACACCAAACTTGCTCTGTTTATGCCGAAAAGTTGATAGGCCAGAGTCGATAGAAGTACAATAATCATGCAAAGACTCTTCCTGTCGATAGTGTTAAGTCGATAGATATAATAGATGGGATTGCAAATATGCCTCAAAATCATAGATCTAATCTTATCGAATAAGGGGGCAATCGACTTCTATGGGTGTGATGATAAGCAATTAAGACGCTGATAAGTCGATCAAACCGTGATAACATGTCGGCTAAATGTCCCAAAAAAAATCCTATCGACTTTACACATGACTAGTCCGTACCTAGTCCTATCGATTCAGCGAGAGGTCAAAATTGATGCAGCCTCACTGGCTCAAGCAGATTGAACTTACGGGTAAAATCGATAGAATGACTTAAATAACAGATCTATATTAAACTTATAAAACCTCCTAGAAGTCACAATAGATCAAACCTTACCAAGACAGTATTGCAAGTCGAAATGGATAATGTAAACATAAGAAAGATCTAATTGCCGAATAACTAGAAATTCTGAAGATAATAACTAGAATATCATATCAATGAGAAAGTACTAGTTGAAAATGATAGAATTACTGAGGGTGACTAATCCAAGTCTCTCGCCGAGATCGGAGCCGATGTAGCCCACACGAGACGAGGATGTCGTGAGAAAAGGTTTGGCGATGCACTAATTGTATTGAACAAAAGTGTTGTTTTTTTTGTACATAGCCTATTACATATTTGTAGCCCCGTGCAAGGGATTCTGACCCGACTTGGTTAGGACGCTTAAAGAAAACAACTAGATTTATTTCTAAATAAACTCTAAATAAAACCAGAAAGGGATAAAATAACCCTACTGGGCCCACTTTATTCCTTTCGGCCATTGAGCTTTGCTGACTTCGGTGGGCTTCAACTCTCCACCTCTGACCAATGGGACCGGTCCAAATTCCGGTGCCAACAATTGCAAACTGAAACACTTGCAAAAACTCACCAGCCTATTGTCTCATAGCAATCATGTCTGATATCCTCATCTCTCTTGTTTCAACGAAGAAATACTTATGAAATTTTTGTTTGAGATCGACCCAAGTGATAATGGAATTTGAGGGCAATGATGCGAACCATGAAAAAGCCAATCTAGTCAAGGATTGAGGAAAAAACCTGATTTTCAGCGCTTCAGTAGCACCCGCGTCTCCGTATAGCACTGAAAACCAGCTGATATGTTCAACAGTGGTAGCATTATCCTGTCCAGTAAACTTGGTGAACTCTAGTGGCCTGTATCAGCTTGGCATAGGAATCAAATCATAACTAGGATGAAGGACCAAGAAAGCGACCAGAGGAGGGGGGGTGAATGGGAGCCAATCAAAATTCTCCAAGAGAACTTGGCCTATATTCCAAAAACAACCCAAGCCAACCTCTGAACCGATCAACAAGACTACACACACCAACTCATAGTGTACTAGTCCTAGGAGTGATCAAGCACAGCAAACAAACACAGTGGAAATAACAAGAAACAACAGAGACTCGAGATAGTTGAAAACCTCACAAAACTGTACCTTCTGGACCACCATCGGCAGTGCCAAACAGGGACATCGGCAGTGTTGGTTCGCCCTATCGCCAGTGCTGATGAGACCCATTGGCAGTGCCGGTGCGGGGTTTTGCAACCCACCGGCAGTGTCGATCGACCCTGACAGAACAGGAAAAACTTTTGGGATTTTGGCAAATCTTCTCCAAAACCTAATCAAACGAAGTCCAAATGATGCAATTTTTTAATCAGTGAATCCTTAGCACATCACGACCCTATTACTAGAAGGTTAACTCAATTGGCTCAAGAAATCATCAGGAATATCAGGTCTTGTGCCAAGAACACCAAAAAGGGCAAACTTGAGAAATCCTTCAAATTGAAGGTGCTAGAGCTATGGATTTGGTCAAGGACCTATGAAGGATTCTTCTAGCTCTTCATAGCAACAAGTTCCTCAAGAAATCCGCCCCAAAAACTCATGCAAAAGGAGATCAAACATTCCCATGAAAATATCTCTGAAAAAATGGAAAAAGAAAAATTCGGGATTTAGGGAGAGAGGAAAATCTTGAGCACGAAAATAAATCTCATGTCATGGAAACATGCTTACAAGATCCATCGATACAAGGTACTTGAATGAAGTCCTAACACAAGGCTAATGGGGAGAGAGACACCTCTTCCACTAGCCTTACCTCTCCTTATATAGGCCAAGGGTCTATTATCCACATGACCACTCTATCCTTGACCTACATAACACACCCACCAACCACCGTGGGCATAACCGTCCATCTTTCACCTCATCACCCAAATGCCATCGAACGCTTCATGTCTTTGCTTCACCTCAAAGCAAGCTCCATGATGGGGCCACATGCACCACCAACCACCGCCACCGGTTTTGAGGCCCAAATCGGAAAACCGCCTTGCATGCTTCTCAAAGCGCGACTTCTCGATGTCAACATGTGTCACCTTGTCCCACGATCCTGACCACCGGAAATTCTCTCCCAGTCCCTATCCATCAGGTCCTCTTGTCACTTGCATCGGCATCCAGTTCGCCTTGACTTGGTCTACACGCCATCTTTATCACGACCATGGTTTTGTAGCTCAACCGCGAAACCGTCTGTTCTTCTTGCCTCTCCACGTGTATGGTGTGGATCACCCTTGACTTCACCCGGCATCCCGATCGCTCGGCCCCAAGTCCCCTACTTGTGCCCGATCCTCTCGTTGTTGACCAACAAGTCGACTCCAGTGACCTACACATCATGAGACAAGAAAACACATTTCCCAACTCCTGCAATATCATCAATACCTCCACCAACTCCGGTTAGTCGAAACCATAATCATGCACACACATATGCAATCCCTGGATTCTGGCATTTCAATTCAAACATTAAATCTGCTCAAGTCAATTACTCATCACATATGTTGCAAACCATGGCACATATCCACATGGTTTCTCAATCTCCCACTTGATGAGTACATTGACAAACTCAAATGCACAAGATTAGATAGTGAAATGCACAACCAGATAGACTCATCGAAATGGCCAATCCAAAGAAAAGGTGATAACAAGCCATCTAGCAAAGTAGGGATCACAAAACCAAGAGTTGGCAAAGAAAATGACTTGAGACGAAAAGAATGTGAAAAGTGCAAGAAAACGCTCAAGATCATGGTATGCTCCCCCTCAACTTGTGGTAGGTTTCATGTAGTGCAAATGGATCATTTTAAGTTTCTTAGCATAATTTGTGCATGACCCAATATTTTCTCCCCCTTTGTCAATGAAGTCATCAAAGAACAAGAAAACATGCAAAACATGAAAATGCAAACCTAAGAAGCTTCAACAATTATGCAAAGAAGCATTTAACTTTGCTAACCATAAACATAGAGCCATGAAGTGTAAAAACAATAGCTCACAATCATACGAAGATCAAAAATATATAGCAAGGCATAAACACCAAGAGCTATACAAGCTAAGCAGAAGGATTGACTAGCTTAGATAGAATCAAATTTGCTTATCATGAGAAAATATTCCACCACATGTGTAAGTACTCCCATCCAAGGTAAAACAAGCATCAAGTGAATCATAAGAATCTAGCCAGTTTCAATCTCAACTAGGGCAACAAGCATTCACAGAATGTGAGCTTCACAAATTCTCACATATGTAACAGAGACTCAATTGATCAAGTGTTTATTCTTTATCCTCATGTGTCCTCTTATCTATACGGAGGGTCTCACGACTGGGTACGGCAAGCACCCCGAGGCCTCAAGTCATAATGTTTGGATTTAGCATTTTAGAATTATTCTTGATCAAAAGCACTTAGCAGATTATCCATGGTTTATTCACAAGACAAAAGAACATGCCTTTGCGGTAAAAGGAACACACGTTCCCACAATGTCCCATCATGAGCTAAAAATTTGTAAAGACTTCCATTTCACAAACACATGGTGCCAAAGCCAAGATATCCTCTAGACTAGCCTCAATGCAAGTTTCAACAAGGATAAAAGCAATGATACACATGGTGAGCAAGTTTTAGGAAGATTTGTTCATAAGGTTCACAAGAAGCTAAGTTTACCTTTAAGATTAGCAAGTTGCTCACATGAGTCTATAACAGGCCATCTAGAAAATCTAAGCATGAGAGATTACCATCACATCCACACAACTTAGCTCAAGCTCAATCATAGCAAAGAGAAATGCAAGAAAGCATAAGAATCAAAGCTCATCTACCAATGCATATATTACATATGAGATGCAATGCATAAAAGGTAAGATACATATATACAAGTGAACACCAACTCCCCCTCAAATGATGCCATAAGGATGACACACACCAAGTTCCCCTCGAAGAAAAGCATGTCTAGTAGCATCTAGGGGCTTCGTGAGGATATCAGCTAGTTGGTTTCTGGTGTCGATATATTTGAGCTCAACAGCCCCCTTCTCAACATTGTCTGTCAGGAAGTGGAATCGCACATTGATGTGTTTGACCTTACCATGTTGGATTGGATTTTTGACTAAGCATACGGCACTAGAGTTACCGCACATGAGTGGAACACTCTTAAAGGTTAACCCATAGTCCTTCATGGTAGATACAACCCATAGTGTTTGTGAGCTGCAGCTAGCAGCAGCTACATACTCAGCCTTTGTGGTGGATTAGGCTACACTCAACTGCTTACGAGAAGACCAATAGATCAAAGAAGTACCCAAAAAATGGCAAGTACCAGAAGTGCTCTTCCTATCAATTCTACACCTAGCAAATCCGCATCCAAATACCCAATGAGATCAAGAGATAAAGATGCAGAGTACCAAAGACCAAACTCAAGGGTGTATTTGAGATACCTGAAGATGCGCTTGACAGCCTTGTGATGAGTTACCCTTAGGGAAGCTTGAAAGCGAGCACAAAGACACACCGCAAAGTGTATGTTAGGTCTTGTCGCTGTCAGGTACAAGAGGGAGCCAATCATGCTCCTGTACTCCCTTTGGTCCACCACTTCATAGTCTTCATCAGGGTCAAGTGCTGTTGTAGTGGACATTGGTGTAGGCAACGTCTTCACATTGACCATGTTGAACTTCTTCAGGAGATCCTTCATGTACTTGGCTTGATGTATGAAAGTGCCTTGCTTGCACTACTTGGTTTGAAGCCCAAGAAAAAAGGTGAGCTCGCCCATCATTGACATCTAAAATTCACTTTCCATGGCTTCCTGAAATATGGACAAAAGAACATGAGAGGAACCACCAAAGATTATATCATCCACGTAAATCTGAACCATCAGAAAGTCATTGCCATGCTTAAGAGTGACCAAGGTTTTGTCAACAACCCCATGACATACTCACGCTCTAGCAAGAAAGTCTTAAGCCTAGCATACCATGCCCTTGGTGCTTGCTTTACCCTGTACTTTTTCACCCTAATATTTTACAATTAATCCCTGTACTTTTTTAAATTACATTTTTGTCCCTCAAATTTTCATAAATTATATTTTACATGTATATCTTACAGTTTAGTCCTTATATTTTCCTAAAATTACTTTTAGGCCATTTAACTTATTTATTTTTACGTTTTAACTCTTGAAACTTCAAATATTCATAACTTTTCAACCGTTGTTCCGATTTGGGAAATTCTTTCACCAAAGCAATTGTAGTGTTAAATATTATCTAGATGTACCATTTTATAATATTTTGCTAATTTATTATTTTTAACTCTAGAACTTCAAACCTTCATAACTTTTTACTCGTAACTCGGATTAAGGCGATTCTTGCGCTCACGCGATCGTAGCAGCACATACTTTCTCGTAGTAGTGTTTTCATTGTTGTTTGTTACTGTGTGGTGTGTTGTTTCTTAGTGTGTTTGTATGCTTGTGTTTCCGGTGTGACGTTGAGTAGACGAACCGCTGTTAGAGAACTTCTAGGATCTCCATCTTGAAGACTTTGAGCAGCAGCAAAGGGAACCAGGCAAGTGTCCTTGATGCATATTGAACCTATGTTTTACATTCTCTCTATCTCTATGCATGCTTGTTAATATTGAATCCCATGTGTCATATCCTGTTCCATATTATTCCTTGTCGCCTGGGTTCTGGTGTAGCATATTAGTGAGGGTACGTAATGCTTAGTTTGCTATGTCGGGAATGGAAGTGTCTAATGTTAATCTTGAATAATGGTTCACTTGAACATAATGATCATGAGGGATGGGTAATCCTTTTTAGCAACATGGAACCTAGGGTGATCCAAGCAGGAGGATGATGATGATGGTGCGGGTATGCACATGTACTCAATATAGTACTGTGGGATTGTGGTGGTACCTGCTTGGGATCATAAGGGTAGGTTCGTGGAACGTGTAACCATGAAAACCGCACAAAGCATAGGTTTGATATGGGTAGGCTCGGTTCAGTACCAAGATATCTTCCCAGTTTTACGGGCAGTCGAGGGAGGAGGATGGGATGGTTTACTCTCGGACTCAGGTGATGAATAGTTTACTCCTAGCCATGGCACCAGAGGGGGCTTCTGTAGGAATAGTTTAATTTTGCAGCAGTGAAACCTTAGCGTGGATTGTTTGCAAGCTAGGAAGCTCTTTGAAAGACCTTGTGGTGATCTCTTGGCCTCACACCTACGGTAGTTTGATTTGGGCAACATGGAGACTTTAGTCACTGACGGGTGACAGAATCACCAACCTATGGATAAAGTTGTGCAACCTCTATAGAGTGTAAAACTGTTATAACAGATGTGCTCATGGTCATGAGCGGCATGGATCTTTCACACGATTAGTGGGTTGATTATGGGTGAACTTAGTGGGTAGCCAAGTTTGGTTTTGGTGGTTTAACCCATGGTTTGCTACAGGCGGTGTAACCTATAGTGTGGTTTCTTATGGGCGGTTCAACCAATGGTTGGCTATAGGTGGTGTAACCTGTAGTGTTGGATAGATGAGATAACTTGGGAGAACTTTTCACTTAGTAAATAGGAGTGCTATTCAGATGGTCTTAGGTGTAGTGCTCATTTATGCAAATGAACCATTGTGTTAGCCTTTCTTCTATTAAGCTTGCATGTCATATTTTCCCCCACTTGCTGAGTACGGCATGTGCTCACCCTTGCTATTTCCCTTTGTTGTTGTACTATAAACTACTACTCAGAAGATGGAGATATGGACTACAATGATGAAGACTACTACTAGGAGAGCGTGCCCCCGGTCGATTATCTATGGTGTTATGGTGTCGTCTGCTGTTATTCTACGAGAGAGTCGTACTTAGTGTTTAAAGACAATTATTCATATAATAATGGTACACTTTAATAATGACATTGGTCATATTGTTATTCACTTTACTGTCAATATCTGTGAAACTTGTTTCTGGGCACACATATGATAAGCACATGGTTTTGTCCTTAAAACTGGGTGTGACAGTCCTCTTCTACAAACATGATCTCCTCCATCTCCTTGGTACCTGCAGTCTCAATCACATTGCTTGCATAAGTGTTTGATTCATCAAAGGTTACATCATAGGACTCTACGATGGTGCTAGTCTCCAAATTCAAAACTCTGTAGGAATAACCATGAAGAGAGTAACCAAGAAAGATGCCATCAGAAGATCTTGACTCAAACTTATCAACATTTCCACGCTTGAGAATGAAGCACTTGCAGCCAAAAGCACGCAAATGATAAATAGATGGCTTCCTCCCAAAACGTAGCTCATAAGAAGTCACATTAAGAATTGAGTGCAAGAAGATCCGATTGGAAACATAGCAAGCAGTGCTAATGGCCTCAGCCCAGAACTGCCTTGGAGTCCTATGCTCATCGAGCATCGTTCGGGCCATCTCCACCAAGGTTCTGTTCTTTCTTTCGACCACACCATTCTGCTGAGGAACACGAGATGCTGAAAACTAATGCTCAATACCATGCTCAAGACAGAAGGCATCAAAGTAGGTGTTCCTGAACTCGGTGCCATTATCACTATGGATTGCTCGTAATGCACCAGGGAGTTCCTTGAACAACCTCAAAACTAAGCTCCAAAAGTGATGAAACACTTCATCCTTACTCTCAAGAAAGTAAACCCAAGAGTAGCGAGAATATTCATCAACAATCACAAGAACATACCACTTCCCACCCACCGAACGAACCCAAGAAGGACCAACGATGTCCATATGAAGCAACTGTCCAAGGCGTTCAGTCATCACCAAATTGATTGGTGGATGAGAAGCGGTAATCATTTTCCCATGATGACAAGGAGCACAAACCAAATCCTTATCAAATTTGAGCTTAGGCAATCCTCGGATCAAACCTAGGCTACTCAAGTGACATAACAAGTCAAAGCTCATGTGATCCAGTCTCCTATGCCATTTCTAGAGCTCAGAAGAAGATAGAGCAAACAAGCACTGGTGAGAACCAGGAGAACCAGCAAAATCAGCCAGAAAAACTCTACCAATGCGAGAAATCCCACAAACCAAGGCACCACTCGAATCAAGAACACAAGAAGCATTTTTTCTTAAAGCGCACTTCCAAACCAATATCAAGGAGCTCAGAGATAGAGAGGAGATTGTACTTGAGAAACTCAACCAAACCAACATCCTTGAGAGTGAATTTTTCATTTACCTTTACCACGCCTCTTGCCTTCACTCTCCCTCTCTTGTCATCTCCAAAGGTCACATACTCCCACCGCTTCAATGGAGCGAGGCTAGAGAACCACTTTGCATTTCCGGTCTTGTGACGCGAACACCCGGAATCTATCAACCACTTGTTCTCCAAGCCTCCACCTACTGCCTACAAAGAACGAGAAGTGAAAGTCGATGGCTCAGTGCTGGGGTTAGTCAAAAAGCATTTGGGAATCCAGCACTTAACCATATGATCAGTAGTAGTCATCACAGTTCTTTGCACCTTATCATTCCAATGCATGGGACGAGAACCATGATGGGGAAAACGTGGCCTGTCAAAGCATCTCAACTCGAACTTTGGGTTGTGAGGATAGAAATCATCTGTGTGAAAGCCAAATCCACGCGAGTGATGCTCACCATGATAGGGAAAATGTGGGGCGCCAAAGCGCTGCTGCGCAAAGCCGAATCAAAGCCATATGAGGAATGACCCTGTCCGCGCTACTAAGTTTTCCACCTGATGCAATGGCCTAAATGTGTTGCAATATGCCCAAAGTGTTGCAAAACACAACAATTCCAACAGCAAAATTTGGTAAAAAAGTGTTGAAAATGCGGCCGTACTATAAGGTTTGGACCACAAATGTAATCCATCATTGCAATAGTTCTACATATTGCAATACAGTGATGTGTTGCAATTCATGGTTTAGGAAACATCTACATTGGTTTCAATAAATATTATTGCAACGCCTTGTGTGTTGCTCGAGGTAGCAGTTGCCACAGGGCCATTGAGTAGCAATAGGTGCATTACACAACTAAAACCACTGTAGCAATAGATCATATTGCCACGCTTCAAAATCGTGGCAATATGTGGGCTTCTGTATTGCAATACACAGTGTCCTGTTGCAATATGCGTGCTCCTCTATGGCCACGCAAAATGTTGTGTTGCTAAAGTGTGACCCTCTGTTGCCACTGTTTTTTTGTGGTTTCTATAGGTAGCACCCTCAGTTGCCACATTTATGATTCAGTGGCCATAGGTAGAGCTCCTCTATTGCCACATGACTGGTGTGGTTGCCATAGGCAGGCTGCCTCTATTGTCACGTTACAGGTTTGGTTTCTATAGTTATGACCCTATATTGCCACACACATGTGTCGATTGCTATATGTTGATCCCTCTATTGCCATGTTATAGGTTAGGTTGTTATAGGTAAATAAGTCTATTGCCACGCCTCAGATTTGGTTGGTTTAACACACCACTCTATTGCCACTTTAATGTTTTGTTGCTATATGTTAGAGAACGTATTGCCATGCTTTATTTGGTGTTCATACAAGTTCATCGACCTATTGCTACGTAATGATTTCTCGTTAATTTTGAAACAATATAAGATCAATAAGAATGCATTTGTAGACCCATCAATTAAAAGCATTCATTGATGGAACCACACAAACTATCAAATTCCCAACGCAAAAATTAAAGTACTCAAAGATAGACATAGTGTATCCAAGACACAATTGTTTCAACACATCAAATTAAGTGGGAAACTAAAATATGTAGCACTCCAGCAATGGTTGTCTTGGCACTGAGATCTCATCACTCACGCACACCACTCGAACTGTAGCTTTGACCTAAAAATAATAAATGACATTGTGATGTTAAGGAAACTACAAATTTGATTATTTGACAACAAAGTAAATGACTTGAACTCATGTGCATGGTAGTAGACAAAATGAAAAAAAATAAGTGTCCATGAACCTGAGTTGGAACAAAGTGTTGACTTATTTGTCTTTTGTCTAGTTCGTGGGTGCACTTCAGCTCAGGTAGTTTATTGTTGTTATTTTAGGGATAAGCAAAGTTTCAAAAAAATTTAATATAGAGGAAAGAGCAATAGGTTGGGGAAAAGTGAAGATTCAATCAGAAGTTATTTCTCACATGACAATGCAATATATGATAAAGCAATGAAGACAATTAGGTATCCACGAATATATGAAAGACTGACAGGATTTAGAAAACCATATAAAATTTGAAAACTAAATATAAAATATTTCACATTTACTAGTTCAAAAAGGTATGCACCTATTTCTGATTCTTTTTGTTTGGTCGTCTCCTTAACACTTTCTCCTGCAGTTGTTGTGAAGTGATATATTTAGCCCCTACATTCCCTTGGGTATCTTGTGAAGGAACATTCCCGCTATTCACCCCTGTACTTCTAGTACTGCGAGTACCAGTTGTAGGTGGCCTAGGTGCAACCTGAGGTTGCGGCGGGTTGCATACTAGGTTGTCCTTTGATTGAATAAGTTTGGGGGAAAACCTCAGTGCACATACTATCAATTAAATAACTATAGCAGTAAAAATTTAAATTTTAAAAACTACCTGAGGTGATGATTCTTCATGTTGTGTACTAATTTCATTTTCTTCCTGCATGTTTGTTGCACTAGTCACCTCTGCAACTTTGTTCCCCACATCAGTTACCTGCATATAAAGTTCAGCTACAAGAATCATGACATGAGTTTGGTTATAAGAATCATGACTCTAAATTTTACATTAATATTACCTTATGTGGCGCTGGTTGTTGTTGTGCTGCTTGCATCATTGACATGAATTCCTTCCTAAGGGCTTCTATATCGGCCTCCCTTGCCCTCATCAATTCATATATCTGACGCCTATGTTCTTCCCTCTCTGTTTCCCACTCAGCATCTAGTTTTTCCATTGTTTGTTGTAGCTGTCCAAATGCATCCATGAACTCTAAATGTTCCCTATGCAGTGCCTCATCTGAATCGACTTGCCTTTGGTAATCCTTAATCAGTAGTTGTCCTCTCGTCGGGTATGATGACATGTATCCATTACCATGTGTCTTAGTGGATTTGCATTTTATGACATCCCTGTATGCTCTCTGGAAAATCTGGTTTTTCTCCTATTATGAAACAACGTTTTGATCTGCACTTGATTCCCTCTCTGAAATTTGGTTGCTGGCTTTGTCCTAAGTCAGAGAAAACATTTCAAGTAGTTAATTAAATAGTAATTGTAGTCCTCCTCTTAGCATTAATAAGTATGTAAGAACTTTTTTATACATACATAGGCATCCTTAGATGCTTGGTTTGTCCATTTACCATTCTTACAGTGTGTGATCAACCAAACCTCCAAATCATTTAGCTCCTCGCCGGTTTCTAGGTCTCTCTAATTTGTCAAAAAACATTACAAATTAATAATTCCTCATGTAATAAAGCATGGACATATGCTTCTCAAGTTATTACCTGCTCATAGCTACACTGAGAAAATGGTTTGGATCCTATCAGATGTTGTGTCTTTTTCTGTTCTCGGTTTCTAGAATTCTTGGTGCTGATACACTACAAAAAATGAGGTGGTTTCAAAAATTACTACATTGCAGAAACATAGAGATTTATATCATAAAGTTCAATTCACAAGAATCGAGTTAATGTCATCAAACCTTGAATTTTTCAGTGCCAAAATACTTCACCAGGTAGTGCCATTCAACAATATCCAAATCTTCAGGCTTACGCCTCATTCTATCGTCATAGCTATTGTATGCCTTGTATGTAGTGCTAAAAGTTGATCGTCATCCCTTGTAATGCTCGTTAGCAATGGTCCAAATCTTTTCCTTTGTTTCATCATTATTTTCTAGGTCCCACTTTGCCTGTTAGACATAGCAAACATAATATCCTTATATCAATTATATGATAAATAAGAAGCTTACAGGACAATTATAAATAACAAACTTACCAAGACATCAGATGCTATTGAGTCTTTTACATCTTGGTGGATATCTCTCCACACACTAACTCCAATGAGAGGTGCCCTTTTCCTTGTAAACATGACTATTTCATCAGTGAATGTGCGTGAATTATCACCTACAGGACCTCCAAGTCTGGAGAACTCAACTTTTAGCTTCTGATTGCCCTGCCTAATTCTCTTGTTTGTTGCTTTGTAGCCTTTCATGGTACCATATTTTCGTTTAATCCTATCTTGAGGGCCTTACTCGTCGAAACAATATGCAATTAATGACATCATAGATAAAATAAATGTACATATGTGTAATTGAAGCGAAGCAGATGAAATCATGGTAACCATTACTTACCATTCTCCTGTTGCTGCTCGCGGCGAGCATGAGATGGTCGATCGACAGGTGGTGTTGGGTTGCCACCATGGTTTCGATTTTGCCTGTTAAGATATGCATCTACAGACAATATTGTAACATTTGCAAGTTAGAAACAATTTGTGAAGGAATGATAATTGGGTTCACAATTTGGGGAAGGATATTATTTACTAATTTGATCAAGTTTTCCTTCCAGCTTCAACCATTCTTTGTAGGTCTGGACAATCTCTTCCCTGTATCTATCTTCCAGCTCTAAAAGTACCATTCTTATATATGAGTCATGAGTGCATTGCAAAATTCATAGCTACTAGAAACCACAAAACTTACCTATCCCCTCTTCATTTTGATGCAAATACAAAAGCCAAGCCTTGTAATCATCAATTTCTCCATCTTCAAATTCTTCCTCACTTGATGTATTTCTTGCCATTTTAATGGGTGTTATCGCCACATTTTGGTCTGTTACTTGTTCCTTTGACAAAACTAATCTGACCTCCCTCTCATTGGCATTGTGTTCTACCATTACATTTGCATCAGCATCATAATTGATCTCACTTAGTGTTGCTACAGAGTTACCACATCTCCTCTTATAGTACATGTATTCCCTGACTCCATATCCCAACTGTGATTTCATTGTTAATAAGTTACCAAACGTGACATCACTCCTGTCTACTTGAAAATGGCACACATCTTTACCTTGCGGAGCCCCAATGCAATTGAAATGCAGAGTCCACAAATCTTCCAATCTGCAAATTAAGTGATGCTGTTATAATTAATTGCATTTAATGATTGCACACATACATGTAAACAGATTCAATTTATTTTTGTTGTTCCTATCTACATGTAAAGTAGAAGTTCAGACACAAACACGTAATAAATAATATCTATTACTGTAGCCTAAACCAATTTCATGCTTGAACATTTAGCCTAATGTGTAGTTTTTTTAAGTTAAGATCAGAGCGTAATGTTCCATTTGGGAAGACCCTTTTCGCAAATCTATCCCCCCTCCTATAGTCTGAATTCAAAAAGCAAATAATATCAAGTTTTCTCTTTTCCCTAATAGTTTAAGTCCTTTATTTTAGGTCGTTGTCCAGGCCTAACCACTCCATGATAGAATTTTAATTTTGCCCCTCTTCCACTTTTTTCTTTTATCTGGTCACCCCTGCTCAAAATATCTAATAGATACAAAAAAACATATTTTTATAGTCTACACATTAACATTTTTTCTACTACTACTAATAGTACATATCCTAGAAAAAAATAATATAACGTACTAGTACAAAATAGTTCTTACAAGCACCAACTACCATGGACTGAAAGCGGTTGTAAGTTTCAGGCGACTGAAAGCTTGGGCACATTATAACTGTGATCAGCTATTTGTTATATTCAAGTTCATGAAAGCTCACCAATCTTATACTATGCAAATAGCCTATGAGTATAGCGGTACTAGGAAATAGTTCTTGCTAAGTGGATATACAGTCATAGAATAAATCACTTAGTCAGCATGCTACGTACTGCATAGCTACAACAAGAACTATCTATATTCTTGAGCATATGAGTTAGCTGACAATAATGAAAAAGGAGCAAACCCCCATTGAGTTTTCCATCTGTCACCAGCTCAAAACAACTACAGGAAATAGCAGATTACAATTTTTTAGAAAAATCTTTGACAAGAAAGCATCTAGAGCTCACTAATAATCTAGAGCTGAACTTGAGCCCATCTAGAGATTCCAAAAATATCAGATTACAAATTTGATATAGTGCTAGCACTTAGTTCTAAGCTACATCATCAAATCAAGTTGCAAGCTACAATAAGATATAGAGGCTTTTTATCAATTACCTAATTTTTCCCAGGTCGAATTAAGAGTTATATATACTGCTACAGATAATTAGGATTTCAGTTGATAAATTGGCTCAAAGCAAAGAACTATTGTGCAAATGACTTACAGAACTCAGCATTGAATTGAAAGTATTTTTCTAAGATACGTCAGTGGAAGAATTACTTGCTTCCATGATTGCCATGATCTTATCCGGGTAGTCTAACAATCTGTCAGCACGCTCGCCGAGTGAACATTCAATCAATGAAAGAAAATGGCGGCACAGGGCCTGAACTGTAAGGTCAACCAGAAGAGGACGATGCAGGTTTTGGACATGGATGAAGGAAGGTTATTCGGGACGAATCATTGAACCATAGTAAGGGACTTAGGTGCCCGAGGGACTAAACCCATCTGTTCAAGAAGTAGCCAACCCTTCTGATCAAGTAGTACCCAAGTTGGACCAATGGACTATCTACTAGTTATGGAGTGAGGATGGGAGAAGAAGAGCTAAACTGCACATCAGATAATGGTCCTTACAAAAGATAAGAGGATGCTCCAATGGCTCTAATTCAATGACCCGGATCCAGAGGCAGAAAATTCTTTAGTGGCTGCAAACTTGAGAAGTGGTACCGCTACCCATCCCAGCTCTGGTTTCAGAAGTGATATTCACGCACAAACATAGTAATTTGTACTGTAGTAGCCTTGCATATACAAAGTGCTCCATACCGTGATTTCTAATGCCATATTACTAAACATTGGGAAATAATAAAGGAGCACAAGACATGTAGGTGTGTTACCAGTCGTCAGTATCAAGCTGAGACAAACTTTGATGGTGGCTTGCAGGAACTTCTTGATTGTCATCACATGCATCTTCGTCAGCCAAAGCATGTGTATCCGTCCTCGCGGAAGGTGTCCGAAAGAGCGACACAGTCACACTGCTGCGCCTAGACATGTTGGATGGTGGATTGGTCGTTGGCGTCGTCGTCGATGGAGCATGGAAGAGTGACGAAGTCGCTGTCGGCCTGGACATCGTTGATGCTGGTGCAATCATCGGTGTTGGTGTGAAGAACGCAGGTGCCGTCTCCGCCGCAGTAGTAGGCATGGTCGATGACGAAGGGGTCCGTGATGTCGCCGGCCTCGGCGTCGCCTCCGTAGGGGTGGTCATGATCTTCCTTCCCTATGTCGTCGAACCCTAGGTCGTCGAACCCTAACTGGCAATGGCGGCTGCGCCCTGTGTTTTGACGAAAGTGTAGCAGATTAGAAAGGGCCACGGGGGATTAGGGTCACGTAACTGACGAAGGCAAAAAAATTTGGGCCGAGGTGGTGCTGCATTAGGTCTTCTCCGAACAGTTACGTCGAGGATGGACGTCAATCTCGCATGACCAGTTAAGGATACGTATCCTCTGCCTTTTTCCAGGGCATGACAAAGTTTAACTTGCTCAATCTTAGGCGCACATCTTGAAAGGAACGTTGGCCGCCACTTCTACTAATTCCAGTTGGCATTGAGGAAACTTTTTCTTTTTAAGACTTTCTGGAAGGTGACTACTCCGTACGTGACTGCACAAATGACTTCTTGTATAAAAGATGTACTATTGAAGTGTACAAAATCAATAAAAATATTTTGCACCAACATAAGGAAAAATCAGTCATAAGTAAGAAAATCAAAACATTTAAATTAAATTATGATGATTTTTTGTTCTTGCTACGTACTTTTCAATATAACTGAAATAAACAATTCCTTTTGCCACTTCAAATCAGATATAATGATATCACAAGTTTGTACGTAGCTCCAACTCTAGTCATTCTAGTCTTACTATTGCCTTGAAAATATGATTTCAAATAAAAATGTTATCAAAAACAAAGTTTTATTTTTTTGAGAAATACAATTTTCATTTTTTTAGTTTCTTCATCCGAGTTTGTTTACAGAATTTAGATTTTGAATGTTAGAAATTCAAACTTTGTTTGTCGATGACAATATGATTTCAAATGGAAAAGTTGCGAACTACAAAGTTTTATAACATTTTGAGATCTACAACTTTTATTTTGGTCATTTGTTCATACGACATAGTGGTATTAACGTTGTTAGCAAATCTTATATCTCTCTCTTTTAGTTTCATAAAACTATACGTGTGAGATATAGATTGGGAAGAACCTTACTGTCGCCTTAAAAATATGATTTTAAATAAAAATATTGTAAAATATAATATTTCATAAACTTTTGAGATCTACAACTTTCATTTTTGGAGTTTCTTCATCTGAGACTGTTTATAGACTTTAAATTTTAAATTTAAAAACTGAAACTTAGTTTTTGTGATGATAATAGGACTTCAACTGAAAACGTTGTAAACTACAAAGTTTCATAACTTTTTGAGCTGTACAACTTTCATTTAAGGATTTTCTTCATCTGAGGTCATTTATAAAATTTGAATTTTGAATTTGAGAAATCAAAATTTGTTTATGGATGATAATATGATTTCAAATGGAGAAGTGACGAGCTAAGTTTTATAACATTTTAAGATCTAGAACTTTTGTTTTGATCATTTGTTGATACAACATAGTGGTATTAACACGTTGTTCGTAAATCTTATCTCTCTTTTAGTTTCATGAAACTATACATGAGAGATATAGATTTTGGGAACAACCTTACTATCGCCTTGAAAAATATGATTTCAAATAAAAATATTGTAAAATACCAATCTATACGTGAGGGATATAGTTTTATAATTTTTTTAGATCTATAATTTTTGTTTGTGGAGTGTCTCCATCCGAGGTCGTTTATAGAATTTAAATTTCAAATTTGAGAAATTGAAGCATAATTTTTTGTTGACATTAGGACTTCGAATGCAAAAGTTCTGAACTACAAAATTTCATAACTTTTCGAGATGTACAACTTTAATTTTAGTGATTTCTCCATCCGAGTTTGTTTATGAAATTTGAATTTCAAATTTTACAAATTCAAATTTGTTTGGTCATTGACCTATGATTTCAAATAAAAACATTATGAACTAAAAAGTTTTATAACTTTTGTTGAGACCTACAACTTTTTATATAAATGTTTAACGATTTCTGTAGGAATCAAAAAGCGGAAGAAGAAGATAAGGAAGAATAGAAATCGTTAAACATATATATCTTGACTCAGATGCAAACGAGACGTCACGAACCGGAGCCCAGGCCACCGTGGGTCTTTCTATTTTCTCCTGGGCGACGCGTCACATCCGAGTCTTCCTCCTCCCCTATCTTGCTGCAACAACCACCTCCGAGCCAGCCGCCGACGATGGCTCGTCGACCTCGACGCCGCGTGCACCAGTCTCGGACCCAGCTGCGAGACGCGTCCGGCCGGTTCTCGCAGAGTCCTGCGACCTTGGTGTCGTCGTCCTCCCGCGGCCAATCGATGCCGACGGCCTGCAGCAAGTGCACGCCGCCCACCCGCGGCCATTCGATGTCGACGACCCGTGCCCGCTCGTCCACAGTGGGAACAAGGCGTTGGACCTCCACTGCAATGCGCGGCGCGGTTGATCCACCTGCGACCTTGGTGCTGTCGTCCTCCAGCCGCCGACGCCTTGTTCGCTCCTCCACCATTGACTGCAACGACCATATCAATCCCGCCATCCCCGATCTGCCACCATCCAGCCGAACTGTCACGCAAAGAGGTTGATTATAGAATAATTTGTTATTTATGATCAAAGATTGATTTAGCACTTTGATTATTAATTGACTAGAAAAATGCTCTACGACCTTTAGATCAATTTACGACGATATTTAGACATTCAGTTTGCCATATCAATGAGAAAATACTTATGATAAAATTAAATAAAAAGAATTTTATCGATCTACATATAGGAGATAGGTTTGCCTCAACTTCAGCATGCATGGCAGCCTTTTCTCCTCAGAGCTGCATGTTGATTGGACTTTAAATATCTTTTTTTTTCCTTCTTCAACTCTGGATCTAGCTTCCAAAATGTACTATCTTTCTCGAGGCAATTAAAATATTGGTCCATTTGTTCCTGATTCATTGTTTATTTGATTTCATCCAATGTTAATTTTTTGATCTGATGAAAACACAAGTTCAGGTCTCTACATCCTTTCGGTACATGGAAAGTCTATATGGCAGTACAGATTATTTGAACCCATGTTTAGATTACTGAATTGACTATTTCCTAGTATCCATTAATTGGCAAAGGATGAATATGGCATTTATATTTATCATGTAGCATCAGCTACTGTTTGAACATGTCATTATGTCACGGTTTATCTCAAAATTGTAAAATACTCTCTAGCTTCTAAAAACTACAGTATTTGCTGGTTCTTGTTTATAAAACCATGTTTTTTCAATACTCTGGTTAAAGAAAATCTTGATATCTCAACAGGGCCTAGACTTGTATGTTTGTTTCTCTTTCAATATACTAATAGCTTCATATTTCACTAATTAGCCCAGACTTTTAAGTTTGAGACCTTTCATATACAAAATAGCCTAGACTACATGCATATGTTCGCCCATTGTTACATGTGCTGCCATACTTGTGTGAATGATCGAGGCTGTTTTCATGTTTATGTAGCACGGAATCATTTGTGAATTTGAACTAGAAAAGGTGAAGGGCCAGTTTTTTTCACTGAAGACAGTGGAGATGAAGGCGATGTTGAGGTATTTTCTTCCGATCAAGTGATCGTCATTTCCTTAGCTAATCCAAACTGATATGGATATGCTATATTCAACCCCTTGTACAATTTCAGATCAAGGCTAAGCTGGAGGAGCTTCGTCTTGCATTCAAGCACAAATGTATTGCGAGCATGAAGAGGAAAGGAGTGAAACTGTGACTTGGTTTCATGGAACTTATGTAATCTATGCCTCTATTATTTTGGTATTAGGGATAGAGTGGTGACTTCAGTGAGGTGATCACTTAAGTTAGTTTTAATAAATAGCACTTGTTTATTTTGGTCATGGGATAATGTTCAGATGTTGAGGCATGGATGAAGTCAGTATTATATGTGACTATTGTGAGGAACTCGAATGAGAATGCTTCGGCTACAATATATATTAATGGTCTCTGTGATACACCACATGCTACAAGAGGACATACATATGAGACTATAAGTAGGAAATTGAGTTAGATATTTTTTGTTTTTTGCCTAGATTTTAACAGAACGGAATCTAGCTAGAAATTGGTTATAGATTATTTTTTCTTGTTCTTTTTTTTTGCCTGGATTCTACCAAATCTGACAAAGAATGGAGTGTTATTCTCCTGAGTCTATTTGAAGTGTTTTGCCCCCACAGAATTTATTTGCACTATGACTCCATCCCAGTTGTTGGTAGCAAATGAATAAGTCAGACATCACTCGATGAATATGATTGCATTGCACACAAAACAAAAGGACATTGTTTACTTGACATATTGTCAATGATAACAGAGTAATCAACATAGGACTAATTTGCAACTCAAAATTAAACAAGCTATTGATATGAAACGAATAAATCAAACAAAGAAATCATCTTCTTGACTTTCTATGACTGAAGTAATAGGTGCAACAACTCCATTGTTAATATATGTGTCATTGTCCTTATCATCATCGTCATCAAGAAAGTCTACATCATCTGGTTCATCCATAGCCGCGACATGCTAAATAATAGAGGCATCCCTGGTCATGCCTTCTGATGAGGACATCACCATGCTGGATACGCGCATATCATGGCCTTCCCCAAGTTACAAGTTGTTACCAACTCGGTCGCCGTGTTCGTCTCGGATTCAGCCGACACCCTTTCACGGTTTTGATGATATCTCCCACATCCGACGTCCAAACGAGGCGTTCTTTGATGCGATGGAAAGAGGATGACGACGCCGTCGTTTTGGTTCTGGTCCTAGCTCCAGAAGGGTCGTGAGTTATAATATGTGACCATGACAAGATGCTGTGTCACCTATTTTGGGCCAACTTGGCCATGTATCATGTCGGGCCTTAAGCCCATGTTGTGGGCGCCCCCCTGGTCGCCCCCAACCGTAGGACGTCTTTGTTTCCTATATAAACTCAGTAGCCGCCATCTTTTAGTCTCGGGTTTTATTTAGTTCAGTTTTCCAGAGAGAAACTTGATCGAATTATTGTAACTGTGGCGACAAGTTCTTTTACAGTAATCCAGGGCCCATGTTCTTGTTCTACACCACTGTGGCGATTAGTCCTTTTGTGATCAGAGCTTGAACCTTTTCTTGTGATTCACTTCATCCGTATTTGCAATTTTAGATTGCGTGTTTATCCTCTCTTGCTTGTGTTCTCGATTTCGCTTGCAGGAACAATCAAGTTATGCTTGGTGTAACGGTTGCGGGGTTGGATCGTGTCTGATTCACGCTGAGTCGTCGACGCCGAGTTCCCCAAATTCGAGTTTATCCCCTTACCTCTCGGAAGATCGGGCCATATCTACATCAAGTGGTATCAGATTCCTAGGTTCCCCGTGAGGTATTATCGTGTTCTTCCCTTTAGATTCGTTTTGTGTTCATCACCTTTTGTCCACGAAAAAACCTACAAAAAAAATTTCCCCATCATCCCAGACACTGTTTAGCCTTTGCATAATTTAATTTCAGAGTCCGTAGTGTTGAGTTTGTGTCCTAGTCGAGTTCAGTTGCTGGTTTGAATTTGTGTTTTGATTCGGTTTGTGTTTTGATCTCTGCTGCACACCACCATCACCATCGTGTTTTCCATTGGATTCACCATCGTGTCACCCACCCACCACAACCACAATCTGTTGCCAACAAAAAAACCCTACCCGATTCGGTTTTCTCCCACCCCCCTCACCCTCAAACCCTATCTTGACATACCTTCGGTAAAACAGGCATAACTTTTCGCTCGTTGCTCCGATTGGGCTGAAATTTTTACAGCAGATTCTTGACTCAAAGTTGAGGTGACCCACACTAGACTCGCCCTGTGTGCCCTCGTCAAAAAATTCAAAAAAAATCGGGAAAAAATAGAAAAAAAATTGTGAAGTCAAAAATAGCACTTTCGGTGAAAATTTGTGATTTTGCCTACCCTTTGTTTTTTCTCTATTTGAGTTGAAACTTCTTGTGGTTCCTTCCTTTGTGTTCCTCTATCACAAAAAAATAGTGGAAAAATCATACAAAAAAATCAAGATTTTGATTTGCACCCCCCCCCCCCCCCTGAAAATTGTAAGTCTGTAAAGTCTGTTTTGTTCCTTGTTGTCTTTTCCATTGTTCTTTGCCATTGTTCTTGCTGTCACAACTGTTTTTGGACACGATTCTTTTGCCAGCAATTAGGACACTGCTTTGGACATTTATTCAGTGCTACTATCTATTATTAAATTATGTTTCATTGACATACATATTAGTCTTCCAAGCTATACATATTGCAGCATATGCTTCTTCCTTGCAACTGTTACACCCAAGCTCAACTACAGATTGTGTCGACCTGTTTGGCTTTGGTAAGAACACTTGCAAGATTATGATACATTGCTTCTGATATTGTTTTCCACTTTCTACACCCTCTACTGCCTGCTAGTTGATAGGGCTAATCTTTTTGTTTAGTCTTGTCTTTTGCTTTTAACTATGTCAGAGAAAGGGAAAGGGACACCTGGAGAGTTGGAGTCCCCTACAGACTTTAATGATTGCGTCTCCAAGGTCGAGCTCACGAAGCTTCTTGCGGACCAGCGTACATTCATGGAAACGAAGTTTGCCGAGTTGATGGGTCACATCAACACTGTTGTCCACCGCATTGAGGATGTTGAACGACAACCTCCACCTCAACGAGCTGCTGCTGATGATAATTTTGACCGTGATGCAGACCGTCTTCACCGTAATCGACACGGTATGGGAGGTAATAACAATCGTGGTAATTCTGATACTTTTGTTAAGCCCAAATTTAACATACCACCTTTTGCCGGTAGTGCTGACCCTGAAGCATACTTAGATTGGGAACTTGCTGTTGAACAGAAATTTAATTCTTATTTAGTTCCTGTTGAGCATAGAGTTAGACTTGCTACTAGTGAGTTTACAGGTTTTGCTCTCTTTTGGTGGAATGATCTTTGCAATACTAATGCTGCTATACCTGCCACTTGGCTTGTTTTGAAACAACGCATGAAATCTCGTTTTGTTCCTCCTTATTACCAACGTGATTTACGTTTGAAATTACAATCTTTAACACAAGGTAGTAAAACAGTAGAGGAATATTATCAGGAATTGCTTATTGGTTTAGCACGTTGTGATATACATGAAGATGATCTTGCAACTAGTGCTAGATTTTTTGGTGGTTTGAACCGTGATATCCAGAATATTGTTGACTATAAAGAGTGGAATAGGTTCAGTCAATTGTATCATATTGCTCTTAAGGCTGAACGAGAAGTACAGGGACGCTTTCCACAACAATCTTGCAGGTCCAACACTGAGCAATATCTCCAGCAATGCACTAGAGTAGAGAACTTGAAGAGTCATATTGCTAAGACACCAGCAACAACTTTTCCACTTGCGCCTACTTCTGCGGCGCAATCGTCTAGTGTGCAGCACCAACACCAGAAGAAGGTTACTACTTCCGGTACTAGGAGTGGCTCCTCCACCACCATTATTTGCCACCGCTGCAAGGGCATGGGACATGTCATGAAGGATTGCCTTAGTCGTCGTGCTTTCATCGCTACCGCTGATGGGTATGAAAGTTCTAGTGATGTTGAAGATGAATTTGCTCGTATGCCTAACCTTGTTGCAGATTCGACGGAGGAGCAGGAGACTACCGCCATTGATTCTATTGCTGCCACCGCGAGCTTTCCTAGCCTCATTGTACAGCGCGTGTTGACCACTCGGGTGGGACAAGAGGAAGAACAACAACGCAACAATTTATTCTACATGTACCTCATAGTTGCGAACCGCCATGTTCTCACCATCATTGATACTGGGAGCTGTAACAACTTGGTAAGTTCTGATTTGGTAAGCAAACTTGGCTTGACCATGCATGCACTACATCAGTCCTACCACATCAAATGGTTCAACAATAGTGGCACGGCACAAGTAACTCGATCAGCACGCATACACTTTTCAGTAGGTTCTTATCAAGACTTTGCTGATTTTCATGTTGTACCTATGCAAGCATGTTCGCGTTTATTAGGCCGTCCATGGGAATATGATACGGATGTTGCCCATCATGGTAGAACAAATACATATACATTTGTGCATAACGACAGGAATATTACTTTGCGTCCGTTATTGCCTGCTGATATTAGAAATCATTTTAAACTGCTTGCTGAAAATACTGAGAATAAATATGATAACAAACAACTTTCTGATGTTAAACATAAGGCTATTCAGTTAAAGGGAGGTGCTTTTCTTTCTATGACATCTACTGTTCCTGATCTTTGTGATAATCATGATGCACCTTGCTATACTATGCTTTATCATGATATATCTTCTATTGATGGTCATGTATCTTGTACTTTGCATTCTGCTAGTACTAACCTTTTGCAGGAGATTGATGCTGAGATGGAGTCGAGGGCGACTCCAATTCAAGAAGGGGAGGATGATGAGGATATCACCATGCTGGATACACGCATATCATGGCCTTCCCCATGTTACAAGTCGTCACCAACTCGGTCGCCGTGTTCGTCTCGGATTCAGCCGACACCCTTTCACGGTTTTGATGATATCTCCCACATCCGACATCCAAACGAGGCGTTCTTTGATGCGATGGAAAGAGGACGACGACGCCATCGTTTTGGTTCTGGTCCTAGCTCCAGAAGGGTCGTGAGTCATAATATGTGACCATGACAAGGTGCTGTGTCACCTATTTTGGGCCAACTTGGCCATGTATCATGTCGGGCCTTAAGCCCATGTTGTGGGCGCCCTCCCTGATCGCCCCCAACCCTAGGACGTCTTTGTTTCCTACATAAACTCAGTAGCTGCCGTCTTTTAGTCTCGGGTTTTGTTTAGTTCAGTTTTCCAGAGAGAAACTTGATGGAATTATTGTAACTGTGGCGACAAGTTCTTTTATAGTAATCCAGGGCCCCTGTTCTTGTTCTACACCACTGTGGCGATTAGTCCTTTTGTGATTAGAGCTTGAACCTTTTCTTGTGATTCACTTCATCCATATTTGCAATTTTAGATTGCGTGTTTATCCTCTCTTGCTTGTGTTCTCGATTTCGCTTGCAGAAACAATCAAGTTGTGCTTGGTGTAATGGTTGCGGGGTTGAATCGTGTCTGATTCATGCCGAGTCATTGACGCCGAGTTCCCCAAATTCGAGTTTATCCCCTTACATCTCGGAAGATCGGGCCATATCTACATCACCTTCCATGCCTGATCTTGTCCAATTTGACATGTCCTCCTGTTCGCCAAATAAATTCATGTCTTGGATTCCTGAATCAATTGAATCAACATCAATGTTAGCCTCATTTTCTGTTTCTGGTATGGCAAACAAATTTCTTGGTTTCATCACGACAACACTGCTCCATCCTGGCTTGTTCATGAGTTTGACAAAAAACATAGGTTCAGCCTGTGTCGCTAGAATGTAATGTTCACTGGAATAACAGAACCGAGTGGTGTCGGTATCAATAATACCAAATTTATCCCTATTTTATCCTCTGCTTCTGTTGGTAGTGATAGCCAGTACATCATACCAGGCACACTTAAATAATACAACTTCTTTTTGTCCAAGAAAATCTAGAGACAACATTTTGTTAATCACTCCATACCAGTTCATGTTGCTTGTAGTATCATCACCCCTCATAAGGACACCACTATTTTGTGTTGTGAGGCTTCTCTCAATGGCAGCTGTTCGAAATAGCCAGTTATTGATGTGGCATCGATTGAAGACACGAGCTCAATGGTCTGGACCTTGAGCAAGAGAATACAACATGTCACTTACTACCCCTTTCTTATGTAGTTTTGTGATCTGCATACACACGGTTTAAAAACAAAAATTCATATATTAATAAATTTCAAAAACAAGCTCAAATGGCCACACATATCAAAACAGTTAGTACTAACCTTGCCCTCGAACCACCTTACCAATTGCTTCTGGTGTCGTTTATTTATATTCCTTCTACCATAGTTTCTTAGTTCTTCCATATGCTGACTACATTATTGCAAATAAAAATCTTAGCTGATCGATTTCACAAATAATTAAATATAACAAAAATAAATGCCCTCGATATTGCAGCTTACTCGATCCATGGTCTAGCTTCATCGCAATTACTAATTATGTAATATCTCATCTTTCGCAACTCATCTGCATCAATGCCCTCGATATTCTGGCCTCTCTTCTTGAAATCCATTTCGGCAAATATGCTGAGACCACGTGGTGGCTCATTTACAATTGTACTTTCGTGGCGATCAGCCCAATTCAGTTTGGTGTCCACATCCAAGAATCTGGAGCAAAATGTAAGACACTCCTCTGCTATGTAACCCTTGGCTATTGATCCTTCAGGATGCGCATTGTTCCTCACATATCCTTTCACAGTACGTAGGTACCTCTCCACTGGATACATCCATCTATAACACACGGGTCCTCCAAGTTTTGCCTCATCAGCTAGATGAACTGGCAAATGCATCATGATATCAAAAAAAGAAGGTGGAAATACCATCTCAAGCCGACAAAGAGCCTCCCTAATTGAACTACTAAGCCTATCAATATTTTCCTCCACCAGCTCCTTATAACATAGTTCATTGAAAAAGGTACTAAGCTGAATCAATGTAACGACAACTCCTTCTGGCAATATCTTTCTAATCACTAAGGGTAATAGTTTCTGAGTTTTGAGTCCAAAAACCTTACAAAAATTTATGTCGACACATCTCCTTATATTGGAGGAAACCCCATCAGGCATCCTCACTCCATGTAGAAACTAACATAATATTTTCTTGTCATTTTTCTCTAAAAAATACAACGCCGCTGGCAAGGTATATTTATCATTCTCAATCACAGGAGACCTTCTCACTGTGAAGCCGGGCCTTCTCACTGTCCTTTGATTTACCTTCAATTTGAAGCAAAGTAGCCAATATGCTCTCGCATATATTTTTCTCAATGTGCATAACGTCTAAATTATGCCTAATGAGCAAAGAAGACCAGTACGAGAGCTCAAAAAATATACTCTTCTTTCTCCAGTTGTGCCATCTTTGGTCTTCATCACGCTTCCTCTTTCTCGATGTGGTCTTTCCAAATCTCACTTGATCAAAAATTTGATACTGCTCCAATACCTGTTCACCAGTCAGTGGTATTGGTGCCTCTCTGGTTTCCACCTGGTTGTTGAAGCTGATCCTGTTCATGCGCCATGGATGGTCATGGGGCAAAAAACATCGATGGCCCATGTAGCAGTGCTTCGATCCAAATTTCAACCACAAATATTCTGTATCCTTATGGCAGTTCGGACATGCAAATTTACCTTTCGTGCTCCAACAAGAAAGCATCGCATAAGTAAGAAAGTCATTAATTGTCCATAGAACCATAGCATGTAATTTAAAATTCTTCTTAACCTTTGCATCCCATGTTTCAACACCCTTTTCCCATAGCACCTTTAGCTCCACAATAAGGGGCCTCAAATATACATCAATATCCATTCCAGGAGATTTCGGACTAGGTATCAACAATGACAATATCCAGTAAGGTTGTTTCTGACATAACCAAGGAGGCAAATTGTAAGGTATTAGGACTACATGCCATGTGGTTTATGTAACATTTTGCATCCCAAATGGATTAAAGCCATCAGAAGCAAGACCTAGCCTAATATTACGTGCATCTGATGCAAACCAACCATAAGTTTTATCCACATGCTTCCATGCCTTCGAGTCAGTGGGGTGACACATTTTTCCATCTTTGGATTTGTTATCCTTATGCCATCGCATTTCAGAAGATGTCATCTCCGACATATATAACCTTCGCAGCCGAGGAATAAGAGGAAAATAGCATAGGATTTTACATGGCAAACGCCTGTTACTACCTTCACCCCTAGCCTCATCGTCCTTGTCAGCACCATCATCTGGAGTTTTCCACCTAGACTCTTGACATGTGGGACATGTATCCAGCTTTGCATTTTCCCTCCAAAATAGCACACAATCATTCTTGCAAGCATGTATCTTTACATAGTCCAAACCAAGATCTCGAGCCACCCTTTGCACTTTATCCATTGTGTCTGGAATACAATGGCCTCGAGGGAGAACGCATGAGAATAGTTTAAGAATGGCATCCATTGCAGTTTTACTAATACCGTATAGGCACTTAATCTGAAAAAGTTTCACAATAAATGAAACCTTAGTAGCCTCTTTGCAACCGGGATACAATTCCTTTTCTGCTTCCTTTAATAATTTGAAGAATATTTTGGCATGCTCATTCGGCTGTTCATTGTCACTATTCAGCTGCTCATTGTCACTATCCCTGATCTCTCCATGTGTAGTGCCTCTGATAAGTGATCTAATCAAATCATTAGTGCCAGCACGGTCATTACTCGATGCACCTTCTTCATCATTGTAAACCCCAAAATCAGACGGCGTGGCTTCGTCGTTGTTGTGTACTCCAACATCAGTTGCTGCATCTTGATTGATTAATCCTGCATTAGGAGGTGTGCCTTCAACATCGTCATTGACACCCTCATCTGAACTTTGCACTTCCAAGATGAAGCTTTCAACAAACCCTCTAGAAAACAAATGACTCTGAATCTCAAACTGTGTTGTTGATAACATGCATTGACATCTATCACATGGGCACATAGCAGTTCCACCTCTCGATATGCCAGAAAATGTGTCTTCCAAATATTTTTTGACTTTCTTTTGCCACTCATCTGAAGTACGAAGCAAGCGCATCCAACTCCTATCATCCTCCTCTGACGACATTATATATTCTGCATAATGATCAAATCAAATAACGATCATCAATATGGTTTTGTCATAATTTTTACACAGTTTGAACTAGTTAGTTTTCTAACTATGAGGATTATCTGCAAGCATGCATGAATTGGGCTAAGCTAAAATAATAGACTATTTCAAAAATTAGTCAACAAAACTGAAGGTGAAGATGAAGAATTTTTTCTTTGTTTTAAATTTTCAAAAATTAGATACAATATTTCTATCTTTCCTCGTCTTTCACTAATATGCAATACAACAATCCAATCGCATAAGAATTATTATAAATTTCCTTTTTTCTATTTTTTCTATATCATTTAATTACCTAGGACACATTACATGCAATTGTTTCAATTGGTATGAAATGAGACATTAGATAGATTCTCAAGCACACATGCGGAAAATAAAATCTATTATTTAAATTGTTACATGAAATATTTTTTTTTACGAGCAAGAAACTAGTGGGATTAAGGAATTGAGATTGCTTACCGAGAGGGATTAAACAATCTGTTGTTTTGTGAGATCACTGTATCAAGGGAGTGCGCATGAGCCAAGCCACCGAGAGAATAGAGAAGGGAGTGCACACAAGCCAAGCCAGGAAACACGCACCAGCCGCACAGGTGCAGCTGTGCATGTGACCCCTGCATGCAGCTCACCCGTAGATGCTAGACTTGAACCCTAGATGATCAAGGCTCCTCTCGTAATGGTGACTCACCCTGGCTGCCGCCTCACCTTCGCCTGTCACAACTCGCAAGGCCAAGGCCTGGTCGCTCTGGGCTGCCTGACTGCTTCTCTACGTGACCTGTTGGGCAATACGGTGTGAGCTACGTGACCTTTTGGGCAATAGGGTGTAGGCCAATGAGAGTGTAGGGATTGAGAAGATGCAATGCTCTGCGCCTCTATCTAACAGGCCTGACCCTGAGGCACACCAAAATGAGTTACGGGAATAAAAGAGAATAGTCTACATAAAAACATTCGTACTGAGCGTCCTCTCTCATAGGACACAATCAAACACACGCGTCTGTCACTCATGCTACGGTAGAGATTAAAAAGGGAACTAACATCGTCCAACTATTATATGCACGTGGCATAGTAGTACGGGACAGTTAACACGTGATGGGTCACATGTTACATGAACACGTGATTCCCGTCATCGCCTGCCATGTGGCCTCCAACCTTTCAATAGCCGTGCTCTGCCACCGACCACAGCATGCCGCACCTGTCCTGCTCGCTGCTTCCATGTCGCCTGCCCCGCCGCCCGCGTGCTGCTTGCGAGTCCGGCGGCGTGGGGTGCCGCAACGCCACCCACCGCCCCCCCCCAGAACCTTCTATGGTCATCGAAATGCTTGGGTCCCTGGCAACCCAAAACCTCTAAGTCGCTGGCAATTTTACCATCGTGGTGACACCCTCGCCGCTGCGTCGTAGCGCCCGCCCCTCCATGGCGCTCCGCTCTTACTCTGCCTCGCCTCTCTACGCTCCATTGCCACCGCCCTCCAACATATAGAGCCCTTGCACGAACCTTGTTGAATGCTGTCACTAGGGATGGACGAAAATCTCGAAGCTCGTAACTCGACTCAACTCATGACAAGCTTGGCTCGGCTCGGCTCGACTCATTTCGTTAATGGGCCGAGCCGAGCTTATAATTTAGTTTGTTAAATTTATCAGCCAAGTCGAGCTGGCTCGCGAGTGGCTCACGAGCTCAACGAGCTCTATAAGACTCATAAAAAGTAAGATCATTAGTGATAAAATATCAAATATTATACTAATATTTAATTATTTTAAGACTTATTTTAAATTAAGTCATATTTATAAGTTATTTTTATTAACTATATACTATATTCTTAATTATTTTATATAAAAATATTTTGTTTCACTAAAATCTAGTGTTTGAATTGTATTGTATACCTGGCTCACGAGCTTAACGAGCCAGTTCGAGCTAACTATCGAGCCGAGCTGAGCCAATTTTCTAACGAGCTAACACGAGCCGAGCCGAGCCGAGCCAGCTCGACATCCACCCCTAGCCGTCACCACTGCCGGCCACCATGCACATAGGCGACCTAAGCACAGAACTCAACCAATAGGAACTTTTGTTGCAACAAGGGCCTACCAATTGCAACACTACATAATACTATTAACACGTCATAAACGTGTTGCAATACAAACATGCTATTGCTTCCACTTGCAATGCTCGATGCAATATCCACTTACCTATTGCATCACTAATGAAGATATTCGCAACCCAAATAAGATGTTGTAATATTGCCAAGAAAAAGCAACAAAACCTAATTTGGTTGCTATATCACTACCTTATAGCAACGACTAGAATAATAATGCAACTCGATTATGCCGTTGCAACACTCCCTACTAATGGCAACACAAATCTTAGAATGGTTGCAGTACTACCTTTCTGTAGCAACACAAATTAGCTATACTGCTACACAACTAATCAGTTGAAATATAAACACATATTATCACCATTGTGCGATTTGGTTGCAAAATAACCCCCATATTGCACCGAAATTACTACTGTTGCAATAGATAGTTGTGGCATTAGGGCGGAAACCTAGTAGTGGCGATAGGCATGAGAAAAGGAGTGAGGCTGAAAACCATCAAAATCATCATAAAAAGCATCCCTAGTCAACTCAGCTTGCTTCCTCTCAATCCTCTTTCGACTATAACAGAACTCATCCAAGTGACCCTTATGACCACAAAACATACAAATGTAGAGACTATCATGTTTAGGCTTTGTTTGCAAAGGAGGTTTGGGTTTTAACTTCTCTGTTTGCTTTGGGTTGAAGGAAGGTTTGGGGTTTGGTGGATAGTATGTGTCACTGGGTTTGATGGATTGTTCCTCATCCTTGTAGCTAGAGCTAGGCACAAACTTACCCACATTTTCACTCTCTTTGTCAACTCTCTCAAATCCCAAACCCAAGTTGTGTGTTGACCTACTAGCACTCTCTTTGACTCTTGCTAGGCCAGTCTCAATCTTCTCCTCACTCACTATAGTCATTTTCTTGGACTAGGACTTTGTTTTCCTCCCTAGTGATTACAAGCTTGTCCTTAAGAGACACACACACCTCACATGGTGGTGGAAAGACCATAAAGTGAGTCTCATTTAACAGCTTGGACTCGAGCTCTTTGACTTTGAGGGTTTGAGCTTCCAACTCATTGGTGAACTTGAGGCATTTCTGACATGCACCCAAAAGGGTTGGTCTAGCCTTGACTTCATCAAGCTCCTTGAGGGCACTCTCAAGCTGACTGGCAACTTGAGCATGCACACTCTCCCTCTGACTCAGATCATTCATCACAACATGACAAGACTCACACTCTACAACCATGTCATCTTTAGCAAGCTTAGACCCAAGCGAAGCGATTTCAAAATCAGCACTCTCCAACTTAGACTTAAGCTCTCTACTCTCACGAACAACACTGTGAAGCTTATCACCTTGCAAGAGCAGAACATCACACAAATGACCAAGTTCAGAAGAGAGCTCATCAAGAGTGCGAGGTACGTCGCTTGTGTCGGAGTCGGATCCAGAGTCGGTCTCGTGGTCGTTCTTTGCCATGAAGCAAAGCCCGATAAAGTCATCCTTCCTCTTGACTCGTGGCTTTTCAACCTCCTCCTTCGAGCTTGTAAGGCCTTCGCTTGATGTGAGGTCAACATCGCTCAAGGCGGCAATGCAGGCGCTTGCAATGGCCTTGGCGAATTTCTTGGAGTTCTTGCCCTTCTTGTAGAAGTGGTTCTTCTTCTGCTTGAAGTCTTAAGTGTTGTTGTCACAATACTCGACCTTCTTCTTCTTCTTGGGATAGTTAGCAATGAAGTGTCCCAGGTCACCACACTCGAAGCAGGTTCTTGAATCACCTCCTCTTCTCTCCTTCTGATTGTTGTAGAACTTCCTGAACTTCCTTATGAGTACGGACAACTCCTCGTCAGGGATGCACTCCATCTGTTCATTGGAAGCTGCAATAAGATAAGACAGAGCAAACTCCAAAGCAGACTTGTCAAGTGAGGGGTTAGTTCCATAAGAAGCATCACTGTGACTATCCTTCTGAGAGATAGAAAGAAAAGTCATGCTAGAAGCAGGAATAACAAGATTAGGATGAGATTTCCTAGATAGTTCATGAGATTTCAGCTTGCTATACAGTTGCTCACAGTTCAAGGTGTTGAAGTCAGCAGTTTCTTCTATAGCAGCAATTTTAACCCCCCAAACATTTTCATCAAGTGAGTACAACAGTTGCTTAGCTCTATCATTGTCATTGTACACAAGGTTACCACAAGCCCGCAAGTTGCACACAATTGCCTCAAACCTACAAAAGGTGTCATCTAGTGACTCGCCAGGTTTTTGTGCAAAGGTTTAGTACTATCTATTATAAGAATCCTTACGCATAGACTTGACTTGATTGATACCCTCATGGTGCATGCAAAGCATAACCCAAATAGCATGAGCAGTGTCAAGGTGTGCAACACGATCATGTTCACTTCTACCAAGTGCAGAGAGCAGAATGTTGACAGCTTTGGAATTGTGTTCATACCTAATCAACTCATTTGTAGAAGCGGTGTTGAGGTCGGCAGGTATGTTGTATTCTTGCTCGACGATGTCCCAGATAGCACGTCCTTGACTCAGGAGATAAGCCTTGGTTCGCAACTCCCAATAGGGAAAGTCCTCTCCATCGAACATCCAAAGCTTGACCGTACACTTCTCCATGTCGCCTTCGGATCACAAAGCCGGTGAAGGTCAACTAGTGATGAAATCGGCTCTGATACCAATTGAAGGACCGAGAAGGCGACCAGAGGGGGAGGAGGTGAATGGAAGCCAATCAAAATTCTCCAAGAGAACTTGGCCTATATCTCAAAAATAACCCAAGCTAACCCCTCTGAACCGATCACCAAGACTATACACACCAACTCATGGTGTACTAGTCCTAGGAGTGATCAACCACAGCAAACAAACACAGCGGAAACAACAAGAAACAACAGAGACATGAAATAGTTGAAAACCTCACAAAACTGTACCTTCTAGACCATCACCGGCAGTGCCGATCAGGGACATCAGCAGTGCCAGTGTAGGGTTTTGCAACCTACTAGCAGTGTCGGTCCTGGTCGTCGGTAGTGCCGATCGACCCCAATAGAACAAGAAAACCTTTCGGGATTTTAGCAAATCTTCTCCAAAACCTAATCAAAGAAACTCCAAATGATGCGATTTTTGGATCACTGAATCCTTAGCTCAATACGACCCTAATCCTAGAAGATCAACTCAACTGACTCAAGAAATCATCACCAATTTCAGATCTTGTGCCAAGAACACCAAAAAGGGGAAACTTGAGAAATCCTTCAAATTAAAGGCGCTAGAGCTATGGATTCGGTCAAGGACCTATGAAGGATTGTTCTAGCTCATCATAGCAACAAGTTCCTCAAGAAATCCGCCCCAAAAACTCATCCAAATGGAGATAAAAAATTCCCACGAAAAAAGCTCCAAAAATAGGGGAAAAGAGAAATTCGGGATTTAGGGAGAGAGGAAAATCTTGAGCAAAAAAAATAAATCTCATGTCATGGAAACATGCTTACAAGGATACTTGAATGAAGTCCTAACACAAGGCTCATGGGGAGAGAGACACCTCTTCCACTAGCCTTACCTCTCCTTATATAGGCCTAGGGTCTAATGTCCACATGTACCCCTCTACACTTGACCTGCATAACACACCCACCTACCACCGGGGGCATAACCATCCATCTTTCACCTCATCGCCCAAATGCCATTGGACGCTTCACGTCTTTGCTTCGCCTCGAAGCAAGCTCCGTGATGGTGCCACGTGCACCAGCAACCACCACCACCGGTTTTGAGGCCCAAACTGTGAAACCGTCTTGCATGCTTCTCAAAGCGCGACTTCTCGATGTTGATGCGTGTCACCTTGTCCCATGATCCTGACCACCGACAAGTCTTTCCCATTCCCTGTCCATCGACCCCCCTTGTCTCTTGCACTGGCATCCCGTTCGCCTTGACTTGGTCAACATGTTGTCTTCATCACCACAACGGTTTTGTGGATCAACCGTGAAACCGTCCGTGCTTCTTGCCTCTCCACGTGTACGGTGTGGATCACCCTTGACTTCACCCGACATCCCGATCGCCCGGCCCCAAGTTCCCTACTTGTGCCCGATCCTCTCGCCGTTGACCGCCAAGTTGACTCCAGTGACCTACACATCATGAGACAAGCAAACACATTTCCCAACTCCTGCAACATCACCAATACCTCCACCAACTCCAGTTAGTCGAAACCATAATCATGCACACACACATGCAATCCCTGGATTCCCGGATTTTAACTCAAACACCAAATCCGCTCAAGTCAATTACTCATCACATATATTACAAACCATGGCACATATCAACATGGTTTCTCATAGGTGGATATGGGGGGTGATACATGTAAGTCTACAGCTTTGGCTTCAACCCAAATTGTTCTCTCATTACCTCAATAATCTTCGCTGCCCAGTCATCTGTCAAAACATTTACATTCGGAGTAGTCCATGTAAGACCAGATGCTGACATTTGTGAGGCTGTCTGTGAACCATGGTTAGCAACTGTATGCCAGCCTCCTAACTCCCTGGCAGCATAGACGACGATGGCATCCTGCACATCCTCAGCTCTACATTCAATGTTGTGTCATATGTCACATTAGGTTCTGACGTCTCCTGCCTGTAGTGTTGTGGCTGCATTTGTGGTGATTTTCTCTGTAGAATAATCGAGGGACCAAAGCCAGGTGATCTCCTTGTGGTGCCACCATTGGTATTCTATGGAGGTGGGGTGGTACTTTCTGGTTCTGGCCCCGAGCTTGTTGTAGGAATCATAGTACTGGTACTGGGCAGTTGTTGCTCGGGTCCCTCAATTGCATGCTAAGGAATGTTCCCATGAACACCAAAATACATTGGCCCATGTGCTGGATCATCATATATACAATGCTCCATCATTTGAATGATCGAAGCCCTTAAATTATTAACCAATACTAGTGACTGGTTAATTAATGCATGGTGTATGGCTGTATGGATCATGTTGTTTATTGTAGCCTAATCAATTACTTCTCTTGCCTTGTTAACAGGCTACTTTTCTGATTCATCCGTGATGATGAACGACTCTAGCAGATCTCCATTCTGTATGTGCCGTGTCTAGTCTTGTTGAAGGTTCCTAATAGGAGACTTTCATACTATGCAACTCTTTCTTCAATCTGCGCCTTAAGATCATCACTTAATTCATCTTTTCCCATGGACATCACATTCTCTACCTTCAAATCTCCACTAACATCATACTTTGGCAGAGTATTTTCAGGGAGGTTAGGATCTTTTGGCATTCCAGACATGAAGTAGGTCTTGAAGTTCGTTGTCCCACTGAGCATGCCAAAAAGCATGTTAACGTGAAAATCACCACGCGTGACCTGAGAGATTTTCTTAACTCTAGTTGTAGAATAACTAGAAATTCTGTTAGAATAACTAGAGATTTTCTTAACGTGAAAATCACCACCTATGAGAAACCATGTGGATATGTGCCATGGTTTGCAATATGTGATGAGTAATTGACTTGAGTGGATTTGGTGTTTGAGTTGAAATGCGGAAATCCTGGGATTGCATGTGTGTGTGCATGATTATGGTTTTGACAAACCGGAGTTAGTGGAAGTATTGGTGATGTTGCAGGAGTTGAGAAATGTGTTTGCTTGTCTCATGATGCGTAGGTCACTGGAGTCGACTTGGCGGTCAACGGCGAGAGGATCGAGCACAAGTAGGGGACTTGGGGTCGGACGATCGGGATGCCGGGTGGAGTCAAGGGTGATCCACACCATACACATGGAGAGGCGAGAAGCACGGATGATTTTGCGGTTGAGCCTCAAAACCATGGTGGTGATGAAGACAACGTGTTGACCAAGTCAGGGCGAATGGGATGCCGATATAAGTGACAAGGGGGCCCGATGGACAAGGACTGGGAGAGACTTGCTGGCGGTTAGGATCGCGGGACAAGATGACACGCGTCAACATCGAGAAGTCATACTTTGAGAAGCATGCCAGGCGGTTTCCCGGTTTGGGCCTCAAAACCGATGGCGGTGGTTGGTGGTGCACGTGGCACCATCATGGAGCTTGCTTTGAGACGAAGCAAAGACGTGAAGCGTCCGATGGCATTCGAGCAATGAGGCGAAAGATGGACGGTTATGCCCTCGGTGGTAGGTGGGTGTGTTATATAGGTCAAGGGTAGAGTGGTCATGTGGACAATAGACCCTAGGCCTATATAAGGAGAGGTGTGGTTAGTGTGAGAGGTTCCTCTCTTCCTATTAGCCTTGTGTTAGGAACTCATTACAATGTGCTTGGAGAGGACTTCATGTTTTAGAGGAGAGGAGAGGGTGTGTGAGAGACATCTCTTGCTCTTCCAAATAGTGGGAGGAAGAGGGTGGCTTCCTAGCCTTGTAACCATGGATCTTGTAAGCACCTTTTTATGATATGAGGAGTATTTTCATGCTCAAGATTTCCCTCTTCCCTTGAATCCCGAATTTCTCTTTTTCTCTATTTTTGGAGCTATTTTCGTGGTGAATTTCGATCTCATTGTTGGACGAGTTTTTGGCACGGTTTTCTTGAGAAACTTGTTGCTAGGATGAGCTAGAATAATTCTCTATGGATCATTTGCCGAATCATTAGCTCTAGCACCTTAAATTTGAAGGATTTCTCAAGTTTCCCCTTTTTGGTGTTCTTAGCACAAGATCTGAAATTTGTGATGATTCCTTGAGTCAATTGAGATGATTCCTTGAGTCAATTGCGACATGGAGAAGCATGTTCTTAAGCTGTGGATGTTCGATGGAGAGAACTTCCCCTACTGGAAGTCACGGACCAAGGCGTATCTGCTGAGTCAAGGACGTGCAATTTGGAAGATTGTTGAGCAGGAGTATGCTATACCACAAGACTTGAACACTGCATCTGCAGGTGAGTTAACTAGGTATGAGAACAACTCTAAAGCTATCAATATTCTGCTCTCTGCACTTGGTAGGAGTGAACATGATCGCTGAAGGACTGAGAAGGTGACCAGAGTGGGGTGAATGGGAGTTAATCAAAATTCTCCAAGAGAACTTGGCCTATATCCTAAAAACAACACAAACCAACCTCTAAACTGATCACCAAGGCTAGACACAGCAACTTGTGATGTGATACCCTTAGGAGTGATCAACAGTAGCAGTGGTACACAGCGGAAACAAAGAAGAACAGCAAAAACTCAAAATAGATGGAAACCTCACAAAGCTGTATCTTCTGGACCACCACCGGCAGTGCTGATCAGGACCATCGGCAGTGCCAGTTGGCCCCATCGGCAGTGCCGGTGCGGGGTTTTACAACCCACCGGTAGTGCCGGTCCTGGTCGTCGGCAGTGCCGATCGACCCCGATAGAATTGGAAAAACTTTTGGGATTTTGTCAAATCTTCTCCAAAATATTCAAACGAACTCCAAGTGATGCAATTTTTGTACCAGTGAATCCCCAGCACATCACGACCCTAATCCTAGAAGATCAACTCAAGTGGCTCAAGGAATCATCACGAATTTCAGATCTTGTGCTAAGAACACCAAAAAGCGGAAACTTGAGAAACCCTTCAAATCGAAGGTGGTAGAGCTATTGATTCGGTCAAGCATCCATAGAGGATTGTTCTACCTCATCCTAGCAACATGTTTCTCAAGAAATCTGGGCCAAAAACTCGTCCAAAAATGAGATCGAAAATCACCATGAAAACTACTCCAAAAATAGGAAAAAGGGAATTTCAGGATTCAAGTGAAGAGGGAAATATTGAGCACAAAAATACTTCACATATCATAGAAAAGTGCTTAAAAGATCCATGGTTATAAGGCTAGGAAGCCACCCTCTTCCTCCAACTATTTGGAAGAGCAAGAGATATCTCTCACACACCCACTACTCTCCTCTCAAACATGAAATCCTCTCCTAGCACATTGAATAGAGTCCAAACACAAGGCTAATGAAAGAGAGGCACCTCTCCCACTAGCCACACCTCTCCTTATATAGGCCTAGGGTCTATTGTCCACATGACCACTCTAGCCCTGACCTACATAACGCACCCACCTACCACCGGGGGCATAACCGTCCATCTTTTTCCTTGTCGCTCGAATACCATCGAGCCCTTCACAACATTGCTTGCCCTTGACGCAAGCTCCGCGATGGTGCCACGTGCACCTCCAATTGCCACCACCAGTTTTGAGGCCCAAACCGGGAAACCGTCTTGCATGCTTCTCAAAGCGTGACTTCTCGATGTTGACGCGTGTCACCTTGTCCCGTGATCCTGACCACTGGCAAATCTCTACCAGTCCCTGTCCACCGAGCCCCCTTGTCACTTGCACCGGCATCCTGTTTGCCTTGACTTGGTCAATATACTGTCTTCAGCACCACCATGGTTTTGAGGCTCAACCGTGAAACCGTCTGTGCTTCTTGCCTCTCCACGTGTACGGTATGGATCACCCTTGACTTCACCCGGCATCCCGATCGTCTGGCCCCAAGTCCCCTACTTGTGCCCGATCCTCTCACCGTTGACTGCCAAGTTGACTCCAGTGACCTACACATCATGAGACAAGCAAACACATTTCCCATCTCCTGCAATATCACCAATACCTCCACTAACTCTGATTAGTCATAATCATGATATGCAAACCCATGCAATCCCTGGATTCCCGCATTTCAACTCAAACACCAAATCCACTCAAGTAAATTATTCATCACAAATATAGCAAACCATGACACATATCCACATGGTTTCTCAATCTCCCCCTTGATGAGTACATTGACAACCTCAAGTGCATAAAGATTAGAGATTGAAATGCGAAGACGAATAAGCACATCCAAATGGCCAAACCCAAAGAAAAGGTGAAAACAAGCCATCTGGCAAGTAGGGATCACAAAACCAAGAGTTGGCAAAGAAAGCGACTTGAGACGCAAAAATTGTGAAAAGTGCAAGAAAACTCTCAAGATCATAATATGCTCCCTCTCAAGTTGTGGTAGGTCTCATGTAGTGCAAAATGGATCCTGTAAGTTTCTTAGCATTATTTGTGCATGACCCCAAAATTTTCTCCCCCTTTGGCAATGAACTCATCAAAGAGGCAAAAGAACAAGCAAACATGCAATGCATGACAATGCAAACCTAAGGAGCTCCAACAATTATGCAAACAAGCATTTAACTTTGCTAACCATAACCATAGTGCCATGAAGTGTAAAAGCAATAGCTCCCAATCATGCAAGGATAAAAAATTGATAGCAAGGAATAAACACCATGAGCTATACAAGCTATGCAGAAAGATTGACTCGCTTAGATAGAATCAAAATTGCTTATCATGAGCAAAACTGCCACCACATGTGTAAGTACTCCCATCCAAGGCAAAACAAGCACCAAGTGAATCAAAAGGATACTAGCCAGTCTCAATCTCAACTAGGGCAATAAGCATTCGTAGAAAATGAGCTCTACAAATGCTCACATATGAAATAGAGACACAATTGATAAGTGATTATTGTTTATCCTCATGTGTCCTCTTATCCATGCGGAGGGTCGCACGACTGGGTACGGCAAACACCCCGAGGCTTCAAGTCACAAAGTTTGGATTTAGTATTTTAGAATTATTCTTGATCAAAGCACTTAGCAGATTAACCAAGCTTATGCACAAGACAAAAGAGCATGCCTATGCGGCAAAAGGAACACACGTTCCCACAATGTTCCATCATGTAGACATGGTGAGCAAGTTCTAGCAAAATTAGTTCATAAGGTTGTCAAGAAGCTTAGTTTACCTTTAAGATTAGCAAGTTGCTCACATGCGTCTATAACAAGCCATCTAGAAAATCTAAGCATGAGAGATTACCATCACATCCACACAACTTAGTTCAAGCTCAATCATAGCAAAGAGAAATGCAAGAAAGCATAAGAATCAAAACTCATCTACCAATGCATATATTACATATGAGATGCAATCCATAAAAGGTAAGATACATATATACAAGTGAACACCAACTCCCCCCTCAAATGATGCCATAAGGATGACACACACCAAGTTCCCCCCGAAGAAAAGCATGTCTTGAAGCATCTAGGGGCTTGGTGAGGATATCAGCTAGTTGGTTTTTGGTATCAATGTATTTGTGGGAAATATCTACCTAGGATCCTTAACCACTCGGCTAACTGGCCGAGTGGGCCAGGGGCTCGGGTATGATGTATTCGGCCCAGAAGATATTTACTGAGATACCTATTTGAGTAAGCGGCAAGTTAGGTTAGCAGATATGTTGGATAGATAGAATCTGTTGTAACCGACTAAAAGATTACCATGTAAATCCCTGCCCTTTGGATTTATAAGGAGGGCAGGGGGCCTTCGGCAAGAGACAGACTCGTATTGGAACCCTAATTCCAGTGCGAATCATAGCAATACAGAAACACCAAACAGGACGTAGGGTTATTATCCTTCGGGAGGCCCGAACCTGTATAAACCTTGTGTCCTGTGTCCATCAATCTTTCATACTCATACACATACCTAGATCTACTATCGAGAATATCTCTCGATAGTATTTGACCTCAACATCCCCCTTCTCAATATTGTCTCTCAGGAAGTGGAATCGCACATTGATATGTTTGACCTTACCATGTGGGATTGGGTTTTTGGCTAAGCATATGGCACTGGAGTTATCACACATGAGTGGAACACCCTTAAAAGTTAACCCATAGTTTGTCATGATAGATACAATCCATAGGATTTGTGAGTAGCAGCTAGCAGCAGCAACATACTCAATCTCTGTGGTCGATTGGGCAACACTCGACTACTTACGAGAAGACCAACAGATCAAAGAAGTACCCAAGAAATGGCAACTACCAGAAGTGCTCTTCCTATCAATTCTACACCCAGCAAAGTCCGCATCCGAATACCCAATAAGATCAAGAGATGAAGATGTAGAGTACCAAAGACCAAACTCAAGGGTGTATTTGAGATACCTGAAGATGCGCTTGACATCCTTGCGATGAGTCACCCTTGGGGAAGCTTGAAAACAAGCACAAAGACACACCGCAAAGTGTATGTCAGGTCTTGTCACTGTCAGGTACAAGAGGGAGCCAATCATGCTCCTGTACTCCCTTTGATTCACCACTTCACAGTCTTCATCAGGGTCAAGAGCCGTCATAGTGGACATTGGTGTAGACACAGCTTCACATTGACCATGTCGAACTTCTTCAGGAGATCCTTCGTGTACTTGCCTTGATGTATGAAGCACTGCTTGATTTGAATCCCAAGAAAGAAGGTGAGCTCTTCCATCATCGACATCTGAAATTCACTTTCCATAGCTTCCTGAAATCTGGAACAAGAGCATGACAGGAACCACCAAAGATGATATCATCCACGTAAATCTGAACCATTAGAAAGTCATTGCCATGCTTTAGAGCGAACAAGGTTTTATCAACACACTCCATGACATACCCATGCTCTAGCAAGAAGGTCCTAAGCCTAGCATACCATGCCCTAGGTGCTTGGTTTAGCCCGTACAAAGCCTTATGAAGCTTGTACACACGTTTGGGTATTTGTGGTGCTCAAAGCTAGGGGGTTGCCTCACATACACTTCTTCCTCTATGAAACCATTTAGGAAAGCACTCTTGACATCCATTTGATAAAGTCTAATGCTCTTGGAGGAAGCAAATGCAAGCAAGATCCTAATGGCTTCTATGCGAGCAACAGGAGCAAATGTTTCACCATAATCTAAGCCCTCCACTTGGCTAAAACCTTGAGCAACTAGCCTAGCCTTGTTTCTCACAACCTCACCATCCTCCCCATGTTTGTTTTTGAACACCCACTTGGTTCCTATGACATTGACATTTTTGGGAGGCTCTACAAGGGTCCATACTTTGCTTCTCTCAAAGTTCTCTAACTCCTCATGCATGGCATTAACCCAATGTTCATCAGGTAGTGCATGTCCAACATCTCGGGGTTCAAAGGTGGAAACAAAGAGAGAATTGGTAAAGCAAGCAAGATGTGCAGACCTTGACCTTGTTGTCCTCTCATAGAGATTACCAATCATTTGTTGAGGTGGATGTTGATGCTGAATGTGGCTAGGGGCCTCTGTCTCAGAGTGTACCTCCCCCTCAACCATAGCTGGAGCTTGCTCGATAGCCGCTGAAGTCGATGTAGAGGCTTCTGGACCCTCTGCTGGAGTAGTGGTAGCAGCAGGAACAAGCTCAGATGAGAGATGAAGTGAATCATCATCATCATCATCAAAGCCCTGTAGGTCCTCTTCTACAAAGATGCTTTCCTTTAGCTCCTTATCACCTGCAGACTCAATCACATTCCTTGCACAAGAGTTTGATTCATTAATGGTTACATAACAGGATTCTACGATGGTCTTAGATACCAAATTTAAAACTCTATAGGAATGACCATGAAGAGAGTAACCAAGAAAGATGCCATCGGAAGATCTTGACTCAAACTTATCAAGATTGCCACGCTTGAGAATAAAGCACTTGCAACCAAAGGCACGCAAATGAGAAATCGAGGGCTTTCTCCCAAAGAACAGCTCATAAGAGGTCACATTAAGAATTGTGCGCAAGAAAATCCGATTGGAAACATAGCAAGCAGTGCTAATGGCCTCAGCCCAGAACCGCCTCGGAGTCCTATGCTCATTGAGCATCGTCCGGGCCATCTCCACTAGGGTTCTGTTCTTTCTTTCGACCACACCGTTCTGCTAAGGAACACGAGGTGCTAAAATCTAATGCTCAATACCATGCTCAAGACAGAAAGCATCAAAGGAGGAGTCCTTGAGCTCGGTGCCATTATCACTGCGGATTGCTTGTAATGCACCAGGGAGTTCCTTGAACAACCTCAAAGCTAGGCTACAAAACTGATGAAACACTTCATCCTTGCTCTCAAGAAAGTAGACCCAAGAGTGGCGAGAATAGTCGTCAACAATCACAAGAACATACCACTTCCCACCCACCGAATAAACCCGAGAAGGACCAATAGTGTCCATATGAAGCAACTCTCCCGGGTGTTCAGTCATCACCAAATTGATTGGTAGATGAGAAGCGGCAATCATTTTCCCACGACGACGAGGAGCACAAACCAAATCCTTATCAAATTTGAGCTTAGACAATCCTCGGATCAAACCTAGGCCACTCAAGCGACATAACAAGTCAAAGCTTATGTGACCCAGTCTCCTATGCCATTTCTAGAGCTCAGAAGAAGATTGAGAAAACAAGAACTTGTGAGAACCAGAAGAACCAGCAAAATCAGCCTGAAAAACTCTACCAATGCGAGAAATCCCACAATCCAAGGAACCACTCGAATCAAGAACACAAGAACCATTCAACTTAAAGCGCACTTCCAAACCAACATCAAGAAGCTGAGAGACAAAGAGGAGATTGTACTTGAGATACTCAACCAAACCAACATCCTTCAGAGTGATTTTTTCATTTACCTTTACCGCACCTCTTACCTTCACTCTCCCTCTCTTGTCATCTCCAAAGGTCACATACTCTCGCCGCTTCAAGGGAGTGAGGCTGGAGAACCACTTTGCATCTCCGGTCATGTGGCGCAAACACTCGGAGTCCATCAACTATTTGTTCTACAAGCCTCCACCTGCTGCCTACAAAGAACGAGAAGGAAAAGTCGATGGCTCAGTGCTGGGGTTAGTTAATAGAGATTTTGGAATCCAACACTTAACCATACGACTGGTAGTAGTCATCACAGTTCTTTGCACATTATCATTCGAACGCATAGGATGAGAACCACGATGGGGAAAACGTGGCCTGTCAAAGCGTCTCGACTCAAACCTTGGGTTGTGAGGAAATAAATCATTAGTGTGAAAGCCAAATCCACGCGAGTGACACTCACTACGATGGGGAAAACGTGGGGCGCCAAAGCGCTGCTACGCAAAGCCGCTATTTCATGAATTAAAGCCATATGAGAAATGACCCTGTCCACGATAGGCACGAGAAAAAGAGCGAGTCTAAAAACCATCAAATTCACCATAAAAAGCATCCCTAGTCAACTCAGCTTGCTTTCTCTCAATCCTCTTACGCCTATAACAGAATTCATCCAAGTGGCCTTTGCGACCGCAAAACATGCAAATATAGACACCCTTAGGATTAGGCTTGGTTTGCATGGCAGGCTTGGGTTTTGGCTTCTCTGTTTGCTTTGGGTTGAAGGAGGGTTTTGGATTGGGTGGATAGTATGTGTCAGTGGGTTTCATGATGTTTTCCTCATCCTTATAGCTGGAGCTAGGAAAAAACTTACCCATATTCTCACTCTCCTTGTCGCACCTCTCAAATCCCATGCCCAAGTTATAGGTTGACCTAGAAGCACTCTCCTTTACTCTTGCCAAATCACTTGAAATCTTTTCCTCACTCACTAGGGTTCTCTGGAGCCTAGAAACAAGATAGTCATTTTCCTGAACTAGGACTTTGTTTTCCTCCCTAGTGATTACTAGCTTGTCGTTGAGGGTGACACACACTTCGCACGAATGTGGGAAAACTTTCGAGCGAGTCTCATGAAGCAACTTGGACTCAAGCTCTTTGACTTTGAGGGACTGAGCTTCTAACTCATCTGTGAGCTTGGGGCACTTCTGACATGCCCCCAAAAGAGTTGGTCTAGCTTTGAACCCATCAAGCTCATTGAGGGCACTCTCAAGCTGACTGGCAACATGAGCATGCACACTCTCCCTCTGACTCAGATCATTCATCACAACTTGACAAGACTCACACTCTACAACCATGTCATCCTTAGCAAGCTTAGACCTAAGTGAAGCAATTTCAAAATCAGCACTCTCCAACTTAGACTTAAGCTCTCTACTCTCACGAATAGCACTGCGAAGCTTATCATCTTGCAAGAGCAGAACTTAGACCTCGCTTGTGTTAGAGTCGGATCCAGAGTCGGCATCGTGGTCGTTATTTGCCATGAAGCAAAGCCCGGTGAAGTCATCCTTCCTCTTGACTCCTGGCTTTTCAACCTGCTCCTTCGAGCTTGAAAGGCCTTCGCTTGATGTGAGGTCGACATCGCTCAAGGCGGCAACAGAGGCACGTGCAATGGCTTTGGCGAACTTCTTGGAGTTCTTGCCCTGCTTGTAGAAGCGGTTATTCTTCTACTTGAAATCTTCAGTGTTGTTATCACGGTTCCCGACCTTCTTCTTCTTATTGGAACAGTCAGCAATGAAGTGTCCCGGTCACCGCACTCAAAGCAGCTTCTTGAACCACCTCCTGTTCTCTCCTTCCGATTGTTGTAGAATTTCCTGAACTTCCTTGTGAGCAAGGACAGCTCCTCATCAGGAATGCACTCCATCTGTTCATAGGAAGCTACAACAAGAGAAGTTAAAGCAAACACCAAGGAAGACTTGTCAAGTGAGGGGTTAGTTCGATAAGAAGCACAACTATGATCACCATTCTGATAACTAGAAAGCAAGGCCATGCTAGAAGCAGGAATAGCAAGATTAGGATGAGATTTCCTAGACAGTTCATGAGATTTTAGCTTGCTATACAGTTGCTCACAATTCAAGGTATTGAATTCTGCAGTTTCTTCTAGAGCAGCAATTTTAACCCCCCAAACATTTTTATCAAGTGAGTACAACAGTTGCTTAGCTCTATCATTGTCATTGTACACAAGGTTACCACAAGCTCGCAAGTTGCACACAATTGCCTCAAACCTACGAAAGGTGTCATCTAGTGACTCGCCGGGTTTTTGTGCAAAGGTTTGGTACTGTCTATTGTAAGAATCCTTACGCATAGACTTGACTTGATTGGTACCCTCATGGTAAGTATAGAGCTTAACCCACATAGCATGAGCAGTGTCAAGGTGTGCAACCCTATCATATTCACTCCAACCAAGTGTAGATTGCAGAATATTAACAACTTTGGAGTTGTTCTCATACCTCACTAACTCACCTGCAGATGCAGTGTTCAGGTCCTGTGGTATAGGATACTCCTGCTCAACAATCTTCCAAATTGCACGTCCTTGACTCAACAGATACGCCTTGGTCTGCGACATCTAGTAGGAGAAGTCTTCTCCATCGAACATCCATAACTTAACAGCACACTTCTCCATGTCGCCTTTGGATCATAAAGCCAGTGAAGGTCAACTAGTGATTAAACCGGCTCTGATACCAATTGAAGGACCAAGAAGGCGACCAGAGGGGGGGGGGGTGAATGGGAGCCAATCAAAATTCTCCAAGAGAACTTGGCCTATATCCCAAAAACAACCCAAACCAACCTCTAAACCGATCACCAAGGCTATACACACCAACTTGTGATGTGCTACCCTTAGGAGTGATCAACAGCAGCAGTGGTACACAACGGAAACAAAGAAGAACAACAAAAACTCAAAATAGATGGAAACCTCACAAAGTTGTATCTTCTGTACCACCACCTGTAGTGCCAATTAGGATCATCGGTAGTGCCGGTTGGCCCCATTGGCAGTACCGGTGAAACCCATCGGCAGTGCTGGTGCAGGGTTTTGCAACCCACCATGAAAGGTCTAGGTCTCTAGCCTTGAATCAATGACGAGTTTTGGTGATAAATGACAATACATATTGGAACTAACCTTTTATATGAGTTTGTGAGTTTAATGTTAGGTTATGTTCCGGCATCAAGCAAAGGTCAAGAACAACTTATACATAGAAGTCATGGATCCGTTACAAGATAGTGATTGATAATATGTTGGAAATTATCATATTATTTAGTAAAGATGTTTGACAAAGGATGATTGTAATCAATGTGTTGATAAAGGTGTCGGTGGACATAATCAACACCTGTGCTTAAAGATGAAGACACTTCACATGTTGAAAGGTCAAACACAACATATTATGGATTCATGATAAGGGATGATATTGATGATAGTGTTGATTGTTGATACAAGTAACACGTATACATACAGAAGATCAAGGCATTTCATGAAGGTAAATTAGACATCCCTATAGTTGATGATGTCAAAATGGCTATGTTAATACTTGGTATTAAATGGAAATATCAACGCAAGTATTAGTTGGAATTCATGAGTTGATATATATTAATAAGTGATGGTGGTCAAAGCAAGGATATTATTACGCCAATAGAAAATGGATTTCTAGTAACCACTTACAAGAAGATAAAAGTCATGAAATTGGAAATATCATCTTGGAGATCAAATTGATAGTGGATACATTGTTGATGTTGGATACAAAGTAGTATTGTATGGAAAGGTGGTGACGGCTAGGCAAGACTCGGCTGCAATGGACCATGTGCGAGGGTGAAGAGAAAGCAAGAGGCTTGGCGTTGAAGGACCAAAGGCAATTGTGAAGAGTAAGTTAAGGCTTAGCGCGATGAACCATGCAAGACCATGAGAAGCTATGGATTATCCATATCACTCGTTTAATGGAACAAGAAGATGATGTTGATATGTCACAACGAGTGTATTTGACAAAAGAGCCAAAGGTGAATATACAATGTCAAAAGAAGATCAAGTGGCTTGAGCATAGGAAGTTGTAAAACTTCATAAGTGGATGAACATCAAGCCTATATCATATGGACATTGCTCAAACCAAAGGTATAATATTGGATATATATAAATATTCATTGATGGTTAATCAAATAAATATCCAAAAAGATCAATTGCTTATGGAGTTGGCAACCCTCAAAAAGAAGAATGAAGAAGATATGAAGGTGTTCCTATTAACATAGATTTTCTAATTTCTATTGAGTATAGGAATGTCGTACAATAAAGAGGGATGCAACTTTGATAGTTTTGCTTATGTCTCGGTGCTCAAATTAATGCAATAACCTTTGGGGGAGTGTTTAGAAAATATATGTGAGATTTTGGAGCTTGGTAATAGTTAGGTTGGATAACCCTTTAAATTATCTTTCCGTAGAGTCCAAGATCACCTAAATCGGCCTCCGGAGTCAAAAGTTATGGGCATTTCTCTATTAGTTATCTGTCTATTTTTTTCCAATCAGCAGTGTCGATCCGGGCATCGGCAGTGCTGATCCGGAACTCAACAGAACGTATTTTTCTTGCCCTCTGTGACTCCCTCATTGTCAGTGCCGATGCGGGACGTCCAGAGCCCCAAACGGCTAGTTTTTGAGCCTCTCTATCGACAGTGCCGATCCGGGCATCGGCAGTGCCGATGCAAGGCGTCCAGAGGCCCAACGGCTAGTTTTTGAGCTCCTCCTATTTATACCCCCTTCGGTCCTAATGTTGGGTGGTGCCAAAAAAACATCAAAGAAACATCCATTTGAGCCAAAAATTACCTCTTCACTCTCCATTGCTTAGTGCTATATCTTGTGGGTGAGATTTGGTGAGAGATTGAGAGAGAACGACAAGCAATCGTTATGGCATTTGTTACTCTTGGGGATTCATCCCCTAGACGACAAAGCGCTGCCCGGTGAGCTCCCAAGCTTGTGGTGAGCTACGGGAAGTTTGTGAAGGTTTCGATTGACCTCCGAAAGGAAAGGAATCAAGAGAAGAAAATTTGAGGAAAAGGGTTGAAAGAGACCGGGCTCAAGTGTGACCGAGCCCCTCAACGGAGATGTAGGACTCATTGAGGAGTCTGAACTTCAGAAAACAAATATTGTGTCTCCGTGTGCTCCTTTATTTACTTGTTACCTTTTCATGCTCTAGGGTTTGCTCTTTTATTTGCTTAATTTACTAGATTGTATCTCCGTCTGAACTTCAGAAAACAAATATTGTGTCTCCGTGTGCTCTTAATTTACTTGTTACTTATGTAGCTTGTATCTAGTAGTTGCTATATTGTTGTAGTGCTTCATATTAATTGTTGTAGTCTTTCTATCAATCTAGCAACTGCAAAACCAACTTAGATTTACATTTGGGTGACTTTCTGTACCACTATCGGCACTGCCGATTGAGCATCGGCAGCAGCCATCGGCACTGCCGATCGATCCCATCAGCACTGCCGATTGAGCATCGGCAGCAGCCATCGGCACTGCCGATCGATCCCATCAGCACTGCCGATCGTACTTATTCTTTTTGTCAAGTCTAATTTTGCAAAAAATTATAGAATCACCTTTTCATCCCCCCCTCTAGGCGACATCAAGGTCCTTTCAATTGGTATCAGAGCCTAATGTCCTCATTAAGCTTAACCGATTGGAGAGTTGATGATGTCGCAAGGTAAAATGTGTCAAGTTCCATATAGTTTCTCTAGTGCTTCATTTTCTTGCATATCCACACCTTCATATGAAGCACCTTATTTTGATGGCACAAATTATGCTTGTTGGAGATCACAAATGATTTCATATTTTTGGGAGATGAGTCTCAAAATTTGGTGGGTTGTAGATAAGCGCTTTTCTCATGCCTTGGATCATGATTCTCGAACACAAGGGCAAGAGAAATGCCTACATCTCGAGGCCCAAGCTACTAATGCTTTATTTGGTGCTTTGAGTAGGGATGTTTTCAATGAGATATACAAGTTGAAGAGTGCTCATGCTATGTGGATTCAAATTCAAGAAATACATGAAGAATTCAACATGACTAGTGATAATTCCAACTATGAGTTGGTAATTGAGGATGATTGCTCCACCTCAAGCTCACATGATATTGATGACCATTCTCTTTCAAGTGACTATATTAATGAAGTATCAACTCCATCGACATCATCATGTTGCCTTATGGTCAAAGGTAACATGCAAGTAAAATTATGTGAAATTCATAGTGATCATGATGATGTTGTTGGTGTTGGTGTTGACGGTGATTATAATGATGATAGCGATAGTGATGATGATAATGATCATGAGTATACATATGATGAGCTTGTTACATTGTTGCATAGCATGGGAAGATATATGAAATTAGAGGAGTCTAAAATGAAAATTCTACAAAATGAAAATTCTTCTTTAAAAGACTCATTAGAGGAGCTAAAGTGGTCTTATGAGGATCTTAGTAAAACTCATGAGAAGCTCAAAGATGCTTATGATTCACTTGCTTCTAATGTTTTGGAAAGTGCAAAAGTAGATGTAAGCCTTACACATGATCTAATTGATAATGTGTCTACTTATTCCAATGATTTATGTGATCACCCTTGCCGCTCCCAAGAAAATATTTCCCCGAGCACTACATGTGACTTGGATTGCATTGGTGAAAAAGTGAAGCACAAGGGTCATGAAGTCAAAAATATCACAAAAAGAACTTCAAGTCTAACATGAGCAACAATCAACAAAAGAAAAAGAAGTTAACTCATGTCAAGTGTCTCAAGTGTTCAAACATGGGACACTATGCCTCTATGTGTTCCATGAAGATTGATGATGAAACTACACTTCCAAAGAAGAAAACAAGAAGAAGCAAAAGGAAATGCTATAGATGTCATGAGAAGGGTCATGAAATTGTTTCATGCCCCAACATAACAAATGATGATTTTGAGTCATCCAATAAGTGGCTCACCGACAAGGAAGCAACAATGAAGAAGCAAGATAAGAAAGTGTCTTGCATGAATAAGAAGCGTATTTGCTACACTTGCCGAGAAAAGGGACATGTTGGTAATAATTGTCCCATGGGTAACATTCCTAAGCCTATTCTTTTCCATGCTCATCATTTGGCTAAGAAAGCTAGAAGTGGTAATATTATCATAAATGTTGTTAGTTCACATAATGCTAATACAAAGGCCATTTGGGTGCCTAAATCTCTTGTCACTAACATACTAGGACCCAATGTCACTTGGGTGCCACGAAATGCTTTATTTGCTTAATAGGTACTTGAAGATGCATTGAAGACTTGACACACTCGATATGATTTATGTTGAACATCTTAAGTCAAGATTCTTTCAAATTGGTATTCCTCATCACTTATGAAAAGGATGCCAAGTATTAATATTAATGGTCTACAACCCCAACCAATGTCATCTCGGTAACAAGTATTTATATTGAAAGTATCTATGTTCTAGCCTTGTGCAGGCTTAATTCATTGTTCATGCATATCATCCATGTATGTTGCTTGCACACTTCATTTGTGCAAATTTGAGAAAAGTGATGGTTACCATGTTTAGGGAGGTACTATATCATTCCATATATATTGCAACCCCAAAATGAGAATGAATTCTAATTAATGCAATAATAGTTTTTGAAAAGCTTTTTGAGTAAACTGCAAAATATTTAGAACGGTTTACAAAATTGCTAAAAAGTGTTTGAACATATTCATTTGTGAAAACAAAAGTGGGATTTGCAAACAAAACATGTTATTATATCAAGACAGACCATTTATAGAAAAACATTCAAAATAAATTATTTTGCAAATTTCTCTAATTGATCATTGTCAATCTTTTGGTCTTCAAAATTGTTTTACAAGACCAATGGTTTTGAAAATGGTATTTGATTTGAAAAATTTCTCGAAAAACTATCTTGACCATTTTTGGTCCTATTCTAGCATCAAGTGAATCTTTCCACTAGAGCCATATATTTTGTATGTATGGGTTATGGTGGTATTTATGATTCATAAAAGAGTAAATTCAAGTGACTCATCAGCTTACTTAAATTTGTATCAATGGAGCTTTGGTTTAATTATGAGCATTCTTTTGATCATCCTTGAGACAATGAGATACTCATGCTTCTTTGATTACTAAGTGTAAAGAGTTCATCTTTTTAATTTGTTTAATTAAGGAGCATGAAGAACTTATTTGTCTTCTCTTTGCAATGAAAATATTGTTGTTAAAACTAACCATGTGCAAGGGAATTGAGAAGGTCAAACATGAATAGTAAAGCTCAAAAAGACTTGGTGGAAGAAAATTTGAAGCAATGTCAAACCTCTTCAAGATATTGCTAGACATGGGCAAGAGCTTGAGCCGATGGTATTTGGTTGCTCAAGGCAAGATGGTGGGTTTACAATGAATAAGCTTGTGGAGGGATCAAATATGACTTGCTATATTATAATGATGATGACTAAGTCCTATTAGTGCAAGTTCAACATGAATGATGATTGTTTGATAATAAGGTGGAAATCCAACTATGACTATGAATGAAAAGTTTATAATTATTGATGATTTTGTATTTATTCTTGTCAATGGTTGAGTTGGACATCATGGAGGGATTTTGAGCTTGGTATATATTCTTGATGGTTTGCGTATACGATAGATTCCAAGCTCTCGAATTGTTGAGCGCATTGAGGTAACTATCTCTATGTCTTATATAAGTTCTCTTTTTCCTAATGATAAAGAGCAACTAGATTTCATTCTATGTTTTTGCATGTTGCTCTATATCACCAATCATATCTTGACACATACACTAGTTGTTCTTTGTGATTATTCCTTTGTGGTCTTGGATGAAAAAATTATGCGCTCATCATGATTATCATGTTATATATTAGGATTTGCTAATATGGTAGATTGTTATGCTTCATGTTATCTGCTTCAAACAATCTACATGATTTAATGTCTTTCTTCATATAGAGGGGAATAAATTACATGTTTTGGTAAAGTCAAATGCTCAAAAATTCTTATGCATTTCATTTCTGTTAGTTCTCAGTTTTCACACCCATCAGTAGTGCCGGTGGTCTTCACCGGCAGTGCCAATCCACTCTCCGAGAGGCGTTGTACTGCCCAGACAGCTCTCTGGCTTTTGTCATACCAGCATCGGCAGTGCCGACCACTCTGATCGGCAGTGTTGTTCTCCCCTTTCATAGAGGTTAAAAAAGGGGGGGGGGGTATAATTGTTTTTCTTCATATGGCTTATGACATGTTGCTTCTCTCAAATTTATTTATTTTGCCATAACCCAAGATGTAGGATTTGTTTCCTCCCGGGTTGTTTTGACTATGTGCATGTTTGTAAACTTATTCAAATACTTGTGTGCACAAATTTAGGGGGAGCATATACTATGTCATTGGTACATGAGACTAACATGTCTATCAAGTATCTTGGTAGTTTCTTTGTTTTATCTCAAGGGTTTAGGAAATTTGCCTATGTGGTGGATGAAGATCAAGGAAAACAATATGTACCAAATGAATTGAATGACAAAAGGAACAAGGGCAACATATACTTGAGGAGAATCATATTGTGAAGACAATTGCTTACAATATCAACATATCAAGTGATGAGAAGGAATTACAATCTTTTTGGATGCTCATGAACCGTCATGGAGAATCTTTGAAAAGCCTCCAAAATATTTATTTTTTCATCATGAGCATATCGGCTTTGAGAGGATTTGAATATTTTTCTTAAAAAAATGAAGCAATGAGAAACAAAGTCCTCCAAGGATATCCATCTTATAAGTGGTATTTCTTGATCATCTATCCTATGCTCAAATCCTTCTCTTAAATGTTGAATAGATGAGAATCAATTTCATGTATTTGTTGCATTGTGCCTCTTTGTATGATTAGGATTGCATGAATTTGTTGAATCTTCTTTATATCTTTTTCTTGTATGTGAATCAAAGATGCATTTAATGGTGATGGATTGTTTTGTTTTTACTTATGAATCATCTCATATGTAACCATGTTGAAAATGCTTCATATCATGTTGTCTTAAATTCTTATCTTTTACCATGATATGTTCACTTAGTCGGCTCATGTCTTATCTATTCATATCTTTTGAAACAATCACACATGTTATGTGTTTCTTAGTTTTGATATCTTATCATGACATGTTGAAAACTAGCTATGTGCTTTTATATCCCTCGATGACATGGAAATGAGATGCATGTGTGCTTATGTACATACCTAGACATGTATCAAGTCTTGAATAATATTATTTATGACATATGTGTGTTATTCTCTATCATATGCTTTTATGGCCATGAACACTTGAATTGTAGGATATTCTTCTCAATTGTTATCAATAACAAGTGCATGCCTCACACAAGTAATTCAAACACTTGCATGCACAAATCTTGGAGGAGTTTATCTTTTGTTCTAATGTGGAGACTAACATTTTGGCAAGCTTATTCTTCGGTTTAGTCTCATCAAGAAGAAGTGATGGATTAAGGGGGAGCCTTATATTCATATTTATTATGAAAGGAACAAAGAATGGTGAAAATTCCTACAATCATTCGAGGATATCATTTTCATAGCATCGTGGGTACATGAGTTGTTTCTATGCCTACCTATCTATTACTCATGTTTATTATGTTGTATAGTGTAGCTCTTTGTGATCTACCAACTTATACTCTCTTTGGTTCATGAAAGTATGCTTTCATATAATTTGCACTTCATGAAGAATCTTTTATAATATATTTGTCTTCTTGGACCAAACGATATAGTGCAAATTGCTCTCTTGTTTGTTACATTATTTATGCATATGTGTATGTTGAATATTCTACTATGCATAGTTTAAGGGGGAGTTGCACTACGCCTTATGAGGCTAATGAGGTTGCTTAGTTTTTACATCGATACATAGTTGTTTTTGGTTAAGATGGACATTTCAAGGTATGTATTCATGTTCTTGATTTATCTTGTTGAATTGTTTTCGTTTGTTATTAAGCGCATATCATGGGATGTATTTCCTGCTTGCTTTTTTAATTATTATGTGCATATGATTTTATTGAATATCTATATATGCCCATCATATGAAGGAAATTATTCTATGTTTTTGGTATTGAGGCTATCTTACTTTGAGCTTCATATGATTTAGTCTCAAAATGTTGATAAAAGAGTGACTCTAAAGGTATGCTTTCTATTATTGCCCATTATTTGAAGATGCATTCTTTGGATTGTACTTTCATGTGATGAACTCCCTATGGTCATATCGCTCTCACATGTGCTCATAGTCTTTGTCATGAGATTCTTGCCCTTTTTGGTGCTTGATGCCAAAGGGGGAGAGAAAATGGAGGATATACAAGGAGGGAGAGATGAATGAAGAAAAGAGCAAAGAGAAAAGCTCTTATGTGCACATCTTATGTGCATATTGTTTTTCATTATGATTATTTGATAGTGTTGTCATCAATCACCAAAAAGGGGGAGATTGAAAGGTCTAGGTCTCTAGCCTTGAATCAGTGATGAGTTTTGGTGATAAATGACAATGCATATTGGAACTAACATTTTATATGAGTTTGTGAGTTTAATGTTAGGTTATGTTCCGACATCAAGCAAAGGTCAAGAACAACATATTCATAAAAGTCATGGATCCATTACAAGGTAGTGATTGATAATATGTTGGAAATTATCATATTATTTAGTGAAGATGTTTGATAAAGGATGATTGTAATCAATGTGTTGATAAAGGTGTCGGTGGACATAATCAAAACCCGTGCTTAAAGATGAAGACACTTCACATGTTCAAAGGTCAAACACAACATATTATGGATTCATGACAAGGGATGATATTGATGATAGTGTTGATTGTTGATACAAGCAACACGTATACATAAAGAAGATCAAGGCATTTCATGAAGGTGAATTAGACATCCCTATAGTTGATGATGTCAAAATGGCTATGTTAATACTTGGTATTAAATGGAAATATCAATGCAAGTATTAGTTGGAATTCATGAGTTGATATATATTAATAAGTGATGGTGGTCAAAGCAAGGATATTGATGATAGTGTTGATTGTTGATACAAGCAACATGTATACATAAAGAAGATCAAGGCATTTCATGAAGGTGAATTAGACATCCCTATAGTTGATGATGTCAAAATGGCTATGTTAATACTTGGTATTAAATGGAAATATCAATGCAAGTATTAGTTGGAATTCATGAGTTGATATATATTAATGAGTGATGGTGGTCAAAGCAAGGATATTGATGATAGTGTTGATTGTTGATACAAGCAACATGTATACATAAAGAAGATCAAGGCAATGGTGAAGAGTGAGTTAAGGCTTAGCCCGATGAACCGTGCAAGACCATGTGAAGCAATGGATTATCCATATCACTCATTTAATGGAACAAGAAGATGATATTGATATGTCACAATGAGTGTATTTGACAAAAGAGCCAAAGGTGAATATACAATGTCGAAAGAAGATCAAGTGGCTTGAACATAGGAAGTTGCAAAACATCATAAGTGGATGAACATCAAGCCTATATCATATGGACATTGCTCAAACCGTAGGTATAATATTGGATATATATATGTTCATTGATGGTTAATCAAATAAATATCCAAAAAGATCAATTGCTTATAAAGTTGGCAACCCTCAAAAAGAAGAATGAAGAAGATATGAAGGTGTTCCTATTAACATAGATTTTCTAATTTCTATTGAGTATAAGAATGTTGTACTATGAAAAGGGATGCAACTTTGATAGTTTTGCTTATGTCTTGGTGCTTAAATTAATCCAATAACATTTGGGGGAGTGTTTAGAAAATATATGTGTGATTTTGGAGCTTGGTCATAGTTGGGTTGGATAGCCCTTTAAATTATCTTTTCGTAGAGTCCAAGATCACCTAAATCGGCCTCCAGAGTCAAAAGTTATGGGCATTTCTCTATTAGTTGTCTGTCTATTTTTTTTCCAATCGGCAGTGCCGATCCAGAACTCAACAGAACGTATTTTCTTGCCCTCTGTGACTCCCTCATCGACAGTGCCGATGCGGGATGTCCAAAGCCCCAAACGACTAGTTTTTTAGCCTCTTTATCGGTAGTGCCAATGCGGGACGTCTAGAGGCCCAACGGCTAGTTTTTGAGCTCCTCCTATTTATACCCCCTTCGGTCCTAATGTTGGGGGTGCCAAAAAACACATCAAAGAAACATCCATTTGAGCCAAAAATTACCTCTCCACTGTCCATTGCTTAGTGCTATATATCGTTGGTGAGATTTGGTGAGAGATTGAGAGAGAAAGAGCAAAACTCCATTGTTGAGCACTTGAGCAAGCAAGCAATCGTTGTGGCATTTGTTACTCTTGGGGATTCATCCCCTAGATGACAAGGTGTTGCCCGGTGAGCTCCCAAGCTTGTGGTGAGCAGCGGGATGTTTGTGAAGGTTTTGATTGACCTCTGAAAGGAAAGGAATCAAGAGAAGGAAATTCGAGGAAAAGGGTTGAAGGAGACCCGGCTCAAGTGTGACCGAGCCCCTCAACAGAGACGTAGGACTCATTGAGGAGTCCGAACTTCGGAAAGCAAATATTGTGTCTCCGTGTGCTCCTTTATTTACTTGTTACTTTTTCATGCTCTAGGGTTTGCTCTTGTATTTGCTTAAATTACTAGATCTACCTGTGTAGCTTGTATCTAGTAGTCGCGATATTGTTGTAGTGCTTCATATTAATTCTTGTAGTCTTTCTATCAATCTGGTAACTGTGAAACCAAATTAGACTTACATTTGGGCGACTTTCTGTACCACTATCGGCACTGCCGATTGAGCATCGGTAGCAGCCATCGGCACTACCGATCAATCCCATCGGCATTGCCGATCGTACTGATTCATTTTGTTAAATCTAATTTCGCAAAAATTTATAGAATCGCATTTTCACCCCACCTCTAGGTGACATCAAGGTTCTTTCACACCGGCAGTGCCGGTCCTGGTCGTCGGCAGTGCCGATCGACCCCGACAGAACAGGAAAAACTTTCGGGATTTTGTCAAATCTTCTCCAAAACCCATTCAAACAAACTCCAAATGATGCGATTTTTGGATCGGTGAATCCTCAGCACATCATTACCCTAATCCTAGAAGATCAACTCAAGTTGCTCAAGGAATCATCACAAATTTCAGATCTTGTGCCAAGAACACCAAAAAGGGGAAACTTGAGAAATCCTTCAAATCAAAGGTGCTAGAGCTATTGATTCCGTCAAGCATCCATAGAGGATTGTTCTAGATCATCCTAGCAACAAGTTTCTCAAGAAATCTGGGCCAAAAACTCATCCAAAAATTAGATCAAAAATCACCACGAAAATAGCTGCAAAAATAGGAAAAAGGGAATTTTGGGATTCAAGTGAAGAGGGAAATCTTGAGAACAAAAATACTTTTCATATCATAGAAAGGTTCTTACAAGATCCATGGATACAAGGCTAGGAAGCCACCCTCTTCCTCCCACTATTTGGAAGAGCAAGAGATGTCTCTCACACACCCACTGCTCTCCTCTCAAACATGAAGTCCTCTCCTAGCACTTTGAATAGAGTCCTAACACAAGGCTAATGAAAGAGAGGCACCTCTCCCACTAGCCGCACCTCTCCTTATATAGGCCTAGGGCCTATTGTCCACATGACCGCTCTACCCTTGACCTACGTAACACACCCACCTACCATCGGGGGCATAACCGTCCATCTTTTTCCTCGTCGCCCGAATACCATCGAGCCCTTCACAACTTTGCTTGCCCTCGACACAAGCTCCGTGATGGTGCCACGTGCACCTCCAATTGCCACCATCGGTTTTGAGGCCCAAACCAAGAAACCGCCTTGCATGCTTCTCAAAGCGCGACTTCTCGATGTTGACGCGTGTCACCTTGTCCCGCGATCCTGACCACCTGCAAGTCTCTCCCAGTCCCTGTCCATCGGGCCCCCTTGTCACTTGCACCGGCATCCCATTCACCTTGACTTGGTCAACACATCGTCTTCATCACCACCACGGTTTTGAGGCTCAACTGCGAAGCTGTTCATGCTTCTTGCCTCTTCACGTGTACGGTATGGATCACCTTTGACTTCACTCGGCATCCCGATCGTCTGGCCCCTAGTCCCCTACTTGTGCCTGATCCTCTCGCTGTTGACCACCAAGTCGACTGCAATGACCTACACATCATGAGACAAGCAAACACATTTCCCATCTCCTACAATATCACCAATATCGCCACTAACTCCGGTAAGTCATAACCATGATATGCAAACCCATGCAATCCCCGGATTCCCGTATTTCAACTCAAACACCAAATCCGCTCAAGTCAATTACTCATCACAAATATAGAAAACCATGGCACATATCCACATGGTTTCTCAATCACGTTGCACACCTTGACACTGCTCATGGTATTTGGGATAAGCTCTGCATGTACCATGAGGATACCAATCAAGTCAAGTCTATGCGTAAGGATTCTTAAAATACACAGTACCAAACCTTTGCACAAAAACCTGGCGAGTCACTAGATGACACTTTTCGTAGGTTTGAGGCAATTGTGTGCAACTTGCGGGCCTGTGGTAACCTTATGTACAATGACAATGATAGAGCTAATCAACTGCTATACTCACTTGATGAAAATATTTGTGGGGTTAAAATTGCTGCTCTAGAAGACCCTACTGACTTCAACACCTTGAACTCTGAGCAACTGTATAACAAGCTGAAATCTCATGAACTGTCTAGGAAATCTCGTTCTAATCTTGATATTCCTGTTTCTAGCGTGGCTTTGCTTTCTAGCTCTCAGAAGGGTAGTCATAGAGATGCTTCTTGTGGAACTAACCCCTCACTTGACGAGTCTTCTTTGGAGCTTGCTTTGTCTTCTCTTGTTGTAGCTTCCGATGAACAGATGGAGTGCATTCTTGATGAGGAGCTATCCTTGCTCACAAGGAAGTTTAGGAAGTTCTACAACAACTGCAAGGAGAGAAGAGGTGGTTCAAGAATCTGCTTCGAGTGCGGTGACCCGGGACACTTCATTGCTGATTGTCCCAAGAAAAAGAAGAACACCGGGTACCGTGACAACAACACTGAAGACTTCAAGCAGAAGAAGAACCGCTTCTACAAGTAGGGCAAGAACTCCAAGTTCGCCAAGGCCATTGCACGCACCTACGTTGCCGCCTTGAGCGATGCCGACCTCTCATCAAGCGAAGGCCTTTCAAGCTCGGGAGAGCAGGTTGAAAAGCCAGGAGTCAAGAGGAAGGATGACTTCAAAGGGCTTTGCTTCATGTCAAAGAACGACCACGACACCGACTCGTGATCTGACTCTGACATAAGAGAGGTACCTCCCACTCTTGATGAGCTCTCTTCTGAACTTGATCATTTGCGTGATGTTCTGCTCATGCAAGATGATAAGCTTCACAGTGCTGTTCGTAAAAGTAGAGAGCTTAAGTCTAAGTTGGAGAGTGCTGATTTTGAAATTGCTTCGCTTAGGTCTAAGCTTGCTAAAGATGACATGGTTGTAGAGTGTGAGTCCTGTCAAGTTGTGATGAATGATCTGAGTCAGAGGGAGAGTGTGCATGCTCAAGTTGCCAGTTATCTTGAGAGTGCCCTCAAGCAGCTTTATGAGTTCAAAGCTACACCAACTCTTTTGGGTGCATGTCAGAAGTGCCCCAAGCTCGCACATGAGTTAGAAGCTCAGTCCCTCAAAGTCAAAGAGCTTGAGTCCAAGCTGCTTCATGAGACTCGCTCGAAAGTTCTCCCACCTCCATGTGAAGTGTGTGTTACCCTCAAGGACAAGCTAGTAATCACTAGGGAGGAAAACAAAGTCCTAGTTTAGGAACATGACTATGTTGTTTCTTGGCTCCAGAGAACCATAGTGAGTGAGGAAAAGATTTCAAGTGATTTGGCAAGAGTAAAGGAGAGTGCTTCTAGGTCAACCTATAACTTGGGCATGGGATTTGAGAGGTGCGACAAGGAGAGTGAGAATATGGGTAAGTTTTTTCCTAGCTCCAGCTATAAGGATGAGGAAAACATCATGAAACCCACTGACACATACTATAAGGATGAAGTGTTTCATCACTTTCGGAGCTTAGCTTTGAGGTTGTTCAAGGAACTCCCTAGTGCATTATGAGCAATCTGTAGTGATAATGGCACCAAGTTCAAGAACTCCTCCTTTGATGCATTCTGATGTGGACAAGGGTTACCGATCTTCCGAATGGTTCTGGATATGTTGATTTGGTCGGAGGCGACACACAAATTGATCCGGCTTCAGAACAACACGTTCTAAACCCCGCAATCATAGCACGACGTCTCCTCTGGTTATCAACCGTCCTAAAACAATTGACCTCGCCGAGAAGGCTAATACCTGCCTGTGAATCAAGAACACAAGCAAGAACAAAGAAGAATGCAACACAATTGCATATGTATTATGAATCTCACGAAGTTGGGGTCTCACAAACTGTGATGATGGCGAAACTGTTATGAACAGAATAATCTAAGCAAAACCCAAACTCCAATGGTGCAATGGCGGCTGTATATGAAGACCCTAGGGTCATCCATGACCCTCTGGATGCGCCCCTAATTGGGCTCAACTAGATAAAAAGCCCAAAGGCCAAAAACAGGCGTCGTAGCACCCAAACAGATTCTGGATCCTCTATTGTTTTGATAATTCCTGATAACTCTAGTTGAATTTTGACATTAGACTGGCGGTATTGGAAAGGTCTTCTTCTTATCTTTCTGTGCATATTTAGAACATCCAAATTCGAGTCCGTATACGTCCTAGACATCCGTTTTAGTGCAGACTGGTCCTGAGCCCCAAAACAGACTCAAAGTCGGTTTTGGCTAGGCCTCCACCTTGGCATCCACGTCCTTGCTGGTCCTCCACATCTCCAAGTACTTCTCCCATCATATCCTGGTCCTCTCCATGGTTCCTAATTACAATATAATCATTAGGTAGCAAACCATTCTCAAAAGTGACGTATAAAGAACATAGGAACGAGCTCACATCTAAATTTAGTCGTCGTGCACGAGCTCTAGTCATTGGACCTTGCAAGTCCAGAATTGGAGGAGTGTTGCATGTATCATTAGGAGTGATGTCCTCATCATCCTCCCCCTCTTGAAGTGGAGTCGTCCTCGACTCAAGCTCATTCTCTTCTCCCAAGTATGGTTTCAAATCTGAAATGTTAAAAGGAGGACTAACCCCGAACTCGGGAGGCAACTCAAGTTTATATGCATTATCATTAATCTTCTCAATTATTTTGAAAGTACCATCAGCTCTAGGCATTAATTTAGACTTTCTCAAATTTGGAAATCTATCCTTTCTCAAGGGTAACCATACTAAATCTCCTACATCAAGTTTTACTTCCTTTCTACCTTAACTACCAAATATTTTATACTTGTCATTCATCTTTTCAATGCTAAGTCTAGTGGTCTCATGCATTTTCAAAATAAATTCTGCACGCTCCTTAGCATCAACATGAACTCTCTAATGAATAGGTAGAGGAAGTATATCAAGTGGAGTACAGGGCTCAAAACCATACACAACCTTGAAAGGACTTACCTTGGTAGTAGAATGTGTTGCTCGATTATATGCAAACTCAACATGAGGCAAACATTCTTCCCATTGCTTCAAATTTTTCTTCAAAATAGCTCTCGACATAGTACCCAAAGTGCAGTTCACCACCTCAGTTTGTCCATCAGTTTGTGGGTGACAAGTTGTAGAAAACAACAACTTCGTACCCAACTTATTCCAAAGCGTGCGTCAAAAGTGACTCAAGAATTTTGCATCACGATCTAAAACAATAGTAGAAGGCATACCATGCAAACGTATAATTTCTTTGAAAAAGAGATCAGCAATATAACTAGCATCATCAGTCTTATGACATGGTATAAAGTGTGCCATCTTAGAAAATCTATCCACAACAACAAAAATACTATCACTCCCCCTCTTAGTCTTAGGCAGTCCTAAAACAAAGTCCATAGAAATATCCGCCCAAGAAATAGAAGGAATAGGAAGTGGCATGTATAAACCATGTGGATTCAAGCGAGACTTAGCTTTTTGACATGTAGTGCAGCGAGCTACAAAGTGCTCAACATCTTTCCTCATCCTTGGCCAAAAGAAGTGTGTGGCCAAAATATCCTCAGTCTTCTTGGCACCAAAATGACCCATCAATCCACCTCCATGCGCCTCCTGTAACAACAAAAGACGAACAACATCAACTTGAATGCATAGGCGATTAGCTCTAAACAAGAATCCACCAGTCAACACGAATTTGTTCCATGCACGACCTTCTTTACAATGCAGCAATAAATCCTTAAAATCAACATCAATAGCATATTGTTCTTTAATTGCCTCAAGTCCAAAAATTTTACAATCAAGTTGAGACAATAAAGTATAGCGCCTAGATAAAGCATCAGCGATCACCTTATCCTTACCTTTCTTATGTTTAATAATGTAAGGAAAAGACTCAATAAATTCAATCCATTTAGCATGTCTACGGTTCAAATTACATTGAGAACGAATATACTTAAGTGATTCATGATCAGAATGAATAACAAATTCTTTGGGCAACAAATAATGACGCCACGTCTCTAAAGAACGTACAAGTGCATACAATTCCTTATCATATGTGGAGTAATTCAAAACAGGCCCAGTAATTTTCTCACTAAAGTATGCAACAGGTTTACTATCTTGCATCAAAACACCACCAATGCCTATACCACTAGCATCACATTCAAGCTCAAAAATCTTAACAAAATTAGATAATTGTAGCAATGGTGCATGTGTAAGTTTGTCCTTCAAAGCATCAAAAGACTCATGATGTAACTTACCCCAATGGAAATCAACGCCCTTCTTTGTCAACTCATGCAAAGGTGCAGCAATGATGCTGAAATCTTTGACAAAGCGGCGGTAGAAACCTGCAAGACCAAGAAAACTCCTCACCTGTGTGATAGTTTTTGGTATAGGCCAGCTCTTTATGGCTTCAATCTTCGCCTCATCCACCTCAATTCCCTGTGGAGTCACAACATAGCCAAGAAAAGAGACTCGATCCGTGCAAAAGGTGCACTTCTCAAGGTTACCAAATAAACGTGCATCTCGCAAAGCATAAAAAACAGCACGCAAATGATTCATATGTTCATCCATGGATTTGCTATAAATCAAGATATCATCAAAGTAAACTACCATAAATTTGCCAATGAAAGCTCTTAAAACCTCATTCATCAAGCGCATGAAAGTACTAGGTGCATTAGTTAAACCGAAAGGCATTACTAACCACTCATATAATCTGAATTTTGTTTTGAATGCTATTTTCCATTCATCTCTAAGTTTCATTCTAATTTGATGGTACCCACTACGCAAATCAATTTTAGTGAAAATTATAGCACCACATAACTCATCAAGTATGTCGTCTAGCCTAGGAATAGGATGACGATACCTAATAGTAATATTATTAATGGCTCTACAATCTATAGACATACGCCAAGTACCATCTTTCTTAGGAACCAAAAGTACAGGAACAACACAAGGACTAAGTGATTGACGAACATACCCACGATCCAAAAGGTCTTAAACTTGTCGTTATATCTCCTTAGTCTCCTCAGGGTTGGTCCTATAAGCAGCACGGTTTGGTAAAGTAGCACCCAAAATCAAATCAATTTGATGCTCAATCCCTCTCAAAGGTGGCAATTCCGGGGGTATCTTAGCTGGAAACACATCCTCATACTCCTAGAAAAGGTTAGTGACAGTAGGAGGCAAAGCACTAGAAGCAATATCATCAAGTGAAAATAAAGCCTGTTTGCATATCAAAGCATAGCAAATATCATCATTATCAGAAATTTCAGAAAGCTTAGATTTTGTTGCAAGACATGAATGACCTTGTAATTTAATTCCAGCACCCTTAGAACTTGAAGAATCATTAACATTACTAGGTGTAGAATTAGAATTAATAGGTTGTTGAATTTCAGGACCTTTATTTTTCAAACTAGCAGCTCTTTCTAAATCAGCTTGTACAATTTCAGCAGGGGTCATTGGTAACAAAGTAATTTTAGTTCCTTTATTCATAAAAGTGTACTTATTACTTCTAGAATGGTGTACAACATCATTATCAAATTCCCAAGGTCTTCCTAATAAAAGTGAACATGCTTACATGGATATGACATCATAATCAATAGAATCCACATAAGAACTAATGGAAAAAGGGACTCTGCAAGTTTGTATTACCTTAGCTTTTCTAGAGTCATTTAACCACTGAATGTAGTATGGATGTGGATGTGGGCGTGTGGTCAAAGCAAGCTTGTTGACCACATTAGAAGTCACCAAGCTATTGCAGCTCCCTTCATCAATGATGACACGTGCTTGGTGGTTCTTGATGACGAAGAAAATCTGGAACAAGTTGTGGCACTGCATCGTCTCGGGCTGATGAACTTGTGTGCTAAGGACACGCTGAACAATAATGTTTATTTATCCTGTGGTGTCTCTGCCTCCAAGGACGAGATCACTGCTGGTGGCAGCGACGTCCTCCTCCTCATCCTCCACATCGGAGGTGCTCATGTAACCGCCATCGTCTGTCGCCACATATGCCCGCCTACTTGGACAATCTTTCTGCACATGACCAAGTCCATGGTAGCGGTGGCACTGAATCCCTGTAGTGCGCCCCGTCGAAGCAACAGAGGAGGCACTACTAGCTGGTACCTGCACAGAAGTTTTACCTGAGTGTGTAGAAGGTGCAGGGGCTGATCTTGGGGCTGCAGAAACAACACTGGTTCCCTTGGTAGCTGCTGGTGGGGGTGGCCGAAAAGATGGCCTAGGCAGCATCGAAGTCCCCATCGAGCGTGGGGGGTAGGAGTTTCTCGACTTGCTATACTCCTCAAAAGCTTGGAAAAGTCCCTGTGATTCTTTCTCTGTAAGCATAGCATACTGGAAACACTGGGTGAGGGTATAATATTCTTTATAATCAAGGATGTCCTAAATTTTTTTTCTTAAACCAGAATAAAAGCAACAAATCTGATCCTCTACTTTTTCAACTACAGCACAACGAATCAAACCCTTCTGAAGCTCACTAAAGTACTCCTGAACAGTTTTATCTCCTTGTTCTAAACGCTGCAGTTTATTACGAATCTCTCTATAAAAAGAAGGGGGAACAAAACAAACATGCATTGCTACCTTAAGTTCTTCCCAAGTAGTAGGCAAATCAGTTTCAGCAGCTAGACCACTCCACCAAAATAGTAGCAAAGTCCTTAAATTCACTAGTAGCTTGTCTAACTCTATGTTGTTCAGGAACAAGATGGGCATTAAATTTTTGTTCTACAGTCATCTCCTAATCAAGATAAACATCACCATCATTCTAACCCGAAAGCGAAGGAACTGAAAACTTAATTTTAGCATACGAGTCATCTGGAGCATAGTTACCGTGTGGATGATGATTGTAGTTATGGAAACCACCCATACCTTGAGTATTACGGTGCAAACAACGTCGTAATCTTGCAGACCTTGTAGCTGACCTATCCATGATGCCATCAGTCTTGTACACCGTGTCTTCATCATGGACGTCTTCAACGTCGTTGTTATTGGTGTTCATATCATTGGTCTTGGGAGCAGTCTGTAATGTGACAACCTGCTTCTCCAACCGCTCGATGCTTTCTCCAATGTGAAGCTTGCTGACCACATCAGTAACGTCTTTGGTGATCGTCTCTGCCAAATCACTCTGAGCAGCCTACAAAGCCTCTTGGAGTTGCTCTTGGCTCACGCACTCAACAAATTGTGAGGGTGAAGCCATCTCTTCGTCATCACTTCCTACCATCACAAACACCAAAACAAGAAACAAACAGTGAAGGTTATCCCTACAAAATAGCTAAGTAGTGGTGCCTCTCAACACAACAAAAGGGAACTCCTTACAAAGCTCTTACAAAGTTTTGAAAAGCAAAACAAAGGATACCAGGGAGATGTGTTCCATGGTTGCATGGGTCACAAAATAACCTATATGCTGTCCAGAAGAAATATGTAGAGCTAGGAAAGGCCATACATATATATATATATATATGAGTGGCACACAAATCAAAAATAGATAGTAAAGCTGAATAAGTGCCCAAGTAACTTGTACCTAGTTGCTGGTCTAAGTATGTCCTAGAACAGTAGTGATAGCAAAGTAGAAACAAGGAGACAAAGGCACACAAGTGATATCAGGGGGCTAAGTGCAAAACAGCCAAATCCAGAAATTTTAGGGGGCTAGATGTAGCACTAGTAGAAATCCTAAATTTTTTTTTGATTTTATATTTTTGATATTTTTCTCCAACTCACCAACAATGAGGGAGAATCCATAGAAAATTTTAGCTCAAACAGAGCTAAGATGTGGCCTACAGAAAATCTTGAAGTTGCAAAAAATGTTAGGTTTCAACTTGAAATAATTTTTTCTTTATCTTCCCTATTTTTTTTGAATTTTTTGACGAGGGCATACAGGGCATAGCTCAGTGTGGGTATGCTCAACTTTGGGTCAAGAATCTCCTGTAAAAATTTCAGCCAATGCAGACAACCGAGCAAAAAGTTATGCCCATTTTACCGAAGGGGGGTCGGAGTCGGTTTTCCAGAAACCCGAGGCGAAACCCGAGTCGGATTTGGGGTCGAGTTTGGAATCGGGTAGGATTTTTTTTTAGCGGGGTGGAGGCAGCGGAAAGTGGAATTTGTGGGGATTGGTCCGAGGTGTTGATGGTGCGTTTAGGGTGGGATTAAGGTGGGACTAGGCTAGGTGTGTCAATCAATCAACCCTAGCACAAAAAGCAAACAAAATAGAGAATGGTGAAGGGGATGACGGCTAGGGTTGCAAGGGAAACACTACTCACGACAAAAACACAAATTAAACTAGCGACTAAACAAGAACTAGGGCACAAACTCAACACTACGGACTCTAAAATTGAAATATTCAAAGGCTAAACACGTGGTTATGGGCGGAGGGGAAATTTTTTTGGGCTTTTCTGTGGATGATAGGATGAACACAAAACAAAATTAACTAAGGGTAGTGCAAACTTGACAGTGCACCTGGAGCTCTGATTACCACTTGATGTGGACAAGGGTTTCCAATCTTTCGAAAGGTTCTGGATAAGTTGATTTGGTCGGAGGCAACACACAAATCGATCCGGCTTTAGAACAGCACGTTCTAAACCCCGCAATCACAGCACGATGTCTCCTCTGGTTATCAACCGTCCTAAAATAATTGAACTCACCGAGAAGGCTAATCCCTGCCTGCAAATCAAGAACACAAGCAAGAACAAAGAAGAATGCAACACAATTGCATATGTATTATGAATCTCACGAAGTTGGGGTCTCACAAACCGTGATGACTGCGAAACTATTATGAACAGAATAATCTAAGCAAAACCCAAACTCTAATGGTGTGACGGCGGCTGTATATGAAGACCCTAGTGTCGTGCAAGACCCTCTGGACGCACCGCTAATTGGGCTCAACTAAATACAAAGCCCAAAGGCCAAAAACAGGCGACGCAGTACCGAAACAGATTCTGGACCCTCTCTTGTTCTGAGGATTCCTGATGACTCCGGATGAATTTTGACATGAGACCGGCGGTATTGGAAAGGTATTCTTCTTATCTTTTCGAGCATATGTAGAACGTCCAAATCCGAGTCCATATGCGTCCTGGGCATCCGTTTTAGTGCAGACTGGTCGTGAGCCCCAAAACAGACTCGAAGTCGGTTTTAGCTGGGCCTCCACCTTGGCTTCCACATCCTTGCTGGTTCTCCATGTCTCCAAGTCCTTCTCTCATCATCTCCTAGACCTCTCCATGATTCCTAATTACAATATAATCATTAGGTAGCAAACCATTCTCAAAAGTGACATATAAAGAAGAACGTAGGAACGAGCTCACCTCTAAATTTCGTCGTCGTGCACGAGCTCTAGTCATTGGACCTTGCAAGTTCAGAATTAGAGGAGTGTTGCATGTATCCCTAGGAGTGATGTGCTCATCACATTCTATCTTGAGCATGGTATTGAGCATCAGTTTTTAGCACCTCGTGTTCCCTAGCAGAATGGTGTGGTCGAAAGAAAGAACAGGACCTTGGTGGAGATGGCCCGGACGATGCTCGATGAGCATAGGACTCCAAGGCGGTTCTGGGCTGAGGCAATTAGCACTACTTTCTACGTTTCCAATCGGATTTTCTTGCACTCAATTCTTAATGTGACTTCTTATGAGCTGCACTTTCGGAGAAAGCCTCGGTTTCTCATTTTTGTGCCTTTAGTTGCAAGTGCTTTATTCTCAAGCGTGGCAATCTTGATAAGTTTGAGTCGAGGTCTTCTGATGGCATCTTTATTGGTTACTCTCTTTATGGTCATTCCTACAGAGTTTTGAATTTGGGGACTAACATCATTGTAGAGTCCTGCGATGAAACCTTTGTTGAATCAAACTCTTGTGCAAGAAATTTGATTGAGTCTGCAGGTGACAAGGAGCTGTAGGAAATCATCTTTGTAGAAGAGGACCTATAGGGCTTTGATGATGATGATGATGATTCACTTCATCTCTCATCTGAGCTTGTTCCTACTGCTACCACTACTCCAGCAGAGGGTCCAGAAGCTTCTACATCGACTTCAGTGGCTGTCGAGCGAGCTCCGGCTATGGTTGAGGGGGTGGTACACTCTGAGAGAGAAGCCCCTAGGCACATTCAGTGTCAACATCCACCTTAACAAATGATTGGAAATCTCTATGAGAGGACAACAAGGTCAAGGTCTGCACATCTCGCCTGCTTTACCAATTCTCTTTTTGTTGCAACCTTGGAACCTCAGGATGTTGGACACGCACTATCTGATGAACATTGGGTTAATGCCATGCATGAGGAGTTGGAGAACTTTGAAAGAAACAAAGTGTGGACCCTAGTAGAGCCTCCTGTTGGTGTCAATGTCATAGGAACCAAATGGGTGTTTAAAAAGAAGCATGGGGAAGATGGTGAGGGAGTTAGGAACAAGGCTAGGCTTGTTGCTCAGGGTTTCAGTCAATTGGAGGGCTTAGACTATGGGGAAACCTTTGCTCCTGTTCACGCATAGAAGCCATTAGGATCTTGCTTGCATTTGCTGCCTCTAAGGGCATTAGACTTTATCAAATGGATGTCAAGAGTGCCTTCCTAAATGGTTTCATAGAGGAAGTGGTTTATTTAAAATAGCCACCTCACTTTGAGCACCACAAATTCCCAAACCATGCGTACAAGCTTCAGAAGGCTTTGTGCGGGCTAAAGCAAGCACCTAGGTCATGATATGCTAGGCTTAAAACTTTCTTGCTAGAGTGCGGGTATGTCATGGGGTGTGTTGACAAATCCTTGTTCACCCTCAAGCATGGCACTGACTTTCTAATGGTTCAGATTTACATGGATGATATCATCTTTGGTGGTTCCTCTCATGTTCTTATGTCTAGATTTAAGGAAGCCATGGAAAGTGAATTTCACATGTCGATGATGGGTGAGCTCACCTTCTTTCTTGGGCTTCAAATCAAGCAGTGCAAGCAAGGAACTTTGATACATCAAGCCAAGTACACGAAGGATCTCCTGAAGAAGTTCGACATGGTCAATGTGAGGTCATTGTCAACACCAATGTCCACTACAATGGCACTTGACCCTAATGAAGACTGTGAAGCAGTGGACCAAAGGGAGTACAGGAGCACGATTGGCTCCCTCTTGTACCTGACAGCGACAAGACCTAACATACACTTTGCGGTGTGTCTTTGTGCTCTCTTTCAAGCTTCCCCAAGGGTTACTCATCGTAAGGCTGTGAAGCTCATCTTCAGGTATCTCAAATACACCCTTGAGTTTAGTCTTTGGTACTCTGCATCTTCATCTCTAGATCCCATTGGGTATTCGGATGCGTACTTTGCTATGTGTAGAATTGATAGGAAGAGCACTTCTGGTACTTGTCATTTCTTAGGTATTTCTTTGATCTGTTGGTCTTCTCATAAATAGTCGAGTGTAGCCCAATCCACCACAGAGGTTGAGTATGTAGCTGCTGCTACCTGCTGCTCACAAATCCTATGGGTTGTATCTACCATGAGGGACTATAGGTTAACATTTAAGAGTGTTGCACTCATGTGTGATAACTCCAGTGCCATTTGCTTAGCCAAAAACCCAATTCAACATGGTAAGGTCAAACAAATCAATGTGCGATTCCACTTCCTAAGGGACAATATTGAGAAGAGGGATGTTGAGCTCAAATACATCTACACCAGAAGCCAACTAGCTGATATCCTCACCAAGCCCCTAGATGCTACTAGACATGCTTTTCTTCGAGGGGAACATGGTGTGTGTCATCCTTATGGCATCATTTGAGGGGGAGTTGGTGTTCACTTGTATATATGTATCTTACCTTTTACGCTTTGCATCTCATATGTAATATATGCATTGGTAGATGAGCTTTGATTCTTATGCTTTCTTGCATTTCTCTTTGCTATGATTGAGCTTGAGCTAAGTTGTGTGGATGTGATGGTAATCTCTCATGCTTAGATTTTCTAGATAGCCTGTTATAGACTCATGTGAGCAACTTGCTAATCTTAATGGTGAACTTAACTTTTTGTGAACTTTATGAACTAATCTTGCTAAAACTTGCTCACCATGTGTATAATTGTATTTATCCTTGTTGAAACTAGCATTGAGGCTAGTCTAGAGGATGTCTTGGCTTTGGCACCTTGTGTTTGTGAAATGGAAGGCTTTGCAAATGTTTAGCTCACGATGGGACATTGTGGGAACATGTTTTCCTTTGCCGCAAAGGCATGTGTGAGGACCGAAGGCGTACCAAGAGGGGGGGGGGTGAATCGGTAAGCCGCTCACGAATCCAAATACATCAATTCTGCTACTTAAGTCTAACAAGATAAGCAACCTAAACCAGTCTAGTAGGTCAAGACCCTACACATGCTAGTGTTCATGATAAGATAAAGAGCGAAAGCCAATCACACTAGCCTATGCAAGCCACAAGTCACCCAACTCACTAGAGCACACAAATGCAGAATAGTAAAGAGAGGGTCAAGGACTGCTCATGATTTTTCCCCGAGGTCTCGGAAGGATGCCGCCTTCCGCTTATCCTCGTTGGACCACTCCCGCCGGAGTCCCGGTCCCTCCCGCCACCAAGTGGAGTTCTTGCCCACGAGCCCGCAATCACTCCTCGAGTGAAGACATGGTGTGCGTCACCGCTGCACAAAGCACAAGCTCGCCTCTATCGAGAACTTGCCAGACTCCCCGAGCCGACACAGGTGCTCACTTGCGATGCCCCTTTCAACAGCAGGCTAAAACCATGTACAAACGTGTGACGGCCTTCACAACCAATCACGATAGGCTCGATCACCGACACCTAACCGATCTAGGTCTCACCATAGACCAAGATTAACAATCTAGACACCCTCAAGGACACCCTAGCCTTAGATGTGCAAGATGCTCAAGCTACTCTTCTCTAGCACTCTCATGATATGCTATATCTCCTCCTAGTGCTCTCCTCTTTTCCTCTTGGACCTTACCAAATGCTTTCAGGTATTCCACTGGCGAAGAGAGGTCTCCAAGACCCTAGCAACGAAGTTATATAGGCTCCCAACCTCAAACTAGCCGTTGCTCCATGAAATTGCCTTTCTAGACACACTGACCGGACTGTCCGGTCACTGCCTGACTGGACCGTCTGGTCACTCTATAATGGCTCTCCTTAGCTGTTGGCCGCCTCTGTCTAGGCAAATTCCTGTACTGACCGGACTGTCCGATCACTGGACCAGACCGTCCGGTCCACTTTCTCTCTCCATTCCAGGAGCCTCCACGAAATGCACCTCTTCTACCTTTCCTGCACTCCTACTGACTGGACCGTCCGGTCAATAGACCGGACCGTTCGATCTGTGTGGAGTGTCCTGCTGACTGAGTCCTGCTCCTCGCCCTAAGTCCTAGACAACTCCCATAGTGACCGTACAGTCTGGTCACTATAGACCCCTCTGTCCGGTCTCTATGTCCAGAAGCTAAAACTTGTCATCCTCGCTTGACTTCATTTCCCGGCTTCTCCGAACAGCTCCTTGGCTTCTCCACTGTCACCTAGTGCCTGTGATTTCACCGAGAAACCTTGCACATCACTGACTAGACATGACCTAAGAGAATGACCTAGACCCCCTTGATAGTCCGGTTTTTCCTATGGACTCAAAGCCCTAACAACTAATCAAATGTTCCAAACACTTGCACCACAGCTTGTCCTCCGCTTTGATCCATCCCCATCAACCCTTGGACTCCATCAAGTTCACAAGCCTCCATGCTTACGGTCATTGTCATCAATCGCCAATGACACCATCATCCATATGATTTACAATAAGTTAAGAGATGATTCCTACAAAGACAACACTCGTGTAGATGTTAGCCCACAATTCCATAGTTGTCATCTATCACCAAAACAGTCATACCAACAGGGATCCAATCATCAATGGTCATGCAGCTTACAATCTCCCCCTTTTTGGTGATTGATGACAACCACTACTTAATTGAAAACTTCAATGAATAAACAACCGGGCTAAACAAGCTACACAAAGATCAAGAGGAACCACAACAACATATGAGAGAAATGCATAAGGTCTTACTCAATCAAGCATCATCTAGAGATACAAGGAAAATAGTGAAGAGCATACTCTAGATGAAACATGCATGTATGTCATGGCAATATATTAAATGGAAGAATAAGGACATGCAATGCAAGGCATAGATGATGAAAGGACATGCAATGCAAGGCATAAATGATGAGATGCAACAAGTTAGCATGACAATGCATAAGAATTAAGAACAAACATCATCATCATGATATCATACACAGGCATATAGGATAATCGATAAATACAAGCACTGATGAGGACATCACTCCTACGGATACATGCACACTCCTCCAATTCTGGACTTGCAAGGTCCAATGACTAGAGCTCGTGCACGACAACTAAATTTATAGGTGAGCTCGTTCCTACGTTCTTCATTATATGTCACTTTTGAGAATGGTTTGCTACCTAATGATTATATTGTAATTAGAAACCATGGAGAGGACCAGGAGATGATGGGAAAAGGACTTGGAGACGTGGAGGACCAGCAAGGACATGGAAGCCAAGGTGGAGGCCCAACCAAAACCGACTTCGAGTCTGTTTCGGGCATCAGGACCAGTCTGCACTAAAATAGATGCTCAAGACGCATACGGACTCGGATTTGGACGTTCTACATATGCACGGAAAGATAAGAAGAATACCTTTCCAATGCCGTCGGTCTCATATCAAAATTGATCCGGAGTCATCGGAAATCGTCGAAACAAGAGAGAGTCCAGAATCTGTTTTGGTGCTACGTCGCCTGTTTTTGGCCTTTGGGCTTTGTATCTAGTTGAGCCCAAGTAGGGGTGCATCCAGATGGTCTTGCACGACCCTAGGGTATTCATATACAGCCGTCGCCGCACCATTAGGGTTGGGGGTTTTACTTAGATTATTCTGTTCATAACAGTTTCACCGTCATCACGGTTTGTGAGACCCCAACTTCGTGAGATTCATAATACATCTGCAATTGTGTTGCCTTCTTCTTTGTTCTTTCTTGTGTTCCTGATTCACAGGTAGGGATTAGCCTTCTCGGCGAGGTCAATCATTTTAGGACGGTTGATAACCAGAGGAGACGTCATGCTGCGATTGCGGGGTTTAGAACATGGTGTTCTGAAGCCGGATCGATTTGTGTGTCGCCTCCGACCAAATCAACGTATCTCGAACCTTTCGGAAGATCGGGAACCCTTGTCTACACTAAGTGGTAATCAGAGCTTCAGGTGCACCGTCACGTTCGCACTACCCTTAGTTAATTTCGTTTTGTGTTCATCCTATCATCCGCAGAAAAGCCAAATTTTTTTTTTCCCTCCGCCCATAACCACGTGTTTAGCCTTTGCATATTCCAATCTCAGAGTCCGTAGTGTTGAGTTTGTGCCCTAGTTTTTGTTTAGTCGCTAGTTTAGTTTGTGTTTTTGTCATCAGTAGTGTTTCCCTTGCAACCCTAGCCGCCATCCCCTTCACCATCCTCTGTTCTATTGACTTTGTGTGCTAGGGTTGATTGATCGATACACCCACCCTAATCCCACCCTCAAACACCTCAGACCAATCCCCACAAATTCCACTTTCCGCTGAATCCACGCTGCCAAAAAATTTTTTACCCGATTCCAAACTCGACCCCTAACCCGACTCGGGTTTCTTGAAAACCGACTCCGACCCCCCTTTGGTAAAACAGGCATAACTTTTTGCTCAGTTGTCCATTTTGGCTGAAATTTTTACAGGAGATTCTTAATTCAAAATTGAGCACACCCACACTGGGCTCTGCCTTGTGTGCCCTCATCAAAAAAATTCAAAAAAAATCGGGAAGATAAAGAAAAAATTAATTTAAGTTTAAACCCAACGTTTTCTATAACTTCAAGATTTTCTGTAGGCCACATCCTACCTCTGTTTGATCTGAAATTTTCTATGGATTCTTCTCCATTGTTATTGAGTTAGAGAAAAATATCAAAAAAATAAAATAATAAAAAAAGAAATTTGGGATTTCTACTAGTGCTACATCTAGCCCCCTGAAATTTCTGAATTTGGCTGTTTTGCACTTAGCCCCCTGTTATCGCCTGTTGTGCCTTTGTCTCCTTGTTTCTACTTTGCTATCACTACTGTTCTAGGACATACTTAGACTAGCAACTAGGGACAAGTTACTTGGGTACATATTCAGCTTTACTATCTGTTTTTGATTTGTGTACCACTCACATATATATATTTGGCCTTCCTAGCTCTACATATTTCTTCTGGACAGCACATAGGTTATTTTGTGACCCTTGCAATCGTGGAACACATCTCTCTGGTATCCTTTGCTTTGCTTTTCAGAACTTTGAAAGAGCTTTGTAAGGAGTCTCGTTTTGTTGTGTTGAGAGGCACCACTACTTAGCTGTTTTGTAGGGATAACCTTCACTGTTTGTTTCCTGTTTTGGTGTTTCTGATGGCAGGAAGTGACGACGGAGAGATGGCTTCTCCCTCACAATTTGCTGAGTGCGTGAGCCAAGAGCAGCTCCAGAAGGCTTTGCAGGCTGCTCAGAGTGATTTGGCAGAGACAATCACCAGAGCCATTACTAATGCGGTCAGCAAGCTTCACATTGGAGAAAGCATCGAGCGGTTAGAGAAGCGGGTCTCTAAGTTAACCGATCAGGTTGTCGCATTGGAGACCGCTCCTAAAACCAACAATATGAACACCAATAATAACAACAACGATATTGAAGACGTCCATGATGAAGACACGGAGTATAAGCCTGATGGCACCGTGGATAGGTCAGCTACAAGGACCGCACGATTACGACATCGTTTGCAACATAATACTCAAGGTATGGGTGGTTTCCATAACTACAATCGTCGTTCACATGGTAACTATGCTCCAGATGACCCGTATGCTAAAATTAAGTTTTCAATTCCATCATATTTGAGTCAGTATGATGGTGATATTTATCTTGATTGGGAGATGACTGTAGAACAAAAATTTAATGCCCACCTTGTTCCTGAACAACATAGAGTTAGACAAGCTACTAGTGAGTTTAAGGACTTTGCTATTGTTTGGTGCAGTGGTCTAGCTGCTGAAACTGATTTGCCTACTACTTGGGAAGAACTTAAGGTAGCAATGCGTGATCGTTTTGTTCCCCCTTCTTTTTATAGAGAGATTCGTAATAAACTGCAGCGTTTAGAACAAGGAGATAAAACTGTTCAGGAGTATTTTAGTGAGCTTCAGAAGGGTTTGATTCGTTGTGCTGTAGTTGAAAAAGTAGAGGATCAGATTTGTCGCTTTTATTCTGGTTTAAGAAAAGAAATTCAGGACATCCTTGATTATAAAGAATATTATACCCTCACCCAGTGTTTCCAGTATGCTATGCTTGCAGAGAAAGAATCACAGGGACTTTTCCAGGCTTTTGAGGAGTACAACAAGTCAAGGAACTCCTACCCCCCACGCTCGACGGGAACTTCGGGGCTGCCCAGGCCATCTTTCCGGCCGCCCCCACTAGCAGCTACCAAGGGAACCAGTATTGTTTCTGCAGCCCCAAGATCAGCCCCTGCACCTTCTACGCGCTCAGGTAAACTTTCTGTGCAGGTACCAGCTAGTAGTGCCTCCTCTGTTGCTTCGACAGGGCGCACTACAGGGATTCAGTGCCACCGCTGCCATGGACTTGGTCATGTGCAGAAAGATTGTCCAAGTAGGCGGGCATATGTGGCGACAGACGATGGCGGTTACATGAGCACCTCCGATGTGGAGGATGAGGAGGAGGACATCGCTGCCACCGACAGTGACCTCGTCCTTGGAGGCGGAGACACCACATGATACATGAACATTATTGTTCAACGTGTCCTTAGCACACAAGTTCATCAGCCCGAGACGATGCAACGCCACAACTTGTTCCAGATTTTCTTCGTTATCAAGAACCGTCGAGCACGTGTCATCATTGATGGAGGGAGCTACAATAACTTGGTGAGTTCTGATGTGGTCAACAAGCTTGCTTTGACCACACGTCCACATCCACATCCGTACTACATTCAGTGGTTAAACGACTCTGGCAAAGCTAAGGTAATACAAACTTGTAGAGTTCATTTTTCCATTGGTTCTTATGTGGATTCTGTTGATTGTGACGTCGTACCCATGCAAGCATGTTCACTTTTATTGGGTAGACCTTAGGAATTTGATAATGATGCTGTACACCATGGTAGAAGTAATAAGTACACTTTTATGCATAAAGGAACTAAAATTACTTTGTTACCAATGACCTCTGCTGAAATTGTACAAGCTAATTTAGAAAGAGCTGCTAGTTTGAAAAATAAAGGTCCTGAAATTCAACAACCTGTTAATTCTAATTCTACACCGAGTAATGTTAATGATTCTTCATGTTCTAAGGGTGCTGAAATTAAATTACAAGGTCGTTCATGTCTTGCAACAAAATCTGAGCTTGCTGAAATTTCTGATAATGATGATATTTGCTATGCTTTGATATGCAAAGAAGCCTTGTTTTCGCTTGATGATATTGCTTCTAGTGCTGTGTCTCTTGCTGTCACTAACCTTTTGCAGGAGTATGAGGATGTTTTTCTAGCTGAGATACCCCCGGGATTGCCACCTTTGAGAGGGATTGAGCATCAAATTTATTTGATTCTGGGTGCTACTTTGCCAAACCGTGCTACTTATAGGACCAACCCTGAGGAGACTAAGGAGATACAATGACAAGTTCAAGACCTTTTAGATCGTGGGTATGTTCGTCAATCACTTAGTCCTTGTGCTGTTCCTGTACTTTTGGTTCCTACGAAAGATGGTACTTGGCGTATGTGTGTAGATTGTAGAGCCATTAATAATATTACTATTAGGTATCGTCATCCTATTCCTAGGCTAGACGACATGCTTGATGAGTTATGTGGTGCTATAATTTTCACTAAAATTGATTTGCGTAGTGGCTATCATCAAATTAGAATGAAACTTGGAGGCGAATGGAAAACAGCTTTCAAAACCAAATTTGGATTATATGAGTGGTTAGTAATGCCTTTTGGTTTAACTAATACACCTAGTACTTTCATGCGCTTGATGAATGAGGTTTTAAGAGCTTTCACTGGCAAATTTGTGGTAGTTTACTTTGATGATATCTTGATTTATAGCAAATCCATAGATGAACATATGAATCATTTGCGTGCTGTTTTTTATGCTTTACGAGATGCACGTTTATTTGGTAACCTTGAGAAGTGCACCTTTTGCACGGATTGAATCTCTTTTCTTGGTTATGTTGTGACTCCACAGGGAATTGAGGTGGATGAGGTGAAGATTGAAGCCATAAAGAGCTGGCCTGTACCAAAAACTATCACACAGATGAGGAGTTTTCTTGGTCTTGCAGGTTTCTACCGCCGCTTTGTCAATGATTTCAGCACCATTGCTGCACCTTTGCATGAGTTGACAAAGAAGGGCATTGATTTCCATTGGGGTAAGGTACATCATGAGTCTTTTGATGCTTTGAAGGATAAACTTACACATGCACCATTGCTGCAATTACCTAATTTTGATAAGATTTTTGAGCTTGAATGTGATGCTAGTGGTATAGGCATTGGTGGTGTTTTGATGCAAGATAGTAAACCTGTTGAATACTTTAGTGAGAAAATTACTGGGCCTATTTTGAATTACTCCACGTATGATAAGGAATTGTATGCACTTGTATGTTGTTTAGAGACGTGGCATCATTATTTGTTGCCCAAAGAATTTGTTATTCATTCTAATCATGAATAAATTAAGTATATTCGTTCTCAATGTAACTTGAACCGTAGACATGCTAAATGGATTGAGTTTATTGAGTCTTTTCCTTACATTATTAAACATAAGAAAGGGAAGGATAATGTTATCGCTGATGCTTTATCTAGGCGCTATACTTTATTGTCTCAACTTGATTGTAGAATTTTTGGTCTTGTGGCAATTAAAGAACAATATGCTGCTGATGTTGATTTTAAGGATGTATTGCTGCATTGTAAAGAAGGTCGTGCATGGAATAAATTTGTGTTGAATGATGGATTCTTGTTTAGAGCTAACCGCCTATGCATTCCAGTTGGTTCCGTTCGTCTTTTGTTGTTACAGGAGGCGCATGGAGGTGGATTGATGGGTCATTTTGGTGCCAAGAAGACGGAGGATATTTTGGCCACACACTTCTTTTGGCCAAGGACGAGGAAAGATGTTGAGCGCTTTGTTGCTCACTGTACTACATGTCAAAAAGCTAAGTCTCGCTAGAATCCACATGGTTTATACATGCCACTTCCTATTCCTTCTATTCCTTGGGCGGATATTTCTATGGACTTTGTTTTAGGACTGCCTAGGACTAAGAAGGGGAGTGATAGTATTTTTGTTGTTGTGGATAGATTTTCTAAGATGGCACACGTTATGCCATGTCATAAGACTGATGATGCTAGTTATATTGCTGATCTCTTTTTCAAAGAAATTGTTCGTTTGCATGGTATGCCTTCTACTATTGTTTCAGATTGTGATGCAAAATTCTTGAGTCACTTTTGGCGCACACTTTGGAATAAGTTGGGTACAAAGTTGTTGATTTCTATAACTTGTCATCCACAAACTGATGGACAAACTGAGGTGGTGAACCGCACTTTGGGTACTATGTTGAGAGCTCGTTCTTACATTCTTCATTATATGTCACTTTTGAGAATGGTTTGCTACCTAATGATTATATTGTAATTAGAAACCATGGAGAGGACCAGGAGATGATGGGAAAAGGACTTGGAGATGTGGAGGACCAGCAAGCTCGTGGAAGCCAAGGTGGAGGCCCAACCAAAACCGACTTCGAGTCTGTTTCGGGCCTCAGGACCAGTCTGCACTAAAACGGATGCTCAAGACGCATACGGACTCAGATTTGGACGTTCTACATATGCACGGAAAGATAAGAAGAATACCTTTCCAATGCCATGGGTCTCATATCAAAATTGATCCGGAGTCATCAGGAATCGTTGAAACAAGAGAGAGTCCAGAATCTGTTTCGGTGTTGCGTCGCCTGTTTTTGGCCTTTAGGCTTTGTATCTAGTTGAGCCCAAGTAGGGGTGCGTCCAGAGGGTCTTGCACAATCCTAGGGTCTTCATATACAACCATCACCGCACTATTAGGGTTGGGGGTTTTGCTTAGATTATTTTGTTCATAACAGTTTCGCCGTCATCACGGTTTGTGAGACCCCAACTTCGTGAGATTCATAATATATCTGCAATTGTGTTGCCTTCTTCTTTGTTCTTGCTTGTGTTCTTGATTCGTAGGCAGGGATTAGCCTTCTTGGCGAGGTCAATCATTTTAGGATGGTTGATAACCAGAGGAGACGTCGTGCTCCGATTGCGGGGTTTAGAACGTGCTGTTCTGAAGCCGGATCGATTTGTGTGTCGCCTCCGACCAAATCAACGTATCTTGAACCTTTCGGAAGATCGGGAACCCTTGTCCACACCAAGCACTATATATGAAAAGGAAATAAACCAAGTGAGATCAAAATGAGTCAAACACAAGCGAATGAAATCCATGACTCATCACAATCCATGAACAACGAATAACTCCTTAAAATAAGAACCAAATGATCTATCTCCCAAAAACCTCGTAGCTCCCCCTAGATACAAGCTACTCTCGGTCGTAACAAGATCACACTCCCACTCCCCCTAGACCTAGTATCTTCTCCCCCTTTGGCAGCAAGCACAAAAAATCCAAAAAGACGGGAAAAGATGAACATCTAAGCGCTCGTGGTCGAAGAAAGTGGTGCAGCAATGTTCTCTGTAGGCTCTGCTCTAGGCTGCTCCTGAGGTGGATCTTGCTATGCTTCCTGAGCCTGTGTCACCTGAGCATCTAGCTGCTCAAAGAAACCAAGGTCTACAGGCGACTCAGACCCTCTATCCTGTGCTGCTGTAGTGACCGTGGCAGTCTCCTGAGATGAAGTCTGGAGTAGTACAAGGTCTTTCACGTCCGGCTGAGAGAAGCCTCCACGAACAAGATCCCCTACTGCCTGAGGAGTAAGTGTGGTAACAGTGGTAGTAAGAGGTGGAGCTGAAGCTGTAGCTAACTCTGGGGCGGTCTAGGAGTCTACACGAGTAGTGTGCACAATGTCTGAGAACAGACTCCTGACCAGTACATGCTGTGAGCTGGAGGGTCCTGCCAACTGAGAGGTCAAAGAGTGTGACAGTGAGACAAAAAACACAGACACAGAGAAGGCTGACACAGGAGAGAGTTGTGCTAAAGGGAAAGTCTATCTTGCTCCCCCTGTCGGCAAGACCCCTGAGAGTGATAGTCCGCTGGACTGTACTGCCGTCAAAGCTGTGAAGGGTTCTGGCTGAGTCTGTAGCTGCTGGAACTGAGGAAACACTGAAGGTCCTAGCTGCTGACCAGAGTGGAGACAAGTGCCATCTGCTGACACTGAAGATCTCCCAACCATCGTGCTAGTGCTATCACTATGACAGTGTCCTCAGACTGTGAACCCGTCGGCTTGGGAGGTGCTCCTGTGCTGGCTGACTTAGGAATCATCGTCTCTGGCTGAGTTGCCTGCTCGTGTAGTACTGGTGACTCCTGCTACTTCTCTCCTATGTGCTGGCTAGAGGTAGACTGGGATCCCCTAGGGACTCTAGGTGAGTAGCTGGTGGTCACCTCATGGAAAGCATCGTACTACTCCTCCATCACTAGGCCCATCCTCCTCAAGAGATATTAGATGTAGGGCCCGTAGACCCAAGTGATGTCCTCCAACCCTCTCAGAAATGACCTCCTCCATCTCTCCAATGAGAAGGTCCACCAAGTTGAAAGTCTGCCTCCTCAAGATGGCCGCTATAGCCCACTGGTGTAAGACCGTGAACTCCTCTATGTAGCCAGACCTAGGTATGATAGTCCTGGTGACTATCGCTCTCACCACCTTGGCCTATGCAGTGAGTCTCGCAGGGCCTCTCCCAAAACCTGGAGTGTGGGGAGGTGGGAAAGCAATCAACACGAGGTCGTCTAAAGGCAGCTTCCCTCCTTGAGGTCTGCGGGGTGGCTCCAGTGTACCGTAGGCACTCCTATAAAGCTAGAAGTCTAAGGTCAGGAGTCCTAGGTGGGAGATTAGGTCCTCCCTGGTGACACGGTGAGGCTGCCCTCTAAATAGGAACCAGATCTCTGAGCGGTCTTTGGCAACCCATAGCGTCGCGTAGAAGTTAAGGACCATGTCCTCTCTGAACCTAAGTGGAGCAGTGACTAGCTCTGCGAGTCCTGGTAGGTACGTGAAGAACTGCTCCATGTCTATGCCTGTGGCCCTCCTCATGGCCTGGTAGGTGGTGTACTACTACGGTACAAGCACCCTATCTCTCATACTCAAGGCTACACAGCATCTCAAGCCCTCTCCTATCCTCCTCTGGAGCATTGTCCAGTACCTCTCTCCAGGAGCGGGGTCTCGGGGAAGTAGAACCCACTACTCGAAGGACACGAACCAAAGTACCTTAATGTCCTTTGTAGGAACCTTGAGGATATCCAGCTCTCCGGCTGCCTGAACCAGTCTCTACAGCCTCCTTGTGCACACCTCACAAGTGCACCACGGGTCTTCTGCCCGATGAGCCATCCTCTGGGGAACAGTCTGCTCTGCCTCCTCCTCTGACTCCTCCTCCTCAACAAGCTCCTCAGACTCTGACTCTGAGGTCTCCTCCTCCTCAGACTCCTCCTCCTGCTGCCTGGAGGATCCCTGATCCGTGGTTCTTGATGATCTCCCCTGACGGAAACCAGAGTACGCTACGGCCACAGTGGTGGCACAACCCCGACTCCTAGAGGTGCAGTCCTCTGCCTGGTGCTCGTCCTCAAGCCCTGGTCGTCAACTGGCTGGCTGATTGTCATATGTGAGCCAGGTGTCCTGCGTGACTGCTCTGTGGCATCCAAGTGCTGAGCAAGCCTCCGGGCTCTCTCTGACTCTAGATCCAGTCTTGGTCTCTTCTTGGTCTTGGGCTTCTCAGGCATCTTCCCCTTTCCCTTGTTCTGTCCTGACCTTGCCATGTCTGCCTGCTGACTGTACTACTGTCACCTAAGATAGTATCGAACCCAACCGTCGAAGAACTCCTAGCTGATCACCTCAAAGGTGGAATTTTTTTATGGATTCCGGCAATGGAGGTGAAAGGAGAAGAGGGGGAAATGTTCCCTTGCAATCGGCAGAGAAGAAAAAAGGGGGGGGGGGCGGTGCTGTTCTGTGGTTTGTGCGCACGGGAAGCGGTGGCAGCGACGCTCGGTGGGGCTTGCTATGCGAACAGAGGCGAAGGCTTGCGGTGGCGAGGTTGAGGCAGCACAGCAAGAAGGACGGCGGTGGCTCTGTTGCGCGCGCGTAGGAGCAAGAGCGGGCACAAGCGGGAGGAGCGCGGGCACGGTGAGGCGGGTGAGCATGGCAACATGCGAGGGCGAGCGGTGGCGACGGCTCGGGTCGGTGAAGGCAGAGACGACGGCGTCAAGTACGTGCACTCGGTTCTGGAGTCGAATGGAGAAGAGACCAAAAGCCTCTGACGTGATTTTGACCTAGGTCAAAAGACACACGGACGGCCGAGATCAATCAATGAATAGGCCAATGGCTTAGATCTGAAAACACTTCCCGAGAGCACCTAGACTGACCGGACTGTCCGGTCTCTGGACAGGACGGTCCGGTCTGTTCTGTAGTCTGCCCGATTCAATAGACTAGACGGTCTGATCACTGGGATCACTTCGTCGGATCACTATGACCAATCAGACCAGAACACTGTGCCCAAAGGGGGCACTGATCGGACTGTACAGTCCGAAGATTGGACTGTACGGTCACTCCTAGAATTTGCTAAGTCAAGGACTTTCTCCATTTTCCAAGTGCCCTCGCCAAATAGACAAATAAACATCGGACTTGGAATATAGAGGCAACCCTCAAACACTCATTTTCCACTAGTGGCAGTCTATGGCCTCATAGTTTTCGCAAATGCCAATTGAAAGATCGAGCAAATAAGAACCAAGGCAAAAGGAACCAAAGGATATGTATGAGCCTTAGTCCATGAACCGCGCGAGTAGATTTAACCTCGGAGTTCATAAGAGCTTGCTCAATGGGCAATCTTTTCCTTTGGTCACACTTATGGAGATGTAATCTCATATAGAGCATGAGCCACAAGTATCTCCAAGTATGACAAGCCTCCTTTGTGTTTCCTATATGATGCATGCAACAAGCAATTTACATATGTAATGTAAGTAAACATGCCATGTGAATGCAAGCAATATTAAAGAACAAGACATAAAGAAAACCTAACAATTTCAAGTTTGAACCCCTCCCAAACATACTCACTATAAGCCATGCCCTTGCCTTGAGAGAAGTCAAACCACCATCTCAAGCGCTCCCCCTTGCTTATAGCTATCTTGGATGGGTTAGACATTGACTAATTTTTATGTGTTTTTCTTTTAATTATTTACACATGTATGGATGCAAAGCATACTAGTCACAAAGGAGTCCTAATGACCATGCAATGCAAGAGAAAGAAAAACACACTACAACTACCAAGAACTAACATGGTTACCTCCCTCATGAGTAGATAGGTCATTGAGGTACATGTCAGTTGTGGTGGACTTTACATGATCTTCATGAAAGCACTCGGTCCACCACCACCACTATCTAGATCTTGTTCTTGGGCACCCACTTGTACGTAGCCGATCTCTCAAGATAAACAATGCACTTAGGCACCCATATGCTCTTGACCTTCCTCCTCTTGTTTGGTGGTCCCAACACCTTAGCTTTCATCTTGTCATCCATGTTCCTAAAAAGCATGCGACAATCCATTGTGGCGTGGCCATCCTAGCAACATCTCTCGCAATAGTAGTCATTGGCGGGAAGGGGTTTGATCCATGTGGGGATGGAATCACTCGTCCCTATGATGTCGATGGCGGCGGGGTATGATCCAAGTCCCCGGTGGGAGACATTCTTCACAAGGTTCCTCCCAAGAATCTCCTTGTGGATGGATCTACCTCGTGTCAGCCTCTCAAAGCCGTCCATCACCGTCTTCCTCTCTTCCTTGAGCTTGTGATATTCTTCCAACATGAATGGCTCAAGAGAAGAAGTCTTGGAGACTTCATTTACTTGGTTCTTCCCAAGTATCTCCCTATGCGTGGCTTTGAGTCTCTCAAAGCCCTTCATCATCATCTCCCTCTCTTCCTTGAGCTTGTGAAGTTCTTTCAAAACAAGTGGCTCAAGAGAAGAAACCTCAACCGAGGTGGTTAGTTCATCACACATAGTAGAAGCATCACTCTTGGATGAACTAGGGGAGGGAGAGGCAAGGTTCTCAACATTGATGGCCTCAAAAGTAATCTCAAGGGCCTTGTACTTGTCATGAAGCTCTACATGATCACCCTTGAGTTTTTCATAACTCTTGTTTAGGGCCTCATGAGATGTGACAAGGTCCTCGAGCTAACTCTCAAGCTCACCAACACGGTCCTTAGCCAACTTACACTCTTTTCTTACCACATCTAATATTTTGGACTTCTTGATGGCGATGTCGCGGGCTTGCTCTAGCATACACCAAAGCTCGGCACATGAGAGCTCCTCATCATCGCTATCATCGCTGCTCTCATCCTCACTCTCCCAAAGTTGGCTCATGGCCATGAGGCACATGGGAGGTGGAGGAAGAGCTCGTGTAGGTGTGGTCTTGATCATGGCTAGATCGGCCACTTCTTCATCACTTGAGGAAGAGGACTCATCACATGAGTTGTCACTTGTCCACTCTCCAACAAGGGCCTTGCGAGAAGACTTCTTCTTGTAGTCTTGAGCTTTGCCTTTGCCTTTGCTCTTGTCCTTGTTGAAGTACCTCTTCTTCTTTTGCTTGGCCTTGGGGTGTTCTTCTTCTTCTTCACTTGAATCTTGTGACTTGAATGCTTCTTTCTTGGGCTTTGGGCACTCTCGGACAAAGTGATTCTTTGAGCCACAATTGAAGCACTTGCCTCTTGACTTAGAAGCAAACTTGTTCTTGAAGTTCTTCATCTTCCTCATGAGAAGAGCCAAGTCTTCAATCAAGTCACCCTCATCATCATCTTTTTCATCATCATCCTCAATGATCACCTTCTTCTTGTTCTGCTTGCTCTTGCTAGATTCTTGCTTGTCAGTTGGTAGAGCAAGATTGGATGTGATGAGAACATCACACCTATGGATACACGCAACACTTCTCCAACTAAGATGAAAGTTCATGTGCATCACCTGAATTTACAGGTGACTTCATTTCTAATGTTTTGTTTATGTGATTTTGAAAATAGATTGCTACCTAATGATTTAATTATTGTTAGGAACCATGGAGATGATGATGATATAGCTGAGGAGGTGATTGGAGGCGTGATGGGCCAGCAAGGACGTCCAAGCCAAGGTGGAAGCCCAATCCAAAACCGACTTTGAGTCTGTTTTGGAGCCCAGGACCAGTCTGCACTAAAACGGACACCCAGGACACATACTGACTCGAATTTGGACGTTCTATATATGCCTGGAAACATAACGACAAGATGTTTCCAACCCAACTGGTGCCATAACAAAATTCGTCGCGAACCGTCGGCAATCGTCGAAACAAGTTGATGTACAGAATCTGTCCTGGTGCTGCAACACCGTAATCGGTCTTTGGGCCATGTATCGACCCTAGGGTCCTCATATACAGCTGCCGCCTCTTCATTAGGGTTTGGGTTTTGCTTAGATTATTCTATTGATAACAGTTTCGCCGTTTGATCGGTTTATGAGACCCCAACTTGTGAGATTCATCGTATACTTGCAAATTTGGTTGCATTCTTCTTTGTTCTTGCTTGTGTTCTTGATTTGCAGGCAAGGATAAGCCTTCTCGGCGAGGTCAATCGTTCTTGAACGGTTGATTACCGGAGGAGAAGTTGTGCTGCGATTGTGGGGTTCAGAACATGTCATTCAGAAGCCGAATCGATTTGTGTATCGCCTCCGCCTTAATCAAGATTATCAGAACCTACCGGAAGGTCGGGAACCCTTGTCCACATCAAGTGGTAATCAGAGCTTCAGGTACACCGTTAGATTCACCCTTATCTCTGTTATTTTGTTCAGTCCTAAACTCCAGAAAACTACCCTACAAAAATATTTGTTCATCGTGTTTCCGCTGTCCTATATCCCCCTTGTGCAATGCAATTTTCAGTTTAGTTTGCTTCTCTGAATTTTAGTCCCTACAAGGTCATTGTATTGCTGGTCTAGTGCTTGTTCTTTGGTCTTGTTTGAGTGGTGCATGTTCTTGTTCATAGAGAATCAAGAGAAAAAAAAATTCAGTTTGTTGCACACATTGAGAGTTTTGGAATAATATATTATCTATCTCTGTGACTATCATATTCAGATCATAATATTGCTTATGCTAAAATATATTTTCCTTTTTCTTTCTAGTACTAATACCTTGCTGCAGCTCTGATTCACAAGAAAAAGAAAAGAAAAAGGCAAAAGTGCACAAGAGGAAAAAGCTGCACAAAAAAGAGAAGTAGAAAACGGCAAAGATAAAAATTCAGAATTGATTGCAGCCTTTGCATTCTTTGTTAAGTCATTCGCTTGCTTGCTTGAACTAGGTCCGAGACAAGTTTAGGCCGGTGACATAGACTAGCTTGGGACTATTATTCAGTTTTGCAATTTTTGAATTGAGATCTTGCTAATCCTTGCTACCTAATATTGCCTATCCAAGCTCCATATATATCCTTCTGAACAGGCACAAATTTTTGACTCTCGCAATTGTCAGTTCACACTCTCCAAGGTATCCTTTGCTTGCTGTAATTAAGAACTTTATAAGGGCTTGGTGAGATGCTTCCATTTTCTTGTTGAGAGTTTCCACCGTTATTACATAGTAGTGATAGGAAAATATACTCTTGTGTGTTTTCTTGTTTGCTACTAACAATGACAGGTTCCAATACTCATGGGAATGAATTGATGGCATCTCATGATGATAAGAGTGTTGTAGCACAACGAGTGTTCAGTTCTCAAATGGAGAAGGTAGAGCAAAATTAATTGAACAATTTATTCCAGACTCACTTTGTTGTGAAGGATCGACGTTGTCGTGTCATCATTGATGGAGAGAGTAGCCACAACATTGCAAGCTTGGAGTTGGTCGAGAAGTTTGGCTTGACCACACAACCACACCCATGTCCATACTACATCCAATGGGTAAATTCTTGTGGTAAGATAAAGGTAGATCAAATTGCACGCATTGAATTTTTTATTGGTTCTTACAAGGATAGTGCAGAATTTGATATAGTACCTACGCAAGCATGTCATGTGTTATTAGGTAAACCTTGGATATCTACAAATAATGTTTCACATAATGCCATTGCTAATAGCTACTCATTTAAATACAATGGTAGAAGGGTTACTCTTAAACCTATGACTGCTGCTGAAATTTTAGAAGAGGACCAACAAAGATTTGAGAGAAGAAAGAATGAACCATTTAGGATAGAATGGGCTATTTCAAATGTTGCAACACTTCCATCAAAATCTGAATTACTAGAGGATGAACATATTTCTTTGCCTCTTGTTGCAACTAATACATTTGAACATCTACATAAAGAAGATGATAGTGGGAAAGATAAAGAACAGGTTGTTGCTTCAGGTAAAAGCTTTCTTGATGTGATGAATTGTTCCAATAATCTTGCTGTATTGGAACCTTATGATGATGTTTCTTTGTTACAAGTTGATTTATCTATTGGTCCTTGTGATAAAGAGGAGTTGTGTGCCAATGCTTCACTTATACCTTTGCCACAACAAATGAATGAGCTTGATGCTTTTGCTTATGATTTACCTAATGGTGCTGAAATAAAACATTTGATTATAGTTACATGTGAAAAGGATGAGCAGAAAATTTTGACTTCTCTAAACACTTTGGGTTATATTGAATTTGATGTTCTTTGTGATCTAAATGCCGTTGAGAAGAAAATCTTTTTTCAAACTGAATTTCCTTTATTGACAAGAAATAATTTTTATGCTATTGGCTATTATGATCATAGAGGTTTGTTTATGGTGCATAGAGTTTATATTTCTTCAACATTGAAACCTCCTTGTATTGTGCAACTCAATGAGACACTAGAAAACTACAATAAAAATTGTCATGTCATGTCAAGTTTTTCTACTGTTTCTAAGATCACACATTTTCTAACTTGTCATAAGAGTGAGGATGATGTTCATACTACTGGCCAATTTTTTAAAGATGTTGTTCAGTTGTGTGACATGCCTTCTACTGTAGTTTCACATTCTAATGATAATTTTTATAACACATATAAACATGAGGTGCATCCCAAGTTTGGGAATAGTTCTATATTTCATATTTCAGACCTGAGACAAATATTCGGAGAAAGAGATGGGATCGAGTCGAGGATGACTCTAATTCAAAAGGGGGAGAATGATGAGAACATCACACCTATGGATACACGCAACACTTCTCCAACTAAGATGAAAGTTCATATGCATCACCTGAATTTACAGGTGACTTCGTTTCTAATGTTTTGTTTATGTGATTTTGAGAATAGATTGCTACCTAATGATTTAATTATTGTTAGTAACCATGGAGATGATGATGATATAGCTGAGGAGGTGATTGGAGGCATGATGGGCCAGCAAGGACGTCCAAGCCAAGGTGGAAGCCCAATCCAAAACCGACTTCGAGTCTGTTTCGGAGCCCAGGACCAGTCTGCACTAAAATGGACGCCCAGAACGCATACAGACTCGGATTTGGACGTTCTACATATGCCTGGAAACATAACGAAAAGATCTTTCTAACCCAACTGGTCCCATATCAAAATTCGTCGCGAGCCGTCGTTAATCGTTGAAACAAGTTGATGTACAGAATCTGTCCTGGTGCTACGACACCGTAATCGGTCTTTAGACCATGTATCGAGTTGAGCCCACTTAGGGCTGCATCCAGGGGGTCTTGCACGACCCTGTGGGCCTCATATACAGCCACCGCCTCTTCATTAGGATTTGGGTTTTGCTTAGATTATTCTGTTGATAACAGTTTTGCCGTTTGATCGGTTTGTGAGACCCCAACTTGTGAGATTCATCGTATACTTGCAAATTTGGTTGCATTCTTCTTTGTTCTTGCTTGTGTTCTTGATTTGCAGGCAAGGATAAGCCTTCTCGGTGAGGTCAATCGTTCTTGAACGGTTGATAACCAGAGGAGACGTTGTGCTGCGATTGCGGGGTTCAGAACGTGTCGTTCGGAAGCCGGATCGATTTGTGTATCGCCTCCGCCTTAATCAAGATTATCAGAACCTATCGGAAGATCGGAAACCCTTGTCCACATTAGGATGGTTGAGGATCATCCAACCCCAATTGGTAGCTCTCGAAGGCGGTGATCTTGCCAACTACATCCTTCATGGTCTTGGTCTTGAGGTCACCTTGCAAGATGAAGGTGATGATGGACTCATACTTGGGGTCTTTAAATAGCCTCAAGAATATTCTTATCACCTTGACGGACTTCATCTTGAAATCATTCCCAAGTGCATTGATCTCCTCTACTAGTACATGGAAATGAGAATGAACTGTGTTAGCTCTCTCATGTTGCAATCTAGTGAAGTTATCATACTTGTTCTTCAGCACATAGTATCTTTCCTCTTTGACATCACTGGTGCCCTCATAGAGCCCCTGAATCTCAGTCCAGATACCATATGCTGAGGAACTAGCATAAAGCTGAGCAAAAACATCCTTAGAGATGCAAGCAAACAAGCATTCTTGGCCTTAGCATTGCACTTATTGTAGTCGGGCTCAAGTAGGTTCACATTTGCATCAGACTCGTGAGTGACCGACCATATCTCCGGATCAAGGGACTGAAGGTAGGCTTGCATGCGAGCCTTCCAATAAGCATAGTCCTCACCATTGAATATGGGAACACTCCCCGCCTGTCTCGGCATCCTTACTCAAGGCGGTGAAGCCTCAAAGATGAGCACTTCGCTCTGATACCACTTGTAAGGACTGAAGGCGTACCGAGAGGGGGGGGGGTTGAATCGGTAAGCCACTCACGAATCCAAATACTTCAAATCCTCTACTTAAGTCTAACAAGATAAGCAACCTAAACAAGTCTAGTAGGCCAAGACCCTACACATGCTAATGTTCATGATATGATAAAGTGCGGAAGCCAATCACACTAGCCTATGCAAGCCACAAGTCACCCTACTCACTAGAGCACACAAATGCGGAATAGTAAAGAGAGGGTCAAGGAATGCTCATGATTTTTTCCCGAGGTTTTGGAAGGATGGCGCCTTCCCCTAATCCTGGTTGGACCACTCCCGTCGGAGTCTTGGTCCCTCCCTCCACCAAGTAGAGTTCTCGCCCACGAGCCCGCAATCACTCCTCGAGTGAAGACATGGTATGAGTCACCACTGCAAAAAGCACAAGCTTGCCTCCCTGGAGAACTTACCAGACTCCACGAGCCAACACGGGCGCTCACTAGCGATGCCCCTTTCAACGGCGGGCTCAAACCATGTACAAATGTGTGACGCCCTTCACAATCGATCATGATAGGCTCGATCACCGACACCTAACTGGTCTAGGTCTCACCATAGGCCAAGAGTAACAATCTGGATCACACCCTCAAGGACACCCTAGCCCTAGATGTGCAAGATGCTCAAGCTACTCTTCTCTAGCACTCTCAAGATATGCAATATCTCCTCCTAGTGCTCTCCTCTTTTCCTCTTGGACCTTACCAAATGTTCTCAGGTATTCCACTGGCCAAGAGAGGTCTCCAAGACCCCAGCAATGAAGTTATATAGGCTCCCAACCTCAAACTAGCCGTTGCTCCACAAAATTGCCTTTCTAGACACACTGACCGGACTGCCCGGTCACTGCCTGACTGGACCGTTCGGTCACTCTATAACGGCTCACCTCAGCCGTTGGCCTCCTCTATCTAGGCAAATTTCTGTACTGACCGGACTGTCCGGTCACTGGACCGGACCATCTGGTCCACTTTCTCTCTCCATTCTAGGAGCCTCCACGAAATGCACCTCTTCTGCCTTTCCTGCACTCCTACTGACCGGATCGTCTAGTCTGTATGGAGTCTCCTGCTGATAGAGTCCTGATCCTTGCGCTAAGTCCTAGATAACTCCCATAGTGACCGTACAGTCCGGTCACTACAGACCCCTCTGTCCGATCTCTATGTCTAGAAGCTGAAACTTGTCGTCCTCGCTTGACTTCGTTTCCCGGCTTCTCCTAACAGCTCCTTAGCTTCTCCTCTGTCACCTAGTGCCTGTGATTTCATTGAGCAACCTTGCACATCACCGAGTATACATGACCTAAGAGAATGACCAAGACCCCATTGATTGTCTGATTTTTCCTATGGAGTCAAAGGCCTAACAACTAGTCAAGTGTTCCAAACACTTGCACCACAGCTTGTCCTCCGCTTTGATCCATCTCCATCAACCCTAGGACTCCATCAAGTTCACAATCCTCCATGCTTGCAGTCATTGTCATCAATCACCAAGGACACCATCATCCATATGATTTGCAATAGAGTTAACAGATAATTCCTACAAAGACAACACTCGTGTAGATGTTAGCCCACAATTTCATAGTTGTCATCTATCACAAAAACATCCATACCAACGGGGATCCAATCATCAATGGTCATGGAGCTTACAACATGCTCTTTTGTCTTGTGCATAAACTTGAATAATCTACTAAGTGCTTTGATCAAGAATAATTCTGAAAAGCTAATCCAAACACTATGACTTGAAGCCTCGGGATGTTTGTCGTACCCAATCGTGCGACCCTCCCCATGGATAAGAGGACACATGAGGATAAAGAATAATCACTTGATCAATTGAGACTTTGTTGCATATATGAGCGTTTGTAGAGCTCATTTTTTGTGAATGCTTGTTGTCCTAGTTGAGATTGAAACTGGCTAGATTCTTATGATTCACTTGATGCTTGTTTTGCCTTGGATGGGAGTACTTACACATGTGGTGGCAGATTTTCTCATGATAAGCAAATCTGATTCTATCTAAGCTAGTCAATCTTTCTGCTTAGCCTGTAGAGCTCATGGTGTTTATGCCTTGCTATCTATTTTTGATCTTTGCATGATTGGGAGCTATTGCTTTTACACTTCATGGCTCTATGTTTATGGGTAGCAAAGTTAAATGCTTGTTTGCATAATTGTTGAAGCTCCTTAGGATTGCAGTTTCATGCATTGCATGTTTGCTTGTTCTTTTGCCTCTTTGATGAGTTCATTGCCAAAGGGGGAGAAAATATTGGGTCATGCGCAAATAATGCTAAGAAACTTAAAATGATCCATTTTGCACTACATGAGACCTACCACAACATAAGGCGGAGCATATCATGACCTCGAGCATTTTCTTGTGCTTTTCACATTCTTTGCGTCTCAAGTTGCTTTCTTTGCCAACTCTTTTCACATTCTTTGTGTCACAAGTTGCTTTCTTTGCCAACTCTTGGTTTTGTGATCACTACTTTGCTAGATGGCTTGCTTTCACCTTTTCTTTGGGTTTGGGTATTTTGATGTGTTTATTCGGTTTCGCATTTCACTCTCTAATCTTGTGCATTTGAGGTTGTCAATGTACTCATCAAGGGGAAGATTGAGAAACCATGTGGATATGTGCCATGGTTTGCAATATATGTGATGAGTAATTGACTTGAGCGGATTTGGTGTTTGAGTTGAAATGCGAGAATCCGAGGATTGAATGTGTGTGTGCATGATTATGGTTTCAATTAACCGGAGTTGGTAGAAGTATTGGTGATGTTGCAGGAGTTGGGAAATGTGTTTGCTTGTCTCATGATGTGTAGGTCACTAGAGTCGACTTGGTGGTCAACGGCGAGAGGATTGGGCACAAGTAGGGGACTTGGGGCCGGACGATCGGGATGCCGGGTGGAGTCAAGGGTGATCCACACCGTACACATGGAGAGGCAAGAAGCACAGACGGATTTGTAGTTGAGCCTCAAAATCATGGTGGTGATGAAGATGGCGTGTTGACCAATCAAGGTGAACGGGATGCCAGTACAAGTGACAAGGGGGCCTGATGGATAGGGACTGGGAGAGACCTGTCGGCGGTCAGGATCGTGGGACAAGGTGACACGCGTCAACATCGAGAAGTTGCGCTTTGAGAAGCGTGCGAGGCGGTTTCCCTGTTTGGGCCTCAAAACTGGTGGCGGTGGTTGGTGGTGCACGTGGCACCATCATGGAGCTTGCTTCGAGATGAAGCAAAGACGTGAAGCATCCGATGGCATTTGGGCGATGAGGCAAAAGATGGACGGTTATGCCCCCGGTGGTAGGTGGGTGTGTTATGTAGATCAAGGGTACAGTGGTCATGTGGACAATAGACCCTAGGCCTATATAAGGAGAGGTGTGGCTAGTGGGAGAGGTGCCTCTCTTCCCATTAGCCTTGTGTTAGAAACTCATTACAAAGTGCTAGGAGAGGACTTCATGTTTTAGAGGAGAGGAGAGGGTGTGTGAGAGACATCTCTTGCTCTTCCAAATAGTGGGAGAAAGAGGGTAGCTTCCTAGCCTTGTAACCATGGATCTTGTAAGCACCTTTCTATGATATGAGAAGTATTTTCACGTCTCCGCACTGCACTAAAAACTGGCTGATATGTTCAACAATGGTAGCATTATCCTATCCAGTAAACTTGGTGAACTCTGGTGGCCTGTATCAGCTCAGCATAGGAATCAAATCATACCTAGGAGGATATGGGGGGATACATGTAAGTCTACAGCTTTGGCTTCAACCCAAATTGTTCTCTCATTACCTCAATAATCTTCACTGTCCAGTCATCGGTCAAAACATTGACATTCGGAGTAGTCCATGTAAGACTAGATGTTAACATTTGTGAGGCTGTCTATGAACCATGGTTAACAACTATATGCCGGCCTCCTAACTCCCTAGTAGCAAAGACGATGATGGCATCCCGAACATGCTCGACTTACGTTCAGTGTTGTATCATATGCCACATTTGGTTCTGACGTCTCCTACCTGTAGTGTTGTGGCTGGATTTGTGGTGATGTTCTCTGAAGAATAATCGAGGGATCAAAGCCAGGTGATCTCCTTGTGGTGCCATCATTTGTATTCTTTGTAGATGGAGTGGCACTTTCTGGCGCTAGCCCTGAGCTTGTTGTAGGAATCGTAGTACTGGTACTGGGCAGTTGTTGCTCGGGTCCCTCAATTGCATGCTGAGGAATGTTCCCATGAAAACCAAAATACATTGGCCCATGTGTTGGATCATCATATATGCAATGCTCCACCATTTGAATGATCGAAGCCCTCAAAGTATCAACCAATACTAGTGACTGGTTAATTAATGCATGGTGTATGGTTGTATGGATCATGTTGTTTAGTGTAGCTTAATCAATTACTTCTCTTGCCTTGTTAACTTGCTGCTTTTCTGATTCATCCATGATGATGAATGGCTCTAGCAGACCTCCATTTTGTATGATGTCGTGTCTAGTCTTGTTGAAGGTTCCCAATAGGAGACTTTCATACTATGCAACTCTTTCTTCAATCTGCGCCTTTAGATGATCACTTAATTCGTCTTTTCCCATGGACATCACATTCTCTCCCTTCAAATCTCCACTAACATCGTACTTTGGCGGAGTATTTTTAGGGAGCTTAGGATCTTTTGGCATTCTAGACATGATGTAGGTCTTGAAGTTCGTTTTCCCACCGAGCGTGCCAAAAAGCATGTTGACGTGAAAGTCACCATGCGTGACCTGAGAGATTTTCTTAACTCTAGTGCAGGCTCAATGTAGAAACCGAGGCATGCCAATCGATTTTCCCTACAAATCATCAAAGAAACAAATGGTCAAGTTCCATGGGTCACGGGCCTAGGACAGGTCGATGAAGAAAGTCGATAGTCACTATTCATGAAAACAAGTCGATGACTACAAACAACAACTAATATTGGAAAATAAATTAATCGGCTGAGTTTTATCGGCTTACTGGCAAATTGATAAACAGGTATTAATTACTACATAAATACTACCGATAAGAATTAGATCGACAGAGAAAATTTGATAGATCTACAATAAACGTGTTAGCCTTGCTCTGTTGATGCCCAAAAAGTCGATGGGCCATAGTTGATAGAAGCACAATAATCATGCAAAGACTCTTCTTGTCGATAGTGCTAAGTCGATAGATCTAGTGGCTAGTATTGTACATATGCCTCAAAATCATAGATCTAACTTTATCGAATGAAAGGGGCAATCGACTTCTAAAAATACAATAGTAAACAGGTAAAGCACTGAGAAGTCTATCGACTCTACCCACTAGCAGTTTGTACCTAATCCTATTGACTCAGTGAGATGTCAAAATCGATGCAGCCTCAATGGCCCGAGCAGATCGAACTTAATCAAGATAGTGCCCAAGCAAAGCAAATAGAACTAAATATGTTCCAATTATAGGTAAAATCGATAGAGTGACTCGAATAGTACATCTATATTAAGCTTACAAAATCTCCTAAAAACCATAGTAGATTGGACCTAATCGAGACAGTATTACAAGAAGTCGATAGTATAAACATAATTAAGATCAAATTACCGGATAACTAGCAATTCTAAAGGTAGCAACTAGAATATCAAATCAATGAGAAAGTACTAGTTTAAGTCGATTGAATTACCAAGGTTGACTAATCCAAGTATCTCGCCGAGATCAGAGCTGAGAAACCATGTGGATATGTGCCATGGTTTGCAATATGTGATGAGTAATTGATTTTGATTGATTCGGTGTTTGACTTGAAATGCGGGAATCTAGGGACTGCATGAGTTTATGCATGTCATGGTTTTGACAAACCGGAGTTGGTGGTAGTATTGGTGATGTTGCAGGAGTTAGGAAATGTCTTCGCTTGTCTCATGGTGTATAGGTCACTAGAGTCGACTTGGCGGTCAACTGCGAGAGGATCGGACACAAGTAGGAGACTTGGGGCCGGACGATCGGGATGCCGGGTGAAGTCAAGGGTGATCCACACCGTACACGTGGAGAGGCAAGGAGCACGGACGATTTCACAGTTGAGCCTCAAAACCGTGGTGATGATGAAGATAGTGTATTGACCAAGTCAAGGTGAGCGGGATGCCGGTGCAAGTGACAAGGGGGGCCAATGGACAGGGACCGGGAGAGACTTGCCGGTGGTCAGGATCGCGGGACAAGGTGACACGTGTCGACATCGAGAAGTCATGCTTTGAGAAGTGTGCAAGGCAGTTTCCTGGTTTGGGCCTCAAAACCGGTGGCAGCGGTTGGTGGTGCATGTGGCACCATCATGGAGCTTGCTTCGAGGCGAAGGAAAGTCGTGAAGGGCTAGAGGGCATTTGGGTGACAAGGCGAAAGATGGACAAGTATGCCCCTGGTGGTAGGTGGCACTGTTATGTAGGTTAGGGGTAGAGTGGTCATGTGGACAACCCTTATGCCTATATAAGGAGAGGTAGGGCTGGTGGAAGAGGTGCCTCTCTCTTTCCCTTAGCTTTGCCTTAGGTCTTCATTCAAAGTGCTAGGAGAGGTCTTCACGTATTAGAGGAGAGGAGAGGGTGTGTGAGAGACATCTCTTTCTCTTCCAAATAGTGGGAGGAAGAGGGTGGCTTCCTAGCCTTGTACCCATGGATCTTGTAAGCATGTTTCATGATCAAGATCTCCTTCTCTTCCTAAATCTCAAACTTCTCTTTTTCCCTAATTTTAGAGCTATTTTCATGGAAATTTTCGATCTTGTTTTTGAGTGGGTTTTGGTATGAATTTCTTGAGGGATCTTTGCGCTAGGACATGCCTAAACATTCCTCTATGGATCCTTGATTGAATCCTAGGCAAGAGCACCTTCGATTTTGTGGGTTTCCTCAAGAACATTCAAAACTTAGAACTTTCGGTAAATCCTTAAATTTGTGATGAATTCTTGAGCTTTTTGTGTGATTTTACTTGCAGAAAGAACATCCTACCATGAGACATCTTCTATCCAAGTTTTGTGATTTTTAGAGTTCATTTGGATAGGTTTTGGTAATTTTCTTGCTGTGTTTCGAACGTAGTTTTGGTTCTAGAAAGTGTTGATCGGCACTATCGATGGCTGGACCGACACTGCCGGTAGCCTGAGTTTGAACTCACAGCGACCCTCGAGTGACTCAAATCTAAACCTCGCATCGGCACTACCGATAGCCATGACCGCCACTACCGATGCGCTTCATTGCTGACTGTCCCAAGAAGAAGAAGAAGACCGGGTACTGCGACAACAACACTGAAGACTTCAAGCAGAAGAAGAACTGCTTCTACAAGAAGGGCAAGAACTCCAAGAAGTTCGCCAAGGCCATTGCACGCGCCTGCGTTGCCGCCTTGAGCGATTCGACCTCACATCAAGCGACGGTCTTACAAGCTCTAAGGATGAGGTTGAGAAGCCATGAGTCAAGAGGAAGGACGACTTCACCGGGCTTTGCTTCATAGCAAAGAACGACCATGACACCGACTCTAGCTCTAACTCCGACTCTTGATGAGCTCTCTTCTGAACTTGATCATTTGCGTGATGTTTTGCTCATGCAAGATGATAAGCTTCATAGTGCTGTACACAAGAGTAGAGAGCTTAAGTCTAAATTGGAGAGTGCTGAATATGAGATCACTTTGTTTAGGTCCAAGCTTGCTAGAGATGACATTGTTGCTGAGTGTGAGTCTTGTCAAGTTGTGTTGAATGATCTTGCACAGAGGGAAAGTGTGCATGCTCAAAAGTTGCCAGTCAGCTTGAGAGTGCCCTTAAGGAGCTTGATGAATTCCAGGCTAGACCAACTCTTTTGGGTGCATGTCAGAAGTGCCCCAAGTTTTCCGTATCATGGTGAGCATCACTTGCGTGTATTTGGCTTTGACACAAATGATTTCTATTCTCACAGCCCTAGGTTTGAGTCAAGACGCTTTGACATGCCATGTTTTCATCATTGTGGCTTGTGTTCGAAGGTTAATGTGCAAAGAACTGTGATGACTACTACTAGTCTGAAAGGACCGAGTGACCGAGAGGGGGGGTGTGAATCGGGGACTCGCACTATGTACCAAATTTGCCAATTCTTTAAACCGACCTCTCAAATCAACTCCTACATAATCCTAGCGGTGATCACACTAGCAAGATAATGAATCTATGAAAGGAACAACAACCGAAGCATACTAGTGGATCACTCAAGGGCAATATAACTCCTAAACATGTTAGTGATCAAATGCGGAAGCCCAAACACTACTAACAAGTAAGGAGCCTATTCATTCAAGTCTACAAGGTAATCAACTAGAACAAGACAAGCACACAAGCATGAATAGCATGATATGTAAATGCGGAAAGTAATGCATCAAAGTAAGGAGTAGAGTAAGAGATGGCTCATGATTTTTTCCCGAGGTCTCGGAAGGATGGCGCCTTCCCCTACACCTCGACCACTCCTGTCGGAGTCTTGGTCCCTCCAGCCACCAGTTGGAGTTCTCGCCCATGAGCCTGCAATCACTCCTAGAGTAATGATGCGGTGTGTATCACCGCTGGACAAAGCACAAGCTCACCTCCCTCGAGAACTTGTCGGACTCCCCGAGACGATGCGGGCGCTCACTAGCGATGCCCCTTTCACCGGCGGGCTCAAACCATGTACAAATGTGTGATGGCCTTCACAACCAATTAGGATAGGCTCGATCACCGACACCTAATCGGTCTAGGTCTTACCATAGACCAAGAGTAACAATCTAGATCACACCCTCAAGGACACCCTAGCCTTAGATGTGCAAGATGCTCAAGTTACTCTCCACTAGCACTCTCAACATACGCAATATCTCCTCCTAGTGCTCTCCTCTTTTCTTCTTGGACCTTACCAAATGCTCTCAGGTATTCCACTGGACAAGAGAGGTCACAAAGACCCCAGCAATGAAGTTATATAGGCTCCCAACCTCAAAATAGCCTTTGCTCCATGAAATTAGCTTTTTGGGCCTACTGACCGTACCGTCCGGTCACTCCCTGACCGGATCGTCTGGTCACTACAACACAGTGCACCAACGGCTCTGACCACTGCTGATTGCTATCCTGACTGGACCGTACGGTCACCTGACTAGACCGTCCGGTCCGTTTCTCTCTCCAGTCAAGAAACATTTTGCACAACAGCTTCCTCTCTGCCCTGTGCAAGTCCTACTGACCGGACCGTCCGGTCAGTAGACCGGACCGTCTAGTCTGTATAGATTTTGGCATTGACAGATTCCTCGCCCTTGCTGAAAGTCCCATACAACTCCACATAATGACCGTACAGTCCGGTCACCTCTGACCCTTCTGTTCGGTCTCTATGTCCAGAAGCTAAAACTTGTCATCCTCACTTGACGTCATTTCTCGGCTTCCCCGAACAGCTCTGTGGCTTCTCCATTGTCATCTAGTGCCTGTGATTTTATCGAGCAACCTTGCACATCACCGACTAGACATGACCTAAGAGAGTGACCTAGACCCCCTTGAAAGTTTGGTTTTTCGTATGGACTCAAAGCCCTAACAACTAGACAAGTGTATCCAACACTTGCGCCATAGCTTGTTCTCCACTTTGATCCATCTTCATCAACCCTTGTACTCCATCAAGTTCACAAGCCTCCATGATTGTGGTCATTGTCATCAATCGCCAAGGACGCCATTGACAATCATCATAAGGTAGAAAAGGTTTCCTACACAAACAACACTCGTGTAGACATTAGTCATATTTCGTGTTTGTCATTCAGCACCAAAACATCATACCTTGGGGTGACCTCAATGGTCATGAACCTTACAATCTCCCCCTTTTTGGTGATGGATGACAACCACTACTTATGATGATCCAAAATGGAAGAGCAAGAAAGAACCAAAGGAAAAGAAAGGTTTGAAAGGTGTGCCCCTTGGAAGTAGTCTCCCACTTGAGATGTGCTAGGTGTTGAGGGAGAACTACCCACTTATTTAGCGCACTTGAATTTCAATCTTGAGCTGAAGTTGCACCCATCTTGGTGTCGTGGTAGTCGATCTTGTTGATTTGGACACGCACCAAGGACGTAGATGCTCATGTCGGTGAAGATGTACATTGTCACCATAGACATGCACTGTTGTTGTTCTTCTCTATGTTGGTGTAGATGTTCATCTTGATGTGATCTTCATTTTCTTCTTTGTCACTTCATTTCATGATCTTCATTTTCTTCTCCCCCTTTGTCACCTATCACCAAAAACCACACCAAAACATAACGAACCCAAGAGGCATAAGATAGTTGGCAAGAGTTAGGACAACTACCCCTTTCATGGTGCTCCTCCTTGGTCGTAGTGGTGTTCCACCATAGCTCCCCCTACACTTATGACTCAGCAATATATTTTCTCAAATGTGCAAGGGTTAGTCATTAGAGAGGTGGGAATGTATGAGCCACTTGTCTTTGAGCCATGTGAGTATATTTAACCTCAGAGCTCGGTTGAAAATGGCTCAATGGACATGAAGCACAAATATCACTATTTGATCATCTAGAGAGTCATGTACTCACATAGTAAATGAGTAACTCCCCATAGAACATGGTTGGGAGCATGTATGGTATCACAATGCAAAGATACATGAATGCAAATGCAACATGTATACAATACATGATGCAATGCTAAAGAAAAGTGAGAGAACCGCTACAAACCAAAGTGTCAACAACGAGTTGTTCCCTTCTCAAGCTTGCTCACAATGGACCATTCTTCAAAGCCTTGGGTTCTATGAACCGCCTTCCCAATCTTAACCCATGTCCATTGCTATATCAAGAAGGTCCAAAGTCAACCTACAAAAGAAGAGAAACAAGCACAAACAAAGACACAAACAACAAAAACAAACAAACACTATACATATTTACAAAGGACAAGCTCAAAGGTTACTCATGTGAAGTTGGAGAGGTTGAGAACGTTGAGTTCTCCCCTTAGCTTGTTGTAGGTCTTCTCATCGAGTGGCTTGGTGAAGATATCCGCCAATTGTTCATGAGTTCGTACACTCACCAACTCGATGTCCTTATTTTCAACATGATCCCTTATGAAGTGATGCCTCACTTGAATGTGCTTTGCATGACCATGATCTATGGTCTTGAGAGCCATCTTGATTGCCGCCTCACTATCACAATATAGTGGCATTTGAGTATAGTTGAGGCCATTATCCGAGAGTGTTTGCCTCATGTAGAGAAGTTGGGCACAACACGCTCTCGCCGCCATGTATTTCGCTTTGGCTGTAGATAGAGCCATCAAGTTTTGCTTCTTTGAGCTCCAAGATATTAGAGATTTTCCAAGAATTGGCAACCTCCCGATGTACTCTTCCTATTCACTTTGCAACCCGCAAAGTCCGAATCCGAATACCCAAGTAACTCAAAGCTTGTTCCTCTAGGATACCATAAACCTATGGTAGATGTGTACTTGATGTATCTAATTATCCTCTTCATGGCCTTCAAGTGTGACTCTTTTGGATTTGCTTGGTAGCGTGCACACAAGCACACACTAAACATGATGTCTAATCTTGAAGCGGTGAGATAGAGCAAAGAACCAATCATAGATCTATAGAGCCTAGGGTTCACCGGTTTCCCTTTCACATCATCATCCAAGGGTTTGCTTGTTGCCATAAGTGTGTGCAAGGGCTTGCAATTTTCCATGTTGAATCTTTTGAGAAAGTCCGTGATATACTTCTCTTGAAAGATGAAGTTTCCTTCTCTCTTGACTTGAAAACCAAGGAATACATGCAACTCTCCAATCATTGACATTTGGAATTCCCTAGCGATCATCTCTCAAAAATCTTCATTGAACTTCTCATTTGTTGACCCATAGATGATATCATCCAGATAGATTTGGCACACAAAGAGATCCTTCCCAGCATGCCTTGTGAACAAGGTGCTATCAACGCTTCCAATCTTGAAACCATTCTTGAGAAGGAAGTTCCTCAAGTGTTCATACCATGCCCTTAGTGCTTGCTTGAGGCCATAAAGAGCTTTCTTCAATTTGTATACATGTCTTGGATATTTTGGATTCTCAAACCGCGGAGGTTGTTCCACGTAAACTTTTTCATTGATCTCTCCATTCAAGAAGGCACTTTTGACATCCATTTGAAAGAGCTTGTAGCCATTGTGTGATGCACAGGCATGTAAGATCCGAATAGCTTCAAGACGGGCCACGGGAGCAAAGGTTTCTTCAAAGTCAATCCCCACCACTTGAGAATATCCCTTAGCCACTAGGCGAGCCTTGTTCTTAACAATTGCTCCGTTCCCATCTTGCTTGTACTTGAAGACCCACTTGGTACCAACCACATTATAATTCCTGGGCCTCTCAACCAATTTCCATACTTTGCACCTCTTGAAGTTGTTAAACTCTTCGTGCATGGCTATAACCCATTTGTGGTCATCCATAGCTTCATCAATGGTAGTAGGCTCAATCATAGAGACGAAAGTGAAGTTCTCAATTGCAACATTGGCCTCATCATCATTCTCTTCACTCACATAGTTGGGCTGGTATTGATATCTCCTTGTCTTTACTCCTTGAGATGGACTCCCAATGATCAAGCCACGAGAATCATCCTTGTTGATAGCCTTGGGTCTAGGATGGTATTTTTCTTGAGTGGGAGGAGCTCTTGGTGAGGTATCTTGTGCCTCATGGATTGTTCGCTCTCTTGATATATGAGTGTCTTGGATCCTAAGAGAGGTGGAAGAGTCACTCTTATGTTTTCTTGTTTTGGATTTTGAGCTCGAGGTGGATGGGAGGGTATCTTGTGAAGAGCTAGGAGAAGTGGCTTGTGGTGAAGTTTGTGGTGAGGCTTATGGCTCACTTCTCACTTGGGTTTCATCATCATTTGGTGGGTGAACTCTCAATGAATCTTGGGAGGAGCTTGTGGGTGTATTTGTGGCACATTGGGTTGGTTCTTGCACCTCGGAGGAAGAGGTTGGTTGAGGTGGTGGAGTAGAGGGCTCATCAATATCACCATCATTGGCCTCGTGGGGTAAAAACCTTGCCCACGGGCATGTTCCTCAAAGCTTCCCTCATAGGCTCATCCTCAATGTTCACTTCCTGAAATTCATCTTCCTTTTGAGAACCATTTGACTCATCAAATTGCACATCATAGGATTCTTCCACACAACCTGTGGCTGAGTTGTAGACCCTATATGCTTTAGAAGTTCCTGAGTACCCAACAAGAATGCCTTCATCAGTTTTGCTCTCAAACTTCCCGAGCTTTCTCCTCTTCTTGAGAATGTAACACATGCAGCCAAAGACTCGAAAATAGGAAACATTGGGTTTCTGTCCCACAATAGCTCATATGGTGTCTTCTTCAACAAGTGATGGAGATAGACATGGTTGGAGGTGTAACAAGCCGTGTTAATTGCCTCCGCCTAAAACCTCTCATGAGTTCCATACTCATCCAACATGGCACGAGCAAGAGTGATGAGCGTCTTGTTCTTCCTCTCAACTACTCCATTCTGCTCGGGAGTATATGTAGCAGAGAATTCATGCTTGATACCTTTCTTGTCACAATATTCCTCTACTGTGGTGTTCTTGAACTCAGTCCCATTGTCACTTCTTATCTTCACAATGCCAGCATTGAATTCATTCTTTGCTCTGTTTCTAAACTTTCTGAAGATACCACTGGCTTGAGATTTGTCCACAAGAAATAAGGTCCAAGTGTATCTAGTGAAATCATCAACAATCACCAAGCAATATAGATTACCCCCGAGACTCTTGTAATGTGTTGGCCCAAACAAGTCCATATGCAAGAGCTCTAGAGGATGAGATGTGGACATGAATGACTTGGTGGGATGTGAAGATGCAACTTCTTTTCCCACCTGATAAGCGCTGCACAGTCTGTCCTTCTCAAAGGTCACATCCTTGATTCCTTGAACCAGATTCCTCTTGACAATTTTCTTGAGCTGATTCATTCCAACATGTGCCAGTCTTCTATGCCACAACCATCCCTTGGATGCCTTAGTGAATAGGCAAGTGCTTGGTGGCATATTGCTTGACTTGAAGCACGTGACATACAAGTTCCCATGCCTTACTCCATGAAATACTAGCCCTCTCTTAGCATTCTCAATCGTTGCACCATCCTCATGAAATGTGCACTTGAAACCCATGTCACAGAGTTGACCAATAGATAGAAGGTTGAAGTTGAGGGTTTCCACAAGGAATACGTTGGAGAGATGGAGGTCATTTGTGATGGCCACCTTGCCCGAGCCTCTAACTCTCCCCTTTGAGTTATCCCTAAAAGTCACCTTCTCACTGTCTTCATCTCCATCAATGGCGGTGAACATGGTTGGCTTCCCGGTCATATGTTGAGTGCACCCACTATCAAGAATCCAATGAGTACCTCCACTCTTGTAGTAGACCCTGGTGGTAGCCATAAGACAAGCACTAGAGGAAGAAGGGTTAGTATCCGGAACAATACTTGATTGACTAGCACCAACCTCATCATGTCAAGTAATAAGACCATCCTCATAGATAGGGATTCTTGCAATCTTGTCCTGAAGTCTCCTCCTGATGGGATGGTGAGGAGCACGATACCTTCAATGTCCATTACCATCCCCCATGTGCACATCGTCAAGGTCGATGTAGTGATGGGGAGGATCATAGAGTCTAGTGATGTGCTCAAGTTCGTGTCCCACTTGTGAGTAGAGCACGAGTATCATCTCTATTGCTCTCTATATTAAGAGCTCATGCCCTCGGTTGACAACCTCCTCAAGTAGAAAGCCCCTCTCAGGAGCTGTGATCAGTCGGAGGAGCTCGTCAATTACTTCAATTGATGTTATCTTCTGAAGGCCCCTGAAAGAGTTTATCCTGCACATAAGATCATAAATCCTCAGGAAAGTCTCACAAAGGTCAACATTTGAGCTTCTCACTATTTCATCAAATTCAAAGAAAAACTCATGTTGTCAAGCTCGACGCATATGCCAAAGTCGATCTTGTGGTGGAGGAGGTGGAGGCTCCAGAGCCGAAGCCGTAAGATTGATCATCTCAAACGATCGAGCGAGCATTGTTGGTTGTGGTCCCCCTACACCAATGCTTGGTCCACCCAAGATGCTTGGAGTAGAACTTGGAATGACACTTGAGGTAGAGCTTGACGAAGCACCTGAACTTGGTGAATGTCTTGCTCTGAAGGGGTTGTAGAAGCTATTGCAAGGCAATCTTGTGGAGGGATCAAAGAAGTTTATATCCAAAGCTACTTCTTTCCCTTTGCTTGAAGATGCTTTATGGTTCGCCTTGGATGTCTTCTTCTCAGCCATGCTCGCGGTGATCTCCTCATCCTTGAAGAGCAGCTGAATCACGTCCTCGACAGAGAGACTCTTCTCCATGAGAAGGTCAAGGATGACATAGAAAAGCTTGCTACTCAAATGCAAGGAGAGGATCTTCTCGACTATCACAATCTTGGGGAGCTCGAAAGAAGTTACTGCAATTCTGTCCATAATACCTCATAAGCGAATAAGAGAGTCAAGTAAGTCCTCATTGTAATTAGCATAAAAAGCAAAGAACTCCTCAACAAGGGAACTACTAACATGATCAACAAGAGGCTCACAATCATCATCAATACTAGTCATGCTAGTGCAGCAAGCAAGATCAAGAGACACATCATTATCACTCAACACATTAGGCACACTAGTAGAGTAACCTATCAAATCATCATTAGTAGTATCTAGGCACTCACTAGTACTAGGCACTTCCACACAATCATCGCAATCATCATACACATGATTATTGGTAAAGGTATTGGCAAAGTCCAGAAGAGTATCCATCAACTCATCTGGAATCATGGAAGTTAGGTAGCTTTTAAAGCGATCCTTCCATGAGCCATGACACCGCCCCAAATGGGATAACATCCCAACTCAATACGGTCACTACTCAAGGTGGTTAAGCCTTATGATGAGCACTTGGCTCTGACACCACTTGAAAGGACCGAGTGACTGTCAGACCTAGTCTTAAGGACAAAACCAAGTGCTTATCATATGTGTGCCCAGGAATAAGTTTGACACATATCAAAAGTAAAGTGAATAACAGTATAACCAATGTCATTAATAAAGAATACCATTATTACAAAAATAATTGTCCTCAAAGACTATAATGAGCAACATACTCACTCACGGTCATGGATCCCTGCTTCAGATCCTGGGACTCCTTCTTCTTTAGCCTTATTACCCCCTGAGGCACATGGTGAGACCTAAAGCTGTTCTGGAACTTATGCCAGGTAATATGACGCCCGTTCCTGAAGGATCATGGTCCCGACGGTGCTGATAACGCAGACACTTGAAAATACAACATCGGTTCGAATTTAAGTTGAATATTACATCATTAAAGTCATCAAAGTGCAGCGGATATTACAAGTTCATAATGTTTTGAAAACAGCGGAAGCAAATCATGATAAGAAGCTACGAGCTCGACGATACAACATAGTAATGGTTCATGCTCAGAGAACCATCGCTCTAGCAACACAGATCAATACTGCGGCGGTGAGTCGGACTCCCAGTGGGCGGTCCAACCCTCAGGGACTTGCATGTCCCAGGGCAGCACATTTACAGGCAGTTCTAGATCTTCATTACCTGAAAAACAACGGTGGCACAAAGCCTGAGTACTACTTACTCAGCAAGTCTTTCCCGTCAGACGCCTAGACATGCAATGGCTCTAATAGGTGGCTTGTTTAAAAGAACTCGCACTAAGCAACCTATTAGTTCTATTAAGTTTTAGTTCTCAACTTAATTGGGTAGAGCAGAATTGTAACTTTAGTTGCAACAATAAGGTAATAAAGCAATACATAAAGTAGAGGCAGCATAAGAGCAATAATAGTAACATCAACCATAAGCATCACAATTGATTTCTAGGTACCATGTGCAACTACGTGACGACTCAGTAACCAAGTGGTACTCATTACTGTGAGGGACAACAATTGTAATTGATTTATACCAGCTGGGAAACCCGAAGACACGACACATACACACCAATTAAGGTCGTATATGGCAACCTTTCACAAGGACGAAAAACAACTTGGTCCGGGTCCAGTCTCAGCGAGTGGGCATGCCGTTCTGCCAACAATACTTCGCGTATGAACCGCCCACTCTAGCAGTAGAAGGGTCAACGACCACTGTACTAGGTACCGTCCTCATTGTCATGCCAATGCTGCATCAGTTTACTAGTGCCCATAGACTAGCATGCATTCGGTACTATTTAATACTTGACCAAGGGGCCGACCACGGAGGGGTCTTAGGTTCGACAAGGCAGGGCTACCGCAGTCAACACCCATGTGTTGCTGCAAACCTATACATGCATCATCCCTGCCCGGTCATAACATCAAAATAAACTTCTTTTATTAATTCCTATTCTAGTGGTCAAGTTCATTTCTTAGTAATGATATCTACCGAGTCTAGCAATTACTAAGCATAGTGATACAGTACCGATACTACCATAGTTCTAATGACAGTGCTTGTCCTTTGCTTTGATCCATCTCCATCAATCCTTGGACTCCATCAAGTTCACAAGCCTCCATGCTTGCGGTCATTGTCATCAATCGCCAATGACACCATCATCCATATGATTTGCAATAAGTTAAGAGATGATTCCTACAAAGACAACACTCGTGTAGATGTTAGCCCACAATTTCATAGTCGTCATCTATCACCAAAACATCCATACCAACAGGGATCCAATCATCAATGGTCTTGAAGCTTACAATCTCCCCCTTTTTGGTGATTGATGACAACCACTACTTAATTGAAAACTTTAATGAATAAACAAGCTACACAAAGATCGAGAGGAACCACAACAACATATGCGAGAAACGCATAAGGTCCTACTCAATCAAGCATCATCTAGAGATACAAGGAAAAGAGTGAAGAGTATACTCTAGATGAAACCTGCATGCATATATCATGGCAATATATTAAATGAAAGAATAAGGACATGCAATGCAAGGCATGGATGATGAAAGGACATGCAATGCAAGGCATAAATGATGAGATGCAACAAGTTAGCATGGCAATGCATAAGAATTAAGAACAAGCATCATCATCATGATATCATACACATGCATATAGGATAATTGATAAATACAAGCACTATATATGAAAAATAAATAAACCAAGTGTGATCAAAATGAGTCAAACACAAGCGAATGAAATCCATGACTCATCACAATCCACGAACAACGAATAACTCCTCAAAATAAGAACCTAATGATCTATCTCCCAAAAACCTCGTAGCTCCCCCTAGATACAAGCTACTCTCAATCGTAACAAGATCACACTCTTACTCCCCCTAGACCTAGTATCTTCTCCCCCTTTGGCAGCAAGCACCAAAAAGCCAAAAAGATGGGAAAAGATGAACATTTAAGCGCTCGTGGTCGAAGAAAGTGGTGCAGCAACATCCTCTATAGGTTCTGCTCTAGGCTGCTCCTGAGGTCGATCCTGCTATGCTCCCGTAGCCTGTGTCACCTGAGCATCTAGCTGCTCAAAGAAACCAAGGTCTACAGGCGACTCAGACCTGCCATCCTGTGCTGCTGTAGTGATCGTGGTAGCCTCCTAAGATGAAGTCTGGAGTAGTACAATGTCTTTCACATCCTGCTGAGAGAAGCCTCCACGAACAAGATCCTTTGCTGCCTGAGGAGTAAGTGTGGTAACAGTGGTAGTAAGAGGTGGAGCTGAAGCTGTAGCTAACTCTGGGGCGGTCTGGGAGTCTACACGAGTAGTGTGCACAATGTCTGAGAAAAAACTCCTGACCGGTACATGCTGTGAGCTGGAGGGTCCTGCCAAAACAGAGGTCAAAGAGTGTGACGGTGAGACAAACAACACAGACACAGAGAAGGCTGACACGGGAGAGAGTTGTGCTGAAGGGAAAGTCTGTCCTGCTCCCCCTGTCGGCAAGACCCCTGAGAGTGACAGTCCGCTGGACTGTGCTATCATCAAAGCTCTGAAGGGTCCTGGCTGAGTCCGCAGCTGCTGGAACTGAGGAAACACTAAAGGTCCTGGCTGCTGACCGACCTGCCTCTGACTAAGCTCCGTCATCTGAGTCACCAGAGTGGAGACAAGTGTCATCTGCTGATGCTGAAGATCTCCCAGCCGTCGTCCTAGTGATGTCACTGTGATAGTGTCCTCAGACTGCGAGCCCGTCGGCTTGGGAGGTGCTCCTGTGCTGGCTGACTTAGGAATCATCGTCTCTGGCTGAGCTGCCTGCTCGTGTAGTACTGGTGACTCCTGCTCCTCCTCTCCTACGTGCTGGCTGGAGGTAGACTGGGATCCCCTGGGGACTCTAGGTGAGTAGCTGGTGGTCACCTCAGGGAAAGCGTCGTATTGCTCCTCTGTCACTCGGCCCATCCTCCTCAAGAGATAACAGATATGGGGCCCATAGACCAAGTGATGTCCTCCAACCCTCTCAGAAATGACCTCCTCCATCTCTCCAATGAGAAGGTCCACCAAGTTGAAAGTCTGCCTCCTCAAGATGGCCACTACAGCCCACTGGTGTAAGAGCATGAACTCCTCTATGTAGTCAGACCTGGGTATGATAGTCCTGGGGACTATCGCTCCCACCACCTTGGCCTCTGCAGTGAGTCTCGCAGGGCCTCTCTCAAAACCTGGAGTGTGGGGAGGTGGGAAAGCAATCAACACGAGGTCGTCTGAAGGCAGCTTCCCTCCCTGAGGTCTACGGGGTGGCTCCAGTGTACCATAGGCACTCTTGTAAAGCTGGAAGTCTGAGGCCAAGAGTCCTAGGTGGGAGATCAGGTCCTCCCTGGTGACACGGTAAGGCTGCCCTCTGAACAGGAACCAAATCTCTGAGTGGTCTCTGGCAACCCACAGCGTCGCGTAGAAGTTGAGGACCATGTCCTCTCTAAACCTAAGTGGAGCAGTGACTAGCTCTGCGATTCCTGGCAGGTACATGAAGTACTGCTCCATGTCTGTGCCTGTGGCCCTCCTCATGGCCTAGTAGGTGGTGTACTGCTGCGGTACAAGCACCCTGTTTCTCATGCTCAAGGCTTCACAACATCTCAAACCCTCTCCTATCCTCCTCTGGAGCATTGTCCAGTACCTCTCTCTAGTAGCGGGGTCTCGGGGAACTAGAACCCACTACTCGAAGGACACGAACCAAAGTACCGTAAGGTCCTTTGCAGGAACCTTGAGGATATCAGGCTCTCCGACTGCCTGAACCAGTCTCTGCAGCCTCCTCGTGCACACCTCACAAGTGCACCACGGGTCTCCTGCCCGGTGAGCTATCCTCTGGGGAACAGTCTGCTCTGCCTCCTCATCAAGCTCCTCAGACTCTGACTCTTAGGTCTCCTCCTCCACAGACTCCTCCTCCTGCTGCCTAGAGGATCCCTGATCTGTAGTTCTCGACGATCTCCACTGACGAGAAACCGGAGTACACTGCGGCCACGGTGGTGGCACAACCCTGACTGCTAGAAGTGCAGTCCTCTGCCTGGTGCTCCTCCTCAAGCCTTGGTCCTCAGCTGGCTGACTGATCCTCATACGTGAGCCAGATGTCCTGCGTGACTGCTCCATGGTGTCCAAGTGCTGAGCCAGCCTCCGGGCTCTCTCTAACTCTGGATCTAGTCTCGGTCTCTTCTTGGTCTTGGGCTTCTCAGGCATCTTCCCCTTTCCCTTGTCCTGACCTGGCCCTGCCATGTCTACCTGCTGACTATACTACTATCACCTAAGATAGTGTTGAACCTAGCTGTCGAAGAACTCCTAGCCGATCACCTCAAAGGTGGAATTTTTTTTAAGGATTCCGGCAATGGAGGTGAAAGGAGAAGAGGGGGAAATCTTCCCTTGCAATTAGCAGAGAAGGAAAGGTGGGGGGCGGTGCTGCTCTGTGGTCTGTGCACACGGGAAGCAGTGGTGGCGGCACTCGGTGGGGCTAGCTATGCGAACAGAGGCGGAGTCTTGCGATGGTGAGTTTGAGGTGGCATGGCAAGAAGGACGGCGGCGGCTCTGTTGCGCGCGCGTAGGAGCAAGAGCGGGCGCAAGCGGGAGGAGCGCGGGCACGGCGAGGTGGGTGAGCATGGCAGCGTGGGAGGGCGAGCGGTGGCGACGGCTCGGGTCGAGGAAGGCAGAGACGATGGCATCAAGTACGTGCACTCGGCGCTGGAGTAGAACGGAGAAGAGACCAAAAGCCTCTGACGCGATTTTGACCTAGGTCAAAAGACACACGAACGGCTGAGATCAATAAATGAATAGACCAACGGCTCAGATCTGAAAACACTTCCTACGAGCACCCAGACTGACCGGACTGTTCGGTCTCTGGACAGGACAGTCCGATCTGTTCTGTAGTCTGCCCGATTCAATAGACCGGACAGTCTGATCACTGGGATCACTTCATCCGGTCACTATGACCAGTCAGACCAGAACACTGTGCCCAAAGGTGGCACTGATCGGACTGTACGGTCCGAAGATAGGACTGTACAATCACTCCCAGAATTTGCTGAGTCAAGGACTTTCTCCATTTTCCAAGTGCCCTCGCCAAACAGACATATAAACATTCATTTTCCACTAGTTGCCCTTGGAATATAGAGGGAACCCTCAAACACTCATTTTCCACTAGTGGCTCTATATGGCCTCATAGTTTTCGCAAATGCCAAATGAAAGATCGAGCAAATAAGAACCAAGGCAAAAGGAACCAATGGGTATGTATGAGCCTTAGTCCATGAACCGCGCGAGTAGATTTAACCTCGGAGTTCATAAGAGCTTGCTCAATGGGCATGAAGCACAATCCTTTCCTTTAGTCACACTTATGGAGATGTAATCTCATATAGAGCATGAGCCAGAAGTATCTCCAAGTATGACAAGCCTCCTTTGTGTTTCCTATATGATGCATGCAACAAGCAATTTACATATGCAATGTAAGTAAACATGCCATGTGAATGCAAGCAATATTAAAGAACAAGACACAAAGAAAACCTAACAATTTCAAGTTTGAACCCCTCCCAAGCTTACTCACTATAAGCCATGCCCTTGCCTTGAGAGAAGTCAAACCACCATCTCAAGCGCTCCCCCTTGCTTATAGCTATCTTGGATGGGTTAGACATTGACTAATTTTTATGTGTTTTTCTTTTAGTTATTTACACATGCATGGATGCAAAGCATACTAGTCACAAAGGAGTCCTAATTACCATGCAACACAAGAGAAAGAAAAACACACTATAACTACCAAGAACTAACACGGTTACCTCCCTCATGAGTAGATATGTCATTGAGGTACATGTCAGTTGTGGTGGACTTTACATGATCTTCATGAAAGCACTCGGTCGACCACCACCACCATCTAGGTCTTGTTCTTGGGCACCCACTTGTACGTAGCCGATCTCTCAAGATCAACAATGCACTTAGGCACCCATATGCTCTTGACCTTCCTTTTCTTGTTTGGTGGTCCCAAGGCCTTAGCTTTCACCTTGCCATCCTTGTTCCTAAAAAGCATAGTACAATCCTTTATGGCATGGCCATCCTTGCAACACCTCTCGCAATAGTAGTCATTGGCGGGAAGGGGTTTGATCCATGTGGGGATGGAATCACTTGTCCCTATGATGTTGATGGCGGTGGGGTATGATCCAAGTCCCTGGTGGGAGACATTGTTCACAAGGTTCCTCCCAAGAATCTCCTTGTGGATGGCTCTACCTCGTGTGAGCCTCTCAAAGACGTCCATCACCGTCTTCCTCTCTTCCTTGAGCTTGTGATATTCTTCCAACATGAATGGCTCAAGAGAACAAGTCTTGGAGACTTCATTTACTTGATTCTTCCCAAGTATCTCCCTATGGGTGGCTTTGAGTCTCTCAAAGCCCTTCATCATCATCTCCCTCTCTTCCTTGAGCTTGTGAAGTTCCTTCAAAACAAGTGGCTCAAGAGAAGAAACCTCAACCGAGGTGGTTAGTTCATCACAGATAGTAGAAGCATCACTCTTGGATGAACAAGGGGAGGGAGAGGCAAGGTTCTCAACATTGATGGCCTCAAAAGTAATTTCAAGGGCCTTGTACTTGTCATGAAGCTCTACATGATCACCCTTGAAGTTTTCATAACTCTTGTTTAGGGCCTCGTGAGATGTGACAAGGTCCTCGAGCTAACTCTCAAGCTCACCAACATGGTCCTTAGCCAACTTACACTCTTTTCTAACCATATCCAGCATTTTGGACTTCTTGATGGCGATGTCACGGGCTTGCTCTAGCATACACCAAAGCTTGGCACATGAGAGCTCCTCATCATCGCTATCATCGCTGCTCTCATCCTCACTCCCCCCAAGTTGGCTCGTGGCCATGAGGCACGTGGGAGGTGGAGGAAGAGCTCGTGTAGGTGTGGTCTTGATCATGGCTAGATCGGTCACTTCTTCATCACTTGAGGAAGAGGACTCATCACATGAGTTGCCACTTGTCCACTCTCCAATAAGGGCCTTGCGAGAAGACTTCTTCTTGTAGTCTTGAGCTTTGCCTTTGCCTTTGCTCTTGTCCTTGTTGAAGTACCTCTTCTTCTTTTGCTTGGCCTTGGGGTGTTCTTCTTCTTCTTCACTTGAATCTTGTGATTTGAATGCTTCTTTCTTGGGCTTTGGGCACTCTCGGACAAAGTGATTCTTTGAGCCACAATTAAAGCACTTGCCTCTTGACTTGGAAGCAAACTTGTTCTTGAAGTTCTTCATCTTCCTCATGCGAAGAGCCAAGTCTTCAGTCAAGTCACCCTCATCATCATCTTCTTCATCATCATCCTCAATGATCACCTTCTTCTTGTTCTACTTGCTCTTACTAGATTCTTGCTTGTCAGCTGGTAGAGCAAGATTGGATGGTTGAGGATCATCCAACCCCAATTGGTAGCTCTCGAAGGCGGTGATCTTGCCAACTACATCCTTCATGGTCTTGGTCTTGAGGTCACCTTGCAAGATGAAGGTGATGATGGACTATACTTGGGGTCTTTAAATAGCCTCAAGAATCTTCTTATCACCTCGACAGGCTTCATCTTGAAATCATTCCCAAGTGTGTTGATCTCCTCCACTAGTACATGGAAACGAGAATGAACAGTGTTAGCTCTCTCATGTGGCAATCTAGTGAAGTTATCATACTTGTTCTTTAGCACATAGTATCTTTCCTCTTTGACATCACCGGTGCCCTCATAGAGCCCCTGAATCTCAGTCCAGATACCATATGCTGAGGAACTAGCATCAAGCTGAGCAAAAACATCCTTAGAGATTCAAGCAAACAAAGCATTCTTGGCCTTAGCATTACACTTATTCTAGTCGGGCTCAAGTAGGTTCACATTCGCATCGGACTCGTGAGTGATCGATCATATCTCCGGATCAAGGGACTGAAGGTAGGCTTGCATGCGAGGCTTCCAATAAGCATAGTCCTCACCATTGAATATGGGAACACTCCCCGCCTGTCTCGACATCCTTACTCAAGGCGGTGAAGCCTCAAAGATGAGCACTTCGCTCTGATACCACTTGTAAGGACCGAAGGCGTACCGAGAGGGGGGGTGAATCGGTAAGCCGCTCACGAATCCAAATACTTCAATTCCGCTACTTAAGTCTAACAAGATAAGCAACCTAAACAACTCTAGTAGGCCAAGACCCTACACATGCTAGTGTTCATGATAAGATAAAGTGCGGAAGCCAATTACACTAGCCTATGCAAGCCACAAGTCACCCTACTCACTAGAGCACACAAATGCGGAATAGTAAAGAGAGGGTCAAGGAATGCTCATGATTTTTTCCCGAGGTCTTGGAAGGATGGCGCCTTCCCCTAATCCTCGTTGGACCACTACCGCCAGAGTCCTGATCCCTCCCTCCACCAAGTGGAGTTCTCGCCCATGAGCCCGCAATCACTCCTCGAATGAAGACATGGTGTGCGTCATCGCTGCAAAAAGCACAAGCTTGCCTCTCGAGAGAACTTGCCAGACTCCACGAGCCGACATGGGCGCTCACTAGTGATGCTTCAATGGCAGGCTCAAACCGTGTACAAACATGTGACGCCCTTCACAACCGATCATGATAGGCTCGATAACCGACACCTAACCGGTCTAGGTCTCACCATAGACCAAGAGTAACAATCTAGATCACACCCTCAAGGACACCCTGGCCTTAGATGTGCAAGATGCTGAAGCTACTCTTCTCTAGCACTCTCAAGATATGCAATATCTCCTCCTAGTGCTCTCCTCTTTTCCTCTTGAACCTTACCAAATGCTCTCAGGTATTCCACTGGCCAAGAGAGGTCTCCAAGACCCCAGCAACGAAGTTATATAGGCTCCCAACCTCAAACTAGCCGTTGCTCCACAAAATTGCCTTTCTGGATACACTGACCAGACTGTTCGATCACTGCCTGACCGGACCGTCCGGTCACTCTGTAACGGCTCTCCTCAGCCGTTGGCCTCCTCTGTCTAGGGAAATTCCTGTACTGACCGGATTGGTCTGTCACTGGACCGGACCATCTGGTCCACTTTCTCTCTCCATTCCAGGAGCCTCCGCAAAATGCACCTCTTCTGCCTTTCCTGCACTCCTACTGACAGGACCGTCCGATCTGTATGGAGTCTCCTGCTGACAGAGTCCTGATCCTCGTGCTAAGTCCTAGACAACTCCCATAGTGACCGTACAGTCCGGTCACTACAGACCACTCTGTCCGGTCTCTATGTCCAGAAGCTAAAACTTGTCATCCTCGCTTGACTTTGTTTCCTGGCTTCTCCGAACAGCTCCTTGGCTTCTCCACTGTCACCTAGTGCCTATGGTTTCATCGAACAACCTTGCACATCATCGACTAGACATGACCTAAGAGAATGACCTAGACCCCCTTGATAGTCCAATTTTTCCTATGGACTCAAAGGCCTAACAACTAGTCAAGTGTTCCAAACACTTGCACCACTGCTTGTCCTCCGCTTTGATCCATCTCCATCAACCCTAGGACTCCATCAAGTTCACAAGCCTCTATGCTTGCAGTCATTATCATCAATCGCCAAGGACACCATCATCCATATGATTTGCAATAGAGTTAACAGATGATTCCTACAAAGACAATACTCATGTAGATGTTAGCCCACAATTTCATAGTTGTCATCTATCACCAAAACATCCACACCAACGGGGATCCAATCATCAATGGTCATGAAGCTTACAACATGTTCTTTTGTCTTGTGCATAAACTTGAATAATCTACTAAGTGCTTTGATCAAGAATAATTCTGAAATGCTAATCCAAACACTGTGACTTGAAGCCTTGAGGTGTTTGCCGTACCCAATCGTGCGACCCTCCGTATGGATAAGAGGACACATGAGGATAAACAATAATCACTTGATCAATTGAGATTTTGTTGCATATGTGAGCGTTTGTAGAGCTCATTTTCTGCGAATGCTTGTTGCCCTAGTTGAGATTGAAACTAGCTAGATTCTTATGATTCACTTGATGCTTGTTTTGCCTTGGATGGGAGTACTTATACATGTGGTGGCAGATTTTCGCATGTTCAGATCAGTCTGGGTGAAGATATATTTCAAGCTCTTATGGTCTTTGTAGATGTGCACTAAGTTGCCAAGAAAATAGTGCCTCCATATTTTCAGTGCAAGTACAACTGTAGCTAGCTCCAAATCATGAGTTGGATAGTGCCCTTCATGCTTCCGTAGCCGTCGAGATGCATAGGCTATGACACGACCTTCTTGCATGAGCACACATCCAAGTCCTATCCCAGACGCATCACAATATACGTCGAATGGCTTGGTGATGTGTGGTTGAGCCAATACTGGGGCAGTGGTCAATAATTTCTTTAATACTTGAAATGCTTCTTCACAACTGTTGTTCCAATCGAACTTATTCTCCTTTTTCAGCAGCTCCGTGATTGGTTTGGTCAGCCGAGAAAATTTTGGAATGAACCTACGATAATATCCAGCTAGCCCGAGGAAACTGCATACTTGGTGAACTGTCTTCGGTGGCTTCCAATCTAGCACATCTTGAACTTTCCCAGGGTCCATCGAGATACCTTCTGCAGAAACTATGTGACCAAGAAATGGCACACGGTCCAACCAAAATTCACACTTGCTGAATTTTGCATACAACTTCTGATCTCGGAGGCGTTGAAGAACAATGCGAAGATGTTCGGCATGCTCTTCCTTGGACTTAGAATAGATGAGGATGTCATCAACGAATACTACCACAAACTTGTCCAACTCTGGCATGAGTACCAAATTCATGAGGTACATGAAATGGGCTGGAGCATTTGTCAATCCGAAGGACATTACTAGGTACTCGAATAGCCCATACCTAGTACAGAAGGCGGTCTTCGGAATATCTTCTACTCTAATCCTCATCTGATGGTAACCTAGAGCGAAGGTCGATCTTGGAAAAGACCTTGGCACCAACCAATTGATAAAAAAGGATATCAATTCGGGGCAACGGGTACTTATTTTTTATCGTGACTTTGTTCATGACCTCGAGCGTTTTCTTGCGCTTTTCACATTCTTTGCGTCTCAAGTTGCTTTCTTTGCCAACTCTTTTCACATTCTTTGCGTCTCAAGTTGCTTTCTTTGCCAACTCTTGGTTTTGTGATCGCTACTTTGCTAGATGGCTTGCTTTCACCTTTTCTTTGGGTTTGGCTATTTGGATGTGTTTATTCGGTTTCGCATTTCACTCTCTAATCTTGTGCATTTGAGGTTGTCAATGTACTCATCAAGGGGGAGATTGAGAAACTGTGACACCCCAGGTGTCTCACGTTAACCTAGCAAAAATGACATAAAATTATAGAGCCTATCTATTAATTTAATTCTAGGCAAATATATACACTGCAACCAAGTTATTGAAACAACTTAAGAATTTCAATACAACTCATGCCAAATAAATTCATCATTACTTTGGTAATAAAAAAATAGAATATTAGGAATTTATTGGGCATTTTATCTGCTTGGCAAGACCCTTCGTTAATTAATTGATTCTTAATTAACTAATTAATACATTTAATAAAATCTAAAAATATGTTTACGGAAATTTCAAATAAATTGCACCAGAGTGTTTCCCACCATTTAAATAGTCAGTCCACTAATTTTCACCATTTTAGGAAATATCTAGCTATTTTATTTTGATTTATTAAGAAACTAGTTTGACCAGGGACCTTTTTGTGAGGATCTTGAAAGATCAGGGGGCATAGTGTAAAAGTCCCTTTCTTCTCCCTCTCACGGGCGCAGAGCCTGCCGGCTCCTCTCTGCCGCCGGTGCACTGCCCGGGCCGCCTTCACCCCTCCACCTCGAAACCGTGCGTGCGCAACAGTGCGTCAACGCCTGCACCTTTGCTCCTCCGCTCTGTCCCCTCACCACGCGCTCGCCCAACGATCATTTTTCTCCCCCTTCTACACGCCATCGCCATAGCCGACCGGTCGGACTTCAATTTTCGCCGGTTCTCCCGCTCTCATCCCCCACTCACTACTTCTCCCTCTGCGCAACTAGTAGGCGCACTCGCGAACCCTCAAGCTCACTCATTCTCTCGCTCACCCTGCACTCTTTCATTTCTTGTCTTTTCCTCCTCGCTGTGCCATTGCAGAACCAGCCGACCTTGAGCTCGCATCGCCGTCGCTCCACTGCTTCCTGAGCCAGTCGAGAGCACTCACTCAACCACTCACTTCCCCTCTAACTCCTCAGGCCACTTCAACGAAAAATCCCTGCGTGAGCTCAATCCAATTGAAGAAAATACCGAGACCCACAGTTTCGGTGACCTCCTCTACTGTCGACCAAAATTGGCCATCTCCGGTGAGCCTCGTTCCCTCTTTTCTCCTCTACTGTTTGTGCAACTCTCGGCTGAACAAGCTCGCCTTAACTCCTTCCTGTTTTCCTGTGCAAGTCACCGACACTTTGCTTTTTCCCCAATCCTGACCCATCGCCGCCGATCATCGAAGCCGCCTCCATGGTGAGCCCCTGCTTCCGGCCTCCTCCGACGTAAACTGACGTGGTGCCGAGCCTTCCCGAATCGCCATGAAGCCATAGAAGCCGACCCCGTCCGTCTTGCTGCTCCGAGCTGTCCCCGCGACCCCGCCGAAGACCTCTACTCCACCGTCTCTCACCGACGACCATCTTCCGGTGAGATCCCGTCCTCGCGAACACCACCCTGTTGTCCGCCCAGACGCGCGCGTCATCTTTCTACCCCCGTGGCGAGCTTTTGCCCCTCGCAACCGCCAGTAGTGAGCTCTCCGGCCACCCACCTCCGGTGGGCGGACTGGCATCCTCCTGGCAGCTGAGCTGGAACCCATGTGGCATTGATGTGGTTGCCACATGGCAGTGACGTGTCATTAGTTAGAACCAGAAATACCCAGGAAATTCTAGAAAATGCATAAAACTTTAAAAACTCCTAGTAAATCGAATTTAACTCCAATGAAGCCCAAACAAAATTTGTTAGGTTCACCTTGAAGAGCTCTATTTTAGTAAAATGATAAATCTTAGCCCCTGTTCATGCATTTTTACATTAAATTGTGAAAACACAAATGAATTCACCAGAAATTCTAGGAATAAAATTAAATCTTGATGTTTGGCATGCTTAGTAAATACATAATTATCTAACACTACAAATTTTGGTTTAGTAAAATATGAATTATTTTAGGCTCTGGAAATTATTTAGTGTGTTCACTAAAATTAATTCTAGTAATTATTTTATAATTAATTGGCCCCTACCACTTGGCACAAAAATCACTCACACAAGTCTCTGTGCTCAGTAAATTACACAAGTCCAGAAACCTAAATTTACTTAATTAAATTAAATTAATTGCTCATATAACTGTTTTACTTTAATAAATGCTAGTAAGTAGAATAATAATATCCAGAGGCTGTAAATTGGTAAAAATGCAATTCACCTATGACTCTGTTCATGATAAATCACTCAAGTCTAGAATCGATTGGTTACTATTTTAATTACCTAATTGTTCTAAAAGACTATAACAACCCTAAATAAATGATTAACACACATAAAATGATGAAACTCTAATTTGTTTCTTTGAAGCATATGGCTTTGAGAACATTGAAGCATATGGCTTCGAGAACATAATAATAATTTATCGACATCAAAACGCAATGTGCTTGCATGTATCATATCATTGCATATATCGGTGTTACGACAATACCGATAACACCTTTGTCATCGTATAGGCAACGACAACTAGGAGCCCGAAGAGGATCAGAAGGAGACTGAGTCTTAGGAACAAGAGGTAGAATTCGCTAACACTAGTGTCAATCCAGGCAAGCCCCGGTTTTCATTCGCCATTTTATAAAGTTGCTAGTTTTCAATATTACTAGTGTCTGTGATTATTGTTGCATTAGGTCATAGGAGTTGATTGGAACCCACCCTGCATGATACCCAAATGACCTATACCACTGTCATTAGAACTTGATAGTATCGGTACTGTTACGCTAAGCTTAGTAATAAATAGGCTCATTGGGCATTATTATTACTAAGAAACTAACTTGACCACTGGAACGGGATCTTTAAAATATGTTTATTTTGATATTATGACCGGGCAGGGAAGATGCATGTGTAGGTTTGCAGCAATACATGGGTGTTGACTGCGGTAGCCTTGCCTTGTCGAACCTAGGACCTGTCCGTGGTCGGCCCCTTGGTCAAGTATTGACCAGTACCGAATGCATGCTAGTCTATGGGCACTAGTAAACCGATGTAGCATTGACGCGGCAATGAGGACGGTACCTAGTATAGTGGTCATTGACCCTTCCGCTGCTGGAGTGGGCGGTTCATATCCGTGAAGTACTATTGGCAGGACATGATGCCCACTCGCTGAGAGTGGACCCGGACCGAGTTGTTCTTCGTCCTTGCGAAAGGTTGCCATATACGACCTTAATTGGTGCATATGTCTCATGTATCTCGAGTTGTCCCAGCTGGTGTAAATCAATTGCAATTGTTGTCCCTCGCAGTAATGAGTACCACTTGGTCACTGAGTCGTCACGTAGTCGCACATGGTACTTGGAAAATTGATTATGATGATTATTGCTAATGTTACTATTATTGCTGTTATGTTGTACTTATCTTATGTATTGGTTTGTTATCTTATTGTTACAACTAAAGATACATTCTGCACTACCCAGTTAAATTGAGAAGTAAAACTCGATAGAACTAATAGGTTGCTTAGTGCGAGTCTTTTCAAACAAGCCACCTATTAGAGCCATTGCATGTCTAGATGTCCGACAGGTAAGACTTGCTGAGTAATTAGTACTTAGGCTTTGTGCCACTATTGTTTTCAGGTAATGAAGAGGTAGAGTTGGCTGAGAATGTGCTGCCCTAGGACATGCAAGTCCTTGACGGTTGGACAACCCACTGGGAGTCCGACTCTGCTAGAGTGATGGTTCTTCGGGCATGAACCATTACTATGCTATATCATCAAGCTCATAGCTGCTTATCGTATTTGCTTTCGCTGTGTTTTCAAAAACATCAAGAACTTATAATATTCCGCTGCACTCTGATGACCTATTGATGTAATATTCAACTTCAATTCGAACCAATGTTGTATTATCAAGTGTCTACGTTGTCAGCACCGTTGGGACCTCGATCCTCTGGGAAGGGGAGTCACAGCTGGTATTAGAGCCGTGGTCCATGATAATACAACAAATAAATCATATTTTTGAAAACTACGATGTTGCGGGTGAGGATACATTAGTATTGCCCCTAGTAGATAATAGGGTGGTGACAAAGCTAACCTGGGTTATGTTTGTTTATATTAATGCATCTATGGCTTCTTCAAACGAAGGTACGTGCATGCTTAACTGACACACGTGATATCAGTGTCTGTGCTCGCAGGCGGATACGAGAGACTGTTGGCTCATGACTTATCACGGGGTGATCCTTTTCCATGGATTGTTACTAGTAGAATTGTGCTTCTTTTCGTAGTTTCTTTTGAATTTGATGTATTGTTTCTGCAATGGATGTTCCGCAGATATGCTAACGCCGTTAGTATAACACATAGAATGACTTACGTGTTGAGTGCGGGTCGTCACCACATATTCGTGCCGCTAAGTATCGGCAATGATAGGTGTTGGGTTGTGAGGAACGATAGGTTAATAAAATGAAGGTTTTGCATCATGCATCCCATTATAACTAAACTAAAAATTGGTTCTCTCCTTGCTCACCAGCCTCTGAATAGAAATTTTTCTAAACCTAATAAGTATAAAATTCTGAATAACAAGGTTAACAAGAATCTGTCCTATTTTTAGCTGCCAACTTCAAAAATTCATAACCAAAGTTATACTTCGCATTTTTAGGTGTTTAAATACAATCTAGAAAGCCCTAGAAGTCTATTTTCATCTCCAATAGGTTTAATCATTTCCCAGTTTTCCTCTATCCAATAGAGACAAAATATTAAGCCTCTGTCAATCTGAAACAGAATTTGTTTTGAAACCCATTGCCGTATTATTGACCCTGGAGGCTGGAAAATGTGAACAAAAACATTGTTTCTGTATTTCATAGGACTATATATGAAATGCATTGTTACTCACGGAACATTGTACTCACTATTGGGTTTATGTTCCAGATGGGTGACCACGGTTTTGAGGAGCTTTCGCACGACGGGTGGCGCTACACCACCAGATTCCACCACCGTAGCTTTCCTACACTATTGTGGGACCTCCTATGCTTGTTGGGCTACAACGAGCCGCCCTCGTACAAGGACTGCGAGGTCCATCATCACGGCATGACTCTTGCTGAGGTGCACATCAGCATGCCCACACACCCGCGCAACCTCGACATGGCGGGTATGGAGAGCATGGCGACTTGTGGGAGCCTCCATGAGGGCTTGGAGAGAGTCGCCCATAGGGCTCTCACCCACTTCTGCGGGTGCCACACAGCAGCGCTCTCTGGGACTCCGTTTGAGATGATCCCCATCTGGAACCAGGCCAACCCGGTCTGGCAGAGGCGCGTGAGGTGCATCGGCCACGACGACTACCCGACGTACCACGCAGGGTACCACCATGTGTCCTACTACTCCGAGTACCTCCTCAACTTGGATGAGGAGGTTAGCAGTCACAGTAGGATCATACTGGTTGAGGCTGAGTAGGTCTGGTTCCAGAGGAATGACCTGCAGACACAGGTTGACGCACAGCAGAGAGAGATTCAGTGACTGACTGTTGCTCTTGAGGAGAGTGAGACTCACGTTACTGAGGTGACTGGATAGCACGACACCCTGGCGTAGGAGGTTGATAGACGTGGCGTGATTATGTAGCAGTGCGCCAACCATAACGAGCACCTACAACATCAGTTGATGGCTGCACAGCACGAGATGGAGCTTATGGGAGAGGATTTAGAGACCCTGGCTCAGGAGAACTAGGGCCTGCAGTAGCAGCTTGAGGTAGCCCTTGCACCACTGGCAGCACCAGAGGAGGAGGACCCGTAGGTGGATATGGACGAGGAGTCTGACGTGGAGTACGAGGCACTAGCCTGAGGCATGACCTAGGAGGATAATGGTAGACTAGCCTAGCCTCGGTAGTCAGGATCAGTTGGGTAGGTAACTTTTGTCGAACCACGCGAGGTTGTTGTATTTTGGGGTTGATGCATGAGATGCTTTTGTAACTCGAGGGCTACATATTCCGAGTCATGACTTGAAACTATGTTGATTTGCGCTATGCATTGGGTGTACCCTTAGTAGCTATTATTGTTGGAACAAAGTTAATTGTACTCATTGACTCAATCAAAGTACTTTCTTTGTAGATGGCTGAAAACAATGAACAACCACCACAAGGTTGGGAAATTACCGATGGCCTGGAGTTCACAGGGATGATTCACCTGTTTTTGAGAGTTCTCCAGAGATTCGGATATTCCATTCCTCCCACCAATATTGGCAAGGAATTCCAGGAGCATGGAGTCCCCTCATGTGGCATCCATGTGGTGGTTCCCGCCAATTACTCCGTCATCCCCGCATGGGAATCTTGGACCCTTAGCATCACTGGGACAGATCTGCCTTCCACCTGGAATGTAGCTGCAATCAAGGCACTTACTCGATTCTGTGAAGACCACAAGCATGATGTTGCTGGAACCCCCGTTGCCTTACTAACCATTAATGATGTGACGGATTTTGAGTGGATGAGGCGTGTGGATTTCATCTTTGACCCAAACCATCACAACCATGATCCTATGCTGCCCATAATAGAGTATTATGGTTTGTCCACGTTCGCTTTGTCCACAAACTTGTGCCAGCGATTGGATGTGTTCCGTTCTGCACTTCGACTTTCTGAGGTTGAAAAACAAGCTAAGGATGAAGAAATTGCAGAACTGAACCAGCAAATCCAAGCCAAGAATGAAGAGATGGATGCAATTCTAGAAGAACGTGACCAAGCCTTGCAGGATGCAGCGGATTTTAAGCATGACATGATTGAGGCTCAAGATGAGTTGAACGCATTCAAGGCTGCCCATCTTCCTATTGAAGGGAATTGAGGATAGATCTTCATAGAGTATGGAGAACAAGACGATGTGGAGATGGCACCTGCCGGTGTTGATGACGAGGAAATGATGAATCTGGAGGAACCAGGAGAGCGTATGGAACAGGAAGAACCAGAAGAGCCGGAAGACTTAGGCCAGGAGTAGATGATTCGCTACTCCTGTGTACAGTCGTGTAGTATATGTATCCCTAGATCGACGTAGGACTGTCAATCTTGCATATTGTGTCCGCAATATCATAACTAGGCGTCGACACATATATGCAAGGAACCATGTGATGATGTCTTTTAACAGCCATGTAGACTGAACTGAATCAATGGAGATGGTTGTCATTCTGAGATTTACCGTACCACTTGCAAATTTATATTTTTGAGCATGTGATTTTATGGAATATTATGAGAAACAACTAATGTGCAACCATATAAATTGCAGCATGGTGCGTACTCGGAACCAGGAAGATCCTGAGAGATCTCAGCAAGTAGCGAATGCTGAGCCTTCATTAGCTCAAGTCCTGGCCGCTGCACTCAACAGGCAGTAGAATGACTTCGAGCTGCTCCGACGGTTGGTCGACATCATGACCCACCTGGCTGGACGTGGAGATAACCACAACAACCAGCCCCGTCAGAGCACTTACTCAGATTTCCTGGGTACCCACCCACCCACCCACCTTAGAGCGTGCCAGAGAACCGCTGGACGTCGACCACTGGTTGCGCCAGGCCGAGTCTAAATTCGGTCTGCTGGAGTGCACCGAGCACCAGAAGGTGTTGTTCGCCGCCCAACAACTGCATGGCTCTACTAGTGCCTGGTGGGCCAACTATGAAGCTTCTCTGCCTGCTAGACGCCACGTGGAATGGAATGACTTCAAAGCTGCTTTTCGTGCTCATTTCATCCCCGCTGGTCTCATGCAGAGAAAGTTCTAGGAATTTATGGACCTAAAACAAGGAGGGAGGAATGTCCTCCAATATTCTGAAGCTTTCAATCATCTTGCTCAGTACGCCACTAAGTATGTTAATACTGAGGAAAAGAAGAGGTACGTATTCTTGCATGGGATGAATGCCACGCTCAAGGAACGTCTGACTTGGCACACGATTGGCACATACAACGATCTGGTTAATGCTGCTATTGTCCAGGAAGGCGCTATGCGCCAAGTTGAAGAAGAAGACCGAAAGAGAAAGGCCCCTGCTACTGCCTCAGCTGCCCCACAGGCGAAGCATCGCCTGATATATACTTCACCTACCGGACAACGTTTCCGGGCAGCACCGCAGCAACAGCTTCAGCGACGATTTGGCCCGAACTACTCGAGATCATCACAGCAGCAGAACTTCCCACCTCGTGCACCTTACCAACAGCAGAACACTCAATACTATGCACCATATCAGCAACAAGGGAACCCGAGTGCTCGTGTCCCACTGACTGCTGATCGTGGAGGCAACTACCCTTGCTACAATTGTGGTCGTACCGGCCACTTTGCAAAGAACTGCACTGCACCAAGGCGCAACAACAATAGCAATAGCAACCAGCGTCAGAACCAGAGCAGGAATGTGAATGCACCATCACGTGGTGCCCAAGTGAACTACACCAATATGGAAGATATCCCTCAGGGCGAACCCGTGCTGATCGGTACGCTCTCGCTTTATCACCAGCCTGTCCTTGCACTTTTTGATTCTGGTTCTATGCATAATTTCATTAGCCAAGCATGTGTGCAAAAACTTAATCTTCAACCCCAGAATATAGAAAGACGCTACACAATTCGTTCTCCCGCTGGGCAAATTAATGCCAATCAAATAATATGCAAAGCTCCTCTGGAAATAAACAAGAAAATCTACCCCACGGATTTTATCATGCTTAGCCACCAAGGAATTGATTTGATTTTGGGCATGTTCTAGATGAAAACCCATAGAGCCATGCTAGACAACGAGCCCCGCATCATTCACATCAACTCCCCTTTACATGGAAAGGACACATTTTCTCTAAACACCAATTCATCGAAAGCCTTGATTGTCCATCACTTGGAAGGGCAATCGCTTGAGAACATCTCTGTTGTTTGCGAGTATCCGGACGTATTCCCTGAAGATATCTCTGGCCTACCACCTGATCGTGAAGTGGAATTTAAGATAGAGCTATAGCCAGGAACTTCTCCGATGTCTCGTCGACCTTATGAGATGGCCCCGAATGAGTTGGCCGAATTGAAAAAGCAATTGAATGAGTTATTGGAAAAGGGATTCATTCACCCAAGCACTTCACCTTGGGGCTGCCCTGCTATTTTTGTGAAGAAGAAGGACAAATCTCTATGTCTCGTTGTTGATTATCGACCTCTCAACAAAGTTACCATCAACAATAAATACCCATTACCATGAATTGATATCCTTTTTGATCAATTAGTTGATGCTAAGGTATTTTCAAAAATTGACCTCCGTTCGGGTTATCATCAAATCAAAATCAGAGCAGAAGATATTCCGAAGACCGTCTTTTCTATTAGATACGGATTATTCGGGTATCTAGTAATGTCATTTGGATTGACAAATGCTCCAGCTCATTTCATGTATCTCATGAATTCAGTATTCATGCCAGAGTTGGACAAATTTGTGGTAGTATTCATTGACAACATCCTCGTCTATTCTAAGTCTGAGGAAGAGCATGTTGAACATCTTTGCATTGTTCTTCAACGTCTACGAGATCACAAGTTGTATGCAAAATTCAGCAAGTGTGAATTTTGGTTGGACCGTGTGCCATTTCTTGGTCACACAGTCTCTGCAGATGAAATCTCGGTAGACCCTAGCAAGGTTCAAGACGTGCTAGATTGGAAGCCACCAAAGACAGTTCACAAAGTACGCAGTTTCCTCGGGCTAGCCGGATATTATTGTAGGTTCATACCAAAATTTTCTCGGCTGACCAAACCCATCACGGAGCTGCTGAAAAAGGAGAAAAAGTTTAATTGGAACAGCCATTGTGAAGAAGCATTTCAAGCATTGAAGAAATTATTGACAACTGCCCCAGTACTGGCTCAACCCGACATCACCAAGCCATTCGACGTATATTGTGATGCGTCTAGGACAGGACTTGGATGTCTACTCATGCAAGAAGGTCGTGTCATAGCCTATGCATCTGGATAGTTAAGGAAGCATGAAGAGCACTATCCAACTCATGATCTGGAGCTAGCTGCAGTTGTACTTACACTAAAAATATGGAGGCATTATTTGCTCGGCAACTTAGTGCACATTTACACAGACCATAAGGGCTTGAAATATATCTTCACCCAGACTGATCTGAACATGAGACAGCGTCGGTGGCTAGAACTGATTAAGAATTATAACCTGGAGATTCATTATCATCCGGGCAAGGCTAATGTAGTCGTCGATGCATTAAGCAGAAAGGTCCACTGCAACAACTTAGAGCTGGAAGTTTAGGATAGAAATGACTGCCAAACTAATTCAGAACCCAGCCTTCACATTTTACATGCTATAGTGATTAGCAACCTAAGTATGCAATCTACCCTTCATGAAGAAATCATTGCTGCACAGAAAATTGACGTTGGTATGAATCATATCCGTCAAAACGTTGAAGATGGTAAGGCAAGATGCTTTACCCAAGACTCGGACGGTACTCTGTGGTTCAATAACTGTTTAGTAGTACCAAAAGACTTTGAACTTCGACGGAAAATCTTGGATGAAACGCATCACTCTAAGTACTCCATCCATCCGGGTAGTAACAAAATGTACCAAGACTTGAAGAAGAATTTCTGGTGGACTAGGATGAAGCGAGAAATTGCTCGGTATGTCGCGGAATGTGATACCTGTCAGAGAGTTAAGGCTGATCATTTGAAACAAGCCGGACTACTTCAACCATTAAGTATTCCCGCGTGGAAATGGGAAGACATCAGCGTGGATTTTATTATTGGTCTCCCTCTCACCTCTCAAAAGCACGATTCGATTTGGGTCGTTGTAGACCGACTGACGAAATCTGCCCACTTCCTACCGACCAATAACTTCTACAAGATAAAGCAATATGCAGAGCTATACATAGCAAAAATTCTATGTCTTCATGGAGTACCTAAGACCATTGTTACAGATCGAGGCTCGCAGTTTGTCGCTCATTTTTGGGATCAACTGCATGCATCACTGAGTACCAAGCTGATTCGGAGTTCCGCTTACCATGCCACCACTGACGGACAAACAGAGCGTGTCAACCAGATTTTGGAGGATATGCTTAGAGCATGTGTTTTAACACATGGTGGAAATTGGGATGAGTATTTGCCTTATGCGGAATTTTCATACAACAATAGTTACCAAGAGAGTCTAAAAATGTCACCATTTGAAGCACTCTATGGTCGCAGTTGTAGCACACCTCTAAACTGGTCTGGATCTGGAGAAAGAGTAACCTTTGGTCCCGACCTTGTCAAGGATGCTGAAGAGTATTATTCAAGCAAATCTTAAAGCTGCTAAATGTGGTCAAGAGAAGTATGCAAACAGATGACGTAGGCCACTGTACTTCAACAAGGGTGATTACATCTATCTCAAGGTGTCCCCTATGAAGGGTATCCAACGGTTTAGAGTTAAAGGACAGTTAGCTCCCCGTTATATTGGACCATTCCAAATTCTGGAACGGTGTGGAAATGTGGCCTATAAGCTGGAGTTACCCGCCAATCTATCCGGAGTTCATCACACCTTCCATGTCTCCTAGCTTAAGCGATGTCTCAAGCCACCCTTCGACAAAATCTTGGAAGAGCATGACCAACTCCAACCCGATCTCACGTACTCCAAACAATCTGTGAAGATCCTCGATGTGAAAGAGCGCACAACCCGTAATAGAACCCTCAAATTCTACAAAGTTCAATGGAGTAACCACTGAGAGGATGAGTCTACTTGGGAATCGGAAGAGTTTCTGAGTACTCACTATCCGAAATTTTGGTCGTCATACACAGGTATGTTTGACCACCGTACTCCCCTCTAGTTTACTTTGTTCTTAATCTCAGCACGAGATTTCTTTTAAGGAGGGAGGGCTATGACACCCCAGGTGTCTCACCTTAACCTAGCAAAAATGAGGAGCACAAATCATGGAAATGATGACATAAAATGATAGAGCCTATCTATTAATTTAATTCTAGGCAAATAAATACACTACAACCAAGTTATTGAAACAACTTAAGAATTTCAATACAACTCATGCCAAATAAATTCATCATCAGTTTGGAAATAATAAAGTAGAATATTAGGAATTTATTGGGATTTTATCTGCTTGGCAAGACCCTTAATTAATTAATTGATTCTTAAGTAACTAATTAATGCATTTAATAAAATCTAAAAATATGTTTATGGAAATTTCAAATAAAATTCACCAGAGTGTTTCCCACCATTTAAATAGTCAGTCCACCAATTTTCACCATTTTAGGAAATCTCTAGCTATCTTATTTTGATTTATTAAGAAACTAGTTTTACTAGGGACCATTTTGTGAGGATCTTGAAAGATCAGGGGGCGCAGTGTAAAAATCCCTTTCTTCTCCCTCTCACTGGCACAGAGCCTGCCGGCTCCTCTCTGCCGCCGGCGCATCACCCGGGCCGACTTCACCCCTCCACCTCGAAACTGTACGTGCGCAACAGTGCATCAACGCGTGCACCTCTGCTCCTCTGCTCTATCCCCTCACCGCGTCCTCGCCCAACGATCGTTTTTCTCCCCCTTCTGGACGCCATCGCCATAGTCGACTGGACGGACTTCACTTCTCGCTGATTCTCCCGCTCTCATCCCCCCACTCACTACTTCTCCCTCTGCGCAACTAGTAGGCGCAGTCGTGAACCCTCAAGCTCACTCATTCTCTCGCTCACCCTGCACTCTCTTCCATTTCTTCTCTTTTCCTCTCCGCTCTGCCATGGCAGAACCAGCCGACCTCGAGCTCGCATCACCGTCGCTCCACTGCTTCCTGAGCCAGTCGAGAGCACTCATGCAACCGCTCACTTCCCCTCTAACTCCTCAGGCCACTTCCGCGACAAATCCCTACGTCAGCTCAATCCAATTGAAGAAAATACCGAGACCCACAGTTCCGGTGACCTCCTCTGCTGTCGACCGAAATTGGCCATCTCCAGTGAGCCTCGTTCCCTCGTTTCTCCTCTACCGTTTGCGTAACTCTCGGCCGAACGAGCTCGCCTTAACTCTTTCCTGTTTTCATGTGCAAGTCACCGACATTCTGCTTTTTTCCCGCTCCCAACCTGTCACGGCCGATCACCGAAGCCGCCTCCACGACGAGCCCCTGCTTCCGGCCTCCTCCGACGCAAACCGACGTGGTGCCCAGCCTTCCCGAATCGCCGTGAAGCTATGGAAGCCGACCCCGTCCGTCTTGCTGCTCCGAGTTGTCCCCGCGACCCCGCCGAAGACCTCTGCTTTGCCGTCTCTCGCTGACGACCATCTTCCGATGAGATCCCGTCCTCGCGAACCCCACCCTGCTGTTCGCCCAGACGCGCGCATCATCTTTCTGCCCCCGCGGCGGGCTTTCGCCCCGCGCAGCCGTCGGCAGTGAGCTCTCCGGCCGCACACCGCCCAACTCCGGTGGGCTGACTGGCATCCTCCTGGCCGCTGAGCTAGAACCCACGTGGCGCTGACGTGGTTGCCACATGGCACTGACGTGTCATTAGTTAGAACCAGAAATACCCAGGAAATTCCAGAAAATGCATAAAACTTTGAAAACTCCTAGTAAATCGAATTTCACTCCAACAAAGCCCAAACAAAATTTGTTAGGTTCACCTTGAAGAGCTCTATTTTAGTAAAATGATAAAATTTAGCCCCTGTTCATGCATTTTTGATAATTCATTAAATTGTGAAAAACCAAATTAATTCACCAGAAATTCTAGGTATAGAATTAAATCTTGATTTTTGGCATGCATAGTAAATACATAATTATCTATCACCACAAATTTTGGTTTAGTAAAATATGAATTGTTTTAGGCTCTAGTAATTATTTAGTGTGTTCACTAAAATTAATTCTAGTAATTATTTTATAATTAATTGGCCCCTGCCACTTGGCACAAAAATCACTCACACAAGTCTCTGTGCTCAGTAAATTACACAAGTCCAGAAACCTAAATTTACTTAATTAAATTAAATTAATTGCTCATATAACTATTTTACTTTAATAAATGCTCGTAAGTAGAATAATAATATCTAGAGGCTGTAAATTGGTAAAAATGCAATTCACCTATGTCTCTGTTCATGATAAATCACTCAAGTCCAGAATCGATTGGTTACTATTTTAATTACCTAATTGTTCTAAAAGACTATAACAACCCTAAATAAATGATTAACACACATAAAATGATGAAACTGTAATTTGTTTCTTTGAAGCATATGGCTTCGAGAACATTGAAGCATATGGCTTCGAGAACATAATAATAATTTATCAACATCAAAACACAATGTGCTTGCATGTATCATATCATTGCATATATCGGTGTTACGACAATACCGATAACACCTTTGTCATCATATAGGCAACGACAACCAGGAGCCCGAAGAGGATCAGAAGGAGACTGAGTCTCAGGAACAAGAGGTTGAAGTCGCTAACACTAGTGTCAATCCAGGCAAGCCCCAGTTTTCATTCGCCATTTTATAAAGTTGCTAGTTTTCAATATTACTAGTGTCTGTGATTATTGTTGCATTAGGTCATAGGAGTTGATTGGAACCCACCCTGCATGATACTCAAATGACCTATACCACTTTCATTAGAACTTGGTAGTATCGGTACTATTACGCTAAGCTTAGTAATAAATAGGCTCGTTGGGCATTATTATTACTACGAAACTAACTTGACCACTGGAACGGGATCTTTAAAAGAAGTTTATTTTAATGTTATGACTAGGCAGGGAAGATGCATGTGTAGGTTTGAAGCAATACATAGGTGTTGACTGCGGTAGCCCTGCCTTGTTGGACCTAGGAACCGTCCGTGGTCGGCCCCTTGGTCAAGTATTGAACAATACCGAATGCATGCTAGTCTATGGGCACTAGTAAACTGATGTAGCATTGACGCGGCAATGAGGATGATACCTAGTACAGTGGTCGTTGACCCTTCTGCTGCTGGAGTGGGAGGTTGATACCGTGAAGTACTGTTGGCAATACGGCATGCCCACTCGCTGAGACTGGACCCCGATCGAGTTGTTCTTCGTCCTTGCAAAAGGTTGCCATATACGACCTTAATTGGTGCGTATGTGTCGTGTATCTCGGGTTGTCCCAGCTGGTGTAAATCAATTGCAATTGCTGTCCCTCACAGTAATGAGTACCACTTGGTCACTGGATGTCTAGAAGTCCGACGGGTAAGACTTGCTGAGTAATTGGTACTCCGGCTTTGTGCCACTGTTGTTTTCAGGTAATGAAGAGGTAGAGTTGCCTGAGAATGTGCTGCCCTGGGACATGCAGGTCCCTGAGAGTTGGACTGCCCACTGGGAGTCCGACTCACCGCTGCAGTACTGATGTGTGTTGCTAGAGTGATGGTTCTTCGGGCATGAACCATTACTATGCTGTATTGTCGAGCTCGTAGCTGCTTATCACATTTGCTTCCACTATGTTTTCAAAAACATCAAGAACTTGTAATATTTCACTGCACTCTAAGGACTTATTGATGTAATATTCAACTTCAATTCGAACCAATGTTGTATTATCAAGTGTCTGCATTATCAGCACCGTTGGGCCCTCGATCCTCCGGGAAGAGGAGTCACAGAAACCATGTGGATACGTGCCATGGTTTGAAATATATGTGATGAGTAATTGACTTGAGCAGATTTGGTGTTTGAGTTGAAAAGCGGGAATTCGAGGATTGCATGTGTGTGTGCATGATTATGGTTTCGACTAACTAGAGTTGGTAGAAGTATTGGTGCTGTTGTAGGGGTTGGGAAATGTGTTTGCTTGTCTCAGGATGTGTAGGTCACTGGAGTCGACTTGGCGGTCAACGGCGAGAGGATCGGGCACAAGTAGGGGACTTGGGGCCGGACGATCGGGATGCCGAGTGGAGTCAAGGGTGATCCACACCGTACACATGGAGAGGCAAGAAGCACGGACGGATTTGCAGTTGAGCCTCAAAATCGTGATGGTGATGAAGACGGCATGTTGACCAAGTCAAGGTAAACGGGATGCCGGTACAAGTGACGAGGGGGCCCGATGGACAGGGACTAGGAGAGACTTGTTGACGGTCAGGATCGTGGGACAAAGTGACACACGTCAACATCGAGATGTTGCGCTTTGAGAAGCATGCAAGGCGGTTTCCCTGTTTGGGCCTCAAAACCGGTGGCGTGGTTGGTGGTGCACGTGGCACCATCATGGAGCATTCGGGCGATGAGGCGAAAGATGAACGGTTATGCCCCCGGTGGTAGGTGGGTGTGTTATGTAGGTCAAGGGTACAGTGGTCATATGAACAATAGACCCTACGCCTATATAAGGAGAGGTGTGGCTAGTGGGAGAGGTGCCTCTCTTTCCATTAGCCTTGTGTTAGAAACTCATTACAAAGTGCTAGGAGACGACTTCATGTTTTAGAGGAGAGGAGAGGGTGTGTGAGAGACATCTCTTGCTCTTCCAAATAGTGTGAGGAAGAGGGTAGCTTCCTAGCCTTGTAACCATGGATCTTGTAAGCACCTTTCTATAATATGAGAAGTATTTTCGTGCTCAAGATTTCCCTCTTCCCTTGAATCCCGAATTTCTCTTTTTCTCTATTTTCGAAGCTATTTTCGTGGTTATTTTCAATATCATTTTAGGACGAGTTTTTGGCTCGGAATTCTTGAGAAACTTGTTGCTAGGATGAGCAAGAGCAATCCTGTATGGATCATTGGCCAAATCAATAGCTCTAGCACCTTCAATTTGAAGGATTTCTCATGTTTCCCCTTTTTGGTGTTCTTGGCACAAGATATGAAATTCGTGATGATTCCTTGAGTTAATTGAGATGATCTTATAGAATTAGGGTCGTGATATGATGAGGATTCACTGATCCAAAACTCGCATCATTTGGAGTTCATTTGATTAGGTTTTGGAGAAGATTTGCCAAAATCCTGAAATTTTTTTCTGTTCTGTCGGGGTCAATCGGCACTGCTGACGACCAGGACCGGCACTGCCGGTGGGTTGCAAAACCCTGCACCGGCACTGCCGATGGGTCTCACCAGCACTGCCGATGGGGCCAACCGGCATTGCCGATGGCCCTGATTGACACTGCACCGGTACAGCTTTGTGAGGTTTTTGACTATCTCGTGTCTCTGTTGTTTCTTCTTGTTTCCGCTGTGTTTGTTTGCTGTGGTTGATCAGTCCTAGGGCTAGTACATCATGAGTTGGTGTGTGTAGTCTTGGTGATCGATTCAAAAGTTGACTTGGGTTGTTTTTGGGATAGAGGCCAACTTCTCTTGGAGAATTTTGGTTGGCTCCCGTTCACACCCCCTCTGGTCACCTTCTCGGTCCTTCATCAAATCAATGAGAAAGTACTAGTTGAAAATGATAGAATTACCGAGGGTGACTAATCCAAGTCTGTCACCGAGATCGGAGCTGATGTAGCCCACGCGAGATGAGGATGTCGTCGAGAAAAGGTTTGGCGATGTGATAATTATATTGAACAAAAGTGTTGTTTTTTTGTACATACCCTATTACATATTTATAGCCCCATGCAAGGGATTCTGACCCGACTCAGTTAGAACTCTTAAAGAAACTGACTAGATTTATTTCTAAATAAACTCTGAACTAAAACCAAAAAGGGATAAAATAACCCTATCAGGCCCACTTTATTCCTTTCAGCCATTGAGCTTTGCTGACTTTGGCGGACTTCAACTCTCCGCCTCTAACCAATGGGACTGGTCCAAATTCTGCTGCCAACAATTGCAAACTGAAACACTTGCTGTGTACCTCCCTGAACCTCTGCACGTAATCATGCAAAAACTCACCAGCCTTTTGTCTCACAACAATCAAGTCTGATATCCTCATCTCTCTTGTTTCAACGAAGAAATACTTATGAAATTTCTATTCGAGATCGACCCAAGTGATAATGGAATTTGGGGGCAACGATACAAACCATGAAAAAGCCAATCCAGACAAGGACAGAGGAAACAACCTGATTTTCAACGCTTCAGTAGCACCCGCGTCTCTGCACTGCACTGAAAACCGGCTGATATGTTCAACAATGGTAGTATTATCCTGTCCAGTAAACTTGGTGAACTCTGGTGTCCTGTATCAGCTCGGCATAGGAATCAAATCATAGCTAGGAGGATATGAGGGGATACATGTAAGTCCACAGCTTTGGCTTCAACCCAAATTGTTCTCTCATTACCTCAGTAATCTTCGCTGCCTAGTCATCGGTCAAAACATTGACATTCAGAGTAGTCCATGTAAGACCAGATGTTAACATTTGTGAGGCTGTCTATGAACCATGGTTAACAACTATATGCTGGCCTCCTAACTCCGTGACAGCATAGACGATGATGGCATCCCGAACATGCTCGGCTCTATGTTCAGTGTTGTATCATATGCCACATTTGGTTCTGACGTCTCCTACCTGTAGTGTTGTGGCTGCATTTGTGGTGATGTTCTTTGAAGAATAATCGAGGGATCAAAGCCAGGTGATCTCCTTGTGGTGCCATCATTGGTATTCTTTGTAGGTGGAGTGGCACTTTCTAGCGCTAGCCCTGAGCTTGTTGTAGGAATCGTAGTACTGGCACTGGGCAGTTGTTGCTCGGGTCCCTCAATTGCATACTGAGGAATGTACCCATGAAAACCAAAATACATTGGCCCATGTGCTGGATCATCATATATGCAATGCTCCACCATTTGAATGATCGAAGCCCTCAAAGTATTAACCAATATAAGTGACTGGTTAATTAATGCATGGTGTATGGCTGTATGGATCATGTTGTTTAGTGTAGCCTAATCAATTACTTCTCTTACCTTGTTAATTTGCTACTTTTCTGATTCATCCGTGATGATGAACGGCTCTAGCAGACCTCCATTCTGTATGATGTCGTGTCTAGTCTTGTTGAAGGTTCCCAATAGGAGACTTTCATACTATGCAACTCTTTCTTCAATCTGCACCTTTAGATCATCACTTAATTTGTCTTTTCCCATGGATATCACATTCTCTCCCTTCAAATCTCCACCAACATCATACTTTGGCGGAGTAGTTTTAGGGAGCTTATGATCTTTTGGCATTCCAGACATGATGTAGGTCTTGAAGTTCGTTGTCCCATCGAGCGTGCCAAAAAGCATGTTGACGTGAAAATCACCACGCGTGACCTGAGAGATTTTCTTAACTCTAGTGCAGGCTCAATGTGGAAACCGAGGCATGCCGATCGATTTTCCCTACAAATCATCAAAGAAACAAATGGTCAAGTTCCATGGGTCACAGGCCTAGGACATGTCAATGAAGAAAGTCGATAGTCACTACTCATGTAAACCAGCCGATGACTGCAAACAACAAATAATATTGGAAAATAAATTAATCGGCTGAGTTTTATCGGCTTACTGGCAAATCGATAAATAGGTATTAATTACTACATAAATACTACCAATAAGAATTAGATCGATAGAGAAAATTTGATAGATCTACAATAAACGTGTTAGCCTTGCTATGTTGGTGCGAGTAATTTTCATGCTCAAGATCTCCTTCTCTTCCAAAATCTCAAATTTCTCTTTTTCCCTAATTTTAGAGGTATTTTTGTGGAAATTTTTGATCTTCTTTTTGAGTGGGTTTTGGTATGAATTTCTTGAGGGATCTTGGTGCTAGGACATGCCTAAACGTTCCTCTATGGATCCTCGATTGAATCCTAGGCAAGAGCACCTTCGATTTCTGGATTTCCTCAAGAATATTCAAAACCTAGAGCTTTCGGTAAATCCTTAAATTTGTGATGAATTCTTGAGCTTTTTGTGTGATTTTACTTGCAGAAAGAACGTCCTACCATGAGACATCTTCTATCCAAGTTTCATGATTTTTAGAGTTCGTTTGGATAGGTTTTGGTAATTTTCTTGCCGTGTTTTGAGCATAGTTTTGGTTCTCGAAAGTGTCGATCGGCACTGCCGTTGGCTGGACCGACACTACTGGTAGCCTGAGTTTGAACTCACATTGACCCTCCAGTGACTCAAGTCTAAACCCTGCATCGGCACTGCCGATAGACATGACCGGCACTACCGATGCGCTTTGACCATTTCTTTCCTAAGTTTTGAGAACCCTGCACCGGCACTGCCGACGGGTGTGATCAACACTGCCGATGGTGCTAACCGGCACTGCCAATGGCTGTGATCGGCATTGCCGGTGGTAGTCAAGAGAGGTCTGACTTGTGTGTGTTTCTTGACTATTTCGAGTCTTTTCAGTTCTCTTCTGTTTTCGCTGTGTTCCGCTACTATTGTTGATCACTCATAGGGATAGCACATCACAAGTTGGTGTGTGTGGCCTTGGTGATTGGTTTAGAGGTTGGCTCGGATAGTAATTAGGACATAGGCCAAGCTCTATTGAAGAATTTTAATTGGCTCCCATTCACCCACCCCCTCTGGTCACCTTCTCGGTCCTTTAATTGGTATCAGAGCCGGTGTGATCACTAGTTTACCTTCACCATTTTTGTGATCCGAAGGAGATATGGAGAAATGTGCGGTCAAGCTTTGGATGTTTGATGGAGAGGACTTTCCCTACTGGAAGTCACGGACCAAGGCTTATCTCCTAAGCCAAGGACGTGCTACTTGGGAGATCGTTGAGCAAGACTACACCATGCCGGCTAACCTCAACACCGCGCTAGTAGGTGAGTTAAAAAGGTATGAGAACAACTATAAATCTGTCTATATCCTACTTTATGCTCTAGGTAGGAGTGAACATGACCGTGTTGCTCATCTTGATACTACACATGCTATTTGGGAAAAGCTTTGCACATACCATGAGCGTACCAATCAAGTCAAGTCTATGTTAAGAATTCTTACAATAGACAGTACAAAACCTTTGCACAAAAACCCGGTGAGTCACTATATGACACGTTTCGTAGGTTTGAGGCTATTGTGTGCATCTTGCGGGTTTGTGGTAACCTTGTGTACAATGATAACGATAGAGCTAAGCAACCGTTGTATTCACTTGATAAGAATGTTTGGGGGGGTTAAAATTGCTACTTTCGAGGAAACTGCTGAATTCAATACCCTAAACTATGAGCAACTGTATAGCAAGTTGAAATCTCATCAATTGTATAGGAAATCTCATCCTAATCATGTTAATCATGCTTCTAGCATGGCTTTGTTTTCTAGCTACCAAAAGGGTGACCACTGTGGAGCCTCTTATGGAACTAACCCCTCACTTGACATGTCTTCTTTGGAGTTTGCTCTGTCTTCTCTTGTTGCAGCTTCTGATGAATAGATGGAGTGCATTCTTGATGAGGAGTTGTCCTTGCTCACAAGGAAATTCAGGAAGTTCAACAACAACCAGAAGGAGAAAAGAGGTGGTGGTTCAAGAACCTACTTCGAGTGTGGTGACCGAGACACTTCATTGCTGACTGTCCCAAGAAGAAGAAGAAGACTGAGTACTGCGACAACAACACTGAAGACTTCAAGTAGAAGAAGAACCGCTTCTACAAGAAGGGCAAGAACTCCAAGAAGTTTGCCAAGGCCATTGCACGCGCCTGCTTTGCCGCCTTGAGCAATGTCGACCTCACATCAAGCGACGGTCTTACAAGCTTTGAGGATGAGGTTGACAAGTCATGAGTCAAGAGGAAGGACGACTTCACCGGGCTTTGCTTCATGGCAACGAACGACCACGACACCGACTCTGGCTCTGACTCCGACTCTTGATGAGCTCTCTTCTAAACTTGATCATTTACGTGATGTTTTGCTCATGCAAGATGATAAGCTTTGCAGTGCTGTACATGAGAGTAGAGAGCTTAAGTCTAAATTGGAGAGTGCTGAATATGAGATCACTTTGTTTAGGTCCAAGCTTGCTAGAGATGACATTGTTGCTGAGTGTGAGTCTTGTCAAGTTGTGTTGCATGATCTTGCACAGAGGGAAAGTGTGCATGCTCAAAAGTTGCCAGTCAGCTTGAGAGTGCCCTTAAAGAGCTTGATGAATTCAAGGCTAGACCAACTCTTTTGGGTGCATGTCAGAAGTGCCCCAAGCTCACTAGTGAGTTGGAAGCTCATACCCTCAAAGTCAAAGAGCTCGAGTCCAAACTGCTAAATGAGACTCGCTCTAGGATCCTTCCACCACCATGTGATGTGTGTGTCTCTCTCAAGGACAAGATTGTAATCACTAGGGAGGAAAACAAAGTTCTAGTCCAAGAAAATGACTATCTTGTATGTAAGCTCTGAAGAACCCTAGTGAGTGAGGAGAAGATTGAGAGTGACTTGGCAAGAGTCGAAGAGAGTGCTAGTTGGTCAACCAACAACATAGGATTGGGATTTGAGAGGTGGGACGAAGAGAGTGAAAATGTGGGTAAGTTTGTGCCTAGCTCTAGCTACAAGGATGAGGCACAATTCATCAAATGTACTATCCACCAATCCCCAAATCTTCCTTCAACCCAAAGCAAATAGAGAAGCCAAAACCTAAACCTCCTGTGCAAACAAACCCTAAACATGAGAGTGTCTACATTTGCATGTTCTGTGGTCGTAAGGGTCACTTGGATGAGTACTACTATAGGCGTATGAGGATTGAGAGGATGCAAGCTGAGTTAACTAGGAATGTGCATCATGAAGATTTTGATGATTTTCAGCCTCGCTGTTTTTCTTATGCCTATCGTGGACAGGGTCATTCCTCATATGGCTTTGATTCACAAAACAGAGGCTTCACACAACAGTGCTTTGGCACCCCATGGTTTCCGCATCGTGATGAGCATCACTTGCGTGTATTCGGCTTTGACACAAATGATTTCTATGCTCACAGCCCTAGGTTTGAGTCGAGACGCTTTGACATGCCATGTTTTCGTCATTATGGCATGTGTTCGAAGGTTAATGTGCAAAGAACTGTGGTGACTACTACCGGTCTGAAAGGACCGAGTGACCGAGAGGGGGGGGTGTGAATCGGCAACTCACACTATGTACCAAATTTGCCAATTCTTTAAACCAATCTCTCAAATCAACTCCTACACAATTCTAGTGGTGATCACACTAGCAAGATAATGAATCTATGAAAGGAACAACAACCTAAGCATACTAGTGGATCACTCAAGGGCAATACAACTCCTAAACATGTTAGTGATCAAATGCGGAAGCCCAAACACTACTAACAAGTAAGGAGCCTATTCATGCAAGTCTACAAGGTAATCAATGAGAACAAGACAAGCACACAAGCATGAATAGCACGGTATGTAAATGCAGAAAGTAATGCATCAAAGTAAGGAGTAGAGTAAGAGATGGATCAGGATTTTTTCCTGAGGTCTCGGAAGGATGGCGCCTTCCCCTACACCTCGTTGGACCACTCCCGCCAGAGTCTTGGTCCCTCCCGCCACCAATTGGAGTTCTCGCCCACGAGCCTGTAATCACACCTAGAGTGAAGACACGGTGTGTATCACTGCTGGACAAAGCACAAGCCCATGAGCCACCGAGTTTTGCTTCTTTGAGCTCCAAGATACTAGAGATTTTCCAAGAAATTGGCAACCTCCCGATGTACTCTTCCTATTCACTTTGCAACCCGCGAAGTCCGAAACTGAATACCCAAGTAACACAAAGCTTGTTCCTCTAGGATACCATAAACCCATGGTAGGTGTGTACTTGAGGGATCTAATTATCCTCTTCATGGCCTTCAAGTCTGACTCTTTTGGATTTGCTTGGTAGCGTGCACACAAGCACACACTCAACATGATGTCTGGTCTCGAAGCGGTGAGATAGAGCAAAGAACCAATCGTAGATCTATAGAGCCTGGGGTTCACCGGTTTCCCTTTCACATCATCATCCAAGGGTTTGCTTGTTGCCATAAGTGTGTGCAAGGGCTTGCAATTTTCCATGTTGAATCTTTTGAGAAGGTCCTTGGTATACTTCTCTTGATAGATGAAGTTTCCTTCTCTCTTGACTTGAAAACCAAGGAATACATGCAACTCTCCAATCACTGACATTTGGAATTCCCTAGCCATCATCTCTCAAAAATCTTCATTGAACTTCTTATTGGTTGACCCATAGATGATATCATCCACATAGATTTGGCACACAAAGAGATCCTTCCAAGCACGCCTTGTGAACAAGGTGCTATAAATGCTTCCAATCTTGAAACCATACATGAGAAGGAAGTTCCTCAAGTGTTCATACCTTGCCCATAGAGCTTGCTTGAGGCCATAAAGAGCTTTCTTCAATTTGTATACATGTCTTGGATGTGTTGGATTCTCAAACCGTGGAGGTTGTTCCACGTAAACTTTTTCATTGATCTCTCCGTTCAAGAAGGCACTTTTGACATCCATTTGAAAGAGCTTGAAGCCATTGTGTGATGCATAGGCAAGGAAGATCCGAATAGCTTCAAGACGGGCCACAGGAGCAAAGGTTTCTTCAAAGTCAATCCCCGCCACTTGAGAATATCCCTTAGCCACTAGGCGAGCCTTGTTCTTAACAATTGCTCCGTTCTCATCTTGCTTGTACTTGAAGACCCACTTGGTACCAACCACATTATGATTCCTGGGCCTCTCAACTAATTTCCATACTTTGCACCTCTTGAAGTTGTTCAACTCTTCGTGCATGGCTATAACCCATTTGTGATCATCCATAGCTTCATCAATGGTAGTGGGCTCAATCATAGAGACGAAAGTGAAGTTCTCAATTGCTACATTGGCCTCATCATCATTCTCTTCACTCACATAGTTGGGCTTGTATTGATATCTCCTTGTCTTTACTCCTTGAGATGGACTCCCAATGATCAAGCTACGAGAATGATCCTTGTTGATAGCCTTGGGTCTAGGATGGTATTTTTCTTGAGTGGGAGGAGCTCTTGGTGAGGTATCTTGTGCCTCATGGATTGTTCGCTCTCTTGATATATGAGTGTCTTGGATCCTAAGAGAGGTGGAAGAGTCACTCTTATGTTTTCTTGTTTTGGATTTTGAGCTCGAGGTGGATGGGAGGGTATCTTGTGAAGAGCTAGGAGAAGTGGCTTGTGGTGAAGTTTGTGGTGAGCCTTATGGCTCACTTCTCACTTGGGTTTCATCATCATTTGGTGGGTGAACTCTCAGTGAATCTTGGGAGGAGCTTGTGGGTGTATTTGTGGCACTTTGGGTTGGTTCTTGCACCTCGGAGGAAGAGGTTGGTTGAGGTGGTGGAGTAGAGGGCTCATCAATATGACCATCATTGGCCTCGTGGGGTAAAAACCTCGCCCACGGGCATGTTCCTCAAAGCTTCCCTCATAGGCTCATCCTCAATGTTCACTTTCTGAAATTCATCTTCCTTTTGTGAACCATTTGACTCATCAAATTGCACACCATAGGATTCTTCCACACAACCTGTGGCTGAGTTATAGACCCTATATGCTTTAGTAGTTCTTGAGTATCGAACAAGAATGCCTTCATCAGTTCTGCTCTCAAACTTCCCGAGCTTTCTCCTCTTCTTAAGAATGTAACACATGCAGCCAAAGACTCAGAAATAGAAAACATTGGGTTTCTGTACCACCAATAGCTCATATGGTGTCTTCTTCAACAAGTGATAGAGATAGACATGGTTGGAGGTGTAACAAGCCGTGTTAATTGCCTCCGCCTAAAACCTCTCATGAGTTCCATACTCATCCAACATGGCATGAGCAAGAGTGATAAGCGTCTTGTTCTTCCTCTCAACTACTCCATTCTGCTCGGGAGTATATGTAGTGGAGAATTCATGCTTGATCCCTTTCTTGTGACAGTATTCCTCTATTATGGTGTTCTTGAACTCAGCCTCATTGTCACTTCTTATCTTCACAATGCTAGCATTAAATTCATTTTTTGCTCTCTTTGCAAACTTTCTAAAGATACCACTGACTTGAGATTTGTCCACAAGAAAGAAGGTCCAAGTGTATTTAGTGAAATCATCAAAAATCACCAAGCAATATAGATTACCCCCCAGACTCTTGTAATGTATTGGCCCAAACAAGTCCATATGCAAGAGCTCTAGAGGACGAGATGTAGACATGGATGACTTGGTGGGATGTGAAGATGCAACTTCTTTTCCTCTCTGACAAGCGCTGCACAGTCTGTCCTTCTCAAATGTCACATCCTTGATTCCTTCAACCAGATTCCTCTTGACAATTTTCTTGAGTTGATTCATTCCAACATGTGCCAGTCTTCTATGCCACAACCATCCCTTGGATGCCTTAGTGAATACGCAAGTGCTTGGTGGCATATTGCTTGACTTGAAGTACATGACATACAAGTTCCCATGCCTTACTCCATGAAATACTAGCCCTCTCTTAGCATTCTCAATCGTTGCACCATCCTCATCAAATGTGCACTTGAAACCCATGTCATAGAGTTGACCAATAGATAGAAGGTTGAAGTTGAGGGTTTCCACAAGGAAGACCTTGGAGAGATGGAGGTCATTTGTGATGGCCACCTTGCCCGAGCCTCTAACTCTCCCCATTGAGTTATCCCCAAAAGTCACCTTCTCGCTATCTTCATCTCCATTAATGGCGGTGAACATGGTTGGCTTCCTGGTCATATGTTGAGTGCACCCACTATCAAGAATCCAATGAGTACCTCCACTCTTGTAGTTGACCCTGGTGGTAGCCATAAGACAAGCACTAGAGGAAGAAGGGTTAGTATCCAGAGCATTACTTGATTGACTAGCACCAACCTCATCATGTCGAGCAATATGACCATCCTCATAGATAGGGATTCTTGCAATCCTATCCTGAAGTCTCCTCCTGATGGGATGGTGAGGAGCACGATACCTCCAATGTCCATTACCATCCCCCATGTGCACATTGTCAAGGTCGATGTAGTAATGGGGATGATCATAGAGTCCAGTTATGTGCTCAAGTACGTGTCCCATTTGTGAGTGGAGCATGAATATCATCTCTATTGCTCTCTATATTGAGAGCTCATGCCTTCGGTTGACAACCTCCTCAAGTAGAAATCCCCTCTCAGGAGCTGTGATTAGTCGAAGGAGCTCGTCAATTACTTCAATTGATGTTATCTTCCGAAGGCCCCTGAAAGAGTTTATCCTGCACACAAGGTCATAAATCCTCAAGAAAGTCTCACAAAGGTCAACATTTGAGCTTCTCACTATTTCATCATATTCAAAGAAAAACTCTTGTTGTCGAGCTCGACGCATATGCCAAAGTCGATCTTGTGGTAGAGGAGGTGGAGGCTCCGGAGCCGAAGCCGCAAGACTGATCATCTCAAATGATCGAGTGAGCATTGTTTGTTGTGCTCCCCCTACGCCAATGCTCGGTCCACCCAAGCGCCTGAACTTGGTGAATGTCTTGCTCTGAAGGGGTTGTAGAAGCTGTTGCAAGGCAATCTTGTGGAGGGATCAAAGAAGTTTGAGCCCGAAGCTACTTCTTTCCCTTTGCTTGAAGATGTTTTTGGTTCACCTTGGATGTCTTCTTCTCGGTAATGCTCGTGGTGATCTCCTCATCCTTGAAGAACAGCTCAATCACGTCCTCGACAGAGAGACTCTTCTCCGTGAGAAGGTCAAGGGTGACATAGAAAAGCTTGCTACTCAAATGCAAGGAGAGGATCTTCTCGACTATCACAATCTTGGGGAGCTTAAAAGAAGTTACCGCAATTCTATCCACAATACCTCGTAAGCGAATAAGAGAGTCAAGTAAGTCCTCATTGTCATTAGCATGAAAAGCAAAGAACTCCTCAACAAGGGAACTACTAACATGATCAACAATAGGATCACAATCATCATCAATACTAGTCATGCTAGTGCAGCAAGCAAGATCAAGAGACACATCATTATCACTCAACACATTAGGCACACTAGTAGAGCAACCTATCAAATCATCATTAGTAGTATCTAGGCACTCACTAGTACTAGGCACTTCCACACAATCATCGCAATCATCATACACATGATCATTGGTAAAGGTATTGGCAAAGTCCACAAGAGTATCCATCAACTCATCTGGAATCATGGCAGTTAGGTAGCTTTTAAAGCGATCCTTCCATGAGCCATGACCCTGCCCCAAATGGGATGACATCCCAACTCAATACGGTCACTACTTGAAGGACCGAGAAGGCGACCAGAGGGGGGGGGGGTGAATGGGAGCCAAATAAAATTCTCCAAGAGAACTTGGCCTATATCCCAAAAACAACCCAAGCCAACCTCCAAATCGATCACCAAGACTACACACACCAACTTGTGGTGTACTAGCCCTAGGAGTGATCAACCGCACCAAAGTAACACAACGGAAACAAAAAGGGAAGAAGGAATCCTCAACAGTTCAGAACTGAACTCCCATCGGCAGTGCCGATCCCTGCCATCGGCAAAGCCGGTGGGCATCGGCAGTGCCGGTCCCACCTATCGGCAGTGTCGGTGCGGGATTCTTTCGCACTGGAACCTACAGGCTGGACCAATCGGCAGTGCCGGTCCTGGTCATCGCAGTGCCGGTCGACCCCTGACAGAACAGAAAATATCTCGGGATCTTCTTAAAACTTCTCCAAAACTCAATCAAACAAACTCCGAATAATGCAATATTTGGATCAGTGAATCCTCATCACATCATGACCCTAATCCTAGGAGATCAACTCAATTGGCTCAAGAAATCATCACGAATTTCAGATCTTGTGCCAAGAACACCAAAAAGGGGAAACTTGAGAAATCCTTCAAATCGAAGATACTTGAGCCAATAATTCCATCAAGGATCCATAGAGGATTATCCTAGCTCATCCTAGCAACAAGTTTCTCAAGAAATCCGGGCCAAAAACTCATCCAAAAGTGAAATAAAAAATCACCACAAAAATGCTTCCAAAAATAGGAAAAAGGGAATTTCGGGATTCAAGTGAAGAGGGAAATCTTGAGCACGAAAATCCTTCTCATATCATAGAAAGGTGCTTACAAGATTCATAGGTACATGGCTAGGAAGACACCCTCTTCCTCCCACTATTTGGAAGAGCAAGAGATGTCTCTCACACACCCACTACTCTCCTCTCAAACATGAAGTCCTCTCCTAGCACTTTGAATAGAGTCCTAGCACAAGGCTAATGGAAGAGAGGCCCCTCTCCCACTAGCCACACCTCTCCTTATATAGGCCTAGGGTCTATTGTCCACATGACCACTCTACCCTTGACCTACATAACACCTACCTACCACCAAGGGCATAACCGTCCATCTTTTTCCTCATCGCCCGAATGCCATCGGACGCTTCACGTCTTTGCTTCATCTCGAAGCAAGCTCCGTGATGGTGCCACGTGCATCACCAACCAAACTGGGAAACCGCCTTGCATGCTTCTCAAAGCATGACTTCTAGATGTTGACGCGTGTCACCTTGTCCCGCAATCCTGACTACCGGCAAGTCTCTCCCAGTCCCTGTCCATCGGACCCCCTTGTCACTTGCACCGGCATCTCGTTTGCCTTGACTTGGTCAACACGTCGTTTTCATCACCACCATGGTTTTGAGGCTCAACCACGAAACCATCCGTGCTTCTTGCCTCTCCACGTGTACGGTGTGGATCACCCTTGTGTTCACCCGGCATCCCGATCGTCTGGCCCCAAGTCCCCTACTTGTGCCCGATCCTCTCGCCGTTGACCGCCAAGTCGACTCCAGTGACCTACACATCATGAGACAAGCAAACACATTTCCCATCTCCTGCAACATCACCAATATCTCCACCAACTCCGGTTAGTCATAACCATGATATGCAAACCCATGCAATCCCTAGATTCCCGCATTTCAACTCAAACACCAAATCCGCTTAAGTCAATTACTCATCACAAGTATAGCAAACCATGGCACATTTCCACATGGTTTCTCAATCTCCCCCTTGATGAGTACATTGACAACACCAAATGCACAAAGATTAGAGATTGAAATGCGAAGCCAAATAAGCACATCCAAATGGGCATACCCAAAAGAAAGGTGAAAACAAGACATCTAGTAAGTAGGGATCACAAAACCAAGAGTTGGCAAAGAAAGCGACTTGAGACGCAAAGAATGTGAAAAGCACAAGAAACCGCTCAAGATTATGATATGCTCCCCCTCAAGTTGTGGTAGGTCTCATGTAGTTTTGTGTAGTGCAAAACGGATCATATGAGTTTCTTAGCATTATTTGTGCATGACCCCAAAATTTTCTCCCCCTTTGGCAATGAACTCATCAAAGAGGCAAAAGAACAAGCAAACATGCAATGCATGAAAATGCAAACCTAAGGAGCTTCAACAATTATGCAAACAAGCATTTAACTTTGCTAACCATAACCATAGTGCCATGAAGTGTAAAGGCAATAGCTCCCTATCATGCAAAGATCAAAAATAGATAGCAAGGCATAAACACCATGAGCTATACAGGCTAAGCAGAAAGATTGACTAGCTTAGATAGAATCAAATTTTGCTTATCATGAGAAAATCTGCCACCGCATGTGTAAGTACTCTCATCCAAGGCAAAACAGGCACCAAGTGAATCATAAGAATCTAGCCAGTTTCAATCTCAACAAGGGCAACAAGCATTCGTAGAAAATGAGCTCTACAAACGCTCACATATGAAACAGAGACTCAGTTGATCAAGTGATTATAGTTTATCCTCATGTGTCCTCTTATCCATGCGGAGGGTCGCACGACTGGGTACGGCAAACACCCCGAGGCTTCAAGTCACAATGTTTGGATTTAGCATTATTGAGTAATTCTTGATCAAAGCACTTAGCAGATTTTTCAAGATTATGCACAAGACAAAAGAGCATGCCTTTGCGGCAAAAGGAACACATGTTCCCACAATGTTTCATCATGAGCTAAACATTTGCAAAGCCTTCCATTTCGCAAACACAAGGTGCCAAAGCCAAGACATCCTCTAGACTAGCCTTAATGCAAGCTTCAACAAGGATAAAAGCAATTATACACATGGTGAGCAAGTTTTAGCAAGATTAGATCATAAGGTTCACAAGAAGCTCAGTTTACCTTTAAGATTAGCAAGTTGCTCACATGAGTTTATAACAAGCCATCTAGAAAATCTAAGCATGAGAGATTACCATCACATCCACACAACTTAGCTCAAGCTCAATCATAGCAAAGAGAAATGCAAGAAAGCATAAGAATCAAAGCTCATCTACCAATGCATAAGAGATGCAATGCGAAAATGGTACGATACATATATACAAGAGAAAACCAACTCCCCCTCAAATGATGCCACAGGGATGACAAACACCAAGTTCCCCCTGAAGAAAAGCATGTCTCGAAGCATCTAGGGGCTTGGTGAGGATATCAGCTAGTTGGTTTTTGGTATCAATGTATTGGAGCTCAACATCCCCCTTCTCGACATTGTCTCTCAGGAAGTGGAATCGCACATTGATATGTTTGACCTTACCATGTTAGACTGGGTTTTTGGCTAACCATATGGCACTGGAGTTATCACACATGAGTGGAACACCCTTAAAAGTCAACCCATAGTCTCTCATGATAGATACAATCCATAGGATTTGTGAGCAGCAGCTAGCAGCAGCTACATACTCAGCCTCAGTGGTGGATTGGGCAACACTTGACTGCTTACGAGAAGACCAACAAATCAAAGAAGTACCCAAGAAATGGCATGTACCAGAAGTGCTCTTCCTATCAATTCTACACCCAGTAAAGTCTGCATCCAAATAGCCAATGAGATCAAGAGATGAAGATGCAGAGTACCAAAGACCGAACTCAAGGGTATGTTTGAGATACCTGAAGATGCGCTTGATAGCCTTGCAATGAGTCACCCTTGGGGAAGCTTGAAAGCAAGCACAAAGACACACCACAAAGTGTATGTCGGGTCTTGTCGCTGTCAGGTACAAGAGGGAGCCAATCATGCTCCTATACTCCCTTGGATCCACCGCTTCACAATCTTCATCAGGGTCAAGAGCCGTTGTAGTGGACATTGGTGTAGACAACGGCTTCACATTGATCATGTTGAACTTCTTCAGGAGATCCTTTGTGTACTTGGCTTGATGTATGAAAGTGCCTTGCTTGCACTGCTTCATTTAAAGCCCAAGAAAGAAGGTGAGCTCTCCCATTATCGACATCTGAAATTCACTCTCTATAGCTTCCTGAAACCTGGACACAAGAGCATGAGAGGAACCACCAAATATGATATCATCCACGTAAATCTGAACCATTAGAAAGTCATTGCCATGCTTGAGAGTGAACAAGGTTTTATCAACACACCCCATGACATACCCATGCTCTAGCAAGAAGGTCTTTAGCCTAGCATACCATGTCCTAGGTGCTTGCTTTAGCCCGTACAAAGCCTTCTGAAGCTTGTACACACGGTTTGGGTATTTGTGGTGCTCAAAGCCAGGGGGTTGCCTCACATACACTTCTTCCTCTATGAAACAATTTAGGAAAGCACTCTTGATATCCATTTGATAGAGTCTAATGCCCTTGGAGGTAGCAAATACAAGCAAGATCCTAATGGCTTCTATGCAAGCAATAGGAGCAAAGGTTTCACCATAATCTAAGCCCTCCACTTGGCTAAAACCTTGAGCAACTAGCCTAGCCTTGTTTCTCACAACCTCACCATCCTCGCCATGTTTGTTTTTGAACACCCACTTGTTTCCTATGACATTGACATTTTTGGGAGGCTCTACAAGGGTCCAGAATTTGTTTCTCTCAAATTTTTCCAACTCCTCATGCATGGCATTAACCCAATGTTCATCAGATAGTGCGTGTCCAATATCCCGGGGTTCAAAGGTTGCAACAAAGAGAGAATTGGTAAAGCAAGCAAGATGTGCAAACCTTGACCTTGTTGTCCTCTCATAGAGACTACCGATCATCTGTTGAGGTGGGTGTTGACGCTGAATGCGGTGAGGAGCCTCTCTCTCAGAGTGTACCTCCCCCTCAACCACAGCTGGAGCTTGCTCGACAGCTGCTGAAGTCGATGTAGAAGCTTCTGGACCCTTTGCTGCAGTAGTGGTAGCAGCAGGAACAAGCTTGGATGTGGGATGGAATGACTCATCATCATCATCATCCAAGCCCTGTAGGTCCTCTTCTACAAAGATACTCTCCTTCATCTCCTTGTCACCTGCAGACTCAATCACATTCCTTGCATAAGAGTTTGATTCATCAAAGGTTACATCGCAGGATTCTACGATGGTGTTAGTCTCCAAATTCAAAACTCTGTAGGAATAACCATGAAGAGAGTAACCAAGAAAGATTCCATCAGAAGATCTCGACTCAAACTTATCAAGATTACCACGCTTGAGAATAAAGCACTTGCAACCAAAGGCACACAAATGAGAAACCGAGGGCTTTCTCTGAAAACGTAGCTCATAAGAAGTCACATTATGAATTGAGCGCAAGAAAATCCGATTGGAAATATAGCAAGCAGTGCTAATGGCCTCAGCCCAGAACCTCCTCGGAGTCCTATGCTCATCGAGCATCGTCCGGACCATCTCCACTAAGGTTTTGTTCTTTCCTTCAACCACACTGTTCTGCTGGGGAACCCAAGGTGCTGAGAACTGATGCTCAATGCCATGCTCAAGACAGAAAGCATCAAAGGAGGAGTTCTTGAACTCGGTGCCATTATCACTGCAAATTGCTCGTAATGCACCAGGGAGTTCGTTGAACAACCTCAAAGCTAAGCTCCGAAAGTGATGAAACACTTCATCCTTGCTCTCAAGAAAGTAGACCCAAGAGTAGTGAGAGTAGTCGTCAACAATCACAAGAACATACCACTTCCCACCTGCCGAACGAACTCGAGAAGGACCAACAGTGTTCATATGAAGCAACTCTCCAGGGCGTTCAGACATCACCAAATTGATTGGCGGATGAGAAGCGGCAATCATTTTCCTATGATGACAAGGAGCACAAACCAAACCCTTATCAAATTTGAGCTTAGGGAATCCTCGGATCAAACCTAGGTCACTCAAGCGACATAACAAGTCAAAGCTCATGTGACCCAGTCTCCTATGCCATTTCTAAGCTCAGAAGAAGATTGAGCAAACAAGCACTTGTGAGAACTAGGAGAACCAGCAAAATCATCCCGAAAAACTCTGCCAATGCGAGAAATCCCACAAACCAAGGAACCACTCGAATCAAGAACACTAGAAGCATTCGACTAAAAGCGCACTTCCAAACCAACATCAAGAAGCTGAGAGACAGATAGGAGATTGTACTTGAGAAACTCAACCAAACCAACATCATTGAGAGTGAAGTTCTCATTTACCTTTACGTGCCGCTTCCCTTCACTCTTCCTCTCTTGTCATCTCCAAAGGTCACATACTCCCGACGCTTCAAGGGAGTGAGGCTGGAGAACCACTTTGCATTTCCGGTCATGTGGCGCAAACACCCAGAATCCATCAACCACTTGTTCTCCAAGCCTCCACCTACTGCCTACAAAGAACGAGAAGTGAAAGTCGATGGCTCAGTGCTGGGGTTAGTCAAAAAGCATTTAGGAATCCAGCACTTAACCATACGACCGGTAGTAGTCATCACAGTTCTTTGCACTTTATCATTTGAATGCATGGGATGAGAAGCACGATGGGGAAAACATGGTCTGTCAAAGCGTCTCGACTCAAACCTTGAGTTGTGAGGATAGAAATCATCTGTGTGAAAGCCAAATCCATGGGGCGCCAAAGCGCTGCTGCGCAAAGCCTCTATTTCGTGAATCAAAGCCATATGAGGAATGACCCTGTCCACGATAGGCACGAGAAAAAGAGCGAGGCTGAAAGTCAACAAAATCATCATAAAAAGCATCCCTAGTCAACTCAGCTTGCTTCCTCTGAATCCTCTTATGCACAGAATTCATCCAAGTGGCCCTTGCGACCACAAAACATGCAAATGTAGACACCCTTAGGATTAGGTTTGGTTTGCATTGCAGGTTTGGGTTTTGGCTTCTCTATTTGCTTTGGCTTAAAGGAGGGTTCTGGATTGGGTGGATAGTATGTGTCAGTGGGTTTGATGGTGTTTTCCTCATCCTTGTAGCTGGAGCTAGGTACAAACTTACCCACATTCTCACTCTCCTTGTCACACCTCTCAAATCCCAAACCCAAGTTATAGGTTGATCTAGAAGCACTCTCCTTCACTCTTGCCAAATCACTCTCAATCTTCTCTTCACTCACTAGGGTTCTCTGGAGCCTAGACACAAGATAGTCATTTTCCTGAACTAGGGCTTTGTTTTCCTCCCTAGTGATTACAAGCTTGTCCTTAAGAGAGACACACACCTCACAAGGTGGTGGAAGGACCTAAGAGTGAATCTCATGAAGCAACTTGGACTCAAGCTCTTTGACTTTGAGGGACTGAGCTTCCAACTCATCTGTGAGCTTGGGGCACTTCTGACATGCACCCAAAAGAGTTGGTCTAGCTTTGAACTCATCAAGCTCCTTGAGGGCACTCTCAAGCTGACGGGCAACTTGAGCATGCACACTCTCCCTCTGTGCAAAATCACTCATCACAACTTGACAAGACTCACACTCAACAATGTCCTCACGAGCAAGCTTGGACCTAAGCGAAGTAATTTCAAAATTAGCACTCTCCAACTTAGACTTAAGCTCTCTACCCTCACGAACCGCACTGCGAAGGTTATCATCTTGCATGAGCAGAACATCGCGCAAATGATCAAGTTCAGAAGAGAGCTCATCGAGAGTGGGAGGTATCTCGCCTGCGTCGGAGTCGGATCCAAAGTCGGTGTCGTGGTCATTCTTTGCCATGAAGCAAAGCCCAGTGAAGTCATCCTTCCTCTTGACTCGTGGCTTTTCAACCTCCTCCTCCGAGCTTCAAAGGCCTTCGCTTGATATGAGGTCAACATCGCTCAAGGCGGCAACGCAGGCACATGCAATGGTCTTGGCAAACTTCTTGGAGTTCTTGCCCTTCTTGTAGAAGCGGTTCTTCTTCTACTTGAAGTCTTCAGTGTTGTTGTTGCGGTACCTGACCTTCTTCTTCTTCTTAGGACAATCAGCGATGAAGTGTCCCGGGTCACCGCACTAGAAGCAGGTTCTTGAACCACCTCGTCTTCTCTCCTTCTGGTTGTTGTAGAACTTCCTAAACTTCCTTGTGAGCAAGGACAGCTCCTCGTCAGGAATGCACTCCATCTGTCCATCGGAAGTTGCAACAAGAGAAGACAAAGCAAACTCCAAGGAAGACTTGTTAAGTGAGGGGTTAGTTCCATGAGAAGCATAATTGTGATCACTCTTCTGAGAACTAGAAAGCAAAGCCATGCTAGAAGCAGGAATAGCAAGATTACGATGAGATTTCCTAGACAGTTCATGAGATTTCAGCTTGCTATACAGTTGCTCACAGTTTAGGGTATTGAATTCAGCAGTTTCTTCTAGAGCAGCAATTTTAACCCCTCAAAATTTTTCATCAAGTGAGTACACAAGGGTACCACAAGCCCGCAAGTTGCACACAATTGCCTCAAACCTACGAAAAGTGTCATCTAGCGACTCGCCCAATTTCTGTGCAAAGGTTTGGTACTGTCTATTGTAAGAATCCTTACGCATAGACTTGACCTGGTTGGTACCCTCATGGTAAGTGCAGAGCTTATCCCAAATAGCATGAGCAGTGTCAAGATGTGCAACCTTATCATGTTTGCTCCTACCAAGTGCAGAAAGCAGAATATTGACAGCTTTGGAGTTGTTGTCATACCTGAGTAACTCACCTGCAGATGCAGTGTTCAGGTCTTGTGGTATAGCATACTCCTGATCAACAATCTCCCAAATTGCACGTCCTTGACTCAGCAGATACGCCTTGGTCCGTGACTTCTAGTAGGGGAAGTCCTCTCCATCGAGCATCCACAGCTTGACAGTGCGCTTCTCCATGTCGCCTTCAGATCACAAAGCCGGTGAAGGTCAACTACTGATCAAACTAGCTCTGATACCAATTGAAGGACCGAGAAGGCGACCAGAGGGGGGGTGAATGGGAGCCAAATAAAATTCTCCAAGAGAACTTGGCCTATATCCCAAAAACAACCCAAGCCAACCTCCAAATCGATCACCAAGACTAGACACACCAACTTGTGGTGTACTAGCCCTAGAAGTGATCAACCACACCAAAGAAACACAGCGGAAACAAAAAGGGAAGAAGCAATCCTCAACAGTTCAGAACTGAACTCCCATCGGCTGTGCCGATCACGCCTATCGGCAGTGCCGGTCACGCCTATCGGCAGTGCTGGTGCATTTCATCGACAGTGCCAGTCCCACCTATCGGCAGTGCCAGTGCGGGACTCTATCGCACTGGAACCTACAGACTGGACCAATCGGCAGTGCCGGTCCTGGTCATCGGCAGTGCCGGCCGACTCCCGACAGAATAGAAAATCTCTTGAGATCTTCTCAAAACTTCTCCAAAACTCAATCAAACAAACTCCAAATGATGTGATTTTTGGACCAGTGAATCCTCATCACATCACGACCCTAATCCTAGGAGATAAACTCAATTGGCTCAAGAAATCATCATGAATTTCAGATCTTGTGCCAAGAACACCAAAAAGGGGAAACTTCAAGAAATCATCACGAATTTTATCTCAACGTGCTTGAGCCAATTATTCCATCAAGGATCCATAGAGGATTATCCTAGCTCATCCTAGCAACAAGTTTCTCAAGAAATCTGGGCCAAAACTCGTCCAAAAGTGAGATAAAAAATCACCATGAAAATGCTTCCAAAAATAGGAAAAAGGGAATTTTGGGATTCAAGTGAAGAGGGAAATCTTGAGCACGAAAATACTTCTCATATCATAGAAAGGTGCTTACAAGATTCATAGGTACAAGGCTAGGAAACCACCCTCTTCCTCCCACTATTTGGAAGAGCAAGAGATGTCTCTCACACACCCACTACTCTCCTCTCAAACATGAAGTCCTCTCCTAGCACTTTGAATAGAGTCCTAACACAAGGCTAATGGAAGAGAGGCCCCTCTCCCACTAGCCACACCTCTTCTTATATAGGCCTAGGGTCTATTGTCCACATGACCACTCTACCCTTGACCTACATAACACACCCACATACCACCGAGGGCATAACCATCCATCTTTTTCCTCATCACCCGAATGCCATCGGACACTTCACGTCTTTGCTTCATCTCGAAGCAAGCTCCATGATGGTGCCATGTGCACCACCAACCACCGCCACTGGTTTTGAGGCCCAAACCAGGAAACCGCCTTGCACGCTTCTCAAAGTGCGACTTCTCGATGTCGACGCGTGTCACCTTGTCCCGTGATCCTGACCACCGGCAAGTCTCTCCCAGTCCCTGTCCATCGGGCCCCCTTGTCACTTGCACCGGCATCTCGTTTGCCTTGACTTGGTCAACATGTCGTCTTCATCACCACCACCGTCCGTGCTTCTTGCCTCTCCACGTGTACGGTGTGGATCACCCTTGACTTCACCTGGCATCCCGATCGTCTGGCCCCAAGTCCCCTACTTGTGCCCGATCCTCTCGCCGTTGATCGCCAAGTCGACTCCAGTGACCTACACATCATGAGATAAGCAAACACATTTCCCATCTCCTGCAACATCACCAATATCTCCACCAACTCCGGTTAGTCATAACCATGATATGCAAACCCTGCAATCCCTGGATTCCTGCATTTCAACTCAAACACCAAATCCACATAAGTCAATTACTCATCACAAGTATAGCAAACCATGGCACATTTCCACATGGTTTCTCACTACTCAAGGTGGTTAAGCCTTATGATGAGCACTTGGCTTTGATACCACTTGAAAGAATCGAGTGACTATCAGACCCAGTCTTAAGGACAAAACCAAGTGCTTATCATAAGTGTGCCCAGGAATAAGTTTGACACATATCAACAGTAAAGTGAATAACAGTATAACCAATGTCATTAATAAAGCATACCATTATTACACAAATAATTATCCTCAAAGACTATAATGAGCAACATACTCACTCACGGTCAAGGATCCCTGCTTCAGATCCTGGGACTCCTTCTTCTTTAGCCTTATTACCTCCTGAGGCACATGGTGAGACCTAAAGCTGTTCTAGAACTCATGCCAATTAATGTGGCGCCCCTTCCTGAAGGATCGAGGTCCCGATGGTGCTGATAACACAGACACTTGATAATACAACATCTGTTCAAATTTAAGTTGAATATTACATCATTAAAGTCATCAGAGTGCAGCGGAATATTACAAGTTCATAATGTTTTGAAAACCGCGGAAGCAAATCACGATAAGAAGCTACGAGCTCTACGATACAGCATAGTAATGGTTCATGCTCGGAGAACCATCACTCTAGCAACACACATCAATACTGCGGCGGTGAGTCGGACTCCCACTGGACGGTCCAACCCTCAGGGACTTGCATGTCTCAGGGCAACACATCTACAGGCAGTTCTAGATCTTCATTACCTAAAAAACAACGGTGGCACAAAGCCTAAGTACTAATTACTCAGCAAGTCTTACCCGTCGGACGCCTAGACATGCAATGGCTCTAATAGGTGGCTTGTTTAAAAGGACTCGCACTAAGCAACCTATTAGTTCTATTAAGTTTTAGTTCTCAACTTAATTGGTTAGAGCAGAATTGTAACTTTAGTTGCAACAAAAAGAGCAATAATAGTAACATCAACTATAAGCATCATAATCGATTTCCAAGTACCATGTGCAACTACGTGATGACTTAGTGACCAAGTGGTACTCATTACTGCGAGGGACAGCAATTGCAATTGATTTACACCAGCTGGGAAACCCGAAAACACAACACATACACACTAATTAAGGTGGTATATGGCAACCTTCCACAAGGACAAAAAACAACTTGGTCCGGGTCCAGTCTCAGCGACTGGGCATGCCGTCCTGCCAACAGTACTTCGCGGTATGAACCGCCTACTCCAGCAGCACAAGGGTCAACGACCACTGTACTAGGTGCCATCCTCATTGCCACGCCAATGCTACATCAGGTTACTAGTGCCCATAGACTAGCATGCATTCGGTACTGTTCAATACTTGACCAAGGGGCCGACCACGGATGGGTCCTAGGTTCGACAAGGTAGGGATACCGCAGTCAACACCCATGTGTTGCTGCAAACCTACACATGCATCATCCCTACCCAGTCATAACATCAAAATAAACTTCTTTTATTAATTCCTGTTTCAGTGGTCAAGTTCATTTCTTAGTAATGATATCTACCAAGTCTAGCAATTACTAAGCATAGAACCACAGTACCGATACTACCAAAGTTCTAATGACAGTGGCATAGGTCATTTGGGTATCATGCAAAGTGGGTTCTAATCAACTCCTGTGACCTAATGCAACAATCATCATAGACACTAGTAATATTTAAAACTAGCAAACTTTATGAAAAAGGTGAATGTAAACCGGGGCTTGCCTGGATTGATGTTAGTGCTAGCAACTATAATTTTTTGCTCTTGAGGATCGAGGTCAATTTAATTAATTAAATAAATTTAGATTTCTGGACTTGTGTGAATTACTGTATAGAGATGCTTATGTGAGTGATTTTTGTGCCAAGTGGCAAGGGCCAATTATATACAAAATAATTACTAGAATTAATTTAAGCAAAAATTGTGGTGGTAGATAATTATGTATTTACTAAGCATTCCAAAAAATCATGATTTAATTTTACTCCTAGAATTTTTGGTGAATTATTTATTGTTTGGGTAGTTTCATATATTGATAAAAATATATGTACAGAGTCAGTGATTTATCATTTTTCAAAAATAGAGCTCTTCAAGATGAGTTTAACAAAAGTTATTTGGGATCCTTTGCATTTACATTCGATTTGCTACGATTTTCTAAAGTTTCTTGCAATTTCTGGGGATTTCTAGGCATTTTGGCTTTTAACTAATGACACATCAGTGCCACATAGGGGCCACGTCGGAGCCACGTGGGCGCCATGTCGGTTGTGCCAAGTCAGCGCGTCAGCAACACCGGAGCTTGCCGGAAAACGGACTACTAGCCGAGGCGCTTTGGTTGGAGGGGTTAGCGGGGAAGGTAGCTCACCGGAGGGGTGCCGACGTCGAGAGGCAGCGGAGGTCGAAGGTTGAGTGAGGTCGCGAATCCACCAGAGAGCAGCAAAACGGGCGCCGTCTTCACCCAAAGCTTCACTGTGACGTGGGGAAGTGCAGCACGAGGTCAGAGTTCGTCGAGGAGGGCCAGAAAGTAGTGCTCATCGGTGAGGTGGCATTGGATTGGGCAGAGCAGAGGCGGCGGCCAGGGAAAATAGCAATGTCGTCGACTCCGGTGATGGAAACCAAGGGAAAATAGGTCAGGGAAGAGCGTACTTGGTTTGCGCGTGCACGCAAGGAGAATGGGGCAGGGAGACTCACCACAGATGAGGAATTTCACAGCGGTGTCAATGGCACTCGGCCGGAAGCTACTCTCAGTTCTTCCTTCGATTCAAGCAGTGAGCATGAGGAAGAGGCCAAGCCAGGGTGCGGGGAGGTGTAAGAGGGTGAAACGCGATCGTTTATGCTCTTGGCCTGGGGAAGGGAAGTGCGGGTGCGGCTGCCACTCGAATTCCGACCTGGTTCAGCAATGGCAGAAAGGAGAAGGGAGAGGAGAAATGGAAGAGAGAGCAGAGGGAGCAAAGGATGGGAGGTGGTTGGGGACTGGCGGTTGCGTCTTCTAGTTGCATAGAGGGGAGAGAAGTAAGCGGGGTTCGCGAGCGAATGAAGCGACAGGAATTGAAGTCACCGGCCGGTGGCATGCAAAGGAGCGGGGAGAAGAGAAAGCCGTTGGGCGAGCTCGCGGCTAAGGAGACAGAGCGGAGGAGCAGAGCTGCAGGCGTTGACGCACTGTTGCACGTGCACGGTTTCGAGGTGGAGGGGTGAAGGCAGGCCATGGCGTGCGCCGGCGGTGGAGTCGGCAGGGCTCTGCACCAGTCGGAGGAGGAAGGAAAAGATTTTTCACTGCACCCCCTAATCTTTTCAGATCTTTGCAACTAGGTCCCTAGTCAATGGTATCTCCAAATAAAATAGCTAGGGGCCTCTAATTAAATTGTGATTTTGCACATAGGTCCTTGGAGATATTTGTGGTACTCTGGTGGGACCAAATTGACCAGAAAAGTTATATTTATTTTATAATTAAATATCTAATGTGAATGGTTTTTATGCTTTAATTAATTAACTGGGGCATTTATAAATATGGTAAAATGCTCAATAAATTCATAAAATTATATTTTAATATTACTAATCTGATTATGAATTTATTTTATACAAGTTGTATAATAAAATTTTATTTGGCTCACAATTTGGTTTGCAGGGTTTTTAATTACCTGGAAATTAATTCAATAAGTGGTCTCTCATCATTTCATGCTAGGTAATTCATGATTTGTGCTCAGCATGTTTGTTAAATAGAAATGAGACACCTGGGGTGTCACAGCTCTCCCTTCTTAAAGAAATCTCGTTATGAGATTAAGAACAAGGCAAACTAGAGGGAAGTACGGTGGTCAAAACATACCTGTGATGACGACCAAAATTCCGGGTAGTGAGTACTCAAAAACTCTTCCGAATCCCAAGTAGACTCGTCTTCTGAGTGGTTACTCCATTGAACTTTGTAGAATTTGAGGGTTCTATTACGGGTTGTGCGCTCTTTCTCATCGAGGATCTTTATGGGTTGTTCGGAGTATGTGAGATCGGGTTGAAGTTGGTTATATTCTACCAAGATTTTGTCGATGGGTGGTTTGAGGCACCGCTTTAGCTGAGAGGCGTGAAAGGTGTGATGAACCCCAGATAGATTTGTTGGCAACTCCAGCTTATTGGGCTGCATTTCCACATCGTTCCAAAATTTCGAATGGTCCCATATAACGGGGAGCTAACTTTCCTTTGACTCCAAACCATTGGATACCTTTCATAGGCGACACTCGAAGATAGACGTAGTCAGCCTTGTCAAAATATAGTGGCCTACGTCGTCTATTTTCTTACTTCTCTTGACGGAATTTAGCAGCTTTAAGATTTGCTTGAATGGTACGGACCTTTTCTTCAGCATCCTTGACAATGCCAGGACCAAAGGTTACTCTTTCTCCAGATTTAGACCAGTTTAGCGGTGTTCTACAACTATGACCATAGAGTGCTTCAAATGGTGACATTTTTAGACTCTCTTGGTAACTATTGTTGTATGAGAATTCTGCATAAGGAAAATACTCATCCCAATTACCACCATGTGTTAAAACACATGCTCTAAGCATATCTTCCAAAATCTGGTTGACACGTTCGGTTTGTCCATCAGTAGCGGCGTGGTAAGCCGAACTCCGAATCAACTTGGTACCCAGAGATGCATGCAGTTATTCCCAGAAACGAGCGACAAACTGCGAGCCATGATCTGTAACAATGGTCTTGGGTACTCCATGAAGACATAGAATTCTTGATATGTATAGTTCTTCATATTGCTTTATCTTGTAGGTGTTATTGATCGGTAGGAAGTGGGCAGATTTTGTGAGTCAATCCACAATGACCCAAATCGAATCATGCTTCCGAGAGGTGAGAGGGATACCAACAATAAAATCCATGCTGATGTCTTCCTATTTCGAAGTGGGAAAACTCAATGGTTGAAGTAATCCAACCTGTTTCAAATGATCAGCCTTAACTCTCTGATAAGTATCGCATTCTGTGACATATCGAGCAACTTCTGGATTCATCCTTGTCCACCAAAAATTCTTCTTCAAGTCTTGGTACATTTTATTACTACCGGGATGGATAGAATATTTGGGGTGATGTGCTTCATCCAAGATCTTCTGTCAGACGAAGTCTTTTGGTACTACTAAACGGTTATCGAACCATAGAGTACCGTCTGAGTCTTGGGTGAAACATTTTGCCTTACCATCTTTAATGTTTTGACGGATATGAGTCATACCAACATCCTTTTTCGATGCAGCAATGATTTCTTCACGAATAGTAGAATGTACACATAGGTTGCTAATCACTACAACAGGTGAAACGTGAAGGCCAGGTTCTGACGTAGTGATGTCGTCGTCGTCGTTGTGATATTCCAGCATTAAGTGGTTGTAGTGTACCTTCCTACTTAACGCATTGGCGACTACATTGGCCTTGCCTAGATGATAATGAATCTCTAGGTTATAATCCTTAATTAGTTCTAGCCACCGACGCTATCTCATGTTCAGATCAGTCTGGGTGAAGATATATTTCAAGCTCTTATGGTCTATAGATGTGCACTAAGTTGCCGAGCAAATAATGCCTCCATATTTTCAGTGCAAGTACAACTGCAGCTAGCTCCAAATCATGAGTTGGATAGTGCCCTTCATGCTTTCGTAGCTGTCGAGATGCATAGGCTATGACACGACCTTCTTGCATGATCACACATCCAAGTCCTGTCCCAGATGTATCACAATATACGTCGAACGGCTTGGTGATGTCTGGTTGAGCCAATACTGGGGCAGTGGTCAATAATTTCCTTAATACTTGAAATGCTTCTTCACAACTGTTGTTTCCAATCGAACTTTTTCTCCTTTTTCAGCAGCTCCGTGATGGGTTTGGTCAGCCGAGAAAAATTTGGAGTGAACCTACGATAATATCCGACTAGCCCAAGGAAACTACGTACTTGGTGAACTGTCTTCGGTGGCTTCCAATCTAGCACATCTTGAACTTTGCCAGGGTCCACTGAGATACCTTCCGTAGAAACTATGTGACCAAGAAATGGCACACGGTCCAATCAAAATTCACACTTGCTGAATTTTGCATACAGCTTCTGATCTCGGAGGCGTTGAAGAACAATGTGAAGATGTTCGGCATGCTCTTCCTTGGACTTAGAATAGATGAGGATGTCATCAACGAATACTACCACAAATTTGTCCAACTCTGGCATGAATACCGAATTCATGAGGTACATGAAATGGGCTGGAGCGTTTGTCAATCTGAAGGACATTACTAGGTACTCGAATAGCCCATACCTAGTAGAGAAGGCGGTCTTTGGTATATCTTCTGCTCTAATCCTTGTCTGATGGTAACCTAGAGCGAAGGTCGATCTCGGAAAAGACCTTGGCACCAACCAATTGATAAAAAAGGATATCAAGTCGGGGCAACGGGTACTTATTTTTGATCGTGACTTCATTCAATGGCCGATAGTCAACAACCAGACGTAGAGATTTCTCCTTCTTCTTCACGAAAATAGCAGGGCAGCCCCAAGGTGAAGTGCTTGGGTGAATGAATCCCTTTTCCAATAACTCATTCAATTGCTTTTTCAATTCAGCCAACTCATTTGGGGCCATCTTATAGGGTCGTCGAGATATCGGGGAAGTTCCTGGCTGTAGCTCTATCTTAAATTCCACTTCACGGTCAGGCGGTAGGCCAGAGATATCTTCGGGAAACATGTCCGGATACTCACAAACAATAGGAATGCTCTTGAGTGACTATCCTTCCAAGTGATGGACAACCAAGGCTTTGGATTAATTGATGTTTAGAGAAATTGTGTCTTTTCCATGCAAAGGAGAGTTGATGTGAACGATACGGGGCTTGATGTGTAGCATGGCTCTATGGGTTTTCATCCAGAACATACCCAAAATCAAATCAATTCCTTGGTGACTAAGCATGATAAAATTGGTGGGGTAGATTTTCTGATTTATTTCTAGTGGAGCTTTGCATACTATTTGATTGGCACGGATTTGTCCAGCGGGGGAATGAACTATGTAGCATTTTTCTATAGTCTAGGGTTGAAGATTAAATTTTTGCACACATGCTTGGATAATGAAATTGTGCGTAGCACCAGAATCAAAAAGTGCAAGGACAGGCTGGCGATAGAGCGAGAGCGTACCGGTCAGCACGGGTTTGCCATGAGGAATATTTTCAGCATTGGTGTCGTTCACTTGGGCACCACGAGACGATGCATTCACAGGCTTGTTCTGGTTCTAACGCGGGTTGGTGTTGTTATTGTAGCACCTTGGTGCAGTGTAGTTCTTAGCACAATGGCCAGTACGACCACAATTGTAGCATGGGTGGTTGCTTCCTCGATCAGCAGGCGGTAGGGCACGAGCATTCTGGTTCCGTTGCTGCTTATATGGTGCACGGTTCTGATTGTTCTGCTGCTAGTACGGTGCATGAGGTGGGAAGTTCTGTTGCTGTGGGGGCCTTGAGTAGTTCTGACCAAACTGACGCTGAAACTGTTGCTGCGGTGATGCCCGGAAATGCTGTCCGGTAGGGGAAGTATAAATCAGGCGATGCTTCGCCTATGGGGCAGCAGTGGCACTAGCAGGGGCCTTCCTCTTGCGATCTTCTTCTTCAACTTTGCGCATGGCGCCTTCCTGGACAATAGCAGCATTGACCAAGTCGTTGTAATTTACCGGTTGTCTGCCAAGTCAGACGTTCCTTGAACGTGGCATTCATCCCACGCAGGAATGCGTATCTTTTCTTCTCCTTGGTATTCATACTGAGCAAGATGATTGGAAGCTTCAGAATATTGGAGGACATTCCTCCCTCCTTGTTTTAGATCCATGAATTCCTGGAACTTCCTCTGCATGAGTCCAGCGGGGATGAAATGAGCATGAAATGCAGTCTTGAAGTCATTCTATTCAACGCGGCGTCCAGCGGGCAGACAAGCTTCATAGTTCACCCACCAGGCGCTAGCAGAGCCCTGGAGTTGTTGGGCGGCGAATAGCATGTTCTGGTGCTTAGTGCATTGCAGCAGACCAAATTTAGACTCGGTCTGGCGTAGCCAGTGGTCGGCGTCCAGCGGCTCTCTGGCACGCTCGAAGGTTGGTGGATGGGTACCCAGAAAATCTGAGTAGGTGCTCTGTCGGGGCTGGTTATTGTTGTGGCGGTTGCCTCCTTGTCCAGCCAGATGGGTTGTGATGTCGACCAGTCGACGAAGTAGCTCAGAGTCATTTTGTTTCCAGTTGAGCGTAGCAGCTAAGACCTCAGCTACCGAGGGCTCAGCATTAGCTCCTTGCTGAGAGCTCTCAGGATCTTCCTAATTCCGAGTATGCACCATGCTGCAATTTATACGGTCGCACATTAGTTATTTCTCAAAATAATCCTTAATGCAAGATTACAAAGCCGCAGAAGCACGAATAAAAATTCAGAATGACAACCATCTCAATTAATTCAATTCAGTCTACATGGTTGTTGAAGGACATCATCATGCGCTTCCTTACATATATGTGCCAATGCCTCACTACGGTATTGCGGACACATTATGCATGATTTACACTCCTACATCGAACTAGGGATACATACACTACACAACCGCACACAGGGGTGTAGCGAATCATCTACTCCTGGACTAATTCTTCCATCTCTTCTGGTCCTTCTGGTTCCATAGGTTCTTTGGGTTCCTCTAAATTCATCATTTCCACGTCGTCAATACCGGCAAGTGCCATCTCCACATCGTCTTGTTCTCCATACTCTATGAAGATCTCATCCCAATTCCCTTCAATAGGAAGATGGGCAGCCTTGAATGCGTTCAAGTCATATTGATCCTCAATCATGTCATGCTCAAAATCTGCTACATCCTGCAAGGCTAGGTCACGTTCTTTTATAATCGCATCCATCTCTTAATTCTTGGCTTGGATTTGCTGGTTCAGTTCTACAATTTCTTCATCCTTAGCTTGTTTTTTGACTTTAGAAAGTCAAAGTGCAGAATGGAATACATCCAGACGCCGGCACAAGTTTGTGCACAAGGCAAAAGTGGATAAGCCATAATACTTTATTATGGGAAGCATAGGATCATGGTGGTGATGGTTTGGATCAAAGATGAAATCCACATGCCTCATCCACTCGAAGTCCGTCACATCATTAATGGGTAGCAAGGCGACGGGTGTTCCAGCAACATCATGCTTGTGGTCTTCACAGAATCGAGTAAGTGCCTTGAATGCAGCAACATTCCAGGTGGAAGGCAGGTCTGTCTCAATGACGCTAATGGTCCAAGATTCCCATGCGGGAATGACCGAGTAATTGGCAGGAACCGCCACATGGATGACACATGAGGGAACTCCATGCTCTTGAAATTCTTTGCCAACATAGGTGGGAGCAATGGAATATCCGAATCTCTGGAGAACTCTCCAAAACAGGTGAACCATCCCTGTGAACTCCAGACTATCGGTGATCTCCCAACCTGGTGGTGGTTGATTGGTGTTTTCAGCCATCTACAAGGAAAGTACTTTGTTTGAGTCAAAGAGTACTATCAAGCTAGAATTCTTATAAATCTCTGGTGCAACAACAATAGCGGAAGGGATACAACCAATACATATCATAAGTCAACATAGCCTTAAGTACATAAACTCGGAACATGTGCCCATCGAATTACAAAAGCATCTCACACAGTGATCCCCCAAAATACCACAACATCGCGTGGTCGACAAAAGCAACCTACCCAACCGGTCCTGACTACAGAGACTAATCTAGTCTACCACGATCCTCCTAAGTCATGCCTCCGGTTGGCGCCTTGTAGTCTATGTAAGACTCCTCGTCCATATCCTCCTGCGGCTCCTCCTCCTCCGGTGCTGCCGGTGGTGCAAGGGCCGCCTCTAGCTGCTGCTATAGGCCCTGGTTCTCCTGAGCCAGGGTCTCTAAATCCTCTCCCATAAGCTCCATCTCTTGTTGTGCAGCCATCAACTGATGTTGTAGGTGCTCGTTGTGGTTGGTGCACTGCTACATAATCACGCCACGTCTGTTAACCTCCTACGCGAGGGTGTCGCGTTGTCCAGTCACCTCAGTAATGCGAATCTCACTCGCCTCAAGAGCAGCGGTCAGCCCAGCCGCTGAATCTCTCTCTGTTGTGCGTCGGCCTTTGCCTGCAGGTCATTCCTCTACACCCAGACCTGCTCGGCCTCAGCCAGTAGCATCATGCTATGGCTGCTAGCCTCCTCATCCAAGTTGAGGAGGTACTCGGAGTAGTAGGACACACGGTTGTGCCCCGCGTGGTACGTCAGGTAGTCATCACGGCCGATGCGCCTCATGCGCCTCTGCCAGACCGGGTTGGCCTAGTGCTAGATGGGGATCATCTCAAATGGAGTCCGAGAGAGCGCTACTATGTGGTGCCTATAGAAGTGGGTGAGAACCCTGTGGGCGACTCTCTTCAAGCCCTCACGAAGGCTCCCACAAGTCGCCGTGCTCTCCATACCCGCCATGTTGAGGTTGCGCGGGTGAGTGGGCACGCTGATGTGCACCTCTGCAAGAGTCATGCTGTGGCGGCGGATCTCGTGGCCCTTGTAGGAGGGCGGCTCATCGTAGCCCAGCAAGCGTAGAATATCCCATAAAAGTGTAGGAAAGCCACGGTGGTGGTGACCGGTGGTGTAGCACCACCCGTCATGCAAAAGCTCCTCAAAACCGTGGTCACCCATCTGGAACATAAACCCAATGGTGAGTACAGTGTTCCATGAGTAACAATGCATTTCAAACGAAGTGCTATGAAATATAGAAACAAGGTTTTAGTTCACATTTTCCAGCCTCAAGGGTCAATAATACGGTAATGGGTTTTAAAACAAATTCTGTCTTGACTGTACAACAGTCTGAAAAGTGGGTATTTCGAGCAGAAACCAAGGTCTTAAAAATTGGTGTCTAGAACCAAGTTATACTACACTTTTACAGCTTTCTAGATTGTATTTAAACTCTTGTAAATTCGAAGTACAACTCTAGTTATGAAAATTTTAAGTTTAGGGTCATGCTGAAAATAGTGAGTTGATAGATTGCACTTGTTCTCTTTTTATGAGGTTGTTATTGTTATGATCGAATTTTAATTTAAATTCTAGGTGATAGGGGATGTTGAGACCTTTTTGAAAAGTATCTGTATGCCTCATTTGGTTGAGTATATTAATAGTTATGAATGTTCGAAGTTGGCAGCTAAAAATAGGACAGATTCTTGTTAACCTTGTTCTTCAGAATTTATACTTATCATGTTTAGAAAATTTTTACTCAGAGGTTGGTGAGCAAGGAGAGAACCATATTTTACTTTAGTTATAATGGGGTGCGTGATGCAAAACCTTCATTTTATTAACCTATCGTTTCTCACAACACAACGCCTATCTATGTTGACACTTAGCAGCACAGATACTTGGTGACGACCCGCACTCAACACGTAAGTCACTCTAAATGTTATACTAACGGCGTTAGTGTACCTACAGAAGATCTATTGCAAAAAAATTACATCAAATTCAAAAGAAACTACAAAAATAAGCACAGTTCTACTAGTAACGATCCATGGGAAAGGATCGTCCCGTGATAAGTCACAAGCCAACAGTGTCTCGTATCCGCCTGTGAGCATAGGCACCGATATCACGTGTGTCAGTTAAGCACGCACGCACCTTCGTTTGCAGAAGTCATAGATGCAAATATTATAAACAAATATAACCCAGGTTTGCTTTGTCACCACCCTATTATCTATATGGGCAATACTAACGTATCCTCACCTGTAAATGTCGTAGTTTTTGAAAATATGATTTATTTGATGTATTATCATGGACCACGGCTCTGATACCAGCTGTGGTGCCCCCTCTCGAAGGATCAAGGTCCCGACGGTGCTGATAACGCAGACACTTGATAATATAACATCGGTTCAAATTTAAGTTGAATATTACATCTTTAAAGTCATTAGAGTGCAGCGGAATATTACAAGTTCATAATGTTTTGAAAACAGCGGAAGCAAATCATGATAAGAAGCTACGAGCTCGATGATACAACATAGTAATGGTTCATGCCCGGAGAACCATCACTCTAGCAACACACATCAATACCGAGGCGGTGAGTCGGACTCCCAGTGGGCGGTCCAACCCTCAGGGACTTGCATGTCCCAGGGCAGCACAGCTACTGGTAGGTCTAGATCTTCATTACCTGAAAAACAACGGTGGCACAAAGCCTGAGTAATAATTACTCAGTAAGTCTTACCCGTCGGACGCCTAGACATGCAATGGCTCTAATAGGTGGCTTGTTTAAAAGGACTCGCACTAAGCAACCTATTAGTTCTATTAAGTTTTAGTTCTCAACTTAATTGGGTAGAGCAGAATTGTAACTTTAGTTGCAACAATAAGGTAATAAAGCAATACATAAAGTAAAGGCAACATAAGAGCAATAATAGTAACATCAACCATAAGCATCACAATCGATTTCCAAGTACCATGTGCAACTACTTGATGACTCAGTGACCAAGTGGTACTCATTACTGCGAGGGACAACAATTGCAATTGATTTACACCAGCTGGGAAACCCGAAAACATGACACATACACACCAATTAAGGTCGTAAATGGCAACCTTTCGCAAGGATGAAAAACAACTTGGTCCGGGTCCAGTCTCAGCGAGTGGGCATGCCATTCTGCCAATAGTACTTCACGGTATAAACCGCCCACTCCAGAAGCACAAGGGTCAACGAGCACTGTACTAGGTACCGTCCTCATTGCCGCGCCAATGCTACTTTAGTTTACGAGTACTCATAGACTAGCATGCATTCGGTACTGTTTAATACTTGACCAAGGGGCCGACCACGGATGGGTCCTAGGTTCGACAAGGCAGGGATACCGCAGTCAACACCCATGTGTTGCTGCAAACATACACATGCATCATCCCTGCCCGGTCATAACATCAAAATAAACTTCTTTTATTAATTTCCGTTCCAGTGGTCAAGTTCATTTCTTAGTAATGATATCTACCGAGTCTAGCAATTACTAAGCATAGCGACACAGTACCGATACTACCAAAGTTCTAATGACAGTGGCATAGGTCATTTGGGTATCATGCAAAGTGGGTTCCAATCAACTCCTGTGACCTAATGCAACAATCATCACAGACACTAGTAATATTGAAAACTAGCAAACTTTATAAAAAAGATGAATGTAAATCGGGGCTTGCCTGGATTGATGTTAGTGCTAGCAACTACAATTTCTTGCTCTTGAGGATCAAGGTCCTTCTGAATATCCTCCTCTTGCTCCTGGTTGTCGTTGCCTATGTGATGGAATTTGGATTAACGGCATTATCGGAATACCGTTGTTTGCAATGACATGATGGACATCGTGTTTTAATGTCAATTAAAATTATTATAATGTTCTTGAAGCCATATGCTTCAGTGAAGTTGGTTTGTTAAGTATTATTTTAGGTATATATATCCTTTATGCATTAAACAAAATAAATGAGTGATATGAGCAATCAATTTAATTAATGAAATAAATTTAGGTTTCTGGACTTGTGTGAATTACTATGTACAGAGGCTTATGTGAGTGATTTTTGTGCCAAGTGGCAAGGACCAATTATTTATAGAATAATTACTAGAATTAATTTAAGCAAACACACTAAATAAATTCCAGAGCCTAAAATAACTCATATTTTACTAAAACAAAAATTGTGGTGGTAGATAATTATGTATTTACTAGGCATGCCAAAAAATCAGGATTTAATTTTACTCTTAGAATTTCTGGTGAATTATTTATTGTTTGGACAGTTTAATATATTGATAAAAATATATGTACAGAGGCAGTGATTTATCATTTTACTAAAATAGAGCTCTTCAAGATGAGTTTAACAAAATTTATTTGGGCTCCTTTGGATTTACATTTGATTTGCTATGATTTTCCAAAGTTTCTTGCAATTTCTGGCAATTTCTAGGCATTTTGGCTTTTAACTAATGACACGTTAGTGCCACATAGGGGCCACGTCGGAGCCACGAGGGTGCCAAGTCGGCTGTGCCAAGTCAGCGCGTCAGCAGCACCGGAGCTTGCCGAAAGGCTCGCCGCCGGCGGCTGGGGGTGGTGGAAGCTCATCGCGATGGCGGGAAAACGGACTACTAGCCGAGGCGCTTTGGTTGGAGGGGTTAGCGGGGAGGCTAGCTCACCGGACGGGTGCCAACGTCGAGAGGCAGCGGATGCTGAAGGTTTGGCGAGGTCACGAATCCACCAGAGAGCAGCAAAAAGAGCGCCGTCTTCACCCAAAGCTTCACTGTGACATGGGGAAGAGCGGCACGAGGTCGGAGTTCGTCGAGGAGGGCCGGAGAGTAGTGCTCGTTGGAGAGGCGGCATTGGATTGGGCAGAGCAGAGGCGGCGGCTGGGGAAAATCGCAATGCCGTTGACTCCAGCGATGGAAACAAAAGGAAAACGGGTCAGGGAAGAGTGTAGTTGGTTTGCGCGTGCGCGCGAAGAGAATGGGGCGGGGAGACTCACCACAGATCAGGAATTTCATGGTGCATACTCTCGGTTCTTCCTTCGATTCAAGCAGTGAGCACGAGGAAGAGGCCAAACCAGAGTGTGGGGAGGTGTAAGAGGGTGAGACGCAATCGTTTATGCTCTTGGCCTGGGGAAGGGAAGTGCGGGAGCGGCTACCACTCGAATTCCGGCCTGGTTCGGCAATGGCATAAAGGGGAAGGGAGAGGAGAAATGGAAGAGAGAGCAGAGGGAGAAAAGGATGGGAGGTGGTTGGGGACTGGCGGTTGCGTCTTCTAGTTGCACAGAGGGGAGAGGAGTAAGCGGGGTTCACGAGCGAAAGAAGCAGCGGGAATTGAAGTCGTCGGCCGGTGGCGTGTAGAGGAGAGGGGAGAAGAGAAAGCCGTTGGGCGAGCTCGCGGCTGAGGAGACAGAGTGGAGGAGCAGAGGTGCAGGCGTTGACACACTGTTGCGCGCGCACGGTTTCGAGGTGGAGCGGTGAAGGCAGGCCATGGCGTGTGCCGATGATGGAGTTGCCGATGATGGAGTCGGCAGGGCTCTGCGCCAGTGGGAGGAGGAAGGAGAAGATTTTTCACTGCACCCCCTGATCTTTTTAGATCTTTGCAACTAGGTACCTAGTCAATGGTATCTTCAAATAAAAGAGATAGGGGCCTCCAATTTAATTGGGATTTTGCACATAGGTCCTTGGAGATATTTGTGGTGCTCTGGTAGGACCCAATTGGCCAGAAAACTTATATTTATTTTATAATTAAATATCTAATGTAAAAGGTTTTCATGCTTTAATTAATTAATTGGGGCATTTCTAAATATGGTAAAATGCTCAATAAATTCATAAAATTCTATTTTAATATTACTATTTGATTATGAATTTATTTGGCACAAGTTGTATAATAAAATTTTATTTGGCTCACAATTTGGTTTGCAGGGTTTTTAATTACTTGGAAATTAATTCAGTAAGTGGGCTCTCATCATTTCATGCTAGGTAATTCATGATTTGTTCTCAGCATGTTTGTTAAATAGAAATGAGACACCTAGGGTGTCACAGTTAATACTACCAGGCTCCTCATGGGCTGCAACATAAGCATCCCACCAATCAGCAGCGGTTCCAACAAGCTGATGTGCGGCGAACAACACCTTCTCCCTGTTGTTGCATTGACCGACTTGTAGCTTCTTGTCAATGGTCTTTAGCCAGTCATCTACATCCATGGGCTCAATCGAGTGAGAGAAAGTTGGGGGCTTGGTCCGTTGGAAGTCTCTAAGCTTGTCTCTAGGTTGGGGAGCAGCTCCAGCGACGTTGTTGTTCTGTTGCTGTACTAGGGTTTGGTGCATGGTCTAGAGAAGCTGTGTCTACATAGCCATGCGTTGTTCCATAGAGAATTGTGGGGTGGCTGCTCCTATTCCTCATGGTTGTTGTTCATGTTGCGGTTTCAACCTCTTACCATCTGATGTAGGTCGGGATACGGTAAGCAAAAATGGGTGGAAGATATACGTAAAGTGCAAGGATATGATGAGGTAAAGCAGGAAAAGAGGTGTGAAATAAAAGAGATAGATAAAAAAATACCCCAAATTAACTAATCTATATTAATATAAAAGTGAAAGTATAGTATAAGGATGTGGTTGCAAGACAGGCCTTGCATCAGATCGGCACTCATTACAAAAGATTCAAATCACACTCATCACACTAATCAAACTAGCAAACCAATCAAAGGACATGCAAACACTAAAACTCTCTCGCAACACTATCACATTTTTTTGACTCGATATAACTATTCGATGCCTATGAATCCACTCGGGGATAAACTTCCTAATCCTTGTCCTGGTTGGGGATGACGTAAGATGGTGGGGCACGACTAGCCATTCTGCGAGGTGGTGAGGAAGGATTCACATCCTTTAGCTCTTCCTCTGAAGGTAGCTCCACACCATCAGGCAAACATTGCTTGAGCTGGCGAACTATCTTCATTGCCTCCTCGTATTTCTCTTGCCAAAATCCTAGTTCTTCCGTGGTTGAATCCAACTCCCTGGAAATCACCGTGCTAAAAGTGACTTGCTCCTGAAACTTCCCGTGTCCTTGTCCAGATACAAGCCCCATGTGAATGTAGGTGGATCCACTTGCGCGTCGAGGGAAATAAGCATACTCTGTATCTTCAAAATACTGGCGATAACGGGAGCGAATGACCAGGCAAGCTGACGAGCGGCATCAGGAATCCCAGCGGAGAAAGTCTTTCGTGGAGCAATGGCCTCATGAATCCTTTCCACCTCAAAAGTTCCTCTGAGCAGTCTTGGAGCAAAAATATGAACTTGAACCTTCCATACAGGCTCAGAACCTTCATACGTCACTTGGGTACCACAATACTCTAGTTGCTTCTCGTAACCTATTGGTTGTAATTACGCACCCACTTATATACCACGAGAGGATGATGTACAGTTGTAGCTCTTTTTCCCTCAGAGTATTAATCCACAAGGAACGAGCAGAACAATTACTATTAAAGGGTTACTAACAAATTGCAATGGGTTGGTTGGTGTGAATGATGACGGTGAGAGAGTGGAGGGTGAATGTTATTGAGGAGGTGACAGGATAATGAAGGATTCTCTCCTTAGGATTGGTTCACTAGCATGCAACCTTATTCTTATCAAATCGAGTGATGACTATAATATTCTATAGGACATGGTGGTTTTGTTCACCCTGGCTATCACTACAGAGGCTATTAGCTCCTCACTGGTTTCTTGCACTATGTAATAGGAAAAAGTGTATTGGCCAATACACATGGGATTCAATATTAACAAGCATGCATAGAAAATAAAGAGGGATGTAAAACATAGGTCCAAGTTGCATCAAGGACACTTGCCTGGTTCCCTTTGCTGGTGCTCAAACTCTTCAAGATGGAGATCCCGGAAGTTCTCTAACAGCGGTTCGTCTACTCAATGTCACACCAAAAGCAAAAGCATATAAACACACAAAGAAACAACACTCCACACAGTAATAAACAACAAAGAAAACAATACTATGAAAAAGTATGTGTTGCTACGATCGCGTGAGCGCAAGAATTGCCTCAATCAGAGTTACAAGTAAAAAGTTACGAAGGTTTAAAGTCTAGGGTTAAAGTTAATAAATCAACAAAATATTACAAAATAGTACGAATAAATAATATATGGTACTATGGTGGCGCAAGAATTTCTCATAACGGAGCTATGGTTGAAAAGTTTTGAAGTTTTGAAGTTTCAAGGGTTAAAATATAAAAATAGACCAGAATGTAATTTTAGAAAAATATAAGGGCTAAATTATAAAATGTAGACATAAAATATAATTTATGAAAATTTTAGAGACCAGAATGTAATTTATAAAAGTACAGGGACTAAGTTGTAAAAATATCAGGGTGAAAATATATTTTGTATAAAACTTAGGGACTAAAAAGTAAATTTGGAAGAGTTTAGGGGCTTAACTATAAAATTTACAGGGCCAAGATATAATTATTTATAAGTTCAGGGGCCTAGGTGTAAAATGCCTAGCCAAAATTATTACGCATAAAAATTTAGGGCCAAAATAAAATTACTGGAATGTATAGGGTTGTTTTTGTAAAGTTTTAGGACCAAAATATTATTTAGGAAAAGGCTAGGGGCTTTTCTGCAAAAATATGGTGCTAGAGAATAATTAAGAACAAGCTCAAGGGCCAAATTGCATAACTGGAAGTTACACAAAATAAATAAATAAATAATAAACCTATAAAAAATAATAAAAAAAATAATTCCCATGGACTAAGTCCACGGGCTCGTGAACCACAGTGGCGCACCGATCCACGTTCCACGGTGGACCGGCAGCCATTGGAGCCGGCCGGAGCTCCGTCGGGAAGAGCTCCGGCACGCGGAAGACAGTGGGGAGGGGTGCATGGGAGGCGGCGCCGGAAGGCGGGCCCACCGGGGTGGTTTGCGCGGCGGCGAGGAGGTCATGGTGGCATTCGACGGTGGCGACAGCGGGGGCTCACGGCGGCGGCGCGATCGGCAGCGGGCGGGATGGCAGAGCGGGCTCGCGGTGGTGGCAGCAGGAAGGCGGTGCAGGAGGTGGGTCCCACCCTTTTATAGGGTGTGGTGCCCTAGTCGGTTGAACGCGCATGCCGAGGTGGCGGCGGCTGGCGCCCTAGGGTTTTGGCGGGGGTCACGGCGGGGTGGGCTCTGGTGCGCTGGGCCGGGCACACGCGGGGTGGGCCGAGAGAGCGAGCCGGGGCGCGGGGTGGATGGGCCGTGTAGGCCGAAGGAGGGAGGGAGGGGAAGTGGGAGGTGGGCCTCGGGAAGGCTCTCGGCCCAGGGGGAGCTGGAAGAGAGGAGGAAGAGGCTGGGCCGGGGGAGGGAATTTTGGCCCAGGCTAGAAAAAGAGACGGGGAGAAGGGAGAGGGGGAAATTGGGCCAGGGAAAAATTGGCCCACGGCCATGTCCGGCTTTCTTACTCTTTGCTTTTTCCATTTTCCTCCTCATAAATTCCCAACTAAAGCAAGAGTGCCAATTCCTAATCGATTTCAAAATAGGTTTTTACACAATAAAATCCTAGGTGCAACTAATCAACAAGAATGCCACAAATCAAAGTTTTTAAATAACTTATATCTAAATGCTTTCTTTAGAAAATAATTTATTTGCTAGTAAAATTGTCGAGAGATATTCTCGATAGTAGATTCAGGTATGCGTATGAGTAAGTAAGATCGATGGACACAGGACGCGGAGTTTATACAGGTTCGGGCCTCCCAGGGGATAACAACCCTACGTCCTATTTGGTGTTATTGTATTGCTAAGCTTCACACTGGAACTAGGGTTCCAATATGAGTCTGCCCCTCGACGAAGGCCCCCTGCGCTCCTTATATATCCAAAGGGCAGGGGTTTACAATGTAACATCCGAGTCGGTTACAATAGATTCTATCTAACTAACATATCTGTAAACCTAACTTGCGGCTTACTCAAACAAATATCTACATAAATATCTCTAAGCCGAATATATCTAAAACTAAACCCCTGGCCCACTCGGCCATATGGCCGAGTGGTTAGGTATCCCGGGTACATATATCCCACAGTAGCCCCCAAGCACTTTCCATCTTGAATCGTCACCTTGAATTTTCTCGACATCTTATGAAATTTGGGAAGTGCTTTACACATTGGCTCTGACAAATCTTCTATTTAAACTCACATGATCCTTAAAAATGATATCCAAGGCTTTCGCTTTATCCAATTAAACCAAAACTCATTAATAATTGAATTTCCCTGATCGCCGAGTGATGCATCACCAAATTAATATTTATATCTATAAAAATGCATATAACCCAATTGATATGCTACGAATGTCAACTGCCGTAGCCCCCAAGATTGGTGATGTATCACTAGTATTCATACAAAAGACAGCCCCCAAGATTAGTGCTGAAAAATTACTATATCACAAATAATCAAAAGATACAATCTCCCAAGACTAAACTGCATTAGTCTGAGTGATTTGTCAATCATTATTCAATCCACACCACTCAATGTTAGCACTTGAAAAGAATATCTTAGACATAATAAATCCATGTACCGGTGTAATGTAACTATGCTGATCCAAGTAGCGGCCCAACAGGTCATCAGACACGTATAAAAGGTGCCCGCAAACAGTCGCAACCCTTCACCTTCGTATCGCCGCCTGAGTCTGCTCTTCTCAAAACCTAGATCCAAAGCTTCCACTTCACCGCCGCCACCATTCCGCCCCTACTCCAGAGATCACAGGCCTCCATTTCGTCGTCACCACCGTTGCACTGTTCCGCTTGCCACCATTTCACTGTTCCACCACCATTTCGCGTGCTCAAGCTCAATGATAGGGTTTCAAACCCTAATCTCCATCCCCCAAAAGCTTCCCGCATCGGTTTTGAAGGCCCCAAAGTGCACCCACCAAAGCACGAGGGCTCAATCTGAAAAAGGGACCTCTCCTAGAAAGGGTGAAAGCAAAGAATCTATTTTTGATATTCCTGCTGGCATTAAGGAGTTCCCAGCATCAACCATGGACTCAGAAAAAATCAACAGATTGGTGATAGATGGCGTGCTACAAGATTAACAGACGGGTGGGTGGATTGAAGCCATAGGTCAGAAATTTCCTCAGCCTCCCGTCGACCAACTTACAGTTTTTGCCTCCTTTTTCTATCGCAGATTTGGCCTTCCATGCTGCGACTTCTTTTGAGGTCTTCTATTTTTCTATGGCATTAATCTGGTCAATCTGAACCTAAATTCCATTCTACACATCGCTATTTTTATTCATTTTTGCGAAGTGTTTTTGGGTATCCCTCCTTATTTCGACACCTTCAAAGAACTGTTTGTGTTGAAATCAAACAGTAGTAATGTCATAGGGGGTGCTGGATTCCAATTGAGGAATAAATCCAAATACATCGATGTACCACTCCCATCAACCAACAAAGGGTGGCACGCAGATTGGTTTTATCATGGCAACCATGCCCCCCTTTGTCAGAAACGACAGCAGAAGCCCCCAAGCCATGCCCCGAGTGGTCCACGAAGGCACATCCAAGCAAGAAAGCTAGGTTGATGAGATTTTGAAACATGTGGATTATCTGAAGTCAAAAGGCTATATCAGCGTTCACGTTGCCGCCAGCTTCATATATCACCGTGTGCAGCCCATAAAGAAGCGCCACGTTCCTGGATGGAAATTCCAACTAGGGTCAGACCCTACTATGGAAGTACCAGAAGTATTGTTAGAAAGGGAACTGACTTTGCGACTGGAAAGCATATTTTCATCGCTTCAAGATTGGACTCTAGGGAGCGCAACATCTGGCCATCATTCAAAAACTGGAAGAAGTGCTGTAAGTTAGCCACTGATCCTCTGTAGAAAATCAATACTGCTTTCCTTATTTGTCAATAACAAATGATGCCTCGCATATGTCGCAGAACCTTGATGTATATGTATCCAACCCTCCACTACCACCAATGCCACAAAAGAAATCCCCCACTCAGCCATCATCCAAACGTCGTAAAGCTCACATTGAAGACTCCGATGAAGAAGAGTCGCTGGCTGACAGAATAGCTAGACTACAAGGGGAAGCAAAGAAGAAGTCTGTTGAGAAAACCACCACTCGACGGCCAGTGAATACGAACACTCAGGAGCAATCGCATCCAAAGGAGTCAGACAAGACAATCCCTGAGAAGGAAACACCCCACACAACAAGTGACCCAAGACCAACTAGCCCCCCGTCAAAGGTGTCAGGCTTAAAATTCAAGCGCCGAACAAGGTAAGTAAAACGATATATTTTAATGCACAGCTTTCGAATAAACAACTGTGTAATCATCATTTTCTGGATACGTCAACCGAGGGAGCATCATATGAAGATATCCCAGTAAAAAGTGCGGCTCCTGAAAAAGATCGACATGCACCATTTATGGGGACATCCAAAGATGATATCCCCGGTCACTCGGCTGAAAAACCAAGTGACTTAAAGGATGCACCAGAGTCTTCTCTGCCAGAAACTAGACAAGCCGAGTCATTCGATGTCCCAGATCTGGACATGCCAGAGATGGCGACAGAACAAGAAGAACCATCGTTTATATTTGAAACGATGTCGGAGCCAATATATGATTATCCCATTGGTCCGGAGGAATATGTGGCTCCCACACCAATTCACCGAGTAATAAAAGAAGGTGCCACAGAATAACCTATGCCGACCAGAATGGTGTACCATAGTGGCCCCTTCTCCATTGCCGGGTTCGATGAGTTGGCAGAGCAAGCCGAATTAAAGAAGTTTGAAGATCTTACTGAAAAGGCCTTTCATTCCTTCCAGGTGCCCGTGCCTTCTTGAAAACTGGCCCCAATAATAATAACATTGTGTGATGACGTCTATACAACTCATCCGTAGTGTAGATTCTAAAAACTCAGATGGCCAACAAGAGTAAACTCCTGCAACTTGCTGAAAGGCATTGTGCAAGAGCAGTCGATTTAGAAGATCAACTGGCCAAAGAATGAATAGAAGTTTGGCAATTATCAGTAGATTTGAAGGCCTGTTCATCTCAAGTTGATGAACTCCAATTCAAGCTACTAGGTAAAAACACAAACATAATCCATGGCATATTATTTTCTGATCTTAAATATTTTGAACTCTTCCACTCAAAAATGTCACGGGTGCTGGAACTAAAGCACAATCAAGAGTCTCAGTCGGCTGCTCAAATTGCAAATCTGCAAAGCCGTATCAAAGAGCTGCAGTCGGCGACACAATCCGTGGAAACATTGAAGTCCGAGAATAAAAGTCTAAAGAAATAACTCCAGGACTCGGCAGATATCGGGTAAAATTTTGAAAAGCTAAAGGATGATTTTAAAACAATGCAAGAATCTCAATCGCTATGGAGGAAAAGAGCCAAAGGTAATTATTGTTATACCTATGTGCTCAAAAATAAGTACATGTATGTAATCTAAAATATTTATGACTGACAGATGCCGAGGGAATAATAAAAAACCAAAGGGATAGGAACACAACACTAGAGGCTGAACTATCCAAGGCTGAAAGATTTTCAAGAAAGTTGTGGATGAACTAAACCAATTCCAAAAAGCGTACAAAGAAGTTGAAAAACTTAAAGAAGAATACAAGGAAAAGGTTATCACCCTCGAAGCTGAAAAGGCAGAAGCTGAGAAAAGACTAAAAGGTAAATAGTCATTTAATTATCGTCATACCAAAGTCATTGTCCCAGATAATTGTAAATATTGTACTCTTGTAGGATCAAAGAGGTTCTATGAGTTTTTGCAGAAAAAATTCATAGAAGATGACGAAAACCTCCAATGGTCTCTTGCAGCTCTCCAGAAAGATGCAGAGGTAGTCGCCCAATATATACTTCCAGAAGAAAAACCACCTAGGTGTCGAGATTTATTGACAAGGCTACAAGAGGCACCCGACCGAGTGAAAGAACACGCTCGATGTGTTGCAGAACTGGCTGGGGCACAGGTCTTAGCTATAGCAAAGTCTCACATCCCTGACATAAATTTGGATGTAGTGGCCGAGGGTTTCCACAAAGATTTCACTAACGAACAATGTGAAACCCTTGTAACTGAAGCGCAAAAAATAGCGCACATTCTAGCTTACCAAATAGAACTAGATCCGTTACAAAAAATGTAAGGTATTGCTAAAATTTAAAAGACCATGTTACATTTGTTTTTTGGTAATGTAACATCTGTGCAATAGACTACGAAAGTCTAGATTCATCACCAGGATTGTAACAAATGCTTGGGTCGCGCTGCTTCGTATATGTATTGTATGAACTCGTGTTAAACACTCACAACCAATACATAACTCTCGTCAGCCCTCTAAACAACGCTCCCCATAACCGATATGAACCATGGAGACTAAGAACTCACTCGATCAGACATATGCGAACTGGGAGAATTGTCTTGGTCCCCAACAGACGGCAAGAACCCTGGGGACTAAGTAACCCGCTTGGTCAACATGCACGAGTTGAGGTGGTACCAAGTGTCCAAATTTAAATCATGACTTAGACGACAACAACAATGATCCATAAAAATTCAAAAATTGCTAAACTAGTCGTCATGACCATAATTTATACAAAGTCAAATAAAGGTAATTACAAAAAACTATAAATACTAAGCATAGAAACAACGTAGCTGTGATATGTTCCATGAACTTTGAAGGTCTGACCCATCCTTGCGCATCAAATGGTACGTACCCGGCCGAGTGATTTCCTTTACAATAAAGGGTCCTTCCCATGGGGCCGAGAGTTTGTGCTTGCCTACCGTGGACTGAACCTACCTCATGACCAAGTCTCCGACTAAAAAGCCTCGAACTCTAACATTTTTGTCGTGATAACGTTGCAAGCTTTGTTGGTACTTTGCCGATCGCAGTAACGTGACATCACGCTTCTCCTCTAGTAGCAACAAGTCATCACATCTGTGGTCATTGGAAGTTTCTTCTTCATACGAAGCCACGCGAGGGGAGGTGGACGAAATCTCAGTTGGTAACATGGCTTCCGACCCGTAAACCAAGGAGAAAGGAGAATGCCCTGTGGTGCGGCTTACATTAGTTCGAAGCCCCCACAGTACTGCTGGCAGTTCCCGAACCCAACGTCGAGCATATTTTTCTAGCCGGTCAAATATACGTGGCTTAATTCCAGATAGCAAGAGGCCATTTGCACGTTCAACTTGGCCGTTGCTCTGCCGGTGGGCAGCCGAGGTGTAGCCAATCTTAAAACCCACTCGGTTCGCAAATTCTTTGAACTCCTCCGCTGTAAACTGAGTGTCGTTATCAGTGATGATTTTATGTGGTGCACCAAACCGAGTAACTATTTTAGTCATGAATTCGACGCCCTTCTTTGCTGAAATCTTTCCGACTGGCTTTGCCTCGATCCACTTAGAGAACTTGTCTACTGCCACGAATAGGTGAGTGAAACCCCCCTGAGCCTTCATGAAAGGCCCGACAATATCTAGACCCCATACTGAAAATGGCCATGTTATTGGGATATTTTGAAGCTTTGTGGCAGGCACGTGCATCTGGCGGGAAAAGAACTGGCAACCCTCACACTTTCAGACAATTTCTCTGGCATCGGCACCTGCAGTCGGCCAATAGAAACCTTGTCTCATTGCTTTGGATGCAATTGTGGATGGGCCTACGTGGTTCCCACAAATGCTAGCATGGATGTCCCCTAACACGACTCTTCCTTCGTCTTGAGACAAGCACTTCATCAGCATCCCATGTGGGCTTTTTTTTGTACAAACCATGGTCAACAATACAATACGACCGAGACTTGCGAATAATCCTCAGGGCTTCGTCTTATCAGTTGGTAGTGTACCACCATCCAGGTACTCGATGAGAGGAGTTCGCCAATCTACTGTAATGATAGCGACATGTGGTGTTGGTCCCGCCTTCGGTGCCGACTGCTCAATAGTTTGCTGGATTAGTGCAGATGGTTTATAGAGATCATCAAGGAATACTCCATTAGGTATTTTAGACCTACTAGACCCAAGTTTGGCTAGTTCATCCGCCACTTCGTTATACTTACGAAGGACGTGTTTATATTCAATACCATCAAACTTGTCTTCTAGCTTCCGAACTTCAGTGCAGTAGGCTGTCATGCTTTCGTGGGAACAACACCACTCCTTTGTTACTTGATTAATCACTAGCGCCGAGTCACCAGAGACGCTCAATCTCTAAACTCCGAGTGAAACAGCCATTCTAAGCCCATGTAGTAGTGCCTCGTACTCTGCAACATTGTTAGACGCGCGAAAGTGCATACGAAGAACTTATCGCAGCTTGGCCCCTTCAGGAGAAGTTAATACAACACCTGCCCCGGCACCTTCCAGTTGTAAGGAACCGTCAAACGTCATTTGCCAATAGCTTAATTCATGCGGGCTACACGGTAACTCGCATTCTGACCACTCGACAACAAACTCTGACAAAGCCTGACATTTGACCGAATCACGAGACTTGAAGGTGATATCATACGATCCCAACTCAACAGCCCATTTAGCAATTTTTCCAGTGGCCTCTCTATTGTGTAGCAATTCGCCTAGGCCAAACGACGTGTGGATCTCGATCGGGTGATCCTCAAAATAATGCTTCAACTTCCAAGATGTCATTAATAATGCATAAATTAGCTTCTGAAGCTGGAAATATCGTACCTTGGACTCGGATAAGACCTCACTGACGAAATAGACGGGCCGCTGCACCTTCTGAGCCTTGCCATCTTCGTCCCATTCCACCGCCAGCGCGGTGCTGACAACGTGTATGGTTGCGGAGATGTACACCTGCAAGGGTTCCTTTGGTTTTGGAGGGGTTAGCACCATAGAACCACTAATATAGGCCTTAAAATCATCCAAAGCTTTCTGAGCGTCATCATTCCAGGTGAATGATTCTTGCTTCTTGAGTAATCGGAAAAAGGGCAACCCTGGAACGCCTAATTGTCAGATAAATCGGCCGAGTGCTGCCATACAACCGGTGAGCTTTTGGATGTCCTTTTGTGAATGTGGAGGTCCCATCCGCAATATGGCAGTAATCTTTTCTGGATTAGCTTCAATCCCTCTATGTGATACTAGAAAAACCGAGCAATTTTCCTGATGGGACCCCGAAGATGCAGTTGTCCGGATTCAACTTCATATTATATTTCTGAAGATTCTCGAATGTTTCCTCTAGGTCGGATATTAAGTCGGCGGAAAGCCAAGTCTTGACTACCACATCATCCACATAGGCTTCGATGTTTCTTCCGATTTGGCTATCCAAACACCGTTGCATGGTCCGCTGATAGGTGGCACCGGCGTTCTTTAGGCCAAAGGGCATATTTGTATAACAAAACGCGCCGAACAGCGTGATAAACGAGGTTTTAAGCTGGTCGGATTCATTTAACGGAATCTGATGGTACCCTGAATAGGCATCTAAGAAACACAGTAATGTGCATCCAACCGTCAAATTGATCACCTGATCAATGCGTGCAAGGGTGAATGGATCTTTTGGGCAAGCTTGGTTTAGGCCGGTGTAATCCACGCACATCCCCAAAACCAGATTAGCCAACCAGTCGGGGTGAAAAACTTCTTTAATGAAACTGGCTGCCAGCAGTCGGTCAATTTCTTTCCTAATTGCATCCTTTCGATCTTGTGAGAATCATCTAAGTCGTTGCCTTATAGGCCTGGCATTCTCACGGACGTGAAGTTTGTGCTCAGCCTTTTCCCTTGGAACCCCTGGCATGTCAGAAGGTTTCCATGCAAATATATCTTTATTGTTTCGAAGAAAAAGGATGAGCGCGCTTTCCTATTTATCACATAACTTGACCACAATATTGGTGGTCTTTGTTACATCACTATCATCTAGGCTAATCTTCTTGGAATCCATGGCGTCCATTTGAACCGTGGTCTTTGGCGCCTTCTTGGGAGCAGGGTCGAGCATGCCCTCCTCAGCTGTTGCGATCGCCTCCTTCAACTCAGCTAATGCTGATGCCGCCTCTATCTTCTCGGTCAACTCACAGCTGTTGTTGTCACAGTCGTATGATGTCCTCACATTCGAGTGAAGTGAAATGACTCCGTTTGGTCCTGGCAACTTCATCGTCATATAAGGATAATGAGGTACTGCCATGAACTTAGTGATGGCTGGCCGCTCTATAATGGCGTGATAAGCAGAGTCGAGGTCGGCGACCTCGAATGTGATACGCTCCATCCTAAAGTTCTCCCGAGTGCTGAAGGTTACAGGTAGAGTGATTTGCCCAAGAGGGACTGTTTGCATGCCTAGTATCACGCCATGGAACGGCGATCGGCTTGGCTTGAGGTCGGTCAAGGGTATGCCGAGCTCCTTGAAGGTCTTGACGAAGAGGATGTCAAGACTACTGCCACTATCTACTAGTACCCTATTTAGCCGGACTCGGTTAAGAGTCGGCGTAAGTACTAAAGGGTATTTCCCGGGCCTAGGAATGTGGTTTGGGTGGTCCGAGCGATCAAAGGTAATCAGGACCTCTGACCATCGTAAATACTGAGATACTGCTGGTGAGACCGAGTGAACCTCTCTATAAAGAATCTTCTGCTGGTGCTTGGAATCTGCTATGGAGCGGACGCAAATATAATTAACCTCGCGCTCGGGGTCCTGGTAGTCTTCCTTATCCTCGTCTTGATTATCCTTGTCCGAGTCTTTCTTAGCGCCATTGGGGACCCAGGGGCGCTCCTTACAGACCTTCAGGGCGTGATGGGCAAAGTTCTTCAACTTGAAGCATTCCCTTGCTTTATGAGCACAATTGTGAAGTGGACAAGGATCGTCAAGCATCTTGTCGAAATCGTCCTGAGTGACTGGTTTCCTCCTGGATGAGCGCTCAGTGTTGGCTACCGTGTGGTCATGCTTGCGCTTCCGGTCACCATCCTTGCTGTAGTCGGTCAGACCTGACTAGTTCCTTGGGGTCGTCTCCTTGTACTGTCGGACTCAGAATAGTGCCGAATTGCTGGCGGCATATTTGTCAGCCATGGTGAACAGATCTCTAGCCGTCAGTCCGCTAGCCGCGTCCAACCTTCCAATCTTTTTGATCAAATCATCATCACGAAGCCCTGCTTGGAAAGCGGCGACGACTTGAGCATCTGAGATGTTGGGGATGGTGTTCTTCACTCGGCAAAAGCGTTGGATGTAATCTCGAAGCGGCTCCCGATCTCGCTGCTTGATGCGGCTTAGTTCCTAGTGATTTCCTGGCCTGTCGAAGGTTGCTTGAAAGTTCGCATAGTTACGAGCCTCAAGTGCATAGGCATGGCCATCATTCAACCCGTAAGGAAAACACTCACACTTCTTCTCATCCATGTCCACTTCTCCTAGGGCATACCTAGACAGCTGGGTGAAACGAGCAACATAATCGCTAAAGGACCGAGAAGGTGACAAGAGGCCGGGGGGGGGGGGGGGGGGGGTGAATGGGAGCCAATTAAAATTCTTTACAAGAACTTGGCCTATATTCCAATTACAACCCGAGCCAACCTCTAAACCGATCAACAAGACTACACACACCAACTTGTGATGTGCTACCCTTAGGAGTGATCAGCTACAGCTATGAAATACAACGGAAGCAAAGAAAAAAAGCAAACACTCAAGATAGTCGAAAACCTCACAAAACAGCACCTTACTGGACCACCACCGGCAGTGCCAATCAGAGCCATCGGCAGTGCCGGTGCATGGTTCTGCAACCCACCAGCAGTGCCGGTCCTGGTCGTCGACAGTGCCGATCGACCCCGACACAACAGGAAAAAGTTTCGGGATGAAGCAAAAACTTGGTCAAAACCTAATCAAATGAACTCCAAATAATGCAATTTTTGGACCAGTGAATCCTCAACACATCACGACTCTAATCCTAGAAGATCAACTCAATTGGCTCAAGGAATCATCACAAATTTCAGATCTTGTGCAAAGAACACCGAAAAGGGAAAACTTGAGAAATCCTTCAAATCGAAGGTGCTAGAGCTCTTGTTTTGCTCATAGACCTATGTAGGATTGATCTAGCTCATCATAGAACGAAGTTTCGCAAGAAATCCGCCCCAAAAACTCATCCGAAAAGGAGATCAAAAACTCCCACGAAAATAGCTCTGAAAATAGGGAAAAAGAGAAATTCAGGATTTAGCGAGAGAGGAAGATCTTGAGCACGAAAATAAATCTCATGTCACGGAAACATGCTTACAAGATCCATAGATATGAGACTAGGCAACTATTTGAATGAAGTCCTAACATAAGGCTAATGGGAAGAGAGGCACTTCTTCCACTAGCCTTACCTCTCATTGTATAGGCCTAGGGTCTATTGTCCACATGACCACTCTACCCTTGACCTACATAACACATCCACCTACCACCGGGGGCATAATCATCCATCTTTCGCTTCATCGCCCGAATGCCATCGAGCCCTTCAGGACTTTGCTTTGCCTCGAAGCAAGCTCCATGATGGTGCCATGTGCACCACCAACCACCGCCATCGGTTTTGAGGCCCAAACTGGGAAACCGTCTAGCAAGCTTCTGAAAGCGCGACTTCTCGATGTTGATGCGTGTCACCTTGTCCCGTGATCCTGACCACTGGCAAGTCTCTCCAAGTCCTTGTCCATCGGGCCCCCTTGTCACTTGCACCAGCATCCCGCTCGGCTTGACTTGATCAACATGCCGTCTTCATCACACCACGGTTTTGAGGCTCAACCACGAAACCGTCCGTGCTTCTCGCCTCTCCATGTGTACGGTGTGGATCACCCTTGACTCCACCCGACATCCTGATCGTCTGGCCCCAAGTCGATCCTCTCACCGTTGACCGCCAAGTCGACTCCTGTGACCTACATCATGAGACAAGCAAACACATTTCCCAGCTCCTACAACTTCACCAATACTTCCACCAACTTCAGTTAGTCAAGACCATGACATGCACAAACTCATGCAATCCCAAGATTCCTCTATTTCAACTCAAACACAAGGTCCGCTCAAGTCAATTACTCATCACATATATTGCAAACCATGGCACATATCCACATAGTTTCTCAATCTTCCCCTTGATGAGTATATTGACAACCTCAAATGCACAAGATTAGGGAATGAAATGCGAAACCGAATAAACTCATCCAAATGGCCAAACCCAAAGAAAAGGTGAAAACAAGCCATCTTGCAAAGTAGGGATCACAAAACCAAGAGTTGGCAAAGAAAGCGACTTGAGACGCAAAGAATGTGAAAAGTGCAAGAAAACGCTCAAGATCATGATATGCTCCCCCTCAACTTGTGGTAGGTTTCATGTAGTGCAAAATGGATCATTTAAGTTTCTTAGCATAATTTGTGCTATGAGCCAATATCTTCTCCCCCTCTGGCAATGAACTCATCAAAGAACAAGCAAACATGCAAAACATGAAAATGCAATCCTAAGGAGCTTCAACAATTATGCAAGCAAGCATTTAACTTTGCTACCCATAAACATAGAGCCATGAAGTGTAAAAGCAATAGCTCATAATCATACAAAGATAAAAAATAGATAGCAAGGTATAAACACCAAGAGCTATACAAGCTAAGCAGAAAGATTGACTAGCTTAGAGAGAATCAAATTTTGCTTATCATGAGAAATCTGCCACCACATGTGTAAGTACTCCCATATAAGGCAAAACAAGCATTAAGTGAATCATAAGAATCTAGCTAGTTTCAATCTCAACTAGGGCAACAACTATTCGCAGAAAATGAGCTTTACAAACCTCACATATGCAACAGAGACTCATTTGATCAAGTGTTTATTGTTTATCCTCACGTGTCATCTTATCCATACGGAGGGTCGCACGACTGGGTATGGCAAACACCCCGAGGCCTCAAGTCATAATGTTTGGATTTAGCATTTTAGAATTATTCTTGATCAAAAGCACTTAGCAGATTATCCATGGTTTATTCACAAGACAAAAGAGCATGCCCTTGCGGCAAAAGGAACACACGTTCCCACGATGTCCCATCATGAGCTAAACATTTGCAAAGCCTTCCATTTCGCAATCACAAGGTGCCAAGGCCAAGATATCCTCTAGACTAGCCTCAATGCAAGTTTCAACAAGGATAAAAGCAAGTGTACACATGGTGAGCAAGTTTTAGCAAGATTAGTTCATAAGGTTCACAAGAAGCTAAGTTTATCTTTAAGATTAGAAAGTTGCTCAAATGAGTCTATAACAGGCCATCTAGAAAATCTAAGCAAGAGAGATTACCATCACATCCACAAAACTTAGCTCAAGCTCAATCATAGCAAAGAGAAATGCAAGAAAGCATAAGAATCAAAGCTCATCTGCCAATGCATATATTACATATGAGATGCAATGCATAAAAGGTAAGATACATATATACAAGTGAACACCAACTCCCCCTCAAATGATGCCATAAGGATGACACACACCAAGTTCCCCCCGAAGAAAAGCATGTCTAGTAGCATCAAGGGGCTTGGTGTAGATATCAGCTAGTTGGTTTCTGGTGTCGATGTATTTGAGCTCAACATCCCCCTTCTCAAAATTGTCTCTCAGGAAGTGGAAGCGCACATTGATGTGTTTGACCTTACCATGTTGGATTGGGTTTTTGGCTAAGCATATGGCACTGGAGTTATCACACATGAGTGGAACACTCTTAAAGGTTAACCCATAGTCCCTCATGGTAGATACAACCTACAGGATTTGTGAGCAGCAGCTAGCGGCAGCTACATACTCAGCCTCTATGGTGGATTGGGATACACTTGACTGCTTACGAGAAGACCAACAGATCAAAGAAGTACGCAAGAAATGGTACCAGAAGTGCTCTTCCTATCAATTCTACACCCAACAAAGTCCGCATCTGAATACCCAATGAGATCAAGAGATGAAGATGTAGAGTACCAAAGACCAAACTCAAGGGTGTATTTGAGATAACTGAAGATGCGCTTGATAGTCTTGCGATGAGTCACCCTTGGGAAAGCTTGAAAGCGAGCACAAAGACACACCGCAAAGTGTATGTCGGGTCTTGTAGCGGTCAGGTACAAGAGGGAGCCAATCATGCTCATGTACTCCCTTTGGTCCACCGCTTCACAGTCTTCATCAGGGTCAAGTGCCGTTGTAGTGGACATTGGTGTAGACAACGGCTTTACATGACCATGTCGAACTTCTTCAGGAGATCCTTCATGTACTTGGCTTGATGTATGAAAGTGCCTTGCTTGCACTGCTTGATTTGAAGCCTAAGAAAGAAGGTGAGCTCGCCCATCATCAACATCTGAAATTCACTTTCCATGGCTTCCTGAAATCTGGACACAAGAGCATGAGAGGAACCACAAAAGATGATATCATCCATGTAAATCTGAACCATTAGAAAGTCATTGTCATGCCTGAGAGTGAACAAGGTTTTGTCAAAACACCCCATGACATACCTGCGCTCTAGAAAGAAAGTCTTAAGCCTAGCATACCATGCCCTAGGTGCTTGCTTTAGCCCGTACAAAGCCTTCTGAAGCTTGTACACACGGTTTGGGTGTTTGTAGTGCTCAAAGCCAGGTGGTTGTTTTACATAAACCTCTTGCTCTATGAAACCATTTAGGAAAGCACTCTTGACATCCATTTGATAGAGTCTAATGCCCTTAGAGGCAGAAAATGCAAGCAAGATCCTAATGGCTTCTATGCGTGCAACAGGAGCAAAGGTTTCCCCATAGTCTAAGCCCTCCATTTGACTGAAACCCTGAGCAACAAGCCTAGCCTTATTTCTAACAACCTCACCATCTTCCCCATGCTTGTTTTTAAACACCCATTTGGTTCCTATGACATTGACACCAACAGGAGGCTCTACTAGGGTCCATACTTTGTTTCTCTCAAAGTTCTGCAACTCTTCATGCATGGCATTAACCCAATGTTCGTTAGATAGTGCGTGTCCAACATCCCGGGGTTCAAAGGTTGTAACAAAGAGAGAATTGGTAAAGAAGGCGAGATGAGACCTTAACCTTGTTGTCCTCTCATAGAGATTACTGATCATTTGTTGAGGTGGATGTTGACGCTGAATATGGCTGGGGTCTCAGAGTGTACCTCCCCCACAACCAAAGCTAGAGCTCGCGCGATAGCCTTTGAAGTCAATGTAGAAGCTTCTGGACCCTCTGCTGGAGTAGTGGTAGCAGCAGGAACAAGCTCAGATGAGAGATGAAGTGAATCATCGTCATCATCATCCAAGCCCTGTAGGTCCTCTTCTACAAAGATGCTTTCCTTCAGCTCCTTATCACCTCCATACTCAATCACATTCCTTGCATAAGAGTTTGATTCATCAAAAGTTACATCACAGGATTCTATGATGGTGTTAGTTTCCAAATTCAACACTCTGTAGGAATGACCATGAAGAGAGTAACCAAGAAAGATGCCATTGGAAGACCTCGACTCAAACTTATCAAGATTGCCACGTTTGAGAATAAAGCACTTACAACCAAAGGCACACAAATGAGAAACCGAGGGCTTTCTCCCAAAATGCAGCTCATATGAAGTCACATTAAGAATTGAGCGCAAGAAAATCCAATTGGAAAAATAACAAGCAGTGCAAATGGCCTCTACCCAGAACCGCCTTAGAGTCCTATGCTCATCAAGCATCTTCCATGCCATCTCCACCAAGCTTCTGTTCTTTCTTTCGACCACACCATTCTGCTAGGAAACACGAGGTGCTGAAATCTGATGCTCAATACCGTGCTCAAGACATAAAGCATCAAAGGAGGAGTTCTTGAACTTGGTGCCATTATCACTGTGGATTGCTTGTATTGCACTAGGGAGTTCCTTGAACAACCTCAAAGCTAAGCTCCGAAAGTGATGAAACACTTCATCCTTGCTCTCAAGAAAGTAAACCCAAGAGTAACGAGAGTAGTCGTCAACAATCATAAGAACATACTACTTCCCACCCACCGAATGAACCCGAGAAGGACCAACAGTGTCCATATGAAGCAACTCTCCAGGGCGTTCAGTCATCACCAAATTGATTGGTGGATGAGAAGCGGCAATCATTTTCCCATGATGACAAAAAGCACAAACCAAATCCTTATCAAATTTGAGCTTAGGCAATCCTCGAATCAAGCCTAGGCCACTCAAGCGACATAACAAGTCTAAGCTCATGTGACCCAATCTTCTACGCCATTTCTAGAGCTTAGAATAAGATTGGGCAAACAAACACTTGTGAGAACCAGGAGAACTAGCAAAATCTGCCTGAAAAACTTTCCCAATGCTAGAAATCCCACAAACCAAAGAGCCACTCAAATCAAGAACACAAGAAGCATTTTTCTTAAAGCGCACTTCCAAACCAACATCAAGCAGCTGAGAAACAGAGAGGAGATTGTACTTGAGATGCTCAACCAAACCAACATCCTTGAGAGTGAATTTTTCATTTACCTTTACCACGCCTCTTGCCTTCACTCTCCCTCTCTTGTCATCTCCAAAGGTCACATACTCCCGCCGCTTCAAAGGAGTGAGGCTAGGGAACCACGTTGCATCTCCGGTCATGTGGCGTGAACACCCGGAGTTCATCAACCATATGCTCTCCAAGCCTCCACCTGCTGCCTATAAAGAATGAGAAGGAAAAGTCGATGGCTTAGTGCTGGGATTATTCACAAAGCAATTGGGAATCTAGCACTTAACCATACGATGAGATGAGAACCATGATGGGGAAAACATGGCATGTCAAAGTGTCTCGACTCGAACCTTGGATTGTGAGAATTAAAACCGTCTGTGTGAAAACTAAATCCAAGCAAGTGACGGTCACCACAGCGGGGAAAATGTCGGGCACCAAAGCGCTGCTGCGCAAAGCCTCTGTTTTGTGAATCAAAGCCATATGAGGAATAACCCTATCCATAATAGGCACGAGAAAAAGAGCGAGGCTAAAAACCATCAAAATCACCATGATGGACATTTCTAGTTAACTCAGCTTGCATCCTCTCAATCCTCTTATGGCTATAACAGTACTCATCCAAGTGACCCTTACGACCACATAACATGCAAATGTACACACTCTCATGTTTAGGCTTTGTTTGCACAGGAGGTTTGGGTTTTGACTTCTCTGTTTGCTTTGGGTTGAAAGAAGGTTTGGATTTGGTGGATAGTATGATGAGGACATCACTCCTAAGGATACATGCAACACTCCTCCAATTCTGGACTTGGAAGGTCCAATGACTAGACCTCGTGCACGATGACTAAATTTAGAGGTGAGCTCGTTCCTACGTTCTTTATTATATGTCACTTTTGAGAATGGTTTGCTACCTAATGATTATATTGTAATTAGAAACCATGGAGAGGACCAGGAGATGATGGGAGAAGCACTTGGAGACATGGAGGACCAGCAAGGACGGGGAAGCCAAGGTGGAGGCCCAACCAAAATCGACTTCGAGTCTATTTCAGGGTTCAGGACTAGTCTGCACTAAAACGGATGCCCAGGACACATACAGACTCGGATTTGGACGTTCTACATATGCACGGAAAGATAAGAAGAAGACCTTTCCAATGCCATCGGTATTATATCAAAATTCATCCAGAGTCGTAGGGAATCATCAAAACAAGAGAGGGTCCAGAATCTGTTTCGGTGCTACGTCGTCTGTTTTTTGGCCTTTGGGCTTTGTATCTAGTTGAGCCCAATTAGGGGCGCGTCTAGAGGGTCTTGTAGGACCCTAGGATCTTCATATACAGCCGCCGCCACACCATTAGGGTTCGGATTTTGCTTAGATTATTCTATTCATAACAGTTTCATCATCATCACGGTTTGTGAGACCCCAACTTCGTGACATTCATAATACATCTGCAATTGTGTTGCATTCTTCTTTGTTCTTGTTTGTGTCCTTGATTCGCAGCCAGGGATTAGCCTTCTCAGTGAGGTCAATCGTTTTAGGATGGTTGATAACCAGAGGAGACGTCGTGCTATGATTGCGGGATTTAGAACGTGTTGTTCTGAAGCCGGATCGATTTGTGTGTCGCCTCCGACCAAATCAACATATCCAGAACCTTTCGGAAGATTGGGAACCCTTCTCCACATCAAGTAGTAATTCGGGCTTCAGGTGCACCGTCAGGTTTGCACTACCCTTAGTTAATTTTGTTTTGCGTTCATCCTATCGTCCATAGAAAAGCCCAATAAAATTTTCCCACCGCCCATAACCACGTGTTTAGCCTCTGTATATTTCAATTTTAGAGTCTGTAGTGTTGAGTTTGTGCCCTAGTTCTTGTTTAGTCGCTGGTTTAGTTTGTGTTTTTGTCCTCAGTAGTGTTTCCCTTGTAACCCTAGCCGTCATCCCTTTCACCATCCTCTATTTTGTTGGCTTTTTGTGCTAGGGTTGATTGATCGACACACCTAGCCTAGTCCCACCCTAATCCCACTCTAAACACACTGTCAACACCTATGACCAATCCCCACAACTTCCACTTTCCGCTGCCTCCACGCCGCCAAAAAAAAAATCTTACCCGATTCCAAACCCGACCCCAAACCCGACTCGGGTTTCTGGCAAACCGACTCCGACCCCCCTTCGGTAAAACATGCATAACTTTTTTCTCATTTGTTTGTTTTGGCTGAAATTTTTACAGGAGATTCTTGACTCAAAGTTGAGCATACCACACTCGGCTATGCCCTGTGTGCCCTCGTCAAAAAATTCAAAAAAAATCGGGAAGATAAATAAAAAGTTGATTTAAGTTTAAACCCGATGTTTTCTGCAACTTCATGATTTTCTGTAGGCCACATCCTACCTCTGTTTGAGCTGAAATTTTTTGTGCATTCCATTATTGGTGAGCTGGAGAAAAATATCAAAAAATAAAAATAAAAAAATAATGAAATTTGGGATTTCTACTAGTGCTACATCTAGCCCCCTAAAATTTCTTGATTTGGCTGTTTTGCACTTAGCCCCCTGTTATCACCTGTGTGCCTTTGTCTCTTTGTTTCTACTTTGCTATCACTACTGTTCTAGGACATATTTAGACCAGCAACTAGGGACAAGTTACTTGGGCACTTATTCAGCTTTACTATCTATTTTGGATTTGTGTACCACTCACATATATATATTTGGCCTTTCTAGCTCTACATATTTCTTCTGGACAGCACATAGGTTCTTTTGTGACCCTTACAATTGTGGAACAGACCTCCTTGGTATCCTTTGCTTTGCTTTTTAGAACTTTGCAAGAGTTTTGTAAGAAGTTTCCTTTTTCTGTGTTGAGAGGCACCACTGCTTAGCTGTTTTGTAGGAATAACCTTCCCTGTTTGTTTCCTGTTTTGGTGTTTGTGATGGCAGGAAGTGACGACCGAGAGATGGCTTCACCCTCACAATTTGCTGAGTGCGTGAGCCAAGAGCAGCTCCAGAAGGCTTTATAGGCTGCTCAGAGTGATTTGGCAGAGACGATTACCAGAGCCGTTACTGATGCAGTCTGCAAGCTTCACATTGGAGAAAGCATCGACCGGTTGAAGAAGAGGGTTTCTAAGTTAACCGATCAGGTTGTCACATAGGAGACCACTCCCAAAACCAATGATACAAACACCAATAACAACAACAACGATGTTGAAGACGTCCATGATGAAGACACGGTGTATAAGGCTGATGGCACCGTGGATAGGTCAGCTACAAGGACCGCACGATTATGACGTTGTTTGCAACATAATAGTCAAGGTATGGGTGGTTTCCATAACTACAATCATCGTCCACACGGTAACTATGCTCCAGATGACCCGTATGCTAAAATTAAGTTTTCAATTCCTTCGTTTTTGGGTCAGAATGATGGTGATGTTTATCTTGATTCGGAGATGACTGTACAACAAAAATTTAATACTCATCTTGTTTCTGAACAACATAGAGTTAGACAAGCTACTAGTGAGTTTAAGGACTTTGCTATTGTTTGGTGGAGTGGTCTAGCTGCTGAAACTGATTTGCCTACTACTTGGGAAGAACTTAAGGTAGCAATGCGTGATCATTTTGTTCCTCCTTCTTTTTATAGAGAGATTCATAATAAACTGTAGCATTTAGAACAAGGAGATAAAACTGTTCAGGAGTACTTTAGTGAGCTTCAGAAGGGCTTGATTTGTTGTGCTGTAGTTGAAAAAGTAGAGGATCAGATTTGTCGCTTTTATTCTGGTTTAAGAAAAGAAATTCAGGACATCCTTGATTATAAAGAACATTATACCCTCACCCAGTGTTTCTAGTATGCTATGCTTGTAGAGAAAGAATCACAAGGACTTTTCCAGGTTTTTGAGGAGTACAGCAAGTTGAGGAACTCCTACCCCCCACGCTCGATGGGGACTTTGGGGCTGCCCAGGCCATCTTTCCGGCCGCCCCCACCAGCAGCTACCAAGGGAACCAGTGTTGTTTCTGTAGCCCCAAGATCAGCCCCTGCACCTTCTATGCGCTCAGGTAAAACTTCTGTACAGGTACCAGCTAGTAGTGCCTTCTCTGTTGATTCGACGGGGTGCACTATAGGGATTCAGTGCCACCGCTGCCATGGACTTGGTCATGTGTAGAAAGATTATCCAAGTAGGCAGGCATATGTGGCGGCAGATGATGGTAGTTACATGAGGACCTCCGATGTGGAGGATGAGGAGGAGGACGTCGCTGCCACTAGCAGTGACCTCGTCCTTGGAGGCAGAGACACCATGGGATACATGAACATTATTGTTCAACGTGTCCTTAGCACACAAGTTCATCAGCCCAAGACGATGCAGCGCCACAACTTGTTCCAGATTTTCTTCGTCATCAAGAACCGCCGAGCACGTGTCATCATTGATGGAGGGAGCTGCAATAACTTGGTGAGTTCTGATGTGGCCAACAAGCTTGCTTTGACCACACGTCCACATCCAGATCCGTACTACATTTAGTGGTTAAACGACTCTGGCAAAGCTAAGTTAATACAAACTTGCAGAGTTCCTTTTTCTATTGGTTCTTACGTGGATTCTGTTGATTGTGATGTCGTACCCATGCAAGCATGTTCACATTCATTGGGTAGACCTTGGGAATTTGATAATGATGTTGTATACCATGGTAGAAGTAATAAGTACACTTTTATGCATAAAAGAACTAAAATTACATTGTTACCAATGACCCCTATTAAAATTGTACAAGCTGATTTAGAAAGAGCTGCTAGATTGTAAAATAAAGGTCTTGAAATTCAACAACCTATTAATTCTAATTCTACACCTAGTAATGTTAATGATTCATCAAGTTCTAAGGGTGCTGGAATTAAATTACAAGGTCGTTCATGTCTTGCAACAAAATCTGAACTTGCTGAAATTTCTGATAATGATGACATTTGCTATGCTTTGATATGCAAAGAAGCTTTGTTTTTGCTTGATGATATTGCTTCTAGTGCTTTGCCTCCTGCTGTCACTAACCTTTTGCAGGAGTATGAGGACGTTTTTCTAGCTGAGACACCCCCGGGATTGCCATATTTGAGAGGGATTGAGCATCAAATTGATTTAATTTCGGGTGCTACTTTGCCAAACCGTGCTGCTTATAGGACCAACCCTGAGGAGACTAAGGAGATACAACGACAAGTTCAACACCTTTTGGATCGTGGGTATGTTCGTCAATCACTTAGTCCTTGTACTGTTCCTATACTTTTGGTTCCTAAGAAAGATGGTACTTGGCGTATGTGTGTAGACTGTAGAGCCATTAATAATATTACTAGTAGGTATCGTCATCCTATTCCTAGGCTAGACGACATGCTTGATGAATTATGTGGTGCTATAATTTTCACTAAAATTGATTTGCGTAGTGGCTACCATCAAATTAGAATGAAACTTGGAGATGAATGGAAAACAGCTTTCAAAACCAAATTTGGATTATATGAGTGGTTAGTAATGCCTTTTGGTTTAACTAATGCACCTACTACTTTCATGCGCTTGATGAATGAGGTTTTAGGAGCTTTCATTGGCAAATTTGTGGTAGTTTACTTTAATGATATCTTGATTTATAGCAAATCCACAGATGAACATATGAATCATTTGCGTGCTGTTTTTGATGCTTTACGAGATGCATGTTTATTTGGTAACCTTTAGAAGTGCACCTTTTGCACGGATCGAGTCTCTTTTCTTGGCTATGTTGTGACTCCACAGGGAATTGAGGTGGATGAGACGAAGATTGAAGTCATAAAGAGCTGGCCTGTACCAAAAACTATCACACAGGTAAGGAGTTTTCATGGTCTTGCAGGTTTCTACCGCCGCTTTGTCAAAGATTTCAGCACCATTGCTGCACCTTTGCATGAGTTGACAAAGAAGGGCGTTGATTTCCATTGGGGTAAGGTACATCATGAGTCTTTTTATGCTTTGAAGGATAAACTTACACCTGCACCATTGCTGCAATTACCTAATTTTGATAAGATTTTTGAGCTTGAATGTGATGCTAGTGGTATAGGCATTGGTTGTGTTTTGATGCAAGATAGTAAGCCTGTTGCATACTTTAGTGAGAAAATTACTGGGCCTGTTTTAAATTACTCCACGTATGATAAGGAATTATATACACTTGTACGTTGTTTAGAGACATGGCGTCATTATTTGTTGCCCAAAGAATTTGTTATTCATTTTGATCATGAATCACTTGAGTATATTCGTTCTCAATGTAATTTGAACCATAGACATGCTAAATGGATTGAGTTTATTGAGGTTTTCCTTACATTATTAAACATAAGAAAGGGAAGGATAATGTGATCGCTGATGCTTTATCTAGGCGCTATACTTTATTGTCTCAACTTGATTGTGGAATTTTTGGACTTGAGGCAATTAAAGAACAATATGCTGCTGATGTTGATTTTAAGGATGTATTGCTGCATTGTAAAGAAGGTCGTGCATGGAACAAATTCGTGTTGACTGGTGGATTCTTGTTTAGAGCTAATCGCCTATGCATTCCAGTTGATTTTGTTCGTCTTTTGTTGTTACAGGAGGCGCATGGAGGTGGATTGATGGGTCATTTTTGCTCCAAGAAGACGGAGGATATTTTGGCCATACACTTCTTTTGACCAAGGATGAGGAAAGATGTTGAGCGCTTTGTTGCTCGCTGCACTACATGTCAAAAAGCTAAGTCTCGCTTGAATCCACATGGTTTATACATGCCACTTCCTGTTCCTTCTATTCCTTGGGCGGATATTTCTATGGACTTCATTTTAGGACTACCTAGGACTAAGAGGGGGAGTGATAGTATTTTTATTGTTGTGGATAGATTTTCTAAGATGGCACACTTTATACCATGTCATAAGACTGATGATGCTAGTTATATTGCTGATCTCTTTTTCAAAGAAATTGTACGTTTGCATGGTATGCCTTCTACTATTGTTTCAGATCGTGATGCAAAATTCTTGAGTCACTTTTGGTGCACGCTTTGGAATAAGTTGGGTACAAAGTTGTTGTTTTCTACAACTTGTCACCCACAAACTGATGGACAAACTGAGGTGGTGAGACGCACTTTGGGTACTATGTTGAGAGCTATTTTGAAGAAAAATTTGAAGCAATGAAAGAATGTTTGCCTCATGTTGAGTTTGCATATAATCGGGCAACACATTCTAATACCAAGGTAAGTCCTTTCAAGGTAGTGTATGGTTTTGATCCCCGTACTCCAATTGATATACTTCCTCTACCTATTCATGAGAGAGTTCATGTTGATGCTAAGGAGCGTGCTGAATTTATTTTAAAAATGCATGAGACCACTAGACTTAGCATTGAAAAGATGAATGACAAGTATGAAATTGCTGGTAGTAAAGGTAGAAAAGAAGTAAAACTTGATGTAGGAGATTTAGTAAATGATAGATTTGCAGATTTGAGAAAGTCTAAATTAATGCCTAGAGCTGATGGTCCTTTCAAAATAATTGAGAAGATTAATGATAATGCATACAAACTTGAGTTGCCTCCCGAGTTCGGGGTTAGTCCTACTTTTAACATTTCAGATTTGAAATCATACTTGGGAGAAGAGAATGAGCTTGAGTCGAGGACGACTCCACTTCAAGAGGGGGAGGATGATGAGGACATCACTCCTAAGGATACATGTAACACTCCTCCAATTTTGGACTTGCAAGGTCCAATGACTAGAGCTCGTGCACAATGACTAAATTTAGAGGTGAGCTCGTTCCTACGTTCTTCATTATATGTCACTTTTGAGAATGGTTTGCTACCTAATGATTATATTATAATTAGGAACCATGGAGAGGACCAGGAGATGATGGGAGAAGGACTTGGAGACATGGAGGACCAGAAAGGACGTGGAAGCCAAGGTGGAGGCCCAACCAAAACTGACTTCGAGTCTGTTTCGGGGCTCAGGAGCAGTCTGCACTAAAATGGAGGCCCAGAACGCATACGGACTCGGATTTGGACGCTCTACATATGCACGGAAAGATAAGAAGAAGACCTTTCCAATGCCGCTGGTCTCATATCAAAATTAATCCGGAGTCATCAGGAATCGTCGAAACAAGAGAGGGTCCAGAATCTGTTTCGGTGCTGCATCGCCTGTTTTTGGCCTTTGGGCTTTGTATCTAGTTGAGCCCAATTAGGGGCACGTCCAGAGGGTCTTATACGACCCTAGGGTCTTCATATACAGCCGCTTTTGCACCATTATGGTTCGGGTTTTACTTAGATTATTCTGTTCATAACAGTTTTGCCGTCATCACAGTTTGTGAGACCCCAACTTCGTGACATTCATAATACATCTGCAATTGTGTTGCATTCTTCTTTGTTCTTGCTTGTGTTGTTGATTCGCAGGCAGGGATTAACCTTCTCAGCGAGGTCAATCAGTTTAGGATGGTTGATAACCAGAGGAGACATCGTGCTGTGATTGCGGGATTTAGAACATGCTGTTCTGAAGCCAGATCGATTTGTATGTCGCCTCTGACCAAATGAACGTATCCAGAACCTTTTGGAAGATCGGGAACCCTTCTTCACATCATAGTATGTGTCAGTGGTTTGGATGGATTGTTCCTCATCCTTGCAGCAAGAGCTAGGCACAAACTTACCCAAATTTTCACTCTCTTTGTCAACCCTCTCAAATCCCAAACCCAAGTTGTAGGTTGACCTATTCGCACTCTCTTTGACTCTTACCAGGTCATTCTCAATCTTCTCCTCACTCACTAGGGTTCTTTGGAGCTAGGACTTTGTTTTCTTGAACTAGGACTTTGTTTTCCTCCCTAGTGATTACCAGCTTGTCCTTAAGAGACACACACACTTCACATGGTGGTGGAAAGACCTTAGAGCGAGTCTCATTTAGTAGCTTGGACTCGAGCTCTTTGATTTTGAGGGTTTAAGCTTCCAACTCACTTGTGATCTTGGGGCACTTCTGACATGCACCCAAAAGAGTTGGTTTAGCCTTGAATTCATCAAACTCCTTGAGAGGCACTCTCAAGCTGACTGGCAACTTGAGCATGCATACTCTCCCTCTGACTCAAATCATTCATCACAACTTGACATGACTCACACTCTGCAACAGTGTCATCACAAGCAAACTTAGACCTAAGCAAAGAAATTTCAAAATCAGCACTCTCCAACTAAGACTTATGCTCTCTAATCTCATGAACAGCACTGCAAAGCTTATCATCTTGCAAGTGAAGAACATCACGCTAATGATCAAGTTCAGAAGAGAGCTCATCAAGAGTGGGAGGTACCTCGCATGTGTCGGAGTCGGATCCAGAGTCGGTGTCATGATCGTTCTTTGCCATGAAGCAAGCCTAGTGAATTCATCCTTCCTCTTGACTCATGCCTTTTCAACCTCCTCCTCCGAGCTTGTAAGGCCTCCGCTTGATGTGAGGTTGACATCGCTCAAGGCGGCAATACAGGCGCGTGCAATGGCCTTGGCGAACTTCTTGGAGTTCTTGCCCTTCTTATAGAAGCGACTCATCTTCTGCTAGAAGTCATCAGTGTTGTTGTCGCAGTACCCGGCCTTCTTCTTCTTCTTGGGACAATCAGCAATGAAGTGTCCTGGGTCACCGCACTCGAAGCAGGTTCTTGAACCACCTCATCTTCTCTCGTTCCGATTGTTGTAGAACTTCCTGAACTTCCTTGTGAGCAAGGACAGCTCCTCGTCAGGGATGCACTCCATCTGTTCATCGGAAGCTGCAACAAGAGAAGACAGAGCAAACTCCAAAGAAGACTTGTCAAGTGAGGGGTCAGTTCCATTAGAAGCACCACTATGATCACCCTTCTGAGAGCTAGAAAGCAAAGTCATGCTAGAAGCAGCATTAACATGATTAGGATGAGATTTTCTAGACAATTCATGAGATTTTAGCTTGCTATACAATTGCTCACAGTTCAAGGTATTGAAGTCAGCAGTTTCTTCTAGTGCAGCAACTTTAACCCCCTAAACATTTTAATCAAGTGAGTACAACAGTTGCTTAGCGCTATCATTATCACTGTACACAAGGTTTCCACAAGCCCGCAAGTTGCACACAATTGCCTCAAACCTATGAAAGGTGTCATCTAGTGACTCGCCAGGTTTTTGTGCAAAGGTTTGGTACTGTCTATTGTAAGAATCTTTATGCATAGACTTGACTTGATTGGTACCCTCATGGTATGTCCAAAGCTTAACCCAAATAGCATGAGCAGTGTCAAGGTGTGCAACGTGATCATGTTCACTCCTACCAAGTGCAGAGAGCAGAATGTTGACAGCTTTGAATTGTGTTCATACCCGTTCAACTCACCTATAGGAGCAGTGTTGAGATCAGCAGGTATATTGTATTCTTGCTCGATGATGTCCCAGATATCACGTCCTTGACTCAGAAGATAAGCCTTGGTCCGCGACTTCCAATAGGGGAAGTCCTCTCCATCGGACATCCAGAGCTTGACTGCACGCTTCTCCATGTAGTCTTTGGATCACAAAGCCGGTGAAGGTCAACTAGTGATCCAACCGGCTCTGATATCAATTAAAGGACCGAGAAGGCGACCAGAGGAGGGTGAATGGGAGCCAATTAAATTTCTTTACAAGAACTTGGCCTATATCCCAATTACAACCTAAGCCAACCTCTAAACCAATCACCAAGACTACACACACCAACTTGTGATGTGCTACCCTTAGGAATGATCAGCAACAACTATGAAATACAGCGAAAACAAAGAAAAACAGCAGAGACTCAAGATAGTCGAAAACCTCACAAAACTGCACCTTACTGGACCACCACCAGTAGTGCCGATCAGAGCCATCGGCAGTGCTGATTGGCCCCATCAGCAGTGCCGATGAGACTCATCGGAAGTGCCAGTGCGGGGTTCTGCAACCCACCGGCAGTGCCAGTCCTCGTCGTTGGCAGTGCCGATCGACCCCGATAGAACAGGAAAAAGTTTTGGGATAAAGCAAAAACTTGGTCAAAACCTTATCAAACGAACTCCAAATGATGCGATTTTTGGATTAGTGAATCCACAACACATTACGACCCTAATACTAGAAGATCAACTCAATTGGCTCAAGGAATCATCATGAATTTTAGATTTTGTGCCAAGAACACCAAAAAGGGAAAACTTGAGAAATCCTTCAAATCAAAGGTGCTAGAGCTCTTGATTTGGTCATAGACCTATGTAGGATTGATATAGCTCATCATAGCATGAAGTTCCCCCAGAAATCTGCCCTAAAAACTCATCCAAAAAGGAGATTGAAAATTCCCATGAAAATAGCTCTGAAAATAGGGAAAAAGAGAAATTTGGGATTTAGGGAGAGAGGAAGATCTTGAGCATGAAAATAAATCTCATGTCATAAAAACATGCTTACAAGATCCATAGATACAGGACTAGGAATCCACTTGAGTGAAGTCCTAACATAAGGCTAATGGGAAGAGAGGCACTGCTTCCACTAGCCTTATCTCTCCTTATATAGGCCTAGGGTCTATTGTCCACATGACCACTCTACCCTTGACCTACATAACATACCCACCTACCACCAGGGGCATAATTGTCCATCTTTCGCTTCATCGCCCGAATGCCATCGATCCCTTCACGACTTTGCTTCGCCCCGAAGCAAGCTCCATGATGGTGCCACGTGCACCACCATCCACTGCCACCGGTTTTGAGGCCCAAACTAGGAAATCGCCTCACGATGTCGATGCGTGTCACCTTGTCCCGCGATCTTGACCACTGGCAAGTCTCTCCCAGTCCCTGTCCATCGGCCCCCCTTGTCACTTGCACCGGCATCCCGCTCCCCTTGACTTGGTCACCACGCCATCTTCATCACACCAAGGTTTTGAGGCTCAACCGTGAAACCGTTCGTGCTTCTCGCATCTTCATGTGCATGGTGTGGGTCACCCTTAACTCCACCCGACATCCTAATCGTTTGGCCCCAAGTCCCCTACTTGTGACTGATCCTCTCGTCGTTGACCGCCAAGTTGACTCTAGTGACCTACACATCATGAGATAAGCAAACACATTTCCCAACTCCTGCAACTTCACCAATACTTCCACCAACTTCGGTTAGTCAAGACCATGACATGCACAAACTCATGCAATCCCAAGATTCCCGCATTTCAGCTCAAACATAAGGTCCGTTGAAGTCAATTACTCATCACATATATTGCAAACCATGACACATATCCACATGGTTTCTCACTCACTCATGGTCATGGATGCCTACTTCAGATCCTGGAACTTCTTCTTCTTTAGCCTTATTACCCCCTGAGGCACATGGTGAGATCTGAAGCTGTTCTGGAACTCATGCCAGTTAATACTACATGGCTCCTCATGGGCTGCAACATAAGCATCCAACCAATCAGCATCGGGTCCAACAAGCTGATGTATGGCAAACAACACCTTCTCCCTGTTGTTGCATTGAGCGACTTGCAACTTCTTGTCAATAGTCTTTAGCCAGTCATCTGCATCCATGGGCTCCACCGAGTGAGAGAAAGTTGGGGGCTTGGTCTGTTGGAAGTCTCCAAGCATGTCTCGAGGTTGGGGAGCAGCTCCAGCGACATTGTTGTAATGTTGCTGCACCAGGGTTTGGTGCATGGTCTGGAGAAGCTATGTCTGCATAGACATGAGTTGTTCCATAGAGAATTGTGGGGGTGGCTGCTCCTGTTCCTCATGGTTGTTGTTCATGTTGCGGTATCCACCTCTTACCATCTGATGTAGGTCGGGATACGGTAAGCAAAAAATGGGTGGAAGATATAGGTAAAGTGCAAGGATATGATGAGGTAAAGCAGGAAAAGAGGTGTGAAATAAAACAGATAGATAAAAAGATGCCCCAAATTAACTAATCTATATTAAAATAAAAGTAAAAGTATAGTATAAGGATGTGGTTGGAAGACAGGCCTTGCATCACATCGGCACTCATTACAAAAGATTCAAATCACACTCATCACACCAATCAAACTAGCAAACCAATCAAAGGACGTGCAAACACTAAAACTCTTTCGCTACACTATCACATTTGTTCGACTCGATATAACTACTCGATGCCTATGAAACCACTTAGGGATAAACTTCCTAATTCTCATCCTGGTTAGGAATGACGTAAGCTGGTGAGGCATGACTAGCCATTCTGCAAGGTGGTGAGGAAGGATTCGCATCCTTTAGCTCTTCCTCCAAAGGTAGGTCCACATCACCAGGCAAACATCGCATGAGCTGGCGAACTATCTTCATTGCCTCCTCATATTTCTCCTGCCAAAACCCTAGTTCTTCTATGGTTGAATCCAACTCCCTGGAAATCATCGTGCAAAAAGTGACTTGCTCCTGAAACTTCGCGTGTCCTTGTCTAGATACAAGCTCCATGTGAATGTAGGTGGATCCACTTGCGCACTAAGGGAAATAAGCATACTCTATAACTTCAAAATACTAGCAATAATGGGAGCGAATGACCATGCAAGCTTGACGAGCGGCATCACGAATCCCAGCGTAAAGTCTTCTATGGAGCAATGGCCTCATGAATCCTTTCCACCTCAAAAGTTCCTCTAAGCGGTCTTGGAGCAAAAATGTGAACTTGAACCTTCCATACAGGCTCAGAACCTTCATAGGTCACTTTGGTACCATAATACTCTAGTTGCTTCTCGTAACCTATTGGTTGTAATTACGCACCCACTTATATACTGTAAGAGGACGGTGTACAGTTGTAGCTCTTTTTCCCTCAGAGTATTCCAAGGTTATCGAATCCACAAGGAATGAGCAGAACAATTACTATTAAAGGGTTACTAACAAATTGCATTGGATTGGATGGTGTGAATGACGACGGTGAGAGAGTGGAGGGTGAATGTTATTGAAGAGGTAATAGGACAATGAAGGATTCTCTCCTTTGGATTGGTTCACTAGCATGCAACCTTATTCTTATCAACTCGAGTGATGACTCTAATATTCTACAAGACATGGTGGTTTTGTTCACCCCGACTGTCACTATAGAGGCTATTACCTCCCCACTAGTTTCTTGTGCTATGTAATGGGCAAAAGTGTATTTGCCGATACAATAATGAAAAGGATAGATAGATGTGCAATTAAGTTTATCACATAGACTAAATTCATCGAGAGATTATCAATAAGTATGAGAGTTACATGACCAGATCCCCGCACCAGAGAAGAGAATATGAGACTACCCACTCATCCTTCCACTAGACATAGCAGAGAGATGAGAAATAGCACTGGAATGCGCACGAGCCGATCGGCGCAAGTGTCGCACCAATCAGCGTGACCTCCCTTCTGGTGGGTCTCATCGATGTTGACCAACCTTCACCACCAATATCCTAGAGCCCTAGTTCTAATAACTGATTTTCGCGATTGCCGTCCTCCTTTGGCTCTTGATAATTATCTTCCTTTTATACCCGACAGGATTAGGTCAACTTCCACTGACTCTAACTTATACTGGGTTAGGCCTTCATCTTTCTTGGACCGGATCATGTTTTCATCATCTTTTCCTTCCGCGCCAATTGGCATAGGCCCGCGCCGATCGCCACGGTTCCGCATCTGGCCCATCTTTGTTCTTTAGTTCTTTATCCATAATTGCCCCGTTTTACACTTGTTTCTTATGATTACATCCAAAATAGAACAACTACAAATATATGCAAATATAGGGTTAATTGTTAGTCCAAACCACCAAATTAAGACACAAAACATCCCTTTTTGGTAAATAAAATAGGCATCTAGAAACCACCAACAGTTACCCCACACTCAAATCATTGCTAGTCCTCGAGCAATACAAAATCAAATATGTAACAAGAATCTTCACACCATCTCTCATGCAATCAATCTCAATCATCATTTTTACTCGTTATCCTACCACAAGGATTTTCTCTCATCTCCTTTTAACCAATCGGCATATCATACTTGAACTTAATCAAATCACCACAAAACCTTTTTATAAACAATTTTAGTTCTCCTTGACTCATCTTTAGCATGAAACATCAAGCATTTGGTCCTTTCTAGATCTCTCAAGTGTATTTCCTTCCCTCTCCTATCTAATCAAGGATTGTATGTGGATCTTGGAGGGCTATATAACTAAATTAAACCATAAGATTAACCATGTCAACAATGTGCTCAATCATGCCCACTAAGAAAGAATTTTCTTGGAAAAGAACTTTAATGAAGAAGAGGAATATAGAAGATCTAAAGAAAAGAAAGAAAAATGTTTCAATGAAAACGATGGCAAAGAATTAGAAATAATCAAAAAGCTGCTTTCTTCGATGACCTTACTGCCTCTCAGGGAATACATTTTCTCTTTATCTCTTTTTATTATAATTTTTTCTTTCTCTTCTTTTTTGCAACAGCGCCAATCGGTGCAACACTGCGCCGGTCGGCGTGGTCTATATATATATATTTTTCTTTTCTTTCACTCCTTTTCTATTCCCGATATAATCAGCACTTTCTATCTTGTACCAGCAGCGGAAATTTTCTGAATTTCCTTTTATTGAGAATATAGGTTGTATCAAGGAGGAGGGAGAAACAAAGATATATGGTTTCCATGATAGCAAGGAATTTAAATGGATAAAAATGGCTAGAAATACTGAGATAAACAAATAGATCATCCTTTCCTAACTTTGTCGAAATCATGAGCAAAAAGTTGACAAGTTACTTACAATCCAATTAGTTCAAATGTGTAGCTTGCTCTCGTTCTCTCGGCTATGTAGGCATATTTTGACCTTGCTTTTGCTTTAGCTTATGATGAGTCAAAAGAAATTTTCACAAATACTTATCTCAAAAGTTAAGTGGTAACCAACTAATTCAAGTAATCAACCAATAGATCATAAAAAAGACAAGATAAATAGTATGGGGCACTTTCAATTTGACAATCGACACTAACTCTATTAAAGACAATGCAATAATTCAAACTACATAAAAGACCTTGAAGCAACTCTCAACATGACTCATGACTCTCTTATGAAATACAAACACTCAGAAAAACAAACGAGAAACTAGACTCAAAAACACTTAAAAACTATGACAAATGGCAAAGTTGTTCCCCCACACTCAAAATTTGCAATGTCCTCATTGCAAGAGAAGAAACTCAACACACTAATCATGCAGACCATGCCTTTTCAAAACTCGGAAAATTCATCTTATATTTCTTATGAGAAAAGTGTAGTCCACTTCATTCATCTCGACTGTATCTAGGATTCCGCAATCCACATCCCTTTGATGCCTGTAAGCATGATCTCTGTCTAGATACAAGCACTCAATGTTTCTTCGACAGACAGGGCAGCAAGCAGGCGGTTGCAGGTTATGATTTTCAATGCTGTAAGGGGATGCACTGTTCAAACTCCTTTGAGCCGATCGGCGCAAAGGCTGAGCCGATTGGCGCAGTGGTGTTCTTCCACCATTGCGACTTCCTCCACCTCCCACTACATTACCATTAACTCTCGTTGATGTTCCTGCTGCCCTATCATTACTGCATTCTGCAAGTGTTCCCCAATTTTCAAACATAGGACTACCAAAGCTTCTTCGCATATCAAAATCATCACTAAAATCTCTGGACACACTAGGATCACCACTCTCCAAAGTTTCCAAATAGTATGACAGAAAGTCGCTATCCCATTCAGAATACTTTTGAATTGGCTTACCCGATAGTCTAGAAGATCTGCGAACCTCCGGTGTAGTCTTACACTTCTTTGCAGCAGGCTCTTCGTCTTCACTTGGCAAAGCTGTTGTTGGCATTTCTTAACATTGCATCAAGAATAACGCTATCCCTGGTACGACGCCAGAAATGATTTGATGTTTGTTATGCTTTAAGAGAAAAGTGAACCAATCCGCAAGCACACAGAACATCTATTGTAGCATTTCACTCGGGAGTATTCCAAGGTATTGTATTTATTTTCCGCAGGGAAGCTAGGCGTAAGAGTATCTTGGTTTAACAAAAATATAACTATAAGAATTGTACCAACTGACCAAAGACGGGGGTCAGGATGTTCAATAATAATAGTAGGGGTAGCGGTGATACGAGAGAAAATCCACACTAAGATAGATAAAGAGATCAGTTAAGCTAGCCGGGAGAACAGCGAGTCTAAGTACAGAATTCCTAAGATTATATCTTCCTATTATATCTAAGTCAAGCATCAAAATTCCTAGTTACTCGGGTTGAGTGCTTTCACCAAATCCATGGTACAGCCTCGAGTCTTTCACCAATAAGTTTACTTCAGGGCACGACAATGATCCACTGATAGGGTCGGTAACTAACCTCGTACACTAGTGGGCACGTTACCGCTAGACAACCTTGCTTGAGACTTCCCAAACGTGGTGGAATACTAAATGGACGGACAGGGCTGTCACCACCTGCCACCTACCACACAGTCCGTGGGGACGAATGCAAAACCAGCTAGCGTTAACTTAGGCACCGCGCCTACGTTCACTAGATATTCTTCCGTTGGCCTAGCGGAAGAATAGCCGGGGAATAACCAAGTCTAAGTTTTATTCAAGAACTAAACTTAATTAAATCCTAGCCAGGATTCCCGTAAACTATGCTTCAAAGATCTTTCCCGATAATTGTAACTTGAGGAAATTGACTAAGTAAAGATAATTACTTGACAAGATAAATAAGAAAATATATTTATATTGATAAGGGATAAATCTTACAAAAAGAGAAAAGATACAAGAGAGCTCATACCAAGACTCTGAGATGATTTTCGGAATCCCGAGCGATGCTCTCGACTAGACTCTAAATCCCGACTAACTAAGCTACTCTACTAGTAAGAAAAGTAGTGGGAAATGGACTCCAATGTGTTTCACTTGCTTCATGTTCTTTTTCTGCCGAATTCCCCCTCTATTTATAGGTGGCGGACGGCTCAGATCTTGTCTTGATGGCGGTTCCTTGATCTATTTCCCCGGAAATCTCCGTTTTGGGGTCGGTAAGCCTCATGGGCCTCATGGGCTGGTAACCCTGGGTGGCGAACCCAGGCCGGGCAGCAAACCCTACTGGGTGGCAAGCCCAGGCCGGGTGGCGGCCTGTGCCGGGCAGATGCCCCTTTCGGGTGCCGACCCCCTCTGGGTCATATTTTGACTTGTCCAAGTTATGTCACATGAATGCCTCCTTTATTTCTCCACTTTTACCCTCCTTAGTGCGGGAATGGAAAACGGCCTTGTTTTGGAGTGTTTTGCAGCGTTGGCAGGGTTGGGTGATTAACCTCATGACGACTCTGTTTTGACCCACCGGGTGGCTGATTTCAGCCTGATATGACCCTGTCGGCTGGGTTCTGATTTCAGTCATCACGACCCTACCGGGCCCTGTTTTTAGCCTCATATGATCCTGTCGGCCTGCTGTTTTAAGGCAGAATCGGCCGACGAGGCATTTCTTCATGTTTTTACATAATTTTGGCCCTTTTGACCCTGCAAACACATATTTACCAAAACTCGTGGAACTTTATTAGTTTAAACAAATATTCATAAAACTTTGGTCTTTACCTTGCATTTCCCGATCGGTTGGTGGCCGATGTTGGGTTTTAAGGGCCACCAACACCTCCCCAAGCTTAAACCTTTGCTCGTCCCGAGCAAATTAAAACTTGGAAGTGATGGATCAGGAGTTGCTTCAATATTAGAGCCCTGTAAGGATCAATTGCACAAACACATACTCCTACAACATAGGGGTAATGGTAAACCAGCACAAGTTGATCACTAAGTCTTTCTCCTTGTAAGTGGGGCTCTTAGGCATTTTATGACCTAGTCATGAGCGGTTGGAACTCAGAACAACTAGTTTAGACTTTGTCATTTTAACTTCCTACATGATCATGAGTCCGAAGTTTTTGTAATGCTGCATAAGATTGAAATTTTCCCTCTTGGTGCAATCTTTCACTATGACTCTCATCTCTCAAAAAGTGTATTTCCTCACCAAGTTCTCATCATACTCTATGAAATTTGGCTTTATATGTGAAGCTTGGTAGGATGGCACATCTAGTATGCATATTTTGTTAAGAGATGGTCCTAGCGAAAAGACTTTGCACTTTCTCATTCCAACCACTTAGAAATAATGTCCAGGGGAGAGGGAGAGAATGGACTCACGTGAAGGAGTGGACTAGCACAGTAGAGAAAATCTTTAACAAAGATTAGATTTTTGTGCTAGAGTGAAAGGATGGTCCTTTATTTTGCTCAAAGATTGAACCTTGAAACTTGACATTTGTACATCTATGAGAGCTTATAACCTTTTTTTTTTTCAGCTCTCATAGTATAGGGAAGGTAGTTCAATAATTCAAATATTTTTGCAAACTTTTTCTGAGCATTTATTTTGGGAGGACCAAAATCTTTCTTGTAGGATCATGGTTTTCGCAAAGGAGAGATTTTTGGCTGACATGCTTGGTGAAGTGGATGCTTGAATCCAATGTGGAAACTGCATAACTAAGCATGATTGTTTGAGAACTCAAAGATAATGCGAAGAAAAGGATTGGCTTTAAAAGTGCAAGTCCCTCATAAGAATCAAATCCTAACCAAACTCAATGCATACATGGATGGCATAAAAGTGGGTTCACAATTAATATCTGGCCTTGGTAGGAAATTTTCTTATCATAGGAAAGAATTACACCAAGTAGGGGATTTTTGTTGCAGCATGGTTTTGAAAGAAATTGTGACACCCCAGGTGTCTCACTCCTATTTAACAAGCATGAAGAGCACAAATCATGAATCGTATAGCATAAAATGATGAAGCCTCACTTCAATTATTTAAATTAATTCTAGGTAATTAAAAACCCTGCAAAACAAATTGTGAGCCAAATGAAATTTTATTATACAACATATGCCAACTAAATTCATAGTCAAATCAGTAATATTAAAATATAATTTTATGAATTTAATGAGCATTTTACCACATTTGGAAATACCACAAATAATTAATTAAAGGATAAAAACCTTTCAAAATGGAGAATTAATTACAAAATAACTATAAATTTTCTGACCAAATGGGCCCCACCAGAGCACCAATATTATCTCAGAGGACCTTTGTGAAAAATCCCAATTTATTTGAAGGCCCCTAGCTATTTGTTTTGAAAATATCTTTGACCAAGGACTTGTTTGCAAGAAATCAAATAGTCCAGGGGGTTCAGGGGAAAAAAATTTTCCTTCTTCCTCCATTGGCGCAGCAGGAGCAGAGCTCCACCGCCGGCGCACGCCATGGCCTGCCTTCACCCCTCCACCTCCGGACCCTACGTGCGCTACAGCCTCTCTGCCCCCCCCCCCCCCCCCCCCCCATCAGTCTCTGCCACTCTGCCTTGCCGGCTCCCTTCTTCCCCTCTTCTCCTCTCTGCACGCCATCGAGCAGCCCGGCGGCGACTTCAATTCCTCCCTTCCTTGCCACTCCCACTCCCCCACTCACTCTTTCCCCTCCGTGCAACTTGAAAACGAACCCACGAGTTCAAGCACACTCTCTCTCGCTCTCTGCCCTCTGTTCTCTCTTCTATTTCTCCTCTCCCTCCATATTCTGCCATTGTTGAGCAGAGTCGAAGCTCGAGCTCAGCTACCGACATCCCACTATTTCCCCCATGCGAGCAAAACACTCATCACACGCGCCTCACCCCCTTACACCTTTCCATGCCCTTGTTTGGCCGATTCCTCTCGTGCATTGGTTGAATCGAAAGGAAAACCAGTGAACCACTCTGGTGACCTCGTCCACTGCAAACCAAAATTCCCCACCCCTGGTAAGCCACGTACCCTCTTCCACCTCTCACGCACGCGCAACTCATCCCCGCGTCTCCCTAACCCTTCACTCCCTTGTTTTCATCATGAGATCGCTGACACCACTGTTTTCCCCGGCCGCTGCCTCTGCTCCGCTGGAAATCCCGAGCCGCCTCGCCAACGAGCACTACCCTCCACTCCTCCTTGAAGCACACCGACACGGTGCCGATCTTTGCCTCGCCCCCGTGAAGCCGTAGGAGAAGACCGCGTCCGATTTCTTGTCCCGAGCGTGAATCGCGACGCCGCCGAACCTTCGACCTCTGCCGCCTCTCGATGCCGGCACCCCTCCGGTGAGCTATCTCCCTCGCAACCTTCATCAATCCGTCCGCCTTGATGCGAACAGCAATTTCCCGCAACCGCGGTGAGTTTCCGCTACCCGCAGCCGCTGGCAGTGAGCCCTCCGGCCGCGTGCCACCCCGCTCCGACGGGTCCACTGGCACCTACTGGCAGCCGAGTTGGATCCGACTTGTAGCTGATGTGTTGCTGATGTGGCACATACGTGACTTCCCTAAAAACCAGAAATACCAGAAAATTACCAGAAATTGCCTAAAACTTTGGATACTCATAGTAAATCGAATTCAAACCCAATGTGGCCCAAACAAATTTTGTTGGAATCATCGTTCAGTGCTCTAATTTAGTAAAATGATAAATAGCTGCCTCTGTACATGTATTTTTATTGATATTTTTATTGATTCATTTAATTGTCCAAACACCAAATAATTTACTAGAAATTGTAGGTATAAAATGAAATCTTGATTTTTGGCATTCTTAGTAAACACATGATTATCTACCACCACAAAGTTTTGTTCGGTGAAATATGAATTATTTCATGCTCTGGAATTTATTTAGTATGATTGTTTAAATTAATTCTAGTAATTATTCTATAAATAATTTGCCCTTGCCACTTGGCATAGAAATCACTCATATAAGTCTCTGTTCACAGTAAATCACACATGTCCAGAAACATAAGTTTGCTTTATTAATTAATTTAGTTGCTCATATCACTCATTTACCTTGTTTAATTACATAAAGAATATATATACCTAAAATCTTAATTAACAACCAACTTCTCTGAAGCATATGGCTTCAAGAACATAATAATAATTTTAATTGACATTAAAACACTATGTGCTTGCATGCATCATATCATTGCATTCAACGGTATTTCGATAATGCCGTTAATTCAATTCTGTCATATAGGTAACGACAACCAGAAGCAAGAGGAAGACTTCTAGAAGGACATTGACCCACAAGAGCAAGAAGATGTAGTTGCTAGCACTAACATCGATCCAGGCTTGCCCCGGTTTGCATTCGCCTTTTTACAAAATTTTGCTAGTTTATTTTACTAGTGTCTATAATTGTTGTTGCATTAGGTCATATAAGTTGATTGAAACCCACCTTGCATGATATCCAAATGACCTATGCTACTGTCTTTAGAACTTGGTAGAATCGATACTGTTATGCTATGTTTAGTAACTACTAAGTCTCGTGAGAAAGTATGATTACTAAGGAATGAACTTGACCACTAGAACGGAAATTATTAAAAGAATTTTATTTTTATGTTATGACCGGGCAGGGATAATGCATGTGTAGGTTTGCAGCAACACATGGGTTTTGACTGTGGTAGCCCTGCCTTGTCGAACCTAGGACCCGTCCGTGGTTGGCCCCTTGATCAGGTATTGAACAGTACCGAATGCATGCTAGCTTATGGGCACTAGTAAACCGATATAGCATTAAAGGTCACTTGCATTGAGGATGGTTAAGGTGCGTTGGTCATTGACCCTCCTGCTGCTGGAGTGGCCAGTTCAGACCACGAAGTACTGTTGGCAGAACGGCATGCCCACTCGATGTCACCACTCCTGGGCTGAGTTATAGGTGCTTTTCTTGCAAAAGGTTGCCATATACGACCTTAATTGGTGCGTATGTGTCGTGCATCTCGGGTTTTTCTAGCTGGTGTAAATCAATTGCAATTGTTGTCCCTTGCAGTAATGAGTACCAATTGATAATTAAAAACTTGGTAGAACTAATAGGTTGATTAGTGCGAGTCCTTTTAAACAAACCACCTATTAGGGCCTCTGCATGATAGGTGTCCGACGGGTAAGTCTTGCTGAGTAATTAGTACTTAGGCTTTGTGCCATTGTGTTTTTCAGGTAATGAAGAAATAGAATTTCCTGTAGATGTGATGCCATGGGACATGCATGTCTCTAAGGGTTGGACCGCCCACTGGGAGTCCGACTCGCCGCCGCAGTGATGTTGCTTGTTTCTAGGGTGATGATCCTTCGGGCATGGATCACCACCAGGTTGTACCGTCGAGCGTAGTTCCTTTACGTATTTGCTTCCGCTGTTTCAAAACATTTATGAACTTGTATTAATTCCGCTAGACTCTGAATCATCATATTAATGTAATATTCAACTTAAATTTAGACTAATGTTGTATTATCAAGTGTCTATGCTATCAGCACCGTTGGGACCTCGATTCTCCGGGAAGGGGCGCCTCAGCTGGTACGAGAGCTGTGGTCCATGATAATACAACAAATAAATCAAATTTTCAAAAACCACGACGTTTGCGAGTAAGGATACGTTAGTATTGCCCATGTAGATAATAGGGTGGTGACAATGCTAACTTGGGTTATGACTGTATATATTACTTGCATCTATGGCTTGTTCAAACAAAGGTACATGCGTGCTTATCTGACACGCGTGATATTGGTGTCTGTGCTCGCAGGCGGATACGAGAGACTGTTGGCTTGTGACTTCTCACGGGGCGATCCTTTTCCATGGATCGTTACTAGTAGAATTATGCTTATTTTTGTAGTTTATTTTGCATTTGATGTATTGTTTCTACAATGGATCTTCTGTAGGTACACTAACGCCGTTAGTATAACACTTAGATTGACTTACATGTTGAGTAAGGGTGGTCACCAAATATTCGTGCCGCTAAGTAACGGCAAAATATGCGTTATGTTGAGAGGAACGCTAGGATTATAAAATGAAAATTTTGCATCATGCATCCCAATGTAACTAAACTAAAAATTGGTTCTCTCCTTGCTCACCAACCTCTGAATAACTTTTTTTTCTAAGCATGATAAGTATAAAGTTCTGAATTACAAGGTTAACAAGAATCTGTCCTGTTTTTAGCTGCCAACTTCAAAAATTTATAACTATTAATTTACTCAACCAAATAAGGCATACAAATACTTTTCAAAAAGGTCTCAACATCCCCTGTCACCTAGAATTTAAATTAAAATTCGATCATAACATTAACAACCTCAGAAACAGAGAACAAGTACAATCTGTCAACTTTATGTTTTCAGCATGACCCTGAACTGCAAAATTTCATACCTAAAGTTATACTTTGAATTTGGAAGAGTTTAAACCCAATATGGAAAGCCCTTGAAGTCTATTTTCATCTCCAATAGGTTTCATAATTTTGTTTTTTCCCTTTGTCCAGTAGAGCCAAACCACTCAGCCTCTGTCATCCTGAAACAGAATCTGCCAACCTGAACTTGCAAAATTCATAAGTTCAGATTTACTTGGAATTTTTGAGAATATAAATACAATCTGGAAAGCTATGAAAGTGAGGTATAATCTGGTTCCAACCCCCAATTTTTAAGACCTTGTTTTCTGTTCAAAATACCCACTTTTCTGACTGGTACAGTCAAGACAGAATCCATTTTAAAACCCATCGCCGTATTATTGCCCCTTGAGGCTGGAAAATGTGAATTAAAAACTTGGTTTCTGTGTTTCATAGCACTTTATATGAAATGTATCTTTACTGTAGGGAAAGTTTGATTCAATCAAATTGTTGTGATATAGTTTTGCTATCATTACCAGCACCATGACAGTTGTTAGTGATATGCATTCTGCCCATGGAATACTGTACTCACCATTGTGTTTTTGTTCTAGATGGGTGACCACAGTTTTGAGGAGCTTTCACATGATGGGTGGCGCTACACCACCGGTCTCCACCACCGTGGCTTTCCTACACTTTTGTGGGATTTGCTACACTTGCTGGGCTACCACGAGTCGCCCTCATACAAGGGCCGCGAGATCCGTCGCCACGGGGTGACACTTGCTGAGGTACACATCAGCGTGGCCACCCACCCACGCAACCTTGACATGGCGGGGATGGAGAGCACGACGATTTGTGGGATCCTCCATGAGGGCTTGGAGAGAGTCGCCCACAGGGCTCTCACTCACTTTTGCGGGCACCACACAGCAGCGCTCTCTGTGACCCCGTTTGAGATGATTCCCATCTGGCACCAGGCCAACCCAGTCTGGCAGAGGCGTGTGAGGCGCATCACCCGCGGCGACTACTCGGCGTATCACGCGAGGTACCACCGTGTGTCCCACTACTCCGGGTACCTCCTCAACTTGGATGAGGAGGCTAGCAGCCACAGCAGGATTCTACTGGCTGACGCTGAGCAGGACTGGGTGCAGAGGAATGATCTGCAGACACAGGTTGATGCACAACAGAGGGAGATTCAGTGGCTGACCGCTGCTCTTGAGGCGAGTGAGACATGCGTTACTGAGGTCACTAGACAGTGTGACACCCTCGCACAGGAGCTTGACAGACGTGGCGTGATTATGCAGCAGCGCGCCAACCACAATGAGCACCTGTGTGACAACCCTACTCCGAAAAGTAGAGTATGTCGCACAGGATCATCTCGGGAGATGGTTAACGAAGTAACCATACACAGCATTCACACAGGAACATTCATCATTTACAATATTACATCACTTAAGTGCATAACATTACAAGTCCATGGTGAAATATAATTTAGTTCAGATCTGAATACATATGTCCTTAGTACATATTACACCAATTTGCGGAAGCGGTGAAACGACAAAACACGACGTTTAGTCCTACGTGAACCATGCCGGCCTATGGCGATGGCTCACCCATCCAGATTAGGAGAACTGGGGACCCATTCGATGGTCCAGTTCTGAGGCTCCTCGCCTTCCCACACAACCTTATTACAATAATCACAATAGGTCGCTTGAGGAAGACCTGAAAAACAACATCAACGCGAAGCCTGAGTATCTAACATACTCCGCAAGACTTACCCGTCAACCGGTTTGTTAAAACCGACTCCTAGTATGCAGGGGGCTGACTGGTTTTCTTTGATAATTGCATAAAAGGCTCCTAGTAGTCTATGCTGCACTTTCAGTCTCTTTAAACAAGATTTTAATTTGCTTATTGTAGTACATAGCTACGGTGAGTTTAACTAGCTGCTAAGACATGAATATAGCTAAAGAGCAATACACCATAGCAATAGGTATTCATAGCATAAGTAAAATTTCAGAAACTTAACCACAACTTTATTACTTAACATATCATTGCCGCTACTCGAACAAGAGGTACTCATAACCGTGAGGAACGGCAATTCGAATTGATTTACACCCTGCAGGGAAAACCCAAATACACGACATACGCATCAGTTAAGAACACGTATGGCCACCGTTCACAAGGTTGCGATAAAGTCGATCCGGGGCCATCGATCCCGAGTACACGTCCTCCCCATGATACAGTACTTCATATCCGAGGCTTAACCCATGCACTCTCTAGTGGTCCTCAAACCCGTGCAACCACCGTGCTGTTCACATCACCTCTGGATCAATGAGTATGGCCGTCCAACAATACGGCGCCCAAGTTACTAGGTTTACCAATTCCCATATTAAAGGGATGCACTTGGTACAGTTCAATACTTGTTCGCGGAGTTGCAACGATAGGTGCTCCATTTTTATCGAGTTCATCAACCCATCGAACCATAGTTGAATCTCTAACCTACCGTTAACTCCACTGGTTTAAGCATAGCATTTGCTAACGGAAAGGCTTACTAACATACTAATCATGGGTCATTGCTGGAGTATGCAATTGTGTTTCATCCAAGTCCTACACTTAATGCACAATACAGTATTCCTAACTTGTGATAAAGAAAAAGGACTCGAGTGATAAAATGGGTTATGCACCGGAGCTTGCCTTGGGTGTGATCGTAGTTAGCGTCGTCACCAAAGTGCACTTCAGCTCTTTGCTAGTCCGGTGTGATCTCCTCGGTCTCGATCCCTATATGGAATGGAAATGCATTAAAGCCAAGGAATGCACGAGGTTTCATGGAGTTTTCTTAATTAAAGATGGAATGCATGGCATGGCAATTCATGGCACTTCCTCAGCAAATAGACATTAGTGCCTAATCATTTATTTATGAATGTGTGTACACCTAAGTATGACATGGTAGCTACTGAATTTTTGAAGGGACAAACTTCTAGCCACAAAAATGCAATTTCCTAATCATAACACTCTTAGTGTAAATCTATTTTAACATGAGCATGGCCTAGATGTTGATTAAATGACACCATGTGCTGATGATGATATGACAATGTAGTATTTAGGGTCAAATTTCAGAAAGTTCATTTTCTTGAGCCACTTAGCTAAAGTGACCATATGTAAACTAATACTATACCTAAAATGGCTCTTTAGTTGCATTACTAGTTCTAGTTCATATAATTAATCAAGAACCAAGGCATATTACTGCAAAATGAGAAATCCTACTGTAATGTGAAGATGAGTTATTTTCCATGGATTTCCAGAAATTAATTTATTCTTACTTTCCTTAACTACACACATAAAGTAATATTTATATGAAGAATTTCTTAGTTACTTAACAATTGATCAATTTCGACAGGGAATTTATACCTAGGTAGCTTCAAATTTTTCATGAGATTTTACACATGTGTACAAGTGCATAAAGAACAGGAATGCCAAATTTCATGAATAAATTCCCAGCCAATAAGTTATATAAATTCAATTACTGAAAATGAGGATTTTGCAATAATACTGAAAATATGCATAAAATTGGAAATGTGCTTTTGCAGAAAGTTTATATATGCCATGAACTGCTTACCGAGCAAATTTCATGAATTTACCATTTACCCATAATTACTTATGAATTTATTAAGCAATTTAGGGTTGTGACTTTGATGGATTAAATAAATTAATTTGCTGAATAACCTTGGACTTGATCCTGTTTTTCTGGTAGAGCAAGATTTTAGGAGTCAAACAAAATTAATTTCACATTTTTAGGACTTTTATTTCTCGAGTTATTGAATTTTCAAGTTTAATCAAAGTTCACCCTTATTTACAAATCTGTAATTGGGTTCAAATTCTTCAAACACGCGCGCGCGCGCGGCGGCCGGCGACGGTGAGCTCGGCCCAGTGGCCGATCGGAGGCACGGCTGGAGCTCGCGTGCGACTCGGAGAGTCTCCATGCCGAGGGGAGCTCGTGGAGGGGATCAGAGGGGGAAGTGGCTCACCAGAGAGCGTCGGCGACGGCGTGCGGCGGCAGAGGCGGCTCCGGCGAGGTCCACGCGACGGTGACGAGGGAGAAGGAGGCCGGGGTTTGGTCGACGAGCGTCGCGGTGGCTCGGGGATGGTCGGCGTCGATGATCTCGTCGAGGGGGAAGGCCGGAGGGGGGTTCTCGTCGGCGAGGTTGTCGGATCCCGACGGCTGTGGCTCGGGCTTCGCGAAATCCGGCGAGCATGCTACATGAGGGAGGAAGCGGGTCAGAGGGGAGGGAGGTGGTGACCTTGCGCGTTGATTTGCGAAGGAAGGAGGGAGTGGAAGGCCACCTAGTCGGAGCTGGACACAGCGGCGGTCATGGCGGGGAAGAACAGAGCACTGGCACGATTTTCGCCCGGGAGAGAGAGGAGAAGAAGGTGCCAGTGTTCGGGGGCTGATCTGGAGTGTGGGAGAACTGGTTGCGAGCTGAGAGAGAGTGAGAGGGATAAGTCTGGGTGCTGCTGCTGCTTTTGACCCGGCCGGCGGAGGAGAGAACCGAGGGAGGGGGAGAGAGGGAGAGGAGGTCGCGCTGTCGGCAGGGGAGTGGCTGCCGGTGGTGGGCGACTTCAATTTCCGGCCGGTGGCACAGGGCGGCGAGTTGGCAGCACAGTGACTGGAGTGGGGTGACAGGAGAGCGGTACTGGCGACCATACCCGGGTACAACCGGTGTCGGGTTAGAACTGGCCGGAGGAGAGGGAAGGGAGAAGGGGCGGTTGACCCAGCTTGACCCAGAACTAGGACTCGGGTTTGGTGAAGTTCGACACATTTCCGTGCTCCAAATTGGATACAAATTTTTGTGTGGGTTCAGTGAGACGTGTGCTCCAACTTTGCGTTTGGGTGCACCTGCTAGTTTTGGTTCGAAAAATTAGGAAAATTCTAAACCCGAAATACACTCTTTTGACTTTAGGGGAATTTTTAAGGGTATTAAATTGTTACCAAAAATTCTGGAAAAATTCTCACAATTATATTTCTTTATGGCCATTCAGAGTATGCAAAAATATTGGGGTACTTCCATGGGTTTTGGTAATGTTTGTGAATGACCCCTTTTTGAATATTATGGGCTTAATTAAGTAGTTTTTCCTCTTTTTATTCGTTGGCACCTGGATTGATTATACTTTTGCTTATCCCTAATTGATGTTAGGTTTTTTTAACCTTATTTTGTGACATGGGATGTCACAGCACACCCCCCTTAAGGAAATCTCGTCCCGAGATTTGCAAAAGACGAACAAGAGGGATGGGTGCGGATACGAGAGATAGCGTAAGTTCCACAATTTCCACACCATAGGCAACATACTCATGACGAAGCCATCGATACATGTGATGCAACATTCGATACATAGCAAGTCTTTGGTTACATCACTCGGAACACTGCACCCTACGATCTCGGAGAGCTTAGGTTACAACTTAGCATAACACTACCACACCATGTACACATGACTACGATGTCTCACGAGATTTTCACCCTACGTGCATAAGGCTACTTGGTTACCCGGCGTGGCTGTCCCCATCGGACTCCACGTTCATGGCTGCCGGTCCCGTGGGTGCTTCGAAGTCGGTGCTAGAATCACCGTTCTCACTCAGATCGGCGTCATCGGGGGGAATCACCGCGAGTGGGATGGGTGGTTCATTGTTAAGGATGGCGTTCAGCTGATCATTGGCAGCTTGGAGCTGCCCAATGAGCTGCTCTTGCTGTGCGATGACCTCGTGAGCGTCGTTGAGGTTTCCTTCCTTGACGTCACGATCATCTTGAGCCTCTTCGCGTTGGGTCTGCAGCTCGCTTCGCTCCTCCAAGAGAGCGGTGACCTGACCATGAAGAGAGTAAATCTCTCCTTGGGCAGCGGTGAGCTGGGCTTTGCGTTGGTGCAGCTGCTCCTTCAACACGCCGCTCGCATCATCCTCGATGATGAGCCGAGCATCATGAAGCTGCTCGAAAAGGTCAGCCCGCTCCAACTCGCTAGTGTGCAGCTTGTTCACAAGGGCTGCAACCCTGGCATCACGCTCCGTGAGCTGAGCATCACGGGCAACAAGCGTGGACCGCAGCGCCTCGCGCTCTCGTTCCAACTCGAGGACGCGAGCGGCAAGGTACTCCGGGTCCATCATGCGCTTGCCGTCATCCATCTGCCGGAACAAAGTTTTGCAAGGGTGAGTCAAAACTTAATATTCCACTAAGCACACATGCTCCGAATAGCATAAGGGATGATTGGTAAAAGAAAATACACGAGGTTCCCGATCCGCTCGATGACCGGTAACGACGAATCTCTACGGTCAACGGAGTGAATCATGGTAACGGGCAAAAATGCTTAGTTTCTGGACAACCTTAAAATTTTTGTGTTTTACAATTGTTGTAGAGAATTTCTTCATCTTTCCAACGCATACTCACACATATCCATCCAATAAAGTCTCGGGGAGTTATGATCATCCAAAGACAGGTGACAGAAATAAGGCAGTTTCTGATCTCCAGAAAAAGGCTACTGTTTTTGCCAATTTCGACCGAGTTCCAGATTTTTCTAAGACCAACTTTCTAAACCAAACTTGTAGAGCAAAACCTCATCTTTCCAACGAGTACTTACTCACCTCTATTGAATTAAAACTGAGAAAGTTATGCAAATTTTAGTGAAACTGACTTTTCTGGTGAGGTGGGACACTTACCGGTTAGGTTCAAATTTCCGGTTTAGGTGCAAAAAAGGATTCCATTTCGTCCAACACTTAGTCATTTCGCATGCTCACAGTATGAATGATATCTTTACAGGTTTTGGTAAGGTTTAATGCATATGGTGTGCATGGATGCCAATGCTCAATATGACGGTTCCCTACATCCTCACAAAAACAAAACTTGACCGATTATATAAGTCGATCCATCCGGTGGCACACACACCTCTCATACGTTTGTCTAACGATCTACACGTGGTTAGTGTACCTGCAAGAGATTCATCTCAGAAACAATACATCAAATTCAAAAGAAACAAGCCAAAATAACATGACAGTTTATGCCCAGGTATTTGCCCACCCGGAAGGCAGCCGACGTTTAAGCGCATTCGGTCCACGCATCAATCAAAACCCAGGTCTTTGCCCACCCGAAAGGCGTTCGGTATTTACAGCGCAACCGATCCGCGCACAAAACATACCTTCGTTGAAGAGTCCGTAGTTGTAAGTAATTTAAACAAACATAACCCGGGGTTAGCTTTGCCACCTACAAGACTCTTATATGGGCACTACTAGTTCGTACCTCACCGTAACGCGTAAAAATCGGTTTGTTTACGTTTTAAAATGCTCATTTATGTGTAGCTTATCCCAACACGGCTCTGATACCAGCTGTGACAACCCTACTCTGAAAAGTAGAGTATGTCGTACAGGATCGTCTCGGGAGATGGTTAACAAAGTAACCATACAGAGCATTCACACAGGAACATTCATCATTTACAATATTACATCACCTAAGTGCATAACATTACAAGTCCAGGGTGAAATATAATTTAGTTCAGATCTGAATACATATGTCCTTAGTACATATTACACCAATTTGCGGAAGTGGTGAAACGACAAAACACGACGTTTAGTCCTACGTGAACTATGCCGGCCCTATGGCGATGGCTCACCCATCCAGATTAGGAGAACTGGGGACCCATTCGATGGTCCAGTTCTGAGGCTCCTCGCCTTCCCACACAACCTTATTACAACAATCACAATAGGTCGCTTGAGGAAGACCTGAAAAACAACATCAACGCGAAGCCTGAGTATCTAACATACTCCGCAAGACTTACCCGTCAACCGGTTTGCTAAACCGACTCCTAGTATGCAGGGGGCTGACCGGTTTTCTTTGATAATTGCATAAAAGGCTCCTAGTAGTCTATGCTGCACTTTCAGTCTCTTTAAACAAGATTTTAATTTGCTTATTGTAGTACACAGCTACGGTGAGTTTAACTAGCTGCTGAGACATGAATATAGCTAAAGAGCAATACACCATAGCAATAGGTATTCATAGCATAAGTAAAATTTCAGAAACTTAACCACAACTTTATTACTTAACATATCATTGCCGCTGCTCGAACAAGAGGTACTCATAACCGTGAGGAACGGCAATTCGAATTGATTTACACCCTGCAGGGAAAACCCAAATACACGACATACGCATCAGTTAAGAACACGTATGGCCACCGTTCACAAGGTTGCGATAAAGTCGATCTGGAGCCATCGATCCCGAGTACACGTCCTCCCCATGATACAGTACTTCATATCCGAGGCTTAAACCATGCACTCTCCAGTGGTCCTCAAACCCGTGCAACCACCGTGCTGTTCACATCACCTCTGGATCGATGAGTATGGCCGTCCAACAATACGGCGCCCAAGTTACTAGGTTTACCAATTCCCATATTAAAGGGATGCACTTGGTACAGTTCAATACTTGTTCGCGGAGTTGCAACGATAGGTGCTAAATTTTTATCGAGTTCATCAACCCATCGAACCAGAGTTGAATCTCTAACCTACCGTTGACTCCACTGGTTTAAGCATAGCATTTGCTAACGGAAAGGCTTACTAACATACTAATCATGGGTCATTGCTGGAGTATGCAAGTGTATTTCATCCAAGTCCTACACTTAATGCACAATATAGTATTCCTAACTTGTGATAAAGAAAAAGGACTCGAGTGATAAAATGGGTTATGCACCGGGGCTTGCCTTGGGTGTGATCGTAGTTAGCGTCGTCACCAAAGTGCACTTCAGCTCTTTGCTAGTCCGGTGTGATCTCCTCGGTCTCGATCCCTATATGGAATGGAAATGCATTAATGCCAAGGAATGCACGAGGTTTCATGGAGTTTTCTTAATTAAAGATGGAATGCATGGCATGGCAATTCATGGCACTTCCTCAGCAAATAGACATTAGTGCCTAATCATTTATTTATGAATGTGTGTACACCTAAGTATGACATGGTAGCTACTGAATTTTTGAAGGGACAAACTTCTAGCCACAAAAATGCAATTTCCTAATCATAACACTCTTAGTGTAAATCTATTTTAACATGAGCATGGCCTAGATGTTGATTAAATGACACCATGTGCTGATGATGATATGACAATGTAGTATTTAGGGTCAAATTTCAGAAAGTTCATTTTCTTGAGCCACTTAGCTAAAGTGACCATATGTAAACTAATACTATACCTAAAATGGCTCTTTAGTTGCATTACTAGTTCTAGTTCATATAATTAATCAAGAACCAAGGCATATTACTGCAAAATGAGAAATCCTACTGTAATGTGAAGATGAGTTATTTTCCATGGATTTCCAGAAATTAATTTATTCTTACTTTCCTTAACTACACACATAAAGTAATATTTATATGAAGAATTTCTTAGTTACTTAACAATTGATCAATTTCGACAGGGAATTTATACCTAGGTAGCTTCAAATTTTTCATAAGATTTAACACATGTGTACAAGTGCATAAAGAACAGGAATGCCAAATTTCATGAATAAATTCCGAGCTAATAATTTATATAAATTCAATTACTGAAAATGAGGATTTTGCAATAATACTGAAAATATGCATAAAATTGGAAATGTGCTTTTGCAGAAACTTTATATATGCGATGAACTGCTTACCGAGCAAATTTCATGAATTTACCATTTACCCATAGTTACTTATGAATTTATTAAGCAATTTAGGGTTGTGACTTTGATGGATTAAATAAATTAATTTACTGAATAACCTTGGACTTGATCCTGTTTTTCTGGTAGAGCAAGATTTTAGGAGTTGAACAAAATTAATTTCACATTTTTAGGACTTTTATTTCTCGAGTTATTGAATTTTCAAGTTTAATCAAAGTTCACCTTATTTACAAATCTGCAATTGGGTTCAAATTCTTCAAACACGCGCGCGCGCGGCGGCTGTTGATGGCGAGCTCGGCCCAGTGGCCGATCGGCGGCACGGCCGGGGCTCGCGTGCGACTCGGAGAGTCTCCATGCCGAGGGGAGCTCGTGGAGGCGATCAGAGGGTGAAGTGGCTCACCGGAGAGCACCGGCGATGGCGCGCGGCGGCATAGGCGGCTCCGGCGAGGTCCACGCGACGGTGCCGAGGGAGAAGGAGGCCGGGGTTCGGTCGATGAGCGTCACGGTGGCTCGGGGATGGTCGCCGTCGATGATCTCATCGAGGGGGAAGGCCGGAGGGGGGTTCTCGTCGGCGAGGGTGTCAGATCCTGGCGGCGGTGGCTCGGGCTTCGCAAAATCCAGCGAGCACGCTGCACGAGGGAGGAAGCGGGTCAGAGGGGAGGGAGGTGGTGACCTTGCGCGTCAATTTGCGAAGGAAGGAGGGAGTGGAAGGCCACCTAGTCGGAGCTGGACACGGCAGCGGTCACGGCGGGGAAGAACAGAGCACTGGCACGATATTCACCGGGGAGAGGGAGGAGAAGAGGGTGCCGGCGCTCGGGGGCTGATCTGGAGTGTGGGAGAACTGGTTGGGAGCTGAGAGAGAGTGAGAGGGATAAGTCTGGGTGCTGCTGCTGCTTTTGACCCGGCCGGCGGAGGAGAGAACCGAGGGAGGGGGAGAGAGGGAGAGGAGGTCGCGCTGTCGGCAGGGGAGTGGCTGCCGGCGGTGGGCGACTTCAATTTCCGGCCGGTGGCACAGGGCGGCGAGTTGGCAGCGCAGTGACCGGAGTGGGGCGACAGGAGAGCGGTACTGGCGACCGTACCCGGGTACAACCGGTGTCGGGTTAGAACTGGCCGGAGGAGAGGGAAGGGAGAACGGGCGGTTGACCCGGCTTGACCCAGAACTTGGACTCGGCTTTGGTGAAGTTCGACACGTTCCCATGCTCCAAATTGGACACAAATTTTTGTGTCGGTTCAGTGAAACGTGTTCTCCAACTTTTCTTTTGGGTGCACCTGCTAGTTTTGCTGCAAAAAATTAGGAAAATTCTAAACCCGAAATACACTCTTTTGACCATAGGGGAATTTTTAAGGGTATTAAATGGTTACCAAAAATTCTGGAAAAATTCTCAAAATTATATTTATTTATGGCCATTCAGAATATGCAAAAATATTGGGGTACTTCCATGGGTTTTGGTAATGTTTGTGAATGATTATACTTTGGGACCTGGATTGATTATACTTTTGCTTATCCCTAATTGATGTTAGGTTTTTTTAACCTCATTTTGTGACATGGGATGTCATAACCTCCAGCATCAGTTGACGGCTGTGCAGCACGAGATAGAGCTCATGGGAGAGGATCAAGAGACCTTGGCTCACGAGAACCAGGGCCTACAGCAACAGCTGGAGGCGGTCCTGGCGCCATCGGCAGCACCAGAGGAGGAGGATCCTGTGGCGCCCCTCCCCGTATGATCGAGGTCCCAACGATGCTGATAACGTAGACACTTGATAATACAACATTGGTTCAAATTTAAATTGAATATTACATCAAATAGTTATCAGAGTGTAGCGGAAATAGTACAAGTTCTTGAATTGTTTTGAAACAGCGGAAGCAAATACGATAAATCTACGAGCTCGATGATACAGCATAGTAACGGTTAATGCCAGAGGAAGCATCACCCTAGCATCACACATCATCACTGCGGCGGGAAGTCGGACTCCCAGTGGGCAGTCCAACCCTCAGGGACTTGCATGTCCCAGGGCAACACATCTACAGGCAATTCTACTTCTTCATTACCTGAAAACAACAGTGGCACAAAGCCTGAGTACTAATTACTCAACAAGTCTTACCCGTCGGACTCCTAGACATGCAACAGCTCTAATAGGTGGCTTGTTTGAAAACACTCGCACTAAGTAACCTATTAGTTCTATCAAGTTTTATTCTTCAATTTAATTGAGTATAGCAGAAATGTAACTTTAGTTGCAACAATAAGATAATAAAGCAATATATAAAGTAAGTGCAACATGAGAGCAATATTAGTAACAGCAACCAATAAGCATCAAAGTTAACTTCCAATCCAGGTTCAACTACATGACGACGCAATGACCAAGTGGTACTCATTACTGCGAGGGACAACAATTGCAATTGATTTACACCAGCTGGGATAACCCGAGATACACGACACATACGCACCAGTTAAGGTTGTATATGGCAACTTTTTGCAAGGACGAAAAACAAATTGGTCCAGGTCTAGTCTCAGCGAGTGGGCATGCTGTTCTACCAACAGTACTTCATGGTCTGAATCGCCCACTCCAGCAGCAGGAGGGTCAACGACCACTGTACTGGGTACCGTCCTCATTGTCGCGCCAATGCTACATCAGTTTACTAATGCCCATAGACTAGCATGTTTTCGGTACTGTTCAATACTTGACCAAGGGGCCGACCACGGACGGGTCCTAGGTTCGTCAAGGCAGGGCTACCGTAGTCAACACCCATGTATTGCTGTAAACCTACACATGCATCTTCCCTGCCCGGTCATAATAGTAAAATAAACTTCTTTTTAGATTCCCGTTCCAGTGGTCAAGTTCATTCCTTAGTATTAAAATCTATCGGGCCTAATAGTTACTAAGCATAGCGACACAGTACCGATACTACCAAAGTTCTAATGACAGTGGCGTAGGTCATTTGGGTATCATGCAAGTGGGTTCCAATTAACTCCTATGACCTAATGCAATAATCACAGACACTAGTAATATTGAAAACTAACAACTTTATAAAATGGTGAATGAAAAACCGGGGCTTGCCTGGATTGATGTTAGTGCTAGCAACTACAACGTCTTGCTCTTGGGGATCAAGGTCCTTCTGTAGATCTTCTTCTTCTTGCTCCGGGTTGTTGTTGCCTATATGATAGAATTTAATTGTCGGTATTATCAAAATACCATAGAATACAGTGATATGATGCTCAACGTCTTCAAATGTTGATTATAGTTAGGTTCTCGAAGCCATATGCTTCAATGTTCTCAAAGCAATATGCCTCAAAGAAACAAATTAGAGTTTCATTATTTTATGTGTGTTAATCATTTATTTAGGGTTGCTGTAGTCGTTCAAAATAATTAAGTAATTGTAATAGCAACCAATCGATTCTGATCTTGAGTGATTTGTCATGAACAGGGACATAGATGAATTGTATTTTTACCAACTTGCAGCCTCTGGATATAATTACTCTAATTACTAGCATTTATTAAAGTAAAATAGTGGTATGAGCAAGTAATTTAATTTAATTAAGTAAACTTAGGTTTCTGGACTTGTGTGAATTACTGGACACAGAGGCTTGTGTGAGTGATTTTTGTGCCAAGTGGCAGGGGCTAGTTAATTATAAAATAATTACTAGAATTAATTTAATTGAACCCACTAAATAATTTCCAGAGCCTAAAATAATTCATATTTTTCTAAACTAAAAATTGTGGTGATAGATACTTATGCAATTATTAAGTATGCCAAAAATCAGGATTAAATTTGGTCCCTAGAATATCTGGTGAATTAATTTGTGTTTTGACAATTAAATGAATTAATAAAAATGCAAGTACAGAGGCAATGATTTTTCAATTTACTCAAATACAGCACTTCAAAATGAACCTAACAAATTTTGTTTGAGTTTTATTGGAGTTAAATTCGATATACTATGAGTTTTCAAAGTATCAGACATTTTCTGGAATTTCTGGGCATTTTCCGGGTTTAAAAAGGGGCCACGTAGGCGCCATGTACGCGACACGTAGGCACCATGTCAGTTGCCAGTAGGCGCCAGTGGGCTTGCCGGAGCGGGGTGGCTTACGGCCGGAGGAGTGGCTCACGTCTAGGCGGGAAGATTGGCAGGGTTCGACGGGGGAGTGGCTCACCGGAAAGTTGTTGGCGATGAGAGGCGGCGGAAAACGAACTTGGGCGAGGTCACAGGAACGGCTCGGAGCTCTAACTTAGGCTCTGTCTTCTCCTACAGCTTCACTGGGGCAGCACGAAGAGCGGCATCGGGTTGTAGTTCGGCGAGGAGGGCCGGAGATAAGAGCTCGTCGTGGAGGCGGCTTCGGTGATCGGCGGCGATGGGTCGAAACTGAGGAAAAGCGAAATGCCGGTGGCTTTGCACACGAAAACAAGAAGGGGTTAAGGCGGGCCCATTCAGCCGAGGGTTGCGCAAACGGTAGAGGAGGAAAGAGGGGATGATGCTCACCGGAGATGGCCAATTTTGGTCGAAGGCAGAGGAGGTCACCAGAACTGTGTGCCTCGGTTTTTCTCCAAATTGATCGAGCTCACGCAGGGAGTTGTCGAGGAGGTGGCCTGGGGAGCTAGAGGGGAAGTGGGAGGTGTGTGGTTACTCTTGGTTGGGCTCGGGAAGTAGTGGAAGAGCTGGGCATCGCATCGCGCTTGAGCTCTGCTCGGCAATGGCAAAAAGGGTAGAGAGGTGAGAAAATGGAAGAGAGAGGAGAGCAGAGAGCGAGAGAGAGTAGTTTCTGTGAGCTTGCTGGTTCGCTATGAGTTGTGCGGAGGGGGAAAGAGCGGGTGGAGTGTGAGAGCAAGAGGAGCGGGTGGAGTTGAAGTTTTGCCGGTCATGGCGATGTCATGCAGAGGGGGAGAAGAGAAGGTTGGGCGAGCTCGCGGCTGAGGGCAGAGGGATCGGACCAAGCGGGGGCAGAGAGGGGTCAACGGCGGCTGTAGCACACGCGGTCCCGAGGCGAGGTGATGGCTGCCCGGGCGGTGCGCCGGCAACGGAGCTCTGCTCCTGCTGCACCAACGGGAGAAGAGAGAAAGGGGATTTTGCGCTGCACCCCCTGGAAGATAAGATTTAGTGCAAACAGGTCCCTAGTCAAAGCTGATTTTTATAAAATCAAAATAAAATAGCTAGGGACTTCCTAAATTATTGAAACTTGGTGGACTGACTTATAAAATGGTGGAGAACACTTTGGTGAATTTTAATTGAAATTTTTATAAACAGATTTTTAGAATGTATTAAATGCATTAATTAGTTATTTAAGAATTATTTAATTAATTAGGGGTCTTGCCAAGCAGATAAAATGCCCAATAATTTCATAAAATTCTATTTTATTATTAGCAACATAATTATGAATTTATTTAGCATAAGTTGTATTGAAATTTTTGAATTGCTTCATTAACTTGATTGCAGGGTTTTTATTTGCCTAGAATTAATTAAAAGGGAGTGAGTCCTAATATTTCATGCTATGTTGTTCATAACCTAAGCTCCCCATGTTGGTTAAATGAAGTGAGACACCTGGGATGTCACAGCCCTCCCTCCTTAAAGAAATCTTGTCCCGAGATTATGAATCAAGGCAAACTAGAGGGATTTGCGGTGGTCAAAACATACCTGTGTATGATGACCAAAATTTCAGGTAGTGAGTTCTCAGGAACTCTTCCGATTCCCAAGTAGACTCATCTTCTGAGTGGTTATTCCATTGAACTTTGTAAAATTTGATGGTTCTATTACGGGTAGTGCGCTCTTTCTCGTCGAGGATCTTCACGGGTTGTTCGGAGTATGTGAGATCGGGTTGGAGTTGGTCATACCCTTCCAAAACTTTGTCGATGGGCGGCTTGAGACATCGCTTAAGCTGGGAGACGTGGAAGGTGTGATGAACTCCGGTAAGATTAGCGGGTAACTCCAGCTTATAGGCCACGTTTCCACATCGTTCCAGAATATGGAATGGTCCAATATAACGGGGAAGTAACTTTCCTTTGACTCCGAACCGCTGGATACCCTTCATAGGCGACACCTTGAGATAGACGTAGTCGCCCTTGTTGAAGTATAGTGGTCTGCGTTATCTGTTTGCATACTTCTCTTGACGGCATTTAGCGGCTTTAAGATTGGCTTGGATGGTACGTACTTTTGCCTCAGCATCTTTGACAAGATCAGGACCAAAGGTTACTCTTTCTCCAGATTCAGACTAGTTTAGCGGCGTTCTACAACTGCAACCATAGAGTGCTTCAAATGGCGATATTTTTAGACTCTCCTGGTAACTGTTGTTGTATGAGAATTCCGTATAAGGCAAATACGTATCCCAATTACCACCATGAGTTAAGACACATGCTCTAAGCATATCTTCCAAAATTTGGTTGACATGCTCAGCTTGTCCATCCGTGGTGGCATGGTAAGCAGAACTCTGGATAAGCTTGGTACCCAAAGATGCATGCAGTTGTTCCTAAAAACGAGCAACAAACTGTGAGCCATGATCTGTAACAATTGTCTTGGGCACTCTGTGGAGACATAGAATTCTGGCTATGTATAGCTCTGCATATTGTCATACATTATGTCTATTGTTGACTTGCAGGAAGTGGGCAGATTTGGTGAGTCTGTCCACAATGACTCAAATTGAATCATGCTTTCAAGAAGTGAGAGGGAGACCGACAACAAAATCCTTGCTGATGTCTTCCTATTTCCAAGCGGGGATACTCAATGGTTGAAGTAATCCGGCCTATTTCAAATGATCAGCCTTAACCCTCTGACACGTATCGCATTCCGTGACATACCGAGCAATTTCTCGCTTCATCCTTGTCCACCAGAAATTCTTCTTCAAGTCTTGGTACATTTTATTACTACCCGAATGGATAGAATATTTGGAGTGGTGTGCCTCATCCAAGATCTTTCATCGAAGTTCAAAGTCCTTTGGTACTACTAAACGGTTATTGAACCACAGAGTACCGTTCGAGTCTTGGGTGAAGCATTTTGCTTTGCCAGCCTTAATGTTTTGTCTGATGTGATTCATACCAACGTCATTTTTCTATGCAGCAACGATTTCTTCACGGATGGTAGAATGCACACTTAGGTTGCTAACCACTTCAATAGGTACAATGTGAAGGCTAGGTTCCAAATTAGTTTCGTGGCCAATTCGGTCCAGAGCTTCGAGTTCCAAGTTGTTGCAGTGGACCTTTCTGATTAACGCATCGATGACTACATTAGCCTTGGCGGGATGATAATGAACCTCCAGGTTATAATTCTTATTCAGTTCTAGCCACTGACGCTGTCTCATGTTTAGGTCAGTCTGGGTGAATATATATTTCAAGCTCTTATCGTCTGTGTAGATGTGCACTAAGTTGCCGAGCAAATAATGCCTCCATATTTTTAGTGCAAGTACAACTGCAGCTAGCTCCAAATCATGAGTTGGATAGTGTTCTTCATGCTTCCTTAACTGTCGAGATGCATAGACTATGACACGACCTTCTTGCATGAGTACACATCCCAGCCCTGTGCCGGACGCATCACAATATACGTCGAATGGCTTGGTGATGTCATGTTGAGCCAGTACTGGGTCAGTTGTCAATAATTTCTTCAGTGCTTGGAATGCCTCCTCACACTTGTTCCAATCAAACTTTTTCTCCTTTTTCAGCAGTTTTGTGATGGGTTTGGTTAGCCGAGAAAAATTTGGTATGAACCTACGATAATATCCGGCTAGCCCGAGGAAACTGCGCACTTGGTGAACTGTTTTTGGTGCCTTCCAATCTAGCACATCTTGAACTTTGCTAGGATCTACCGAGATTCCTTCTGCAGAGACTATGTGACCAAGGAATGGCACATGGTCCAACCAAAATTCACACTTGCTGAATTTGGCATACAATTTATGATCTCAGAGACGTTGAAGAACAACACGAAGATGTTCAGCATGCTCTTCCTTGGACTTGGAATAGACGAGGATGTCGTCTATGAATACTACCACCAATTTGTCCAACTCTGGCATGAATACCGAATTCATGAGATACATGAAATGAGCAAGGGCATTGGTTAATCCGAATGACATTACTAGGTACTCGAATAGTCCGTATCTAGTAGAGAAGGCAGTCTTCGGAATGTCTTCCGCTCGGATCTTGATTTGATGATAATCCGATCGGAGATCAATTTTTGAAAATACCTTAGCACCAACTAATTGATCAAAAAGGATATCAATTTGTGGTAACGGATACTTGTTCTTGATGGTAACCTTGTTGAGGGGTCGATAATCGACAACGAGACGTAGAGACTTATCCTTGTTCTTCACAAAGATAGCTAGACAGCCCCAAGGTGAGGTGCTTGGGCGAATGAATCCCTTTTCCAATAACTCATTCGACTGCTTTTTTAATTTGACCAACTCATTCGGGGCCACTTTATAAGGTCGACGAGATATTGGAGAAGTTCCCAGTTGTAGCTCTATCTTAAATTCCACTTCACAGTCAGGTGGTAGGCCAGAGATATCTTTAGGTAATACGTCCGGATACTTGCGAACAACGGGGATATTCTCGAGCGACTGCCCTTCCAAGTGATGGACAATCAGGGTTTTCGATGAATTGATGTTTAGAGAAAGTGTGTCCTCTCCATGCAAAGGGGAGTTGAGGTGAACGATACGGGGCTCGATGTCTAGCATGGCTCTATGGGTTTTCATCCAGAACATGCCTAAAATCAAGTCAATTTCCTGGTGACTAAGCATGATAAAATCCGTGGGGTAGATTTTCTTGTTTATTTCCAAAGGGGCTTTGCACACTATTTGATTGGCACTAGTTTGCCCAGCGGGGGAACGAATTGTGTAGCACCTTTCTATAGTCTAGGGTTGAAGATTTAAGTTTTTGCACACACACTTGGCTAATGAAATTATGCGTAGCACCAGAATCAAAAAGTGCAAGGACAGGCTGGCGACAGAGCGAGAGCGTACCGGTCAGCACGGGTTCGCCCTGAGGGATGTCTTCAGCATTGGTGTAGTTCACTTGGGCACCACGAGACCGTGCATTCACAGCCTTGTTCTGATGCTGACGCTGGTTGTTGTTGTTGTTATTGTTGCGCCTTGGTGCAGTGCAGTTCTTTGCAAAGTGGCTGGTGCGACCATAATTGTAGCAGGGGTAGCTGCTTCCACGGTCAGCAGGTTGTGGAGCACGAACATTCTGGCCCCCTTGCTGTGGATACGGTGCGTGGTACTGGTTGTTCTGCTGTGGGTACGGTACACGAGGTGGGAAATTCTGCTGCTGCGGCGGCCTTGAGTAATTCTGACCATACGGTCGCTGGTACTGCTACCGCGGTGATGCCCAAAAATGCTGTCCGATGGGGGAAGTGTAAATCAGACGATGCTTCACCTGTGGGGCAGCAGGGGCAGTAGCAGGGGCCTTCCTCTAGTGGTCTTCCTCTTCAACTTGGCGCATAGCACCCTCCTGGACAATAGCAACATTGACCAGGTCGTTGTATGTGCCCGTTGTCTGCCAAGTCAGACGCTCCTTAAGCGTGGCATTCATCCCATGTAGGAACGCGTATCTCTTCTTCTCCTCCGTGTTGACATACTCATTAGCATACTGGGTCAGGTGATTGAAAGCCTCAGAATACTGGAGGACATTCCTTCCTCCTGGTCCATCATTTCCTCGTCATCAATTCCGGTAGGTCCCATCTCCACAGCATCTTGTTCTCCATACTCTATGAAGATCTCGTCCCAATTCCCTTCAATAGGAAGATGGGCAGCCATGAATGTGTTCAGGTCATCTTGAGCCTCAATCATGTCATGCTCAAAATCCGCTGCATCCTGCAAGGCTTGGTCACGTTCTTCTAGAATTGCTTCCATCTCTTCATTCTTGGCTTGGATTTGCTGGTTCAGTTCTGCAATTTCTTCATCTTTAGCTTGTTTTTCGACCTCGGAGAGTCGTAGTGCAGAATGGAGCACATCCAATCGCCGACACAAGTTTGTGCATAAAGTGAACGTGGACAGACCTTAATACTCTATTATGGGCAGCATAGGATCATGATAGCGGTGGTTTGGACCAAAGATGAAATCCACACGCCTCATCCATTCGAAATCCATCACATCATTAATGGATAGCAAGGCAATGGGTGTTCCAGCCACATCATGCTTGTGGTCTTCACATAACCGAGTAAGTGCCTTGAATGTAGCTACATTCCAAGTGGAAGGCAGATCAGTCCCGGTGACACTAAGGGTCCAAGATTTCCATGCGGGGATGACGGAGTAATTGGCGGGAACCGCCACATGGATGATACATGAGGGAACTCCATGCTCCTGGAATTCCTTGCCAACATAGGTGGGAGGAGTGGAATATCCGAATCTCTCGAGAACTCTCCAAAACAGGTGAATCATTCCCGTGAACTCCAGGCCATTGGTAATTTCCCAACCTATTGGTGGTTGTTCATTGTTCTCAGCCATCTATAAAGAAAGTACCTTGATTGAGTTAATGAGTGTGATTAACTTTGTTTGTAACAACATTAGCTACTAATGGTACATCCAATGCACAACGTAAATCATCATAGTTTCAATACATGACTCGGAATAGGTGGCCCTCGAGTTATAAAAACATCTCACGCATCAACCCCAAAATGGAAGAACCTCGCGTGGTTCGACAAAAGCTACCTACCCACTGATCCTGACTACCGAGACTAGGCAAGTCTACCCTCATCCTCCTGGGTCCTGCCTCAGGTGGTGCCTCGTAGTCCATGTTAGACTCTTCGTCCATATCCTCCTGCGAGTCCTCCTCCTCCGGTATTGCCGGTGGTGCAAGGGCTGCCTCAAGCTGCTGCTGTAGGCCCTGGTTCTCCTAGGCCAGGGTCTCCAAATCCTCTCCCATAAGCTCCATCTTATGCTGTGCGGTCGTCAGCTGATGCTGCAGGTGCTCGTTGTGGTTGGCGCGCTGCTGCATAATCACGCCACGTCTGTCAACCTCCTGTGCGAGGGTGTCGTGCTGTCCAGTCACCTCAGTAACACAAGTCTCACTCGCCTCAAGAGCAGCGGTCAGCCACTGAATCTCTCTCTATTGCACGTCGACCTGTGTCTGCAGGTCATTCCTCTGAACCCAAACCTGCTCTGCCTCAGCCAGTATGATACTGCTGTGGCTGCTAGCCTCCTCATCCAAGTTGAGGAGGTACTCAGAGTAGTAGGACACACGGTGGTACCCTGCATGGTACATCGGGTAGTCGTCGCAACCAATGCGCCTCACACGCCTCTGCCAGACCGGGTTGGCCTGGTGTCAGATGGGAATCATCTCAAACGGAGTCCCGAAGAGCGCTGCTATGTGGCGCCCGCAAAAGTGGGTGAGAGCCCTGTGGGCGACTCTCTCCAAGCCCTCACGGAGGCTCCCACAAGTCATCGTGCTCTCCATACCCGCCATGTCGAGGTTGTGCGGGTGTGTGGGCACGCTGATGTGCACCTCAGCAAGAGTCATGCCGTGATGACAGATCTCGCGGCCCTTGTAAGAGGGCGGCTCGTCGTAGCCCAACAAGCATAACAGATCCCACAACAGTGTAGGAAAGCCACGGTGGTGGAGTCCGGTGGTGTAGCGCCACCCGTCGTCCAAAAGCTCCTCAAAACTGTGGTCACCCATCTGGAACATAACCCAATGGTGAGTACAATGTTCCATGAGTAACAATGCATTTCATATATAGTGCTATGAAATACAGAAACAAGGTTTTTGTTAACATTTTCTAGCCTCAAGGTTCAATAATACGGCAGTGGGTTTCAAAACAAATTCGGTTTCAGATGGACATAAGCCTAATGTTTTGGCTCTCCTGGACAGGGGAAAACTGGGAAGATGGTGAAACCTATTGGGGATGAAAATAGGTTTCTAGGGCTTTCTAGATTATATTTAAACACCTAAAAATCCAAAGTAGAACTTTAGTTATGAATTTTTGAAGTTGGCAGCTAAAAACAGGACAGGTTCTTGTTAACCTTGTTATTTAGAATTTCATACTTATTAGGTTTAGAAAATTTTTATTCAGAGGTTGGTAAGTAAGGAGAGAACCAAATTTTAGTTTAGTTATAATGGGATGCATGATGCAAAACCTTCATTTTATTAACCTATCGTTCCTCACCACACAACACCTAACTTGCCGAGACTTAGTGGCATGGATATTTGGTGATGACCCGCACTCAACACGTAAGTTATTCTAAAGGTTATACTAACAGCGTTAGCGTACCTGTAGAAGATTCATTGCAGAAACAATACATCAAATTCAAAACAAACTACGAAAAGAAACACAGTTCTACTAGTAACGATCCTTGGAAAAAGGATCGCCCCGTGATAAGTCACGAGCCAACAGTGTCTCGTATCCGCCTATGAGCACAGACACCGATATCATGCGTGTCGGTCAAGCACGCACGTACCTTCATTTGAAGAAGCCGTAGATGCAGTAATGTAAACCACCATAACCCAGATTAGCTTTGTCACCATCCTACTATCTATAGGGGCAATACTAACGTATCCTCACTCGCAACATCGTGGTTTTCAAAAATACGATTTATTTGTTGTATTATCATGGACCACGGCTCTGATACCAGCTGTGGCGCCCCTCCCCGTAGGATCGAGGTCCCAATGGTGCTGATAACGCAGACACTTGATAATACAACATTGGTTTGAATTTAAATTGAATATTACATCAAATAGTTATCAGAGTGCAGCGGAAATAGTACAAGTTCTTAAATTGTTTTGAAATAGTAGAAGCAAATATGATAAATCTACGAGCTTGATGATACAGCATAGTAATGGTTCATGCCCGAGGAACCATCACCCTAGCATCACACATCTTCACTGCGGCGGGAAGTCGGACTCCCAGTGGGCAGTCCAACCCTCAGGAACTTGCATGTCCCAGGGCAGCACATCTACAGGCAATTTTACTTCTTCATTACCTAAAAATAACAGTGGCACAAAGCCTGAGTACTAATTACTCAGCAAGTCTTACCCGTCAGACTCCTAGACATGCAACGGCTCTAATAGGTAGCTTGTTTGAAAAGACTCGCACTAAGCAACCTATTAGTTCTATCAAGTTTTATTCTTCAATTTAATTGAATATAGTAGAAATGTTACTTTAGTTGCAACAATAAGATAATAATGCAATATATAAAGTAAGTGCAACATGAGAGCAATATTAGTAACACCAGCCAATAAGCATCATAGTTAACTTCCAATCCAGGTTCAACTACGTGACGATGCAATGACCAAGTGGTACTCATTACTGCGAGGGACAACAATTGCAATTGATTTACACCAGCTGGGATAACTCGAGATACATGACACATACGAACCAGTTAAGGTCGTATATGGCAACTTTTCGCAAGGATGAAAAACAACTTGGTCTGGGTCCAGTCTCAGCGAGTGGGCATGCCGTTCTGCCAACAGTACTTTGTGGTTTGAACCGCCCACTCCAGCAGTAGGAGGATCAATGATCATTGTACTGGGTACCGTCCTCATTGCTGCGCCAATGCTACATCAGTTTACTAGTGCCCATAGACTAGCATTTATTCGGTACTATTCAATACTTGACCAAGGGGCCGACCACGGACGGGTCCTAGGTTCGACAAGGTAGGGCTACCGCAGTCAACACCCATGTATTGGTGGAAACCTACACATGCATCTTCCCTACCCGGTCATAACAGTAGAATAAACTTCTTTTTAGACTCCCGTTCCAGTGGTCAAGTTCATTCCTTAGTATTAAAATCTGTCGGGCCTAATAGTTACTAAGCATAGTGACACAGTACCGATACTACCAAAGTTCTAATGACAGTGGCGTAGGTCATTTGGGTATCATGCAAGTGGGTTCCAATCAACTCCTATGACCTAATGCAATAATCACAGACACTAGTAATATTAAAAACTAATAACTTTATAAAATGGCGAATGAAAAACCGGAGCTTGCCTGGATCGATGTTAGTGCTAGCAATTACAATGTCTTGCTCTTGGGGATCAAGGTCCTTCTGTAGATCTTCTTTTTCTTGCTCCGGGTTGTTGTTGCCTATATGATAGAATTTAATTGTTTGTATTATCATAATACTGTAGAATGCAGTGATATGATGCTCAACGTCTTCAAATGTTGATTATTATTATGTTTTCGAAACCATATGCTTCAATGTTCTCGAAGCCACATCCTTCAAAGAAACAAATTAGAGTTTCATTATTTTATGTGTGTTAATCATTTATTTAGGGTTGTTGTAGTCCTTCAAAATAATTAAGTAATTGTAATAGCAACCAATCGATTCTGATCTTGAGTGATTTGTCATGAACAGGGACATAGATGAATTGTATTTTTACCAATTTACAGCGTCTGGATATAATTACTCTAATTACTAGCATTTATTAAAGTAAAATAGTGGAATGAGCAAGTAATTTAATTTAATTAAGTAAACTTAGGTTTCTGGACTTGTGTGAATCACTGGGCACAGAGGCTTGTGTGAGTAATTTTTGTGCCAAGTGGTAGGGGCCAGTTAATTATAAAATATTTACTAGAATTAATCTAATTGAACCCACTAAATAATTTCTAGAGCCTAAAATAATTCATATTTTTCTAACCTAAAAATTATGGCGATAGATACTTATGCAATTATTAAGAATGCCAAAAATCAGGATTAAATTTGGTCCCTAGAATATCTGGTGAATTAATTTGTGTTTGGACAGTTAAATGAATTAATAAAAATGCAAGTACAGAGGCAATGATTTATCAATTTACTAAAACAGAGCACTTCAAAATGAACCTAACTAATTTTGTTAGAGTTTTATTGGAGTTAAATTCGATTTACTAGGAGTTTTCAAAGTTTCAGACATTTTCTGGAATTTTTGTGCATTTTCCGGGTTTAAAAAGGGGCCACGTACGCGACACGTAGGCACCACGTCAGCTGCCAGTAGGGACCAATGGGCTCGCCGGAGCGGGGTGGCTTGCGGCCGGAGGGCTCGCTGCCGGTGTTTGCACGGGAGGAAAGCTCGTCACAAGGACAGAAAAATGACACGCACGTCTAGGCGGTAAGATTGGCAGGGTTCGAGGGGGGAGTGGCTCACCGGAAGGTCGTCGGCGACGAGAGGCGACGGAAAAAGAACTTTGGCGAGGTCGCGGGAATGGCTCAGAGCTCTAACTTGGGCTCTGTCTTCTCCTATAGCTTCGTTGGGATAGCACGAAGAGCGGCATCGGGTTGTCATTCGGCGAGGAAGGCCGAAGATAAGAGCTCATCGTGGAGGCGACTTCGGTGATCGGCGGTGATGGGTCGGAACTGAGGAAAAGCGAAATGCCGGTGGCTTTGCACATGAAAATAAGAAGGGGTTAAGGCGGGCCTGGTCGGCCGAGGGTTGCGCAAACGGTAGAGGAGGAAAGAGGGGATGATGCTCAACGGAGACGGCCAATTTTGGTCGACGGTAGAGGAGGTCACCAGAACTGTGTGCCTCGGTTTTTCTCCGAATTGATCGAGCTCACGCAGGGAGTTGTCGAGGAGGTGGCATGGGGAGCTAGAGGGGAAGTGGGTGGTGTGTGGTTACTCTTGGTTGGGCTCGGGAAGTAGTGGAAGAGCTAGGCAGCGTGTCACGCTTGAGCTCTGCTCGGCAATGGCGAAAAGGGAAGGGAGGTGAGAAAATGGAAGAGAGCGGAGAGCAGAGAGCGAGAGACAATATTTTTTGTGAGCTTGCTAGTTCGCTATGAGTTGCACGGAGGCGGAAAGAGCGGGTGGAGTGCGAGAGCGAGAGGAGTGGGTGGAATTGAAGTTTTGCCGGTCACGACAATGGCGTGCAGAGGGGGAGATGAGAAGGTTGGGTGAGCTCGCGGCCGAGGGCAGAGGGATGGGACCGAGCGGGGGCAGAGAGGGGTCAACGGTGGCTGTAGCACGCGCGGTCCCGAGGCGAGGTGATGGCTGCCCGGGCGGTGCGCCGGCGATGGAGCTCTGCTCCTGCTGCGCCAACGGGAGAAGAGAGAAAGGGGATTTTGATGAGGACATCCTCCACTATTACCCGCTAGGGCGGCGACCGTGTGAGCCTCTGAATAATCCCACCTTGCTTAGCTTGGGAGGTGGAAGCCACCTTAAAAGGGAGAGCCACCCTTCCCCTATCAGACTAGTCTTTTAGGGAGATTGGGCCTTTCCCTGAGTGGGGGCGCTGGAGTTGTGGTGCTAAGATTGCAGATTCAGGTCGTGGACCTAGAATCGGATCGGTGTGTCAGGCTTTCGGCAGGAGTTGTGGTGCTAAGATTGCGGGATTCAGGGAATCCGGATCGGTGTGTCGGGCTTCGTTCCACCCCACCTGGGCCGGATGTATCATTATCAAATTCCCAAGGTCTACCCAATAAAAGTGAACAAGCTTGCATGGGTACAACATCACAATCAACAGAATCCACATAGGAACCAATGGAAAAAGGAACTCTGCAAGTTTGTGTTACCTTAGCTTTTCCAGAGTCATTTAACCACTGAATGTAGTATGGATGTGGATGTGGGCGTGTGGTCAAATCAAGCTTCTTAACCACATCAGAACTCACCAAATTGTTGCAGCTTCCTCCATCAATGATGACACGTGCCCGACGGTTCTTGATGACGAAGAAAATCTGGAACAAGTTATGTCGCTGCATCATCTCGGGTTGCTGGACTTGTGTGCTAAGCACACGCTGCACAATAATATTCATATAGCCCGTGGTATCTCCGCCTCCAAGAACGAGGTCACCGCTGGTGGCAGCGACATCCTCCTCCTCATCCTCCACATCGGAGGCGCTCATGTAACCGCCATCATCTGTCGCCACATATGCCCGCCTACTTGGGCAATCTTTCTGCACATGGCCAAGACCATGGCAGCGATGGCACTGAATCCCTGTAGTGCGTCCCGTCGAAGCAACAGAGGAGGCACTACTAGCCGGTACCTGCACAGAATTTTTACCTGAGCGCGTAGAAGGGGCAGGGGCTGATCTTGGTGCTGCAGAAACAACACTAGCTGGTGGGGGCGGCCGGAAAGATGGCTTGGGCAGCCCCGAAGTCCCCGTCGGTCGTGGTGGGTAGAAATTTCTGGACTTGCTGTACTCCTCAAAAGCCTGGAAAAGTCCCTGTGATTCTTTCTCTGCAAGCATAGCATACTGGAAACACTGGTTGAGGGTATAAAATTCTTTATAATCAAGGATGTCCTGAATTTCTTTTCTCAAACCAGAATAAAAGCGGCAAATCTGATCCTCTACTTTTTCAACCACAGCACAACGAATCAAACCCTTCTGAAGCTCACTAAAATACTCCTGAACAGTTTTATCTCCTTGATCTAAACGCTGCAGTTTATTACGAATTTCTCTATAAAAAGAAGGAGGAACAAAACGATCACGCATTTCTACCTTAAGTTCTTCCCAAGTAGTAGGCAAATTGGTTTCAGCAGCTAGACCACTCCACCAAACAATAGCAAAGTCCTTAAACTCACTAGTGGCTTGTCTAACTCTATGTTGTTCAGGAACAAGGTGGGCATTAAATTTTTGTTCTACCGTCATTTCCCAATCAAGGTAAGCATCACCATCGTATTGACCCGAAAACGAAGGAATTGAAAACTTAATTTTAGCATACGGATCATCTGGAGCATAGTTACCTTGTGTGCGACGGGTGTGGTTGTGGAAACCACCCATACCTTGAGGGTTACATTGCAAACGGCGTCGTAACCTTGCGGTCCTTGTAGCTGACCTATCGACGGTGCCATCAGCCTTATACACCGTTGCTTCATCATGATCGCCTTCAACGTCGTTGTTGGTGTTGTTGTTGGTGTTGGTGTTGTTGTTGTTGTTGTTGTTGTTGTTGTTGTTGTTGGTCTTGTGAGCGGTCTCCAATTCGACAACCTGATCGGTTAACTTAGAGACTCTCTTATCCAACCGCTCAATGCTTTCTCCCAGGTGAAGCTTGGTGACGGCGTCGGTGACGGCCCTGGTGATCGTTTCTGAAAAATCACTCTGAACCGCCTGCAAAGCCTTCTGTAACTGATTTTGGCTCACGCACTCATCCAATTTTGAGGGTGAAGCACCCTCCCCGTCGCTTCCTGACATCAGAAACACCAAAACAGGAAACAAAAAAGTGAAGGTTATCCCTACAAAACTACTAAGCAGTGGTGCCTCTCAACACAGCAAAAGTAAGCTTCTTGCAAAGCTCTTACAAAGTTCTGAAAACAACAAAGCAAAGGATACCAGGGAGAAGTGTTCCACGATTGCAAGGGTTACCAAATAACCTATGTGCTGTCCAGAAGAAGTATGTAGAGCTAGGAAGGCCAAATATGTATATATGAGTGGCACACAAATCAAAAACAGATAGTAAAGCTGAATAAGTGCCCAAGTAACTTGTCCCTAGTTGCTGGTCTAACTATGTCCTAGAACAGTAGTGATAGCAAAGAAGAAACAAGGAGACAAAGGGACACAGCCGATAACAGGGGGCTTAGTGTAAAATAGCCAAACTCAGAAATTTCAGGGGGCTAGATGGAGCACTAGTAGGAATCCCAAATTTCTTTTTTTTTGATTTTATTTTTTTGATATTTTTTTCCAACTGACTAGAAAAGAGGGAGAAACCACAAAAAATTTCAGCTCAAACCGAGCTAGGACGTGGCCTACAGAAAATCTTGAAGTTTCAGAAAACGTCGGGTTTCAACTTGAATGAATTTTTTCTTTATCTTCCCGATTTTTTTTGAATTTTTTGACGAGGGCACACAGGGCGTAGCCGAGTGTTGGTAGGCTCAACTTTTAGTTTAGAATCTCCTGTAAAAATTTCAGCCAAAACGGACAACCGAGCGAAAAGTTATGGCTGTTTTACCGAAGGGGTGTCGGAATCGGTTTTGAAGAACCCGGTGGTTTCAGTGAAATCCGAGTCGGGCTTGGGGTCGGGTAGGGAGTTTTTTTGGCGAGGTGGATGCAGCGGAAAGTGGAATTTATGAAAATTGGTCCGAGGTGGTGAGGGTAGGTTTAGGGTGGGATTAGGGTGGGCGTGTTGATCAATCAACCCTAGCACACAAAGCCGACAAAACCGAGGATGGTGAGGGGGATGGCGGCTAGGGTTGCAAGGGAAACACTACTGACGACAAAAACACAAACTAAACCAGCGACTAAACAAGAACTAGGGCACAAACTCAACACTACGGACTCTGAAATTGAAATATGCAAAGGCTAAACACGTGGTTATGGGCGGGGAAAATTTTTTTTTGGTATTTTCAGTGGACGATAGGAAGAACACGAAAACAAAACTAAAGGGTAGTATGAACCTGACGGTGCACCTGAAGCTCTGATTACCACTTGATGTGGACAAGGGTTCCCGATCTTCCGAAAGGTTCTTGGTAAGTTGATTTGGTCGGAGGCGAAACACAAATCGATCCGGCTTCAGAACAGCACGTTCTAAACCCCGCAATCGCAGCACGACGTCTCCTCTGGTTATCAATCGTCCAAAAGACGATTGACCTCGCCGAGAAGGCTAATCCCTGCCTGCGAATCAAGAACACAAGCAAGAACAACGAAGAATGCAACACAATTGCAGATGTATGATTAAACTCTCGAAGTTGGGGTTTTGCTTAGATCAATTCTGTTCATAAACAGTTTCGCCGTTCATCGGTTTGTGAGACCCCAACTTCGAGAGTTTAATCATACATCTGCAATTGTGTTGCATTCTTCGTTGTTCTTGCTTGTGTTCTTGATTCGCAGGCAGGGATTAGCCTTCTCGGCGAGGTCAATCGTCTTTTGGACGGTTGATAACCAGAGGAGACGTCGTGCTGCGATTGCGGGGTTTAGAACGTGCTGTTCTGAAGCCGGATCGATTTGTGTTTCACCTCCGACCAAATCAACTTACCAAGAACCTTTCGGAAGATCGGGAACCCTTGTCCACATCAGATTTTGCGCTGCACCACCTGGAAGATAAGATTTGGTGCAAACAGGTCCCTAGTCAAAGCTGATTTTTATAAAATCAAAATAAAATAGCTAGGGACTTCCTAAATTAGTGAAACTTGGTGGACTGACTTATTAATGGTGGAGAACACTTTGGTGAATTTTAATTGGAATTTTTATAAACAGATTTTTAGAATTTATTAAATGCATTAATTAGTTATTTAAGAATTATTTAATTAATTAGGGGTCTTGCCAAGCAGATAAAATGCCCAATAATTTCATAAAATTCTATTTTTATTATTAGCAACATAATTATGAATTTATTTGGCATAAGTTGTATTGAAATTTTTGAATTGCTTCAATAACTTGATTGCAGGGTTTTTATTTGCCTAGAATTAATTAAAAGGGAGTGAGTCCTAATATTTGATGCTATGTTGTTCATAACCTAAGCTCTACATGTTGGTTAAATGAAGTGAGACACCTAGGGTGTCACAGATCTGGACAAGGACATGGATGAGGCGTCTGATGTGGACTACGAGGCACCAGCCAGAGACAGGACTTAGGGGATCGTGATAGACCACACTAGGTCGTGTAGGCAGGACAAGTTGGGTAGGTAGCTTTTGTCGACCATGCAAGGTTGCGGTATTTTCAGGGATCACTGTGTGAGATACTTTTATAACTCGATGGTCACATATTCTGAGTTCATGTACTTAATACTATGTTGACTTATGTTATGTATTGGTTGTACCCTTTCCGCTACTGTTGTTGCAACAGAGTTTCATAAGAATTCCAGCTTGATCATACTCTTTGACTTAATTGAAGTACTTTCCTTGTAGATGGCTGAAAACACCAATCAATCGCCACCAAGTTGGGAGATCACCAACGGCCTGGAGTTCACAGGGATGATTCACCTGCTTTGGAGAGTTCTCTAGAGATTCGGATATTCCATTCCTCCCACCTATGTTGGCAAGGAATTTCAGGAGCATGGAGTGTGACACCCAGGTGTCTCATTTCTTGCTTAGCACAAATTGCCAAAAATTTTGAACTCAAGTATGAGCATGAAATAATGGGAGCAAGTTAAAAATGGAATTTCCTCAAGCCAAAATACAACCTAGCAAGCAAAAACTTCGAAGCAAAATTAAATTTCTATAAAACATGGGCCAAATAATTACATCAAAATTATGGTAATAATAAAATAGAATTTTGGGCCAAAAACCAGAATTTTATTTCAATAAGAAATCAATCAATTAAATGGTTTAAACCTAGAATTAATTTAAATTTAATTAATAATTCTAATTAAATTATTTCTTTTCTAGCCAAATAGACTTCACTAATGAATTGTCCATATCCTAATTAACCCACCCTTAAAATTTCAGCTTAGTTGGACTTAAGGAAGTGTTTTAATCAAGTAAAACAGAACTGGGGACTTCTTTGCAAGCTTTTCAAAAACCTGAAGACTTTTCTGAAAAACTGCTTGTCTCCTTCTTCCCATCCCCTCTCCCGTGCGTGCGCGCCGTGCGATTCCTTGCCGCCGCCTCCGTACTCGCCACCGCACTCCCGCGCGCTCCCACTCCTTGTCGTCGCGTCGCCGCTGCGGCTAACCCGCTAGACGCCGCTGCTCCGTGTCCCCTTCGCCCTGCACAAGGCCGACGTCTCTGCCGCCATGGCTGCTGCCACCGCCTTGATTCCCGGCCGCCGACAGCTTTCTCTGTGCCAACACGCCTCAATTCCGCGTGTGATCGCCTCGTCCCATCAACCGGCCTCGCCTCGCTGCCCTCTGATATTGCGCACGCCGCTAGCCGGCGCTGCTCCGCGTCTCCTTTGCCTCTGCCCAAGGCATTGCTGCACCGCCGCATCGCTTCGCTCTGCCGCACTCCTCTTTCCCGACTCCCGATCGCTCCCCGTCGCCTAGCAGCACCAGAGCCCGCGCGTGATCGCCCCGTCACCTCACCCTGCCCTTCTCCCTCGCCACACGCTGCTACCAGCCAAGCCCGCAAGTTACTTTTCCCTGCCGTGCTCTGCCTCTAGTGCCGCGCCCGCGCTGCTTTCTCGCCGCGCGATCAACGGCTCCCCGAGACCCAGCGTTGCTCAAGTCACGCGCGCGCACCTGCCTTCGGTGTCCGACCAAGAAACCGAGCCCCCTTGGCCTATAAATACTCCTCTGTTCACCCCTTTCCCTCCCATCCATTTTCCGCCATTACCAGAGTGAAGCTCGAGCTTGACCGCCACCGTTTCACTGCCTCCCGAGCCAAGCCAAAGGCACCAAAGTACACGCTTACTTCCATGCTACCCTTCCACTCAATGGCTCGTGCAATCTTCCGGTGAGCTCGGCCAATTTAAAGGATCTCTGGACTCTGCTCCTCACCGGCCGCCATTGACACCATCTCAAATTCCTTCTCCCTGGTGAGCCATTCCGTCCCCCTCCCTTTCATAAAGATGCGCCATCACTTCCTGGTCACACCTAACCTTTTTCCCCCTGGGTTCACTGCCCCAGCTCTCCAGCGCAACACTTTTCCCCGGCTGACCCCCTCTACGCTACCGTATCCGAGCCGCTTCCATGGTGAGCCCCCTCTTCCGGCCTTCCCCGACGGTCGCCGACCTGATGCCGATCCCCTCCACGCCCCCGTGAAGCTCTGGGCAAAGACGGCATCCAAGTTCCCGCCTCAGAGCAGAAATATGAAGCCGCCGAACCTCCTTTCTCCGCCGCTGCTCATCGGTGACCCATCTCCGGTAAGCTTCTAACTTCACGAACCCCCCTAGCCTCCCCGCCTCGCCGCGCGCATCATTTCCCCTCTCCCGTGGCGAGCTTTTGGACACCCTAGTGCCCTGCGGCGAGCCCTCCGGCCGTGCGCCGCCGCGCTCCCGCACAGCCGCCTGGCAGCTGAGCAGGCGCCTAGTTGGCACTGATGTGTCGCCACGTGGCTGCTGACATGGCCCTGCGTGGCAATTGTTTAAAACCCAGAAAATACCAGAAAAACTACTGAAACTTCTAAAATGCATAGTAAATTCATTTTAAGTCCAAATGGCCTCACACCAATTTTGTTAGCTTCATAATAATGCGCTTTATGTTAGTAAAATAATAACCAACTGCCTCTGTTATTATATTTTTGTTAATTAAATAACTTGAGTAAACACTAATTAATTCCTTATTAATTCTGTACAAGCAGTTTAATTGCAATCTTTTCCATACACTGTTAATTCATACTAATACATCACCTTAACTTTTTGGCTAAGTCAAATCTGCAGTATTTAATATCCTATTAATTAAGTGATGAGTTAACTTTAATAAATGCTAGTAAATAAAATAATACTGTCCAGAGGCTATAACTTGGTGAAAATGCACTTCATGTATGTCTCTGTTCATGATAAATCACTCGAGTCTAGAATACATGTAATGGTGTTTCAACACTACCGTTAAACCCTTGTTCAACAATAGGTAACGACACTCAGGAGCAGGAGCCCGATGTCTAGCAGGACCAAGAGCCTGAAGAACAAGAGACTGTAGTAGCTAACACTTGCTTGGATCCAAGCAAGCCCCGGTTTGCATTAGCCTCTTTATAAAGCTTTGCTAGTTTATATCACTACTAGTGTCTATTTTTATTTGTTGCATTAGATCAGAGGAGTTACTTGAAACCCACCTTGCATGTTATCCCAAACGACCTATGCTACTGTTATTAGAACCTTGGTAGGATCGGTACTAAATGCTATGCTTAGTAATTTATAAGTCTCGAAAGTTATCATGATTACTACGGAATAGATTTGATCACTAAACGGAACTTATAAAAGGAGTTTATTCTTATGTATGGCCGGGCAGGGAATTCTTATTCCCACTCGACGTCACCACACCCGGGCCTAGATGTAGGTGGTTTTTCTTATGAAAGGTTACCATATACGACCTTAATTGGAGTGTATGTGTCGTGTTATTCGGGTTTTCCCAGCTGGTGTAAATCAATTGCAATTATTGTCCCTCATAGTAATGAGTACCGTTTGTTCACCGCGCCAATCACGTAGTTGCACATGATATCATGGATATGGATTTCTATTGGTTATTACTGATATATATTTTATTGCTCTATTGTTGTACTAATTTTATGCATTGTTTTATTATCTTATTGTTACAACTAATGTTATATTCAGGATAACCCATTAAATCTGAAAAATAAAACTTGATAGAACTAATAGGTTGCTTAGTGCGAGTCCTTTTTAAACAAGCCACCTAATGGAGCCATTGCATGTCTAGGTTTTTGACGGGTAAGTCTTGTTGAGTAATTAGTACTCAGGCTTTATACTTATGTGGTTTTCAGGTATTGAAGAGATAGAATTGCCTGTAGATGTGTTGCCTTGGGACGTGCAAATCCCTGAGGGTTGGACTGCCCACTGGGAGTCTGATCTACTGCCGCAGTGATTGTTGTGTGCTGCTAGAGTGATGGTTCCTCGGGCATGAATCATCACTATGCTGTATTGTCGAGCTCGTAGATTTATCATTATTTTGCTTCCGCTGTTTCCAAAAACTTCATGCACTTGTAATTCTGCTGCACTTTGATGTAATAATTAAACTTAAATTTGGATCATTGTTGTATTATCAAGTGTCTACATTATCAGCACCTTCGGGACCTCGATCCTCCGGGAAGGGGCGCCTCAGCTTGTACCAGAGACGTGATCCATGATAATACAACAATTAAAACGTATTTTCAAAAACTATGATGTTACGTGTGAGGATACGTTAGTATTGCCGTAGTAGTTATTAGGGTTGGTGACAATGCTAACGGGTTATGCTTGAGTTGGCTTTATAATTTGTTCTTCTTTTGGCATTTAAAGTTCGCTCGCAAGGACTGTGGCTTTGTGGGACGATTCCTTCCATGAATCGTGGCCAACGTTTTTTATTTTTGGCTCCTTGACAAGTTTTGGAGTGTAGAGTTCACTCGCGAGGGCTATGGTTTCGCGAGATGGTTTCTTCCATAAACCGTGCCAACTTTTTCTTAGTAATGCTCATCATGATAGGGTTACGAGCATTGGTTCGCTTGCGAGAACCATGGTTTCGCAAGGCGGTTCGCTCCATGAACCGTTGTAGAATTTCCCTTATTTTTATAGTTTCTCTTAATTTAATGTAATGTTTCTACAATGAGTTTTTCTGCAGGTACACTAACACAGTTAGTACAACACTTAGTGACTATGTGATGAGTGCGGGTCATCACCAATTTTTCGTGCCGCTAAGTACCGGCAATATAGGTGTGTGTTGTGAGGAACGATAGGTAATTAAATTGAACTTTTGCATAATGCATCCCTTTATAACTTAACTGAAATTTGCTCTATCCTTACTCCCACCTCTGAAATAAAAGTTTGCAAGTTTGATAAGTACAAAAATTCGAAATACAAGTCTAAGTTGCTAAGTTAACAACAATTTGTCAACTCTCTATTTTCAACACATCCCTGAACTTGCAAAAATCATAAGTCCAGTTCTACTTAGAATTTTTGGGAGTACAAATACAATATGGAAGGCTATGAAAGTCTACTATAACTTGGTACCAAGTACCAATTCAGTAGATTTTGTTTTTTGGACACAATACTTGATTTCTGACTACCGCACAGTCAAGACCAAATCTGTTGAAAATCCATCTCCGTATTATTGCCCCTTGAGGCTAGAAAATGGAAACTAAAAATTTGTTTCTGTATTTCATGAAGTTGTACATGAAATGCTCTTCACTTTTAGGAAGATTTTGACTCATTCAGATTTCACCCTTGTAGATGGCTGAAAACAATTTCCAAGCTCCACCCAGTTGGGAAATCACCGACGGTCTGGAGATCCCTGGGATGACTGAACTCTTTTGGAGTGTCCTTCAGGGTTATGGACATGATATCCCTCCCACCTACGTTGGAAAGACCATTGAGGAGAATGGAATCACTTCCTGTGTAGTCCATGTCATAGTTCCCACCAACTATTCCTTCTTACCGGCATGGGATTCATGGACTATCAGTGTCACTGGTGTGGACCTATTCACTATTTGGAGTGTTGCTTCCCTCAAAGTCCTCACTCTGTTTTGCGAACTCCACAAGCATGAAGTCACTGGAACACCGGTAACCTTGATACCCATTGACAATATGGAAGACCTTGAGTGGATCCGTCGACTGGATTTTGTCTTCGATCCAAACCACCCACTGTATCGTCCAGTGCTACATGTGGTAGAGTGTTATGGACTCTCCCTATTTGGCATATGCAAGAACTTATACCATCAACTGGACATGTTTCAGGCCGCACTTCGGTTTTCCGAAGCCGAAAAGTAGGCCAAGATTCTGGAAATTGTAGAATTAAACCAGCAAGTACAAGCGAAGAATGAAGATATGGATATGATCATCGGAGAGCATGACCAAGCTATTGGAGATGCTGACATCATGGAATCTAAACTACAGGAGCTTCAAGTCGAATTTGATGCCTTGAAGGCTACCCACCTCCCCATCATAGATAATTGGGATGAGATCCCTATGGAGTATGGAAAACAAGTGGATGAAGAAATGGAGCAAGCAGAAAATGTTGATGTAGAGCTGATGGAACCAGGAGAGCCAGAAGAACCTTTGAGACCGCCAGAACCCAACGAGCCGATAGTCATAGACCAGGAGTAGATGAGTTGGTGGTATATGAGCCATAGTGCGTCTGCAATACCATAGTTAGGCGTCGATGCACGTATGGATGAGTTAGTGTGATGATTATCCATGTACCCAACTTTAATTTGTGAAATTGGTTGTCATTTCTTAATTCCTTAGAGCACTCTTGAAGTTTCTACACCTATGTCTTACGGAAAATTTTTAAGAATGACTAATGTGTAGAGTGTAAATTGCAGCATGGTGCAAACTCGGAATCAGGATAACCCAGAGAGCTCTCAGCACGGAGCTAATGCTCAGCCTTCACTAGCAGATGTTCTGGCTGCAGCGCTCAACCGACAGCAGAACGATTCCGAGTTGCTCTGCCGATTGGTTGATATCACATTCCACATGGCTAGACATGGGGGCAACCGCAACAACAACCAGCCCCGACAGTGCACTTACTCAGAATTTCAATGTACGCACCCGCCGACCTTCGAGCGTGCCAGAGAGCCCCTGGACACCGACCACTGGCTGCGTCAGACCGAGTCTAAGTTTGGTCTGCTTGACTGCTTTGAGCACTAGAAGGTGCTATTCGCTGCCCAGCAACTGCTGGTGCCTGGTGGGCGAACCACGTCGCTTCACTACCCCCTGGAACCCGTGTCAAGTGGAATGAGTTTCGAACTGCCTTTCTAGCTCATTTCATACCTGCCGGTCTTGTGCAGAGGAAGTTTCAGGAGTTCATGGACCTGAAACAAGGAGGAAGGAATGTCCTCCAGTATTCTGAGGTGTTCAACCATCTTGCTCAGTATGCCACTGAGTATGTCAACATTGAGGAGAAGAAGAGGTATGCTTTCCTGCGTGGCATGAATGCCGCCCTGAAGGAGCGTCTGACCTAGCAGACGACCGGCACCTACAACAACCTGGTCAATGCTGCTATTGTCCAGGAGGGTGCCATGCGCCAAGTTGAGGAAGATGAGCGCAAGAGGAAGGCCCCTGCTAGTGCCTCTGCTGCCCCATAGGCGAACCATCGCCTGGTGTACACTTCACCATCTGGACAGCGGTACCGGACGTCCTCGCAGCAGCAGTTTTAGCGCCTGAGGCCACAGCAGCAGCAGTACTTTCCACCCCGTGCACCTCAGCAGCAACAGCACACTCAATACCGTGCACCCAAACAGCAGCAGGGAAGTCAGAATGCACGTGCTTCCCAGCCTGTCACTCGTGGAGGTAACTACCCGTGCTACAACTGTGGTCGCACCGGCCACTTTGCCAGAGAATGTACAGCACCCATGCGCAACAACAACAACAATCAGCGCCCTCCATAGAACAATACTGTAAATGCACCATCTCGTGGTGCCCAAGTGAACTACACCAGCACTGAAGATATTCCTCAGGGTGATCCCGTGCTGACTGGTATGCTCTCACTTTACCGCCAGCCTGTTCTCATTCTTTTCAATTTTGGTGCTACTCATAATTTTATTAGTAGAACATGTGTGCAAAAACATAATCTCCACACCACCACTATAAATCAGTGCTTTACTGTCTGTTCTCCAGCTGGACAAATTCTAGCTAATAAAATAGTAAGCAAAGCTCCACTAGAAATCAATCAGAAAATCTACCCCACTAATTTTATCATGCTCCATAATCAAGAGATTGACCTAATTAATGGCATGAATTGGATATAAACCCATAGAGCCATGTTGGATATAGAGCCCCGTGTGGTTCATTTGAACTCTCCCCTACATGGTCCAGACACTCTTACTCTTAGTAACATCTCCCCGAGGGATCTGGTTGTCTATCATTTGGAAGGACCATCACTTGAGGACATCCCCATTGTCTGTGAGTACCCTGACGTATTCCCGGAAGATATTTCTGGACTTCCACCTGACCGCGAAGTAGAATTCAAGATTGAGCTTCAGCCAGGAACTTCTCCCATATCCCGACGTCCCTATAAAATGGCTCCAAATGAGCTAGTTGAATTGAAGAAACAGTTGAATGAGTTGCTGGAAAAAGGATTTATTCACCCAAGTACTTCACCTTGGGGCTGTCCTGCCATTTTTGTAAAGAAGAAGGACAAGTCTCTGTGCCATGTTGTTGATTATCGGCCTCTCAATGAAGTCACAATCAAGAATAAATACCCGTTGCCCCATATTGATATTCTTTTTGATCAATTGGTTGGTGCCATGGTCTTTTCCAAAATTGACCTTCGGTCGGGTTATCATCAGACTAAGATCAGAGTGGAAGATATTCCAAAGACTGCATTCTCTACTAGATACAGATTATTCAAATATCTAGTGATGTCCTTTGGATTGACAAATGCACCCGCCTATTTCATGTATCTCATGAATTTAGTCTTCATGCCAGAGCTAGACAAATTTGTGGTAGTATTCATTGATGACATTCTTATCTATTCGAAGTCCAAGGAAGAACATGCCGAACATCTTCGTATTGTTCTTCAGTGTCTACGAGATCACAAGCTGTTTGCTAAATTCAGAAAGTGTGAATTTTGGTTGGACCGTGTGTCATTCCTTGGTCACATAGTTTCAGCCGAAGGTATCTTTGTAGACCCAAGCAAGGTCCAAGATGTGCTAGATTGGAAGCAACTGAAAACTGTCCACCATGTTCGTAGTTTCCTCGGACTAGCTGGATACTATCGAAGGTTCATTCCTAATTCCTCTCAGTTGACCAAACTATGACAACCCTACTCCGAAAAGTAGAGTATGTCGCACAGGATCGCCTTGGGAGATGGTTAACGAACTAACCATGCATAGCATTCACACATGAACATTCATCATTTACAAGGATACATCACTTAGAGGAGTAATATTACAAGTCCGGTGTTCAAATTAAGCTGAGTTCAGATCTGATACATGATATGAGTCCTGGGTACATATTACATAATTTAGCGGAAGCGGTGAAATGACAAAACACGATGTTGCCTACGTGAACCATGCCAGCCCTATGGCGATGGCTCACTCACCACGGTTAGGAGAACTGGGGACCCATTCGATGGTCTAGTTTTGAGGCTCCTCACCTTCCCACACAACCTTATTACAACAATCACAATAGGTCGCTTGAGGAAAACCTAAAAAACAACATCAACGCAAAGCCTGAGTATCTAACATACTCCGCAAGACTTACCCGTCAACCAGTTTAATAAAACCGACTCCTAGTATGCAGGGGGCTGACCGGGTTTATTTGATAATTGCATAAAAAGCTCCTATTAGTTCTATGCTGCACTTTCAATTTCCTTAAACAAGATTTTACTTTGCTTATTGTAGAGCACAGCTACAGTGAGTTTAGCTAGCTGCTAAGACATGAATATAGTTACAAAGCAATACATCATAGCAACATGTATCCATAGCATAAGTAAATTTTAGAAACTTAACCACAACTTTACTACTTAACATATCATTGCCGCTCTCGAACAAGAGGTACTCATAACCGCGAGGGACGGCAAGTCGAATTGATTTACACCCTGTAGGGAAAACCCAAATACATGACATACGCATCATTTAAGAACACGTATGGCCACCATTCACAAGATTGCTATAAAGTAGATCTGGGCCATCGATCCTGAGTACACGTCCTCCCCGTGATACAGTACTTCGTATCCGAGGCTTAACCCATGCACTCTCCAGCGGTCCTCAAACCCGTGCAACCACCGTGCTATTCACATCACCTCTGGATCGATGAGTATGGCCGTCCAACAATACGACGCCCAAGTTACTAGGTTTACCAAATCCCATATTAAAGGTATGCACTTGGTACAGTTCAATACTTGTTCGCGGAGTTGCAACGATAGGTGCTCCATTTTTATCAAGTTCATCAACCAATCGAACCATAGTTGAATCTATAACCTACTGTTGACTCCACTAGTTTAAGCATAGCATTTGCTAACAGAAAATCTTACTAACATACTAATCATGGGTAATTGCTGGAGTATGCAAGTGTGTTTCATCCAAGTCCTACACTTAATGCACAATACAATATTCCTAACTTGTGATAAAGAAAAAGGACTCGAATGATAAAATGGGTTATGCACCGGGGCTTGCCTTGTGTGTGATCGTAGTTAGCATCGTCACCAAAGTGCACTTCAGCTCCTTGCTTGTCCGATGTGATCTCCTCGGTCTCGATTCCTATATGGAATGGACATGCATCAAGGGTAAGGAATACACAAGGTTTCATGGAGTTTTCTTAATTACAGATGGAATGCATGGCATGAAGATTCATGGTACTTCCTCAATAAATAAATTAATGACTAATCACTCATCCATGAATAGGGTTGCATACTTAAGTATGACATGGTAGCCACTGAATTTGAAGGGGACAAATTTCTAATTACAAGAATGTAACTTTTAATTATAATAATCTTAGTGTAAGTCTACTTTAACATGAGCATGGCCTAAATGTTGATTAACTGACTTCACATGCTGATGAGGATATGACAATGTAGTACTTAGGGTCAAATTTTTGAAAGTTCATTTTTGAGCCACTTAGCTAAAGTGACCATGTGCAAACTAACACTATACCTAGACATGGCATTTTTCATTTCATCACTAGTTCTAGCTCATATAGTTAATCAAGAACCAAGCATAGAACTGAAACATGAGAATTTCTACTGTAATGTGAAGCTAAGTTATTTTCCATGAACCTTCAGAAATTAATTTATTCCTACTTTCATTAAATACACACATAAGGTAACATTTATATGAAGAAATTCCTAGTTCCTTAGCAAATGATCAATTTCGACAGCAAATTTGTAGTTAGGTAACTTCAAATTTTTCATGGGATTTTTCATAAGTGTATAAGTGAATAAGGAATAGAAATGCCAAATTTCATGAACAAATTCCTAGCCAATAATTTATATAAATTCAATTACTGAAAATGAGGATTGTGCAATAATACTGAAAATATGCATAAACATGGAAATGTGCTTTTGCAGAAAGTTTAAGGATGCCCTGAAATGCTTACTGGGCAAATTTCATGAATTTACCATTTTCACATAATTACATATGAATTTATTAAGCAAACTAGGGTTGTGACTTTGATGGATTAAATAAATTAATTTACTAAATAAACTTGGACTTGATACTGTTTTTCTGGCAGAGCAAGATTTCAGTAGTTGAACAAAATTAATTTCACAATTTTTGGCCTTGTATTTCTCGAGATATTGAATTTTGAAGTTTATTCAAAGTTCACTCCTATTTACAAATCTGCCACTGGCCGATTTCAAATTCCCCCGCGCGTGCGCGCGGCAGCGTGGCTCGGCTGGCTCACCGGCTGACTCGGTGCTGCTCTACGTGATCAGTGACCCAAGGCGGTCACGTGGGTGGTGATGGCCGGAGTGGGGGCTGCTGGAGCTCTGCCGGCGATGAGCGGCGGCGAAGCTCGACGGCGGCCGACGGCGGCAGGCTTGCCCAGGGATGGAATTGGCAAGAGGGAAGGTCCAGAAGCATCACCTGGGTGCCGTGGTGCTCGTGGACGTGTTGGCTGTAGTTGGGGTGGCCGGGAGGGTGGTCGTCGCCGTGAGCCCTCTCCGAGCGGTGGCCGGTGGCGGCTCGGGTTCTCCAGATTCCGGTGACGTCCCTGCTCGGGTGAGGGAGGGGATCAGTAGGCTGCGAGAGCACTCCCTGGCGCGTTGATTTGTGAGAGGAAGAGGAAGGAGGGGGCTGCCTAGTCAGGGCCGAACGCGGTGGCGCTCAGGCGACCCGAAGCAGGGGAGCCCGTTGGGTTTCCTTGCGGCAGAGGAGGAAGACAGCGGTAGCAGCACTGCGCGGCCTTGCAGGAGCGCCTGGGGTGTGCGGGAGTGTTTGGGAGCAGAGAGGAAGGGGAATGGGGTGGTTGAGCCGCTGCTGATCCTTATTCCTTGGCCGGCGGAAGAGAGAACCGAGAGAGGGAGAGAGAGCGGGCGGTGAGCTGTCGGGCAGGGAGTGGCTCCTCCGGCGGGGCTTCAATGCTGGCCGGTGGCACAAGCGCGGTTTGGCGGAGCAGTGGCCGGGATGGGTCTACAGGAACCGACGGTGGCTTGTACGGTGCCATCGGTGTCGAACGGAGACTGGCCGGAGAGAGAAGAAGAGAGAAGGAACGTGTTGACCCGGCTTGACTTGAACTTGAACTCGGGTTTGATACAATTCGTCACGTTCCCTTGCTTCAAATTGGACACCAATTTTTTTGTGCGTTGAGTGAAACGTGTGATCCAACTTTGCTTTTGGGTGCACCTGCTAGTTTTGCTTTGAGAAATTACGAAAATTCCAAACCCGAAATACACTTTTCTGACTTTGGGGGAATTTTTGAGGGTATCAATTGGTTACCAAAAATTCTGGAAAAATTCTCAAAATTCTATTTTTTTATGGCCATTCAGCATATGCAAAAATATTGGGGTACTTCCATGGGTTCTGGTAATGTTTGTGAATGACCCCTTTTTGAATATTATGGACTTAATTAACTAAGTTTCCTCTTTTTATTCTTTGGCACATGGATTAATTATACTTTTTTTTAGCCCTTAATCGATGTTAGATTTTATTAACTTCATTTTGTGACATGGGATGTCACAACACACCCCCCTTAAGGAAATCTCGTCCCGAGATTTGCAAAAGAACGAACAAGAGGGAGGGGTGTGGATGGTTACCGGTTTTGGGAGGCCAAAAATTCTGGAAAGTTGGCTTTCAGAAACTCCTCTTGTTCCCATGTGGCTTCCTCTTCAGTATGGTTACTCCATTGCACTTTGTAGAAGGTGATAGTGCGGTTGCGAGTTACCCGGTCCTTTTGATCGAGGATGCGAACGGGGTATTCGGGGTCGGAGAGGTCTTCTTCCAATTGCTCGGTGTCGGAAATAACCATGTCGATCGGGGGCTTCAAGCATCTCTTGAGTTGGGAGACATGGAAGACGTTGTGCACCCACTCGAGATTTTTCGGTAGTTGCAACCGATAAGCAACAGCTCTATGCTTTTCCGTGATCAGAAAAGGTCCGATATAGCGGGGTGCTAATTTCCCTTTGATTCCAAAACGAGATACACCTTTGTTGGGAGAAACCCGAAGATAGACATGATCTCCCTTTTCGAACTCCAATGGATGTCTCCTTTTATTAGAGTAACTCATTTGGCGGGATTGCGCGGCCTTCATGTTAGCCTGGATTTGTCGCACCTTCTCTTTGGCGAGCGTGACCAGATCGGGACCGAAAGTAATCCTTGCACCAGATCGACACGGGTGACCATACAAAGCTTCAAATGGCGACATTCCCAAACTTTCTTGATAACTATTGTTGTTGGAGAATTCAGCGAACGGGAGGCAAGATTCCCAATTTCCACGATTGTCTAGAACACAAGCTCTTAATAAATCTTCCAAATATTGATTTAGTCTCTCGGTTTGTCCATCGGTTTGTGGATGATAAGCGGAACTGCGGATGAGAGTGGTGCCAAGACAAGCGTGCAATTGCTCCCAAAAATGAGCAATAAATTGAGGGCCTCGATCGGAGATGATCGTCTTGGGCACACCGTGCGAGTATAGAATCTGCACAATGTAGAGCTCGGCATATTGCTTAGTAGAGTAGGTTGTATGGACGGGGATAAAATGAGCAGATTTGGTCAACCGATCCACAATAACCCATATGGAATCGTGCTTCTTGGGTATGAGGGGTAGTCCAACGATGAAGTCCATAGCAATGTCTTCCCATTTTGAAGCGGGGATTTTCAATGGGTGTAAAAGACCGGCTGTTCTCAATGATCGGCCTTCACACGTTGGCAAGTGTCACATTCGGAGACATAACGAGCAACCTCTTGTTTCATGCGCGTCCACCAAAACTTTTCCCTTAACCCGCAATACATTTTGTTGTTGCCGGGGTGTATGGAGTATTTGGACAAGTGAGCCTCATCCAAAATTTTCTTTCTTAGCTCCTCATTCTTCGGAACAACAAGGCGATTGTTGAACCAAAGTACTCCATCTTCATCTTGTCGGAAACATGTAGCTTCTTCCTTCCCTATTTTCTGGCGGATATACTCCATTCCTTTGTCCTGCTTCTGGGCTTCCACGATTTCTTCCCGAAGAGTAGGAATGAGAGCCAAATTATATAAGGATCCGTGTGGAATGACACGAAGACTTGGTTCGCTCGGATCTGAAATCGGGCGAGCTTCCATAGAGTAAACAATCGCGTGATTGCATTGGACCCTTCGACTCAAGGCGTCGGCAACCACGTTTGCTTTTCCGGGGTGATAATGAATTTCCAACTCATAATCCTTGATCAGTTCCAACCATCTACGTTGCCGCATATTCAGTTCTTGTTGAGTGAATATATATTTGAGACTTTTGTGGTCGGTGTAGAGGTTGACAAGATTACCGAGTAGGTAGTGGCGCCAAGTTTTCAAGGCTAGAACAACGGAGGCCAATTCTAAGTCATCAGTGGGATAATTTTGCTCGTGCTTCCGGAGCTGTCGTGAGGCATAGGCAATGACACGACCTTCTTGCATAAGCACAAAAGTCCATATCCAATTCAGGCATGAATACGGAATTCATCAAATACATGAAATGGGCTGGAGCATTGGTGAGACCGAAAGACATGACAAGATATTCGAAAAGACCATATCGGGTGGAGAATGCTGTTTTTGCAATATCTTCGGCTCGGATTTTTATTTGATGGTAACCGGATCGGAGATCAATCTTGGAGAAGACTTTAGCACCTACTAGCTGATCAAAAAGGATATCGATTCGAGGTAGAGGGTACTTGTTCTTGATGGGTACCGCATTTAACGGTCTATAGTCGACACATAGGCGTAGGGTTTTGTCTTTCTTCTTCACAAAGAGAGCGGGACAACCCCAGGGAGATGAACTTCGTCGGATATAGCCCTTGTCCATAAGCTCTTGTAACTGATCTTTCAACTCCGCTAATTCATTAGGAGCCATTTTGTACGGCCTACGAGTGATAGACGCCGTACCGGGTACGAGTTCAATCTTAAACTCGACATCCCTATCCGGAGGCATGCGCGGCAAATCGTCTAGAAAGACATCGGGAAAATCGCAAACCGCTGGAATATTTGCTAGCTCCTACCCTTCCACATGACATACTTGAGAGGTGGACGACTTGAGATGCGGCAATCGGAGAATAGAAGGGCCGTGTAATGGTGAGTTCAAAAGGACTTCTCGGTCCTCAAGGTGCAATACAACTTTGTGACTAGTCATCCATTTCATACTGAGAATTATGTCGATGCTTTGGCCATTTAAGACGATTAGGGAAGTGGGATATATGTTATTGGCTAGCTTAAGTGGCACTTTCCTTAACTCGAGATGAGCCCATATTTTTCCACCGGGAGACGTAATAACGTACGGGGTTCCCATAGTGGTGGGGGTAATTTTTAGATGATTTGCACATGCTTGACTAATGAAATCATGCGTTGCTCCTGAATCAAAAAGAACTATGGCAGCATGTTGGTTGATCGAGAACGTACCCGCGAGAACGGGTTCTCCAGCTTGGGTCTCTTCGACCGTGGTATAGTTGACTCGGCCATTCTTGTGAGTGGGGGTAGACGACTGGGGACGACTCGCATTGCTACCATTATTGTTGTTGCCGCTGTTGTGGTTGTTGTTGTTGTTCTTGGAAGTGTTGAAGTTGTTGTTGTTGCTCAGGTTGTGCTTTGGAAATCGGCATTCTTTAGCAAAGTGACCGGTGCGGCCACAATTGTAGCATGGCTGTGAGGAGTTGGTCTTCACCACTTGATTGCTTTGCTGCGGTGGGCGAGAACTAGAAGATTGCTGCTGGTTTCCCCCATGGAATCGCGAGTGCTGCTGCGAGAATGACGGGCGAGGTCCTCCTCCTGACGGTACCGCAGCCCAAAATTTCTGTCCGGTCAGGGAAGTGATTGGTAGCTTGTACTTGGGCGGTGCAGAGCCGGATGAATTTCCCATAGCAAGTTTCCTCTTCTTGTCCTCTTGATTGGCACGGATGGCATCTTCTTGCACAATGGCGGCACTCATCAAGTCATTGAATGTGCCAGCGGTGACTTGCGCCAATCGGTCTTGGAGCTTCGGGGTAAGTCCCGAACGAAAGCAGTCTTTCTTTTTCTCGTCCGTATCGGCATGATACGACGCGTACTGGGCCAAGTAGTTGAACTTTCGTGCATACTCTTGCACGGTTCCGGAGCCTTGCTTCAAGTTGAGGAACTCCTACAACTTGTGCTTCATAAGTCCGGCGGGTATGTGGTGTGCACGAAAAGCAGTACAGAACTCCGCCCAAGTAACTTGGTGACCCACGGCGAGAGCGGCGGTGAAGCTGGCCCACCAAGCACTTGCGGAGCCATGGAGCTGCTGCACGGCGAAGAGAGACTTCTGCTGCTCGGTGCAGTGGAGGAGTGCGAACTTTGACTCCAACGTGCGAATGAAGTTGTCCACTTCCAGAGGATCATCAGCTTCTCCGAAGGTGGGCGGGTGAGTCACCCAGAAGTCGGCGTAAGAGGATTCCTGCTACTGCTGTGGTAGTGGTCCTTGAGCTCCCAGACGGTTCATGTTCTCCATGAACATGCGGAATATCTCGTTCTGATTGTGGATGAGCTGCTCCATAGCCGTCAGAGGTGGCGCGTTGGGCAGCGGCCAAGTTCCACCAATGTTCGAGGCGCCGGGAGCGTCACCGACGTTCTCTCCACCACGGCGAGTTTGCACCATCTGACATATGAACAATATGTTAGCCCGATCATCACATGAGACAACATGATCACAAGGCCACAATATGGCGACGGAATAAAATTTCAGATTGCTCAAATTGAAATGCTGGACAATTAAATGGTGCGGACATAAGGGATGACTTAAATTCCATAATTTCCACACCATAAGCAACATACTCATGATGAAGCCATAGATACATGTGATGCAACTTTCGATACATAGCAAGTCTTCGGCTACATCACTCGGAACACTACACCCTACGATCTCGGAGAGCTTAGGTTACAACTTAGCATAACACTACCACACCATGTACACATGACTACGATGTCTCACGAGATTTCACCCTATGTACATAAGGCTACTTGGTCACCCGGCGTGGCTGTCACTATCGAACTCCATGTCCATAGCTGCTGGTCCCGTGGGTGCTTCGAAGTCGGTGCCGGAATCACCATTCTCACTCAGATCGGCGTCATCGGGGGGAATCACCGCGAGTGGAATGGATGGCTCATTGTTAAGGATGGCGTTCAGCTGGGCATTAGCAGCTTGGAGCTGTCCAATGAGCTGCTCTTGCTGTGCGATGATCGCGTGAGCGTCATTGAGGTTCCCTTCCATGACATCACGCTCATCTTGAGCTTCTTCGCGTTGGACCTGCAGCTCGCTTCGCTCCTCCAAGAGAGCGGTAACCTGACCATGAAGAGAGTAAATCTCTCCTTGGGCAGCGGTGAGCTGGGCGTTGCATTGGTGCAGCTGCTCCTGCAACACGCCACTTGCATCATCCTCGATGACGAGCCGAGCATCATGGAGCTGCTCGAAAAGGTCGGCCTGCTCCAACTCGCTAGTGTGCAGCTGGCCCACAAGGGCTGCAACCTTAGCATCACGCTCCGCGAGCTGGGCCTCACGGGCAACAAGCATGGATTGCAACGCCTCGCGCTCTCGCTCCAACTCGAGGACGCGAGCGGCAAGGTACTCCGGGTCCAACATGCGCGTGCCATCATCCATCTGCCAGAATAAAGTTTTGCAAGGGTGAGTCAAAACCTAATATTCCACTAAGCACACATGCTCAGAAGAGCATAAGGGATGATTGGTAAAAGAAAAGACACGAGGTTCCCGATCCATTCAATGACCGGTAACGACGAATTTCTGCGGTCAACGGGGTGAACCGCAGTAACGGGCAAAAACGCTTAGTTTCTGGACAACCTTAAAATTTTTGTGTTTTACAATTGTTGTAGAGAATTTCTTCATATTTCCAACGCAAACTCACACATATCCATCCAATAAAGTCTCTAGGAGTTATGATCATCCAAAGACAGGGGCAGAAATGAGGCAGTTTCTGATTTCCAGAAAAAGGCTTCTGTTTTTGCCATATTCGACCTAGTTCCAGATTTTTCAAGAGACAAACTTTCTAAACCAAACTTGTAGAGCAAAACCTCATCTTTCCAATGAGTACTTACTCACCTCTATTGAATTTAAACTGAGGAATTGATGCTCATTTTAGTGAAACTGACTTTTCTGGTAAGGTCGGACACTTACCGGTTAGGTTCAAATTTCTGGTTTAGGTGCAAAAGGGGTTCAATTTCGTCCAAAAACTTAGTCATTTCGCATGTTCACAGTATCAGTGATATTTTTATAGGTTTTGGTAAGATTTAATTCATATGATATGCATGGATGCCAATGCTCAATATGACGATTTCCTACATCCTCACAAAAAGAAAACTTGACCGATTATATAACTCGATCCATCCGGTGGCACACACACTTCTCACACGTTTGTCTAACGAACTACACGTGGTTAGTGTACCTGCAAGAGATTCATCTCAGAAACAATACATCAAATTCAAAAGAAACAAGCTAAAATAACAATGACAGTTTATGCCCAGGTATTCGCCCACCAGGAAAGAAGCCGATGTTTAAGCGCATTCGGTCCGCGCATCAATGAAAGCCCAGGTCTGTGCCCATCCGGAAGGCGTTCGGTATTTACAGCGCAACCGATCTGCGCACAAAGACATACCTTCATTGAAGAGTCCGTAGCTGCAAGTAATTTAAACAAACATAACCCAGGGTTAGCTTTGCCACCTACAAGACTCTTATATGGGCACTACTAGTTCGCACCTCACCGTAACGTGAAAAAAAATGGTTTGTTTATGTTTTAAAATGCTCATTTGTGTGTAGCTTATCCCGAGACGGCTCTAATACCAGCTGTGACAACCCTACTCCGAAATGTAGAGTATGTCGCACAGGATCGCCTTGGGAGATGGTTAACGAAGTAACCATGCATAGCATTCACACATGAACATTCATCATTTACAAGGATATATCACTTAGAGGATTAATATTACAAGTCCGGTGCTCAAATTAAGCTGAGTTCATATCTGATACATGATATGAGTTCTGGGTACATATTACATAATTTAGTGGAAGCGGTGAAACGACAAAACACGACATTGCCTACGTGAACCATGCCAGCGCTATGGCGATGGCTCACTCACCACGGTTAGGAGAACTAGGGACCCATTCGATGGTCCAGTTTTGAGGCTCCTCACCTTCCCACACAACCTTATTACAACAATCACAATAGGTCGGTTGAGGAAAACCTGAAAAAACAACATCAACGCAAAGCCTGAGTATCTAACATACTCCGCAAGACTTACCCGTCATCCGGTTTCATAAAACCGACTCCTAGTATGCAGGGGGCTGACCGGGTTTATTTGATAATTGCATAAAAAGCTCCTATTAGTTCTATGCTGCACTTTCAATTTCCTTAAACAAGATTTTACTTTACTTATTGTAGAACACAGCTACGGTGAGTTTAGCTAGCTGCTAAGACATGAATATAGTTACAGAGCAATACATCATAGCAACATGTATCCATAGCATAAGTAAATTTCAGAAACTTAACCACAACTTTACTACTTAACATATCATTGCCGCTGCTCGAACAAGAGGTACTCATAATCGTGAGGGACGGCAATTCGAATTGATTTACACCCTGCAGGGAAAACCGAAATACATGACATACGCATCATTTAAGAACACGTATGGCCACCATTCACAAGATTGCTATAAAGTTGATCCGGGGTCATCGATCCCGAGTACACGTTCTCCCCGCGATACAGTACTTCGTATCCGAGGCTTAACCCATGCACTCTCCAGCGGTCCTCAAACCCGTGCAACCACCATGCTGTTCACATCACCTCTGGATCGATGAGTATGGTCGTCCAACAATACGACTCTCAAGTTACTAGGTTTACCAATTCCCATATCAAAGGTATGCACTTGGTACAGTTCAATACTTGTTCGCGGAGTTGCAATGATAGGTGCTCCATTTTTATCAAGTTCATCAACCAATCAAACCATAGTTGAATCTATAACCTATCGTTGACTCCACTAGTTTAAGCATAGCATTTGCTAACGGAAAAGCTTACTAACATACTAATCATGGGTCATTGGTGGAGTATGCAAGTGTGTTTCATCCAAGTCCTACACTTAATGCACAATACAATATTCCTAACTTATGATAAAGAAAAAGGACTCGAATGATAAAATGGGTTATGCACCGGGGCTTGCCTTGGGTGTGATCGTAGTTAGCATCGTCACCAAAGTGCACTTCAGCTCCTTGCTGGTCCGGTGTGATCTCCTCGGTCTTGATTCCTATATGGAATGGACATGCATCAAGGCTAAGGAATACACATGGTTTCATGGAGTTTTCTTAATTAAAGATGGAATGCATGGCATGAAGATTCATGGTACTTCCTCAACAAATAAATTAATGACTAATCACTCATCCATAAATAGGGTTGCATACTTAAGTATGACATGGTAGCCACTGAATTTGAAGGGGACAAATTTCTAATTACAAGAATGTAACTTTTAATTATCACAATCTTAGTGTAAGTCTAATTTAACATGAGCATGGCCTAAATGTTGATTAACTGACTTCACATGCTGATGAGGATGTGACAATGTAGTACTTAGGGTCAAATTTTTGAAAGTTCATTTTTGAGCCACTTAGCTAAAGTGACCATGTGCAAACTAACACTATACCTAGACATGGCATTTTTAATTTCATCACTAGTTCTAGCTCATATAGTTAATCAAGAACCAAGCATAGAACTGAAACATGAGAATTTCTACTGTAATGTGAAGCTAAGTTATTTTCCATGGACCTCCAGAAATTAATTTATTCCTACTTTCATTAAATACACACATAAGGTAACATTTATATGAAGAAATTCCTAGTTCCTTAGCAAATGATCAATTTCAACAGCAAATTTGTACTTAGGTAACTTCAAATTTTTCATGGGATTTTTCATAAGTGTATATGTGAATAAGGAACAGAAATGACAAATTTCATGAACAAATTCCTAGCCAATAATTTATATAAATTCAATTACTGAAAATGAGGATTGTGCAATAATACTGAAAATATGCATAAACATGGAAATGTGCTTTTGCAGAAAGTTTAAGGATGCCCTGAAATGCTTACTGGGCAAATTTCATGAATTTACCATTTACACATAATTACATATGAATTTATTAAGCAAACTAGGGTTGTGACTTTGATGGATTAAATAAATTAATTTACTGAATAAGCTTGGACTTGATCCTGTTTTTCTGGCAGAGCAAGATTTCAGTAGTTGAACAAAATTAATTTCACAATTTTTGGCCTTGTATTTCTCGAGATATTGAATTTTGAAGTTTATTCAAAGTTCACTCCTATTTACAAATCTGCCACTGGCCGATTTCAAATTCCCCCGCGCGCGCGGCGGCGTGGCTCGGCTGGCTCGCCGGCGGTGATCGGTGGCGAGTCTCGGGACTCGGTGCTGCCCTACGTGATCAGTGACCCAAGGCGGTCACGTGGGTGGTGGTGGCCAGAGCGGGGGCTGCCGGACCTCTGCCGGCGACGAGCGGCGGCGAAGCTCGACAGCGGCAGGCACGCCCAGGGATGGAATCGACAAGGGGGAAGGTCCAGAAGCATCACCTGGGTGCCGTGGTGCTCGTCGACGTGTTGGCTGGAGTTGGGGTGGCCGGGAGGGTGGTCGTCTCCGTGAGCCCTCTCCGAGCGGTGGCCGGCGGCGGCTCGGGTTCTCCAGATTCCGGTGACGTCCCTGCACGGGTGAGGGAGGGGATCAGTAGGCTGCGAGAGCACTCCCTGGCGCATTGATTTGTGAGAGGAAGAGGAAGGAGGGGGCTGCCTAGTCAGGGTCGGACGCGGTGGCGCTCAGGCGACCCGAAGCAGGGGAGCCCGTCGGGTTTCCTTGCGGCAGAGGAGGAAGACGGCAGTAGCAACGCTGCGCGGCCTTGTAGGACCGCCTGGGGCGTGCGGGAGTGTTTGCGAGCAGAGAGGGAGGGGAATGGGGTGGTTGAGACGCTGCTGATCCTTATTCCTTGGCCGGCGGATGAGAGAACCGAGAGAGGGAGAGAGAGCGGGCGGTGAGCTGTCGGGCAGGGAGTGGCTCCTCCGGCGGGGCTTTAATGCTGGCCGGTGGCACAAGCGCGGTTTGGCGGAGCAGTGGCCGGAATGGGTCTACAGGAACCGACGGTGGCTTGTACGGTGCCATCGGTGTCGAACGGAGACTGGCCGGAGAGAGAAGAAGAGAGAAGGAACGTGTTGACCCGGCTTGACTTGAACTTGAACTCGGGTTTGATACATTTCGTCACGTTCCCGTGCTCCAAATTGGACACCAATGTTTGTGTGGGTTCAGTGAAACGTGTGCTCCAACTTTTCTTTTGGGTGCACCTGCTAATTTTTCTTTGAGAAATTATGAAAATTCAAAACCAGAAATACACTTTTCTGACTTTGGGGGAATTTTTGAGGGTATCAATTGGTTACCAAAAATTCTGGAAAAATTCTCAAAATTCTATTTTCTTATGGCCATTCAGAATATGGAAAAATATTGGGGTACTTCCATGGGTTTTGGTAATGTTTGTGAATGACCCCTTTTTGAATATTATGGACTTAATTAAGTAGGTTTCCTCTTTTTATTCTTTGGCACATGGATTAATTATACTTTTTCTTAGCCCTTAATCGATGTTAGGTTTTATTAACTTCATTTTGTGACATGGGATGTCACACAAACCAATCACTGAGCTGCTGAAAAAGGATAAGAAGTTCGATTGGAGCAACAATTGTGAAGAAGCTTTTCAGAAATTGAAGACATTGTTGACTACTGCCCCCGTACTGGCTCAACCAGACATCACCAAGCCGTTTGATGTGTATTGTGATGCATCTGGGACAGGACCTGGAGCTCATGCAGGATGGTCGTGTCATTGCCTATGCATCTCGACAACTGCGGAAGCATGAAGAGCACTATCCTACTCATGATTTGGAACTAGTTGCTGTTATCCTTGCACTAAAAATTTGGAGGCATTATTTGCTCGGTAATTTAGTGCACATCTATACAGATCACAAGAGCTTGAAGTACATATTTACTCAGACTGATTTGAACATGAGACAACGTCGGTGGCAAGAATTAATTAAGGACTATAATCTGGAGATTCATTACCATCCAGGCAAGGCTAATATGGTCGCCGACGCTCTGAGTCGAAAGATACGCTGTAATAATCTAGTGATAGACCACAACATTGAAGCGAGTACCACAGAACCTAGCCTACATGTTTTGCCTGCCCTAGTGATCAGCAACCTCAGTATTCATTCCACCATTCGTGATGAGGTCATTGCTGCATAGAAAAGAGACGTTGGAATAAAGTACATTCGGGAGAACATTAAGAGTGGCAAGGCCAAATGCTTCACATAAGATTCGGATGGTACTCTGTGGTTCAATAACCAACTAGTAGTACCAAAGGATTTTGAGCTTCGTTGCAAAATATTGGATGAAACACATCACTCTAAGTATTCCATTCATCCTGGAAGTAACAAGATGTACCAAGATCTAAAGAAGAATTTCTGGTGGACCAGAATGACGCGAGAAGTTGGTCGATATGTCATGGAGTGCAATACCTGTCAGAGAGTTAAGGCCGACCATTTGAAACAGGCTGGACTACTTCAGCCATTGAGTATCCCCGCCTGGAAATGGGAAGATATAAGTATGGATTTCATTGTTGGCCTCCCTCTCACATCTTGGAAGCATGATTCGATTTGGGTTGTTATTGACAGACTCACAAAGTCTGCTCACTTTCTACCAGTGAACACCAGATATAGTGTACGGTAGTATGCAGAACTATACATAGCAAGAATTCTGTGTCTCCATGAAGTACCCAAGACTATTGTTACAGATTGTGGCTCACAGTTTGTCGCTTGTTTCTAGGAGCAGCTCCATGCATCTCTGGGTACTAAGTTGATCCGAAGTTCTGCTTATCATGCCGCTACAGATGGACAAACTGAGCGTGTCAACCAAATCTTGGAAGATATGCTTAGAGCATGTGTCTTAACACATGGTGGTAACTGGGATGAGTATTTACCGTATGCAGAATTCTCATACAACAACAATTACCAAGAGAGTGTAAAAATGTCCCCTTTTGAAGCACTCTACGGTCAGAGTTGTAGAACACCGTTGAATTGGTCTAAATCTGGCAAAAGAGTAACTTTTGGTCCTGACCTCGTCAAGGATGCAGAAGAAAAGGTTCGGACAATTCAAGCAAATCTCAAGGCTGCTAAATGTCGTCAAGAAAAGTATGCAAACCGACGATGTAGGCCATTGTTTTTCAACAAGGATGATTTTGTCTATCTTCGAGTGTCACCAATGAAGGGCATTCAGCGTTTTGGAATCAAAGGAAAGTTAGCACTCCGCTATATCGGCCCTTTCAAAATCTTGGAGAGATGTGGACAAGTCGCCTACAAGCTGGAGTTAACACCAAATCTGTCTGGAGTACATAACACATTTCATGTGTCTCAACTGAAATGATGTCTCAAACCTCCAATTGATGTTTTCTTGGAAGAGTATGATCATCTTCAACCGGACCTCACATACTCCGAGTATCCAATACAAATCCTTGATGAAAAAGAACACGCAACCCGCAAAAGAATCCTCAAATTTTATAAAGTGCAATGGAGTAATCACTCAGAAGATGAATCCACCTGGGAATCAGAAGAATTTCTGAGTACTCATTATCCGGAATTATGGTCTTCATTCATAGGTAAATTTTTGCCCCTCTCTAGTCTGCTTCGTTCTTAATCTGGGGACGAGATTTCTTTAAGGAGGGAGGGCTGTGACACCCAGGTGTCTCATTTCTTCCTTAGCACGAATTGCCAAAAGTTTTGAACTCAAGTATGAGAATGAAATAATGGGAGCAATTTAAAAATGGAATTTTCTCAAGCCAAAATACAACCCTGCAAGGAAAAACTTTGAAGCAAAATTAAATTTCTATGAAACATAGGCCAAATAATTACATCAAAATTATGGTAATAATAAAATAGAATTTTGGGCCAGAAACCAGAATTTTCTTCCAATAAGAAATCAATCAATTAAATGGTTTAAATCTAGAATTGATTTAACTTTAATTAATAATTCTAATTAAATTATTTCTTTTCTGGCCAAATAGACTTCACTAATGAATTGTCCATATCCTAATTAACCCACCCGTAAAATTTCAGCTTAATTGGACTTACGGAAATGTTTTAATCATTTAAAACAGAATTGGGGACTTTCTTGCAAGCTTTTCAAAAACCTGAGGACTTTTCTGAAAAATTACATGTCTCCTTCCTCCCGTCGCCTCTCCCCCGCGTGCGCGCCGTGCTATTTTTTGCCGCCGCCTCGGTACTCGCCGCTGCACTCCCGCGCGCTCCCACTCCCTACCTTCGCGTCACCGCTGCGGCCAACCCGCTAGACGCCGCTACTCCGCATCCCCTTCACCCTGCACGAGGCCGATGTCTCTGCCGCCATGGCTGCTGCCACCGCCTTGATTCCCGGCCGCCGACAGCTTTCTCTACGCCAACATGCCTCAATTCCGCGCGTGATCACCTCGTCCCATCAACCGGCCTCGCCTCGCAGCCCACTGATCTCGCGCACGCCGCTAGCCGCCGCTGCTCCGCGTCTCCTTTGCCTCTGCCCAAGGCATTGCTGCACCGCCGCACTCCTCGTTTCCCGGCTCCCGACCACTTCCCGTCACCCAGCAGCACCAGAGCTCTCGTGTGATCGCCCCGTCACCTCACCCTGCCCTTCTCCCTCGCTGCACGCTGCTACTAGCCAAGCCCACGAGTTACTTTCCCCTGCCGTGCTATGCCTCTGCTGCCGCGCCCGCGCTGCTTTCTCCCCGTGCGCTCAACGGCTCCCCGAGACCCAGCGTTGCTCAAGTCATGCGCTCGCACCTGCCTTCGGTGTCCGACCAAGAAACCGAGCCCCCTTGGCCTATAAATACTCCTCTGTTCACCCCTTTCCCTCCCATCCATTTTTTGCCATTACCAAAGTGAAGCTCGAGCTTGACCGCCACAGTTTCACTGCCTCCCGAGCCCAGCCAAAGGCACCAAAGTACGCGCTTACTTCCCCGCTACCCTTCCACTCAATGGCTCGCGTAATCTTCCGGTGAGCTCGGCCAATTTGAAGGATCTCTGGACTCTGCTTCTCGTCAGCCGCTATCAACGCCATCTCAAATTCCTTCTCCCTGGTGACCCATTCCATTCCCCTCCCTTCCGTAAAGATGTGCCATCACTTCCTGGTCACACCTAACCTTTTCCCCCTGGGTTCACTGCCCCAGCTCGCCGGTGCAACACTTTTCCCCGGCTGACCCCCTCTGTGCAGCCGTATCCGAGCCGCTTCCACGGTGAGCCCCCTCTTCCGGCCTTCTCTGACAGTCGCCGACCTGATGCCGATCCCCACCATGCCCCCGTGAAGCTCTGGGCAAAGACGGCGTCCAAGTTCCCGCCTCGGAGTAGAAACGCGAAGTTGCCGAACCTCCTCTCCCCGCCACCACTCGTCGCTGACCCATCTCCGGTAAGCTTCCGACTTCGCAAACCCCCGTAGCCTCCCTGCCTCGTTGTGCGCATCATTTCCCCTCTCCCGCGGCGAGCTTTCGGCCACCCTAGTGCCCTACGGCGAGCCCTCCGGCCGCGCGCCGCCGCGCTATGGCACAGCCGCCTGGCAGCTGAGCTGGCGCCTAGTTGGCACTGACATGTCGCCACATGGCTGCTGACATGGCCCTGCGTGGCAATTGTTTAAAACCCAAAAAATACCAGAAAAACTACTGAAACTTCTAAAATGCATAGTAAATTCATTTGAAGTCCAAATGGCCTCAAACCAGTTTTGTTAGCTTCATAATAATGCGCTTTATTTTAGTAAAATAATAACCAACTTCCTCTGTTATTACATTTTTGTTAATTAAATAACTTGAGTAAACACTGATTAATTCCTTATTAATTCTGTACAAGCAGTTTAATTCGAATCTTTTGCATACACTGTTAATGCATACTAATACATCACCCTGACATTTTGGCTAAGTCAAATCTGCAGTATTTAATATCCTATTAATTAAGTAATGCTTTAGGTTTAATAAATGCTAGTAAATAAAATTATACTGTCCAGAGGCTATAACTTGGTGAAAATGCATTTCATGTATGTCTCTGTTCATGATAAATCACTCAAGTCCAGAATCATTTGGTTTACTATTTTAATTGTTTAATTGTTCTCAAGCTATATCAACCCTAATTAAATGATCCACACACATGAAATAATGAAAGTCTAATTTGCTTCCTTGAAGCATATGGCTTCGAGAACTTGTTAATAAGGTTGTTAACATCAAAACAATAATGCAATATGCATCCATCGTTTTGTTGCATTTATCATATCATTGCATGTAACGGTGTTTCAACACTATCGTTAAATCCTTGTTCAACAATAGGTAACGACACTCAGGAGCAGAAGCCCGACGTCCAGCAGGACCAAGAGCCTGAAGAACAAGAGACTGTAGTAGCTAACACTTGCGTGGATACAGGCAAGCCCCGTTTGCATTAGTCTTTTTATAAAGTTTTGGTAGTTTATATCACTACTAGTGTCTATTTTTATTTGTTGCATTAGGTCATAGGAGTTGCTTGAAACCCACCTTGCATGTTATCCCAAATGACCTATGCTACTGTTATTAGAATCTTGGTAGGATCGGTACTAAATGCTATGCTTAGTAATTAATAAGTTTTGGTAGTTATCATGATTACTATGGAATAGATTTGATCACTAAAAGAAACTTATAAAAGGAGTTTATTCTTATGTATGGCCGGGCAGGGAATTTGCATGTGTAGGTTTGCAGCAACACATGGGTGTTGGCTGCGGTAGCCCTCTCTTGCCCACCGTAGGACCTGTCCGTGGTCGGCCCCTTCATCAAGTTTTGAACAGTACCAAATGCATGCTAGTTTCATGGGCACTAGTAAACCGATGTAGCATTAAAGGCTGCTTATATCAAGGACGGTTAAGGTGCGTTGGTCTTAGGAACCCTCAGCTGCTGGAGTGGGCGGTCCATACCGTAAAGTATTGCTGGCAGGACGCAATGCCCACTCGACGTCACCACACCAAGGCCTGGATGTGGGTGGTTTTTCTTGTGAAAGGTTTCCATATACAACCTTAATTGGTGCGTATGTGTCGTGTTATTCGGGTTTTCCTAGCTGGTGTAAATCAATTGCAATTGTTGTCCCTCGCAGTAATGAGTACTGCTTGTTCACCACGCCAACCACATAGTTGCACATGATATCATGGATATGGACTTATATTGGTTATTACTGATATATATTTTATTACTCTATTGTTGTACTTATTTTATGTATTGTTTTATTATCTTATTGTTGCAACTAAAGTTATATTCAGCATAACCCATTAAATCTGAAAAATAAAACTTGATAGAACTAATAGGTTGCTTAGTGCGAGTCCTTTTTAAAGAAGCCACCTAATAGAGCCATTGCATGTCTAGGTTTTTGACGGGTAAGTCTTGTTGTGCTTATGTGGTTTTCATGTACTGAAGAGATAGAATTGCCTGTAGATGTGTTGCCTTGGGACGTGCAAGTCCCTGAGGGTTGGACTGCACACTGGGAGTCTGATCTGCCGCCGCAGTGATTGTTGTGTGCTGCTAGAGTGATGGTTCCTCGAGCATGAATCATCACTATGCTTTATCGTCGAGCTCGTAGATCTTATCGTTATTTCGCTTCCGCTATTTCCAAAAACTTCATGAACTTGTAATTCCGCTGCACTTTGATGTAATAATTAAACTTAAATTTGGATCATTGTTGTATTATCAAGTGTCTACGTTATCAGCACCTTCGGGACCTCGATTCTCGGGGAAGGGGCGCCTCTGTGACACCCAGGTGTCTCATGGAGTCCCCTCATGTGTCATCCATGTGGCAGTTCCCGCCAACTACTCGGTCATTCCCGCATGGGAATCCTGGACCATTAGCGTCACAGGGACAGATTTGCCTTCCACTTGGAATGTGTCTGCTTTAAAGGCACTCACTCGATTCTGTGAAGACCACAAGCATGATGTTGCTGGAACATCTATCACCTTACTGCCCATTAATGATGTGATGGACTTTGAGTGGATTAGGCGTGTGGATTTCATCTTTGATCCAAACCATCGCCACCATGATCCTATGCTACCCATAATAGAGTATTATGGCTTATCCACTTTCGCCTTATGCACAAACTTGTGCTGGCGTCTCAATGTGTTTTCATGCTGCACTTCGACTTTCTGAAGTCGAAAAACAAGCTAAGGATGAGGAAATTGCCGAACTGAACCAACAAATTCAAGTAAAGAATAAAGAGATGGATGCAATTATAGAAGAACGTGACCATGCCTTGCTAGATGTAGCAGATCTTGAGCATGACATGATTGAGGCTCAAGATGACTTGGACGCATTCAAGGCTGCCCACCTTCCTATTGAAGGAAATTGGGACGAGATCATCATGGAGTATGGAGAACAAGAGGATGCAGAGATGCTGTCGGTCGGTATTAATGATGTGGAAATGATGGATCTGGAAGAACTAGAAGAACCAGAAGAGCCGGAAGACATAGACCAGGAGTAGATGGATCGCTACACCCTGGTGTATGGTCGTGTAATATAAGTATTCCTAGTTTGATGTAGGAGTGTGAATCTTGCATTATGTATCCGCAATACCGTAGTCTGGCACATATGAGTAAGAAGTCGTGTGACGATGTCCTTTTAAGAACCATGTAGTCTGAATTGAATTAATGAAGATGGTTGTTACTTGTGAAATCTATCCGTGCCTCTTGCAAATTTATATTCTTGCACATTTGTTTTTATGGATTATTTTGAGGAATAACTAATGTGCAACCATATAAATTGCAGCATGGTGTGTGCTCGAAATCAGGATGACACTACAAGCTCTCAACAAGGAGCTAATGTTGAGCCCTCACTAGCTAAGGTGTTGGCTGCTGCACTCAACCGGCAGCAAAATGACTCTGAGATTCTTCGTCGGCTAGTGGATATCACGTCCCATGTAGCTGGACAGGGAGGCCACCGTAACAACAACAATCAGCCTCGATAGAGCACCTACTCAGACTTTCTAGGTACTCATCCGCCAACCTTCGAGCGCGCCATAGAACCTCTGGATGCCGATCACTGGCTACGCCAGACCGAGTCAAAGTTCGGTCTGCTAGAATGCACCGAGCACCAGAAGGTGCTATTCACTGCCCAACAACTCCAGGGCTCTGCTAGTGCCTGGTGGGCAAACTATGAAGCTTCTCAGCATGCTGGATGCCACGTTGAATGGAATGAGTTCAAGACTGCATTTCATGCTCATTTCATCCCAGCTGGCCTCATGCAAAGGAAATTCTAGGAATTTATGGATCTGAAACAAGGAGGGAGGAATGTCCTCCAATGTTCTGAAGCTTTTAATCATCTAGCTCAGTATGCTACTAAGTATGTTAATACTGAGGATAAAAAGAGATGTGCATTTCTGCGTGGTATGAATGCCACCCTTAAGGAGCGTCTGACTTGGGGAACAACCGGCACATACAACGACTTGGTCAATGCTGATATTGTCCAGGAAGGCGCTATGCGCCAAGTTGAAGAAGAAGATCGCAAAAGAAAGGCCCCTGCTAGTGCCTCTGCTGCCCCACAGGTAAAGCACCGCCTAGTTTACACTTTACCTACCGGACAGCGTTTCCGGGCATCTCCATAGCAGCAGTATCGGCGACGATATGGTCAGAACTACTTGAGGCCACCACAGCAGCAGAACTTTCTGCCCTGTGCACCGTACCAACAGCAGAACACTCTGTACCGTGCACCATACCAACAGCAAGGGAATCAGACTGCTCGTGCCCCACTGCCTGCTGATCGTGAAAGCAGTTATCCATGCTACAACTACGGTCATACCGGCCACTTTACCAAGAACTGCACTGCACCGAGGCGCAACAACAACAACAACCAGCGTCAGAACCAGAGCAGGAATGTGAATGCACCGTCTCGTGGTGCCCAAGTGAACTACACCAATGCTGAATATATTCCTCAGGGTGAACCCGTGCTAACTGGTACACTCTCGCTCTATCGCCAGCCTGTCCTTGCACTTTTTGATTCTAGTGCTACGCATAACTTCATTTGCAAAGCTTGTGTGCAAAAACATAAACTCCACACCACCATCATAAATAGATGCTACACCATCCGCTCTCCTGCTGGACAAATTTTTGCTAACGAGGTAGTGTGTAAGGCTCCACTAGAAATAAATCGAAAGATCTACCCCACTGATTTCATCATGCTCAAGGACCAAGAGATCGACCTGATCATTGGTATGATCTAGATGAATACCCCTAGAGCCATGCTAGACATTGAGCCTCGCAACGTTCACATCAACTCTCCCTTGCATGGAAAGGACACACTTTCGCTAAATGCCAATTCATCAAAAGCCTTGGTTGTCCATCACTTGGAAGGGCAAACACTCAAGAGTATTCCTGTCGTTCATGAGTATCCAGACATGTTTCCCAAGGACATCTCTGGTCTACCACCTAACTGTGACGTGGAATTTAGGATAGAGCTACAGCTAGGAACTTCTCCGATATCCCGTTGCCCATATAAAATGGCCCCGAATGAGTTGGCTGAGTTGGAAAAGCAATTGAATGAGTTATTGGAAAAGGGATTCATTCGCCCAAGTACTTCACTTTGGGGCGGCTATTTTTGTGAAGAAGAAGGACAAGTCCTTGCGCCTTTTCGTTGACTATCGGCCTCTTAACGAAGTTACCATCAAGAAGAAATACCCATTACCTCGTATAGATATCCTCTTCGACCAATTGGTTGGTGCTAAGGTCTTTTCAAAGATTGACCTCCATTCGGGCTATCATCAAATCAAGATCAGAGCCGAAGACATTCCAAAGACCGCCTTCTCTACTAGATATGGATTGTTTGAGTATCTAGTAATGTCATTCGGATTGACAAATGCCCCTGCCCATTTCATGTACCTCATGAATTCGGTATTCATGCCCGAGTTGGACAAATTTGTAGTAGTATTAATTGATGACATCCTCATCTATTCTAAATCCAAGGAAGAGCATGCTGAACATCTTCGCATTGTTCTTCAACACCTCCGAGATCACAAGATGTATGCAGAATTCAGCAAGTGTGAATTTTGGTTGGACCATGTGCCATTTCTTCGTCACATAGTCTCTACGGAAGGTATCTCGGTGGATCCTAGCAAAGTTTAAGATGTGCTAGATTGGAAGTCACCAAAGACGGTTCGTCAAGTACGTAGTTTCCTCGGGCTAGCTTGATATTATCGTAGGTTCATTCCAAATTTTTCTTGGCTGACCAAACCCATCATGGAGCTGTTGAAAAAGGATAAGAAATTCAAATGGAACAACAGTTGTGAAGAAGCATTTCAAGCATTGAAGAAATTATTGACCACAGCCCTAGTATTGGCCCAACCAGACATCACAAAGCCGTTCAACGTGTATTGTGATGCATCTAGGATAGGACTTGGATGTGTGCTCATGCAGGAAGGTTGTGTCATTGCCTATGCATCTCGACAACTACGAAAGCATGAAGAGCACTATCCAACTCATGATTTGGAACTAGCTGCAGTTGTGCTTGCACTAAATATATGGAGACATTATTTGCATGGAAACATAGTGCACATCTACACGGATCATAAGAGCTTAAAATATATCTTTACCCAGACTGATCTGAACATGAGACAGCATCGGTGGCTAGAACTAATCAATGATTATAACCTGGAGATTTATTATCATCCGGGCAAGGCCAATGTAGTCGCCGATGCGTTGAGTAGGAAGGTACACTACCATCACTTAGTACTAGAGTATCAGAACAATGCCAACGACGTCACTGCTTCAGAACCCGGTCTTCACGTTTTGCCTGCTATAGTGATTAGCAACCTTACTGTACATTCTACTATTCATGAAGAAATCATTGCTACATAGAAAAATGACATTGGTATGAATCATATCCATCAAAACAATAAGAAGGGTGAAGGAAAATGCTTCACTCAACACTCCGACGGTACCCTATGGTTCAATAACCGTTTGGTAGTACCAAAAGACTTTGAACTTAGACGGAAAATCTTGGATGAAGCACATCACTCCAAGTACTCCATCCATCTGGGTAGTAATAAAATGTACCAAGATCTGAAGAAGAATTTTTGGTGGACAAGAATGAAGTGAGAAGTGGCTTGATATGTGGCAGAATGTGATACTTGCTAGAGAGTTAAGGCTGACCATTCGAAACAAGCCGGATTGTTTCAACCATTGAGTATTCCCGCCTGGAAATGGGAGGACATCAGCATGGACTTTACTGTTGGCCTACCACTCACTTCGCGTAAGCATGATTCTATTTGGGTCATTGTGGACCGACTCACCAAATGATGAGGACATCACCGTGCTGGATACACGCATATCATGGCCTTCCCCAAGTTACAAGTCGTCACCAACTCGGTCGCCATGTTCGTCTCAGATTCAGCCGACACCCCTTCACGGTTTTGATGATATCTCCCACATCCGACGTCCAAACGAGGCGTTCTTTGATGCGTTGGAAAGGGGACGACGATGTCATCGTCTTGGTTCTGGTCCTAGCTCCAGAAGGGTCGTGAGTCATAATATGTGACCATGACAAGGTGCTATGCCACCTATTTTGGGCCAACTTGACCATGTATTGTGTCGGGCCTTAAGCCCATGTTGTGAGCGCCCCCCGTGGTCGCCCCCAACCCTAGGACGTCTTTGTTTCCTACATAAACTCAGTAGCCACCATCTTTTAGTTTTGGGTTTTGTTTAGTTCAGTTTTCTAGAGAGAAACTTGATCGAATTATTGTAACTGTGGCGACAAGTCCTTTTACAGTAATCCAGGGCCCCTGTTCTTGTTCTACACCACTGTGGCGATTAGTCCTTTTGTGATCAGAGCTTGAACCTTTTCTTGTGATTCACTTCATCCATATTTGCAATTTCAGATTGCGTGTTTATCCTCTCTAGCTTGTGTTCTCGATTTTGCTTGCAGGAACAATCAACTTGTGCTTGGTGTAACGGTTGCGAGGTTGTATCGTGTCTGATTCAAGCCGGGTCATCGACGCCGAGTTCCCCAAATTCAAGTTTATCCCCTTACCTCTTGGAAGATCGGGCCATATCTACATCACCAAATCTGCTCACTTCTTGCCGTTCAACAATAGATACAGCATATGGCAATACGCAGAGCTATACATTGCAGGAATTCTGTGTCGTCATGGAGTACCCAAGACCATCATCTCAGATCGTGGTTCGTAGTTTCTCGCTCGTTTCTGGGAACAACTGCATGCATCTTTGGGTACAGGTTTAATTCGTAGCTCTGCTTACCATCCCACTACCGATGGGCAGACAAAGCGTGTCAACCAAATTTTGAAAGATATGCTTAGGGCATGTGTTTTAACACATGCTGGTAACGGGGATGAGTACCTACCCTACGCTGAATTCTCGTATGACAACAGTTACCAGGAGAGTGTGAAAATGTCACCATTTGAAGCACTCTATGGTCACAGTTGTAGAACACCGTTAAACTAGTCTAAATCTGGAGAAAGAGTAACCTTTGGTCCTGATCTTGTCAAAGATGCACAAGAAAAAGTGCGTACCATTCAAGCAAATCTTAAGGCTGCCAAATGTTGTCAAAAGAAGTACGCAAATAGACGACATAGACCACTGTATTTCAATAAGGGTAACTACGTCTATCTTTGAGTGTCACCTATGAAGGGTATCCAATGGTTTGGAGTCTATGGAAAGTTAGCTCCCCATTATATTGGACCATTCCAAATTTTGGAATGATGTGGAAATGTAGCCTACAAGCTGGAGTTACCCGCTAATCTATCAGGAGTTCATAACACTTTCCATGTCTCTCAGTTAAAGCAATGTCTCAAACAACCCATTGACAAAGTCTTGGAAGAGCATGACCAACTCCAACCCGATCTCACATACTCCAAACAACAGATAAGGATCCTCGATGACAAAGAGCGCACAACCCGTAAAAGAACACTCAAATTCTATAAAGTTCAATGGAGTAATCACTCAAAAGATGAATCCACTTGGGAATCTGAAGAATTCCTGAGTACGCATTATCCAAAATTTTGGTCGTCATATGCTGTTATGTTTTGACTATCGTACTTCCCTCTGGTTTGCCTTATTCATAATCTTGGGACGAGATTTTATTAAGGAGGGAGGGCAGTGACACCCCAGGTGTCTCACTCCTATTTAACAAGCATGAAGAGCACAAATCATGAATCATATAGCATAAAATGATGAAGCCTCACTTCAATTATTTAAATTAGTTCCAGGTAATTAAAAACCCTGCAAAACAAATTGTGAGCCAAATGAAATTTTATTATACAACATATGCCAACTAATTCATAATCAAATCAGTAATATTAAGATATAATTTATGAATTTAATGATCATTTTACCACATTTGGATATACCACAAATAATTAATTAAAGCATAAAAACCTTTCATAATGGGGAATTAATTATAAAATAACTATAAATTTTCTGACCAAATGGGCCCCACCAGAGCACCACAATTATCTCAAAGGACCTTTGTGCAAAATCCCAATTTATTTGAAGGCCCCTAGCTATTTGTTTTGGAAATATCTTTGACCAAGGACTTGTTTGCAAGAAATCAAATAGTCCAAGGGGTTCAGAGGAAAATCTTTTTCCTTCTTCCTCCATTGGCGTAGCAGGAGCAGGGCTCCACCGCTGGTGCATGCCACGGCCTGCCTTCACCCCTCCACCTCGGGACCCCGCGTGCGCTACAGTCTCTCTGCCCCCCCCCCCCCCCCTCTGCTCTCTGCCGCTCTGCCTTGCCAGCCACGCGCGCCTACGGCTCCCTTCTTCCCCTCTTCTCCTCTCTACGCACCACCGAGCGACCCGGCGACGACTTCAATTCCTCCCCTCCTTGCCGCTCCCACTCCCCCGATCACTCTTTCTCCTCTGCGCAACTTGAAAGCGAACCCATGAGTTCAAGCACACTCTCTCTCGCTCTCTGCCCTCTACTCTCTTGAGGCGCCCCTCCCCGCAGGATCGAGGTCCCGACGGTGCTGATAGCGCAGACACTTGATAATACAACATTGGTCCAAATTAAGTAGAATATTACAATAATTTGAGGGTTCAGAGTGCAGCGGAATTAATACAAGTTCATAATGTTTTGAAAACAGCGGAAGCAATTAACATAAGGGAACTACGAGCTCGACGATACAGCGTAGTGATGATCCCTGCCCGGAGAACCGTCACCCTAGCAGCACACACATCACTGCGGCGGCGAGTCGGACTCCCAGTGGGCAGTCCAACCCTCGGGGACTTGCACGTCCCAAGGCATCACATTCTCAGGCAAATCAATCTCTTCATGACCTGTAAACAACAATGGCATAAAGCCTGAGTACTAATTACTCAGCAAGACTTACCTGTCGAGTCACCTAGACATGCAAGGGCTCTAATAGGGTAGCTGGTTGAAAGGACTCGCACTAAGCAACCTATTAGTTTCTATCGAGTTTTATTGAGCCATGTTAATTGGGTGAAGCAAGAATGTAACTTTAGTGGAGCTATATAGGATAATAAAGCCAATACAGGGGTGACAGCAGTACAAGAGCATCAGTAGAGTAATCAACAGAAGGGGCAATAATCAACTTTCATGATGCAACTACGTGACGACTCAGTGACCAAGTGGTACTCTTTACTGCGAGCGACAGCAATTGCAATCAATTTTACACCAGCTGGGAAAACCCGAAATACATGACACATACGCACCAATTAAGGTCGTATATGGCAACTTTTCACAAGGACGAAAAACAACTTGGTCCGGGTCCAGTCTCGGCGAGTGGGCATGCCGTTCTGCCAACAGTACTTCGTGGTATGAACCGCCCACTCCAGCAGCAGAAGGGTCAACGACCACTGTACTAGGTACCGTCCTCATTGCCGCGTCAATGCTACATCAGTTTACTAGTACCCATGAACTAGCACATATTTGGTACTGTTCAATACTTGACCAAGGGGCCGACCACGGACGGGTCCTAGGTTTGACAAGGCAGGGCTACCGCAGTCAACACCCATGTGTTGCCGCAAACCTACACATGCATCTTCCCTGCCCAATCATAACAGTAAAATAAACTTCTTTTAGGTTCCCGTTCCAGTGGTCAAGTTCATTTCTTAGTGATAATGTCTACCGAGACTATTAGTCATTAAGCGTAGCGACACAGTACCGTTTCTATCATAGTTCTAATGATAAGCAAGGGTTATTTGGGGGTCATGCAAGGTGGATTTCCAATCAACTCCTATGACCTAATGCATCAGACAATCGTAGACGTAGCAGTGACATAAACTAGCAAATTTTTATAAATGGGCAAATGCAAACCGGGGCTTGCCTGGATCGATGTTGGTGTTAGAAACTACAACGTCTTGCTCTTGGGGTTCAAGGTCCTTCTGAAGATCTTCTTGTTCCTGCTCCAGGTTGTTGTTGCCTATATGATAGAATTGAATTGTCGGTATTACCAAAATACCGTAGAATGCAATGATATGATGCACAATGTTTTTAATATTGATTAACATTATTATCATGTTCTTGAAGCCATATGCTTCAAAGAAACAATTTAGAGTTTCATCATTTTATGTGTGTTAATCAATTATTTAGGGTTGTAATAGTCCTCCAAAATAATTGAGTGATTACAAAAGTAACCAATTGATTCTAATGTTGTATGATTTAGCATGAACAGGGACATAAATGAATTGTATTTTTACCAACTTACAGCCCCTGGATATAATTACTCTAATTACTAGCATTTATTAAAGTAAAATAGTGGTATGAGCAATTAATTCAATGTAATTAAGTAAACTTAGGTTTCTGGACTTATGTAATTTACTAGGCACAGAGGATTGTGTGAGAGATTTTTGTGCCAAGTGACATGGGCAAATTAATTATAAAATAATTACTAGAATTAATTTAATTAAACACACTAAATAAATTTCAGGGCCAAAAATAATCCATATTTTATCAAACCAAAATTTGTGGTGGTAGACAATCATATGTTTATTGAGCATGCCAAAAATCAGGATTTAATTTTATTCCTAGAATTTCTAGTGAATTAACTAGTGTTTAAGTAATTAAATGAATTAATAAAAATACATGTGCAGGGACTATGATTTATAATTTTACTAAAATAGAGCTCTAAAGGATGAACCCAACAAAATTTGTTTGGGCCTATTTGGATTTGAAATCGATTTACTATGAATTTTTGAAGTCTTAATGGTTTTCTGGAATTTCTTGGCATTTATCTATTAAAACGATGCCACGTCGGGCCAGGTCAGCGGACACGTCACGCCACGTCGGCTCCAGCTCGGCTGCCAGTAGGCGCCAGTCGGACGGCGGGTCAGCGGCGCCGGAGCTCGCCGGAGAGCGGTCAAGCTCGCCGCTGGCAAGCGTACGCGAGGGAAACTCGCCGCGGAAGCATTTTTCTAACACGCACGTCGAGGCGAACGCGTCTGGAGGGTTGGCGAGGACAGAGGCTCACCGGAGAGGGTCGACGTCGAGAGGCGGCAGAACTCTGATCTTCGGCGGCGTCGCGTTTCTGGTAGGGTGCAGCAAATCGGTCGCCGTCTTCGCGTAGAGCACCAGCAGAAGGCGGAGAACACCGGCGTCGACGATGTCGTCGTGGACTCGGGCCGGAACTAGTAGCTCGTCGGCGAGGCGGCTTTGGTGAACGGCGGCGATGGTAGAGTCCGGGGAAAATCGCAATGTCGTCGACTCCAGTGATGGAAACCAAGGGAAAACGGGTCAGGGAAACCGTCGAGGGATGTGCGCAAACGGTAGAGGAGGAAGAGGGAATGATGCTCACCGGAAACGGCCAATTTCGATCGACGACGGAGGAGGCCACCAGAACTGTGCGCCTCGGTTTTTCCTCGAATTGATCGAGCACACACAGGGAGTTGTCGAGGAGATGGCCTGGGGAGCTAGAGGGGAAGTGAGCGATGTGTTGTTACTCTGGGTTGGGCTCGGGAAGCAGTGGAAAAGCTGGGCAGCGCATCGCGCTTGAGCTCTGCTCGGCAATGGCGAAAAGGGGAAAGGAGGTGGGAAAATGGAAGAGAGCGGAGTGCAGAGAGCGAGAGAGAGTGGCTCCTGTGAGCTTGCTGGTTTACTACGAGTTGCGCAGAGGGGGAAAGAGCGGGTGGAGTGTGAGAGAGAGAGAAGCGGGCGGAATTGAAGTTTTCCCGGTCGCGGCGATGGCGTGCAGAGGGGGAGAAGAGAAGGTTGGGCGAGCTCGCGGCTGAGGGCAGAGGGATGGGACCGAGCGGGGGCAGAGAGGGGTCAATGGTGGCTGTAGCACGTGCGGTCCCGAGGCAACGTGATGGCTGCCCGGGCGGTGCACCGGCGATCTTCAGAAATCGGCGGAGAATTGGCTCTGCGCCAGTGAGAGGGAGAAGAAAGGAATTCTTACACTGCGCCCCCTGATCTTTCAAGATCCTCACAAAAAGGTCCGTGGTCAAAGCTGATTTTTGATAAATCCAAATAAAATAGCTAGGGACTTTCTAAATTAGTGAAACTTGGTGGGCTAACTTATTAAATGATGGAGAACACTTTGGTGAATTTTAATTGAAATTTTTATAAACATATTTTTAGAATTTATTAAATGCATTAATTAGTTATTCAAGAATTATTTAATTAATTAGGGGTTTTGCCAAGCAGATAAAATGCCCAATAATTTCATGGAATTCTATTTTATTATTAGCAACATGATTATGAATTTATTTAGCACAAGTTGTATTGAAATTTTTGAATTGCTTCAATAACTTGATTACAGGGTTTTTATTTGCCTAGAATTATTAAAAGGGGAGTGAGTCCTAATAGTTCATGTTATGTTGTTCATAACCTAAGCTCTCCATGTTGGTGAAATGAAGTGAGACACCTGCGGTGTCACATCTCTCTTCCATTTCTCCTCTCCCTCCCGATTCTGCCATTGCTGAGCAGAGTCGAAGCTCGAGCTCAGCTGCCGCCATCCCACTGTTTCCCCCACGGGAGCAAAACACCCATCACGCCCACCTCACCCCCTTACAACTTTCCATGCCCCTGCTTGGTCGATTCCTCTCGCGCATTGGTTGAATCGAAAGGCAAACCAAAGTGAACCACTCCGGTTACCTCCTCCACCGCGAGCCAAAATTCCCCGTCCCTGGTAAGCCACATACCCTCTTCCACCTCTCATGCACGTGCAACTCATCCCCGCGTCTCCCTGACCCTTCACTCCCTTGTTTCCATCACGATATCGCCGGCACCACTATTTTCCTCGGCCGCCGCCTCTGCTCCGCCGGAAATCCTGAACCACCTCGCTGACGAGAAGTACCCTCCGCTCCTCCCCGAAGCATGCCGACACGATGCCGATCTTCGCCTCGCCCCCGTGAAGCCGTAGGAGAAGACCGCATCCGATTTCCTGCCCCGAGCGTGAATCGTGACGCCGTCCAACCTTCAACCTCCACCGCCTCTCGACATCGGCACCCCTCCGGTGAGCCATCTCCCTTGCAACCTTCATCAATTCGTCCTCCTCGATGCGCGCAGCAATTTCCCGCAACTGCGGTGAGTTTTCGCTGCCCACGGCCGCCGGCAGCGAGCCCTCCAGTCGCGCGTCACCCCGCTCCGATGAGTTCACTGGCGCGTACTGGCAGCCGAGCTGGATCCGACGTGTAGCTGATGTGTCACTGATGTGGCGCATACGTGGCTTCCCTAAAAACCAGAAATACCAGAAAATTACCAGAAATTGCCTAAAACTTTAGAAACTCGTAGTAAATCAAATTCAAACCCAATATGCCCAAACAAATTTTGTTGGAATCATCGTTCAGTGCTCTAATTTAGTAAAATGATAAATAGCTGTCTCTGTACATGTATTTTTATTGATTCATTTAGTTGTCCAAACACCAAATAATTCACCAGAAATTGTAGGTATAAAATTAAATCCTGATTTTTGGCATGCTTAGTAAACACATGATTATCTACCACCACAAATTTTTGTTCGGTGAAATATGAATTATTTCATGCTCTGGAATTTATTTAGTGTGATTGTTTTAATTAATTCTAGTAATTATTCTATAAATAATTTGCCCTTGCCACTTGGCATAAAAATCACTCATATAAGTCTCTGTTCACAGTAAATCACACATGTCCGTAAACATAAGTTTGCTTTATTAATCAATTTAGTTGCTCATATCACTCATTTACCTTGTTTGATTACATAAAGAATATATATACCTAAAATCTAAATTAACAACCCAACTTCTCTGAAGCATATGGCTTCGAGAACATAATAATAATTTTAATTGATATTAAAACACTATGTGCTTACATGTATCATATCATTGCATTCAACGGTATTCCGATAATGTTGTTAATTCAATTCCGTCATATAGGTAACGACAACCAGGAGCAAGAGGAAGACTTCTAGAAGGACATTGACCCTCAAGAGCAAGAAGTTATAGTTTCTAGCACTAACATCGATCCAGGCAAGCCCCGGTTTACAATTGCCTTTTTACAAAATTTTGCTAGTTTATATTACTAGTGTCTATAATTGTTGTTGCATTAGGTCATAGGAGTTGATTGAAACCCACCTTGCATGATATCCAAATGACCTATGCTACTGTCTTTAGAACATGGTAGAATTGGTACTGTTATGCTATGCTTAGTAACTACTAAGTCTCGTTAGAAAGTATGATTACTAAGGAATGAACTTGACCACTGGAACAAGAATTATTAAATGAAGTTTATTTTTATGTTATGACCGGACAGGGATAATGCATGTGTAGGTTTGCAGTAACACATGGGTGTTGACTGTGGTAGCCCTGCCTTGTTGAACCTAGGACCCGTCCGTGGTCGGCCCCTTGATCAAGGATTGAACTGTACCAAATGCATGCTAGCTTATGAGCACTACTAAACCAATGTAGCATTAGAGGTCACCTGCATTCAGGACAGTTAAGGTGCGTTGGTCATTGACCCTCCTACTGCTAGAGTGAGCGGTTCAGACCACGAAGTACTATTGGCAGAACGGCATGCCCACTCGACGTCACCACACCCGGGCTGAGGTGTAGGTGCTTTTCTTGCGAAAGGTAGCCATATACGACCTTAATTGATGCATATGTGTCATGCATCTTGGGTTTTCCCAGCTGGTGTAAATCGATTGCAATTGCTGTCCCTCGCAGTTATGAGTACAACTTGGTCATCACGCCAATCGCGTAGTGGCACCAAATATCATGGAATGGATTATGTTGCTTATTGATGATGACGATCATTATTACTATTAATTCTCTTATGTTGTATTAACTTTATATATTGTTACATTATCCTTTTGTTGCAACTAAAGTTACATTTTGGCTCAACCCATTTCAATTGGCAATTAAAAGCTTGTTAGAACTAATAGGTTGCTTAGTGCGAGTCCTTTTAAACAAGCCACCTATTAGAGCCTCTGCATGAGTAGGTGTCCGACGGGTAAGTCTTGCTGAGTAATTAGTACTCAGGCTTTGTGCCATTGTGTTTTTCAGGTAATGAAGAAATAGAATTGCCTGTAGATGTGATGCCCTGGGACATGCAAGTCCCTGAGGGTTGGACCGCCCACTGGGAGTCCGACTCGCTGCTACAGTGATGTTGCTTGTAACTAGGGTGATGGTCCTTCGGGCATGGATCACCACCAGGTTGTACCGTCGAGCGTAGTTCCTTTACATATTTGCTTCCGCTGTTTCAAAACATTTATGAACTTATATTAATTCCGCTGCACTCTAAATCATCGTATTAATGTAATATTCAACTTAAATTTTGACCAATGTTGTATTATCAAGTGTCTGTGCTATCAGCACCATCGGGACCTCGATCCTCCGGGAAGGGGCGTCTTAGAAATCATTGGACTCTAATCAAGAGTAGATCATAGACTCATCCAAAACATGCCACATCATGAATCCCAACAACTAGACTTGGTGTTTATTTGCCATTTTGCGCCCACTAAAACATAGAGAGACTAGCGTTATCATCATGCCAGTCTACCATTACCCACCAAAATAAAAAGTAGAGGTTGTGTACTTGAGACTCACAGGGAGCTAACAAAGCAACTATTAATCACTTCCATAAGCAAGGTAGAGACCAAGTTCTCAATTTTATTTGGAAAGGGAAATCTTTTTGTTCTTTTTAGTTTTGCAAATTTTTATGGTTTTCCTTGAAAGCAAAATATTTTTTGGTTTTCTTAAATTTTATCAAAACTGAAAATCTTTTTGGATTTTTGTTTATATGATATAAAGGAAATAAAACAACTTAACTAAAAAAATAGGAAGAGAGGGTAGGACAATTGGTGTACCTTACTTCACGTACCTCCCCAAGCTTAGGTCTTTGCAAGACTTAAGCTTGGATGACATTCACTGTGGCGGTTTATAGTCGATGTTGAAGTGGCCGAACAGTTGATCCATCATGGAGAGGTTTGTCTGAAGTTGTTCCGATGTTTGTTGCTGCCATTCTTGCCTATCCCTTATGGCTGCTTGTATTTCTTGGGTTCGTATGTTGGTCTCATAAGCGTTTGCTGCCAAGTATTGCATGTCACATTCCAACTCCGGGAAGTTGTATGATGTGAATCAGGCAGAACGTGAAGTTCCTATGCCTCCATGGGGTTGATAGTAACTTCCCATCCTATAAGGATTGGATGGTTTAATACTCTTCATGGGATGAGCTAGTGTAGTGTGTTGATGAGCTAGTAAATTCGGGATACTGTGGTTGCTCCCAATAGTATTGAGAGCTTCCCGAAGCACCCGTTCGAGGAGCCCTTGCTCTTGGTTTATCCCCTGAAACACTGTGTCGTGCACGCTGCACGGGAGCTTGCCAATTGTATAGAAAGTTCTCTTTAGCAATGATGGTAAGCTCAGGGTTAGGCAATTCTATCTCTGTGTCTTGGGCTGGATAAAGCATGTAGAACCTATTATTCTCTTCCTTCAAAAGGTGGGCATGCCAAAAGTGATCCTTCCCTAGCAAGGGAGCACTAGGGAGACAATCTATTTTAGCTCTATGGAGCGCGCCAACCTTTCTAGCAATTCTAGTGACAAAAGGTGTAAAAGTGATATGTCCACGCTACTTAAATGCTAGAGTGAGCCAATGGTTGATGAGGAAGAAAGTGGGGTTCATTCTAGTTTTCTTTATCACAACATAAAGATAGGCTTTGTCCAATCTATTCACTGAACGTACATCACCCGAGCTGGATGAGGACATCACCATGCTGGATACGCGCATATCATGGCCTTCCCCAAGTTACAAGTCGTCACCAACTCGGTCGCCGCGTTTGTCTCGGATTCAGCCGACACCCCTTCACGGTTTTGATGATATCTCCCACATCTGACGTCCAAACGAGGCGTTCTTTGATGCGTTGGAAAGGGGACGACGATGCCGCCGTTTTGGTTCTGGTCCTAGCTCCAGAAGGGTCGTGAGTCATAATATGTGACCATGACAAGGTGTTGTGCCACCTATTCTAGGCCTACTTGGCCATGTATCATGTCGGGCCTTAAGCCCATGTTGTGGGCGCCTCCCCTGGTCGCCCCCAACCCTAGGACATCTTTGTTTCCTACATAAACTCAGTAGCCGCTGTCTTTTAGTTTCAGGTTTTGTTTAGTTCAGTTTTCTAGAGAGAAACTTGATCGAATTATTGTAACTGTGGCGACAAGTCCTTTTACAGTAATCTAGGGCCCCTGTTCTTGTTCTAGACCACTGTGGCGATTAGACCTTTTGTGTTCAGAGCTTGAACCTTTTCTTGTGATTCACTTCATCCATATTTGCAATTTCAGATTGCGTGTTTATCCTATGTTGCTTGTGTTCTCGATTTCGCTTGCAGGAACAATCAAGTTGTGCTTGGTGTAATGGTTGCGCGGTTGGATCGTGTCTGATTCAAGCCGGGTCATTGATGCCGAGTTCCCCAAATTCGAGTTTATCCCCTTACCTCTCGGAAGATCGAGCCATATCTACATCAGGTAAGGTAGTGAGTGATGAAATGGTGAATTACACGGAGCGAAGGGTTATGGATGTCGCTAGTGCGCTCCTGCCCCGTGACGGGACTTCCTATCTTAGCCCAAACTCCTTGAGGGGTGAAACCTTTAAGTTTATCAATGTCTACTATGGCCTTATGGTCGAAACCAAGGTAAGTACTAATTTGTTTTAAAGACCGTTCATAGGTTTCACCAAAAAGACGAAATGTGTAGAGAGTGCCTAATTTGTCTGACGGAGTGGTGAGGACTTTTAAGGTGCAAAGGAATTCAAAGGTAAGCCATTTGGAACCGTAATCATCAAGGTGGTAGAAATCACACCATTCGGTCGTATTGAGCGCGTACTCGAAATCGGCGAAGATGCCAATTTGCTCGAGGAAGTTATGGTCGAACTTGCGCACGGATGTGAACTCCCGGTACCGAATGGCGGTGAACTTGCTTCGCTCATCGTAAACATTGAACACCATATTCTCTTCACTCTCCATGAACTTGTCAAACTCTTCATTTTGCACACTTTGCTCCGTGGGAGCTTCAGATATGGACATTGAGTCCGAGAGATAACTCGGAGCATGCCCATGTGAAGCTCTGCTTCCTAGCGCTCACTTGGTGTGCGCCTCCCACGGCTTGAGCTGCTGCTGCTGTTGCTGAACTTGGTGTAGAGGCCTCTCCAAATATTTGCCATTCCTGTAAAAGGGTTACTTGGACACAATACCTGAAGGACAGTATGATGATAATAGTCAGCGGTTAGTTGTTCGGTTAGTAGTCCAAGTGTTAGTCGTTCGAACATGCAAGGGTGACAACAAATTCTCTCTGGTTTGTTTTATTGCAGTACACTTTTTATTGCTAAGTGCAAAGTGCACTTACTAGAGAGAGCTAGTTGAGTGAGGAAAGGAGTGCAAAGGGAGAGAGTTTGTGAGGGGGAGAGGAAGTTTTCAGCCGAATACTTTGAGTGGAGAACCAAAGGAGAGTGAGCCCTCTATTTATAGGCTCAAGAGGAGCCTTGGGGGGGGGGGGGGGGGCAAAGTGGCTAGGCCGGCCAGCGGGCCATGCCGGGCAGCCGCCCATGCCGGACGGCAGGTCATTTTCTCCCACTTGGGCGCATTATCGGTGACCACTTTGCTGGAATAGGTGCCAGGTGAACTGCATGCCTCCATTATTCCAAAAAATGTGGAGAGGATAGGGAGCAAGGAAGGATTGATGGGATGGCCAAAGTTAGAATTTTGCAATGAGTGTTCTTCCCTCTATAAAGCCTAGGTGAATAGAGTGGCAGGTGAGAGTCGATGATTAAGAGATGGAATAATTTGTGTGGCTCTCATTCACTTGTTTTTGGCAAATAAGGCTCTAGGTGAAAAAATTTCACAAGTGAAGAGGTGACCAGTCCTCATCCACTCATGGCCATCATTCTTGCTGCAAAAGGGCTAAGAATCTGAAGAAAAAATGTGTCGGGCGGCATGGCTTGCTGGGCGGCAGAAATGACCCAGGCGGGGGTTGTTTTTCATGAAAAATGACCTCCCGGGTGCTGAAATTTGACTGTGTTATTTCAGGTTGGGATATAGCCCTGAATCAGCACCCGAATGGTCGTTTTGACATGAAAACAACCTTCCGGTGAGGAGACTTGGCCCAATCATCACCAATTATTTTTTTTAAATTCTAGTTTAATGGTTAAATATTAGGAATAAAAAAAATCAACCTAATCTAATGGTATGTATAAGGGAAGCGGGATAAATATCGATTACCTTCCGATGAGGGTTCTAATTTTATGTCTCAAACAAGACGTTCTCCGCATTCAATTCTTCATGGTGCCCATCGTGGATGGAGAGTTTTCCATGATCAGTGCAATTTCCTTCTTCCACCATACTTGTTTGATTTTCTTTGGCTTGGCGGCGACCTTTTTCTTCATTTCTTGTGGCTCGTTCTTCTTCATGGGCGGTGGTGGTATGCTCTTAACTTTAACCGTCGGTGCACCCAATTTTGGTGGAATTGGATACACCTCAATATTCTGCACCGTGTAAGGATTTTTGACATAAAAGATGCGTACCTGATTTCATTGTTCCGTTTGGGGCTTGAAGGCGAACTTTTTGTCATGCCCATTAATATTAAGGGGATTTCTCCAGCCCCAACATCAATGTTGGCGTTTGCAGTGCTAAGGAACGGCCTTCCTAGTATAAGTGGTGTCTTTACATCGGCCTCCATGTCTAGGACCACAAAGTCGACAGGAACTAGGGAGTTCCTTATCCTCACGGGTATGTCCTCCGTAATGCCCGCCGGGTAGCGTACTGATTGGTCGGCGAGCTGCAAGCACATTGCTGTAGGGGATAATGAATTGACATCAAGTTTGCCGTACACTACCTTTTAGCATGACGCTCACGCTCGCGCCCAAGTCACAAAGGGCGTTGTTGAATTGTTGCCTTCCGATGGAACATGGGATGGTTGGGCATCCTGGATCTTGCTTCTTTTCTGGGAGGTAGTTCAAGATAGCAGCACTGCACTCTTCGGTTAATTTGACAATTTCCATGGACGGCATTGGGCATTTGTTGTTGAGGATGTCCTTTAGGTACTTGGAGTATGTAGGAACCTGCATAGCATCAAGTAGCGGTATGTTGACATATAGTTTCTTTATTACCTCCACAAACTTCCTGAATTGTTCGTCCACCGTTGGCTTCCTCTATCGAGAGGGAAATGGCAACACCGGGGTATCATAGAACTCATGTGGCGCCTTCTTGAGAGGTGCCTTTGTCTCCTCAACTTCCATTTCCTCCTCTCCTTCTAATTCTTCATCGGTTTCCCTGGTCTTTCTGCATTGTTAGATGTGACCGCACTAACATTTTCTTTAGGGCTTGCTTCTGGCTAACCGGGGAGCTTGCCCGGGTTAGGCTTAACAATAGAAGCAGCCAGCTGAGCAATCTGCATTTCTAACATTTTGTTATGACTAAGCTGGTTTTGTAGAGAGGTATTGAAGGATTCCATACAAGAATCTATGCTTTCTAGGACTTTATCAGTAGCAATGAATTTCCTACTAATACTTTCATTGGTTTTAGATTGTCCTAGAACAAGATCACGGAAGGAAGGTTCATTACAAGTAAAGTTTCCAGAGTTACCCATGTTCTTGTCAAAGGAGAGGTTTGGCTAGGACACCCATCCGAAGTTGTTCGTACGGGGCCTAAACCCGTTGTTGTTGCTGCTGTTGTTGTTGTTGAGGTAGTTCACTTCTTCTTATTGAGTCTCTGGGCAGTGGCTACCCATGTGTCCAAGGTTTCCACAGACAGTTTGAGGTCCGTCCATTTTCTTCAAAAGTTGATCCATTTTGATTGCTAACATGTCAATACCATCAACTTGGTGGACCCCTCTCATCTTGGGTTGCAGCTGGTTCTGTCTCTCATCATAGCCACTGTAGTTGGCGACCATCTTTTCTATGAGAGTTTGAGCTTCTTTGACCTTCAGAGAGAAGATAGAGCCTCTAGCGGCTGCATCTAGGTGCTCACGAGCATGGCAATTGAGCCCATGGTAAAAGCTTTGAATCAGCAACCAATCTTGCATTCCGTGATGTGGGCATGCCAGAGTGTACTCTTGTTAGTGTTCCCATGCCTCAGGGATGCTTTCATTGGTTAGCTGTTGGAAACCTGAAATCTTGTTCCGCAGGGTATTGGTTTTGCATAGCGGGAAGAACTTGGCAAGGAAGGCATTGGAGCACTTGTCCCATGTGGTGAGCTCTTCTTGATTGCTGTAGAACCACTGCTTCGCCTTCCCCAAAAGTGAAAATGGGAAAAGGCAAAGGCGAAAGGCCTCAGGGGTCACATCCCTCATGGTGAAAGTGCTACACACCGCCAAAAACTGTTGGAGGTGGGCATTTCCGTCTTCCGATGCCTTGCCACAGAAACGACAAGCCAGAACCATGTTGATTAAGGCCGGTTTCAGCTCGTAGCTTCTGTTCGCCATGTTCGGGTTCGGACCGGTGCAGATATTGTCTGTAGATGGGGCGGAGTAGTCACGGATCGTCTTTTCAGCCTTGATTGGTCGAGCGGACAGAGACGAGGCTCGCAGCTGAGCTTGAGTGATCGAAGGTGCTGCAAGAGCAAGCACAGGTGCTTTAAGAGCAAGCATGGCTCGAGGAGGGGTGAGTCGTTGATGCACTCTCCTCAACAAAGCCTCTGGATCATTGTGGTAGTTGTCTGGTAGGTCAAAACCAGTCATAAAGCATCCTGTTTACACCACAAATAAATAGATCAAGGGTAAGCCCGCTAAGGAAAGCGGTAATCTCCTCAATAGAAATGTCAATGTTAAAATTCCGATATCTTAGCCTATTGCTTCCCCGACAACGGCGCCAGAAATGCTTGTTGGCATTTCTTAACGTCGCATCAAGAATATCGCTATCCCTGGTAAAACACCAAAAATGATTTGATATTTGTTATGCTTTAAGAGAAGAGTGAACTAATCCGCAAGCGCACGGAACATCTATTGTAGCATTTCACCTAGGAGTATTCCAAGGTATCGTATTTATTTTCTGCAGGGAAGCTAGGTTTAAGAGTATCTTGGTTTAACAAAGATATAACTATAAGAATTGTACCAACTAACCAAATACGGGGGTAAGGATGTTCAATAATAATAGTAGGGGTAGCAGTGATACGGGAGAAAATCCACACTAAGATAGATAAAGAGATCGGTTAAGCTAGCCAGGAGGACAGCGAGTCTAAGTCTAGAATTCCTAAGATTATATCTTCCTATGGTACAAGCGTCAAAAATCCTAGTTACTCGAGTTGAGTGCTTACACCAAATCCATGGTATAGCCTCGAGTCTTTCACCAATAAGTTTACTTCGGGGCACGACAACGATCCACTAATAGGGTCAGTAACTAACCTCGTACACTAGTGTGCATGTTACCGCTAGACAACCCTGCTTGAGACTTCCCAAACGTGGTGGAATACTAAATGGATGGACATGGCAGTCACCACCTGCCGCCTACCACACAGCCTGTGGGGACGAATGCAAAACCTGCAAGCGTTAACTTAGGCACTGGACCTACGTTTTCACTAGATATTCTTCTGTTGGCCTAGCGGAAGAATAGCCGGGGAATAACCAAGTCTAAGTTCTATTCAAGAACTAAACTTAATTAAATCCTAGCCAGGAATCCCGTAAACTATGCTTCAAAGTTCTTTCACGATAATTGTAACTTGAGGAAATTAACTAAGTAAAGATAATTACTTGACAAGATAAATAAGAAAATATATTTATATTGATAAGGGATAAATCTTACAAAAAGAGAAAAGATACAAGAGAGCTCATACCAAGACTCCGAGATGATTTCTGGAATCCCGAGCGATGCACTCGACTAGGCTCTAACTCCCGACTAACTAACCTACTCTACTAGTAAGAAAAGTAGTAGGAAATGGACTCCAATGTGTTTCACTTGCTTCATGTTCTTTTTTCTGCTGAATTCCCCCTCTATTTATAGGTGGCGGAGACTTGGCGGGTACTTCAAGGTGTAGGAGAGTCGGTGGGCGAAAATTCCCCCACCGGGCGGCCACGAGATTTGGTCGTTTTCCAACCGACTCGCTTCAGACAGCTCAGATCTTGTCTTGATGGTGGTTCCTTGGTCGGTTTCCCCCGAAAACTCTATTTTGGGGTCGGTAAGCCTCATGGGCCTCATGGGCTGGTAACCCTGGGTGGCCAACCCAGGCCAGGTGATGGCCTGTGCTGGGTGGCAGCCCCTTTCGGGTGCCGACCCCCTCCAGGTCATGTTTTGACTTGACCAAGTTATGCCACATGAATGCCTCATTTATTTCTCCACTTTTACCCTCCTTAGTCCGGGAATGGAAAACGGCCTTGTTTTGGAGTGTTTTGCATTGTTGGCAGGGTGGGGTGATCAGCCTCATGACGACTCTGTTTTCACCCACCAGGTGGCTGATTTCAGCCTGATATGACCCTGTCGGCTGGGTTCTGATTTCAGTCATCACGACCCTACCAGGCCCTATTTTTAGCCTCATATGACCCTGTCTGATGTGAACAAGGGTTCCAGATCTTCCGAAAGGTTCTGGATACAATGATTTGGTCAAAGGCGACACACAAATCGATCCGGCTTCAGAACCACACGTTCTAAACCCCGCAATCGCAGCATGACGTCTCCTCTGGTTATCAACCATCCTAAAATGATTGACCTCGCCGAGAAGGCTAATCCCTGCCTGTGAATCAAGAACACAAGCAAGAACAAAGAAGAATGCAACACAATTGCAGATGTATTATGAACCTCAAGAAGTTAGGGTCTCACAAACCATGATGACGGTGAAATTGTTAAGAACAGAATAATCTAAGCAAAACCCGAACCATAACGGTGTGGTGGCAGCTGTATATGAAGACCCTAGGGTCGTGCAAGACCCTCTGGACGCGTCCCTAATTGGGCTCAACTAGATACAAAGCCCAAAGGCCAAAAACAGGCGACACACCACCGAAACAGATTCTGGACCCTCTTTTGTTTTGATGATTCCCGATGACTCCAGATGAATTTTGATATGAGACCAGCAACATTGGAAAAGTCTTCTTCTTATCTTTCTGTGCATATGTATAACGTCCAAATCCGAGTCCGTATGCGTCCTGGGCATCCATTTTAGTGCAGACTAGTCCTGAGCCCCGAAACAGACTCAAAGTCGGTTTTGGTTGGGCCTGCACCTTGGCTTTCACGTCCTTGCTGGGCCTCCACGTCTCCAAGTCCTTCTCCCATCATCTCCTGGTCCTCTCCACAGTTCCTAATTACAATATAATCATTAGGTAGCAAACCATTCTCAAAAGTGATATATAATAAAGAACAAAGGAACGAGCTCACCTCTAAATTTAGTCATCGTGCACGAGCTCTAGTCATTGGACCTTGCAAGTCTAGAACTGGAGGAGTGTTGCATGTAGGAGTGATGTCCTCATCACTGTCAGCCTGCTGTTTTAAGGCAGAATCGACCGACAGGGCGTTTCTTCATGTTTTTACATAATTTTGGCCCTTTTGACCCTGCAAACACATATTTCACCAAAACTCATGGAACTTTATTAGTTTAAACAAATATTCATAAAAATTTGGTCTTTACTTTGCATTTCCCGACCGGTTGGTGGCTGATGTTGAGTTTTAAGGGCCACCAACAGCTGTCAAATCAGTAAATTCAGCCATCTTCAGGTCGCGCCGATCGGCTTCAGTGTCACGTCGATCGGCGCAGTTGGCAACTTCCATCATATACTCAGCTAACTGCTCTAGATTACACTCATGGATTGCCTTATGCTGCTACCTATGTAAAATCTCATTATTAATCTCCTTAGGCGTCCTCCGTCCAGGTACTGCACGATAGCCATCATCATATAATAAATCTCTAGGTATGAAAGTTGGATCTTCCACCAATTGGAGTTCAACCTTGCGTTGAAGATCTTTAGCATAAAAGAAACACTTGCAACCCTCAATACAACTGTTCTTATGAATCTTATTTTCTTGAAAACATTCCCAATTGGTAAGAACCCTAGGAAAGGATTCATCCCTCTTAGCTTGAAGATCCTTTTCCGCATCCCGCTCGTACATGGCTTCTTCGGCTTCCTCTCGCAGCTTGAGTTCATACTTGGTGGCAATGTCATGTTCACTATAAAGTCGGCACTATGGATTGTGAGAGAGCTTTCCTCATCTAGCTATTCCTTCTCTTGCTCAGTCAATGATCTTTCGAAAAATAGGAAATCCTCATACGACAACGGCTTAGCAAGATCAAGAAGACTTTCCATGGTATACCTTTGAGAAACAACTTCACTTTTAATAGGCTCTATAGATTTTCCTTTGCGCACCAATACTCTCTTCATCATTGTCCATCTTCACCTTATTGGCGTTCCACGCGTCAGCTTTGCTTTTCTTCATGAATTTCTTCTGCAGGTTTGACCAGACGAGAGGATCATCAGGTGTTGGCGTCAACACTTTGTCGACTTCTTCCTAGGACCAATTTGCATAGGGCTGTGGAAATCCACCACCGAGCTGATCAGTGCAAGGGTCACGTCAATCGGCGCCGCCTTCGTTGCTACCCGATGCGCCCCTTTCCGTCGCTTTTGCTCTTAGGGTTTTGTTCGGGTGATGATGTAATGCGAGTTGATCCATGGGTTTGTTGTCCTCTCATATTTATATCCCTTGATCTCCAACTGGACTAGGACTCTATCTCTGAAAAACGCAAGGTCCAAAACTGACTCAAACCAAAAAGACTCTGCCGTGCCGATCAGTGCGGGGCTGCGCTGATCGGCGCAGTAACGCGCTGGTCGGCACAGTACACTAAATTACCAAATTAGAAACAAAAAAAAATGGAAATCAAAATACATATAGAGCTTTTGTTTTGAGTTGTTAAGCTCGACCACACAGGGCACTAAGCAGTGAAATACACATCAAAAGCTTTTAATTCAAATGTGTCAGGTTCTGGATATACCTTTAGACGCTGTCCATTCACTGTGTACTTGTTTCTCTTGCCATCCATTATGATTACAGCTCCCGAAGGTAACACCGTATTCATAAGATAAGGTCCTTCCCATTTGCTTCGCAGTTTGCCTTTACCAAATAATCTAAATTGCGAATTAAATAGGAGCACCCGATCTCCTTCCTTGAACTCCTTCTTCAAAAGCTTCTTATCGTACCACTTCTTTGTCTTCTCTTTGTATATGGCCGCATTTTCATATGCATGCAATCACATCTCTTCCAATTCGCTTATTTGTATCTTTCTTTTCATGCCGGTGGCAGCAAGATCCAAATTCATTTCCTTTATAGCCCAATAAGCCTTATGTTCCAATTCCACCGGTAGGTGACATAATTTCCCATAGAGAAATTGATATGGTGTCATACCAATTGGTGTCTCGAAAGCCATCCTATATGCCCATAATGCTCCATTAAGCTTCGTGGCCCAATCTTTTCCTTCCTTTGTAACAATCTTCTGCAGAATTCCCTTTAATTGCTTATTTGACATTTCTGCTTGTCCATTCATATGGGTATGGTAGGTTGTTCCAATTCTATGTTCAACTCCAAATTTAGTTAAAAACCTAGTAAATTCTCCTCATATAAAATGGGATCCTCCATCTGTAATTATTATCCTTGGTACTCCATACCTAGGAAATATCTGCTCCTGAAGTATACTCCTTGATTCCCTTGTAGTATTGGCCTTGCATGCCATTGCTTCGACTCACTTGGAGACATAATCAATGGCGACCAATATGTACTCAAAACCATGAGAACTTACAAAGGGTCTCATAAAATCCATACCCCAAACATCAAAGATGTCGACTTGAAGATTGTACTTAAGAGGCATTGCATTCCTACTATTAATATTCCCTATTCGTTGGCAGTGAGCACATCTTGCAACATACCTTTCTGCATCTTCATGCATAGTAGGTCAATAGAATCCACTTGCCCATACCTTTGCCTGTGTTCTGAAGTAGCCATAATGTCCCCCATAATCGGATGAATGACACTTTGCTAAAATGCTTGCTGTTTCTTCTCTGGGTACACATCTCCGTACTACTCCATCCTCGCAATACCTATACAAGTATGGGTCGACCCATATAAATTTTCTCATTTCACCCTTAACTCTTTTCCTTATGTTCTTGTTCATCAGATCAGTTTGTCCCTTGAAGCCTTTGATAATATCCATTTTCCATTTCTCTCTATGATCAAATGCGGCAAACAATTGCTCTTGTTGCATTTCATCTCTTATTGGCTCAGCTGATGATGATTCGAGATGAGATAAATGATCAACTATAGAATTTTCTACTCCTTTCTTATCTCTTATCTCCAAATCAAATTCTTGTAGCATCAATACCCATTGCATTAACCGAGGTTTAGACTCCTTCTTTGAAACCAAGTATCTTATAGCAGCATGATCAGTATATACAATCACCTTTGAATATGGAATGTAGGATCTAAACTTCTCAAAAGCAAATATAACATCTAACATCTCTTTCTCAGTTATTGTATAATTGATCTGCACCTCATTCAATGTTTTGCTGGCATAATTGAGAAACCATGTGGATATGTACCATGGTTTGCTATATTTGTGATGAGTAATTGACTTGAGAGGATTTGGTGTTTGAGTTGAAATACGGGAATCTAGGGATTGCATGGGTTTGCATATCATAGTTATGACTAACCGGAGTTGGTGGAGATATTGGTGATATTGCAGGAGATGGGAAATGTGTTTGCTTGTCTCATGATGTGTAGGTCACTGGAGTCGACTTGGCGGTCAACGACGAGAGGATCAGGCACAAGTAGGGGACTTGGGGTCAGACGATCAGGATGCCGGGTGAAGTCAAGGGTGATCCACACCGTACACGTTGAGAGGCAAGAAGCACGGACGGTTTCACGGTTGAGCCTCATAACTGTGGTGGTGATGAAGATAGTGTGTTGACCAAGTCAAGGTGAACGGGATGCCGGTGCAAGTGACAAGGGGGCCCGATGGACAGGGACTGGGAGAGACTTGCCGGTGGTCAAGATTACGGGACAAGATGACACACGTCAACATCGAGAAGTTGTGCTTTGAGAAGCGTGCCAGGCAGTTTCCTGGTTTGGGCCTCAAAATTGGTGGCGGTGGTTGGTGGTGCACGTGGCACCATCACGGAGCTTGCTTCAAGATGAAGCAAAGAGATGAAGCGTCCGATGGCATTCGGGCAATGAGGTAAAAGATGGACAGTTATGCCCCCGATGGTAGGTGGGTGTGTTATGTAGGTCAAGGGTAGAGTGGTCATGTGGACAATAGACCTTAGGCCTATATAAGGAGAGGTGTGGCTAGTGGGAGAGGTGCCTCTCTTCCCATTAGCCTTGTGTTAGGACTCTATTCAAAGTGCTAGGAGAGGACTTCATGTTTTAGAGGAGAGTAATGGGTGTGCGAGAGACATCTCTTGATCTTCCAAATAGTGGGAGGAATAGGGTGGCTTCCTAGCCTTGTACCTATGGATCTTGTAAGCACCTTTCCATGATATGAGAAGTATTTTCATGCTCAAGATTTCTCTCCTCCCTTGAATCCCGAAATTCCCTTTTTCCATTTTTCGAAGCTATTTTTGTGGTGATTTTCAATCTCACTTTTGGATGAATTTTTGGCCCAGATTTCTTGAGAAACTTGTTGCTAGGATGAGCTAGAACAATCCTCTATGGATCCTTGAATGATTCAATAGCTCTAGCACCTTCGATTAGAAGGATTGCTCAAGTTTCCCCTTTTTGGTGTTCTTGGTACAAGATCAGAAATTCGTGATGATTTCTTGAGCCACTTGAGTTGATTTTCTAGGATTAGAGTCATGATGTGCTGAGGACTCCCTGGTCCAAATTTCGTGATTTTTGGAGTTCGTTTGATAAGGTTTTGCAATTTTTCTTTGTGGTTCGCTGTTGTTGTTCTGAATCTGTCGGGCCCGACCGGTAGTGCCGATGGCTACTGCCGGTGGCACCAACTGCCGATGGACTAGCAAGGACCAGCAGTGCAGGTGGTCAGTGCCGATGACTGGACCAGCACTGTTGATCGCCTAGACCAGCACTGCTGATTCTTTGTCAGGAAAGCTTAGTTTTTGAGTCTTTTTCTTCCATGTTTTGTGCCTTGGTTTTCCACCTTCGTTAATTGTTTTCTGTGTGATCTTTTAGTAGATTTGTGTCTTGGCTGTACTCGACCAACAGCTACAACCGGCACTGCCGATGGGTGTGACCGGCACTGCTGATGGCTGTGATCGGCACTTCTGATGGTAGACCAGTAATGTGATTTTGTGCGTGCTTCTTCGTTTGTTTCAAGTCTTTGTTGTTCTCTCTTGTTTCCGCTGTGTTCCGGTGTTGTTGATCACTCCTAGGGTTAGCACATCACAAGTTGGTGTGTGTAGCCTTGGTGATTCGGTTAGAGGTTGGCTTGGGTTGTAATTGGGACATAGGCCAAGTTCTCTTGGAAAATTTTGATTGGCTCCCATTCAACCCCCCCCCCCTCTGGTTGCATTTTCGGTCCTTCAATAATAAATAGCATGCACTTTACCTTCCTTCTATTGTCCAAGAAGAGCTCCAACTGCGTAGTCACTTGCATCACACATAATTTCAAAAGGTAAACTCCAATCAGGTGGCTGCATAATGGGTGCAGAGCATGGAGCTTCCTTTAATCTTCTGAAGGCAAAGAGTCTTTCATTGTTCATGACAAATTCTGTATCTTGCTTCAACAATTCTGTTAGGGGCTTAGCAATCTTTGAATAATTCTTAACAAATCTGCGATAGAAGTTGGCATGTCCAAGAAAACTCCTCAAAGTTGTAAGATCAGTAGGGGGAGGTAATTTCTCAACTGTAGATACCTTTGCTTTATCTACCTCTATCCCTCTATTAGATATGACATGACCAAGTACTATCCCTTCTGTTACCATGAAGTGACACTTCTCCCAATTAATGACAAATTCATATTCAACACACCTTTTCAAAACCTTTTCCAAATTCTCTAAACAACTATCAAAATGAGCACCATGCACGGAGAAGTCATCCATAAATACCTCAATAATCTCTTCTATGAATTCAGCAAATATTGCATTCATGCATCTTTGAAATATGGCAGGCGCGTTGCAAAGACCAAATGGCATCCTTCTATATGCATATGTTCCAAAAAGGAAAGTAAAAGTAGTTTTCTGCTGATCTTCTGGTCTTACCGGTATTTGAAAGAAACCACTATATCCATCCAAATAACAAAAGTATGAATTATTTGCTAACCTTACAAAAATCTCATCAATGAATAGAAGAGGATAATGATCTTTCTTCATCACCTTGTTCAAACTTCTGTAATCTATGCACATTCTCTATCCAGTTACAGTCCTTTGAGGGATCAACTCATTGTTCTCATTAGACACTACTGTCAACCCTCCTTTCTTGGGCACACAATGTACTGGACTAACCCATTCACTATCAGCAACAGGGTAAATCATACCTGCATTAAACAGCATGAAAATCTTCTTTTTAACCACTAGCTTCATTGATTCTTCCAACCTTCGCATCCCTTCAACCACTGGTTCAGCATTCTCCTAAAAATTAATCTTGTGGGTGCAAAATGCGGGGCAAATTCCCTTGATGTCATCCAATGTGTAACCAATGGCTTTCTTATACCTTTTGAGCATAGCAAGCAGCTTCTCTATTTCTTCTTTCGTTAGGGCGTTGTTCACAATAATTGGATATGTTCTATTCTTCCCTAGATATTCATAGCGTAGCTCCTTTGTAAGTTCCTTCTGTTCCACTTCTGGCCCTTTATCTGGATCCAGCTCCCCGAGAGGTTCAAAATCAGGATTTTCCTGGTTGAGCCGATCGGCGCAAGCATCGCGCCGATTGGCGCTGGCAGTATACTTGTCAGTTCCGTGCAGGATGTGGTCCAGTGGGTCTCCCATATCCATCCCTATCTTCTCGTCTTCATCTGGGTAGAATTCCTGATAGTAGGAAGGGTCTTGATGAGACAGATTATAAATTGAAATTGCACTTCTTCCTCTCCAAGGTGTAGTGTAATTTGACCTTTCCCAGCATCCAGAAAGCTTGTACTAATCTTAAGAATGGCCTTTCCAGAATGATATCTTCAACCCCAGATTCTTTATTATCTAGAATGAAGAAATCTACCAGTATTCTTTTTGAGCTGATCTCAGTTTCAACATTCCTAATCACTCCCAGTGGCTTGGTCTTCCCTCCATCCACCATGATGAGCACAAGTTCAGTCCCCATCAGCCGTTGTTGAGTTCCATAAGGCATGCTCATGAATGCATCGTAAGTCATCAAGCTGACACGGGAACCAAAGTCACACAAGGCTTTCAGAAATTTCTTCCTCGATATCTCACATGGTTTGTATGGTTTTTCTTCATCCTCTTTAGTGAGACCTACATCATACACACCACATAATCCTTCGTAGGGATATGGCTCAAAGCAACTATCTAGCAATCTCTTCGCTTGTTTCACCTCCGTTCCATCAAGCTCTATATCATCCTTGTAAAGCTTCCCTAAAACTCTCCCAATAATCTCTTGATCAAAAATTTCCGACTTGAGGCGATTACGTGGGAAATTATACTCAATTCCGGCTTCGAAAGCGTCTTGCGGACTGAAGGATCTTCTCATATTGAGTTGCAACTCACGCGAAAAATCAATAGGAATCCAGTCCATTGGCTTAAATTCGTCAAGTGGTTTAGCATTCGCCAATGTTCTATCCCCCTTTGGTTAGCAAACTTGCCTTCAAATTCCTTTAGGTGGTTTTCTAGAATCACAGCTTCTATCTTGGTATATTCCTTGCAACTCGACGGAGTCGCTAGGGTGATCGGTTCTCCTGTTGTCACGACTACGCCGATCGGCTCAGAGACTGCGCCGATCGGCGCACATGTCAGATCCATAGAGGCGGGTCTGACGGACTCTATTTCTTTGAATTTATGTTCTGAAGTAATCATTGCTCTACTCTCAGACCACAAGATCTATTCAGTTGGTGACTCTTCCTTCTACATAACTTCTGGGCATTGCCAATTTGGTTCTAGATATTCTTCCCAATGCTTGTGCAAAGCTTCATTCTCGGCAATTTTACCTAACAATTCGATCCCTGCCTTGGCTGTCAATCTCAGAAAACTTCCTCCGGCCGATCCATCCAAATGCATCCTCGGTGCCTTGTTTATGGCTATGTAGAAGGTTTGAGCACACATATTCTCATCAATGCCGAGGTCAAGTCCTTGTTTCGACAATGTTTGAAAATGCGTCCAGGCTTCCGTGAGAGATTTTTCATCTTTTTGTAAGAAGTTCACCACCTCTCTTCTCAACTTATGCACCTTTGGCAAAGGAAAATAGTGGAGACAAAAATTTCCAACTAGCTCACTCCACTTACATTTTGCTTCTCAAGATGCTGCTTTGTGCCACTCTTTGGCTTTTCCTCCCAAAGAGAATGGGAAAAGCAGCCACCTGCAAAGATCCTGAGGCACTCCTTCATGATGGAATGTTTGGCAAAGTGCCTCCAAATCTTCTAAGTGAGTATACAGGTTCTCCTCTTTCGCTCCAAAGAACTTGTTTGCTTCAGCCATGCTAATGATAATGGGGTTTAACACATAAGAGGAGGCCATGGCCTTCTCATCTGAGGATTAGGCATCAACACATCTAGACATGGTAGAGAAAGCTCCCGGAGTGTCGGAGAAGGTCCTGTCGTACTCATTCTGAAAATTCACACAAAACACAAAAACAAAAACAACTAGAATAGAGAGGATTAGACATTAGTAAAATATTAATAGTAAAAGAACTGGCTTGTTCCCTGGCAACGGCGCCAGAAAAAGTGCTTGTTGGTCATAATTACGCACCCACTTATATAATAGTAAAAGAACTGGCTTGTTCCCTGGCAACGGCGCCAGAAAAAGTGCTTGTTGGTCATAATTACGCACCCACTTATATACCGCAAGAGGATGGTGTACAGTTGTAGCTCTTTTTCCGTCAAAATATTCCAAGGTTATCGAATCCACAAGGAACGAGCAGAACAATTACTATTAAAGGGTTACTAACAAATGACAATGAGAGAGTGGAGGGTGAATGTTATTGAAGAGGTAACAGGATAATGAAGGATTCTCTCCTTAGGATTGGCGGACTAGCATGCAACCTTATTCTTATCAACTCGAGTGATGACTCTAATATTCTACAAGACATGGTGGTTTCGTTCACCCCGGCTATCACTACAAAGGCTATTAGCTCCCCACTGGTTTCTTGCACTATGTAATGGGCAAAAGTGTATTGGCCGATACACTAATGAAAAAGATAGATAGATGTGCAATTAAGTTCATCACATAGACTAAATACATCGAGAGAGTATCAATAAGTATGAGAGTTACATGACCAGATCTCCGCACCAGAGAAGAGAATATGAGACTAGTCACTCATCCTTCTGCTAGACATAGCAGAGGGATAAGAAATAGCGCTGGAATGAGCACGAGCCGATCAGCGCAAGCATAGCGCCGATCGGGGCAACCTCCCTTCTGGTGGGTCTCGTCTGTGTTGACCAACCTTCGCCGCCAATATCCTGGAACCCTATTTCTAATAACTGATTCCTGTGATTGCCGTCCCTCTTTGGCTCTTGATAATTATCTTCCTTTAATACCCGACAGGATTAGGTCAACTTCCACCGACTCTAACTCATACTGGGTTGGGCCTTCGTCTTTCTTGGACTCGGTCATGTTTTTGTTATCTTTTCCTTCTGCGCTGATCGGCGCAGGCCCGTGCCGATCGGCGCGGCTCCGCATCTGGCCCTTCTTCGTTACTCTTTAGTTCTTCGTCCATAATTGCCCTGTTTACACCTGTTTCCCACGATTACATCCAAAATAGAACAATTACAAATATATGTAAATATGGGGTTAATTGTTAGTCCAAACCACCGAATTAAGACACAAAACATCCATTTTTGGTAGATAAAATTGGCATCTAGAAACCACCAACATAACCTAACCGTTATAGCATCTCCCGAAGCTTGTGAGGTAACCTTCCAGCATTATTTCCCGCATCCTTGAAGAGTCGAGTGTCACGATAAGGTGGTGGACTCGGTGGTGGTACCATCTCTTGTTCAACCTCTTCTATCCCAAACTTCTCATCAGATCCGAGTGGGACAAGCACTGGTGAAGGCCAAACACATGGGTACTGATCACATCTGTGGCAAGTCTTCTTGGTACGAACCATCTAAGCAATTTTGAATAGGAGAGATGAATTAGTAAAAGGGTTTTGTAAGCCAAACGGTAAAACAAGACCAACAACAGAAGTGAATAAACAAGACTATAATTTTAAGCCAAAGAGTTTTGAAAATAGTTTTTAGTTTGTAAAATAGACCTTAGAACATTACCACTCTATCTAAGCTAGCGTCCTACGATCGACACGGCTCTGATACCACTTCTGTCACACCCAATTTTAAGGACAAAACCAAGTGCTTATCATATGTGTGCCCAGGAACAAGTTTCACACATATCGACAATAAAGTGAATAACAGTATAACCAATATCATTAATAAAGCATACCATTATTACACAAATAATTGTCTTCAGAGACTATAATGACTCTCTCGATAAATAACAGCGGAAGACACCATAACACCACAGGCAATCGACCGGGGGCACGCTCGCCTAGTAGTAGCCTTCATCAATATAGTCCATCTCTCCATCTTCTGAGCAGCAGTTTATAATATAACAATAAAGGGAAATAGCAAGGGTCAGCACATGCCGTACTCAGCAAGTGGGGAAAAATATGACATGCAAGCTTAATAGAAGAAAGGCTAACACAATGGTTCATTTGCATAATGAGCACTACACCTAAGACCATTTGAATAGCACTCCTATTTACTAAGTGAAAAGTTCTCCCAAGTTATCTCATCCATCGAACACTACATGTTACACCGCCTGTAGCCAACCATGGGTTAAACTGCCCACAGGAAACCACACTACAGGTTACACCTCCTGTAGCCAACCATTAGTTATAGCCCACAGAGGACTACAATTCACATAGGATCCCGAGCCACCAACTCATACAGAGCTAAAACATTCACATAGAACACCTTCCCTAAGAAGCCAACCAATCCCAACCAAACCAAACTTGGCTACCAACCAAGTCCACGCATAAACCACCCTCCTAGAGGTGTGAGGATCCAGGCCGCTCATGACCATGAGCACGGCTGTTATAACAGTTTGACACTCTATAGAGGTTGCACAACTTTACCCACAGGTTGGTGATTTCATCACTATGTAGTGACTAGAGAGTCTCCATATTGCCTAAATCACACTACCGTAGGTGTGAGGCCAAGAGATCACCACAAGGTCTTTCAGAGAACTTCCCAGCTTGCAAACAATCCACACTAAGGTTTCACCACTACAAAATTATATCATTCCTACAGAAGCCCCCTCTGGCACCGTGGCTAGGAGTAAACCGTCCGTCGCCTGAGTCCCAGAGTAAACCGTCCCGTCCTCCTTCCTCGACTGCTCACAGATCTGGGAAGACAGCTCGATACTAAACCAAGCCTACCCATATCAGACATGTGCTTTGCACTATTTTCCTGGGTGGCCGCTCCACAAGCTACACTTGTGATCCTAAGCAGGTACCACCACAATCCCATAGTACTATACGGAGTACACGTGCATACCCGCACCATCCTTGCCATCCTCCTGCTTGAATCACCTAGGTTCCATGTTGCTAAAAAGGATTACCCATCCCTCATGATCATTATGTTAAAGTCAACCATTAGTCAAGATTAACAATAGACACTTCCATTCCCGGCATAGCAAACTAAGCATGACGTACCCTCACTAATAAGCTACACCAGAACCCAGGCGACAAGGAATAATATGGAACAGGATATGACACATGGGATTCAATATTAACAAGCATGCATCAAAAATAAAGAGGGATGTAAAATATAGGTTCAAGATGCATCAAGGACACTTGCCTGGATCCCTTTGCTGGTGCTCAAAGTCTTCAAGATGGAGATCCCGGAAGTTCTCTAACAGCGGTTCGTCTACTCAATGTCACACCAGAAACACAAGCATATAAACACACTAAGAAACAACACACCACGCAATAATAAACAACAAAGAAAACAATACTATGAAAAAGTACGAGTTGCTACGATCGCGTGAGCGTAAGAATCGCCTCAATCGGAGTTACGAGTAAAAAGTTACGAAGGTTTAAAGTCTAGGGTTAAAAATAATAAACCAGCAAAGTAGTACAAAATAGTACGAATAAATAATATATATTACTAAAGTCGCATTGGTGCAAGAATTTCTCATAACAGAGCTACGGTTAAAAAGTTATGAAGATTTGAAGTTTCAAGGGTTTATATGTAAAAACTGACAAGTTAAAGGGCGTAAAAGTAGTTTTAAAAAAATATAAGGGCTAAATTGTAAAATGTACACATAAAACATAAATTATGAAAATTTTAGGGACCAAAATGTAATTTATAAAAAGTATAGGGACTAAGTTGTAAAATATTAGGGTGAAAATATATTTTGTATAAAACTTAGGGACTAAAAAGTAATTTTAAAAAGGTTCAGGGGCTTAGCTGTAAAAAGTTACAAGGCCAAATTATAATTATTTATAAGAGCAGGGGCCTAGGTGTAAAATGCCTAGCCTAAATTATTACTCATAAAAATTTAGGGCCAAAATAAAATTTCTGGAACGTATAGGGTTCTTTTTGTAAAATTTTAGGCCCAAAATATTATTTAGACAAAGGGTAGGGGCTTTTCTGCAAAAATACAATGCTAGAAAATAATTAAGAACAAGCTTAGGGGCTAAATTGCAAAACTGGCATTTACTGGTACTTACACAAAATAAATAAATAAATATATAACCTTAGTGGCGCACCATTCCACGTTCAATGGTGGACCGGTGGCCATTGGATCCGGCCGGAGCTCCGCCGGGAAGAGCTCCGACGTGCGGAAGACGGCGGGGAGGGGTGCATGGGAGGTGGCGCGGGAAGGCGGGCTCACCGGGGTGGTTTGCGCGGCGGCGAGGAGGCGGTGGAGGGCACGGTGCCCTAGGCAGCTGCACGCGCATATGGAGGTGAAGGCGACAGCGCCCTAGGGTTTCGATGGGGAACAGCGGGGGTAGGCTCCGGTGCGTTGGGCCGGGCACACGCGGGGTGGGCCGAGTGGGCGAGTCGGGACGCGGGGTGGCTGGGCCATGCAGGCCGAAGGAAGGAGGGAGGGGAAGTGGGGGCTGGGCCTCAGGAAGGCTCTCGGCCCTGGGGGGCAGGGCGAAGAGAGGAGAGAGGAGGATGGGCCAGGGGAGGGAATTTTGGCCCAGGCCAGAAAGAGAGAGGGGGAGAAGGGAGAGGGGGAAATTGGTGATGTGGACAAGGGTTCCCGATCTTCTGAAAGGTTCTGGATACGTTGATTTGGTCGGAGGCGACACACAAATCGATCCAGCTTCAGAACAGCACGTTCTAAACCCCGCAATCGCAGCACGACGTCTCCTCTGGTTATCAACCATCCTAAAACGATTAACCTCGCCAAGAAGGCTAATCCCTGCCTACGAATCAAGAACACAAGAAAGAACAAAGAAGAAAGCAACTCAATTGCAGATGTATTATGAATCTCACAAAGTTGGGGTCTCACAAACTGTGATGACGGCGAAACTGTTATGAATAGAATAATCTAAGCAAAACCCGAACCCTAATGGTGTGGCGGCGGCTGTATCTGAAGACACTAGGGTCGTGCAAGACCCTCTGGACGCACCCCTACTTGGGCTCAACTAGATACAAAGCCCAAAGGCCAATAAACAGGCGACACTGCACCAAAATAGATTCTGGACTCTCTCTTGTTTCGACGATTCCTGATGACTCCGGATGAATTTTGATATGAGACCGGCAGCATTGGAAAGGTCTTATTCTTATCTTTCCGTGCATATGTAGAACGTCTAAATCCGAGTCCGTATGCGTCTTGGCCATCCGTTTTAGTGCATACTGGTCCTGAGCCCCGAAACAGACTTGAAGTCGGTTTTGGTTGGGCCTCCACCTTAACTTCCACGTCCTTGCTGGTCCTCCACGTCTCCAAGTCCTTCTCCCGTCATCTCCTGGTCCTTTCCATGGTTCCTAATTACAATATAATCATTAGGTAGCAAACCATTCTCAAAAGTGACATATAATAAAGAACGTAGGAACGAGCTCACCTCTAAATTTAGTCATCGTGCACGAGCTCTAGCCATTGGACCTTGCAAGTCCAAAATTGGAGGAGTGTTGCATGTATCCTTAGGAGTGATGTCCTCATCATCCTCCCCCTCTTGAAGTGGAGTCGTCCTCGACTCAAGCTCATTCTCTTCTCCCATGTATGGTTTCAAATCTGAAATGTTAAAAGTAGGACTAACCCCGAACTCGGGAGGCAACTCAAGTTTGTATGCATTATCATTAATCTTCTCAATTATTTTGAAAGGACCATCAGCTCTAGGCATTAATTTAGACTTTCTCAAATCTGGAAATCTATCTTTTCTCAAGTGTAACCATACTAAATCTCCTACATCAAGTTTTACTTCTTTTCTACCTTTACTACCAGCAATTTTATACTTGCCATTCATCTTTTCAATGCTAAGTCTAGTGGTCTCATGCATTTTTAAAATAAATTCAGCACGTTCCTTAGCATCAACATGAACTCTCTCATGAATAGGTAGAGGAAGTATATCAGGTGGAGTATGGGGATCAAAACCATACACTACTTTGAAAGTACTTACCTTGGTAGTAGAATGTGTTGCCCGATTATATGCAAACTCAACATGAGGCAAGCATTCTTCCCATTGCTTCAATTTTTTCTTCAAAATAGCTCTCAACATAGTACCCAAAGTGCGGTTCACCACCTCAATTTGTCCATCAGTTTGTGGGTGACAAGTTGTACAAAATAACAACTTTGTACCCAACTTATTCCAAAGCGTGCACCAAAAGTGACTCAAGAATTTTGCATCACGATCTGAAACAATAGTAGAAGGCATACCATGCAAACGAACAATTTCTTTGAAAAAGAGATCAGCAATATAACTAGCATCATCAGTCTTATGACATGGAATAAAGTGTGTCATCTTAGAAAATCTATCCACAACAACAAAAATACTATCACTCCCCCTCTTAGTCCTAGGCAGTCCTAAAACAAAGTCCATAGAAATATCCGCCCAAGGAATAGAAGGAACAGGAAGTGGCATGTATAAACCATGTGGATTCAAGCGAGACTTAGCTTTTTGACATGTAGTGCAGCAAGCAACAAAGCGCTCAACATCTTTCCTCATCCTTGGCCAAAAGAAGTGTGTGGCCAAAATATCCTCCGTCTTCTTGGCACCAAAATGACCCATCAATCCACCTCCATGCGCCTCCTGTAACAACAAAAGACGAACGGAACCAACTGGAATGCATAGGAGGTTAGCTCTAAACAAGAATCCATCATTCAACACAAATTTATTCCATGCACGACCTTCTTTACAATGCAGCAATACATCCTTAAAATCAACATCAGCAGCATATTGTTCTTTAATTGCCTCAAGTCCAAAAATTCTACAATCAAGTTGAGACAATAAAGTATAGCGCCTAGATAAAGCATCAGTGATCACATTATCCTTCCCTTTCTTATGTTTAATAATGTAAGGAAAAGACTCAATAAACTCAATCCATTTAGCATGTCTACGGTTCAAATTACATTGTGAACGAATATACTTAAGTGATTCTCGATCAGAATGAATAACAAATTCTTTGGGCAACAAATAATGACGCCACGTCTCTAAACAACGTACAAGTGCATACAATTCCTTATCATACGTGGAGTAATTCAAAACAGGCCCAGTAATTTTCTCACTAAAGTATGCAACAGGTTTACTATCTTGCATCAAAACACCACCAATACCTATACCACTAGCATCACATTCAAGCTCAAAAATCTTATCAAAATTAGGTAATTGCAGCAATGGTGCATGTGTAAGTTTATCCTTCAAAGCATCAACAGACTCATGATGTACCTTACCCCAATGGAAATCAATGCCCTTCTTTGTCAACTCATGCAAAGGTGCAGCAATGGTGCTGAAATCTTTGACAAAGCGGCGTTAGAATCCTGCAAGACCAAGAAAACTCCTCACCTGTGTGATAGTTTTTGGTACAGGCCAGCTCTTTATGGCTTCAATCTTCGCCTCATCCACCTCAATTCCCTGTGGAGTCACCACGTAGCCAAGAAAAGAGACTCGATCCGTGCAAAAGATGCACTTCTCAAGGTTACCAAATAAACGTGCATCTCGTAAAGCATCAAAAACAGCACGCAAATGATTCATATGTTCATCTATAGTTTTGCTATAAATCAAGATATCATCAAAGTAAACTAACACAAATTTGCCAATGAAAGCTCTTAAAACCACATTCATCAAGCGCATGAATGTACTAGGTGCATTAGTTAACCCAAAAGGCATTACTAACCACTCATATAATCCAAATTTGGTTTTGAAAGCTGTTTTCCATTCGTCACCAACTTTCATTCTAATTTGATGGTAGCCACTATGCAAATCAATTTTAGTGAAAATTAAAGCACCACATAACTCATCAAGCATGTCGTCTACCCTAGGAATAGGATGACGATACCTAATAGTAATATTATTAATGGCTTTACAATCTACACACATACGCCAAGTACCATCTTTCTTAGGAACCAAAAGTATAGGAACAGCACAAGGACTAAGTGATTGACAAACATACCCATGATCCAAAAGGTCTTGAACTTGTCGTTGTATCTCCTTAGTCTCCTCAGGGTTGGTCCTATAAGCAGCACGGTTTGGCAAAGTAGCACCTGGAATCAAATCAATTTGATGCTCAATCCCTCTCAAAGGTGGCAATCCCGGGGGTATCTCAGCTAGAAAAACATCCTCATACTCCTGCAAAAGGTTAGTGACAGCAGGAGACACAGCACTAGAAGCAATATCATCAAGCGAAAACAAATCTTCTTTGCATATCAAAGCATAGCAAATATCATCATTATCAGAAATTTCAGCAAGCTCAGATTTTGTTGCAAGACATGAACGACCTTGTAATTTAATTCCAGCACCCTTAGAACTTGAAGAATTATTAACATTACTAGGTGTAGAATTAGAATTAACAGGTTGTTGAATTTCAGGACCTTTATTTTTCAAACTAGCAGCTCTTTCTAAATCAGCTTGCACAATTTCAGCAGGGGTCATTGGTAACAAAGTAATTTTAGTTCCTTTATGCATAAAAGTGTACTTATTACTTCTACCATGGTGTACAACATCATTATCAAATTCCCAAGGTCTACCCAATAAAAGTGAACATGCTTGCATGGGTACGACATCACAATCAATAGAATCCACATAAGAACCAATGGAAAAAGGAACTCTACAAGTTTGCATTACCTTAGCTTTGCCAGAGTCGTTTAACCACTAAATGTAGTACGGATGTGGATGTGGACGTGTGGTCAAAGCAAGCTTGTTGACCACATCAAAACTCACCAAGTTATTGCAGCTCCCTCCATCAATGATGACACATGCTCGGCGGTTCTTGATGACGAAGAAAATATAGAACAAGTTGTGGCGCTGCATCGTCTCGGGCTGATGAACTTGTGTGCTAAGGACATGTTGAACAATAATGTTCATGTATCCTGTGGTGTCTCCGCCTCCAAGGACGAGGTCACTGCCGGTGGCAGTGATGTCCTCCTCCTCATCCTCCACATCGGAGGTGCTCATGTAACCGCCATCGTCTGTCGCCACATATGCCCGCCTACTTGGACAATATTTCTGCACATGACCAAGTCTATGGCAGCGGTGGCACTGAATCCCTGTAGTGCGCCCTGTCGAAGCAATAGAGGAGGCACTACTAGCTGATACCTGCACAGAAAGTTAACCTGAGCGCGTAGAAGGTGCAGGGGCTGATCTTGGGGCTGCAGAAACAACACTGGTTCCCTTGGTAGCTGCTGGTGGGGGCGGCCGAAAAGATGGCCTGGGCAGCCCCGAAGTCCCCGTCGAGCGTGGGGGGTAGGAGTTCCTTGACTTGCTGTACTCCTCAAAAGCCTGGAAAAGTCCCTGTGATTCTTTCTCTGCAAGCATAGCATACTGGAAACACTGGGTGAGGGTATAATATTCTTTATAATCAAGGATGTCCTGAATTTCTTTTCTTAAACCAGAATAAAAGCAAAAATCTGATCCTCTACTTTTTCAACTGCAGCACAACGAATCAAACCCTTCTGAAGCTCACTAAAATACTCCTGAACAGTTTTATCTCCTTGGTCTAAACGTTGCAATTTATTACGAATCTCTCTATAAAAAGAAGGGGGAACAAAACGATCACGCATTGCTACCTTAAGTTCTTCCCAAGTAGTAGGCAAATCAGTTTCAGCAGCTAGACCACTCCACCAAACAATAGCAAAGTCCTTAAACTCACTAGTAGCTTGTCTAACTCTATGTTGTTCAGGAACAAGGTGGGCATTAAATTTTTGTTCTACAGTCATCTCCCAATCAAGATAAACATCACCATCTTACTGACCCAAAAACGAAGGAATTGAAAACTTAATTTTAGCATACGGGTCATCTGGAGCATAGTTACCATGTGGACGACGGTTGTAGTTATGGAAACCACCCATACCTTGAGTATTATGTTGCAAACGACGTCGTAATCGTGCGGTCCTTGTAGCTGACCTATCCACGGTGCCATCAACCTTATACACTGTGTCTTCATCATGGACGTCTTCAACATCATTGTTGTTGTTATTGGTGTTCGTATTGTTAGTTTTAAGTGCGGTCTCCAACGCGACAACCTGATCGGTTAACTTAGAGACCCGCTTCTCTAACCGCTCGATGCTTTCTCCAATATGAAGCTTGCTGACCGCATCAGTAACGGCTCTGGTGATCGTCTCTGCCAAATCACTCTGAGCAGCCTGCAAAGCCTTCTGGAGCTGCTCTTAGCTCACGCACTCAGTAAATTGTGAGGGTGAATACATCTCTCCGTTGTTACTTCCTGCCATCACAAACACCAAAACAGGAAACAAACAGTGAAAAGTTATGCCCAACTTTGAGTCAAGAATCTCCTGTAAAAATTTCAGCCAAAATGGACAACCGAGCGAAAAGTTATGCCCGTTTTACCGAAGGGGGGTTGGAGTCGGTTTTCCAGAAACCCGAGTCAGGTTAGGGATCGGGTAAGTTTTTTTTTTGGCGGCGTGGATGCAGTGAAAAGTGGAATTTGTGGGGATTGGTACGGGGTGTTGATGGTGTGTTCAGGGTGGGATTAGGGTGGGACTAGGCTAGGTGTGTCGATCAATCAACCCTAGCACAAAAAGCCAATAAAGCAGAGGATGGTGAAGGGGATGGCGGCTAGGGTTACAAGGGAAACACTACTGATGACAAAAACACAAACTAAACCAGCGACTAAATAAGAACTAGGGCACAAACTCAACACTACGGACTCTGAAATTGAAATATGCAAAGGCTAAACACGTGGTTATGGGCGGAGGGAAAAATTTTTTGGGCTTTTCTGTGGACGATAGGATGAACACAAAACAAAATTAACTAAGGGTAGTATGAACCTGACGGTGCACCTAAAGCTCTGATTACCACTTGATGTGGAAAAGGGTTCCTGATCTTCCGAAAGGTTCTGGATATGTTGATTTGATCGGAGGCGACACACAAATCGATCCGGCTTCAGAACAGCACGTTCTAAAACCCGTAATCGCAGCACGACGTTTCCTCTGATTATCAACCGTCCAAAAACGATTGACCTTGCCAAGAAGGCTAATCCCTGCCTATGAATCAAGAACACAATCAAGAACAAAAAAGAAAGCAACTCAATTACAGATGTATTATGAATCTCACGAAGTTGGGGTCTCACAAACCATGATGACGGCAAAACTGTTATGAACAGAATAATCTAAGCAAAACCCAAACCCTAATGGTGCGGAGGCAGCTGTATATGAAGATCCTAGGGTCGTGCAAGACCCTCTGGATGCACCCCTACTTGGGCTCAACTAGATACAAAGCCCAAAGGCCAATAAACAGGCGATATAGCACCGAAACAGATTCTAGACTCTCTCTTGTTTCGACGATTCCTGATGACTCCAGATGAATTTTGATATGAGACCGGCGGCATTGGAAAGTTCTTCTTCTTATATTTCCGTGCATATGTCGAACGTCCAAATCCGAGTCCGTATGCGTCTTGGCCATCCGTTTTAGTGCAGACTGGTCCTGAGCCCAAAACAGACTCGAAGTCGGTTTTGGTTGGGCCTCCACCTTGGCTTCCATGTCCTTGCTGGTGCTCCACGTCTCTAAGTCCTTCTCCCATCATCTCCTGGTCCTCTCCATGGTTCCTAATTATAATATAATCATTAGGTAGCAAACCATTCTCAAAAGTGACATATAATGAAGAACGTAGGAACGAGCTCACCTCTAAATTTAGTCGTCGTGCACGAGCTCTAGTCATTGGACCTTGCAAGTCCAAAATTGGAGGAGTGTTGCATGTATCCTTAGGAGTGATGTCCTCATCAATTGGGCCAGGGGAAAATTGGCCCAAGGCCAGGTCCGGCTTTCTTACTCTTTCCTTTTTCCATTTTCCTCCTCCTAAATTCCTAACTAAAGCAAGAGTGCCGATTCTAATCGATTTTCAAAATAGGTTTTTACACAATAAAATCCTAAGTGCAACTAATCAATAAGAATGCCACAAATCAAAGTTTTATAATAACTTATATTTAAATGCTTTCTGTAGAAAATAATTTATTTGCTAGTAAAATATTAATAAATTAATCTATTATAGAAAATTTTAAAATATTCTAAATTTTGAAAAATCGGGGTGCTATAGTGACCGAGAGGGGGGGAGGGGGTGAATCGGGAACTCGCACTATATACCAAATTTGCCAATTCTTTAAACCGACCACTCAAATCAACTCCTACACAATCCTAGTGGTGATCACACTAGCAAGATAATGAATCTATAAAAGGAACAACAACCTAAGCATACTAGTGGATCACTCAAGGGCAATACAACTCCTAAACATGTTAGTGATCAAATGCGGAAGCTCAAACACTACTAACAAGTAAGGAGCCTATTCATGCAAGTCTACAAGGTAATCAACTAGAACAAGACAAGCACACAAGCATGAATAGCACGGGGTATAAATACGGAAAGTAATGCATCAAAGTAAGGAGTAGAGTTAGAGATGGCTCATGATTTTTTTCTTAGGTCTCGGAAGGATGGCGCCTTCCCCTACTCCTCGTTGGACCACTCCCGACGAAGTTCCGGTCCCTACCACCACCACATGGAGTTCTCGCCCACGAGCCCACAATCACTCCTAGAGTGAAGACACGGTGTGCATCACCGCTGCACAAAGCACAAGCTCGCCTCCCTCAAGAACTTGCCGGACTCCCCCCGAGCCGACGTGGGCGCTCACTAGTGATGCCCCTTTCACCGGCAGGCTCAACCTGTGTACAAACGTGTGACGGGCTTTACAACCAATCATGATAGGCTCGATCACCGACACCTAACCGGTCTAGGTCTTACCATAAACCAAGAGTTACAATCTAGATCACACCCTCAAGGACACCCTAGCCTTAGATGTGCAAGATGCTCAAGTTACTCTCCACTAGCACTCTCAAGATAGGCAATATCTCCTCCTAGTGCTCTCCTCTTTTCTTCTTGGACCTTACCAAATGCACTCGGATATTCCACTAGCCACGAGAGGTCACAAAGACCCCAGCAATGAAGTTATATAGGATCCCAACCTCAAACTAGCCATTGCTGCACGAAATCAGCTTTCTAGGCCTACTAACCATACAGTTTGGTCACTCCATGTCCGGACTGTCCGGTCACAGCAACACAGTGCACCAACGGCTCTGACCACTGCTGATTCCTCTGCTGACCGGACCATCTAGTCCGTTTCTCTCTCCAATCCAGAAACATTTCACACAACAGCTTCCTCTCTACCCTATGCAAGTCCTACTGACCAGACTGTCCGGTAAGTAGACTGGACCGTCCGATCTGTATAGACTCTGGCACAGATAGATTTCTCGCTTCTCACTGAAAGTCCCAGATAACTCCACATAGTGTTCGTACAGTCCAGTCACCTCTGACCCTTCTGTCCGGTCTCTATGTCCAGAAGTTGAAACTTGTCCTCCTCGCTTGACTTTGTTTATCAATTTCCCCAAACAACTCCTTGGCTTCTCCATTGTCAACTAGTGTATCTGATTTCACCGAGCAACCTTGCACATCACCGACTAGACATGATGATGAGGACATCACCATGCTGGATACGCGCATATCATGGCCTTCCCCAAGTTACAAGTCGTCACCAACTCGGTCGTAGTGTTCGTCTCGGATTCAGCCGACACTCCTTCACGGTTTTGATGATATCTCCCATATCCGATGCCCAAACGAGGCGTTCTTTGATGCATTGGAAAGGGGACGACGATGCCGTCATTTTGTTTCTGGTCCTAGCTCTAGAAGGTTCATAAGTCATAATATGTGACCATGACAAGGTGCTGCGCCACCTATTTTGGGCCAACTTGGCCATGTATCGTGTCGGGCCTTAAGCCCATGTTGTGGGCGCCCCCCTGGTCGCCCCCAACCCTAGGACGTCCCTGGTTCCTACATAAACTCAGTAGCCGCTGTCTTTTACTTTCGGGTTTTGTTTAGTTCAGTTTTCTAGAGAGAAACTTGATCGAATAATTGTAACTGTGGCGACAAGTCCTTTTACAGTAATCCAGGGCCCCTGTTCTTATTCTACACCACTATGGCGATTAGTCCTTTTGTGTTCATAGCTTGAACCTTTTCTTGTGATTTGCTTCATCCATATTTGCAATTTCAGATTGCGTGTTTGTCCTCTCTTGCTTGTGTTCTCGATTTCGCTTGCAGAAACAATCAAGTTGTGCTTGGTGTAACGGTTGCATGGTTGGATCGTGACTGATTCAAGCCAGGTCATCGACGTTGAGTTCCCTAAATTCGAGTTTATCCCCTTATCTCTCGAAAGATCGGGCCATATCTACATCACATGACCAAGACCCTCTTGATAGACTGGTTTTTCCTATGGACTCAAAGACCTAACAACTAGACAAGTGTAACCAACACTTGCACCATAGCTTGTTCTTCACTTTGATCCATCTTCATCAACCCTTGGACTCCATCAATTTTACAAGCCTCCATGCTTGTGGTCATTGTCATCAATCGCCAAGGACGTCGTTGATAATCATCATAAGGTAGAAAAGGTTTCCTACACGAACAACACTCGTGTAGACATTAGTCACATTTCATGTTCGTCATTCATCACCAAAGCATCATACCTTGGGGTGACCTCAATGGTCATGAACCTTAAAATCTCCCCCTTTTTGGTGATGGATGAAAACCACTACTTATGATGATCCAAAACAGACGAGCAAGAAAGAACCAAACGAAAAGAAAGGATTGATAGGCATACCTTGGTCCTTACCTTGGAAGTAGTCTCCCACTTGAGATGTGCTAGGTGTTGATGATGTGGACAAGGGTTCCCGATCTTCTGAAAGGTTCGAGATACGTTGATTTGGTCGAAGGCGACACACAAATCGATCCGGCTTCAGAACAGCACGTTCTAAACCCCGCAATCGCAGCACGACGTCTCCTCTGGTTATCAACCGTCCTAAAACGATTGACCTCGCCGAGAAGGCTAATCCCTGCCTGCGAATCAAGAACACAAGCAAGAACAAAGAAGAAGGCAACACAATTGCAGATGTATTATGAATCTCACGAAGTTGGGGTCTCACAAACCGTGATGACGGCGAAACTGTTATGAACAGAATAATCTAAGCAAAACCCAAACCCTAATGAAGAGGTGGCGGCTTTATATGAGGACCCTAGGGTCGTGCAAGACCCCCTGGACGCAGCCCTAAGTGGCCTCAACTCGATACATGGCCCAAAGACCGATTACAGTGTCGCAGCACCAGGACAGATTCTGTACATCAACTTGTTTCGATGATTCCCGACGGCTCACGATGAATTTTGATATGGGACCAGTTGGGTTGGAAAGATCTTTTCGTTATGTTTCCAGGCATATGTAGAACGTCCAAATCCGAGTCCGTATGCGTCCTGAGCGTCCGTTTTAGTGCAGACAAGTCCTGGGCTCCGAAACAGACTCAAAGTCGGTTTTGGATTGGGCTTCCACCTTGGCTTGGACGTCCTTGCTGGCCCATCACGCCTCCAATAACCTCCTCAGCTATATCATCATCATCTCCATGGTTCCTAACAATAATTAAATCATTAGGTAGCAATCTATTATCAAAATCACATAAACAAAACATTAGAAAGGAAGTCACCTGTAAATTCAGGTGATGCACATGAACTTTCATCTTAGTTGGAGGAGTGTTGCGTGTATCCATAGGTGTGATGTTCTCATCATTCTCCCCCTTTTGAATTAGAGTCGTCCTCAACTCGATCCCATCTCTTTCTCCGAATATTTGTCTCAAATCTGAAATATGAAATATAGAACTATTCCCAAACTTGGGATGCACCTCATGTTTATATGTGTTATAAAAATTATCATTAGAACATGAAACTACAGTAGAAGGCATGTCACATAACTGAACAACATCTTTGAAAAATTGGCCAGTAGTATGAACATCATCCTCACTCTTATGACAAGTTAGAAAATGTGTGATCTTAGAAACAGTAGAAAAACTTGACATGACATGACAATTTTTATTGCAGTTTTCTAGTGTCTTATTGAGTTGCACAACACAAGGAGGTTTCAATGTTGAAGAAATATAAACTCTATGCACCATAAACAAACCTCTATGATCATAATAGCCAATAGCATGAAAATTATTTCTTGTTAATAAAGGAAATTCAGTTTGAGAAAAGATTTTCTTCTCAATGGCATTTAGATCACAAAGAACATCAAATTCAATATAACCCAAAGTGTTTAGAGAAGTCAACAATTTCTACTCATCCTTTTCATATGTAACTAAAATCAAATGTTTTATTTCAGCACCATTAGGTGAATCATAAGCAAAAACATCAAGCTCATTCATTTGTTGTGGCAAAGGTATAAGTGAAGCATTGGCACACAACTCCTCTTTATCATAAGGACCAATAGATAAATCAACTTGTAACAATGAAACATCATCATAAGGTTCCAATACAGCAAGATTATTGGAACAATTCATCACATCAAGAAAGCTTTTACCTGAAGCAACAACCTGTTCTTTATCTTTCCCACTATCATCTTCTTTATGTAGATGTTCAAATGTATTAGTTGCAACAAGAGGCAAAGAAATATGTTCATCCTCTAGTAATTCAGATTTAGATGGAAGTGTTGCAACATTTGAAATAGCCCATTCTATCCTAAATGGTTCATTCTTTCTTCTCTCAAATCTTTGTTGGTCCTCTTCTAAAATTTCAGCAGCAGTCATAGGTTTAAGAGTAACCCTTCTACCATTGTATTTAAATGAGTAGCTATTAGCAATGGCATTATGTGAAACATTATTTGTAGATATCCAAGGTTTACCTAATAACACATGACATGCTTGCATAGGTACTATATCAAATTCTGCACTATCCTTGTAAGAACCAATAAAAAATTCAATGCGTGCAATTTGATCTACCTTTATCTTACCACAAGAATTTACCCATTGGATGTAGTATGGACGTGGGTGTGGTTGTGTGGTCAAGCCAAGCTTCTCGACCAACTCCAAGCTTGCAATGTTGTGGCTACTCTCTCCATCAATGATGACACGACAACGTCGATCCTTCACAACAAAGTGAGTCTGGAATAAATTGTTCAATTGATTTTGCTCTACCTTCTCCATTTGAGAACTGAACACTCGTTGTGCTACAACACTCTTATCATCATGAGATGCCATCAATTCATTCCCATGAGTATTGGAACCTCTCATTGTTAGTAGCAAACAAGAAAACACACAAGAGTATATTTTCCTATCACTACTATGTAATAACGGTGGAAACTCTCAACAAGAAAATGGAAGCATCTCACCAAGCCCTTACAAAGTTCTTAATTACAACAAGCAAAGGATACCTTGGAGAGTGTGAACTGACAATTGCGAGAGTCAAAAATTTGTGTCTGTTCAGAAGGATATATATGGAGCTTGGATAGGCAATATTAGGTAGCAAGGATTAGCAAGATCTCAATTCAGAAATTGCAAAACTGAATAATAGTCCCAAGCTAGTCTATGTCACCGGCCTAAACTTGTCTCGGACCTAGTTCAAGCAAGCAAGCGAATGACTTAACAAAGAATGCAAAGGCTGCAAGCAATTCTGAATTTTTATCTTTGCCTTTTTCTACTTCTCTTTTTTGTGCGGCTTTTTTCCTCTTGTGCACTTTTGCCTTTTTCTTTTCTTTTCTTGTGAATCAGAACTGCAGCAAGGTATTAGTACTAGAAAGAAAAAGGAAAATATATTTTAGCATAAGCAATATTATGATCTGAATATGATAGTCACAGAGATAGATAATATATTATTCCAAAACTCTCAATGTGTGCAACAAACTGAATTTTTTTTCTCTTGATTCTCTATGAACAAGGACATGCACCACTCAAACAAGACCAAAGAACACGCACTAGACCAGCAATACAATGACTTTGTAGGGACTAAAATTCAGAGAAGCAAACTAAACTGAAAATTGCATAGCACAAGGGGGATATAGGACAGCGGAAACACGACGAACAAATATTTTTGTAGGGTAGTTTTCTGGAGTTTAGGATTGAACAAAATAACAGAGATAAGGGTGAACCTAACGGTGTACCTGAAGCTCTGATTACCACTTGATGTGGACAAGGGTTCCCGATCTTCCGAAAGGTTCGAGATACGTTGATTTGGTCGAAGGCGACACACAAATCGATTCGGCTTCAGAACAGCACGTTCTAAACCCCGCAATCGCGGCACGACGTCTCCTCTGGTTATCAACCGTCCTAAAATGATTGACCTCACCGAGAAGGCTAATCCCTGCCTGCAAATCAAGAACACAAGCAAGAACAAAGAAGAAGGCAACACAATTGCAGATGTATTATGAATCTCACGAAGTTGGGGTCTCACAAACCGTGATGACGGCGAAACTGTTATGAACAGAATAATCTAAGCAAAACCCAAACCCTAATGAAGAGGTGGCGGCTGTATATGAGGACCCTAGGGTCGTGCAAGACCCCCTGGACGCAGCCCTAAGTGGCCTCAACTCGATACATGGCCCAAAGACCGATTACAGTGTCGCAGCACCAGGACAGATTCTGTACATCAACTTGTTTCGATGATTCCCGACGGCTCGCGATGAATTTTGATATGGGACCAGTTGGGTTGGAAAGATCTTTTCGTTATGTTTCCAGGCATATGTAGAACGTCCAAATCCGAGTCCGTATGCGTCCTGAGCGTCCGTTTTAGTGCAGACTGGTCCTGGGCTCCGAAACAGACTCAAAGTCGGTTTTGGATTGGGCTTCCACCTTGGCTTGGACGTCCTTGCTGGCCCATCACGCCTCCAATCACCTCCTCAGCTATATCATCATCATCTCCATGGTTCCTAACAATAATTAAATCATTAGGTAGCAATATATTGTCAAAATCACATAAACAAAACATTAGAAACGAAGTCACCTGTAAATTCAGGTGATGCACATGAACTTTCATCTTAGTTGGAGGAGTGTTGCGTGTATCCATAGGTGTGATGTTCTCATCAGTTGAGGGAGAACTACCCACTTATTTAGCGCACTTGAATTTCAATCTTGAGCTGAATTTGTGCCCGTCTTGGTGTCGTGGTAGTCGATCTTGTTGATATAGACACGCACCAAGGACGTAGATGCTCATGTCGGTGAAGATGTACATTGTCGCCGTAGACATGCATCATCGCTGTTCTTCTCCATGTTGGTGTAGATGTTCATCTTGATGTGATCTTCATTTTCTTCTTTGTCACTTCATTTTGTGATCTTCATTTTCTTCCTCCCCTTTTTGCTATCCTCATTCTTGACTTGGCTTTTCGATTTTGGATCTTCATGTTCCTTCTCCCTCTTTGATCTAGACTTGGCTTTTTGATCTTCATGTTCCTTCTCCCCTTTTGTCACCTATCACCAAAAACTACACCAAAACATAACGAAACCAAGAGGCATAAGATAGTTGGCAAGAGTTAGGATAACGGCCCCTTTCTTGGTGCTCCTCCTTGGTTGTAGTGGTGTTCCATCGTAGCTCTCCCTACACTTATGACTCAGCAAAATATTTTCTCAAATGTGCAAGGGTTAGTCATTAGAGGGGTGGGAATGTATGAACCACTTGTCTTTGAGCTGCGTGAGTAGATTTAACCTTGGAGCTCGATTGAAAATGGCTCAATGGGCATGAAGCACAAATATCACTATTTGATCATCTAGAGAGTCATGTACTCACATTGTAAATAAGTAACTCACCATAGACACATGCTTGGGAGCATGTATGGTATCACAATGCAAAGATGCATGAATGCAAATGCAACAAGTATACAATGCATGATGTGATGCTAAAGAAAAGAGAGAGAACCGCTACAAACCAAAGTATAAACAACGAGTTGTTCCCTTCTCAAACTTGCTCACAATGGATTATTCTACAAAGCCTTGGCTACACCGTGAACCTCCTTCCCAATCTTAACCCATGTCCATTGATATCTCAAGAAGGTCCAAAGTCAACCTATAGAAGAAGAGAAACAAGCACAAACAAAGACACAAACAACAAAAACAAACAAACAATATACATATTCACAAAGGACAAGCTCACAGGTTACTCATGTGAAGTTGGAGAGGTTGAGAACATTGAGTTCTCCCCTTAGCTTGTTGTAGGTCTTCTCATCGAGTGGCTTGGTGAAGATATCCACCAATTGTTCATGAGTTCATACACTCACCAACTCGATGTCCTTCTTTTCAACATGATCCCTTATGAAGTGATGCCTCACTTGAATGTGCTTTGCATGACCATGATCTCCGGTCTTGAGAGTCATTTTGATTGTCGCCTCACTATCACAATATAGTGGCATTTGAGTATAGTTGAGGCCATTATCCAAGAGTGTTTGCCTCATGTAGAGAAGTTGGGCACAACACGCTCCCGCCACCATGTATTCCGCTTCGGCTATAGATAGAGCCACCGAGTTTTACTTCTTTGAGCTCCAAGATACTAGAGATCTTCCAAGAAATTGGCAACCCCCCGATGTACTCTTCCTATTCACTTTGCAACCTGTGAAGTCCGAATTTGAATACCCAAGTAACTCAAAGCTTGTTCCTCTAGGATACCATAAACCCATGGTAGGTGTGTACTTGAGGTATCTTATTATCCTCTTCACGGCCTTCAAGTATGACTCTTTTGAATTTGCTTGGTAGCGTGCACACAAGCACACGCTAAACATGATGTCCGGTCTCGAAGCGGTGAGATAGAGCAAAGAACCAATCATAGATCTATAGACCTTGGGGTTCACAAGTTTCCCGTTCAAATCATCATCCAAGGGTTTGCTTATTGCCATAGGTGTGTGCAAGGGCTTCCAATTTTCCATGTTGAATCTTTTGATAAGGTCCTTGGTATACATGAAGTTTCCTTCCCTCAATTGCTTGACATGAAAACCAAGGAATACATGCAACACTCCAATCACTGACATTTGGAATTCCCTAGCCATCATCTTTCGAAACTCTTCATTGAACTTCTCACTGGTTGACCCATAGATGATATCATCCACATAGATTTGGCACACAAAGAGATCCTTCCCAGCATGCCTTGTGAACACGGTGCTATCAATGCTTCCAATCTTGAAACCATTCATGAGAAGGAAGCTCCTCAAGTGTTCATACTATTGGTGGTTTCTAGATGCCCATTTTATCTACCAAAAAGGGATGTTTTGCATCATAATTTGGTGGTTTGGACTAACAATTAACCCCATATTTGTAGTTTTTCTGTTTTGGATGTAATCGCAGGAAACGGGTGTAAAACAGGGCAATTATGGATAAAGACCTAAAGAGCAACAAAGATGGGCCAGATGTTGAGGCCGCGCCGATAGGCGTGGGCCTACACTGATTAGCTCAGGTAGGAAAAGACGATGAAAACATGACCTAGTACGGGAAAGAAGAAGGCTCAGCCCAGTATGAGTCAGAGTCGGTGGAAGTTGACCTAATCCCGTCGGTTATAAAAGGAAGATAATTATCAAGAGCCAACAAACAACACGGAGACGACAATCGCGAGAACCAGTTATTAGAATTATGGTTCCAGGATATTGGTGGCGGAAGGTCGATCAACACCGACGAGATCCACCAGAAGGGAGGTCACGCCGATCGGCGCAACGCTTACGCCGATCGGCTCGTACGTGTTCTAGCGCTATTTCTCATCCCTCTGCTATGTCTAGCGGATGGTTGAGTGAGTAGTCTCATATTCTCTTCTGTGGTGCGGGGATCTGGTCATGTAACTCTCATACTTATTGATACTCTCTCGATGAATTTAATCTATGTGATGAACTTAATTGCACATCTATTTATCCTTCTCATTAGTGTATTGGCCAATACACTTTTGCCCATTACATAGTGCAAGAAACCAGTGGGGAGCTAATAGCCTCTGTAGTGACAGTCGGGGTGAACGAAACCACTATGTCTTGTAGAATATTAAAGTCATCAATTGAGTTGATAAAAATAATGTTGCTTACTACTGAACCAATCCTAAGGAGAGAATCCTTCGTTATCCTATTACCTCTTCAATAACATTCACCCTTCACTCTCTTACCGTCACCATTCACACCAACCAACACATTGCAGTTTGTTAGTAATCCTTTAATAGTAATAGTTCCACTCGTTCCTTGTGGATTCGATAACCTTGGAATAATCTGAGGAATAAAGAGCTACAATTGTACACATACCATGCCCTTGGTGCTTGCTTACGACCATAGAGAGCTTTTGTTCAATTTGTATACATGTCTTGGATGTTTTGGATCCTCAAACCCTGGAGGTTGTTCCATGTAGACTTTTTCATTGATTTCTCCATTCAAGAAGGCACTTTTGACATCCATTTGAAAGAGCTTGAAGCCATTGTGTGATGCAATGGCAAGTAAGATCCGAATAGCTTCAAGACGGGCCACGGGAGCAGAGGTTTCTTGGGAGGAGCTTGTGGGTGTATTTGTGGCATTTTGGGTTGGTTCTTGCACCTCGGAGGAAGAGGTTGGTTGAGGTGGTGGTGTAGAGGGCTCAACAATATCACCATCATTGGCCTCGTGGGATAAAACCTCACCCACGGGCATGTTCCTCAAAGCTTCCCTCATAGGCTCATCCTCAATGTTCACTTCATGAAATTCATATTCCTTTTGAGAACCGTTTGACTCATCAAATTGCACATCATAGGATTCTTCCACACAACCTGTGGCTGAGTTGTAGACCCTATATGCTTTAGAAGTTCCTGAGTACCCAACAAGAATTCCTTTATTAGTTCTTCTCTCAAACTTCTCGAGCTTTCTCCTCTTCTTGAGAATGTAACACTTGCAACCAAAGACTCAGAAATAGGAAACATTGGGTTTCCTTGCCACCAATAGCTCATATGGTGTCTTCTTCAACAAGCGATGGAGATAGACACAATTGGAGGTGTAGCAAGCCGTGTTAATTTCCTCCACCCAAAACCTCTCATGAGTTCCATACTCATCCAACATGGCACGAGCAAGAGTGATGAGCGTCTTGTTCTTCCTCTCAACTACTCCATTCTGCTCGGGAGTATATGTAGCAGAGAATTCATGCTTGATACCTTTCTTGTCACAATATTCCTCTACTGTGGTGTTCTTGAACTCAGTCCCATTGTCACTTCTTATCTTCACAATGCCAGCATTGAATTCATTCTTTGCTCTGTTTCTAAACTTTCTGAAGATACCACTGGCTTGAGATTTGTCCACAAGAAATAAGGTCCAAGTGTATCTAGTGAAATCATCAACAATCACCAAGCAATATAGATTACCCCCGAGACTCTTGTAATGTGTTGGCCCAAACAAGTCCATATGCAAGAGCTCTAGAGGATGAGATGTGGACATGAATGACTTGGTGGGATGTGAAGATGCAACTTGTTTTCCCGACTGACAAGCACTGCACAGTCTATCCTTCTCAAAGGTCACATCCTTGATTCCTTCAACCAGGTTCCTCTCGACAATCTTCTTGAGTTGATTCATTCTAACATGTGCCAGCCTTCTATGCCACAACCATCCCTTGGATGCCTTAGTGAATAGGCAAGTGCTTGGTGGCATATTGCTTGACATGAAGTCCATGACAACAAGTTCCCATGCCTTACTCCATGAAATACTAGCCCTCTCTTAGCATTCTCCATCGTTGCACCATCCTCATCGAATGTGCACTTGAAACCCATGTCACAGCGTTGACCAATAGATAGAAGGTTGAAGTTGAGGGTTTCCACAAGGAGGACCTTGGAGAGATGGAGGTCATTTGTGATGGCCACGTTGCCCGAGCCTCTAACTCTCCCCTTTGAGTTATCCCCAAAAGTCACCTTCTCGCTGTCTTCATCTCCATCAATGGCGGTGAACATGGTTGTCTTCTCAGTCATATGTTGAGTGCACCCACTATCAATAATACAATGAGTACCTCCACTCTTGTAGTTGACCCTGGTGGCAGGCATAAGACAAGCACTAGAGGAAGAAGGGTAAGTATCCAGAGCAATACTTGATTGACTAGCACCAACCTCATCATGTCGAGCAATAAGACCATCCTCATAGATAGGGATTTTTGTAATCCCGTCCTGAAGTCTCCTCCTGATAGGATGGTGAGGAGCACGATAACTCCAGTGTCCATGACCATCCCCCATGTGCACATTGTCAAGATCGATGTAGTAATGGGGAGGATCATAGAGTCCAGTGATGGGCTCAGGTACATGTCCCATTTGTGAGTGGGGCACGAGTATCATCTCCATTGCCCTCTCAATTGAGAGCTCATGCCTTCGGTTGACAACCTCCTCAAGTAGAAAGCCCCTCTCAGGAGTTGTGATCAGTCGGCGGAGCTCGTCAATTACTACAATTGATGTTATCTTCCGAAGGCGACTAAGCCTCAGTTAATGCGATGGGTATTGATGCTGCAAGAATTTGATTTGGAGATAAGAGATAAGAAAGGAGTGGAAAATTCTATAGCAGATCATTTATCTCGTCTTGAATCATCATCAACTGAGCCAATAAGAGATGAAATGCAACAAGAGCAGTTGTTTGCCGCCTTTTATCGCAGAGAGAATTGGATGATGGACATTATCAAGTGTTTCAAGGGACAAACAGATATGATGAACAAGAACATGAGGAGAAGAGTTAAGAGTGAAATGAGAAAATTTATATGGGCCGACCCATATTTGTATAGGTATTGCGAGGATGGAGCAGTATGGAGATGTATACCCAGAGAAGAAAGAGCGAATGTTTTAGCAATGTGTCACTCTTTGGATTATAGCGTACATTATGGCTACTTCAGAACTCAGGCAAATGTATGGGCGAGTGGATTCTACTGACCTACTATGCATGAAGATGCAAAGAGGTATGTTGCGACTTGTGTTCAATGCCAACGGATAGGGAATGTTAATAGTAGGAATGCAATGCCTCTTAAGTACAATCTTCAAGTTGACATATTTGATGTTTGGGGTATGGATTTTATGGGACCCTTTGTGAATTCTCATGGTTTCGAGTACATATTGGTCGCCGTTGATTATGTCTCCAAGTGGGTCGATGCAATGGCATGCAAGGCCAATACTACAAGAGAATGAAGGAGTATACTTCAGGAGCAGATATTTCCTAGGTATGGAGTACCAAGGATAATAATTACAGATGGAGAATCCCATTTTACAGGAGGAGAATTTACTAGGTTTTTAGCTAAATCCGGAGTTGAACATAGAATTGGAATGGCCTACCATCCCCACACAAATGGACCAGCAGAAACGTCAAATAAGCAATTAAAGGGAATTATGCAGAAGATTGTTACAATGGAAGAAAAAGATTGGGCCATGAAGCTTAATGGAGCATTATGGGCATACAGGATGGCGTTCAAGACACCAATTGTTATGACACCTTATCAATTCGTCTATGGAAAATCATGTCACCTACCGGTGGAATTGGAACATAAGGCTTATTGGGATATAAAGGAAATGAATTTGGATCTTGATGCCGCCAGAGTGAAAAGAAAGATGCAAATAAGCGAATTGGAAGAGATGCAATTATGTGCATATGAAAATGCGGCCATATACAAAGAGAAGACAAAGAAGTGGTACGACAAGAAGCTTTTGAAGAAGGAATTCAGGGAAGGAGATCAGGTGCTCCTATGTAATTCGTGATTCAGATTATTTGGCAAAGGCAAACTGTGAAGCAAATGGGAGAGACCTTATCTTGTGAATATGATGTTACCTTCAGGAGCTGTAATCATAATGGATGGCAAGAGAAATAAGTACATGGTGAATGGACAATGTCTAAAGGTATATCTAGAACCCGACACATTTGAATTGAAATCATTTGATGTGTATTTCACTGCTTAGTGCCCCATGTGGCTGAACTTAACGACATAAAACAAAAGCTCTGTATGTATTTTGATTTCCATGATTTTTCTGTTTCTAATTTGGTAATTTAGTATAGCGCACCGATCGGCATGTTGCTGCGCCGATCGGCGCAGCCCTGAGCCGATCGGCGCGGAGGAGTCTTTTGGGTTTCGGAGTCGGTTTTGGACATTGCCTTTTTAAGATTCGTTAAATTCCGAAAAGAGATAGGGTCCTAGTCCAGTTGGAGATCAAGGGATATAAATATAAGAGTTCAACAACCCCACGGATCAACTCGTATTACATCATCACCAGAACAAAATCCCACGGATCCACGCACCGATCGTCTCGGCGGCGAATTTCTATAGTCCTCTTCAAATTGGTCCTGGGAAGAAGTCGACGAATTGCTGACGCCAACACGAGATGATCCTCTTGTCTGGTCGAACCTGCAGAAGAAATTCATGAAGAAAAGCAAAGCTGATGTGTGGAACACCGACAAGGTGAACATGGATAATGGACTTCGGCAGATGATGAAGAGAGTATTGGTGTGCAAAGGAAAATCTATAGCACCTATTAAAGGTGAAGCTGTTTCTTAAAGGTATACCATGGAAAGTCTTCATGATCTTGCTAAGCCCTTGTCGTATGAGGATTTCCTATCTTGCAAAAAATCATTGACTGAGCAAGAGAATGAAGAGCTAGATGAGGAGAGCTTTCTATAATATATGATGATGGCTATCACACAGTTCTTCGAGGGCAGATGCCTAAGGAGATTAACGATAAGATTTTATGAAGGCAGCAGAATAAGGCGATCCGTGAGAATAATCTAGAGCAAATAGCTGAGTATATGAAGGAAGATGCCAGCTGCACTGATCGGCGTGACATTGGAGCCGATCAGCATGACCTAAATATGGCATAATTTGTTGATCTGATGGCTCTGCCATGTGAAGACGAGGAGCCTGTTGCAAAGAAGTGTAAGGCTACACTAGAGGTTCACAGGACTATCAGGTAAGCCAATTCAAAAGTATTCTGAATGGGACGACTTTGATCCGTTATATTGTTCAGATATTTTGGTGCTGATTCTGATATGAGAAGAAGCTTTGGTAGCCCTATGTTTGAAAATTGTGGAACACCTACAGAATACAGTTTTGACAGGGCAGCAGGAACTTCAACGAGAGTTAATCGTAATGCAGTGGGAGGTGGAGGAAGTCGCAATGGTGAAAGAACACCACCACGCCAATTGGCTCAGCCTTTGCACCGATTGGCTCAGAGGAGTTTGAACAGTGTCTCCCCTTATAGCATGGAAAATCATAACCTACAACTGCCTACTTGCTGTCCTATGTGCCGTAGAAACATTGCGCGCCTGTATCTAGACAGAGATCGTGCTTACAGGCATCAAAGGGATGTGGACCGTAGAATCCAGGATACAATCGAGATGAACGAAGCGGACTACACTTTTCTCACAAGAAATATAAGTCAAATTTTTTTAGTCTTGAACAGGCATGGTGTGCATGATTAGTGTGTTGAGTCTCTTCTCTTGCAATGAGGACATTGCAACTTTTGAGTGTGGTGGAAGGGCTTTGCCAATAGTCATAGTCTTTAAGTAGTGTTTAAGTGCTTTGTGTTTTTGAGTCTAGTTTCTTGTTTGTTTTTCTTATGAGTGTTTATTTAAGTTTATGTGCGTGTTTAAGAGAGTCATGAGTCATGTTGAGAGTTGCTTCAAGGTCTTTTATGTAGTTTGAATTTTTGCATTGTCTTTAATAAAGTTAGTGTCGATTGTCAAATTGAAAGTGCCCTATACTATTTATCTTATCTTTTTGATGATCGATTGGTTGATTACTTGAATTAGTTGGTTACCACTAAAATTTTGGGCTTTGTATTTGCAAAAATATCTTTTGACTCATCATAAGCTAAAGCAAAAGCAAGGTCTAAATATGCCTACATAGCCGAGTGAATGAGAGCAAGCTACACATTTGAACTAATTGGATTGTAAGTAACTTTGTCAACTTTTTGCTCATGATTTCGACCAAGTTAGGAAAGGATGATCTATTGTTTATCTTTGTATTTATAGCCATTTATATCCATTCAAATTCCTTGCTATCATGGAAACCATACATCTTTGTTTCTCCCTCCTCCTTGATACAACCTATATTCTCAATAAAAAGGGAATTTAGAAAATTTCCGCTGCTGGTACAAGATAGAAATTGCTGATTATGTCAGGAATAGAAAAAAAAAGAGTGAAAGAAAAAAAAGAGAGAGAAAGAAAAAAAATAGACCGCGCCGACCGGCGAAGTGTTACGCCGATCGGCGCCGTTGCATGAAAGAAAAAATATATATAAAAAACGAGAGATAAAGAGAAAATGTATTCCCCGATCAAAGAAAGCAGCTTTCTGATTATTCCCAATTCTTTGACATCGTTCTCATTGAAACATTTTTATTTCTTTAGATCTCCTAGATTCCTCTTCTCCATTAATGTTCTTTTTCAAGAAAATTCTTTCTTAGTGGGCATGATTGAGCACATTGTTGACATGGTTAAGCTTTTGGTTTAATTTAGTTATATAGCCCTCCATGATCCACATACAATCCTTGATTAGATAGGAGAGGAAAGGAAATACACTTAAGAGATCTAGAGAAGACCAAATGCTTGATGTTTGATGCTAAAGATGAGTTGAGCAGAACTAAAATTGTTTTTGAAAAGGTTTTGTGGTGATTTGATTAAGTTCAAGTATGATGTGCCGATTGGTTAAAAGGAGGCGAGAGAAAATATTTGTGGAGGGATAACGAGTAAAAATGATGATTGACATTGATTGCATGAGAGATGGTGTAAAGATTCTTGTTACATATTTGATTTTGTATTGCTCGAGGACTAGCAATGATTTGAGTGTGGGGGAACTGTTGGTGGTTTCTAGATGCCTATTTTATCTACAAAAAAGAGATGTTTTTTTGTCTTAATTTGGTTGTTTGGACTAACATTTAACCCTATATTTGCACATATTTGTAGTTTTTTCGGTTTTGGATGTAATCACTGGAAACGGGTATAAAACAGGGCAATTATGTATAAAGAGCTAAAGAGCAACAAAGATGGACCAGATGTGGAGGCCACGCCGGTCGGCGTGGGCCTGCGCCGATCGGCATAGGCAGGAAAAGACGATGAAAACATGACCTAGTACGGGAAAGAAGAAGGCTCAGCCCAGTATGAGTCAGAGTCGGTGGAAGTTGACCTAATCCCGTCAGTTATAAAAGGAAGATAATTATTAAGAGCCAAAAAACAACACGGAGACGGCAATCGCGAGAACCAATTATTAGAATTATGGTTCCAGGATATTGGCGGCGGAAGGTCGGTCAACACCGACGAGATCCACCAGAAGGGAGGTCACGCCGATCGATGCAACGCTTACGCCGATCGGCTCATACATGTTCCAACGCTATTTCTCATCCCTCTGCTATGTATAGCGGAAGGTTAAGTGAGTAGTCTCATATTCTCTTCTCTGGTGCGGGGATCTGGTCATGTAACTCTCATACTTATTGATACTCTCTCGATGAATTTAATCTATGTGATGAACTTAATTGCACATCTATTTATCCTTCTTATTTGTGTATTGGCCAATACACTTTTGCCCATTACATAGTGCAAGAAACCAGTGGGGAGCTAGTAGCCTCTGTAGTGACAGTCGGGGTGAACGAAACCACCATGTCTTGTAAATATTAAAGTCATCAATTGAGTTGATAAAAATAATGTTGCTTACTACTGAACCAATCCTAAGGAGAGAATCCTTCGTTATCCTATTACCTCTTCAATAACATTCACCCTTCACTGTCTCACCGTCACCATTCACACCAACCAACACATTGCAATTTGTTAGTAATCCTTTAATAGTAATAGTTCCACTTGTTCCTTGTGGATTCGATAACCTTGGAATAATCTGAGGAAAAAAGAGCTACAATTGTACACATACCATGCCCTTGGTGCTTGCTTACGGCCATAGAGAGCTTTTGTTCAATTTGTATACATGTCTTGGATGTTTTGGATCCTCAAACCCTGGAGGTTGTTCCACATAGACTTTTTCATTGATTTCTCCATTCAAGACGGCACTTTTGACATCCATTTGAAAGAGCTTGAAGCCATTGTGTGATGCAAAGGCAAGTAAGATCCGAATAGCTTCAAGACGGGCCACGGGAGCAGAGGTTTCTTTAAAGTCAATCCCCGCCACGTGAGAATATTCCTTAGCCACTAGGCGAGCCTTGTTCTTGACAATTGCTCCTTTCTCGTCTTGCTTGTACTTGAAGACCCACTTGGTACCAACCACATTCTGATTCTTGGGCCTCTCAATCAATTTCCATACTTTGCACCTCTTTAAGTTGTTCAACTCTTCTTGCACGACTATAACCCATTTGTGATCATCCATAGCTTCATCAATGGTAGTGGGCTCAATCACAGAGACGAAAGAGAAGTTCTCAGTTGCAACATTGGCCTCATCATCATTCTCTTCACTCACATAGTTGGGCTTGTATTGATTTCTCCTTGTATTTACTCCTTGAGATGGACTCCCAATGATCAAGCCCCGAGAATGATCCTTGTTGATAGCCTTAGGTCTAGGATGGTATATTTCTTGAGTGGGAGGAGCTCTTGATGAGGTATCTTGTGCCTCATGGATTGTTTGCTCTCTTGATATATGAGTGTCTTGGATCCTAAGAAAGGTGGAAGAGTCACTCTTATGTTTTCTTGTTTTGGCTTTGAGCTCGAGGTGGATGGGAGGGTATCTTGTGAAGAGCTAGGAGAAGTGGCTTGTGGTGAAGTTTGTGGGGAGGCTTGTGGCTCACTTCTCACATGGGTTTCATCATCATTTGGTGGGTGAACTCTCAATGAATCTTGGCAGGAGCTTGTGGGTGTATTTGTGGCATTTTGGGTTGGTTCTTGCACCTCGGAGGAAGAGGTTGGTTGAGGTGGTGGTGTAGAGGGCTCAACAATATCACCATCATTGGCCTCGTGGGATAAAACCTCACCCACGGGCATGTTCCTCAAAGCTTCCCTCATAGGCTCATCCTCAATGTTCACTTCATGAAATTCATATTCCTTTTGAGAACCGTTTGACTCATCAAATTGCACATCATAGGATTCTTCCACACAACCTGTGGCTGAGTTGTAGACCCTATATGCTTTAGAAGTTCCTGAGTACCCAACAAGAATTCCTTTATTAGTTCTTCTCTCAAACTTCTCGAGCTTTCTCCTCTTCTTGAGAATGTAACACTTGCAACCAAAGACTCAGAAATAGGAAACATTGGGTTTCCTTGCCACCAATAGCTCATATGGTGTCTTCTTCAACAAGCGATGGAGATAGACACAGTTGGAGGTGTAGCAAGCCGTGTTAATTTCCTCCACCCAAAACCTCTCATGAGTTCCATACTCATCCAACATGGCACGAGCAAGAGTGATGAGCGTCTTGTTCTTCCTCTCAACTACTCTATTCTGCTCGGGAGTATATGTAGCAGAGAATTCATGCTTGATACCTTTCTTGTCACAATATTCCTCTACTGTGGTGTTCTTGAACTCAGTCCCATTGTCACTTCTTATCTTCACAATGCCAGCATTGAATTCATTCTTTGCTCTGTTTCTAAACTTTCTGAAGATACCACTGGCTTGAGATTTGTCCACAAGAAATAAGGTCCAAGTGTATCTAGTGAAATCATCAACAATCACCAAGCAATATAGATTACCCCCGAGACTCTTGTAATGTGTTGGCCCAAACAAGTCCATATGCAAGAGCTCTAGAGGATGAGATGTGGACATGAATGACTTGGTGGGATGTGAAGATGCAACTTGTTTTCCCGACTGACAAGCACTGCACAGTCTATCCTTCTCAAAGGTCACATCCTTGATTCCTTCAACCAGGTTCCTCTCGACAATCTTCTTGAGTTGATTCATTCTAACATGTGCCAGCCTTCTATGCCACAACCATCCCTTGGATGCCTTAGTGAATAGGCAAGTGCTTGGTGGCATATTGCTTGACATGAAGTCCATGACATACAAGTTCCCATGCCTTACTCCATGAAATACTAGCCCTCTCTTAGCATTCTCAATCGTTGCACCATCCTCATTAAATGTGCACTTGAAACCCATGTCACAGTGTTGACCAATAGATAGAAGGTTGAAGTTGAGGGTTTTCACAAGGAAGACCTTGGAGAGATGGAGGTCATTTGTGATGGCCACGTTGCCCGAGCCTCTAACTCTCCCCTTTGAGTTATCCCCAAAAGTCACCTTCTCGCTGTCTTCATCTTCATCAATGGCGGTGAACATGGTTGTCTGCTCGGTCATATGTTGAGTGCACCCACTATAAATAATACAATGAGTACCTCCACTCTTGTAGTTTACCCTGGTGGCAGGCATAAGACAAGCACTAGAGGAAGAAGGGTAAGTATCCAGAGCAATACTTGATTGACTAGCACCAACCTCATCATGTCGAGCAATAAGACCATCCTCATAGATAGGGATTCTTGTAATCCCGTCCTGAAGTCTCCTCCTGATAGGATGGTGAGGAGCACAATAACTCCAATGTCCATGACCATCCCCCATGTGCACATTGTCATGATCAATGTAGTAATGGGGAGGATCATAGAGTCCAGTGATGGGCTCAGGTACATGTCCCACTTGTGAGTAGGGCACGATTATCATCTCCATTGCCCTCTCAATTGAGAGGTCATGCCTTCGGTTGACAACCTCCTCAAGTAGAAAGCCCCTCTGAGGAGTTGTGATCAGTCGGCAGAGCTCGTCAATTACTACAATTGATGTTATCTTCCGAAGGCCCCTGAAAGAGTTTATGCTGCACACACAATCATAAATCCTCAGGAAAGTCTCACAAAGGTCAACATTTGATCATCTCACTATTTCATCAAATTCAAAGAAAAACTCCTGTTGTCGAGCTCGGCGCATGTGCCAAAGTCGATCTTGTGGTGGGGGAGGTGGATGCTTCAGCTGTTGAAAGGTTTGATCTTGTGCCAAAGTCAATCTCACAAAGAAAAACTCCAGTTGGAGAAGTTGTTAAGAGGTTCTACTTAGGATTGAATCAATTATCTCGTCAACACTTGGATGCTTCAGCTGTAGGTTCATTCATGTCAGAAACTCCCACCGAATCTAAGAATTTGATCAAGTTGCTAGTTGAAAATCAATCGTGGGATGGTGAGAGAAGTTCAAGGAATTTGCAACCTTCAAAAGGAGTGGCGAAGAGTGTGATTGAGACGACTCATGAAGACTTGATTATAGATCGCCTCAACGCTATTCAAAGGATGTTGGACAATAATCTTCATATCCCTAAGGAAGAGCCGCTCAAGCTAGCGGAATCATGCTCCACTTGTGGTGAATGTGGAGAGAGATAAAGATGCTAGAATATATGAAAAATAGTGGATGAAAGCCCCAATATTAGCAGCAAAGGAGTTCTTTCTCTCCTATTTCATCCATGCAAAATTCTATCCCACTTTGTCTCCAATGTCATGAGTTCTTCCAAGCTCAAGAGAAGATAAACAAGGACAATCAAGCTAAATTTAAGGAGATTGATCATGTCCTTGAGGGAACTAATGACAAGGTGATTGAAATTAGGAGTTCCAATGAGCAGATTTTGAAGCATACCAAGATTATGAAGCAACAGATAGGACAGTTATCACTAGCCATTCAAGGCAACAAAGGGGCTATTCCTAGCAATACAAAGTTTGTATAGGAATTGAAGGCAATAGCTACGAAGTCTGGAAAACAAACAGAAGATCCAGAGCACCCTGCGGGAGCAAAGAGGCCCCGTGCCGATCGACGCACACCTGGTGCCGATTGGCTCACAGAATGCGCCGATCGGTGCGAGGAGGATGTTGTCCTCTCTGGTCTGAAAATGGGCATGGAGACAGAGGAGCATGGCCCTGCCACGTTCCTGGATACTCAACTGCTGACGAAGATAGAAAGAGCATGGTAACACAATGAGCAATTCGCAAGGTTCGTCGATATTATGAAGAAGCTTTACATTAATGTCCCTTTTGTTGATGCTATTCAAGTACCTACCTATTCCAAGTACATTAAGGACATGATGCAAAACAAGAAGTCTCTAGCTTCTAAGGAGGTTGTGAAGGTTACTAAGGAGCTTACGGCGGCAATCAATGATGTTGCACTTGAGAAGAAGCCCGACCCTGGATCACCAAACATCAAATGCATGATTGGAACAAGATTATTTGATAGGTGCTTGTGCGATCCTGGAGAAAGTGTAAGTGTAATGCCCCATCATATATTCACAAGTCTCAATTTGCCTGAATTAGAGCCTACGGGTATGTGTTTGGAGTTAGCCGATCAATCGGTACGCTTCCCTGATGGAATTGCTGAGGATGTGCCTATTCAAATTGGAGATCACATCGTACCTATTGATTTTATTGTGCTTGATATGGATAAGAGGACGAGGACCCCGTTGATCTTAGGCAGACCCTTCTTGAGGACAGCAAGAACAAGTATTGATGTTGGGAGTGGTGAGATAAGCTTCGATATAAGTGGGACTCCCTACTCTTTCAAGTTTCGCCCAATGGTAGAAGAGTGTTGTACTGTTTATGAAGTGAAGAGATACAAGACACAGTGGCAACGAGGCATCGAGAGTAATTGGAGGGAATGTATGGATAGGTCATTCGAGGTATATGAATCTTGGAGATAAGAGAACCTTGTAGCATCGCGACTTCACATCGCGCACCGCAACACTAAGGATTGATTATTTGCGGGGAGGTCAAGCTCGTTGACCTCTAAATAACTAGAGCGCTCTTGGGAGGCAACCCAATGATCGGGGGATTTAGAAGTTGTTTAGTGCTTGCAAGAGGGCAACCCGTTTCATCTAGTTAATTAGTGCTGACCGGGAAGGCAACCCGGTGTTTTAATTTGCTTGCTTTTAATAAAGACAATCTTCCGAATAAAAGAAATAGAAAAAGTGTGTGCTTAATTCTTGTGTGCTCTTGTGTTATATGTTTATTTGTGCAAAAACTATGTATATACGTACTGTAGACAAACAACATAGGAATAAAACAAAAAAGGACCAAAAATAGGAAGGAACAGTGCTTGCGTCGATCAGCGCACATCTGTGCCGATCGGTGCGTTATTGCCCAGGTCAGGACAGAAGGTTGACGATGCCCAGAATTGAAGGGGTGCTAAGAATCAACCAGCACAACAATTTTCAGAGGTGGAGCTATTTTTAAGGTAATTAAAAATCTTTTTGAATTAATTTTTGTGTGTAAAATAGTTGCTAAGTGATGCAGGAAAGGATGAAGAGCAACATCTATCGAAGAAGCAAGGTGCCGGGAGCAAGAATGGACGTCGCACCGATCAACATGCATCAGCGTTGTTCGGTATGGTCATCAGATGGGCCCCGCTATGTATGTCAATGCTACAGGAACATTGGGAAAAGTGGAAATTAGGTGAAAGAGATGAACACAAGGCATCAGGATCAGCGTCGGATTAAAAGACGAGGTGCAAGGGACTTGTGCCATTTGGTTCCCTACAACACCGATTGGTGCAGGTACCCATGCAGTTCCCAAATAGGCGACAAAGGCGGCAGGCATTGATTTTGAAGAACAGGAATGATTGTTGTGCAGGTGTCTGATGCAGAGGAGACACGGAATTGACCAAAAGCTGAAAAAGAGACGGTGCGTCGATCGGTGCGGGCCCGTGCTGATCAGTGCAATCAATCAAGATATCGCGATTCCATGTTGTTCCCCTGCCAACCAACATGATGTACCGGGAAGTGACATAAAGGAGGGGAATCAAGTGCCACAGTTGTTAGAGCATTCAAAATTTGAATTGTGCCGATCAACGCACCTATGCGCCGATCGGCGAGCTCTCAAATTTTGAAAATTTCAGGCGGGTCCTTCTCCTGGAAGTTTCCCACACTATAAAAGGGAGGTCAGGCGCCCCCCAGTTCAGCACACCATCCTAGTAACCTCTACACTTTCCCTATTATCCACGATCTTGCACACGTTCCATATTCCTCGCAGATGGATCGTCTCTGCTCCTCAATTGGCAAGTTAGGCAAGAGGCTGCGCCGAGGAAGCAGTTCCGACGGCAGCGGTGAGTCGAGCGGTGACTCCTCGGCGATGGGGAGCTCCGGTGCTCATGATGACATGTCGGTGGGTGATGCATCCACCGTCTCGGCGGCAGTGATCCGCGCCCTCCACTCCGTCTTCGCCGCGCCCCTTCCCACGGGGCATGCTATGAGGAGCCAAATGCCAGCAAGTTGTGGGGTTCCCAGATCACCACCACCGCCGGCATTCGTGCCGCGCACGGTAGAGGAGGGCTTCACCCTTCGTAGTGTAGAGGAACAACAGCACTACCTCGCAGTGAGGGGAAGGTTCGTCCCCAACTTTGACTTGGACGAAACATTCCTCACCACGATCGGCATGTGGGAGGACATAGGGAGGATGTTCAACAATCTCGGCTTGATGGACTTCCACCTTCTTCCCATGGACTACAACCTCGATATCGTCATTGAGGTTGCCTCTATGATGAGGCTTGGCACCATCGAAGATGGCAACGAGGCCGTCAACTTCCGCGTCCATGACATCAGCTACATGGTGACCATGGAGGCGATGGCTCAAGCCTTCGGCTTCGACGCCAATGTCGCCGACATCTTGGGACGTGGGCAGTTGGACTCCTTTTGGAGGTGGCTCTCGTTCGTGGAGGAGATGAAGCGTGGCAACATCCACAACCCGACCATTCAAGTCTTCCATCAGTGGTTGGCGGCGCGCACAGGCGACAAGGTCGACCCCAGTAACGTCACCGATGCGGACTTGCGGTGGCTCTACAACACCATCGTGAGTCCGTCTCATTGCAACCTTATGCTAGTGATGGTGCGGGGTTGGATCGACAAGAGGGGTAAGGCGAGCAAGAAGTTGGCCCTCGGGGCCTATCTTCAACGCCTAGCAACCCTTGTATGTGACGGCGACGGACCAGGAGGGCACGACGACAAGTGGGAGTGCGCAATGGAGATCGGCAAGAATATGACTCGTGGCAATATTGTCGCGGGAAATGTTCATGTCGGCTTCCATGTCGGCGGCACCAATGTAAGGCTCCCGTGTGTAGAGCTAGGAGTTTTCCTCCATCACAAGCTGGAGGGAGGAAATTGGCTTGTGGATGGTCTACAGGAGGGGGGGGGGCGATTTCTCAAGGACCACCATGGGCGGGTTTGACAACCGGCGACATCTATAACAGCCGGTTGTGAGTGGGACTCTTGGAATTCACGCCAGGAGCCTCAGTAGTACCAGCCAGGGTGGAGCGACGCAGCGGGCAGTTCACAGCCCTCTGCGCTGTTGGTGGTTCCTATGTACCCGTTTTATATGCCAATAACCACCAACATCATACCATATTCTCATCATAATCATGTGTTTTACCTCTAATATTGACGATTTCCATATGTAGTGTCATTTTAGTGCTTTATTGCAGAAATAGGCGAAAAGATGACAAAATGACTCTTATATGAGAAGTACCAACATGAAGCCCGACTCACCATACAAGGAGGGCTTCCCACTAGACCATGAAGCTTACAAGACACACCTGGACGTCCATAAGGTCCAATATGCAAGCCCAAGGTCGTGGCCCAATGCCTAAGGATTTATAGAAGGTTTATTTGCAAGGAAAGTTCAATTCGCGGAGTCCAGAGATAGTACTGTATTGTCACGCGATTTCGGAGCATATGACTTGGTGAAATGGGAAACCTTAGAATACCAAAGTTGAATATCTCGATGAGAGCTTTCCGAAATAGGTATTATTTACATTTATTAGACTCCGGAGTTGGGAGATATGGGCCCCGCAAGGCAGGCTGCATAGAGGAATCCGAATCAGGACAGATATTTTGGTATCACTATTTTGGGTATCTAAACGTCCTAATCTGACAATCCAAATAATACCAACGTTGTATATCTTTTTGAGGGCTACGCAATAGAGTCTGGGTTTGCCTCATTTGGACTCCGGAAGCATCAGTTATGATTAAAGTATGTTGGTGTAGTTTATGAAAGGTATGAAACCAACTTGGATTCAATCTCTATGAGCTAAACTTGGAGGCCAAGCAAGGGAGGACGTGACCATCGCCAGGAGGCCGCCGGAGTTGAAGAGCCACCAAATTGAAGAGATGTAGTCTAGTCGGGTAAGGACCCTGCGTGGTGCACTACATCGGAGCTAGGAGAAGTAGAGCCATGTACCTTAGAAGTCGTCAATGATTCATCATGGCTGCGCCGATCAGCGCAACTGGTACAGTTATCAATTCATGTTATCTATCTTGATTCTATCCTTAGCTGCAATTTGTGTTCGTCTAGATTGATTGATCTTACATGTGCTTATTTAATTGCTTAGAGGTACATCTAAGTATTTAGATGCTCTCTTAATCATGGTGATTAGGCTAGTATCCGAATCTTGTATGAATCATGATTGCTTGATGATGCTAGGGTGTGGTTTAATTGTGACAGAGCTAAGCTTGCGCAGCACTTTTAGACAGTCAATTAGGGTTAAGATACTCACGTGATTAAGGGTTTCCTCTCGGTAGCGATAAATTGGGAGCCGCTCAGAAAGCAGGGTGGTTTTGCTCATCTTTGACGTTTACCGATTGTTTAAAGTGCCACGTAAGCTAGGATTAAGATGATAATGACTACTGCTTCAGTGCTGATCGGCACACCAGTTGCTCCGATCGGCACATCCTTTCTCCGACCGCTAGATGCATATAGGCTAACTCTAGGTGATACTCCTTGGTCGATGTGTATGCTCCTACTCCCCAAGCTTTGGATCAGGCACACTTTGGCTCAGGTAAGACTTCACGCCGATCGGCACACCAGTTGAGCCGATCGGCGCAACCTCCAATTTCTATCTTCTTTTCATGCTCACGTATGAGCAATATGTACTTCATGATAGGATTGATTTGCTAGATGAAATAATAAACTCTAAACATGGTTCTCTTTCGATCCCTGTGGATTCGATTAAACCTTAGAATACTCTAAGGGAAAAAGTGCTACAATATACATCGTCCTCTTGTGGTATATAAGTGGGTGCGTAGTAACGACAAACAAGCATCTTTTTCTGGCGCCGTTGCCGGGGATCGGCCACTCGAACCTGCTTAGAGGGATCTATCTAGTTTATCAAATTAGGACTTTATGCACATACTCTGTTTTTCTTTGTTTGTATGTCCATTGAAAATCAGGAACAAAGCTAGGCACACAACCTCGACTGGAGCATGGCGACATAGCTACTTGCGCTGATCGGCACCGCATCAATGCCAATACCGATGACCTCACTCTTCGTCGACTATGTTGCTCCGTAGCAGTAGGTGCTAACTCTGTTAGTAGCCCATCATCTGCTATGGAGTCCATGTCCATGCAAGACTTGCTTGTGCCAATCGGCGCAATGCCCATGTCAATCAACACCTCGCCACTACATGAAAAGGGAGGTACGCTTCTTGTGTCAATATTTTTTTGTTAACTAATGCTTTGCAAGGATTCTATCTTGTTCACAATAACAAATAATGGGAGAAAAGAATCATGAAGATCAAGAATTCAATTGCAAAGAATGAAGACACGATGAATACATTCTTGATCATGAGTAGATATGTTGTCCACTGACCAAAAGATGGCGTACGAAATTCTACAGAGGATTGAAAGACCTACAAATTTGATATTGTGGAAGAGCATCAAGTCTAGTTTCCAACGGTTTAAACCTCACGTCGTTTGGAGTTTCATACAAGGATTTATGGCTAGAACAAGAGACGCTGCACAGGCTGTTTGAATATCTCGCGAGAGTTGCAAACAATTGGAAGTTTGAGCCAAATATGGAATTAAAGTCCTATATACACGTGATATATGGGTTTCCAGACATTTAAGAAGCTTCCTTTTGATGATTGACATGGATTCAAGTCGTTCCAAACACGGAATTTGAATATTTGGAAAGTTTGAATTCAATTCGGATTTATCGCGAGACAGCCTGACATACCTTTAGAAAAAATGTCATATCTCCCTCATACGGAGTCCGATTGGGACGCATGAGCACTGCTTGGAAATATAATTTAATGCGTGACGCAATGGCACAGGTTTCAGCCTCTAATTACTTTTGGTGGCGACGCAATATCTGAAACAAGACGTCAGTTCAGAGAAGCAACAGCAGATTTCTTCGGATTTCTTCACCGTCGACTTGATGGATTATTGGACAAGAATTGAGAAGTTGCATCCACTCTTCATCATCAATACTTGCTGATGCAACAAATATCAAGATTCACATGTCAAAGGATAAGCCGACATATGCTCCAATGCTTAAAAGACGAAGTCATCAAGATTCTCCGGAAAATGAAACTAGAAGCTGAAATCATTGGTAATTCTGTATACTTCCTATGCTGACCATTAGATAAAAATTTTATATATGGATAGAGCTTCAAGTCTTCTTTCCAACGCAACAAACGGTGCTAGATTTGGATTTTTCTACGAGGATTTATGGGCACATCATTGGACGCTGTGCAATCTGTCAATAACATGTAGCCCTGGAGCAAAAACATCATAAATCCCACATACCGTGTCCGTTTGAAGTGTATGAGCACTCGTTGGAGAGATAATTTTGCAACCTACAAGATGGTATATGTCTTTGGCCCTGTTCTATCCAGTTGGTAAGGCGAAATTCGGAGAGAAGAGGATCTGCAGATTATCAATGACAAAATTAGAGATGAAGATGACACCAAGGATAGGTCCAGCAATTCTCCTACAAGCAAATGATTAGAAGTTGAACAAGATTGAAGACTCCAGAGCATTATATCATATACACATATTGAGCATTATACAACACAATGAAAACGGGCAATGAGCAAACCACGATGAAGATTGCATAAGTACAAGCTATATGGGAATCTTTGGATCTTACACCAAGAACCATGGCTTCACGATAACAAGGTATGTAAGAAGTTTAGCTACATGACTCTAATTGAAGCGCTTTTCGGGAGGCAACCCATGTTTTTGTGTTTCTTTTTGTTTTGTTTGGATTGACTAGTGCTACTAGGAGGGCAACCTAGAATTTTTGCATCATGAGAATAACCCAACTCAATTGATTCACTTGTGGCAAATTAGTTCTAGATTAACGTTTTATTTTTAGACCTCCGCCACCATGATTTCATGTTTTGTTTGCAAAAATTATCCACTGCATGCATATTTGTGAGCACTTGCTTTGTTTTTGTTTTTATTTTTGCATGATGTTTCAACCTGTATGCATTTAACCATCTAACTTCAGCCCATCTAAGCCTCCCACCCTTTATTTTCCATCAAATTCTATAGCTAATTCCAAATGTGCCGATCGGCACATATCCATTGCCGATCGGCACAACACTCAAATGCTTTTCCAAGCATTCCTTCATTGCCGCCTAACATGTTTTTCTTTTGATTCGCCCAAACCTCTAACTTTGCATGTTCATATTCACCTTCCCACTCATAATAGCTTGGTTTGAACTTGATAATTAGCACTTAATTGGCTTGCGCACAATATCCTTAGTAAATTTAGGTGTAAATGTGGTGTTTATGCTTATTTGTTGAACAACATTGGATAGTTCATTTGCCTTGCTCTGTTTTGCATCATTTGCATTGGTTGGTTGCTAATCTTTTTCATTGCGCTATCTCTCTAGTCCAATGGGGTTTTGCAATAGCTAAGTCACATAAATATGGTGTTTAGACTTTGGTTATTAAGGAATTTTGTTTAGATTGCTAGCAATCTAGTTGTAAGCATGGTGCTTAGAGCTAGGTGTAAACATTGTTCTTGTTTAGCTTCAACACCGCTAACCTTTGTTGCTAACATGCTCGTTTGCTTTACTTCAAGACTAAATGATGAATGCATTTTGATCCCAGAATTGTGTACTTGACACTTTCATTTAGCAATTTTATGTGAACGTGGTGTTTAGATAAAATTATGGAACAACATTGATTATAGTCTTGTTTCATTGCTAACATTGTGATATAACTCCATGCATCCACACTTGTGCACACAAGTACACCCATTAGGATTTTGTATTCTTTTTGCTACTAGAATTAAAATGCCACAAGTTGAACTTTTGAGGTTGTTGCGAGACGGTATATATTGTTCGATCCCCGACCATCATATTGGGGGTAGTATGTGCATCTCAATGTTTTGCAGGAATGACAGAAGTACTCTTGAAAGAGGACAGTCGAAGGAAACGAGGTGACAATAGCCGTATATACAAGAGGGAGCATTGGGATAGCACATCAAGGCTGGAGATGGAGGTGACGAGAGGCACAACCGTCTACGCCGATTGGCGCATCCTCGTGCCGATCGATGCAACCTCGCTGCCCCTGCTATCACCCTTCTCTCGTGCAATCTAGCAAGATTTTAAGCATGGAGGAGGCACAAGCTGAACTTCAATCGATTAAAATGCAGTAACATCCCTTTGATTCTTCACTTCTCCTAATCTTATTTTCTTCTCAAACCTGTACTTGTTGTCTGCTTTCAACTTGGGAATTTTCTCTCTTTTTCTTTTTGTGATACCCTTTTCGTTTTGTTCATGCGAAAGGTTATTTGTAATTTGTCACTTAGAACATAGAATGGACAATGACATATCCCTAATAGCTACCTTAGGGTGACCAAATGTCATTAATTTATCTAGGGGAGCTTGTCTGTATCATCACCGTTGTCTTATAATGCTTTCACGATGAATAAATACATAACTATGATTAGGATCTTTGCTAGAGCTATGATGAAAGTTGCTATTGTTATTGGAACTTGCATGATTCATTGCACACAATTATCCACCGCTTAATTTTCAACTAAGCACCAATTCTATGCACTCTATTTGTTGACAGATGTTTTGGTAAAGACCCCATATGGTTGAATTGTTCTTCATGACAATATGCTTTGCTCTCTAAGAAGAAAACTCCAACATAGCTAGTGAACTTAATAATTTTTGGAAAACTGTTACATATGGTCTCTAACCCTTGCAAATTTTGCTCTCTTGTATTGATCATACCTACCAAAGCCAAATCTGCTACACTTATATGATAAACCTGTAGATTGCAACATGTAATTTGGTGCGTTTCAAGTTTGTGTTCTTTTGGTATGAGACTTAGAAGTTGGCCATTTTGTTTGCGTAACTATCACTTGTTTGCTAGATCTTCATATTCAGCAATGCTCCAAGAATATTCCCACCTGTGAATCCATATTTCTTTTGGTGATGTCCTCTCCTTGTCCACAACCTATGATATGAGTTTCTCGTCGAGCCGTTGCACTATTTATATGGTTTTATGCACAAGTTATCAAGACCTCTTGCTGAAGATGATGTGTGACATCCCATGTCACAAAATGAAATTAACTAAACCTAACAACAAGTAAGGGCTAAGCAAAAGTATAATTAATCCATGTGCCAAAGAATAAAAAGAGGAAAAATATTTAATTAAATTCCAGAATAATCAAATATGGGTCATTCACAAACATTACCAAAACCCATGGAAGTACCCCAATATTATTGCATATTCTGAATGGCCACCTCAAAAGAGAAGTTTGAGAATTTTACCAGAATTTTTGGTAACCAATTGATACCCTTAAAAATCCCCCCAAAGTCAGAAACGCATATTTCGGGTTTGGAATGTTCATAATTTATCAAAGCAAATTTAGCTGGTGCACCCAAAAGCGAAGTTGGAGCACACGTTTTCCTGAGCTCACACAAAAATTGGTGTCAAGATTGGAGCAGGGGAACGTGGTGGAATTGCCCAAACCCGAGTCAGGGTTCAGAGTCAAGCCCGGTCAGCACCCTTCTCTCTCGCTGGGCAAATCCCAACCCGACACCGGGTTGTACCCGGGTACTGTCGTCACCGCCGATCACTGCCGCTACCCATGCCGGCAACTGCTCCGCCACCTTTCCCCCCGTGCCACCGGCCAAATTGAAGGGCCTCCTGCCGACGAAGCAACCTCCGGCCGACAACGCGCCACCCCCTCTCTCTCCCTCTCTCGGCTCTCTCTCCGCCGGCCAAATCAAAAGGGCAACACCAGCTCACCAAACCCCATTTCTCTCCCTCTCTGCCCGTAGGCACTCCCGCACGCTCTCTAACTCTCCTGCCAGGCCACGCAGCGCCGTTCTTGCCTCCCTCCTCCTCTGCTGCAAGGAACCCGGCGAGCTCCCCTGCTCAGGGCCCGCCTGAGCGCCGCCGCGTCCAGCCCCGACCAGGAAGCTCCCTCCCTCCCTTCTTTCCCAAATTAGCACACCATGGAATCTTCTCGCGCTGCTCTGACCCTCTCCCTCCTTGGTGCAGCGATGTCGCCGAAATTTGAAGAACCCGAGCCGCAGCCGGCCACCGCGCGGAGGGGGCTCACGACGACGACCACTCTCCCGGCCACCCCAACTCCAACGATCGCGTCGACGAGCACCACGGCACCCAGGTGATGCTCCTGGACCCTCGCCTTTGTCGATTCCGCCCCTGAGCGCGCCTGTCGCCGTCGGCCGCCGTCGAGCATCGCCGCCGCTCGTCGCCGGCAGTGCTCTGGTAGCCCCGCTCCGGCCACCACCACCCATGTGACCGCCTCGGGTCACTGATCGTGTAGGGCAGCACCGAGTTCTGAGCCTCACTGCCCATCGCCGCCAGCGAGCCAGCAGAGCCGCAGCGTCGCCGCGTGCGCGTGCGGGGGAATTTGAAAATGACCAGGGGCAGATTTGTAAATAGTAGTGAACTTCGATTAAACTTGGAAATTCAATAACTCGAGAAATGAAAGGCCTAAAAGTGTGAAATTAATTTTGTTCAACTCCTAAAATCATCCTCTACCAGAAAAACAAGTTGAGGCCCAAAGTTGCTCAGTAAATTAATTTATTTAATTCCCTAAAGTTACAATCCGAAATTGCTTAATAAATTCATAAGTAAATGAATATAAATGGTAAATTCATGAAACTTGCTCAGTGGTCATTTCATGGCATCCTTAAACTTTCTGCAAAAGCACATTACCGTTTTATTGCATATTTTCAGTATTATTGCATAATCCTCATTTTCAGTAATTGAATTTATATAAATTATTGGCTAAGGATTTATTCATGAAATTTGGCATTCCTGTTCCTTATGCACTTGTACACTTATGTAAAATCCCATGAAAAATTTGAAGCTACCTGAGTATAAATTCTCTGCCAAAATTGATCATTTGTTAATTAACTAGGAATTTCTTCATATAGATGTTACTTCATGTGCATATTTAATGAAAGTAGGAATAAATTAGTTTCTGGAAATTCATGGAGAATCATTCATCCTCCCATTGCAGTAGAAATTCTCATGTGCATTTATACTCTTGGTTCTTAATTAACTATATGAGCTAGAACTAGTTATGTAATTAAACTGCCATTTTTATGTATAGTGTTAGTTTCCATATGGTCACTTTAGTTGAGTTGTTCAAAATGAACTTTCTGAAGTTTGACCCTAAGTACTACATTGTCATATCATCATCAGCATGTGATGTCATATAATCAACATCTAGGCCATGCTCATGTTAAAGTAGACATACACTAAGGTTGTGATAATTAAAAGTTACATTTGTGTAATTAGAAGTTTGTCCCCTTCAAATTCAGTAGTTACCATGTCTTACTTAAGTATGCAACCATATTCATGAATGGGTGATTAGTTCATTAATTTATTTGTTGAGGAAGTACCATGAATCTTCATGCCATGAATTCCATCTTTAATTAAGAAAACTCCATGAAACCTTGTGTGTTCCTTAGCATTGATGCATGTCCATTCCATATAGGAATCGAGACCGAGGAGATCCCACCGGACCAGCAGGGGCTGAAGTGCACTTTGGTAAAGACGCTAACTACGATCACACCCAAGGCAAGCCCCGGTGCATAACCCATTTTATCATTCGAGTCCTTTTTACGTTATCAAAAGTAGGAATATTGTATTGTGCATTAATTGTAGGACTTGGATGAAACACACATGCAGAATCCAGCAATGACCTATGAGTAGTATGTTAGTAAGCTTTTCTGTTAGCAAAAGCTATGCTTAAACTAGTGGAGTCAATGGTAGGTTATAGATTCAACTATGGTTCAATTGGTTGATGAACTTGATAAAAAATGGAGCACCTATCGTTGCAACTCCGTGAACAAGTATTGAACCATACCAAGTGCATACCTTTAATATGGGAATTGGTAAACCTAGTAACTTGGGCGCCGTATTGTTGGACGGCCATACTCATCGATCCAGAGGTGATGTGAACAACATGGTGGTTGCACGTGTTTGAGGACCGCTGGAGAGTGCATGGGTTAAGCCTCGGATACGAAGTAATGTATCATGGGGAGGACGTGTACTCGGGATTGATGGCCCCGGATCGACTTTATAGCAATCTATTGAATGGTGGCCATACGTGTTCCTAAATGATGCATATGTTGTGTATTTGGGTTTTCCCTGCAGGATGTAAATCAATTCGAATTGCCGTCCCTCGCGGTTATGAGTACCTCTTGTTCGAGCAGCGGCAATGATATGTTAAGTAGTAAAGTTGTGGTTATGTTTCTGAAATTTATTTATGCTATGGATATACAATGCTATGATGTATTGCTCTTTAGCTATATTCATGTCTTAGCAGCTAGCTAGACTCACCGTAGCTGTGTTCTACGATAAGCAAAGTAAAATATTGTTTTAGGAGATTGAAAGCGCAGCATAGAACTAATAGGAGCTTTTTATGGAACTATCAAATAAACCCGGTCAGCCCCTGCATGCTAGGAGTCGGTTTTAGTAAACTGGTTGACGGGTAAGTCTTGCGGAGTATGTTAGATACTCAGGCTTCGCGTTGATGTTGTTTTTCAGGTTTTCCTCAGGCCACATATTGTTATTGTTGTAACAAGGTTGTGTGGGAAGGTGAGGAGCCTCAGAACTGGACCATTGAATGGGTCCCTAGCTCCCCTAACCGTGATGAGTGAGCCATCGCAATAGGGCTGGCATGGTTCACATAGATCTTGACGTCGTGTTTTGTCGTTGTATCGCTTCCGCTAAATTATGTAATATATACTAAGGACATATTTATTATATCAGATCTAAACTTAATTATATTCTACCTCTGAACTTGTAATATTATGCACCTAAGTGTTGTAATGTTGTAAATGATGAATGTTCATGTGTGAATGTTGTGTATGGTTACTTCGTTAACCATCTCCCGAGGGGATCCTATACGACATACTCTACTTTTCAGAGTAGGGTTGTCATAGCTGGTATCAGAGCTGTCTTGGGATAAGCTACACACAAATGAGCATTTTAAAACGTAAACAAGCCGTTTCTACGCCTTACGGTGAGGTACGAACTAGTAGTGCCCATGTAAGAGTCTTGTAGGTGGTAAAGCTAACCCTGGGTTATGTTTGTTTAAATTACTTGCAACTACGGATTCTTCAACGAAGGTATGTCTTTGTGTGTGGATTGGTTGCGCTGTAAATACCGAACGCCTTCCGGGTGGGCAAAGACCTGGGCTTTGATTGATGCGCGGACCGAATGCGCTTAAACGTCGGCTGCCTTCCGGGTGGGCGAATACCTGGGCATAAACTATCATTGTTATTTTGGCTTATTTCTTTTGAATTTGATGTATTGTTTCTGAGATGGATCTCTTGCAGGTACGCTAACCACGTGTAGTTCGCTTAGAAATGTGTGAGAGGTGTGTGTGCCACCGAAAAGATCGAGTTATACCATCGGTCAAGTTTTTTTTTTGTGAGGATGTAGGGAACCGTCATATTGAGCATTGGCATCCATGCACACCGTATGCATTCAACTTTACCAAAATCTGTAAAAATGTCATTGATACTGTGAACAGGTAAAATGATCAAGTTTTGGACGAAATTGAACCCCTTTGGTACCTAAACCTGAAATTTGAACCTAACCGGTAAGTGTCCAACCTTACCAGAAAAGTCAGTCTCACTAAAACAAGCATAACTTCCTCAATTTTAATTCAATGAAGGCAAATAAGTACTCGTTGGAAATATGAGGTTTTGCTCTACATGTTTGGTTTAGGAAGTTTGTCTTAGAAAAATTGGGAACTAGGTCGAATTTTGTAAAAACAGTAGCCGTTTTTATGGAAATCAGAAACTGCCTCATTTCTGTCCCCTGTCTTTGGATGATCATAACTCCCAGAGACTTTATTGGATGGAGATGTGTGAGTATGTGTTGGAAAGAGAATGAAATTCTACACAACAGTAGTAAAGCACAAAAATTTTAATATTGTCCAGAAACTAAGCGTTTTTGCCCGTTTCTGCGGTTCACTCCGTCGACCCCAGAAATTTGTCGTTACCGGTCGTTAAACGGATCGGGAACCTCGTGTCTTTCTTTTACCAATCCTGTCTTATGCTATTTTAAGCATGTGTGCTTAGTGGAATATCAAGTTTTGACTCACCTTGCAATACTTTATTCCGGCAGATGGAGGTTGGCAAGCTCGCGAAGGACCCCGAGTATCTTGCCGCCCGCATTCTCGAGTTGGAACGAGAGCGCGAGGCGCTGCAGTCCACACTTGTGGCCCGTGATGCCCAACTTGCGAAGTGTGACGCTAAGATTTCATATCTTGAGGACAAGCTGCACACTAGCAAGATGGAGCGGGCCGATCTTTTCGAGCAACTCCACGATGCGCAGCTCATCATTGAGGGCGATGCAAGAGATCCTGCAACTGAACCAATGCAATGCCCAGCTCACCGCTGCCCAAGGGGAGATATACTCTCTTCATGGTCAGGTTACCGCACTCTTGGAGGAGCGAAGCGAGCTGCAGGCCCAACGCGAAGAAGGTCAAGATGAGCGTGATGTCATGGAAGGGAACCTCAACGACGCTCACGCGATCATCGCACAGCAAGAGCAGCTCATTGGACAGCTCCAAGCTGCTAATGGTTAGCTGAACGCCATCCTTAACGATGAGCCACCCATTCCACTCGTGGTGATTCCCCCAATAACGCTGATCTGAGTGAGAACAGTGATTCCGGCACTGACTTCGAAGCACCCACGGGACCAGCTGCTATGGACGTGGACTCCGATGGTGACAACCATGCCGGGTGACCCAGTAGCCTTATGTACGTAGGGTGAAATCTCGTGAGACATCGTAGTCGTGTGTACATGGTGTGGTAATGCTAAGCTAAGTTGTAACCTAAACTCTTCGAGATCGTATGGTGTAGTGTTCTGAGTGATGTAACCGAAGACTTGCTATGTACCAAAAAGTTGCATCACATGTACCTATGGTTTTATCATGAATATGTTGCTTATGGTGTTGGAAATTATGGAATTTAAGTTATCTCTTATGTCCACACCGTTTACTTGTCAAGCATTTCATTTATGAGCAATCTAAAATTTTATTTCATCACCATATTGTAGCCTTGTTATCATATTGTCTCATGTGATGATCGGGCTAACATATTTGTTCGTATGTCAGATGGTGCAAACTCGCCGTGGAGGAGAGAACGTCGGTGATGCTCCTGGCACCTTGAAAGTTGGCGGAAATGGGCCGCTGCCCAACACGCCACCTCTGACGACCATGGAGCAGCTCATCCACAATCAGAATGAGATGTTCCGCATGTTCACGGAGAACATGAACCATCAAGGAGCTCACGGACCACCGCCACAGCAGCAGCGGGAATCCTCTTACGCCGACTTCTGGGCGACTCACCCGCCCACCTTCGGAGAAGCCAGTGATCCTCTGGAAGCGGACAACTTCATTCGCACTTTGGAGTCAAAGTTCGCCCTCCTCCACTGCATCGAGCAGCAGAAGCCCCTCTTCGCCGTGCAGCAGCTCCGTGGCTCCGCAAGTGCTTGGTGCGCCAGCTTCACCATCTCTCGCCGCGGGGACCAAGTCACTTGGGCGGAGTTCTGCACCACTTTCCGTGCACACCACATACCCGCTGGACTCATGAAGCGCAAGTTCCAGGAGTTTCTCAACTTGAAGCAAGGCTCAGGAACCGTGCAAGAGTATGCACAGAAGTTCAACTACCTGGCCCAGTATGCGTAGTATCATGCTGATACGGACGAGAAAAAGAAAGACTGCATTCGTTCGGGTCTTACCCCGAAGCTACAAGATTGCTTGGCGCAAGTCACTGCCGGCACGTTCAATGATTTGATGAGTGCCGCCATCGTGCAAGAAGATGCCATCCGTGCCAATCAAGAGGACAAGAAGAGGAAATGGGCTATGGGAAGTTCATCCGGCTCCGCACCGGACAGAAATTCTGGGCTGCGATACCGTCGGGAGGAGGACCTCGCCCGTCATTCTCGCAGTAGCACTCTCGATTCCATGGTGGAAACCAGCAGCAATCCTCTAGTTCTCACCCACCACAGCAGAACAACCAAGTGGTGAAGAGCAACTCCTCACAGCTGTGCTACAATTGTGGCCGCACCGGTCACTTTGCTAAGGAGTGTCGGTTTCCGAAGCGCAACCCGAACAACAACAACAACTCCTATACTTCCGGCAACAACAACAACAACCACAACAGCAACAACAACAATAGTGGCAGCAATGGGAGTCGTCCTCAGTCGTCTACCCCCACACACAAGAATGGCCGAGTCAACTATACCACGGTCGAAGAGATCCAAGCCAGAGAACCCGTTCTCGTGGGTACGTTCTCGATCAACCAACATGCTGCCATGGTTCTTTTTGATTCGGGAGCAATGCATGATTTCATTAGTCAAGCATGTGCAAATCATCTGAAAATTACCCCCACCACTTTGGGAACCCCGTACGTTATTACGTCTCCTGGTGGAAAAATAAGGGCTCATCTTGAGTTAAGGAAAGTGCCACTTAAGCTAGCCAACAACATATACCCCACTTCCCTAATCATCTTAGAAGGCCAAAGCATCAACATACTTCTCGGTATGAAATGGATGACTAGTCACAAAACTGTATTGCACCTTGAGGACCGAGAAATCCATTTGAACTCATCCTTACACGGCCCTTCTATTCTCCGATTGCCGTATCCCAAGTCGTCCACTTCTCAAGTATGTCATGTGGAAGGAAAGGAGCTATCAAATATTCCAGTGGTCTGTGATTTTCCTGACGTCTTTCTAGACGACTTGCCGGGCATGCCTCCGGACAGGGATGTTGAGTTTAAGACTGAACTCGTACCCGGTACGGCACCTATCGGTTGTAGGCCGTACAAAATGGCTCCTAATGAATTAGCGGAGTTGAAAGACCAGTTACAAGAGCTTATGGACAAGGGATATATCCGACCAAGTTCATCTCCCTGGGGTTGTCCCGCTCTCTTTGTGAAGAAGAAAGACAAAACCCTACGCCTATGTGTCGACTATAGACCGTTAAACACGGTAACCATCAAGAACAAGTACCCTCTACCTCGAATCGATATCCTCTTTGATCAGCTAGTAGGTGCAAAAGTCTTCTCCAAGATTGATCTCCGATCCGGATATCATCCAATCAAAATCCGAGCTGAAGATATTCAAAAAACAGCCTTCTCCACTCGATACGGTCTCTTCGAATATCTTGTCATGTCTTTCAGTCTCACCAATGCTCCAACCCACTTCATGTATTTGATGAACTCCATGTTCATGCCCAAGTTGGATAAGTTTGTAGTGGTATTCATCGACGATATCCTGATCTACTCCATGTCCGAAGAAGAGCACACCGAACACCTCCGCATCGTTCTACAACGACTCCAAGATCATCAACTCTAAGCCAAATTTAGCAAATGTGAATTTTGGCTAAAGCAAGTTCCGTTCATGGGTCACGTCATATCAGCGGAAGGAGTAGCCGTGGACCCTAGCAAAGTTGAGGATGTGCTGAATTGGAAGGCTCCAAAATCGGTCAGACAAATCCATAGTTTCCTTGGTCTTGCCGGTTGTTATCGGAAATTCATTCCCAACTTCTCTAGTATTGCCAAGCCTATGACCAAGCTGCTGGAAAAGGATTCTAAGTTCAAGTGGAGTAGTGCATGTGAAGGAGCTTTTCAGTCGCTCAAGAAGCATCTGACAACCGCTCCGGTTTTAGCTCAACTCGACATCACCAAACCATTCGTTGTTTGTTGCGATGCCTCCGGCACCGAATTGATTTGTGTGCTTATGCAAGAAGGTCGTGTCATTGCCTATGCCTCACGACAGCTGCGGAAGCACGAGCAAAATTATCCCACCCATGACTTAGAATTGGCCTCCATTGTTCTAGCCTTGAAAACTTGGCGTCACTACTTGCTCGGTAATCTTGTTAACCTCTACACCGACCACAAAAGTCTCAAACACATCTTCACTCAACAAGAACTGAATATGCGGCAACATAGATGGTTAGAACTGATCAAGGATTATGAGTTGGAAATTCATTATCACCCCGGGAAAGCAAACGTGGTTGCCGACGCCTTGAGTCGAAGGGACCAATGCAATCACGCAATTATTTGCTCTATGGAAGCCCGCCCGATTTCAGATCCATGCGAACCAAGTCTTCGTGTCATTCCACATGGATCCTTGTATAATTTAGCTCTCATTCCTACCCTTCGGGAAGAAATTGTAGAAGCCCAGAAGCAGGACAAGGGAATGGAGTATATCCGCTAGAAAATCGGGAAGAAAGAAGCTACATGTTTCCGACAAGACAAAGATGGAGTACTTTGGTTCAACAATCGCCTTGTTGTTCCAAAGAACGAGGAGATAAGAAAGAAAATTTTGGATGAGACTCACTTGTCCAAATACTCCATACACCCCAGCAGCAACAAAATGTATCGCGGGTTAAGGGAAAAGTTTTGGTGGACACGTATGAAACGAGAAGTTGCCCAGTATGTCTATGAATGCGATACTTGTCAATGTGTGAAGGCTGATCACTTGAGAACAGCCGGTCTTTTGCACCCATTAAAAATCCCCGCTTGGAAATGGGAGGACATTGCTATGGATTTCATCGTTGGATTACCCCTCACACCCAAGAAGCACGATTCAATATGGGTGATTGTGGATAGGTTGACCAAATCTGCTCATTTTATTCCCGTCCATACAACCTATTCTACTAAGCAATATACCGAGCTCTACATTGTGCGGATTCTATGCTCGCACGGTATGCCCAAGACAATCATCTCCGATCGAGGCCCCCAATTTATTGCTCGTTTTTGGGAGCAATTGCACGCTTGCCTTGGCACCACTCTCATCCATAGTTCCGCTTATCATCCGCAAACTGATGGACAAACCAAGAGGCTAAACCAATATCTGGAGCATTTAATAAGATCTTGTGTTCTAGACAATCGTGGAAATTGGGAATCTTATCTCCCGTTCGCTGGATTCTCCTACAACAACAGCTATCAAGAAAGTTTGGGAATGTCGCCATTTGAAGCCTTGTACGGTCACTCATGTTGAACCCCGCTGAATTGGTCAGAGTCGAGAGAAAGAATTACTTTTGGTCCCGATCTGGTCATGCAAGCCGAAAAGAAGGTGCGACAAATCCAAGGTAACATGAAGGCTGCACAATCCCGCCAAATAAGTTACTCTAATAAAAGGAGACATCCATTGGAGTTCGAAAAGGGAGATTTTGTCTATCTTCAGGTTTTCCCCAACAAAGGTGTATCTTGTTTCGGAGTCAAAGGGAAATTAGCACCCCGCTATATCGGACCCTTTCCAATCACGGAAAAGCATAGCACCGTTGCTTATCGGTTGCAACTACCAGAAAGTCTTGAGTGGGTGCACAAGGTCTTCCATGTCTCCCAACTCAAGAGATGTTTGAAGCCTCCGATCGACATGGTTATCTCTTACACCGAGCAATTGGAAGAAGACCTCTCCTACTCCGAATACCCCGTCCGAATCATCGATCAAAAGGATCGAGTAACTCGCAGCCACACTATCACCTTCTACAAGGTGCAATGGAGTAACCATGCTGAAGAGGAAGCCACATGGGAACAAAAGGAGTTTCTGAAGGCCAACTTTCTGGAATTTTTGGCCTCACAAAACCGGTAACCATCCGCACCCATCCCTCTTGTTGTTCTTTTGCAAATCTCGGGACGAGATTTCCTTAAGGGGGGTGTGCTGTGACATCCCATGTCACAAAATGAAATTAACTAAACCTAACATCAAGTAAGGGCTAAGCAAAAGTATAATTAATCCATGTGCCAAAGAATAAAAAGAGGAAAACTATTTAATTAAATTCCAGAATAATCAAATATGGGTCATTCACAAACATTACCAAAACCCATGGAAGTACCCTAATATTTTTGCATATTCTGAATGGCCACCACAAAAGAGAATTTTGAGAATTTAACCAGAATTTTTTGTAACAAATTGATACCCTTAAAAATTCCCCCAATGTCAGAAAATTGTATTTCGGGTTTGGAATTTTCATAATTTATCAAAGCAAATTTAGCTGGTGAACCCAAAAGCAAAGTTGGAGCACAAGTTTTCCTGAGCTCACACAAAAATTGGAGTCAAAATTGGAGCAGGGGAACGTGGTGGAATTGCCCAAACCCGAGTCAGGGTTCAGAGTCAAGCCGGGTCAGCACCCTTCTCTCTCCCCGGGCAAATCCCAACCCGACACCGGGTTGTACCCGGGTACTGTCGCCACCGCCGATCACTGCCGCTCCCCACGCCGTCCACTGCTCCGCCACATTTCCCCCCTATACCACCGGCCAAATTGAAGGGCCTCCCGCCGACGAACCAACCTCCGGCCGACAGCGTGCCACCCCCTCTCTCTCCCTCTCTCGGCTCTCTCTCCGCCGTCCAAATCAAAAGGGCAACACCAGCTCACCAAACCCCATTTCTCTCCCTCTCTTCCCGCAGGCACTCCCGCACGCTCTCTAACTCTCCTGCCAGGCCGCGCAGTGCCATTCTTGCCTCCCTCCTCCTCTGCCGCAAGGAACCCGGCGAGCTCCCCTGCTCAGGGCCCGCCTGGGCGCCGCCGCGTCCAGCCCCGACCAGGAAGCTCGCTCCCTCCCTCCTTTTGCAAATCAGCGTGCCATGGAATCTTGTCGCGCCCCTCTGACCCTCTCCATCCTTCGTGCAGTGACGTCGCCGGAATTTGAAGAACCCGAGCCGCCGCCGGCCACCGCGCGGAGGGGGCTCACGACGACGACCACTCTCCCGGCCACCCCAACTCCAGCCATCGTGTCGACGAGCACCACAGCACCCAGGTGATGCTCCTGGACCCTTGCCTTTGTCAATTCCGCCCCTGAGCGCGCTAGTCGCCGTCGAGCATCGTCGTCGCTCGTCGCCGGCAGTGCTTCGGCAGCCCCGCTCCGGCCACCACCACCCACGTGACTGCCTTGGGTCACTGATCGCGTAGGGCAGCACCGAGTCCCGAGCCTTGCCACCGATCACCGCCGGCGAGCCAGCAGAGCCGCAGCGCCGCCGCGGGGGAATTTGAAAATGACCAGTGGCAGATTTGTGAACTTCGAATAAAATTGGAAATTCAATACCTCGAGAAATAAAAGGCCTAAAAGTGTGAAATTAATTTTGTTCAACTCCTAAAATCATCCTCTACCAGAAAAACAAGTTGAGGTCCAAAGTTGCTCAGTGAATTAATTTATTTAATTCCCTAAAGTTACAATCCTAAATTGCTTAATAAATTCATAAGTAAATAAATATAAATGGTAAATTCATGAAACTTTCTCAGTGGTCATTTAATGGCATCCTTAAACTTTCTGCAAAAGCACATTTCCATTTTATTGCATATTTTCAGTATTATTGCATAATCCTCATTTTCAGTAATTGAATTTATATAAATTATTGGCTAGGGATTTATTCATGAAATTTGGCATTCCTGTTCCTTATGCAGTTGTACACTTATGTAAAATCCCATGAAAAATTTGAAGCTACCTGAGTATAAATTCTCTGCCAAAATTGATCATTTGTTAATTAACTAGGAATTTCTTCATATAGATGTTACTTCATGTGCATATTTAACGAAAGTAGGAATAAATTAGTTTTTGGAAATTCATGGAGAATCATTCATCCTCCCATTGCAGTAGAAATTCTCATGTGCATTTATACTCTTGGTTCTTAATTAACTATATGAGCTAGAACTAGTTATGCAATTAAAGTGCCATTTTTATGTATAGTGTTAGTTTGCATATGGTCACTTTAGTTGAGTTGTTCAAAATGAACTTTCTGAAGTTTGACCCTAAGTACTACATTGTCATATCATCATCAGCATGTGATGTCATATAATCAACATCTAGGTCATGCTAATGTTAAAGTAGACATACACTAAGGTTGTGATAATTAAAAGTTACATTTGTGTAATTAGAAGTTTGTCCCCTTCAAATTCAGTAGTTACCATGTCTTACTTAAGTATGCAACCATATTCATGAATGAGTGATTAGTTCATTAATTTATTTGTTGAGGAAGTACCATGAATCTTCATGCCATGCATTCCATCTTTAATTAAGAAAACTCCATGAAACCTTGTGTATTCCTTAGCATTGATGCATGTCCATTCCATATAGGAATCGAGACCGAGGAGATCCTACTGGACCAGCAAGGAGCTGAAGTGCACTTTGGTGAAGACGCTAACTACGATCACACCCAAGGCAAGCCCCGGTGCATAACCCATTTTATCATTTGAGTCCTTTTTACTTTATCAAAAGTAGGAATATTGTATTGTGCATTAAGTGTAGGACTTGGATGAAACACACTTGCATAATCCAGCAATGACCTATGAGTAGTATGTTAGTAAGCTTTTCCATTAGCAAATGCTATGCTTAAACTAGTGGAGTCAACGGTAGGTTATAGATTCAACTATGGTTCAATTGGTTGATGAACTTGATAAAAATGGAGCACCTATCGTTGCAACTCCGCGAACAAGTATTGAACCGTACCAAGTGCATACCTTTAATATAGGAATTGGTAAACCTAGTAACTTGGGCGCCGTATTGTTGGACGGCCATACTCATCGATCCAGAGGTGATGTGAACAACATGGTGGTTGCACGGGTTTGAGGACCGCTGGAGAGTGCATGGGTTAAGCCTCGGATACGAAGTAATGTATCACGGGAAGGACGTGTACTCGGAATCAATGCCCATGGATCGACTTTATAGCAATCTTGTGAACGGTGGCCATACGTGTTCTTAAATGATGCGTATGTCGTGTATTTGGATTTTCCCTGCAGGATGTAAATCAATTCGAATTGCCGTCCCTCACGGTTATGAGTACCTCTTGTTCGAGCAGCAGCAATGATATGTTAAGTAGTAAAGTTGTGGTTATGTTTCTGAAATTTATTTATGCTATGGATACACAATGCTATGATGTATTGCTCTTTAGCTATATTCATGTCTTAGCAGCTAGCTAGACTCACCGTAGCTGTGTTCTACAATAAGCAAAGTAAAATCTTGTTTAAGGAGATTGAAAGCGCAGCATAGAACTAATAGGAGCTTTTTATGCAACTACCAAATAAACCCGATCAGCTCCCTGCATGCTAGGAGTCGGTTTTAGTAAACCGGTTGATGGGTAAGTCTTGCGGAGTATGTTAGATACTCAGGCTTTGCGTTGATGTTGTTTTTCAGGTTTTCCTCAGGCCACATATTGTGATTGTTGTAACAAGGTTGTGTGGGAAGGTGAGGAGCCTCATAACTGGACCATTGAATGGGTCCCTAGCTCCCCTAACTGTGATGAGTGAGCCATCGCCATAGGGCTAGCATGGTTCACGTAGGTCTTGACGTCGTGTTTTGTCGTTGTATCGCTTCCGCTAAATTATGTAATATGTACTAAGGACATATGTATTGTATCAGATCTGAACTTCATTATATTCTACCTCTGAACTTGTAATATTATGCACCTAAGTGATGTAATGTTGTAAATGATGAATGTTCATGTGTGAATGTTGTGTATGGTTACTTCGTTAACCATCTCCCGAGGCGATCCTGTACGACATACTCTACTTTTTGGAGTAGGGTTGTCACATGATGATTTTCATCAATAAACACCTCTGAAGACTCTCTGAAATGCAAAGCATCAAAAGAAGGAGAAGACAAGGCAGAATCATATCTGTGCCGATCGGCGCAGGTGTCATGCCGATTGGCGCAAGGAATACAAAGCGCTCTGTTATCTCTAGAAATTAATTATATGTGTTCCAGATGATTGAAGAGAAGAAATAAAGGATTTAGCTAGTGCTTATCTTTTGTCACTCCCTTTGCTCGAGGACAAGCAACGTTTAAGCATGAGGGGATGGACGTCATTCATCATTCCAAAGCACTAGCTAATGGACTTCAAATATTGTTGATGGAAGATCAAGGATGTTTCAAGATATATCAAGTTGCAAGAGAGGAATTCACAAGATTTGTGCATAAACTATTATTATTGAAGTAAGTGCATTCAAATTGGCTGAAACTCTATCACTCCAACCATGTGCAATCCAATTTTGAGAACTTCATTTGTGTCTTGAGATCATTCTTTGCCTTTTGCACATGTCCACCTTTCAGAAGCGTGTGTTTTTCCTCTTCTTCATAATGTTTTCCAATGGCCTTTTTGACAAGTCTTTGTAAAACCAATTAGAACTATCTCTTGATTTGACAATACTCTGAGTTACATTATTGCTAGTTGTTTTCCTACCAAACTACACATAAAGCCTTCCACCAAATATTTGTAGATAGGATCACTTCTAGTTGTTTGGCTTGTGAGATTTGTAAAATGAGTGTTGCCTTGATTCTTTGCAAGAGAGCGTTTTTGTTTAGATAAATGAGACTAAATTTTTGGAAAAACTTTATCATTTAAGGCCTAGTTTGAGGAGCAATCTGATTTGAGAGTTAAAGCTACTTTATTTGATCATTGTGGTCGGATCTTAGTCATTTTCTGTTCCCCACTAGTATCTTTGAGTAGTAGAATTAGTGCAACATAAAACTTTTTGTGCTACACTTTTAGAGCGGGTTAGATATGCATGTGCCTTGATGAATGTGAGTGCAGATAATATGATTGCAACGCTGATCTCTCCTTGAGGGTGATTTATTTGCTCGAGGACGAGCAAAGGTTTAAGCATGGGGGAACTGTTGGTGGTTCCTATGTACCCATTTTATATACCAATAACCACCAACATCATACCATATTCTCATCATAATCATGTGTTTTACCTCTAATATTGATGGTTTCCATATGTAGTGTCGTTTTAGTGCTTTATTGCAGAAATAGGTGAAGACGACGACAAAATAACTCTTATATGAGAAGTACCGACATGAAGCCCGACTCGCCATACAAGGAGGGCTTCCCACTAGCCCATGAAGCTTACAAGACTCACCTGGACGTCCATGAGGTCCAATGTGCAAGCCTAAGGTCGTGACTCAATACCTAACGATTTCTAGAAGGTTTATCCGGAAGGAAAGTTCAATTCGCGGAGTCCAGAAACAGCACTGTATTGTCACGCGATTTCAGAGCCCAAAACCTAGTCAAATGGGAAACCTCAGAATACCAAAGTTGAAGATCTCGTCGAGAGCTTTCCGCAACATATATTATTTACATTTATTGGTCTCCGGAGCTGGGAGATATGGGCCCCACAAGGAAGGCTGCACAGAGGAATCCTAATCAGAACATATATTTTGGTATTGCCATTTTGGGTGTCTAAACGTCCGAATCTAAGGATCCAAATAATACCAAAGTTGGAAATCATTTTGTGGGCTATGTGATAGAGTCCAGGTTTGCCTCATTTGGACTACGGAAGCATCAGTTATGATTAAAGTAATTTGGCGTAGGTTATAGAAGGTATGAAACCGACTTGCATTCAATCTCTATGAGGTAAACTTGGAGGCCAAGCAAGGGAGGACGTGACCAGAGGGTATATAATCACCCATATGACATCTGACACAAGACAAGAGGGGAGAATTAGGTTATAGGAGCCGCTGCACATTGCCAGGAGGCCACCAGAGTTGAAGAGCCACCAAATTGAAGAGATGTAGTCTAGTCGGGTAGGGACCCTGCATGGTGCACTACACCGGAGCTAGGAGAAGTAGAGCCATGTACCTTAGGAGTCATCAACGATGCATTATGGCTGTGCCGGTGCGCTGATCAGCGCGTCCCTGACGTTGATGAATATCGGTACAGTTATCAATTCATGTTATCTATCTTGATTCTATCCTTGGCTGCAATTTGTGTTCGTCTAGATTGATTGATCTTACATGCGCTTATTTAATTGCTTAGAGATACATCTAAGTAGTTAGATGCTCTATTAATTGTGGTGATTTGGCTAGTATCCAGATCTTGTATGAATCATGATTGCTTGATGATGCTAGGGTGTGGTTTAGTTGTAACAGAGCTAAGCTTGCGCAACACTTTTAGATAGTCAAGTAGGGTTAAGATACTCATGTGATTAAGCGTTTCCTCTCGGCAGCGATAAATCGGGAGCCGCTCGGAAAGAAGGGTGGTCTTGCTCATCTTCGATGTTTACCGATTGTTTAAAGTGCCAAGTAAGCTAGGATTAAGATGATAACGACTACTGCTTCAGTGCCGATCGGCACACCAGTTGCACCGATCGACACAGCCTTTCTCCGACCGCTAGATGCATATAGGCTAACTCCAGGTGATACTCCTTGGTCGATGTGTATGCTCCTACTCCCCAAGCTTTGGATTACGCACACTTTGGGTCAGGTAAGACTTCGCGCTGATCGGCGCACCAGTTGAACCGATCGGCGCAACCTCCAATTTCCATCTTCTTTTCATGCTCACGTATGTGCAATATGTACTTCATGATAGGATTGATTTGCTAGATGAAATAGTAAACTCTTAACACAGTTCTCTTCCGATTCTTGTGGATTTTATTAAACCTTGGAATATTCTAAGGGAAAAAGTGCTACAATGTACACCATCCTCTTGTGGTATATAAGTGGGTGCGTAGTAACAACCAACATGCGTCGGTCGACACTCCCTACTTCAGCGTGGGTATTGACTACAGGTACCAAGGATGTGTACTTGTGGCGCCTCTTGTGCCCGGTGTAGACTTTTTTGTGCCCATGCAGGGGTACATCAACAACAACATGCCGTACATCGAGCGCATAGAGGACGCCACGTCCCAATGGAGGAACAACCACGAGGCAATGGTGGAGGAGTTTGAGCGACTCAAGGTGCGATGCTATGGCTTCGATCAGCCACCGTCTCCACCTCCGTTTGACTAGAGTGCCTAGGAGTTGGCACGTGTATTGGTTTCCTGGTTTGCATTTTCTCTTTTTTTTTGCAATCTTTTTCTTTATTTGCTTATGTGTGTATGAGCGGGTTGGGAAACCTCGTATCGGGTGTGTTTACTTTCATGCAAGTGTGCTAGTAGTAATTAATAGTAGTTTTAGTTTTATGCAAGTGTGTGCAAAAACATCACCATGTATTTGAGTCTTGATCTTAATATAATGGTGGCGGTTATGTTCTTTTAGGAGAATTAAATTATTTATTATTTCTTGAAAAGTGACGATAAAGACCAAATAATGTTGAGCATTGAATAAAAATTTCAAACTTATACTTAATGATTATTCGGCAAATATGTCTTATGTGGAGGAATTTTGAGTACCCATGTGCTTCATTTGTACTGTCCAACTTGGGATGATAACTTAGTACCAATCTTTTCATAAATAATTTTTCATGTTGTGAACTTTGGAATTTATTCTTTTCAAGATCATTACCTACCAATGCCATATTTTGAGCAATTCTCGTGAACCTTTGATTTGTAGACAAATATTAAATTGATGGTTAAGTTTGGTTAGGATTTAATTCTTTTTGGTATGAACTTTACTAAGATGGCCGATCTTTGTGTATCTTTTTCTAGCCTTGAATTACTTATGCAAAAATTTAGTTCCGTTGAGTATCCTACCATAAACCCAAAATATCATGTTGAGTATCATTCCTTGACCATATCCTATATTTCTAGCTATATTTAATTCTTGAATAAATGTTAAAGCCAGACAAATCAAATACCAACAAATGTTGGTGAATTCGGGTTGAGAGCCGATTGGCGTACCCTGAACCGATCGGCGCAGCAGAGAGCAAAATAAAAAAAAGGGAGAAACAAAAAGTGATAAAAATGAAACAGAAGAAGAAGAAGAGAAAAAAAAGAAGAAAAAGAAAAAGCTCTGCTGTTTGCTAAGGGACTAGCAAAATTTTAGGTGTGGGGGGATGGTATATGACATGCTTATTCTCGAAATTCATTCTAATATAGCCATGGATCATTCCAACCATGTGCAATCTAATAATGGGAGTTCTTTTTCTTCCAATATGAAATTTTTGCTATGCGCATGTCCACATATCCAATGTGTGAGTCCTTTCTTAAATTTCTTTCTTAATGGCCATCTTGATAAGTTTCTATAATTCCCACGAAGAATGATCCCCTAGCTTTACAATATATTATTGATTTATGTTTGCAATCCATGAATTACCTCACCTAGCTACACATATAAGCCTTACACAACTACTATTTGATCATTATGATGTAGAATATAGGTTGAGTGATCTGAAAGATGAGTTGTTGTCTGCGCATCTGCGACCCCACGTGCCCGTGAAACCGCATGGGTTGGCTCTGATACCAACTATAACATCCCGCCCCTCCGAGGCCGGGCCCGCTTACCCTGGCAGCTTTCTAGGACCTCAAGACTATCCTCACAGGCCAACACATGTCTTTTCTGCGCACTTTATCCTCACTCGTGCGCACTCGGGACAAACTTCTTGGTCGGTCACCCATCCGTCAATTGCTCTAGGCCAAGCATGCTTATCTTTGGACTTCATTGGGGATGAGATTCTGAAAAAGAAGTTACAACTTGGTATGAGTATTCTATCAATCCTATTAAGCCTCGGATTTTCTTGTGCTCAATTCTTAATCTGACTTCCTATGAGCTACGTTTTGGGAGGAAGCCATCTGTTTCTCATTTGCATGCCTTTGGTTGCAAGTGCTTCATTCTCAAGCTTGACAAACATGATAAGTTTGAGTCGAGATATTTTGATGGCGTCTTTCTTGGTTACACTGTTCATGGCCATTCCTACATACTTTTGAATTTGGAAACTAACACCATCGTAGAGTTCTGCGATGTGACCTTTGATGAATCAAACTCTTGTGCAACCAATATGATTAAGACTGCTGGTACCAAGGAGATGGAGGAGAGCAACTTTGTAGAAGAGGACCTATAGGGCTTGGATGATGACAATCATGAGTCATTCCATCCCACATCCGAGCTTGTTCCTGTTGCTTCCACCACTCTAGTAGAGGGTCCAGAAGCTTCTATATCAACTTCAGCAGCTGTTGAGCGAGCTCATGCTGTGGTTGAGGGGGAGGTATGCTCTGAGAGAGAGGCTCCTCACCACATTCAGCGTCAACATCCACCTCAACGGATGATCGGTAATCTCTATGAGAGGACAACTGTTGGCACTCCCCAAGTGCCCCTTTTATATGTGAATATTACCTCAATTAGAGCATAATTGATACTAATTTAGGCCATTTACCGATGATATTGCCTATATATTGGTACATGCGTTGTTTTGGAGCTCTATTGCAGAAATAGGTAAAATTGGTGATTAAAGTGATGTTGGAGAGGACAGGAATCCAGAACCAACGAAAAGCATTGAAGAAGCCTAGCGCGCTGATCAACATAGTCGATGAGCCAGTTGGCGCAAGGGTGTTTTGGCCCACAGAAGTTACCGAGGCCCATTTCACATGTTTATGGAAGTTTATCTACGCAAGACACTTGAAGATATTTGCCTAGAAGATTTACGGAACTTTAAGATCTCGACATGCAGTACAAGACTTTATCTCAAAGGAAAAGGCCCACATGGCAGCTGTGGAAGACGGAGGAACCAACTCGGAGAAGAAACCAGAGAAGACACGGCTTGCGCCGATCGGCGCAACCGCCTTATTTGCAAGAAACCGAGTCCTTTATGAGTGGAACCCCTATAAATACTTGTAAAACCTTGCCGCCACCAGGAAGGAGAGTAGAGGCGACAGAGGGACAATAGATCCATGAGTTAGAGCCACCGGGGCTTGCCCTGTTAGAATAGATCTCTAGTTGAGTTTCAAGAACCATTGGTGTTAAGAGTTGATTCGTCAAGGTAGGCCATTTCGACGGGGATGAATCTTACTCTATGTATTTCAAGGATGATTGAATATGTTGATGATGGTTTTGGTGATTTGTCTATCTTGATTCTATAATCATGCATGTGCTTATTCCAATTGCTTAGTTCTAGGCTAAGTAAGAAGATATTATCTTGATCGTGGTGATTAGGATAGTACTCGGACATTGTATTGATTATGGTTGCTTGATGATGCTAGTAGTGTGGTTTAGCGGTGACAACACTAAACCTGCACAACACTATTGGATAGTTGAGTAGGGTAAGATACTCACGCGGTTAAGGGTTTCCTCTCGGCAGCGATAAATCGGGAGCCGCTCGGAAAGCAGGGTGATCTTACTCATTATAGGTTTTCACTGATCCATGTAGTAGATACTTGGCTATTCGGGACCCATTATGATGCTATTTGATTAGACTTTCTGGTTATGATCTCACTAGTAGATACTTGGCTACTCAGTTAACAGCTTAGGCTTACAAGGTATCTGATGCACTTTGGCTTAGCCTCACCAGTCAACACCTACGCCAATTGGCGTGACGATAGATTCACTAGTGTGCCGATAAGCTTAACCCCTGCGTTGATCGGCGCAACGACAAATTTACTGTCTGGCGCACCTTTGTGCTGGCCAGTGTCCCCTTATGCAACCTAAATTCGATAGTAGCTTTGATTAGATATTTTACTATTAACTTTGTTTAATTACCCCTAAGGTCCCTGTGGATTTGATAAACATTGGAATACTCAATTCAAGGGAAAAAGTGCTACAATCGTACACCGTCCTCTTGTGGTATATAAGTGGGTGCGTAATTACGACCAACAACAACTAGGTCAAGGTCTGCACATCTCGCCTATTTTACCAATTCTCTCTTTGTTGCCACCTTTGAACCTCGAGATGTTGGACACGCACTATCCGATGAACATTGGGTTAATGCCATGCACGAGGAGTTGGAAAATTTTGAGAGAAACAAAGTGTGGACCCTAGTAGAGCCTCCTATTGGAACCAAATGGTTGTTTAAAAACAAGCATGGGGAAGATGGTGAGATTGTTAGAAAAAAGGTTAGGCTTGTTGCCCAGGGTTTCAATCAAGTGGAGGGCTTAGACTATGGGGAAACCTTTGCTCCTGTTGCACGTATAGAAGCCATTAGGATCTTGCTTGCACTTGCTGCCTCTAAGGGCATTCGACATTATCAAATGGATGTCAAGAGTGCTTTCCTAAATGGTTCATAGAGAAAGAGGTTTATGTGAAACAACCACCTGGCTTTGAGCACAACAAATACCCAAACCGTGTGTACAAACTTCAGAAGGCTTTGTACGGGCTAAAGCAAGCACCTAGGACATGGTATGCTAGGCTTAAGACCTTCTTGGTAGAGCATGGGTATGTCATGGGGTGTGTTGATAAAACCTTGTTCACTCTAAAGCATGGCAATGACTTTCTAATGGTTCAGATTTATGTGGATGATATCATCTTTGGAGGTTCCTCTCATGTTCTAGTGTCCAGATTTGAGGAAGCTATGGAAAGTGAATTTTAGATGTCGATGATGGGTGAGCTCACCTTCTTTCTTGGACTTCAAATCAAACAGTGCAAGCATGGCACTTTCATACATCAAGCCATGTACACGAAGGATCTCCTAAAGAAGTTTGACATGGTCAATGTGAAGCCGTTGTCTAAACCAATGTCCACTACAATGGCCCTTGACCCCGATGAAGACTTTGAAGTGGTGGACCAAAGGGAGTACTAGAGCATGATTGGCTCCCTCTTGTACCTGATGGTGACAAGACCCGACATACACTCTGTGTTGTGTCTTTGTGCTTGCTTTCAAGCTTCCCCAAGGGTGACTGATCGCAAGGCTGTCAAGCGCATCTTCAGGTATCTCAAATACACCCCTGAATTTGGTCTTTGATACTCTGCATCTTCATCTCTTGATCTTATTGGGTATTCGGATGCAGACTTTGCTGGGTGTAGAATTGATAGGAAGAGCACTTCTGGTACATGCCATTTCTTGGGTACTTTTTTGATCTCTTGGTCTTCTTGTAAGCAGTCGAGTGTAACCCAATCCACCACAGAGGCTGAGTATGTTGCTGCCACTAGATGCTGCTCACAAATACTATGGATTGTATCCGTCATGAGAGACTATGAGTTAACCATTAAGAGTGTTCCACTCATGTGTGATGACTCTAATGCCATATGCTTAGCCAAAAACCCAGTCCAACATGGTAAGGTCAAACACATCAATGTCCGATTTTACTTCCTAAGAGACAATGCTGAGAAGGGGGATGTTGAGCTCAAATACATCGACACCAGAAACCAACTAGCTGATATCCTCATGAAGCCCCTAGATGCTTCGAGACATGATTTTCTTCGGGGGGAACTTGTCCTTATGGCATCATTTGATGGGGAGTTGGTGTTCTCCTTTATATATGTATCTTATTATTTTTGCATTGCATCTCATATGTAATATATGCATTGGTAGATAAGCTTTGATTTTTATGCCTTCTTGCATTTCTCTTTGCTATAATTGAGCTTGAGCTAAGTTGTGTGGATGTGATAGTAATCTCTCATGCCTAGATTTTCTAGATGGCTTGTTATAGACCCTTTTGAGCAACTTGCTAATCTTAAAGGTAAACTTAGCTTCTTGTGATCCTTATGAACTAATCTTGCTAAAACTTGCTCACCATGTGTATAATTGCTTTTATCCTTATTGAAACTTGCATCAAGGCTAGTCTAGAGGATATCTTGGCCATGGCACCTTGTGTTTGCGAAATGTGGCTTTGCAAATGTTTAGCTCATGATGGATTGCATATGTGAGCATCCTTACGCCACAAAGGCATTCTCATCCTTATGCCTTTATGTTGCAAAATAAGTTGACTGTGCTTTGAAGCCTTGGGGTGTTTGTCGTACCCAGTCGTGCGACCCTCCACACGGATTAGAAGATACATGAGGATCACATAAGAATAATGCTTTTCTCTTTACTTATGAGTCTTTATTGCATATGTGAGCATTTGTAGAGCTTATTTATTGCGAATGTTTGTTGCCTTGATTGAGATTGAGACTGGCTAGTTTCTTTTGATTCACTTGATGCTTATTTTGGTTTGGATGGGAGTACTTACACATGTGGTGGCAGCATTTCTCATGAGGAGTAAATTTGATTCAATCTAAGCTATTCAATCTTTTTTCTTAGCTTGTATAGCTATGGTGTTTATGCCTTGCTATCTATTTTTGGTCTTTGTATGATTGTGAGCAATCGCTTTTACACTTCATGGCTCCATGTTTATGATTAGCAAGGTTAAATTCTTGTTTGCATAATTATTGAAGCTCCTTAGGTTTGCATTTTCATGCATTGCATGTTTGCTTGTTCATTTGCCTCTTTGACGAGTTCATTGCCAAAGGGGGAGAAAATATTGGGTCATGCACAAATAATGTTAAGAAACTTAAAATGCCCCATTTTGCATTACATGAGACCTACCACAACTTGAGGGGGAGCATATCATAATCTTGAGTATTTTCTTGTGCTTTCCACATTCTTTGCATCTCGAGTCGCTTTCTTTGCCAACTCTTGGTTTTGTGATCCCTACTTTGCTAGATGGCTTGTTTTCACCTTTTCTTTGGATTTGGCCATTTGGATGAGCTTATTTGGTTTTGCATTTCAATCTCTAATCTTTGTGCATTTGTTGTTGTCAATGTACTCATCAAGGGGGAGATTGAGAAACCATGTGGGTATGTGCCATGGTTTGCAATATGTGATGAGTAATTGACTTTGGTTGATTCGGTGTTTGAGTTGAAATGCAGGAATCTGGGGATTGCATGAGTTTGTGCATGTCATGGTTTTGACTAACCGGAGTTGGTGTTAGTATTGGTGATGTTGCAGGAGTTGGGAAATGTGTTTGCTTGTCTCATGGTGTGTAGGTCACTGGAGTCGACTTGGCAGTAAATGGCGAGAGGATCGGGCACAAGTAGGAGACTTGGGGCCGGATGATCTGGATGTCGCGTGAAGTCAAGGGTGTTCCACACCGTACACGTGGAGAGGCAAGGAGCACGGACGGTTTCATGGTTGAGCCTCAAAACTGCAGTGATGATGAAGACGGTGTGTTGACCAAGTCAAGGTGAGTGGGATGCCAGTGCAAGTGACAAGGGGGCCGGATGGATAAAGACCGGGAGAGACTTGCCGGTGGTCAGGATCGCGGGCAAGGTGGCACGTGTTGACATCGAGAAGTCACACTTTGAAAAGTGTGCGAGGTGGTTTCCCGATTTGGGCCTCAAAACCGGTGGCGGTGGTTGGTGGTGCACGTGGCACCATCATGGAGCTTGCTTCGAGGTGAAGCAAAGTCGTAAAGGGTCCGAGGGTGTTCGGGTGATGAGGAGAAAGATGGACAAGTTTGCCCCTGGTGGTAGGTGGCATTGTTATGTAGGTCAAGAGTAGAGTGGTCATGTGGACAACCCTTAGGCCTATATAAGGAGAGGTAGGGCTGGTGTAAGAGGTGCCTCTCTCTTTCCCTTAGCTTTGCCTTATTTCTTCATTCAAAGTGCTAGGAGAGGTCTTCACAAATTAGAGGAGAGGAGAGGGTGTGTGAGAGACATCTCTTTCTCTTCCAAATTATGGGAGGAAGAGGGTGGCTTCCTAGCCTTGTACCTATGGATCTTGTAAGCATGTTTCCATGATATGAGAGTTATTTTCATGATCAAGATCTCCTTCTCTTCCTAAATCCCGAATTTCTCTTTTTCCCTATTTTTGGAGCTATTTTCGTGGAAAAATTTTATCTTGTTTTTGAGTGGGTTTTGGTACAAAATTCTTGAGGGATCTTGGTGCTAGGACATGCTTAAACATTCCTCTATGGATCCTTAATTGAATCCTAGGCAAGAGCACCTTCGATTTTGTGGAGTTCCTCAAGAACATTCAAACCCTAGAGCTTTCGGTAAATCCTCAAATTCGCGATGAATTCTTGAGCTCTTTGTGTGATTCCACTTGGACAAAGAACATCCTACCATGAGACATCTTCTATCCAAGTTTCGTGATTTTTGGTGTTCGTTTGGATAGGATTTGGTAATTTTCTTGCCATGTTTTAAGCACAGTTTTGGTTCTAGAAAGTGTTGATCGGCACTGCTGATGGCTGGATCGGCACTGCCGGTAGCCTGAGTTTGAACTCACAGCGACCCTCCAATGACTCAAGTCTGAACCCCGCACTGGTAGTGCTGATAGCCATGACTGGCACTGCCGATGCACTCTGACCATTTCTTTCTTGAGTTTTGAGAACCCTGCACCGGCACTGCCGATGGGTGTGACCGGCACTACCATTGGTGCTAACTGGCACTGCCGATGGCTATGATCGGCATTGCTGATGGTAGTCCAGAGAGGTCTGACTTGTGTGTGTTTCTTGACTATTTTGAGTCTTTTTAGTTCTCTTTTGATTTTGCTGTGTTCCGCTGCTATTGTTGATCACTCCTAGGGTTGGCACATCACAAGTTGGTGTGTGTGGCCTTGGTGATCGGTTTAGAGGTTGGCTCGGGTTGTAATTGAAACATAGGCCAAGATCTATTGAAGAATTTTAACTGGCTCCCATTCACCCCCACCCCTCTGGTCGCCTTCTCGGTCCTTCAAGAGCCGATGCAGCCCACGCGAGACAAGGAAGTCATCAAGAAAAGGTTTTGGCGATGCGCCGAATTGTATTGAGCGAAAGTGTTAATCTTCTTGCACAGACCCTATTACATATTTATAGCCTCGTTTAAGGGGTTCTGACCAAATTCGGTCAGGACACTTCGGTTCCCATATAAACAAACCGACTAGATTTATTCCTAAACAAAATTTAAACTAAAATAGAAAGAGATAAAATAATTGTATCAGGCCCACTTTATTCCCTTTGGTCATTGAACTTCTTTGACTTGGCCGATTCTGACTCCACACCCCTGATCATTGGGACTGTCCAAATACCGGTGCCAACATTATGCCAAGAGACCTTATCCTCAATTCTCGAGAGCTACCGTTGGACATCATCTCTCCACTCATTTTCCTGCTAGATATGAGTGTGGATGGTGTGGTCCAATTGGTCGATGTCGAGGGACATACTATCAATTTGTCTTGTGAGGTCGTTTGTGCCCCTCCTTGAACTACAGCGAGAGTGATGTGTGCTGAATGGTGGGGGTAAGCCACTAAAACTTGAGCCACCGTAGGCTCCTCCGAGCCAGTCACCGGTGTCCTAGGATGCACTACCACTTCCATGAGGAATGGCGTGATCCCAAGAACCCGTGCTTGGCTCCTCCCTCAGGATGGATGCCTCGGTGTTCCTCTGTTATTTGTTCCTGGTCATAGGACCAGAAACACTGTTCCTGTGAGCTGCAAAGCTTGTCTCTAGAGGAATGGTTAGTTCATGAAAGTTATACAAATGAAAATCTGGGTTAGGTAACTAGATTCCATTTGCATAACTGGGAAAGAAATAAACCAAAGAGCCATTGGGTCCTTGTTTTAGAGAATGTCCTAATCTAAGGAATTGTTCACCTGGGACAGCCCATTCATGAATTAAATCACTAATATGGGCATTCCTATGTAAACCAAAATTGTGCACAAGGTGATAAATCAGGGACATGAATTTAAAATCTCCTACTTGTTTATTAACTTTGATTCATTGCTCAACCATGGCTATAACAGGCGAGACTTTGATTTTTACTAACCATGTAGTAAAGAACAAATATTTCATCCCCTCGCATAGTTCTAACATCCTTTTTAGGGAAAAAAGTCATCGCCAGCCATTTATGCATAAAACACAAGGTAGGATTATGGACATCCATATTCCTAGGTGACAGGGCGAGGGTATGTCCTATTATTTCTTCCCAAAAACTACTTTTGTTAAAACCAATGTTTTTGGAATGAGATTCTGAAACAATAGTAGGAGAAAAACCACTGAATTGCCTCCAAGTGAGTGAGATTTTCATTCCATTGAATCGGAACAAAATCCTATCACCTTCCCACTAAAGGGTGCATAAGAACTGAATGGTAAGCAGGCGAGAGCAAGGCACAACTATCGGAACAAAACCATCCCATCCCACAGCATGAAAGATAGAGGCAAATTCATTATCCATACCTATCTTGGAAAGAAAATCCGGATCATTTGTTGGCGTAGGAACGTAAGACCGATCGATGATCGTCCAATAGATGTCACGTTCTTTATTTCCAGCCAAGTTGAGGCTACGGTCGGTGTTGAGTCGGGGTTGAACATTGCTGAAATCCAGCAATGTTTTTGGCTCTACTTCCATCGGTTCCTCAACTAGTGTGTCTTCTTCTAGCTCTTCCTCAAGACGTTGGCGATGAGAGCGAGTGCTATAGACCATTGAAGGTGTAGGACTTGCATTGCTTGGGCTTCCCGTCACCTTGTTCTTCATCTTGCTTACGGCTTGCTTTATTTTGTTCATTGCTGCACACTTCAACAACCCAATACAAGAGTGACTCGAACGAGGGTTAAGGTTAGTGAAAAACACCAAATGGAAGCTCCATTGGAAACCCTTGCAAATGTGAAACCAACTCATAAATGCAAATGAAACTCAAAGCAAATATTATTGGTGGAATTTTCAGAGTGCTGACCAATGCAAAGGCATTGAGAAATTGAAAGCAAATAGCTAGACAAAAGTGGAGAGGTGAAAAATTTGAATGGAGTGAAGACACCCTCTCTCGGCCATTGCCTTAAAAAGCATAGCAGAACAACGTTCTCATTGAGACATGGTCATTTCCTACTAGCCATTGGGGCAAGTGGGGCCATAGAGCCACTGGTCTCTAGTCGGTCGACAAGGGGTCAGTTCGGTCAACCAGGGGCTGGCCCCTCTAGTCCACAGCTTTGGCCAGTGGGCATAGTGGTTGTCGCCCACAAGAAAGAAAATAAGTTTTGAAGAAAAACATTTTTAGACTTTCTGCAAATCCAAAATCTCAAAAAGATAAACTCTGAAAATTTTCATTTTTTTAAAATTTGGTTGGAATAAATTCCAACAAGAAGTGAAAAATTCAAATATGCAAATTGAAATAAAAAAGAATTTGAAAAAGGGAAACATGGATAAATACCGTTTAACCTACCAATGAGGGTTCACTAACTTTGAGATTAGCAGACGGGACTTTCTCTCTGACGTTTAACTTGCTGTAGACGCATCCTTGTCCGAAGATCAGGACGTGGATGTCTTCTTTGGCCTCCACACCTTTTTCACCTTCTTGGGCGATGTGGATGAAGGACTCTTCTTCACCGGCTGCTTCTTTGTCTAGAGCTTAGGCGTGCCTGTTGACTTCTTTTTCTAGGCGACAAGAGTGGGGTTCTCATGTGTCTAGAAGTTCAACATAGCTTCCTCTAGGCTGTCCCTTCTTGGCCCCTCTTCTAGTTTCTTGATGTCTTGTGGGTTCGGCCAACTCTTGACTATACCCATGGGGGGGGGGGGCTGGCACTCAAACTCTTCTTCCTTGCCATTGATGTCAAGAGGGATCACTTCAGCCCCGACATGAATATGTGCTCAAGAATGGCCACCCAAGAATGAGCAGCATGCTCTTATCGACCTCCATGTCGAGCACCACAAAATCCACAGGGACAAAGCATCCATGGATCTCCACCAAAACTTCCTTAGTACTTCCTAAGGGGTACCGCATTGTTGAGTCAGCAAGTTGAATCTGCATTTGAGTTGGGACTAGGCCTGTGATGTCTAGCTCGTTGAAGATTGCTCTTGGCATAATGCTGACACTGGCTCCAAGGTCACATAATGCTTGCTCGAAGATTTTTGTCCCAATTGAATATGAGATCATCGGGCTCCCTAGATCACCTTGAATCACTAGGATGATGTTCAACTCATCCTCTTCATTATTTCCTTCAAGGTTAGTATATAGCAGGCTGCGAGTAGGATTACCCACAAGCATCACCGCATTCACTTTTTTTGTGGTAGATTCGGGTTGCCCCGGAAATTTTCCATAGTCCAAAGCAGGCAAAGAAGCGACTATTTGAGCTAGCTGAGTTTCAAACATTTTATTGAAGCTTAGTTGGCTCTTATAAGAAGAAGAAAGACCTTCTATTTTAGCATTAATGCTTTCTAAAGTCTTGTCGGTGGAGGCAAAGATTTTACTATAGTTTTCATTAACTTTTGTTTGGCCTAAAACAAGATCTTTCTAGGACGTTTAGTTAGGATTGAAATAATTATTACCATAGTTACCTTCTTCATAGTGGCGTGGTTGCCCCCCCCCCCCCCCCCCCGACCACTTTGAGGGCGATACCTATTGTTCATGAACACAGCCTCCTCATGCATCTCTGGGCAGTCATTGCCTGGATGTCCCATGTTGCCATAGACCTCGCACGTCATTCGATGGTCCAAAGCTTGTAATGTGCCAGGCTGGGGTCATCGTGGATGTTGAGCCACTTCAAGATGTGGTATTACTTTTGCAGCGAGCATTTCTGTTTCCTTAATGGCGTGCATGCCTCACGCACATGGCTGGAGTTGCTCATCATTCCAGCCTTGATTGGAGACCATCTTCTTAATTACTCAGTCACTAGCTTGACGGTTAGTGAGAAGAAGGCTCCTCCAGCAGCGGCATCAATGTGTTGACGGCTTGAGGCCGTCAATCCATTGTAGAAGTTCTACATAATAAGCCACTTATCCATTCCATGATGAGTACAGACCAGGATGTACACTAGAGCCTCTCCCACGCTTCTGGTATTGTTTCTCCATCTGCTTGCTTGATGCTTGAAAGTCTTCCCCGTAGAGAGTTGGTTTTACCCAACAGGAAGAACTTCACGAGGAATGTGGTGGATCATTTCTCCCAAGTGTTGATAGCCTACTTGTTGGCGTAGAACCACTGCTTGGCCATGCCTGGCAGCGAGAACGGGAATAAATGGAGCCTAATGGCATCCGAAGTCACGTTCTTTATGGTAAAGGTGATGCACAACTCCAAGAATTGCTGCAAGTGAGCGCTAGCATCCTCATTGGCTTTCCCACCAAATGGTCTAGCTTGCACCATTGTGAACAGACTAGTCTTGATCTCAAAGATAAATAAAGTTCTAAGTCACTAGGGAGTTTTAGTTAGGCAAGCAAAGTTGTATCTCTAATGTTAGTCTACCTATATAGTTACTTAGTCAAATAATTATAAGCAAGGTTATACTAGTGATAGTCTAATGCATTCAACACATGTACGGATTCATGCCCGGCATATACAAGGCAACTCCGTCTTGGACATACATCGTAACCAAACGTGGAGGAGTACAATGGATAGATAGGACTGTCATGACCTACTGCCTACCACTACAAACCATGGATTACGAGGTGATCAATACTACCTAGCCATCTAAGCACCACGCTTACACATTTAAATAGAATTCTAGCATCAATCAAACACTAGAATCATCATTTGGATAAACAAGTACTAAGCATTGATAACTCTAACCTTACGGATTAACAAGTCATGAGTTAAGCAATTGGAATCCTAATTGGATATCAAACCCATGTTGAATCATCACAACTAGACTAAAGTACAACTAGCATTATAACATTTAGACTATGGTCAAGGTATATGACAATCATGAAAATAAGGTAGCAAGTCTATATCAACATGAAAGCATAAAGTCCTATGACATGAATATGATATATAACCAAACAAGGAACACATATAAAAAACATAACTACATGGAAGAATTATATTAAATGAATAGAGCAAAGTCAAAATAATAATATAAAAGAATAGAGGTAAAAATACAGAGCCATACCGATACTCCTATGACTTGGAGACTTGAGCAAGGCTCCTCCTACACTAAACTACTAAGTAAAAGAGGCAAATGACTAGCTTTTGAGTGTATTGTGTTGAAGTGAAGCCCTCCCCCTCTATTTATAGTGTCCAAAGGTTGATTCTAGAGAGTAACTGCCATTGAACTTTGGTCCACCAATGTTGCCAAAGAGCTGAGGAGGTGACATGTGGAAGGGGAGAGCCGAACCGCCTCAGGACCAGGTCGACCGACCTTCCCCTTGGTCGGCCGACCAGGGTGTGGGGCCTCCTACCCTGCGCTTTCTCTGGGTGACTCACAAGTGGGTCCTCTTCTATTTTAAGGCGGTGTTCTCCAATGGAATCCTATGCAGCCACGTATGCAATCCGAGTGAAGTCCAGTTGGCACCGTCTCATTGGTTGAAATGGTGTTTCCCTGGATTATGCTCCATTTCTCTAGATATAATGTACCAAATCCCTGCATGCACATAATTCTCCTAGGATAAGTGGAATTTTGTTATTCCTAACTAACATGCACATATGAAATGCTAAATCTTCCCACTTTTATGAGTATACTGATGGTCAAAATTGGTACTTAACGATCCTCAGCAACCACTTCACTTAGGAGTATTTGAGGTTATCGGATCACAAGGAACGTGTGTATCCTAATCTTCAGGTCTGGTTGTTCCAAGGACACCAAGAACATGGTAGGCTTGGGTAGAGAGGTTTCCTATGGATAAGAGTCCTAATAAAGAGTAGGTTTAATCCTAAATATTGCTTACTCCGGGTACCGGCTTACCCCTGGTCTAACAGGTGACTCCAGCTTATAACTCTACTATGTACCTGATCGGCGAGGATTACTAAGGGCGGATAGGGTCGTCACCACATACCGTCTACCTCTACGACCATAGAATACAAAGAAAACATAGGCAATATCAAGCCTAGACACCATGTCTACGCTATCAATTACTTCTCTAACTTTGGCCAAGAACTTCCATCTTTAGCTAGAGTCTTGTAGCTAGAGTATTCACCATGGGAGAAGCTACGTTTAGCTTCCCGAGTGCCATGGCACTAGGGTAAAATGCTAAATTTAATGATTTAGCACTAATGTTTCACCTAAATGGCACCACCCAAACGTAATCCATGGCACCCCCAAGGCTCTAACACTCGGATCGCTGGCCCCCCTAGCTTCGCCACTGGTATTCACTATTCCTAATGAACAATGATCTCGTAAGAAACTAAGGAATAAAACTTACTTAAATAGAAAACTTAAATACCATAAAAGAAACACGAACACTTACTTGAAATGGCAAGCATCCGTCGAGGTACAAGCGTGGGGAAGATTGACGACAAGTTTGGCTCCTCCCCTCACTCTCCCTCACTCTCTCCCTATTATCTAAGCACTTTGGAAGTGATAACACCTTTGGAGTGGAACTCTAAACTCTCTTCTTGAGGTGTGTGGAAGTGGGAGGCACTCCCTACCTGTGTTTCCTGTGTTTCCATGTTCTCAATCATTGACATGCTAGATGCATGGAGAATCCTATGTTTCCACGTACTCAATCCTTGTGCTGATTTCTAATTGGTTGGTTGGATATTTCTTTGAATTGATGACATGGAAATTCCCTTAAATCAAGGATAAATCACCTACAACAAAATATTCACCAACACTTGTGGAATTTGTTAGTAATAAACTCCTACCACTATGTAGGTTATTCATTTTAGCAATTCTATGCAGGTAGTTGATGGTTGAATTTGGTACTTAAGAGCCGTCAACATTATGCTTGGGTCATGTGTTTCTTATTTGATTATATGATCTATTCATGTATGTAGTTATTATGCTTGCATGTTAGTAATGTAGTTATACTTTATTACCATGTTAGACATCAGCGCTTACTATAGTCCTTATATAATTTTAGTTGTGACACCCCAAGTGTCTCACTTCTATTTAACAAACATGAAAAACACAAGTCATGAATCATATAGCATGAAATGATGAAGCCTCACTTCAATTATTTAAATTAATTCCAGGTAATTAAAAACCCTACAAAACAAATTGTGAGCCAAATGAAATTTTATTATACAACATATGCCAACTAAATTCATAATCATATTAGTAATATTAAAATATAATTTTATGAATTTAATCAGCATTTTACTAATTGTGGAGATACCCCAAACAATTAATTAAAGTCTAGGACCCTTTCAAAATTGAATTTAAATACAGAAATCTCCAGAATAATTCTGACCAAATGGGTCCCACCAGAGCTCCAGAATTTTCACAAAGGACCTATGTGCAAAATCCCAAATCAATTGGAGGCCCCTGGCTATTTTAAATGGAAATACCTTTGACTAGGGACCATTTTGTGAAGATCTTAAAACTTCAGGGGGTGCAGCACAAAATCTCCCTCTTCTTCCTCCTTACTAGCGTAGAGCCTCCGACGCAGAGCGCTTCCCGCTCTCCTCCACACGCCACCGCCTGCTCCGCCTTGGGACTCCTCGCGCGCACTGTGTCGCTGATCCTCCTCAGCCGTCCCATCTCCTCTGCCCCGGCCACGAGACCGCCCAATAGCCGCCCTTCTCCTTCTCTGCACGCCATTGCCATGGCCTATGGCAAACATTCAATTCCCGCCGCTTCCCCCGCTCTCGCACCCCCACTTGCCTCCTCTCCCCTCTACGCAACTCAGAGCGCACCCAAGAGCCCCCAAACACTACTCCCCGCAGCTCTCTACTCTCTCTCATTTCTCCTCTCTGAACTCTACTCCTCGCCATCACCGAGCGTAAGCTAGAGCTTGAGTTCCCTGTTTCCCTGCCTCCCGAGCCGAGCCAAGGACGCAAACAGCTTCGCTCGAACCTCCTCCCCCTCCCATGCCTAGCGCTCGGCCAACCTCCGTTAGGAATCGAATGAATTTGGAGAAAACCTGAGAATCACTCCCGGCCGAGCTCTATTGACGCCTACACGGATTTTGCCCAAATTGGTGAGCCTCGGTCTTCAATCCTTTTTCGCATTTGAGTGCAACTTGTTCCGAACACTCCTAATCGGTTCTCCCCTTGTTTTCTTCTCGTGAGGTCACGACATACTAATCCCTCCGGCCGTCTCCCTCTCCGCCGGCAGAATCGAGCCATCTTCGCGGTGAGCTCCCATCTCCGCTCCTCCTTGTCACACACCAACTCGACGCCGATGTTCTCCATCTTCCCGTGATGCTGTACGAGAAGACCGCGCTCGACTTCGTGCTCTCTGCCATCCTCTCGACGTCACCGAAGACCTTCTTTTCGCCGCCTCTCGCCGACAACCACCTCCCGGTGAGAACCCGACCCCGCAAATCCCTCCTCTCCCTTTGCCGTGATGCGCGCTCTATTTTCCTGCAACCACGGCGAGTTTTCCTCACGCGTAGCCACCGGCGGCGAGCCCTCCGGCCGCACGCCACCCCGCTCCGACGAGCCCACTGGCATCCATTGGCAGCCTGCATGTCGATGACATGGAGCCTATGTGTCGCCTACGTGGCTCTTACGTGGTCACTCCTAAAAACTAGAAATAGCATTAAAATGGCCAGAAATTGCTATTAACTTTGAAAAACCATAGTAAATTTTGTTGGATTCATATTTCAGTGCTCTATAATAGCAAAATGATAAATAGTTGTCTCTGTACATGTAGTTTTATTAATTCATTTAACTGCCAAAACACCAAATAATTCACCAGAAATTCTAGGAATAAAATTAAACCCTGATTTTTGGCATGCTTAGTGAACACATGATTATCTACCACCACACATTTTTGTTTGGAAAAATATGAATTACTTTAGGCTCTGGAATTTACTTAGTGTGTTTGCTTAAATTAATTCTAGTATTTATTTTGTAAATACTTCCCTTGCCACTTGGCATAAAAATCACTCATATCAGCCTCTGTTGATAGTAAATCACACATATCCAGAAACCTAAATTTATTTTACTAATTAATTTAATTGCTCATATCACTCAATTACCTTGTTTAATTACATAACGAATATATATACCTAAAATCTTAATTAACAACCCAACTTCTCTAAAGCATATGGCTTCGAGAACATATAATAATTTTAATTGACATTAAAGCACGTTGTGCTTGTATGCATCATATCATTGCATAAAACGGTGTTCTGATAATGCCGTTAATTCAATTCCATCCTATAGGTAACGACCATCAGAAGCAAGAGGACGACTTTCAGTAGGACGTTGACTCTCAGGAGCAGGAAGTAGAAGTTGCTAACACTTGTGTTGATTCAGGCAAGTCCCGGTTTACATTCGCCTTTTTACAAAATTTTGCTAGTTTATTTTACTAGTGTCTATAATTTTTGTTGCATTAGGTCATAGGAGTTGATTGAAACCCACCTTGCATGATATCCAACTGACCTATGCTACTGTCTTTAGAACTTGGTAGAATCGGTACTGTTATGGTATGCTTAGTAATTACTAGTCTCATTAGAAAGTATTATTACTAAGGAATGAACTTGACCATGGGAACGGGAATTATTAAAAGAAGTTTATTTTTATGTTATGACCGGGCAGGGATAATGCATGTGTAGATTTACAGCAACACATGGGTGTTGACTGTGGTAGCCCTGCCTTGTCGAACCTAGGACCTATCCGTGGTCGGCCTCTTGATCAAGTGTTGAACAGTACTGAATGCATGCTAGCTTATGGGCACTAGTAAACCGATGTAACATTCAAGGTCACTTGCATTAAGGACGGTTAAGGTGCGTTGGTCATTGACCCTCCTGCTGCTAGAGTGGGCGGTTCAGACCACGAAGTACTGTTGGCAGAACGGCATGCCCACTCGACGTCACCACACCCGGGCTGAGGTGTAGGTGCTTTTCTTGCGAAAGGTTGCCATATACGACCTTAATTGGTGCGTATGTGTCGTGCACCTTGGGTTTTCCCAGCTGGTGTAAATCGATTGCAATTGTTGTCCGTCATAGTAATGAGTACCACTTTGTCACCGTGCCAATCGCGTAGTTGCACCTAATATTATGGAATGGATTATGATGCTTATTGATGATGATGATCATTATTATTATTTCTCTTATGTCGTATTAACTTTATATATTGTTTTATTATCCTATTGTTGCAACTAAAGTTACATTTCGGCTCAACCCATTTAAATTGACAATTAAAACTTGATAGAACAAATAGGTTGCCTAGTGCGAGTCCTTTTAAACAAGCCACCTATTAGAGCCTTTGCATGTCTAGGTGTCCGACAGGTAAGTCTTGCTGAGTAATTAGTACTCAGGCTTTGTGCCATTGTGTTTTTCAGGTAATGAAGCAATAGAATTGCCTATAGATGCGATGCCTTGGGACATGCAAGTCCCTCAGGGTTGGATTGCCCACTAGGAGTCTGACTCGCCGCCACAGTGATGTTGTGTGCTGCTAGAGTGATGTTCTTCGATCATGAATCATCACTATGTTGTATCATTGAGCTCGTAGTTTTCTGAATGTTATTTGCTTTCATCATTTTTAAAACATTCATGAACTTGTAATATTCCGCTGCACTCTGATAACCTTAATGATGTAATATTCAGCTTAAATTTGGACAAATGTTGTATTATCAAGTGTCTGCGCTATCAGCACCTTCAGGACCTCGATCCTCCGGGAAGGAGAGGCACAACTGGTATCAGAGCCGTGGTCCATGATAATACAGCAAAGAAATTGTATTTTCAAAAACTACAATGTTTGCGAGTAAGGATACGTTAGTATTGCCCATGTAGATAATAGGGTGGTGACAAAGCTAACCTAGGATATGATTGATTATATTACTTGCATCTATGGCTTCTTCAAACGAAGGCACATGCGTGCTTAACCGACACGAAGGCAATGTTTGTGTTGTGAGGAACGATAGGATCATAAAATGAAAATTTTGCATCATGCATCGCAATATAACTAAACTAAAACTTGCTTCTCTCCTTGCTCATCAACCTCTGAATAAAAATTTTCTAAGCATGATAAGTATAAAGTTCTGAATTACAAGGTTAACAAGAATCTGTCATGTTTTTAGCTGCCAACTTCAAAAATTCATAGCTATTAATTTACTCAACCAAACAAGGCATACAAATACTTTTCAGAAATGACTCAACATCCCCTGTCACCTAGAATTTAAATTAAAATTTGATCATAACAGTAACAACCTCAGAAACAGAGAACAAGTACAATCTGTCAACTCACTGTTTTCAGCATAACCCTGAACTTGGAAATTGCATAACTGGAGTTGTACTTCGAATTTGCAAGTGTTTAAACCCAATCTGGAAAGCCCTTGAAGTCTATTTTTATCTCCAATAGGTTTCATAGTTTTTTTGTTTTCCCTCGGTCCAGTAGAGCCAAAACACTTAACCTCTGTCATATTAAAAAAGAATCTGCCAACCTGAACTTGCAAAATTCATAAGTCCAGATTTACTTGGAATTTTTTAGAATATAAATACAATCTGGAAAGCTATGAAAGTGTCGTATAACTTGGTTCCAACCTGCAATTTTTAAGACCTTTTTTTCTGTTCAAAATACCCACTTTTCTGACTGTGGTATAGTCAAGACAGAATCCGTTTTAAAACCCATCGCCATATTATTGCCCCTTCAGGCTAGAAAATGTAAACTAAAAACTTGGTTTCTATATTTCATAGCACTTTATATGAATACATCTTTACTGTAGGGAAGGTTTGACTCAATCAAATTGTTGTGATATAGTTTTGCTATCATTACCAGCACCATGTCAGTTGTTAGTGATATGCATTATTGCCCATGGAACACTGTTTTCACCATTGGGTTTCTGTTCTAGATGGGTGACCATGGTTTTGAGGAGCTTATGCATGACGGGTGGCGCTACACCACCGTCTCCACCACTGTGGCTTTCCTACACTTTTGTGGGATCTGCTACGCTTGCTGGGCTACGATGAGCCACCCTCCTACAAGGGCCACGAGATCCGCTGCCACGGGGTGACTCTTGCTGAGGTGCACATCAGCATGGCCACCCACCCGTGCAACCATGACATGGCGGGGATGGAGAGCACGGTGATTTGTGGGAGTCTCCGTGAGGGCTTGGAGAGAGTCGCCCATAGGGCTCTCACTCACTTTTGCGGGCGCCACACAGTAGCCACTCTCTGGGACTTCGTTTGAGATGATTCCCATCTGGCACCAGGCCAACCCGGTCTGGCAGAGGCGCGTGAGGCGCATCGCCCACGACGACTACCCGACGTATCACGCGGGGTACCACCATGTGTCCCACTACTCCAAGTACCTCCTCAACTTGGATGAGGAGGCTAGCAGCCACAGCAGGATCCTACTGGCTGATGCTGAGCAGGCCTGGGTGTAGAGGAATGATCTGCAGACACAGGTTGACGCACAACTGAGGGAGATTCAGCGGCTGACCACTGCTCTTGAGGCGAGTGAGACTCGCGTTACTGAGGTCACCGGATAGCGCGACACCCTCACGCAGGAGGTTGACAGACGTGGCGTGCTTATGCAGCAGCGCACCAACGACAACGAGCACCTACAGCATCAGTTGACGGCTGCACAACACGAGATAGAGCTTATGGGAGAGGATCTAGAGACCCTGGCTCACGAGAACCAGGGCCTACAGCAGCAGCTGGAGGCCGTCCTGGCACCACCGGCAGCACCAGAAGAGGAGGATCCGGATGAGGACATGGACGAGGAGTCTGATATAGACTACGAGGCACCAGTCGGAGACAGGACTTAGGGGATCATGATAAACTTGACTAGGTCGTGTAGGCAGGACAAGTTGGATAGGTAGCTTTTGTCGACCACGCGAGGTTGTGGTAGTTTGGGATCACTGCGTGAGATGCTTTTGTAACTCGATGGCCACATACTCCAAGTTCATGTACTTAAGACTATGTTGACTTATGTTATGTATTGGTTGTACCCTTTCAGCTACTGTTTTTGCAATAGAGTGTCATAAGAATTCCAGCTTGATCATACTCTTTGACTCAATCGAAGTACTTTCCTTGTAGATGGCTGAAAACACCAATCAACCGCCACCAGGTTGGGAGATCACCAATGGCCTAGAGTTCACAGAGATGGTTCACCTATTTTGGAGAGTTCTCTAGAGATTCGGATATCCCATTCCTCCCACCTATGTTGGCAAGGAATTTCAGGAGCATGGAGTCCCCTCCTGTGTCATCCATGTGGTAGTTCCCGCCAACTACTCGGTCACTCCCGCATGGGAATCCTGGACCATTAGCATCACCGGGACAGATTTGCCTTCCACTTGGAATGTGGCTACTTTCAAGGCACTCACTCAATTCTATGAAGACCACAAGCATAATGTTGTTGGAACACCCGTCGCCTTGCTGCCCATCAATGATGTGACTAATTTTGAGTGGATCAGGCATGTAGATTTCATCTTTGATTCAAACCATCGCCACCATGATCCTATGCTGCCCATAATAGAGTATTATGGCTTGTCCACTTTTGCTTTGTGCACAAACTTGTGCCGGCATCTGGAGGTGTTTCATGCTGCACTTCGACTTTCTGAAGTCGAAAAACAAGCTAAGGATGAGGAAATTGTAGAACTGAACCAACAAATTCAAGCAAAGAATGAAGAGATGGATGCGATTATAGAAGAACGTGACCAAGCCTTGCTGGATGCAGCAGATTTTGAGCATGACATGATTGAGGCGCAAGATGACTTGGATGCATTCAAGGCTGCCCACCTTCATATTGAAGGAAATTAGGACGAGATCATCATGGAGTATGGAGAACAAGAGGATGTAGAGATGGCGTCGATCGGTATTAATGATGAGGAAATGATGGATCTAGAGGAACCAGAAGAGCCTATGGAACCGGAGGAACCAAAAGAGCCAGAAGACGTAGGCCAGGAGTAGATGGATCGCTACACCCCGGTGTATGGTCGTGTAATATAAGTATTCCTAGTTTGATGTAGAAGTGTCAATCTTGCATTATGTGTCCGCAGTACCGTAGCTAGGCATTGGCACATATGTGTAAGACGTCGTTTGACGGTGTCCTTTTAACAACCATGAAGTCTGAATTGAATTAATGAATATGGTTGTTACTTGTGAAATTTATCCGTGCCTCTTGCAAATTTATATTCTTGCACATGTGTTTTTATGGATTATTATGAGAAATAACTAATGTGCAACCGTATAAATTGCAGCATGGTGCGTACTCAGAATCAGGATGACCCTGAAAGCTCTCAGCAAGGAACTAAAGCTGAGCCCTCACTAGCTGAGGTATTGGCTACTGCACTCAATCGGTAGCGAAACGACTCTGAGTTACTTCATTGGCTGGTAGATATTACGCCCCATCTAGCGGGACAGGGAGGCCACCACAACAACAGCAATCAGCCCTGATAGAGCACCTACTCAGATTTTCTAGGTACTCATCCGCCAACCTTCGAGCGTGCCAGAGAACCTCTGGATGCCGATCACTGGCTGCGCCAGACCGAGACGAAGTTTGGTCTGTTATAATGCACCAAGCACCAGAAGGTGCTATTTGCCGCCCAACAACTCCAGGGCTCTGCTAGTGCCTGGTGGGCAAACTATGAAGCTTATCTGCCCGCTGGATGCTGTGTTGAATAGAATGAGTTCAAGACTGCATTTCATGCTCATTTCATCCCAGCTGGCCTCATGCAGAGAAAATTCTAGGAATTTATGGATCTGAAACAAGGAGGGAGGAATGTCCTCCAATATTATGAAGCTTTTAATCACCTGGCTCAGTACACTACTGAGTATGTCAATACTGAGGATAAGAAGAGTGAGAAACCATGTGGATATGTACATTGGTTTGCTATATTTGTGATGAGTAATTGACTTGAGCAGATTTGGTGTTTGAGTTAAAATGCGGGAGTCCAGGGATTGCATGGGTTTGCATATGATGGTTATGACTAACCGGAGTTGGTGGAAATATTGGTGATATTGTAGGAGATGGGAAATGTGTTTGCTTGTCTCATGATGTGTAGGTCACTGGAGTCGACTTGGCGGTCAACGGCAAGAGGATCGGGCACAAGTAGGGGACTTGGGGCCACACGATCAGGATGCCGAGTGAAGTCAAGGGTGATCCACACCGTACATGTGGAAAGGCAAGAAGCACGGACGGTTTCACGGTTGAGCCTCAAAACCGTGGTGGTGATGAAGATGGCGTGTTGACCAAGTCAAGGCAAACGGGATGCCGGTGCAAGTGACAAGGGGGCCCGATGGATAGGGACTGGGAGAGACTTGCCGGTGGTCAGGATCGTAGGACAAGGTGACACGCGTTAACATCGAGAAGTGGCACTTTGAGAACGGTGCAAGGCGGTTTCTCGGTTTGGGCCTCAAAACCGGTGGCGGTGGTTGGTGGTGCACATGGCACCATCACGGAGCTTGCTTCAAGATGAAGCAAAGACATGAAGCGTCCAATGGCATTCGGGCAATGAGGTGAAAGATGGACGGTTATGCCCCCAATGGTAGGTGGTGTGTTATGTAGGTTAAGGGTAGAGTGGTCATGTGGACAATGGACCTTAGGCCTATATAAGGAGAGGTGTGGCTAGTGGGAGAGGTGCCTCTCTTCCCATTAGCCTTGTGTTAGGACTCTATTCAAAGTGCTAGGAGAGGACTTCATATTTTAGAGGAGAGGAAAGGGTGTGTGAGAGACATCTCTTGCTTTTCCAAATAGTGGGAGTAAGAGGGTGGCTTCCTAGCCTTGTACCTATGGATCTTATAAGCATCTTTCTATGATATGAGAAGTATTTTCGTGCTCAAGATTTCCCTCTTCACTTGAATCCCGAAATTCCATTATTTCTTATTTTCGGAGCTATTTTCATGGTGATTTTTTATCTCATTTTTAGACGAGTTTTTGGCTTAGATTTCTTAAGAAACTTGTTACTAGGATGAGCTAGAACAATCCTCTCTGGATCCTTGACCGAATCAATAGCTCTAGCACCTTCAATTTGAAGGATTTCTCAAGTTTCCCCTTTTTGGTGTTCTTGGCACAAGATCTGAAATTCGTGATGATTCCTTGAGCCAATCGATTTGATTTTCTAGGATTAGGGTCGTGATGTGATGAGGATTCACTGGTTCAAAAATCACATCATTTGGAGTTCGTTTGGTTAGGTTTTGGAGAAGATTTGCTAAATTCCCGAAAGTTTCTGTTGTTCAGTCGGGGTCAATCGGCACTGCCGACGACCAGGACCGGCACTACTGGTGGGTCTCATGACCCCACATAGGCACTGCCGATGAGCCAGATCAGCACTACCGATAGGGCCAACCAGCACTGCCGATGGTCCTGATCGGCACTACCGGTGGTGGTTCAGTAAGGTGCAGTTTGTGAGGTTGTTGACTATCTCCAGTGTCTGCTGTTTCCTTTTTGTTTCCGCTGTGTTTCTTGCTGTGGTTGATCACTCCTAGGGCTAGTTCACCACTAGTTGGTGTGTGTAGTTTTGGTGATCGGTTCAGAGGTTGGCTTGGGTTGTTTTTGGGATATAGGCCAAGTTCTCTTGGAGAATTTTGATTGGCTCCCATTCACCCCCCCCCCCCCCCCCCCCCCGTGGTCGCCTTCTCGGTCTTTCAAAGAGATATGCATTTCTGCATGGAATGAATGCCACCCTTAAGGAGCGTCTGACTTGGCAGACAACCGGCACATACAATGACTTGGTCAATGCTGCTATTATCGAGGAAGGCGCTATGCGCCAAATTGAAGAAGAAGATCGCAAAAGAAAGGCCCCTGCTAGTGCCTCTGCTGCCCCACAGGCGAAGCACCGCCTGATTTACACTTCACCTACTGGACAATGTTTCCGGGCATCTCCGCAGCAGTAGTATCAGCGACGATATGGTCAGAACTACTCGAGGCCACCACAGCAATAGAACTTTCCACCCCATGCACCATACCCATAGCAGAATACTCAGTACCGTGCACCCTACCAGCACCAAGGGAATCAGAATGCGCGTGCCCCATAGCCTGCTGATCATGGAATCAGTTATCCATGCTACAATTGCGGTCGTACCGGACACTTTGCCAAGCAATGCACTGCACCGAGGCGCAACAACAACAACAACCACAACAGCAGCCAGCGTCTAAACCAAAATAGGAATGTAAATGCACCGTCTCGGGGTGACCAAGTGAACTACACCAATACTGAAGATATTCCTCAGGGTGAACCCGTGCTCACCGGTACGCTCTCGCTCTCTCGCCAGCCTGTCCTTGCACTTTTTTATTCTGGTGCTACACATAACTTCATTAGAAAAGCTTGTGTGCAAAGCCATAATCTCCACACCACCGTCATAAATAGATGCTACACCGTCCGCTCTCCTACTAGACAAGTTTTTGCTAACGAAGTAGTGTGGATGGCTCCAATAGAAATTAATCAGAAGATTTACCCCACCGATTTCATCATGCTCAAGGATCAAGAGATCGATCTGATCATAGGTATGATCTGGATGAAAATCCATAGAGCCATGCTAGACATTGAGCCTCGCATCATTCACATCAACTCTCCCTTGCATGGAAAACACACCCTTTCTCTGAATACCGGTTCATCGAAAGCCTTGGTTGTCCATCACTTGGAAGGTCAATCACTCGAAGGTATTTCCATCGTTCGTGAGTATCCGGACGTGTTTCCCGAGGACATCTCTGGTCTATAGCCTGACCGTGATGTGGAATTTATGATAGAGCTACAACCAGGAACTTCTCTGATATCCCGTCGTCCGTATAAAATGGCCCCGGATGAGTTGGCTGAGTTGAAAAAGCAATTGAATGAGTTATTGAAAAAGGGATTCATTCGCCCAAGCACTTCACCTTAGAGCTGCCCTGCTATTTTTGTGAAGAACAAGGACTAGTCCTTGCGCCTTGTCATTGACTATCGGCCTCTTAACGAAGTTACCATCAAGAACAAATACCCATTACCCCGTATCGATATCCTCTTTGACCAATTGGTTGGTGCTAAGGTCTTTTCAAAGATTGACCTCTGTTTGGGCTATCATCAAATCAAGATCAGAGCCGAAGACATTCCGAAGACCCCCTTCTCTACTAGATATGTACCTCATGAATTTGGTATTCATGCCCCAGTTGGATAAATTCGTGGTAGTATTCATTGATGACATCTTCATCTATTCTAAGTCCAAGGAAGAGCATGTTGAACATCTTCGCATTATTCTTCAACGCCTCCGAGATCACAAGCTGTATGCAAAATTCAGCAAGTGTGAATTTTGGTTGGACCGTGTGCCATTTCTTGGTCACATAGTCTCTGTAGAAATTATCTCGGTGGATCCTAGGAAAGTTCAAGATGTGCTAGATTGGATGCCACCGAAGACGGTTCATCAAGTACGCAGTTTCCTCAGGCTAGCCGGATATTATCGTAGGTTCATTCCAAATTTTTCTCGGCTGACCAAACCCATCACGGAGCTGCTGAAAAAGGATAAGAAATTCAATTGGAACAACAGTTGTGAAGAAGCATTTCAAGCATTGAAGAAATTATTGACCACTGCCCTAGTATTGGCTCAACCAGACATCACCAAGCCGTTCGACGTGTATTGTGATGCACCTGGGACAGGACTTGGATGTGTGCTCATGCAGGAAGGTCGTGTCATTGCCTGGAGATTTGGACAGTCGTTCGACAGCTGAGGAAGCATGAAGAGCACTATACAACTCATGATTTGGAAGTAGCTGCGGTTGTGCTTGCACTAAAAATATGGAGGAATTATTTGCTCGGAAATTTAGTGCACATCTACACAGATCATAAGAGCTTAAAATATATCTTTACCCAGACTAATCTGAACATGAGACATCGTCGATGGCTAGAACTGATTAAGGATTATAACCTGGAGATTCATTATCATCCAGGCAAGGCCGATGTAGTCGCTGATGCATTGAGTAGGAAGGTACACTACCATCACTTATTACTAGAATATCAGAACAATGGCAACCACGTCACTGCTTCATAAACCAGTCTTCATGTTTTGCCTGCTATAGTGATTAGCAACCTTAGTGTACATTCTGCTATTCATGAAGAAATCATTGCTGCACAGAAAAATGACGCTGGTATGAATCATATCCATCAAAACATTAAGAAGAGTAAAGCAAAACGTTTCACCCAAGACTCCGATGGTACCCTATGGTTCAATAACCGTATGGTAGTACCAAAAGACTTTGAACTTCGACGGAAAATCTTGGATGAAGCACATCACTCGAAATACTCCATCCATTCGGGTAGTAATAAAATGTACCAAGATCTAAAGAAGAATTTTTGGTGGACAAGAAAGAAGCGAGAAGTGGCTCGATATGTTGTAGAATGTGATACTTGTCAGAGAGTTAAGGCTGACCATTTGAAACAAGCCGGATTACTTCAACCATTGAGTATTCCCACCTGGAAATAGGAAGACATCAGCATGGATTTTATTGTTGGCCTACCTCTCACTTTGCGTAATCATGATTCTATTGGGGTCATTGTGGACCGACTCACCAAATCTGCTCACTTCTTGCCGGTCCACAATAGATACAACATACGGCAATACACAGAGCTATACATTGCAAGAATTCTATGTCATCATGGAGTACCCAAGACCATCATTTCAGATCGTGGTTTGTAGTTTATCGCTCGTTTCTGGGAACAACTGCATGCATCTTTGGGTACAGGTCTAATTCGTAGATCAGCTTACCATCCCGCTACCGATGGACAGACAGAGCGTGTCAACCAAATTTTGGAAAATATGCTTAGGGCATGTGTTTTAACACATGGTGATAACTGGGATGAGTATCTACCCTATGCTGAATTCTCGTATAACAATAGTTACCAGGAGAGTGTGAAAATGTCACCATTTGTCGCAGTTGTAGAACACCGTTAAATTGGTCTGAATCTAGAAAAAGAGTAACCTTTGGTCCTAATCTTGTCAAGGATGTAGAAGAAAAAGTTTGTACCATTCAGGCAAATCTTAAAGCGTGTCATTATGCGAAGAGAAGTATGCGAACAGATGACGTAGGCCATTATATTTTAATAAAGGTGACTACGTCTATCTCCGCGTGTCACCTCTGAAGGGTATCCAACGGTTTGTAGTTAAGGGAAAATTATCTCCCCGTTACATTGGACCATTGTTGGCGGTTTTTAAGCCTAACAAGGAATATCTGCAAGCATACAGATGCCGACATAGCCTTCACCCGAGAGTATTGCAGAGTATCGATTTCCACAGGGAACGAGTAGAGTGTCACTCCTAATCTATCAAGTCCTAGTGATGAAGGGGAGCAGAACTAAGTGTATTCTATAGGGAGAAGAAATCCCCGGGCCAGGCAATCTAATGTAGTGAACCTTCTCCAAGTAACTTAGTGAGAATTCTATTCAAAATATCTGCTTCGAGGCACGATAACGATCCATAGGTAAGGGTCGGTAACTAACCTCATGTACTAGTGGGCACGTTAACACTAGGCAACCCTGCTACAGACTTCCCGAAAGTGGTGGAATTCAATATTGGACGGACAGGGCTGTCACCACCTACCGCCTACCACACAGCCCGTGGGGACAAATACAATCCCAGGAAAGCTAAGTCTAAACACCACATCTAAACATAGACTTTCATACCAGTTCTAGAATTGGTAAGCATAACAAGATAATGCTACGAAGCAATAAACAGTTATGCACAGGATCCCACAGAATAAAAGGATAGAAATACTCACTTTATTACTTGGGCAAGAATTCTACTACATGTTACCAGGCCCCGAAGATGAGGGAGATTACTCACACAGGAGCTTCAATCCCCGAGGCACAAGTTGAAGGAGCCAGCATCCTGAACTCCTCCTCCTACACCTCTACTCTTCTACATGGGAAAAAATTAGGACTAATGCTTATTTCTTCTCTATTCTGCTCACTTCTGCCGAATTCCCCCTCTATTTATAGGTGGCGAAGACTTGGCGGGTACTTGTAGGTGAGGGAGAGTCGGTGGGCAAAAGTTCCTTCGCCGAGCAGCGGGCCACGCCGAGCGGCCGGGCATGCCGGGCGGCCACACGATTGAGCCGGTTTTGGACCGCCTTCCCTCGGACGACTCAGGTTTGGTTAGTATGACGGTTGTTGGGTTGGTTTTCAACCGCCTTATCCACTTGGCGTCGGTTGGCATGATGGGCCAAGTGGGCTGGACACCCCGAGAGGAAATTCCCAGGTCGGGTGGTGGGGTAGGCCAGGCGGCCTGGCATGCCGGGCGGCGGCCTAGGCCGTGCAGCGGCCTGTGCCTGGCGGCGGCCCCTTTTTGGTGCCGACCCCCTCCGGGTCATGTCTTCACTTGTCCAAGTTGTGCCATGTGGATGCCTGCTATACTTCTTCACTTTTTACCCTCCTTAGTCCGGGGATGGAAAACAGCCTCATGATGGAGTGTTTTGCAAGGTCGGTTGGGTCGGATTGGTTCAGCCTGATGAGACTCTGTTTTGACTAGCCGGGTGGCTGATTTCAGCCTGATATGACCTTGTCGGCTAGGTCCTGATTTCAGCTGTGATGACCCTGTCCGGGCCCTGATTTCAGCCTCATACGACCCTGTCGGCCGGCTATTTTACGGCAGTATTGGCCACGGGGCGTTTCTTCATGTTTTTACATAATTTTGGCCCTTTTGAACCTGCAAACACATTTTTCACCAAAGCTTGTGGAACTTTATTAGTTTAAACAAATATTCATGAAACTTTGGTCTTTACCTTGCATTTTGCCGACCGGTTGGTGGCCGATATTGGGTTTTAAGGGCCACCAACACCTCTCCAAGCTTAAACATTTGCTCGTCCTGAGCAAATTAAAACTTGGAAGTGATGAACCAGGAGTTGCTTCAATATTAGAGCCATGCAAGGATCAAGTGCAAAAACACATACTCCTACAACATAGGGGTAATGGTAAACCAGGACAAGTTGATCACTAAGTCTTTCTCGTTGTAAGTGGGGCTCTTAGGCATTTTATGACCTTGTCATGAGTGGTTGGAACTCAAAACAACTAGTTTAGATTTTGTCACTTAACCTCCTACATGATCATGAGTCCAAAGTTTTTGTAATGCTGCATAAGATTGAAAATTTTCCCTCTTGGTGCAATCCTTCACTATGACTCTCATCTCTCAAAAAGTGTATTTCCTCACCAAGTGCTCATCATACTCTATGAAATTTGGCTCTATATGTGGAGCTTGGTAGGATGGCACATCTAGTATGCATATTTTGTTAAGTTAAGAGATGGTCCTAGCGAAAAGACTTTGCACTTTCTCATTCCAACCATTTGGAAATAATGTCCAGGGGAGAGGGAGAGAATGGACTCACGCGAAGGAGTGGACTAGCACAATAGCAAAGATCTTTATCAAAAGACTGGATTTTTATGCTAGAATGAAATGATGGTCCTTTATTTTGCTCAAAGGATTTAATGAGCCTTGAAACTTGACATTTGTACATCTATGAGAGCTAATAATTTTTTCTCATTTTTCTCTGTCTTCATTTCTTTCTTCTTTTTTTTCTTTCATTTTCAGCTCTCATTGTCTAGGTAAGTTAGTTCAATGGTTCAAATATTTTTGAAAACTTTTTCTGAGCATTTATTTTGGGAAGACCAAAATCTTTCTTGTAGGATCAAGGTTTTCGCAAAGGAGAGATTTTTGGCTAACATGCTTGGTGAAGTGGATGCTTGAATCCAATGTGGAAACCGTATAACCAAGCATGATTATTTGAGAACTCAAAGATAACGCAAAGGAAAATGATTGGCTTTGAAACTGCAAGTCCCTCATAAGGATCAAATCCTAACCGAACTCAATGCATACATCGATGGCATAAAAGTGGGTTCACAACTAATATCTGGCCTTGGTAGGAATTTTTCTATCATAGGAAAGATATACACCTAGTAGGGGGTTTTATTACAGCATGGTTTTGAAAGAAATCATTGGACTCTAATCATGAGGAGATCATAACTCATCCATAACATGCTATATCGTGAATTCCAACAACTAGATTTGGTGTTTATTAGCCATTTTGCACCCACTAAAACATAGAGGGACTAGCTTTGTCATCATGCCGGTCTACCATTACCCACCAAAATGAAGAGTAGAGGTTGTATACTTGAGACTCACAGGGAGCTAAGAGAGCAACTATTCATCATTTCCATAGGCAAGGTAGAGTATAAGTTCTCAAATTATATTTGAAAAGGGAAATATTTTTATTCTTTTTGGTTATGCAAATTTTTATGATTTTCTTCAAAAATTGATAAAAAAGTCTTTTTGGGTTTTCTTAAAACAGCTCAACTAGAGAAAGGGGGAGAGAGGATAGAACAAGCAGTGCACCTTGGTTTGGGTACCTCCCTAAGCTTAGGTCTTTGCAAGACTTAGGCTTGGATGACTTTCACTGCGGTGGTTGATACTCGATGTTGAAGTGGCCGAACAGTTGGTCCATCATGGAGAGGTTTGTCTGAAGTTATTCTGGCATTTGTTGCTGCCATTATAGTCCATCCCTTATGGTTGCTTATATTTCTTGAGTTCATTCGTTGGTTTTATAAGCATTGGCAGCCAAGTATTGTATGTCTTCTTCCAACTCCAAAAAGTTTTACGATGTGAATCGGGAGGAACGTGAAGAGCCTATGCCTCCATGAGGTTGGTGGTAGCTCCCCGTCCCACAAGGATTATACGGTTCATATTCTGTTCGAGGTGGTCTTGTCCCTGGCCTATCCCCTGAAACACTGTGTCGTGCACGCATCCGGCCGTGTTGAGTGCGTACTCAAAATTAGCAAGGACACTAATTCGCTCGAGGAAGTTGTGATCGAACTTGCACATGGATGTGAACTCCCAGTCCTGAATAGCGGTGAGTTTGCTTTGCTCGTCATAGTCATTGAACACCATATTCTCTTCACTCTCCATGGACTTGTCAAACTCTTCGTCCCATGTGAAGCTTTTGAGTGCTCGGCTTCTGAGCGCTCACTTGGCGTATGCCTCCCACGGCTCGAGCCGCTGCTGCTTGGTGTAGAGGCTGCTCGAAATATTTTCCATTCCTGCAAAAGGGTTTACTTGGACACAATACCCGAAGGACAAAATGATGATAATGGTTAGCATTTAGTCTCTTGGTTAGTAGTCCAAGTGTTAGTCGTTCAAACGTGCAAGGGTGACAACAAATTCTCTCTAGTTGGTTTTATTGCAGCACACTTTTATTGCTAAGTGCAAAGTGCACTTACTAGAGAGAGCTAGTGAAGTGAGAAGAGGAATGCAAAGGGAGAGAGTTTGTGAGGAGAGAAAATGTTTTCAGCTGAGGGTGGAGAAGCAAAGGAGAGTGAGCCCTCTATTTATAGGCTCAAGAGGATCCTTGTGGGGGAGGATTGGCCAGGCCAGGCGGTTACCCACACCGACCGGCAAGCCAGGCCGGGCGGTGTCCCATGCCGGCTATCAAGCTAGGCCGGGCGGCGCCCTATGCCGATCGGCACTCCCTTTTCCTCCATTTGCTCTATTATTGCTCTAGTGGTGATGGGAGATCGCTAGGCCCAAGTGCCAGGTGATCCACTTGCTCAATTTGTCCAGAAATTTGCTAAGAGTCTAGGGAGCAAGGATAGAGTGATGGGATGGCCAAAGTTGTATGTTTGCAATGAGTGAGCTGCCACTCATGAGGCCTAGGTCAGTAGGGTGGTAGGTGAGTGTGAGTGGTGAATGGGTGGCTCTCATTCATTCACTTTCATTCATAGTAGGGCTTTTGATGAGCATTTTTCTTCAAGGTAAGGCTGGCCACACCTTCACCACTCATGGCCATCATCTCTGCATAAAAAGTGCCAAGAATCCGAGAAAAAGTTGTGTCGGGCGGCAGAAATGACCCAGCCGGGTGGTCATTTTCATGAAAAATGACCCCCAGGGTGGTAAAACTAGACTGGGTTATTTCAGGTTATGTGGCTCAAGATTAGCTAGCCGGGTTATCATATTTCACCAAATATGACCTCCTGGGTGCTAAAATTTGATAAAATCTGACCTCCCCAAAATTTACCCAGCCGGGTGGTCATTTTCATTGAATATGACCTCCCGGTTTGCTGAAATCCGACTAGCCCGGCTGGATGATCAGACCATCACCCGAAGGGTCGTTTTTGCTGAAATTTGACCTCCTGGGTGCTAATATTTGACTGGTCGGGTTGGATTCTGGGTAGTTGAATATTACCTAGCCGGGTGGTTATTTTCATGAAATACGACCTCCAGGGTGCTAAAAACTGACTGGTTGGACAGGAGCCTCAGATTATCACTCGGGTGGTCGTTTTTGATGAAATTTGACCTCCCGGCCAGTAAACTTTGCCGAGCCATCACAAATAAATTTTTTTTTCAAAATTTTAACTTTAAATTCTTTTCTTTTATAGCTTAATTTAATGGTTAAAGATGAAACTAAAAACAACCTAATTTAGTGGTAGGGTGAAAAACAAAGAAAAACTAATGGACGAGACGGAGTTTGGAATGGCACTGCTACTGTTCCCTGGCAACGGCGCCAGAAAGCTTGTTGGCGGTTCTTAAGCCTAACAGGGAAAATCTGCAAGCGTATAGATGCCGACGTAGCCTTCACCGGGGAGTATTCTAGAGTATCAATTTCCACAGGGAACGAGTATAGTGTCACTCCTAATCTATCAAGTCCTAGTGATGAAGGGGAGCAGAACTAAGTGTATTTTATAGGGAGAAGAAATCCCCGGGCCAGGCAATCTAATGTAGTGAACCTTCTCCAAGTAACTTAGTGAGAATTCTATTTCCAAATATTTGCTTCGGGACATGATAACGATCCACAGGTAAGGGTCGGTAACTAACCTCATGTACTAGTGGGCACGTTAACGCTAGACAACCCTGCTTGAGACTTCCCGAACATGGTGGAATTCAATATTGGACGGACAGGGCTGTCACCACCTGCCGCCTACCACACAGCTCGTGGGGACGAATACAATCCCAGGAAAGCTAAGTCTAAACACCACGTCTAAACATAGACTTTCATACCAGTTCTAGAATTGGTAAGCATAACAAGATAATGCTACGAAGCAATAAACAGTTATGCACGAGGATCCCACAGAATAAAAGGATAGAAATACTCACTTTATTACTTGGTCAAGAATTCTACTACATGTTACCCGGCCCTGAAGATGAGGGAGATTACTCACACAGGAGCTTCAATCCCGAGGCACAAGTTGAAGGAGCCAGCATCCTGAACTCCTCCTTCTACACCTCTACTCTTCTACATGGGTAAAACTTGGGACTAATGCTTATTTCTTCTCTATTCTGCTCACTTCTGCCGAATTCTCCCTCTATTTATAGGTGGCGAAGACTTGGCAGGAACTTGTAGGTGAGGGAGAGTCGGTGGGCAAAAGTTCCCCCGTCGGGCGGCGGGCCGGGGGCCGGGCATGCCGGGCGGCATGCACCGCCGGGCGGTAACCCAGGCCGGGCGGCCACACGATTGAGTCAGTTTCTGACCGCCTTCACTTACACGGCTCTGATTTGTTCCGGATGACGGTTGTTGGGTCAGTTTTCAATCGCCATATCCACTTGGCGTCGGTTGGTATGATGGGCCTAGTGGGCTGGACACCCCGGGAGGAAATTCCTAGGCCGGGCGATGGCCCCTTTTTGGTGCCGACCCCTCCGGGTCATGTCTTCACTTGTCCAAGTTGTGCCACGTGGATGCCTCCTTTACTTCTTCACTTTTTACCCTCCTTAGTCCGGGGATGGAAAATGGCCTCATGATGGAGTGTTTTGCAGGGTCGGCTGGGTCGGATTGGTTCAGCCTAATGAGACTCTGTTTTGACTAGCTGGATGGCTGATTTCAGCCTGATATGACCTTGTCGGCTATGTCCCGATATCAGCTGTGATGACCCTGCCCGAGCCCTGATTTCAACCTCATACGACCCTGTCGGCCGGCTATTTTATGGCAGTATCGGCCAATCGGTCGTTTCTTCATGTTTTTACATAATTTTGTCCCTTTTGAACCTGCAAACACATATTTCACCAATGCTTGTGGAACTTTATTAGCTTAAACTAATATTCATGAAACTTTGGTCTTTACCTTGCATTTTGCCGACCGGTTGGTGGCCGATATTAGGTTTTAAGGGCCACCAACAACCATTCCAAATTCTGGAAAGATGCGGAAACATAGCGTACAAGCTGGAGTTACCCGCTAATCTATCTGGAGTTCATCACACCTTTCATGTCTCTCAGCTAAAGCGGTGTCTCAAACCACCCGTTGACAAAATCTTGGAAGAGTATGACCAACTTCAACCAGACCTCACATACTCTGAACAACCAATAAAGATCCTCGATGAGAAAGAGCACACAACCCGTAAAAGAACACTCAAATTCTATGGAGTAATCACTGAGAACATGAATCCACTTGGGAATCTGAAGAATTTCTGAGTACACATTACTCAAAATTTTGGTCGTCATACGCAGGTATGTTTTGACTACCGTACTTTCCTCTAGTTTGCCTTGTCATAATCTCGAGGCAAGATTTCTGTAAGGAGGGAGGGCTGTGACATCCCAGGTGTCTCACTTCTATTTAACAAACATGAAAAACACAAGTCATGAATCATATAGCATGAAATGATGAAGCCTCACTTCGATTATTTAAATTAATTCCAGGTAATTAAAAACCCCACAAAACAAATTGTGAGCCAAATGAAATTTTATTATACAACATATGCCAACTAAATTCATAATCATATTAGTAATATTAAAATATAATTTTATGAATTTAATGACCATTTTACGAATTGTGGAAATACCCCAAATAATTAATTAAAGTCTAGGACCCTTTCAAAATTGAATTTAAATACAAAAATCTCTAGAATAATTCTAACCAAATGGGTCCCACTAGAGCACCAGAATTTTCACAAAGGACCTATGTGCAAAATCCCAAATCAATTGGAGGCCCCTAGCTATTTTAGTTGGAAATACCTTTAACCAGGGACCATTTTACGAGGATCTTAAAACTTCAGGGGGTGCAGCACAAAATCTCCCTCTTCCTCCCCCTCACTGGCGCAGAGCCTCCGGTGCAGAGCGCTTCCCACTCTCCTCTGCACGCCACCGCCTGCTCCGCCTCGGGACTCCTAGCATGCACTGTGTCGCTGACCCTCCTCAGCCGTCCCATCCCCTCTGCCCCGGCAGCGAGACAGCCCAACAACCGCCTTTCTCCTTCTCTGCATGCCATTGCCATGGCCTATGGCAAACCTTCAATTCCCGCCGCTTCTCCCGCTCTCACACCACCACTTGCCCCCTCTCCCCTCTGTGCAACTCAAAGCGCACCCAAGAGCCCCCAAACAATCTCCATTCCCCGCTGCTCTCCGCTCTCTCTTAATTCTCCTCTCTGAACTCTGCTCCCCGCCATCACCAAGCATAAGCTCGAGCTTGAGTTCCCTGTTTCCCTGCCTCCCGAGCCGAGCCAAGGACGCAAACATCTTTGCTCAAACCTCCTCCCCCTCCCATGCCCAGCGCTCGGCCAACCTCCACTAGGAATCGAATGAATTTGGAGAAAACCCGAGAATCGCTCCCGGTCGAGCTCCATTGATGCCTACATGGATTTCGCCGAAATTGGTGAGCCTCGGTCTTCAATCCTTTTTCGCATTTGAGCACAACTTGTTCCTAAACACTCCTAATCGGTTCTCCCCTTGTTTTCTTCTCGTGAGGCCACGGCTCACCGATCCCTCTGGCCGTCTCCCTCTCCGCCGACAGAACCGATCCGCCTTCACGGTGAGCTCCCATCTGCGCTCCTCCTCATCACACACCGACTCGACGCCGACGTTCTCCATTTTCCCATGAAGCTGTACGAGAAGACCGTGCTCGACTTCGTGCTCTCTGCCATCCTCGCGATGTCGCCAAAGACCACCTTTTCACCGCCTCTCACCGACGACCACCTCCCGGTGAGAACCCGACCCAGTGAACCCCTCCTCTCCCTTCATCGTGATGCGTGCTCCATTTTTCTGCAACCGCGATGAGTTTTCCTCGCGCGTAGCCACTGCCGGCGAGCCCTCTAGCCGCGCGCCACCCTGCTCCGACGAGCCCACTAGCATCCACTGGCAGCCTGCGTGTCGATGACATGGAGCCTATGTGTCGCCCACATAGCTCCTACGTGGCCACTCCTAAAAACCAGAAATACCAGTAAAATGGCCAGAAATTGTTATTAACTTTGAAAAACCATAGTAAATCGAATCCAAATCGAATGTGGCACAAACAAATTTTGTTGGATTCATATTTCAGTGCTCTATTTTAGTAAAATTATAAATAGTTGTCTCTGCACATGTATCTTTATTAATTCATTTAATTGCCAAAACACCAAATAATTCACCAGAATCTAGGAATAAAATTAAACCCTGATTTTTGGCATGCTTAGTAAACACATGATTATCTACCACCACAAATTTTTGTTTGGGAAAATATCAATTAATTTAGGCTCTGGAATTTACTTAGTGTGTTTGCTTAAATTGATTCTAGTAATTATTTTATAAATAATTTGCCCTTGCCACTTGGCATAAATAGCACTCATATAAGCCTCTGTTCACAGTAAATCACACATGTCCAGAAACCTAAATTTATTTTACTAATTAATTTAATTGCTCATATCACTCAATTACCTTATTTAATTACATAAAGAATATATATACCTAAAATCTTAATTAACAACCCAACTTCTCTTAAGCATATGGCTTCGAGAGCATAAAATAATTTTAATTGACATTAAAGCACGTTGTGCTTGTATGCATCATATCATTGTATAATACGGTTTTCCGATAATGCCGTTAATTCAATCCCATCGTATAGGTAATGACCATCAGAAGCAAGAGGACGACTTTCAGAAGGACGTTGACTCTCAGGAGCAGGAAGTAGAAGTTGCTAACACTAGTGTTGATCCAGGCAAGACCTAGTTTACATTCGCCTTTTTACAAAATTTTGCTAGTTTATTTTACTAGTGTCTATAATTATTGTTGCATTAGGTCATAGGAGTTGATTGAAACCCACCTTGCATGATATCCAAATGACCTATGCTACTGTCTTTAGAGCTTGGTAGAATCGGTACTGTTATGCTATGCTTAGTAATTACTAGTCTCGTTAGAAAGTATAATTACTAAGGAATGAACTTGACCACTGGAATGGGAATTATTAAAAGAAGTTTATTTTTATGGTATGACCGGGAAGCGATAATGCATGTGTAGATTTGCAGCAACACATGGGTGTTGACTGTGGTAGTCCTGCTTTGTCGAACCTAGGACCCGTCCATGGTCGACCCCTTGATCAAGTATTGAACAGTACCGAATGCATGCTAGCTTATGGGCAATAGTAAACCGATATAGCATTAAAGGTCACTTGCATTGAGGACGGTTAAGGTGCGTTGGTCATTGACCATCCTGCTGCTGGAGTGGGCGGTTTAGACCACAAAGTACTGTTGGCAGAACGGCATGCCCACTCGACATCACCACACTCGGGCTGAGGTGTAGGTGCTTTTCTTCCGACAACCCTATCTGTCCTCCGAAATCCCCCACGTTTGGCTATGCAATAGGATCTTGGCTGGAATCATACTATGGATGCAGGGGAAAACAAGATGCCCAGGGTGTGATGATATAATTGTCTTGCATTGCTTATGTATCTTTATAATAGTATATAATGTAGACTATATAACTATGTAAAAGCAACATAGGAACTTGGCGCTTTTCTTTGTCCTTCTCCACTAGACTAGTATTTATTTATCTTGAGTATGCTATCTATGTGTCCACTACCCGTAATTACCATTGTCCTTACCCCAAAGAGGACTTTGTCTCATAATCCATTGTGCTTGATTAAGAACATGGTAATTACTTTGATCATAATCCCCGAATTCCTTTGGGATAAAATAAATATGATATCCTGAATACTTTTGGGTGAAATGCTACAACGGTATTCTATGTATGCTTGCAGACTCTCTGTATTCATTAAAGATCACCAATACACATTCCTGGCATCGTTGTTAAGGTAACTTAGTGATGATGTTAAGAAATGTTAACAATGACTTCAAGTTGTATCAAATGGATGTCAAGAGTGCATTCTTGAATGGAGAAATCAATGAGAAGGTCTATGTGGAACAACCTCCAAGGTTTGAGGATCCTAAGCATCCAAGGCATGTTTACAAGATGAATAAAGCTCACTATGGTCTCAAGCTAGCTCCTAGGGCATGGTATGTACATTTGAGAATCTTCCTTCTCAAGAATGGCTTCACCATTGGGAGTATTGATAGCACCTTGTTCACAAGGCATGTTGGAAGGATCTCTTTGTGTGCCAAATCTATGTGGATGATATCATCTATGGATCAATAAATGAGAAGTTCAATGAAGAGTTTTGAGTGATAATGTCAAAGGAATTTGAAATGTCCAAGATTGGAGAGTTGCATGTAGTCCTTGGTTTTCAAGTCAAGCAGTTGAGAGAGAGAGAAACTTCATCTACCAAGAGAATTATACCAAGGACCTTCTCAAGAGATTCAACATGGAAAATTGCAAACCCTTGCACATACCTATGGTGATAGACAAACCTTTGAATGATGATGTGGAAGAAAAATCAATGAACCCTAAGCTCTATAGGTCAATGACTGGTTCTTTGCTCTATCTCACCGCCTCAAGACCGGACATCGTGTTTAGTGTGTGCTTGTGTGCATGCTACCAAGCAAATCTAAAGGAGTCACACTTAAAGGTTGTGAAGAGGATACTAAGATATTGTTGGATATTTGCATGACAATAGAATAAATCCGCAAGTGTACGAATACTGAAGTAGCTTTCACCCTGGTGTATTCTAAGGTATCGAATCCACAAGGAACGTGTGTGCCTAATCTTTTGTTCTAGTTCGACCAAGGACACAAAGATAAATGTGGCATTGGATACGGTCCTAATTAATGTAAGACTACTACTAGGATGCTTGCATTGGTCATCTGGTTTTTTCGTGCATCCACAGTGCGATTCCGGCCAAGAGCCTATTGCATAGCTGAACGTGGATGATTTCAAAGTATAGATAGGGTTGTCACCACCTACTGTCTACCTCAAAAAATCCATGGACTATGTGATAAACAAAGGTAACCTATGGCCTAGACACCATGTCTATGCTTATAATTACTCCCTTAATCTCTAGCTACGATGGTACAAGACTAAGGTCTCTAACTAAATCGAGTGCTGAGTGAGCAAGGCAACTAAGTATAAAACATATTTGAAAAGGAAACTTAAATACCAAGAAAGGAATCATGAAGACTTACTAAATATGGCAACCATTCGTCGAGGTACAAGCATGGAGAAGAGGTGGACAGGCCCACTCCTCCTCCGGACTTCCCCTCACTCTCTGCCTACTTTCTAAATGCTTTGGCAGCGTTAAGCCTTTACGGAAATGAAGCACTAAACTCTAATATTGAAGTGTGTGGAGAGTGGAGGCCTCCCCTCCTTATATAGGGGCCCAAAGTCGGTAACTTCCACCCTAGGCGTGGGAAGTGACCTTGGAAAGGCGGTGGGAGACTCCTCGAGCAGGCTTGGGATGAGTGGGCCTCAATGTTGTTCGGCCGAACATGGTTGTATGATCGAACATCAACTGATGCCTCTCGGCCACAGCCTTCTCCAGGACACTGACTTACTGTCCCCATAGACTCCTCCATGTGTTAGGCCTTCTGTTATGTTGGTTTCTCTATTTATGGGCCTGTGGATCCTTGTGCTACGCTCTGATTGGCCGGAAGTGTGCTTTCTCCAATGATGACATGGATTTAACCTCAATTATGTTGGTAAATCACCTGCAAGCAAATATTAACTAACACTTGTGTAATTCATTAGTAATAAACTCCTACCACTATGTCGGTTGTTTACTTCTACAGTTTAATCCAGGTATTTGATGGTCAGATTTGGTATTTGGTGACCATCAACAAAATTCCCCACACTTAGCCTTTGCTCGTCCTCGAGTAAAGGAAAAGGACCATGGTGGATCATAATTTCCAAATGGTAGGATGCTAAAATGCAAGTTATTCCAAGCCATACTTGTACCAATGAACTTTGAAGTGTCTACCACGTCACCTTGGGTGGTTGAAGAGTGGAACGGTTCAGATTGGTGATCATCGCTCCTTTTGCTAAGTGACTTGGATTTTTGATGAATTTTCATATGTAAAACCAAGTTGTACTCCTCAAATGATTCTCTCATGTCACTCATATATGTGTGTGGATCCTCACTGAGGCTTTTGTTGTTGCCTCTTTTTATTCCTACCTCAAAAGATAGACTTATATGGAGCTCAGGTTAGGGAATAAAAAGAAGGCATACTTGTGCTTCATATATTACCAACTCAGAGGCTAGATCCAAGGAGAAAGCTAGTCATGAATCGTTAATCAAGTATGTGCACATATATAGATGGAATGGATGTAGTGGTGGATAATGGGTACTCCTTTTGATATCCTCCCTTTCTTCTATTTCTGAACATGGACTATCTCTATTTCTCTTTTTTTGAATACTTGACAACTCATGCCTCTTGTAGCAAGGATGATAGGAGAGGTAGTTTCTCAAAGCATGGTGGAGCACTTTATTTTGTGGACGGATGATGGGTATGTGTGAAGCTATCTTCTGGATTGGAAGAGTAGCATATGTGTTGGTTGTAATTATGCACCCACTTATATACTGCAAGATGACGGTGTACAGTTGTAGCTCTTTTTCCCTTAGAGTATTCCAAGGTTATCGAATCCACATGGGACGAGCGGAACAATTACTATTAAAGGGTTACTAACAAATTGCAATGGGTTGGTTGGTGTGAATGATGACAATGAGAGAGTGGAGGGCGAATGTTATTGAAGAGGTAACAGGATAATGAAGGATTCTCTCCTTAGGATTGGTTCACTAGCATGCAACCTTATTCTTATCAACTCGAGTGATGACTCTAATATTCCACAAGACATGGTGGTTTCGTTCACCCCGGCTATCACTACAAAGGCTATTAGCTCCCCATTGGTTTCTTGCACTATGTAATGGGCAAAAGTGTATTGGCCGATACACTAATAAAAAGGATAGATAGATGTGCAATTAAGTTCATCACATAGACTAAATTAATCGAGAGAGTATCAATAAGTATGAGAGTTACATGACCAGATCCCCGCACCAGAGAAGATAATATGAGAATACGCACTCATCCTTTCGCTAGACATAGCAGAGGGATGAGAAATAGCGCTGGAATGCGCACGAGCTGATCGACGTAAGCGTCGTGCCGATTGGAGAGACCTCCCTTCTGGCAGGTCTCATCGGTGTTGACCGACCTTCGCCGCCAATATCCTGGAACCCTAGTTCTAATAACTAACTCTCGTGATTGCCGTCCCCCTTTTGGCTCATGATAATTATCTTCCTTTTATACCCGACGGGATTAGTGTTGGTGGTTCCTAAGTACCCGTTTTATATTCCAATAACCACCAATATCATACCATATTCTTGTCATAATCATGTGTGTTACCATAATATTGACGATTTCCACATATAGTGTCATTTTAGTGCTTTATTGCAGAAATAGGTAAAAAGAAGACAAAATGACTCTTATATGAGATGTACCGATATGAAAGCCGACTCACCGTGCAAGGAGGGCTTCCAACTAGACCATGAAGCTTACAAGACACACCTGGACGTCGATCAGGTCCAATGTGCAAGCCCTAGATCGAGGCCTAATGCCTAAGGATTTCTCGAAGGTTTATCCGGAAGGAAAGTTCAATTCCCGGAGTCCTGAAACAGCACTGCATTGTCACGTGATTTTGGAGCCCAAGACGTGGTCAAATAGGAAATCTCAGAATACCAAAGATGAAGATCTCATCGAGAGCTTTCTAAAACATATATATGATTTGCATTTATTGGACTACAGAGCTGGGAGATATGGGCCCCATAAGGCAAGTTGCACAGAGGAATCTGAATCAGGACAGATATTTTGGCATGGCAATTTTGCTTATCTAAACATCAGAATCTGAGGATCCAAATAATACCAGAGTTGTAGATCTTTTCACGGGCTACAAGATAGAGTCCAGGCTTGCTTCAGTTCGACTCTGGAAGCGTTGGTTATGATTAAAGTAAGTCGGCGCAATTTATGGAAGGTACGAAACCAACTTGGATTCAATCTCTATGAGCTAAACTTGGAGGCCAAGCAAGGGAGGACATGACCAGAGGTTATATAAATACCCACATGACATCCAAGATGAGGGGACACGAAGGTGAAGTGGGAGAATTAGGCTATAGGAGCTGCTGCACATCACAAGGAGGCCGCCGGAGTTGAAGAGCCATCAAATTGAAGAGATGTAGTATAGTCGGGTCGGGACCCTACGTGGTGCACTACACCGGAGTTAGGAGAAGTAGAGCCATGTACCTTGAGAGTCATCAATGATGCATCAAGGCGGCGCCGATCGGTGCACCAGTTGAGCCGATCGGCGCGCCATCGACGATGATGAATATTGGTATAAGTTATCGATCTTTATGTTCTCTATCTTAATTCTATCCTTGGCTGCAATTTGTATTCATCTAGATTGATTGATCTTACATGTGCTTATTCAATTGCTTAGTTATAGTCTAAGTATTTAGATGCTATCTTAATCATGGTGATTAGGCTAGTATTCGGATCTTGTTTGAATCATGATTGCTTGATGATGCTAGGGTGTGGTTTAGTTATGACAGAGCTAAGCTTGCGCAACACATTTAAATAGTCAAGTAGGGTTAAGATACTCACGTGATTAAGGGTTTCCTCTCGGCAGCGATAAATTGGGAGACGCTCAGAAAGGCGGGTGGTCTTGCTCATCTTTGATGTTTACCGATTGTTTAAAGTACCAAGTAAGCTAGGATTAAGATGATAACGACTACTAGTTGCACCGATCGACACAGCCTTTGTTTGACTGCTAGATCCATATAGGCTAACTCAAGGTGATACTCCTTGGTCGACGTCTATGCTCCTACTCCCACAAGCCTTGGCTAATTAAGCATCTGGCGCACTTTGGCTCAGGTAAGCCTTCGCGCCGATCGGCGCACCAGTTGAGCCGATCGGCGCATCCTTCAATCTTCACTTCTTTTCATGCTTAATGTGCAATATGTACTTCATGCTAAGGATTGATTTGTTAGACAAAATAGTAAACTCTAAACACAGTTTTCTTCCAATCCCTATGGATTCGATTAAACCTTGGAATACTCCAAGGGAAAAAGTGCTACAATATACACCGTCCTCTTACGATATATAAGTGGGTGCGTAGTAACGACCAACAAGCTCTTTTTCTGGCGCCGTTGCCGGGGATTGGCAACTCGAACCTGTTTAGAGGGATCTATCCAGTTTATCGAATTAATCCTTTATCTTTTTATTGCATATACCCTGTTTTTCTTTATTTGTGTGTCCATTAAAAAACAAGTACAAAGCTAGGCACACAACCTCGGCTGGAGCATGACGACATAGCTGCTTGCGCTGATCGATGCAACCATGTGCCGATCGGTGCCGTGTTGGTGCCAACGCCGACAACCTCGATCTTCGTCGATTCTCTTGCTCCGCAAAAGTAGGTGCTAACTTTGTTAGTGGCCCATCATCTGCTGCGGAGTCCATGTTAATGAAAGACTTGCTTGTGCCGATCGGCGCAACGCCCATGCCGATCGGCACCTCACCACTCCATGAAAAGGGAGGGATGCTCCTTGTGTCAAAATTTTTTTTAACTAATGCTTTGCAAGGATTCTATCTTGTTCACAGAAATAGATGATGGGAGAAATAGATGATTGAGAGGAAGTTCCATCCGCTGACCAAAAGAAGGTGTGCAAAATTCTACAGAGGATTGAAAGACCTACAAAGTTGATATTGTGGAAGAGCTTCAAGTCTAGTTTCCAACAGTTTAAACCTCACATCAATTGGAGTTTCCTACAAGAATTTATGGATAAAACACGAGACGCTGCACGGGCTGTTTGAATATTTTGCGAGAGTTGCAAACAATTGGAAGTTTGAGCCAAATATGGAATTAAAGTCCGACATCCACATGATCTATGGGTTTCCATACATTTAGAAGACTTCCTTTTGGTGATTGACACGGATTCAAGTCATTCAAAACATGGAGTTTGAATATTTGGAACGTTTGAATTCAATTCGGATTCGTCGCGAGACGGTCTGATATACCTTTAGAAAAAAGGCCATATGTCCCTCATACAGAGTCCGATTTGGACGCATTAGTACTGCTTGGAAAGATAATTTGATGACCAACGTAATGGCACAGGTTTCAGGCTCTAATTCCTTCTGGTCACGGCGCAATGTCAGAAACAAAAAACATCGGTTTAGAAAAGCAACAGCAGATTTCTTTGGATTTCTTCACCGTCGACTTGATGGATCATTGGGCAACAATTGAGAAGCTGCATCTACTCTTCATCAAGACTTGCTGGTGCAACAAAGATCAAGATTCACAAGTCATAGGACAAGCTGACATATGTTCCAATGCTTAAAAGACGAAGTCATCAAGATTCTCCGTTGGAGATGAAGATGACAACAAGGATAGCTCAAGCAATTATCCTATAAGCAAATGATTAAAAGTTGAGCAAGATTGAAAACTCCAGAGCATTATATCACATACACACATTGAGCATTATGCAATACAATGAAGACGGGCAGTGAGAGAACCACGAAGAAGATTGCATAGTACAAGCTGCAAGGAAATTTTGGATCTTACACAAGGAACCATGGCTTCGAGACAATAAGGTATGTAAGAAGTCTACCTACGTGACTCTAATTGAAGCGCTTTTCGGGAGGCAACCCGTGTTTTGTGTTTTTTGTTTTGTTTGGATTGATTAGTGCTACAAGGAGGGCAACCTAGAGTTTTGTTGTGTGAGAATAACCCAACTTAATTGATTCACTTGTGACAAATTAGTTTTAGATTAACTTTTTATTCCATCACCATCCTTTTGTGTTTTATTTGCAAAAATCATCCACTACATGCATACTTTGTGAGGACTTGCTTTGTTTTTTGTTTTTTGCATAATGTTTTCGCTTGCATGCATCTTAATCATCTAACTACAGCCCACCTAAGCCTCCCACCCATCATTTTTCATCATATTCCAGAGCCAATTCCTATTGTGCCGATCAGAGCACGCACACTGCCGATCGGCGCAGTATCCAAAAGCTTTTCTAAATATTCCTTTACTACCACCTAACATGTTTTTGTTTTGATTCGCCCAAACCTCTAACTTTGCATGATCATATTCACTTTTCATTCATAATGGCTTGGTTTGAACTTGATAATGAGCACATAATTGGCTTGCATGCAATATCTTTACCAAATTTAGGTGTAAACATGGTGTTTATGCTTATTTGTTGAACATCATTGGATAGTTCATTTGCCTTGCTCTGTTTTGCATCATTTGCATTGGTTGGTTGATAATATGTTTCAATGCGCTATCTCTCTAGTCTAGCGGGGTTCTATAATAGTTAAGTCATACAAACATGGTGTTTAGACTTTGGTTGTTAATGAATTTTGTTTAGATTGCTAGCAATCTAGTTGTAAGCATGGTGCTCACAGCTAGGTGTAAACATTGTTCTTATTTAGCTTCCACGTTGCTAACCTTCGTTGCTAACATGCTCATTTGCTTTGCTTCAAGACTAAATGATGAATACATTTTGATCCCAGAATTGTGTACATGACACATTCATTTAGCAATTTTATGTGAACATGGTGTTTAGACGAAATTGTGGAACAACATTGTCAAAGTCTTGTTTCTTTGCTAATATTGTGATATTAACTCCATGCATCCACACTTGTGCACACACGTACACCCATTAGGGTTTTGTTTTCTTTTTGCTACTAGAATTAAAATGCCACAAGTTGAACTTTTGAGGTTGTTGCTAGATGGTAGATATCGTTCTATCCCCGACCATTATATCGGGGGTAGTATGTATATTTCAATGTTTTGCAGGAATGAAAGAAGTACTCTCAAACAAAGAAAGTAGAAGGAAACAAGGTGACAACAGCCGCATATACAAGAGGAAGCATTGGGACAGCACATCAAGGCTGGAGATGGAGGTGACGAGAGGCACAACCATCTACGCCGATCGGCATAACTTTGTGCCGATCGGTGCTCCCTCGCTGCCCCTGCTATCGCCCTTCTCTCATGCAATCCAGCAAGATTTTAAGCATGGGAGGCACACGTTGCGCTTCAATTGATTAAAATACTATAACATCCCTTTGATTCTTCACTTCTATTAATCTTAGTTTCTTCTCAAACCTATACTTGTTGTTTGCTTCCAACTTGGGTCTTTTCTCTCTTTTTCTTCTATGATACCCTTCTCATTTTGTTCATGCGAAAGGTTACTTATAATTTATCACTTAGAGCATAGAATGGACAATGACATATCCCTAATAGCTACCTTATGGTGACCAAATGTCATTAATTTATCTAGGGGAGCTTGCATGTATCATCATCGTTGTCTTATAATGCTTTCACGATGAATAAATGCATAATTAGGATGAGGATCTTTGCTAGAGATATGATGAAAGTTGCTATTGTTATTGGAAGTTGCATGATTCATTGCACATAATTGTCCATCGCTGAATTTTCAACTAAGCACCAATTCTATGAACACTATTTGCTTTAGTGGTGGTATTTGTTGACAGATGTTTTGATAAAGACCCCATATGGTTGAATTGTTCTTCATGACAATATGCTTTGCTCTCTAACAAGAAAACTCCAACATAGCTAGTGTACTTAATAATTTTTGGAAAACTATTACATGTTGTCTCTAAACCTTGCAAATTTTGCTCTCTTGCATTGATCATACCTACTAAAGCCAAATATGTTACACTTATATGATAAACCTGTAGATTGCAACATGTAATTTAATGAGTCATTTCAAGTTTGTGTTCTTTTGGTTTGAGACTTGAAAGTTGGCCATTTTGTTTGCGTAACTATCACTTGTTTGCTAGCCCTTTCATATTTAGCAATGCTCGCTGAATATTCCCACATGTAAACCTATATTTCTTTTGGTGTTGTCCTCTCCTTGTCCACAACCTATGGTATGAGTTTCTCGTCGAGCCGTTGCAATATTTTTATGGTTTTATGCACAAACTACCAACCTCTTGCTGAAGATGAAGATTTTCATCAATAAACACCTATGAAGACTCTCTGAAGTGCAAAAGAGCAATACAAGGAGAAGACAAGGCGAAATTAGAAGTGCGCTGATCGGTGCAACTCTACGCCGATCGGTGCAAGGACTCAAAAATTCATGAAGCGCTCTGTTATCTTCAGAAAGCAACTATAAGTGTTTCAGATGGTCGAAGAGATGAAATAAAGGATTTAGCTAGTGCTCTTTTTTTTCCACTCCCTTTGCTCGGGACGAGCAACGTTTAAGCATTGGGGGGATGGACGTCATTCATCATTCTGAAGCACTAGCTAATGGACTTCAAATAAAAAAAATTATTGATGGAAGATCAAGAATGTTCAATCAAGTAGCAAGAGAGGAGATTTGTGCATAAACCATTATTCTTCAAGTAAGTACATTCAATTGGATCCAACCATGTGCAATCCGATTTTGAGAACTTCATTTGTGTCTTGAGATCATTCTTTGCCTTTTGCACATGTCCACCTTTCTAAAAGCATGTGTTTTTCCTCTTCTTCACAATAATTTCCAATGGCCTTTTTGACAAGTCTTTGTAAAACCAATTAGAACTATCTCTTGATTTGACAATACTCTAAGTTACATTGTTGCTAGTTGTTTTCCTACCAAGCTACACATAAAGCCTTTCACCAAACATTTGTAGATAGGATCACTTCTAGTTGTTTGGCTTGTGAGATTTGTAAGATGAGTGTTGCCTTGATTCTTTGCAAGAGAGCATTTTGTTTGGATAAGGAGACTAAATTTTTGGAAAAACTTTATCATCTAAGGCCTAGTTTGAGGAGTAATCTGATCTGAGAGTTGAAGCTACTTTATTTGATCATTGTGGTTGGTTCTTAATCATAATCTATTCCCCACTTGTATCTTTGAGTAGTAAAATTGGTGCAACATAAACTTTTTTGTACTACACTCTTAAAGCGGGTTGTATATGCATGAGCCTTGATGAATGCAAGTGAAGATAGCATGATTGCAACGCTGATCTCTTCTTGAAGGTAATTTATTTGCTCGAGGACTAGCAAAGGTTTGAGAATGGGGGAACTGTTGGTGGTGCCTAAGTACCTATTTTATATGCCAATAACCATCAATATCGTACCATATTCTTGTTATAATCATGTGTTTTACCTCTAATATTGACGATTTCCATATGTAGTGTCATTTTAGTGCTTTATTGCATAAACAGGTAAAAAGACGACAAAATAACTCTTATATGAGAAGTACCGATATGAAGCCCGACTCGCTGTGCAAGGAGGGCTTCCCACTAGCCCATGAAGCTTACAAGACACACCTGGATGTCCATGAGGTCCAATGTGCAAGCCTAAGGTCGAGGCCCAATGCCTAAGGATTTTTAGAAGGTTTACCCGGAAGGAAAGTTCAATTTCCGGAGTCCAGAAACAGCACTGTATTGTTACGTGATTTCAAAGCCCAAGACGTGGTCAAATAGAAAATCTCACAATACCAAAGTTGAAGTGATTGTCGAGAGATTTCCGGATTTGCATTTATTGGACTACAGAGCTGGGAGATGTGGGCCCCGCAAGGAAGGCTCTGCAGAGGAATCCAAATCAGGACATATATTTTGGCATAGCAATTTTGGTTATCTAAACTTCCAAATCTGAGGATCCAAATAATACCGAAGTTGTAGATCTTTTCAAATTCTACGAGATAGAATCCAGGCTTGCTTCATTTGGACTCCAGAAGCATCGGTTATGATTAAAGTATGTCGGTATTGTTTATGGAATGTACGAAACCAACTTGGATTCAATCTCTATGAGCTAAACTTGGAGGCCAAGCAAGGGAGGATGTGACCAGAGGCTATACAAACACCCACATGACGTCCAAGACGAGGGTACAAAAAGGATAAGTGGGAGAATTAGGCTATAGGAGCCGCTGCACATCGCCAGGAGGCCGCCGGAGTTGAAGAGCCACCAAATTAAAGAGATGTAGTCTAGTCGGGTAGGGACCCTGCGTGGTGCACTACACCGGAGCTAGGAGAAGTAGAGCAATGTACCTAGAGAGTCATCAACAATGCATCAAGGTGGCGCCAATCGGCACACCAGTTGAGCCGATCGGTGCACCCTAGCCGATGATGAATATTGGTATAGGTTATCGATCTTTATGTTGTCTATCTTAATTCTATCCTTGGTTGCATTTTGTGTTAATCTAGATTGATTGATCTTACATGTGCTTATTCAATTGCTTAGTTCTGGTCTAAGTATTTAGATGTTGTCTTAATCATGGTGATTAGGCTAGTATTCGGATTTTGTATGAATCATGATTGCTTGATGATGCTAGGGTACGATTTAGTTGTGACAGAGCTAAGCTTGCGCAACACTTTTAGATAGTCAAGTAGGGTTAAGATAGTCGCACGATTAAGGGTTTCATCTCGGCAGCGATAAATCGGGAGATGCTTGGAAAGGCGGGTGGTCTTGCTCATCTTCGATGTTTACCAATTGTTCAAAGTACCAAGTAAGCTAGGATTATGATGATAACGACTATTGCTTCAGTGCCGATCGGCACACCAGTTGCACCGATTGGCACAGCCTTTCTCCGACCGCTAGATGCATATAAGCTAACTCCATGTGATACTCCTTGGTCGATGTGTATGCTCCTACTCCCACAAGCCTTGACTAACTAAGCATCAAGCACACTTTGGCTCAAGTAAGCCTTCACGCTGATCGGTGCACCAGTTGAGCCGATCGGTGCATCCTTCAATCTTCAATTCTTTTCATGCTCACGTATGTGCAATATGTGCTCCATGCTAAGGATTGATTTGTTAGATGAAATAGTAACTCTAAACACGATTCTCTTATGATCCCAGTGGAATCGATTAAACCTTATAATACTCTAAGGGAAAAGATGCTACAATGTACACCGTCCTCTTGCGGTATATAAGTGGGTGCGTAGTAACGACCAACAATTAGGTCAACTTCCGCCGACTCTAACTCATACTGGGCTTGGCCTTCATCTTTCTCAGACTGGGTCGTGTTTTCATCATCTTTTCCTTCTGCGCCGATCGGAGCAGTCCCATGCTAATCGGCACGGCTCCGCATCTGGCCCATGTCCATTACTCTTTAGTTCTTTATCCATAATTGCCTTGTTTTACACCTGTTTCCTACAATTACATCCAAAATAGAACAACTACAAATATATGCAAATATGGGGTTAATTGTTATTCCAAACCACCAAATTAAGACGCACAACATCCCTTTTTGGTAGATAAAATAGGCATCTAGAAACTACCAACAGTTCCCCCACACTCAAATCATTGCTAGTCCTCGAGCAATATGAAATCAAATATGTAACAAGAATCTTCACACCATCTCTCATGCAATCAATCTCAATCATCATTTGTACTCGTTATCCCACCACAAATATTTTCTCTCATCTCCTTTTAACCAATCGGCATGTCATACTTGAAAATAATCAAATCACCACAAAACCTTTACATAAACAATTTTAGTTCTCCTTGACTCATCTTTAGCATCAAACATCAAGCATTTGGTCCTCTCTTGATCTCTCAAGTGTATTTCCTTCCGTCTCCTATCTAATCAAGGATCTTGGAGGGCTATATAACTAAATTAAACCATAAGATTAACCATGTGAAAGGACCTTGATGTTGCCTAGAGGGGGGGGGTGAATAGGTGTTCCTAAAATTTATTCCAATACTCACAGTGGAATTAGTACTGCCAAAAACCGGACCCTCCGGTTTGGCAAACTGGACACTCCGGTTTTGGTCAGAGAGACGGAATAAACTAAGCAAAAAGAAACTAGCGGGAACTATAAGCATGCACCCTACCACAAATACAACAAGGCAAGAGCAAGGTGATTTCACACAGAAATCACCAAGATAGAACACTGTCCAAAATCGGACACTCCGGTTTTCTCGGGACAGAAAATAGAGGCAAGGGAAAAACAGCTCGCAAAGGAGATCTAGCACAATCCAAGCTATCAGAGGTTGCACACAAGCAAGAGCAAGTTTATCCACTTAGGAAAAAAATAGCTACTACTCATGCAACCTATGAGAAATTAAAGCAAGCTAGAACTTAAACAACAATAAGGAACAAGGGCGCACACGGGGATTTATTTACCGGAGTTTGACCAACTTGCAACCACTACCTCTTCATTGAGGAGCTTGATCACACTTGAGCCGGGTCTCTTTCAACCCTTTTACCTTGCCAAGCAATCACCGAGATCAAGCTTGGATAAACCAAGCAATCACCATGATCCAGCCCGGTACACCACTAAGTTTGCTTCTTCCCTTGAGGAGGTGAAGCCGACCTTTACAAACTTTCCCAAGGCTCACCACAAACTTGGGAGCTCTAGGGCGACGCCTAGCCGTCTAGGAATCTTCAATTCCAAGAGTAACAAATGTGTCATGGAATCTTGCTATGCAACAATGCTAAAGTGCTCAAACTTTCTCACAAAGAGTATCTCTCTCAACCCAATTCTCACAAAGAGATCAAACCACACAAAGAGGAGTTGGGGAGAGTGCTAGAGGGCTTTGGATATGTTATTTTTGTGAATGGAATCAGCATCTACCGAAAGAGGGGTTGGATGAGTATAAATACTCACCCCTCCAAAAGTAGCCGTTGGAAACTAGCCAGTTAAAACCAGACACTCCGGTTTCCAAAACCGGACCACTAGCCGTTGGAATTCAAACTGGCCTAAAACCGGACACTCCGGTTTCTGAAACCGGACAGTTCGGTTTTCCTGGGATAGTGAGAGGATAGTGTGTGTTTGGCTATTGTGTGTCACTCTTCTCACTTGGTATTTTCTTTTGAGGATTGAGACTTAGCACATCATCCATGTAACATCCCTCTTGATAGAGTGGCATGCCTAAGCTCAAGATTCAAAATAAAAGGAGATTTTCTTCAACTTGAGTTTGCAAAATTAGAATCGTGCCACTTCTTCATCTTTAGCTTTATGAGAGACGCAACATGTGCTTTTCACTTTTGGCGTCATCACCTAGAGCTTGTGACACAAAATATTTGAAACCACATGATCAACTTCTAATGAATTCATAAGTCACTTCATTTCTTCACTTTCATCATTAATTGATACTCGACAACATATGACACCTTGTAGCTTGATCAGTTCATGATTATACTATACTTACCCTTCACCATTGCATTTGGTCCCTCGGTGCCAAGACTCATCTTGCCCTTCTCCTTGCATGGTCCATCACGGTCAAGTCAAGCCAATCACTTACCATCTTGCTAACTTGAGCCATACATTACTTTGCATCATCCACATGAATTCTTTTGTCATTGTCTAGATATTTGTGATCACTTTGCTTTTAATAGAGTATCCAATTATGAATCCGTAAGCAATTGATCATCATCCTTTTTCATATATTCTTTGATCCTTGTGAACAAGCCTTTCATGTAAATTCTCAATCATACAATGAATATCCATGTCACACAATTTGAGTCAATGTACACTTTGAATAATAATATCCACATTGAGACATACAAGGTACATTTGTTAATTATGTCCTGCTAAAATACTCACAAGAATCATTAGTCCTTTAATCATATTGTTCTTCAATACACCAAAACCCACTAGGGAACTAGATGCACTTTCAATCTCCCTCTTTTTGGTGATTAATGACAACTTTGATTAAAGCTTACAATAGATATTCAATAAAGATAGTAAATGCAAACATATAGGTGAGCTCCACCTAAATATGTGTATATTTGAATTGAATTCAAACCTTGGCCTCAAATGCCATTTGCACATTTTTAAGAAAGACATGAGAGCTCCCCCTATATGTGTGCATTCGTGGGGTGCAACAAGTGTGTAACAGTTCAGTTTGTGATGCATATGTCAAGAAGATCACAAAGAACAAAAGGAACATATGTGTTGTCTGGTAAAACCGGACCATCCGGTTTTGGAAACCAGACCATCTGGTTTTCCCAGAATTCACATATTCAAGAAAAACATTACACCAAATCATTATGCAACACAAATTACCACAAACATAGTCCTAAAACATAATTAAAACAAGGTTCACACACAAAGCACACATTACAATTTGTTCTCAAGTCCACAAGAGAGAGAAAAAATGAAATGAAGAAAACCGGGCCAAAATCGGACCATCCGGTTTTCCTACCAGAACTGAAATGAAGAACTAATCAAGTGCCACCATCTTGAGCTTTAATCTTCTCTCCCGGTTTTCAAACCAGAACTGAAATGAAGAACTAATCAGGTGCCACCATCTTGAGCTTTAATCTTCTCTCCCCCTTTGTCATCTAGCACCAAAAGAGGCGGTCATAAACTCCAAAGCTCATGCGTGAAGTCCAAAGCACTTTTCTTTGGAAAGAATTTTTCTTAGTTTTGAGGGGGATCAGATTGAGGTTGTTGCTGACCATATGCTGCACCACTATCAAACGCAGGTGGTGGATCAGAGGTGGAAGCTCCTGTGCCACTGTAACCATAGCCACAGCCACTAAGGCTCATGTCACCATAGATCTGAGTGGCATAGTCATCCTGCTGCTCAAAACTAGCCATCCTATCTTCCCAAGTGTCCAAAGGACTTGCTGCACCTTCTGATCCAATAGGAGAACAAGGTGGCTCAATTTGTAGCTTGCTGTGAATTTCCTTGACTCTCTTAGTAATCTTCTTTCTTTCCTTCCTCTCATGATGAGATCTCACATCAGACTCAAACTACTTCTTGTTGAGGCAAAAGAGCATGTTCATTATTCTTCTCAAAGGCGAGGGTGGCTTGTCCACCTACTGCCCACTGCCACTAGCATCCATGGAAGGTGGTGCACGATGAGATGAAGATGCCATAGGCTGAGTGTGGGCTGTTGGAGCTGCTGCTGTGTCCTCCTGAGGGTGAGCCACTACCTTGATCTTGTATCTCGTGTGGACACTATCACACACAAATGTGCCACCAGTGACTTTCTCAATCATATGCATGATGAATGCTACATACCCACAACTCTTCAAAGAGTGATTTGCAATGCCCTTTATCTCCTCCCATATGAAGTCGAAGACTAAGAAGGGAGTACCATGTGGAGGAGTGGGACACGTAGCAACCAAAATGTTTTTGTTGTGAGAGGAAATGGCTGTGGAGTTACCTTCCCTAGGTGTGAGAGTCTGTCTAAACATCCTGTTGATGTAGTAGTAGAAAGGGAGCAAATCAGTGGTGTGCCCTATGCTGCCTTGCTTGTTCCTTGGGTACATGAAACCCATTCTGTCCGCCTTTAGAGCATGATGCAAGTGAAGTCTGGGGCGGTTCACATCATTCCTTCCAAAACCAAGCAACCTAGCAAACTGAGCATAGCTAATCTCATACCACTGTCCCTCAGTCATCCAGTGGATGTTTCTCACATTCCCATGCTCCTCAATATATAAAGTGGCATAGAACTGAGCAATGACCTCATTGTTCCAATTTTTCTGAAATGCCATGATATCGCTTACACTCTTGGCCTTACATTTTGCCACTACACTATTGATGATAGCATCATCCTTAGCAATTAGGTAGCCCCAATCAACCCACTGAGCAGCTAAAATAGCCTTGGTGACCAAAACCTATAATATGTTCCGTGCTGCTTTGGAGAAACTCTATAGTTGATTGCTCTCATCTTTCTCACTTCGTCCACATTTCCTTTGTAGTTGACTTTTTGCCTCCATAATGGAGTCTAAGGAATAGCAAATTTAGGATTACCTAAGTCAACATACTCTACTGGAACTGGCTCATCAACATCAAAGTTTTCCTCATCCTCCTGCATGATATCATCCTCTCCTTCTGCTGCCCTGGAGGATTCGGCCTCTCTAAGGTGACTAGGCCTAGAAGGAGATGGTACCCAACTCTCATCCTCAACATCATTATCAGAGGAAGTCCCACTATCACTAGGCTCTGAAGCTGGGTCCTCCTGAATTGTTAGTGTTCCTCTAGGCATCTTTCTGACCACCTGTTTCCTTCTCTGATAGACTCTATATTCATGCTTTGCCTTCACATTTCTCTCACCCTCGAGATCCGTTGTCCCTGTCATAAATAGGAGTGAACAATTCTTAGGAAACAACTTCGACATTGAGAGAGTAGGGTTATAACTTAGAATGAGTCAACAGATTGTATATTCTTCAACTCTGGGAAAACCAGACCTTCCGGTTTTAGAAACCGGACCATCCGATTTTCACATAGGAGAAAATATGCATTATATTAACTCACAGAATATTCTAAAGATATTTGGAACAAGATTTGAGCAGGGTGCTGGAATGAAATCCCCTAGAAACTACGAAATAACCAAGAATCAACAAGCTAGGACTTGTCTGCCAAAACCGGACCATCTGGTTTCAAAAACCGGAGCATCCTGTTTTCACAGTCAAACCCTAGGTTGTTAATCCTGATTAATTTCAGCCATATGACTTCAAACAAATTGAATGTAGCGACTCTATGGCATACTAGGAGACAATGATCAGAAGGAAATTTAAATCTAGCAAGGTACCTAATAGATCGAACCAATGAGACCTAGGGTACCTTGAGAAGGGGTGATGATCCAAAAACCGGAGGAGGAATTCGGAGTCTTTGGAGTTGGAGACCTTGATTTCACCAAGAAATCACTTTCCCAATGGTGGGAGCCTTCAAATCGCCAAAGGAGGAGGAGAAGAAGGAGACGATGTTGGTTCGAGAGGGAAATCGACATAAGTATCGACCAGCTTTTCATGGGAGCTTAGAAGCATGCTACGTCTCTTTTGCAAATCAAGATGCTTTTTGGCTAGTGTTTGGTACTCCTTGAAGACCATTTGATTTGCCTTCTCTAGTTGTCCTTCATAAGACAGAGAGTCAATAGTACATGCATCATTGTTACTCAAGTCATCACCTTTAGCAAGCATGGATGTTTTGGCTTCTCTTTGTCTCTTGGTCATGAGATGGAAAGAGTCCTTATCCTCTAACCATGAGATTGTTGGTGATGAAGACTCCTTACTTGTTTCAAACCTGCAGCAGTCAAGATCATTGACACCTTTTATTGAAACAGTTTTTGTCTTGCCAAAACCGGACACTCCGATTTGGGAAACCGGACCATCCTGTTTTCTCAGGTAGACAGATTCAGCTCTGCTTTCTTGATCTTTTGATTGCTTATGTTGGTGTTGGTCTTTTGAGCTTGCCTAGGAGCAAATGTTCTCTGGCTTACATTCCAACAATGAGTTTTTCTCATTGCTAGAGCCATACATTTCCTCAAGTGCCTTCCAAATAAGATGAGCACTCTTGTGATGACCAAACTTCTTAAGCATCATGCCAACCACTTCTGTACTCACAGAACTAGATAAAGCATGAAATGAACGGGCTTCGAGATATAAGCATTTCTCTTGAGCTTTTGTTGGAGGATGATCTCCAAAGTCATGAGAAAAACCTATATCTACGATCCACCAAACTTGAGGGCTCATTTCACATAAGTAGGAAGGCATGAGATTTTTCCATGAAGCAAAGTTTGCTCCATTGAAGCAAGGTACCTCGAAGGACGGTGAGGCAATGTGTGGAAGCGACATCGTTTTCTCCAAGTGGTGAAGCCTAATAAGGAGATTAGGCTCTGATACCAATTGAAAGGACCTTGATGTCGCCTAGAGGGGGGTGAATAGGCGTTCCTGAAATTTATTCCAAAACTCACAGTGGAATTAGTACTGCCAAAAACAGGACCCTCTGGTTTGGCAAACCGGACACTCCGGTTTTGGTCAGAGAGACGGAATAAACTAAGCAAAAAGAAACTAGTGGGAACTATAAGCATGCACCCTACCACAATACAACAAGGCAAGAGCAAGGTGATTTCACACAGAAATCACCAAGATAGAACACTGTCCAAAACCGGACACTCTGGTTTCCAAAACTGGACACAACGGTTTTCTTGGGACAGAAAACAGAGGCAAGGGAAAAATAGCTCGCAAAGGAGATCTAGCACAATCCAAGCTATCAGAGGTTGCACACAAGCAAGAGCAAGTTTATCCACTTAGGAAAACAATAGCTACTACTCATGCAACCTATGAGAAATTAAAGCAAGCTAGAACTTAAACAACAATAAGGAACAAGGGAGCACACGGGGATTTTTTTACCGGAGTTCGACCAACTTGCAACCAAGTTGTCTACCTCTCCATTGAGGAGCTTGATCACACTTGAGCCGGGTCTCTTTCAACCCTTTTACCTCGCCAAGCAATCACCGAGATCAAGCTTGGATAAACCAAGCAATCACCAAGATCCAGCCCGGTACTCCACTAAGTTTGCTTCTTCCCTTGCGGAGGTGAAGCCGACCTTTACAAACTTTCCCAAGGCTCACCACAAACTTGGGAGCTCTAGGGCGACGCCTAGCCGTCTAGGAATCTTCAATTCCAAGAGTAACAAATGTGTCATAGAATCTTGCTATGCAACAATGCTCAAGTGCTCAAACTTTCTCACAAAGAGTATCTCTCTCAACCCAATTCTCACAAAGAGATCAAACCACACAAAGAGGAGTTGGGGAGAGTGCTAGAGGGCTTTGGATATGTTATTTTTGTGAATGGAATCAGCAGCTACCGAAATAGGGGTTGGATGAGTATAAATACTCACCCCTCCAAAAGTAGCCGTTGGAAACTAGCCAGTTAAAACCGGACCATCCGGTTTTGGCTGAACTAGCCGTTGGAATTCAAACCAGCCCAAAACCGGACACTCCACACCGGACACTCTGGTTTTCCTGGGACAGTAAGAGGATAGTGTGTGTTTGGCTATTGTGTGTCACTCTTCTCACTTGGTATTTTCTTTTGAGCATTGAGACTTAGCATATCATCCATGTAACATCCCTCTTGATAGAGCGGCATGCCTAAGCTCAAGATTCAAAATAAAAGGAGATTTTCTTCAACTTGAGCTTGCATAATTTGAATCTTGCCACTTCTTCATCTTTAGCTTTATGAGAGATGCAACATGTGCTTCTCGCTTTTGGCGTCATCACCTAGAGCTTGTGACATAGAACATTTGAAACCACATGATCATCTTCTATAATGAATTCATAAGTCACTTCATTTCTTCACTTTCATCATTAATTGATACTCGGCAACATATGACACCTTGTAGCTTGATCAGTTCATGATTATGCTATACTTACCCTTCACCATTGCATTTGGTCCCTCGGTGCCAAGACTCATCTTGGCCTTCTCGTTGCATGGTCCATCGCGGTCAAGTCAAGCCAATCACTTACCATCTTGCTAACTTGAGCCATACATTACATTGCATGATCCACATGAATTCTTTTGTCATTGTCTAGATATTTGTGATCACTTTGCTTTTAATAGAGTATCCAATTATGAATCCGTAAGCAATTGATCATCATCCTTTTTCATACATTCTTTGATCCTTGTGAACAAACCTTTCAAGTAAATTCTCAATCATACAATGAATATCCATGTCGCACAATTTGAGTCGATGTACACTTTGAATAATAATATCCACATTGAGACATACAAGGTACATTTGTTAATTATGTCCTGCTAAAATACTCACAAGAATCATTAGTCCTTTAATCACATTGTTATTCAATACACCAAAATTCACTAGGGAACTAGATGCACTTTCACCATGTCAACAATGTGCTCAATCATGCCCACTAAGAAAGAGTATTCTTGGAAAAGAACTTTAATGGAGAAGAGGAATATAGAAGATCTAAAGAAAAGAAAGAAAAAATGTTTCAATGAGAACGATGGCAAACAATTAGAAATAATCAGAAAGTTGCTTTCTTCGATGACCTTACTGCCTCTCAGGGAATACATTTTCTCTTTATCTCTTTTTTTTCTTTTTTTTATATTTTTTTCTTTCTCTACTTCTTTTGCAATAGTGCCGATCGGCGCAACACTGCGCCGTCGGCACGGTCTATATATTTTTTTTCTTTTCTTTCACTCTTTTTCTATTCTCGATATAATCGGCAATTTCTGTATTATACCAGCAGCGGAAATTTTCTGAATTCCCTCTTATTTAGAATATAGGTTGTATCAAGGAGGAGGGAGAAACAAAGATGTATGGTTTCCATGATAGCAAGGAATTTAAATGGATAAAAATGGCTGGAAATACAGAGATAAACAAATAGATCATCCTTTCCTAACTTGGTCGAAATCATGAGGAAAAAGTTGACAAAGTTACTTACAATCCAATTAGTTCAAATCTGTAGATTGCTCTCATTCACTCGGCTATGTAGGAATATTTGGACCTTGCTTTTGCTTTAGCTTATGATAAGTCAAAAGAAATTTTCACAAATACAAAGCTCAAAAGTTAAGTGGTAACCAACTAATTCAAGTAATCAACCAATCGATCATAAAAAAGACATGATAAATAGTATGGGGCACTTTCAATTTGACAATCGACACTAACTTTATTAAAGACAATGCAATAATTCAAACTACATAAAAGACCTTGAAGCAACTCTCAACATGACTCATGACTCTCTTAAGCACACACACAAACTTAAATAAACACTCATAAGAAAAACAAACACTCATAAAAACAAATGAGAAACCAGGCTCAAAAACACTTAAAAACTATGACAAATGGCAAAGCCCTTCCCCCACACTCAAAATTTGCAATGTCTTCATTGCAAGAGAAGAAACATAACACACTAATCATGCAGACCATGCCTGTTCAAGACTCGGAAAATTTGTCTTATATACATTATGAGAAAAGTGTAGTCCGCTTCGTTCATCTCAATTGTATCCAGGATTCTATGATCCACATCCCTTTGATGCATGTAAGCACGATCCCTACCTAGATACAAGTGCTCAATGTTTGTTCGGCAGACAAGACAGCAAGCAGGCGGTTGCAGTTTATGATTTTCAACGCTGTAAGGGGAGGCACTGTTCAAACTACTCTGAGCCGATCGGCGCAGTGGTGTTCTTCCACCATTGCGACTTCCTCCACCTCCCACTGCATTACCATTAACTCTCATTGAAGTTCCTGCTGCCCTGTCATTACTACATTCTGTAAGTGTTCCCCAATTTTCAAACTTTGGACTACCAAAGCTTCTTCGCATATCAAAATCATCACTAAAATCTCCGGACACACTAGGATCACCACTCTCCAATGTTTCCAAATAGTATGATGGAAATTCGCTATCCTATTCAGAATACTTTTGAATTGGCTTACTCGATGGTCTAGAAGATCTACGAACCTCTGGTGTAGTCTTACACTTCATTGCAGTAGGCCCTTTGTCATCACTTGGCAAAGCCATCAGATCAATAAATTCAACCATCTTCAGGTCGCGGCGATCGGCGCAGCTGGCAACTTCTTTCATATACTTAGCTAACTACTCTAGATTACGCTGATGGATCACCTTATTTTGCTGCCTTTGTAAAATCTCATCATTAATCTCGTTGGGTGTCCTCCCTCTAGGAACTACGTGATAACCATCATCATATAATAAATCTCAAGGTATGAAAGTTGGATCTTCCGCCAATTAGAGTTCAACTGTGCGTTGAATATCTTTAGCACAAAAGAAACACTTGCAACCCTCAATACAACTATTCTTATGAATCTTATTTTCTTGAAAACATTCCCAATCGGTAAGAACCCTAGGAAAGGATTCATCCCTTTTTGCTTGAAGATCCTTTTCCGCATCCCGCTCGTACATGGCTTCTTTGGCTTCCTCTCGTAGCTAGAGTTAATACTTGGCGGCAATGTCATGTTCACTATATAGTCGGCACCTATGGATTTTGAGAGAGATCTCCTCATCTAGCTCCTCCTTCTCTTGCTCAGTGAATGATCTTTCGAAAAATAGGAAATCCTCGTATGACAAGGGCTTAGCAAGATCAAGAAGACTTTCCATGGTATACCTTTGAGAAACAGCTTCACTTTCAAAAGGCGCTATAGAATTTCCTTTGCGCACCAATACTCTCTTCATCATCTGCTAAAGTTCATTGTCCATCTTCACCTTGTCGGTGTTCCACGCGTCAGCTTTGCTTTTCTTCATGAATTTCTTCCGCAGGTTTGACCAGACGAGAGGATCATCTAGTGTTGGCGTCAGCACTTCGTCGACTTCTTCCCAGGACCAATTTGTAGAGGGCTGCAGAAATCTGCCGCGGAGCCGATCGGCACCGCCTTGGTTGCTGCCCAATGCGCCGCTTTCCATCGCTTCTGGTCTTAGGGTTTTGTTCGGGTGACGATGTAATGCGAGTTGATTCGTGGGTTTGTTCTCCTCTCATATTTATATCCCTTGATCTCAAACTGGACTAGGACTCTATCTCTTATTCATGGAATTTAATGAGTCCTAAAAAGGCAAGGTCCAAAACCGACTTAGAAACCAAAAAGACTCTACCGCGCCGATCGGTGTAGGGCTGCATCGATTGGCGCAGCAACGAGCCGATCGGCGCGGTACACTAAATTACCAAATCAGAGACAAAAAAATAGAAATCAAAATACATATAGAGCTTTTGTTTTACGTCGTTAAGCTCGACCACACGGGGCACTAAGCAGTAAAATACACATCAAAAGCTTTTAATTCAAATGTGTCGGGTTCTAGATATACCTTTAGACGTTGTCCATTCACCGTGTACTTGTTTCTCTTGCCATCCATTCTGATTACAGCTCCCGAAGGTAACATCGTATTCACAAGATAAGGTCCCTCCCATTTGCTTCGCAGTTTGCCTTTACCAAATAATCAGAATTGTGAATTAAATAGGAGCACCCGATATCCTTCCTTGAACTCCTTCTTCAAAAGCTTCTTATCGTACCACTTCTTTGTCTTCTCTTTGTATATGGCTGCATTTTCATATGCACGCAATCGCATCTCTTCCAATTTGCTTATTTGTATATTTCTTTTCACGCCTACGGCATCAAGATCCGAATTCATTTTCTTTATAGCCCAATAAGCCTTGTGTTCCAATTCCACCGGTAGGTGACATGATTTCCCATAGAAAAATTGATATGGTGTCATATCAATTGGTGTCTTCAATACCGTCCTATATGCCCATAATGCTCCATTAAGCTTCGTGGCCCAATCTTCCTTCCCTTGTAACAATCTTCTGCAGAATTCCCTTTAATTGCTTATTTGATGTTTCTGCTTGTCCATTCATCTAGCGATGGTAGGCTGTTCCAATTCTATGTACAACTCCAGATTTAGTTAAAAACCTAGTAAATTCTCCTCATATAAAATGGGATCCTCCATTTGTAATTATTATCCTTGGTACTCCATACCCACGAAATATCTGCTCCTGAAGTATACTCCTTGATTCTCTTGTAGTATTGGCCTTGCATGCCATTGCTTCGACCCACTTGGAGACATAATCAACAGCGACCAATATGTACTCGAAACCATGAGAATTCACAAAGGGTCCCATAAAATCCATACCCCAAACATCAAAGATGTCGATTTGAAGATTGTACTTAAGAGGCATTGCATTCCTACTATTAACATTCCCTATTCATTGGCATTAAGCACATGTTGCAACATACCTTTTTGCATCTTCATGCATAGTAGGCCAATAGAATCCACTTGCCCATACCTTTGCCTGTTTTTTGAAGTAGCCATAATGTCCCTCATATCCAAAGAATGACACTTTGCTAAAATGCTCGCTCTTTCTTCTCTGGGTACACATCTCTGTACTGCTCCATCCTTGCAATACCTATACAAGTATGGGTCGGCCCATATAAATTTTCTCATTCCACTCTTAACTCTTTTCCTCGTGTTCTTGTTCATCATATCTGTTAGTCCCTTGAAACCTTTGATAATACTCATCATCCAATTCTCTCTACGATCAAATGCGGCAAACATCTGCTCTTATTGCATTTCATCTCTTATTGGCTCAGTTGATGATGATTCGAGACGAGATAAATGATCTGTTACAGAATTTTCTAGTCCTTTCTTATCTATTATCTCCAAATCAAATTCTTGCAGCATCAATACCCATCACATTAACCAAGGCTTAGACTAACGCATCACCTTCTTTGAAACTAAGTATCTTATAACAGCATGATCAGTATATACAATCACCTTAGAATTTGAATGTAGGATCTAAACTTTACAAAAGCAAATATAGCAGCTAACATCTCTTTCTCAGTTATGGTATAATTGATCTGCGCCTCATTCAAAGTTTTTCTAGCATAATAAATATCATGCACTTTACCTTTCTTCCGTTGTCCAAGAACAGCTCCATCGGCATAGTCACTTGAATCACACATAATTTCAAAAGGTAAACTCGAATCAGGTGGCTGCATAATGGGTGCAAAGCATAGAGCTTTCTTTAATCTTCTGAAGGCAAAGAGTCTTTCATCGTTCATGACAAATTCTGTATCTTGCTTTAACAATTTTGTCAGGGGCATAGCGATCTTCGAATAATTCTTAAAAAATCTGCGATAGAAGTTGGCATGTCCAAGAAAACTCCTCAAAGTTGTAAGATCAGTAGGGGGAGGTAATTTGTCAACTGTATATACCTTTGCTTTATCTACCTCTATCTCTCTATTAGTTATGACATGACCAAGTACTATACCTTCTTTTACCATGAAGTGACACTTCTTCCAATTAAGAACTAAGTCGCATTCAACACACCTTTTCAAAACCTTCTCCAAATTCTCCAAACAACTATCAAAATCAGCACCATGCACAGAAAAGTCATCCATAAATACCTCTATAATCTCTTCTATGAATTCAGCGAATATTGCATTCATGCATCTTTGAAATATGGTGGGCGCATTGGAAAGACCAAATGGCATCCTTCTATATGTATATGTCCCAAAAGGGCAAGTAAAAGTAGTTTTTTGCTGATCTTCTGGTCTTACCGGTATTTGAAATAAACCACTATATCCATCCAAATAACAAAAGTATGAATTCTTTGCTAACCCTTCAAGCATCTCATCAATGAACGGAAGAGGATAATGATCTTTCTTCATCACCTTGTTCAAACTTCTATAATCTAAGCACATTCTCCATTCAGTTACAGTCCTGAGGGATCAACTCATTGTTCTTATTAGGTAGTACTGTCAACCCTCCTTTCTTGGGCACACAATATACTGGACTAACCCGTTCACTATCAGCAACAGGGTAGATCATACACCTGCATTAAGTAGCTTCAAAATCTCCTTTTTAACCATTGGCTTCATTGATTCTTTCAACCTTCGCATCCCTTCAACCACAGGTTTAGCATTCTCCTCCAAATTAATCTTGTGGGTGCAAAATGCGGGGTTGATTCCCTTGATGTCATCCAATGTGTAACCAATGGCTTTCTTATACCTTTTGAGCATAGCAAGCAGCTTCTATGTTTCTTCTTTTGTTAGGGCGTTGTTCACAATAACTGGATATGTTCTATTCTTCCCTAGATATTCATAGCATAGCCCCTTTGGAAGTTCCTGCTGTTCCACTTTTGGCACTTCATCTGGATCCAGCTCTATGAGAGGTTAAAAATTAGGATTTTCCTGGTTGAGCCGATCGACGCAAGCATCGTGCGGATCGGCGCTGGAAGTATACTTGTCAGTTCCGCGTAGGATGTGGTCCAGTGGGTCTCCCATATCCATACCTATTTTCTCATCTTCATCTGGGTAGAATTCCTGATAGTAAGAAGGGTCTTGATGAGACGGATCGTTAAATTGAAATTGCACTTCTTCCTCTCCTAGGTGTAGCGTAATTCAACCTTTCCCAGCATCCAGAACAGCTTGTACTAATCTTAAGAATGACCTTCCCAGAATGATATTTTCAATCCCAGCTTCTTTATTGTGTAGAACAAAGAAATCTACCGGTATTGTTTTCGAGCTGATCTCAATTTCAACATTCCTGATCACTCCTAGTGTCTTGGTCTTCCCTTCATCTACCATGATGAGCTCAAGTTCAGTCCCCATCAGCCGTTGTTGAGTTCCGTAAGGCATGCTCATGAATGCATCATAAGTCATCAAGTTGACATGGGAACCAAAGTCACACAAGGCTTTCAGAAATTTCTTCCCCAATATCTCACATGGTATGTATGGTTCTTCTTCTTCCACTTCAGTGAGACCTACAGCATACACACCACATAATCCTTCATAGGGAGATGGCTCAAAGCAACTATCTAGCAATCTCTTCGTTTGTTTCACCTCCGTTCCATCAAGCTCTATATCGTCTTTGTAAAGCTTCCCTAAAACTCTCCCAATAATCTCTTGATCAAAAATTTCTGACTTGAGGCGATTACTTGGGAAATTATACTCAATTCCGGCTTCGGAAGCGTCTTGTGGACCGAAAGATCTTCTCATATTGACCAACTCACATGAAAAATCAATAGGAATCCAGTCCATCGGCTCAAATTTGTCAAGTGGTTTAGCATTCGCCAATGTTCTATCCCCCTTTGGTTCAGCAATGTTGCCTTCAAATCCCTTCAGGTGGTTGTCCAGAATTGCAGCTTCTATCTCGGTATATTACTTGCAACTCGATGGAGTCGTTAGGGTGATCAGTTCTCCTATCGTCACGACTGCGCTGATCGGCGCACACATCAGATCCATAGAGGCAGGTCTGACGGGCTCTATTTCTTCGAATTTGTGCTCTGAAGTAATCATTGCTCTACTCTCGGACATCAAGATTAGTTCAGTCGGCGAATCTTCCTTCTGCATAACTTCTGGGCATTGCTAATTTGGTTCTAGATATTCTTCCGAATGCTTGTGCAAAGCTTCATTCTTGGCAATTTTACCTAACAATTCGATCCCTGCCTTGGCTATGGTTGGTTCTTAATCATTGTGGTCAGTTATTAATCATAATCTGTTCCCCACTTGTATCTTTGAGTAGTAGAATTGGTGCAACAAAACTTTTTTGTACTACACTCTTAAAGCGGGTTGGACATGCAAGAGCCTTGATGAATGCAAGTGAAGATAGCATGATTGCAACACTAATCTCTTCTTGAGGGTAATTTATTTGCTCGAGGATGAGCAAAGCAATGAGCATGGGGGAACTGTTGGTGGTTCCTAAGTACCCATTTTATATGCCAATAACCACCAATATCATACCATATTCTTGTCATAATCATGTGTTTTACCTCTAATATTGATGATTTCCACATGTAGTGTCGTTTTAGTGCTTTATTGCAGAAACAGGTAAAAAGATGACAAAATAACTCTTATATGAGAAGTACCGATATGAAGCCTCACTTGACGTGCATGGAGGGCTTCCCACTAGCCCATGAAGCTTACAAGACACACCTGGTAATCCATGAGATCCAATGTGCAAGCCCAAGGTCGAGGCCCAATGCCTAAGGATTTCTAGAAGGTATATTCGTAAGGAAAGTTCAATTCCCGGAGTCCAGAAATAGCACTATATTGTCACACGATTTTGAAGCCCAAGACTTGGTCAAGTAGGAAATCTCAGAATACCAAAGTTGAAGATCTCGTCGAGATCCTTCCGAAACATATATATGATTTGCATTTATTGGACTATAGAGCTAGGAGATATGGGCCCCGCAAGGCAGGCTGCTTAGAGGAATCTGAATCAGGACAGATATTTTGGCATCGAAATTTTGGTTATCTGAACATCTGAATCTGAGGATACAAATAATACCAAAGTTGTACATCTTTTCATGGGCTACGAGATAGAGTTCAGGCTTGCTTCATTTGGACTCCGGAATCGTCCATTATGATTAAAGTAAGTTACAGTTTATGGAAGGTACGAAACCAACTTGGATTCAATCTCTATGAGCTAAACTCGGAGGCCAAGCAAGGGAGGACGTGACCAGAGGCTATATAAACACCCACATGACGTCCAAGACGAGGGGACACAAAGGGGAAGTGGAAAAATTAGGCTATAGGAGCCGCTGCACATCGCTAGGAGGCCACCGGAGTTGAAGAGCCACCAAATTGAAGAGATGTAGTCTAGTCGGGTAGGGACCCTGTGTGGTGCACTACACCATAGCTAGGAGAAGTAGAGCCATGTACCATGGGAGTCATGAACGATGCATCAAGGCAGCACCAATCGGTGCACCAGTTGAGCCGATCGACGCGCCCTCGATGATGATGAATATTGGTATAAGATATCGATCTTTATGTTGTCTATCTTAATTCTATCCTTGGGTGTAGTTTGTGTTCGTCTAGATTGATTGATCTTACATGTGCTTATTCAATTGCTTAGGTCTAGTCTAAGTATTTCGATGCTCTCTTAATTGTCGTGATTAGGCTAGTATTCGGATCTTGTATGAATCATGATTGCTTGATGATGCTAGGGTGTGGTTTAGTAGTGACAGAGCTAAGCTTGTGCAACACTTTTAGATAGTCAAGTAGGGTTAAGATACTCGCGCGATTAAGGGTTTCCTCTTGGTAGCGATAAATCGGGAGACGCTCAGAAAGGTGGGTGGTCTTGCTCATCTTTGATGTTTACCGATTGTTTATAGTACCAAGTAAGCTAGGATTAAGATGATAACGACTACTGCTTCGGTGCTGATCGGCACACCAGTTGCGCCGATCGGCACAGCCTTTCTCCGACCGCTAGATGCATATAAGCTAACTCCAGGAGATACTCCATGGTCGATGTGTATGCTCCTACTCCCGCAAGCCTTGGCTAACTAAGCATCAGGCGCACTTTGGCTCAGGTAAGCCTTCACACCGATCGGCGCACCAGTTGAGCCGATCGGCGCATCCTTCAATCTTCACTTCTTTTCATGCTCAATGTGCAATATGTACTTTATGCTAAGGATTGATTTGTTAGATGAAATAGTAAACTCTAAACATGGTTCTCTTCCGATCCCTGTGGATTCGATTAAACCTTGGAATACTCTAAGCAAAAAAGTGCTACAATGTACACCATCCTCTTGCGGTATATAAGTGGGTGCGTAGTAACGACCAACAAGCTCTTTTTCTGGTGCCATTGCCGGGGATTGGCAACTCGAACCTGTTTAGAGGGATCTATCTAGTTTATTGAATCAATCCTTTATCTTTTTATTACACATACCCTGTTTTTCTTTGTTTGTGTGTCCATTGAAAAATAGGTACAAAGCTAGGCACACAACCTCAACTGGACCATGGCGACATAGCTGCTTGCGCCAATCGGCACAACCATGTGCCGATCAGTGTCACGTTGATGCCGATGCCGACGACCTCGCTTTTCATCGATTCTCTTGCTCTGCAGCAGTAGGTGCTAACTTTGTTAGTTTTCCATCATCTTCTGCGGAGTCCATGTTCATGAAAGACTCGCTTGTGCCGATCGGCACAACGCCCATGCCGATCGGCACCTCACCACTCTATGAAAAGGGAGGGACGCTCCTTTTGTCAATATTTTTTTTAACTAATACTTTGCAAGGATTCTATCTTGTTCACAGAAATAGATGATGGGAGAAATAGATGATTGAGAGGGTGTTCTATCCGCTGACCAAAAAAAGGTGTGCAAAATTCTACAAAGGATTGAAAGACCTACAAATTTGATATTGTGGAAGAGAATCAAGTCTAATTTCCAATGGTTTAAACCTCACATAAACTGGAGTTTCCTACAAGGATTTATGGCCAAAACACGAGACGCTGCACATGCTGTTTGAATATTTCGCGAGAGTTGCAAACAATTGGAAGTTTGAGCCAAATATGGAATTAAAGTCCTACATACACGTGATATATGGGTTTTCATACATTTAGAAAACTTCCTTTTGGTGATTGAAACGGATTCAAGTCGTTCCAAACACGGAGTTTGAATATTTGGAAAGTTTGAATTCAATTCGGATTCGTCGTGAGACGGCCTGACATACCTTTAGAAAAAAGGCCATACCTACCTCATACGGAGTCCGATTTGGACGCATGAGTACTTCTTGGAAAGATAATTTGATTCCCGATGCAATGGAACAGGTTTCAGCCTCTAATTCCTTCTGGTTGCGGCGCAATGTTAGAAACAAAATGTCGGTTCAGAAAAGCAACAGCAGATTTTTTTCGGATTTCGTCGCCGTAGGCTTGATGGATCATTGGGCAAGAACTAAGAAGCTGCATCTACTCTTCATCAAGACTTGCTGGTGCAACAAAGATCAAGATTCACAAGTCGTAGGACAAGCCGACATATGCTCTAATGCTTAAAAGACGAAGTCATCAAGATTGCATAGTTCAGAGCATTATATCACATACACACATTGAGCATTATGCAACACAATGAAGACAGGCAATGAGCAAACTACAAAGAAGATTGCATAGTACAAGCTGCATGGAAATTTTGGATCTTACACCATGAACCATGGCTTCACGATAATAAGGTATGCAAGAAGTCTAGCTACATGACTCTAATTGAAGCGCTTTTCGGGTGGCAACTCGTGTTTTTGTGTTTTTTGTTTTGTTTGGATTGATTAGTGCTACTAGGAAGGCAACCTAGAGTTTTGTTGTGTGAGAATAACCCAACTCAAATGGTTCACTTGTGACAAATTAGTTCTAGATTAACTTTTTATTCCATCACCATCCTTTTGTGTTTTGTTTGCAAAAATCATCTACTACATGCATAATTTGTGAGGACTTGCTTTGTTTTTTGTTTTTTGCATAATGTTTTCGCTTGCATGCATCTTAATCATCTAACTTCAGCCCACCTAAGCCTCCCACCCTTCATTTTTCATCATATTCCAGAGCCAATTCCAATTGCGCCGATCGGCGCACGCACACTACCGATTGGCGCATCACCCAAATGCTTTTCTAAACATTCCTTTACTGCCACCTAACATGTTTTTGTTTTGATTCACCCAAACCTCTAACTTTGCATGATCATATTCACTTTTTATTCATAATGGCTTGGTTTGAACTTGATAATGAGCACTTAATTGTCTTGCGCGCAATATCTTTAGCAAATTTAGGTGTAAACATGGTGTTTATGCTTATTTGTTGAACATCATTGGATAGTTCATTTGCCTTGCTCTATTTTGCATCATTTGCATTGGTTGGTTGCTAATATTTTTCAATGCGCTATCTCTCTAGTCCAGTGGGGTTCTATAATAGCTAAGTCATATAAACATGGTATTTAGACTTTGGTTGTTAATGAATTTTCTTTAGATTGCTAGCAATCTAGTTGTAAGCATGGTGCTCAGAGCTAGGTGTAAACATTGTTCTTGTTTAGCTTCCACGCCGCTAACCTTCATTGCTAACATGCTCGTTTGCTTTGCTTTAAGACTAAATGATGAAAACATTTTGATCCCAGAATTATGTACTTGACACATTCATTTAGCAATCTTATGTGAACGTGGTGTTTAGACGAAATTGTGGAACAACATTGTTATAGTCTTGTTTCTTTGCTAACATTATGATATTAGCTCCATGCATCCACACTTGTGCACACACGTACCCACCCATTTGGATTTTATTTTCTTTTTGCTACTAGAATTAAAATGCCACAAGTTGAACTTTTGAGGTTGTTGCTAGATTATAGATATTGTTCTATCCCCGACCATCATATCGGGGGTAGTATGTACATTTCAGTGTTTTGCATGAATGAAAGAAGTACTCTCAAACGAGGAAAATAGAAGGAAACAAGGTGATAACAGCCGCATATACAAGAGGAAGCATTGGGATAGCACATCAAGGTTGGAGATGGAGGTGATGAGAGGCACAACCATCTGCACCGATCGGCGCAACCTTGTGCCGATCGGTGTTCCCTCGCTGCCCCTGCTATCGCCCTTCTCTCGTGCAATCCAGCAAGATTTTAAGCATGGGGGAGGCACACGTTGCACTTCAATTGATTAAAATGCGGTAACATCCCTTTGATTCTTCACTTTTCCTAATCTTATTTTCTTCTCAAACCTATACTTGCTATCTGCTTCCAACTTGGGTCTTTTCTCTCTTTTTCTTCTATGATACCCTTCTCGTTTTGTTCATGCGAAAGGTTATTTATCACTTAGAACATAGAATGGACAATGACATATCCCTAATAGCTACCTTAGGGTGACCAAGTGTCATTAATTTATCTAGGGGAGCTTGCCTGTATCATCACTATTGTCTTATAATGCTTTCACGATGAATAGATGCATAATTATGATGAGGATCTTTGCTAGAGATATGATGAAAGTTGCTATTGTTATTGGAAGTTGCATGATTCATTGCACATAATTGTCCACCACTGAATTTTCAACTAAGCACCAATTCTATGAACTCTATTTGCTTTAGTGGTGGTATTTATTGACAGATGTTTTGATAAAGACCCCATATGGTTGAATTGTTCTTCATGACAATATGCTTTGCTCTCTAAGAAGAAAACTCCAACATAGCTAGTGTACTTAATAATTTTTGGAAAACTGTTACATGTTGTCTCTAAACCTTGCAAATTTTGCTCTCTTGCATTGATCATACCTACCAAAGCCAAATATGCTACACTTATATGATAAACCAATAGATTGCTATATGTAATATAGTGAGTCATTTCAAGTTTGTGTTCTTTTGGTATGAGACTTGAAAGTTGGCCATTTTGTTTGCGTAACTATCACTTGTTTGCTAGCCCTTTCATATTTAGCAATGCTCACTGAATATTCCCACATGTAAACCTATATTTCTTTTGGTGGTGTCCTCTCCTTGTCCACAACCTATGATATGAGTTTCTCATCGAGCCATTGCACTATTTCTATGGTTTTATGCACAAACCACCAACCTCTTGCTGAAGATGAAGATTTTCATCAATAAACACCTCTAAAGACTCTGAAGTGCAAAAGAGCAATACAAGGAGAAGACAAGCGAAATTAGAAGTGCGCCGATCAGCGCAACTCTGCGTTGATCGGCTCAAGAACTCAAATATTTAGGAAGCGCTCTGTTATCTCCAGAAAGCAATTATAAGCTGTTATCTCCAGAAAGCAATTATAAGTGTTTCAGATGGTCGAAGAGACGAAATAAAGGATTTAGTTAGTGCTCTTCTTTTTCCACTCCCTTTGCTCGGGACAAGTAACGTTTAAGCATGGGGGGGATGGACGTCATTCATCATTCCAAAGCACTAGCTAATGGACTTCAAATAAAAAAAAATGTTGATGGAAGATCAAGAATATTCAATCAAGTTGCAAGAGAGGAAATTTATGCATAAACCATTATTCTTCAAGTAAGTGCATTCAAATGGCTGAAACTCTATCACTCCAACCATGTGCAATCCGATTTCAAGAACTTCATTTGTGTCTTGAGATCATTCTTTGCCTTTTGCACATGTCCACCTTTCTAAAAGCTTGTGTTTTTCCTCTTCTTCACAATATTTTCCAATGGCCTTTTTGACAAGTCTTTATAAAACCAATTAGAACTATCTTTTGATTTGACAATACTCTAAGTTACATTGTTGCTAGTTGTTTTCCTACCAAGCTACACATAAAGCCTTTCACCAAACATTTGTAGATAGGATCACTTCTAGTTGTTTAGCTTGTGAGATTTGTAAGATGAGTGTTGCCTTGATTCTTTCCAAGAGAGCATTTTGTTTGGATAATGAGACTGATTTTTTGGAAAAACTTTAGCATCTAAGGCCTAGTTTGAGAAGTAATCTGATTTGAGAGTTGAAGCTACTTCATTTGATCGTTGTGGTCGGTTCCTAATCATAATCTATTCCCCACTTGTATCTTTGAGTAGTAGAATTTATGCAACATAAACTTTTTTTTACTACACTCTTAAAGTGGGTTGTATATGCATGAGCCTTGATGAATGCAAGTGAAGATAGCATGATTGCAACGCTGATCTCTTCTTGAGGGTAATTTATTTGCTCGAGGACGAGCAAAGGTTTGAGTATGGGGGAACTGTTGGTGGTTCCTAAGTACTTGTTTTATATGCCAACAACCACCAATATCATACCATATTCTTTTCATAATCATGTGTTTTACCTCTAATATTGATGATTTCCACATATAGTGTTGTTTTAGTGCTTTATTACAGAAACAGTTAAAAAGACGATAAAATGACTCTTATATGAGAAGTACCGATGTGAAACCCGACTCACCATGCAAGGAGGGCTTCCCAGTAGCCCATGAAGCTTACAAGACACACCTAGACGTCCATGAGGTCTAATATGCAAGCCCAAAGTCGAGGCCAATGCCTAAGGATAGAAGGTTTATCCGGAAGGAAAGTTCAATTCTTAGAGTCCAGAAATAGCACTATATTGTCACGCGATTTCAAAGGCCAAGACGTGGTCAAATAGGAAATCTCAGAATACCATAGTTGAAGATCTCGTCGAGGGATTTCTGAAACATATATGATTTGCATTTATTGGACTAAAGAGCTAGGAGATATGGGCCCCGCAAGGCAGGCTGCGTAGAGGAATCTGAATCAGGACAGATATTTTGGCATCGCAATTTTGGTTATCTAAACGTCTGAATCTGAGGATCCAAATAATACCAAAGTTGTAGATCTTTTCAAGGGCTACGAGATAGATTCCAGGCTTTCTTCATTTGTACTAAGGAAGCATCAGTTATGATTAAAGTAAATCGGCATAGTTTATGGAAGGTACAAAGCCAACTTGGATTCAATCTCTATGAGGTAAACTTGGAGGCCAAGCAAGGGAGAACATCACCAGAGGCTATATAAACACCCACATGACGTCAAAGATGAGGGGACATGAAGGAGAAGTGGGATAATTAGGCTATAGGAGCCGCTGCACATCGCTAGGAGGCCGCCGGAGTTGAATAGCCACCAAAGTAAAGAGATATAGTCTAGTCGGGTAGGGACCCTGCGTGGTGCACCACACTAGAGCTAGGAGAAGTACAGCCATGTACCTTGGAAGTCGTCAATGATGCATCAAGGCGGCGCCAATCGGCGTACCAGTTAAGCCACTCAGGACGCCCTCGACAATGATGAATATTGGTATAAGTTTTCGATCTTTATGTTGTCTATCTTAATTCTATCCTTGGCTGCAATTTGTGTTCGTCTGGATTGATTGATCTTACATGTGCTTATTCAATTGCTTAGTTCTAGTCTAACTATTTAGATTTTCTCTTAATCATGGTGATTAGGCTAGTACTCGGATCTTGTATGAATCATGATTGCTTGATGATGCTAGGGTGTGGTTTAGTTGTGACAGAGCTAAGCTTGCGCAACACTTTTAGATAGACAAGTAGGGTTAAGATACTCGCGCGATTAAGGGTTTCCTCTCGGTAGCGACAAATCGGGAGACGCTCAGAAAGGCGGGTGGTCTTGCTCATCTTTGATGTTTACCGATTGTTTAAAGTATCAAGTAAGCTAGGATTAATATGATAACGACTACTGTTTTAGTGCTGATCGGCACACCAGTTGCGCCGATCGGCACAGCCTTCCTCCGACCGCTAGATGCATATAGGCTAACTACATGTGATACTCCATGGTGGATGTGTATGCTCCTACTCCCACAAGTCTTGGCTAACTGAGCATCAGGCGCACTTTAGCTCAGGTAAGCCTTCGCGCTGATTGGCGCACCAGTTGAGCCGATCGGCGTAATCCTTCAATCTTCACTTCTTTTCATGCTCACGTATATGCAATATGTACTTCATGCTAAGGATTGATTCGTTAGATGAAATAGTAAACTCTAAACACGGTTCTCTTCTGATCCCTATGGATTCGATTAAACCTTGTAATACTCTAATGGAAAAAGTACTACAATGTGCATCGTCATCTTGCGAATATAAGTGGGTGCGTAGTAACGACCAACAATTAGGTCAACTTCCATCGACTTTAACTCATACTAGGCTTGGCCTTCGTCTTTCTCGGACTGGGTCATGTTTTTGTCATCTTTTCCTTCCATGCCGATCAGTGCAGGCCTGCGCTAATCGGCGTGGCTCCGCATCTGGCCCATGTCCATTACTCTTTAGTTTTTTATCCATAATTGCCCTGTTTTACACCTGTTTCCTACGATTACATCCAAAATAGAACAACTACAAATATATGCAAATATGGGGTTAATTGTTAGTCCATACCACCAAATTAAGACGTAGAACATCCCTTTTTGGTAGATAAAATAGGCATCTAGAAACTATCAACAGTTCACGCACACTCAAATCATTGCTAGTCCTCGAGCAATACAAAATCAAATATGTAACAAGAATCTTCACACCATCTCTCATGCAATCAATCTCAATCATCATTTTTACGCGTTATCCCACCACAAAGATTTTCTCTCATCTCCTTTTAACCAATCGGCATATCATACTTGAACTTAATCAAATCACCACAAAACCTTTCCATAAACAATTTTAGTTCTCCTCGACTCATCTTCAGCATCAAACATCAAGCATTTGGTCCTCTCTAGATCTCTCAAGTGTATTTCCTTCCCTCTCCTATCTAATCAAGGATTGTATGCGGATCTTGGAGGGCTATATAACTAAACTAAACCATAAGATAAACTATGTCAACAATGTGCTCAATCATGCCCACTAAGAAAGAGTTTTCTTGGAAAAGAACTTTAATGGAGAAGAGGAATATCAAAGATCTAAAGAAAAGAAAGAAAAAATGTTTCAATGAGAACGATGGCAAAGAATTAGAAATAATCAGAAAGTTGCTTTCTTCGATGACCTTACTGCCACTTAGGGAATACATTTTCTCTTTATCTCTTTTTTTCTTTTTTTAGATTTTTTTCTTTCTCTACTTCTTTTGCAACAACGCTGATCGGCGTAACACTGCGCCGGTCAACACAGTCTATATATATTTTTTTCTTTTCTTTCACTCTTTTTCTATTCTCGATATAATCAGCAATTTCTATATTGTACCAGCAGCGGAAATTTTCTGAATTCCCTTTTATTGAGAATATAGGTTGTATCAAGGAGGAGGGAGAAACAAAGATGTATGGTTTCCATGATAGCAAGGAATTTAAATGGATAAAAATGGCTAGAAATATAGAGATAAACAAATAGATCATCATTTCCTAACTTGGTCGAAATCATGAGCAAAAAGTTGACAAAATTACTTTCAATCCAATTAGTTCAAATGTGTAGATTGCTCTCATTCACTCGGCTATGTAGGAATATTTAGACCTTGCTTTTGCTTTTGCTTTAGCTTATGATGAGTCAAAAGAAATTTTCACAAATACAAAGCTCAAAAGTTAAGTGGTAACCAACTAATTCAAGTAATCAACCAATCGATCATAAGAAAGACAAGATAAATAGTATGGGCCACTTTCGATTTGACAATCAACACTAACATTATTAAAAACAATGCAATAATTCAAACTACATAAAAGACTTTGAAGCAACTCTCAACATGACTCATGGCTCTCTTAAGCACACACACAAACTTAAATAAACACTCATAAGAAAAACAAACACTCATAAAAACAAACGAGAAACTAGACTCAAAAACACTAAAAAACTATGACAAATGGCAAAGCCCTTCCCCCACACTCAAAATTTGCAATGTCTTCATTGCAAGAGAAGAAACTCAACACACTAATCATGCAGACCATGCCTGTTCAAGACTTGGAAAATTTGTCTTATATTCCTTATGAGAAAAGTGTAGTCCGCTTTGTTCATCTCGACTGTATCCAAAATTCTATGATCCACATCCCTTTGATGCATGTAAGCATGATCTCTGTCAAGATACAGGCGCTCAATGTTTCTACGGTAGACAGGACAGCAAGCAGGCGGTTGCAGGTTATGATTTTCAATGTTGTAAGGGGAGGCACTGTTCAAATTCCTCTGAGCCGATCGGCGTAGTAGTGTTCTTCCACCATTGTGACTTCCTCCACCTCCCACTGCATTACCATTAACTCTCGTTGAAGTTCCTGCTGCCCTGTCATTACTGCATTATGCAAGTGTTCCCCAATTTTCAAACTATGGACTACCAAAGCTTCTTCGCATATCAAAATCATCACTAAAATCTCCAGACGCACAAGGATCACCACTCTCCAAAGTTTCCAAATAGTATGACGGAAATTCGCTATCCCATTCAGAATACTTTTGAATTGGCTTACCCGATAGTCTAGCAGATCTGCGAACCTCTGGTGTAGTCTTACACTTCTTTGCAGCAGGCTCATCGTCTTCACTTGGCAAAGCCATCAGATCAATAAATTCAACCATCTTCAGGTCGCACCAATCGGCGCAGCTGGCAGCTTCCTTCATATACTTAGCTAACTGCTCTAGATTACGCTCACAGATCACCTTATTCTGCTGCCTTTGTAAAATCTCCTTGGGCGTCCTCCCTCCAGGAACTGCATGATAACCATCATCATATAATAAATCTCTAGGTATGAAAGTTGGATCTTTCGGGACCTCCTTGGGCGTCCTCCCTCCAAGAACCTCCAGGAGTTCAACCTTGTGTAGAAGATCTTTAGCACAAAAGAAACACTTGCAACCCTCAATACAACTGTTCTTATGAATCTTATTTTCTTGAAAACTTTTCCAATCAGTAAGAACCCTGGTAAAGTATTCATTCCTTTTAGCTTGAAGATCCTTTTCCGCATCCTGCTCATACATGGATTCTTCGGCTTCCTCTCGTAGCTTGAGTTTATACTTGACGGCAATGTCATGTTCACTATAAAGTTGGCACCTATGGATTGTGAGAGAGCTCTCCTCATCTAGCTCTTCCTTCTCTTGCTCAGTCAATGATCTTTCAAAAAATAGGAAATCCTCGTACGACAAGGCCTTAGCAAGATTAAGAAGACTTTCCATGATATATCTTTGAGAAACAACTTCACTTTTAATAGGCGCTATAGATTTTTCTTTGCGCACCAACACTCTCTTCATCACCTGCCGAAGTTCATTGTCCATCTTCACAAATTTCTTCCACAGGTCTGACCAGACGAGAGGATCATCTGTTGTTGGCATCAACACTTCATCAACTTCTTTCTAGGACCAATTTGCAGAGGGCTGCGGAAATCCATCGCCGCCTTGGTTGCTGCCCGATGCGTCGCTTTCCATCGCTTCTGCTCTTAGGGTTTTGTTCGGGTGATGATGTAATGCGAGTTGATCCGTGGGATTGTACTCCTCTCATATTTATATCCCTTGATCTCCAACTGGACTAGGACTCTATCTCTTATTCGTGGAATTTAACGAGTCTTAAAAAGGTAAGTTCCAAAACTGACACAGAAACCAAAAAGACTCTGCCACGCTGATCGGTGCAGGGCTGCGTCGATTGGCGCAGCAACGCGCCAGTCGGTGCGGTACACTAAATTACTAAATCAGAGACAAAAAAAACAGAAATCAAAATACATATAGAGCTTTTATTTTACGTCATTAAGCTCCACCACATGGGGCACTAAGCAGTAAAAACACATCAAAAGATGTTAATTCAAATGTGTCGGGTTCTAGATATACCTTTAGACGTTGTCTATTCATCGTGTACTTGTTTCTCTTGCCATCCATTATGATTACAGCTCCCAAAGGTAACACCGTATTCACAAGATAAGGTCCATCCCATTTGCTTCGCAGTTTGCCTTTACCAAATAATCTAAATTGTGAATTAAATAGGAGCACCCGATCTCCTTGAACTCCTTCTTCAAAAGCTTCTTATCGTACCACTTCTTTGTCTTCTCTTTGTATATGGCTGCATTTTCATATGCACGCAATCGCATCTTTTCCAATTCGCTTATTTGTATCTTTCTTTTCATGCCAGTGGCATCAAGATACAAATTCATTTTCTTTATAGCCCAATAAGCCTTATGTTCCCATTCCACTTGTAAGTGACATGATTTCCCATAGAAAAATTGATATGGTGTCATACCAATTGGTGTCTTGAATGCCGTCCTATATGCCCATAATGCTCCATTAAGCTTCGTGACCTAATATTTTCCTTCCTTTGTAACATTCTTCTACAGAATTCCCTTTAATTGCTTATTTGACGTTTCTGCTTGTCCATTCATCTGGGGATGGTAGGTTATTCCAATTCTATGTTGAACTTCAGATTTAGTTAAAAACCTAGTAAATTCTCCTCTTGTAAATTAGGATCCTCCATCTGTAATTATTATCCTTGGTACTCCATACCTAGGAAATATCTGCTTCTGAAGTATACTCCTTGATTCTCACATTGCTAAAATGCTCGCTCTTTCTTCTCTGGGTACACATCTCCGTACTGCTCCAACCTTGCAATACCTATACAAGTATGGGTCGGCCCATACAAATTTTCTCATTTCACTCTTAACTCTTTTCCTCGTGTTCTTGTTCATCATATCTGTTAGTCCCTTGAAACCTTTGATAATATCCATCATCCAATTCTCTGTACGATCAAATGCGGCAAACAACTGCTCTTGTTGCATTTCATCTCTAATTGGCTCAGTTGATGATGATTCAAGACGAGATAAATGATCTGCTATAGAATTGTCTACTCCTTTCTTATGTATTATCTCCAAATCAAATTCTTGCAGCATCAATACCCATCGCATTAACCAAGGCTTAGATTCCTTCTTTGAAACCAAGTATCTTATAGAAGCATGATCAGTATATACAATCACCATAGAATTTAGAATGTAGGATCTAAACTATTCAAATGCAAATATAACAGCTAACATCTCTTTCTCAGTTGTTGCATAATTGATCTGCGCCTCATTCAAAGTTTTGCTAGCATAATAAACAGCATGCACTTTACCTTGCTTCCATTGTCCAAGAATAGCTCCAACTGCATAGTCACTTGCATCACACATAATTTTAAAAGGTAAACTCCAATCAGGTGGCTGCATAATGGGTGCAGAGCATAGAGCTTCCTTTAATCTTCTAAAGGCAAAGAGTCGTTCATCATTCATGACAAAATCTGTATCTTGCTTCGAGAATTCTGTCAGGGGCTTAGCAATCTTCGAATAATTCTTAACAAATCTGCCATAGAAGTTGGCATGTCCAAGAAAACTCCTCAAAGTTGTAAGATCAGTAGAGGGAGGTAATTTGTCAACTGTAGATACCTTTGCTTTATCTACCTCTATCCCTCTATTAGATATGACATGACCAAGTACTATCCCTTCTGTTACCATAAAGTGACACTTCTCCCAATTAAGAACTAAGTCACATTCAACACACCTTTTCAAAACCTTCTCAAAATTCTCCAAACAACTATCATAATCAACACCATGCACAGAGAAGTCATCCATAAATACCTCCATAATCTCTTCTATGAATTCAGCAATTATTGCATTCATGCATCTTTGAAATGTAGCGGGCACGTTGCAAAGACCAAATGGCATCCTTCTATATGCATATGTCCCAAAAGGGCAAGTAAAAGTAGTTTTTTCTGATCTTCTGGTCTTACCGGTATTTGAAAGAAACCACTATATCCATCCAAATAACAAAAGTATGAATTCTTTGCTAACCCTTCAAGCATCTCATCAATGAACGGAAGAGGATAATGATCTTTCTTCGTCACCTTGTTCAAACATCTGTAATCTATGCACATTCTCCATTCAGTTACAGTCCTAAGGGATCAACTCCTTGTTCTTATTAGGCACTACTGTCAACCCTCCTTTCTTGGGCACACAATGTACTAAACTAACCCATTCACTATCAGCAACAGGGTAGATCATACCTGCATTAAGCAGCTTCAAAATCTCCTTTTTAACCACTGGCTTCATTGATTCTTTCAACCTTCGCATCCCTTCAACCACTGTTGTAGCATTCTCCTCCAAATAATCTTGTGGGTGCAAAAGGCGGGGCTGATTCCCTTGATGTCATCTAATGTGTAACCAATGGCTTTCTTATACCTTTTGAGCATAGCAAGAAGCTTCTCTGTTTCTTCTTTCATTAGGGCATTGTTCACAATAATTGGATATGTTCTATTCTTCCCTAGATATTCATAGCGTAGCTCCTTTGAATGTTCCTTCTATTCCACTTCTAGCGCTTCATCTGGATCCAGCTCCCGGGAGGTTAAAAATTAGGATTTTCCTGGTTGAGCCGATCGGCGCAAGCGTCGCGCCGATCGGCGCTGGAAGTATACTTGTCAGTTCCGCGTAGGATGTGGTCCAGTGGGTCTCCCATATCCATCCCTATCTTCTCGTCTTCATCTGGGTAGAATTCCTGATAGTAAAAAGGGTCTTGATGAGACGGGTCGTTAAATTGAAATTGCACTTCTTCCTCTCCTAGGTGTAGTGTAATTTGACCTTTCCTAGCATCCAAAACAGTTTGTACTAATCTTAAGAATGGCCTTCCCAGAATGATATCTTCAATCCCAGTTTCTTTATTGTCTAGAACGAAGAAATCTACCAGTATTGTTGTCGAGCTGATCTCAATTTCAACAATCCTGATCACTCCCAGTGGCTTGGTCCCTCCATCCGCCATGATGTGCTCAAGTTCAGTCCCCATCAGCCATTGTTGAGTTCCATAAGGCATGCTCATGAATGCATCGTAAGTCATCAAGCTGACATGGAAACCAAAGTCACACAAGGCTTTCAGAAATTTTTACCCCGATATCTCACATGGTATGTACGGTTCTTCTTCTTCCACTTCAGTGAGACCTATAGCATACACACCACATAATCCTTCATAGGGAGATGGCTCAAAGCAACTGTCTAGCAATCTCTTCGCTTGTTTCACCTCCGTTCCATCAAGCTCTATATCATCCTTGTAAAGCTTCCCTAAAACTCTCCCAATAATATCTTGATCAAAAATTTCTGACTTCAGGCGATTACTTGGGAAATTATATTCAATTCTGACTTCGGAAGTGTCTTGTGGACTGAAGGATCTTCTCATATTGAGCAACTCACGTGAAAAAAACAATAGGAATCCAGTCCATCGGCTCAAATTCATCAAGTGGTTTAGCATTCGCCAATGTTTTATCCCCCTTTGGTTTAGCAAATTTGCCTTCAAATTCCTTCAGGTGGTTGTCTAGAATCACAGCTTCTATAATGGTATATTCCTTGCAACTCAATGGAGTCGCCAGGGTGATCAGTTCTCTTGTTGTTGCGACTGCGCCGATCGGCTCAGACTGCGCCAATCGGCGCACACGTCAGATCCATGGAGGCCGGTCTGACGGGCTCTATTTCTTCGAATTTTTGCTCTGAAGTAATCATTGCTCTACTCTTGGACAACAAGATCTATTCAGTTGGTGACTCTTCCATCTGCATAAATTCTGGGCATTGCCAAATTGGTTCTAGATATTCTTCCCAATGCTTGTGCAAAGCTTCATTCTCGGCAATTTTACCTAACAATTCGATTCCTGCCTTGGCTGTCAGGTCCTTGTTTCAACAATGTTTGAAAATGCGTCCAGGCTTCCTCGAGAGATTTTTCATCTTTTTGTAAGAAGTTCACCACCTCTCTTCTCAACTTCTGCACCTTTGGCAAAGAAAAATAGTGGAGACAAAAATTTCCAACTAACTCACTCCACTTACCTTTTGCTTCTCGAGATGCTGCGTTGTGCCACTCTTTGGCTTTTCCTCCCAAAGAGAATGGGAAAAGCAGCCACCTGCAAAGATCCTGAGGCACTCCTTCATGATAGAATGTTTTGCAAATTGCCTCCAAATCTTGTATGTGAGTATACGGGTTCTCCTCTTTTGCTCCAAAGAACTTGTTTGCTTCAGCCATGCTAATGATAATGTGGTTCAACACATATGATGAGTCTATGGCCTTCTCATCTGAGAATTGAGGCACCAGCACGTCTAGAGATGGTAGAGATAGCTCCCTGAGCGTCAGAGAAGGTCCTGTCGTACTCATCCTGAAAATTCACACAAAACACAAAAACAAAAATAACTAGAAAAGAGAGGATTAGATGTTAGTAAAATATTAATAGCAAAATAACTGGCTTGTTACCCGGCAACGGTGCCAGAAAAAGTGCTTGTTGGTCGTAATTACGCACCCACTTATATACCGCAAGAGGACGGTGTATAGTTGTTGCACTTTTTCCCTCAAAGTATTCCAAGGTTATCGAATCCACAAGGAACGAGCGGAAAAATTACTATTAAAGGGTAACTAACAAATTGCAATGGGTTGGTTGGTGTGAATGATGACGGTGAGAGAGTGGAGGGTGAATGTTTTTGAAGAGGTGACAGGATAATGAAAGATTCTCTCCTTAGGATTGGTTCACTAGCATGCAACCTTATTCTTATCAACTCAAGTGATGACTCTAATATTCTACAAGACATGGTGGTTTCGTTCACCCTGGCTGTCACTACAGAGGCTATTAGCTCCCCACTGGTTTCTTGCACTATGTAATGGGCAAAAGTGTATTGGCTGATACACTAATGAAAAGGATAGATAGATGTGCAATTAAGTTCATCACATAGACTAAATTCATCGAGAGAGTATCAATAAGTATGAGAGTTACATGACTAGATCCCCGCACCGGAGAAGAGAATATTAGACTACTCACTCATCCTTCCGCTAGACATAGCAGAGGGATGAGAAATAGCACTGGATTACGCACGAGCCGATTGACGCGACCTCCCTTCTAGTGGGTCTCGTCGGTGTTGACCAACCTTCACCGTCAATATCCTGGAACCCTAGTTCTAATAACTGATTCTCGCGATTGCCATCCCCCTTTGGCTCTTGATAATTATCTTCCTTTCATACCCGACACGATTAGGTCAACTTCCACCGACTCTAACTCATACTGGGCTGGGCATTCATCTTTCTCGGACTGGGTCGTGTTTCGTCATCTTTTCCTTCCGCGCTGATTGGTGCGGCTCTACATCTGGCCCATCTCCGTTACTCTTTAGTTCTTTATCCATAATTGCCCTGTTTTACACCTGTTTCCTATGATTACATCCAAAACAGAACAACTACAAATATATGCAAATATGGGGTTAATTGTTAGTCCAAACCACCAAATTAAGACGCAAAACATTCCTTTTTGGTAGATAAAATAGGCATCTAGAAACCACCAACAATCTGAAAGAAGATGGATGATGGAGGTGGATGAATACTCCTTCATGTGTAGACTCTCTTACCTTGAAATGATACTGGGCATGGCTATTTCTTTTCTTTCTATTTTTTTTCATGCTCAAGGATTGAGAGCATTTTTTTATAGCCATGCCTTCTATGTGAACAATAAAGAGAGAGTCATAACAGTATAGCCATGTAGTATTTCTTTTTGGTTGATAGATGGATGATGATGGTTGTGCTAACTTCTAGTGTAGAAAATTAGCATATCAAGGGAATCTGCACGTGAACTCAATCAACAATACAAAACAAGCATGTCACTAGGGTCACAATAATTTGACAAGGTTCAATGAAGACAAAAGCAGCATATGCATAAGGTTTATCATATGGCTCTAGTGGGATTTATGCAATCTTTGAGGAGTAAGCTTACAAATTTTAATTTTCACAAAGAATTCACCAAGAACTTTATACAATAGAAAGCAAGAATCACTTCATCAAACCATATCACACTAGCCAACATCCAAGGTAACATGCAGTCCCTATGAATATAGTCCACTAACATTGGTATAAGCGCAAGGAATAAAGAGCATGCAGGCCAACCATGGAAAGCTTTGAATAGTTGGGAGATTATGACATCCCACGTGTCTCACCTTAACTTAGCAAATGTGAAGATCACAAATCATGGAAATTATAGCATAAAATGATAGAGCCTATCTCTTAATTTAATTTCAGGCAAATAAATACCCTGCAACAAAGTTATTGAAGCAACTTAAAAATTTCAATACGACTTATGCTAAATAAATTCATAATCATGTTGTTAATAATAAAATAGAATTTTATGAAATTATTAGGCATTTTATCTGCTTGGCAAGACCCTTAATTAATTAATTGATTCTTAAGTAACTAATTAATGCATTTAATTAATTCTAAAAATATGTTTATGAAAATTCCAAATAAATTTCACCAAAGTATTCTCCACCATTCAAATAGTCAGTCCACCAATTTTCACTAATTTAGGAAGTCCCTAGCTATTTTATTTTGATTTATTAAAAACCATAGTTGACCAGGGACCTTTTTGTGAGGATCTTGAAAGATCAGGGGGCGCAGTGCAAAATCCCCTTCTTCTCCCTCTCACTAGCCTTCCCCCCCCCCCCTGCCGACGCCGGCGCACCGCCCGGGCCACCTTCACTCCCCCTCGGAACCCCGCGCGCGCTACAGCGTCCGCTCTGCCCTCTGCTCCTCCGCTCTGTCCCCTCATCGCGCGTCCGCCCAACGGCCTTCATTTTCCTCTTCTCCCCTCTACACGCCACCGAGCGACCCGGCCAGACTTCAACTCCGCTCCTTTTCTCCCCCACTCACTCTCTTCCCCCTCTGTGTGACTTGAAAGCACGATCGCAAGATCCCGATCACGCCACATCTCTGCCCACTGCTCCCCGCTCTCTCTCGCCCATTCTCCCTCTGCCACTCCACGCTCTGCTTCTCCCCACCATTACTGAACCCAAAGATTGAGCTTGCATTCTCATTGTCCTAGCCTTTCTCAAACCCAGCCAGAGCACTAGCAGTTTCGCGCACACCTCTTCTCCCTTCCTGGCACGCCGCTTGACCACCCTTCGCTCGAGATGGAACAATTTTGAACAAAACCGAAGTTAGCATTTCCGGTAACCATCATCGCCACCGACTGAAATTTGTTGATCACGGTGAGCCTCGCCACCCATTCTTTATCTCCTCGCACACGCAACTTCCCGGCTCACCTCCCTGACCTCATTTCTCTGTGTTTTCCAACAAGGAGTCGCCGGCATCTCACGATTTCCCAGTCGCCGCCTCTGCTCCGGCCAACCGAAGCCGCCTCCATGACGAGCTCCTACCTCCGAACCCCCCTCGCTCGATTCCGACGAGATGCCGACTGCCGCCTCGTTCCTGTGATGCTGTAGGCAAGGACCGCTTCCGAATCCGTGCACCGATGCTGGGACGCGACTCTGCCGAAGATCTTCCTCTGCCGCTCCTCGCCACCGACGGTCTTCTGGTGAGAACCACACAACGCGAACCCCTCCATCCCCTTTGCCTCGTTGCGCACGTCATTTATTTGCTTCCGCGGCAAGCTTTCTTCCCGTGTAGCGCCCGGTGGTGAACCCTCCGGCCGGCTCTGCCCGCTCCGACGAGCCTACTGGCAATCCTCCAGGCAGCCTGCGTGGTGCTTATGTGGCGCCTACGTGTAACCTAGGTGTCGCCTACGTGGCCATCCCTTAAACCAGAAATTACCCAGAAATTGCCAGAAATTATCAATAACTTTGAAAAATCATATCAAATCAAATTCAAATCCAATGGAACTCAGATAAATTTTGTTAGGCTCATTTTGAATTGCTCTATTTTAGTAAATTGATAAATCATTGCCTCTGTACTTGCATTTTTATTAATTCATTTAATTGTCCAAATGCAAATGAATTCACGAGATATTCTAGGAACCAAATTTAATTCTGATTTTTGGCATGCTCAATAATTACATAAGTATCTATCACCAAAATTTTTGGTTTAGAAAAATATGAATTATTCTTGGCTCTGGAATTTATTTAGTGTGGTTGCTTAAATTATTTCTAGTAATTTTATAATTAATTGGCCCCTGCCACTTGGCACAAAAATCACTCACACAAGCCTCTATGCTCAGTAGTTCACACAAGTCCAGAAACCTAAGTTTACTTAATTAAATTCAATTAATTGCTCATACCACTATTTTACTTTAGTAAATGCTAGTAATTAGAATAATTATATCCAGAGGCTATAAATTGGTGAAAATGCAATTCATCTATACACCTGTTCATGATAAATCACTCAAGATCAGAATTGATTGGTTACTATTGCGATTGCTTATTTATTCTGAAATACTATAACAACCCTAAATAAATGATAAACACACATAAAATAATGAAACTCTAATTTGTTTCTTTAAAGCATATGGCTTCGAGAACATAATAATAATCAACATTTAAAGACATTGAGCATCATACCATTGCATTCTACGATATTTTGATAATATCGACAATTCAATTCTATCATATATGCAACAACAACCCGGAGTAGGAAGAAGAAGATCTACAGAAGGACATTGATCCCCAAGAGCAAGACGTTGTAGTTGCTAGCACTAACATCGATCCAGGCAAGCCCCGGTTTTCATTCGCCATTTTATAAAATTGTTAGTTTTCGATATTACTAGTGTCTGTGATTATTGCATTAGGTCATAGGAGTTGATTGGAATCCACTTGCATGATACCCAAATGACCTACGCCACTATCATTAGAACTTTGGTAGTATCGGTACTGTGTCGCTATGCTTAGTAATTGTTAGACCCGGTAGATATCATTACTAAGAAATGAACTTGACCACTGGAACGGGAACCTAAAAAGAAGTTTATTTTACTGTTATGACCGGGCAGGGAAGATGCATGTGTAGGTTTGCAGCAATACATGGGTGGTGACTGTGGTAGCCCTGCCTTGTTGAACCTAGGACCTGTCCGTGGTCGGCCCCTTGGTCAAGTATTGTACAGTACCAAATACATGATAGTCTATGGGCACTAGTAAACTGATGTAGCATTGGCGCGGCAATAAGGATGGTACCATGTACAGAGTTTGTTGACCCTCCTGCTGCTAGAGTGGGCGGTTCAGACCATGAAGTACTGTTGGCAGAACGGCATGCCCACTCGCTGAGACTAGACCTGGACCAAGTTGTTTTTCGTCCTTGTGAAAAGTTGCCATATACGACCTTAATCGGTGCGTATGTGTCGTGTATCTCGGGTTTTCCCAGCTGGTGTAAATCAATTGCAATTGTTGTCCCTCACAGTAATGAGTACCACTTGGTCATTGCATCGTCACGTAGTTGAACCTGGATTGGAAGTTAACTATGATGCTTATTGTTGGTGTTACTATTATTGCTCTTATGTTGCACTTACTTTATGTACTGTTTTATTATCTTATTGTTGAAACTAAAGTTACATTTCTGCTATACTCAATTAAATTGAAGAATAAAACTTGATAGAACTAATAGGATGCTTAGTGCGAGTCTTTTCAAACAAGCCACCTATTAGAGCCGTTGCATGTCTAGGAGTCCAACGGGTAAGACTTGCTGAGTAGAATTGCCTGTAGATGTGCTGCCCTGGGACATGCAAGTTCCTGAGGGTTGGACTGCCCACTGGGAGTTTGACTTACCGCCGTAGTGATGATGTGTGATGCTAGAGTGATGGTTCTTCGGGCATGAACCATTACTACGCTGTATCGTCGAGCTCGTAGACTTATCGTATTTGCTTCCGTTGTTTCAAAATAATTCAAGAACTTGTACTATTTTTGCTGCACTCTGATAACTATTTGATGTAATATTCAATTTAAATTTGAACCAATTTTGTATTATCAAGTGTCTGCGTTATCAGCACCGTCGGGACCTCAATCCTACGGGGAGGGGCACCACAGCTGGTATAAGAGCCGTGGTCCATGATAATACAACAAATAAATCGTATTTTCAAAAACCACGATGTTGCGAATGAGGATACGTTAGTATTGCCCCTATAGATAGTAGGGTGGTGACAAAGCTAACCTGGGTTATGATTGTTTATATTATTGCATCTACGGCTTCTTCAAACGAAGGTACGTGCGTGCTTAACCGACACGCATGATATTGGTGTCTGTGCTATTAGGCGAATACGAGACACTGTTGGCTCGTGACTTATCACAGGCTGATCCTTTTTTCATGGATCGTTACTAGTAGAACTGTGCTTCTTTTCGTAGTTTCTTTTGAATTTGATGTATTGTTTCTGCAATGAATTTTCTGCAGGTACGCTAACGCCGTTAGTATAACATTTAGTATGACTTACGTGTTGAGTGCGGGTCGTCACCAATTATCCTTGCCGCTAAGTCTCGGCAAGTTAGGTGTTGTATTGTGAGGAATGATAGGTTAATAAAATGAAGGTTTTGCATCATGCATCCCATTATAACTAAACTAAAATTTGGTTCTCTCCTTGCTCACCAACCTCTGAATCAAAATTTTCTAAACCTAATAAGTATAAAATCCTGAATAACAAGGTTAACAAGAATCTGTCCTGTTTTTAGCTACCAACTTCAAAAATTCATAACTAAAGTTCTACTTCGGATTTTTAGGTGTTTAAATACAATCTGAAAAGTCCTAGAAGCCTATTTTCATCTCCAATAGGTTTCACCATCTTCCCAGTTTTCCCCTGTCCAGTAGTGTCAAAACATTAGGCCTATGTCAATCTGAAACTGAATTTGTTTTGAGACCCATTACCGTATTATTGACCCTTGAAGCTGGAAAATGTTAACAAAAACTTTGTTTCTGTATTTCATAGCACTATATATGAAATGCATTGCTACTCATGGAACATTGTACTCACCATTGGGTTTATGTTCCAGATGGATGACCACCGTTTTGAGGAGCTTTCGCACGACGAGTGGCGCTACACCACCGGACTCCACCACGGTGGCTTTCCTACACTGTTGTGGGATCTCTTACGCTTGTTGGGCTACGACGAGCCGCTCTCTTACAAGGGCCGTGAGATCCGTCATCACGGCATGACTCTGGCTGAGGTACACATCAGCGTGCCCACACACCCGCGCAACCTCGACATGGCGGGTATGGAGAGCACGGCGACTTGTGGGAGCCTCTGTGAGGGTTTGGATAGAGTCGCCCACAACGCTCTCACCCACTTCTGCGGGTGCCACACAGCAGCGCTCTCCGGGACTCCTTTTGAGATGATTCCCATCTGGCACCAGGCCAACCCGGTCTGGCAGAGGCGTGTGAGGCGCATTGGCCGCGACGACTATCCGATGTACCACGTAGGGTACCATCGTGTGTCCTATTATTCCGAGTACCTCCTCAACTTGGATGAGGAGGCTAGCAGCCACAGCAGTGTCATACTGGCTGAGGCAGAGCAGGTCTGGGTTCAGAGGAATGACCTGCAGACACAGGTCGATGCGCAGCAGAGAGAGATTCAGCGGCTGACCGCTGCTCTTGAGGCGAGTGAGACTCGCGTTACTGAGGTGACTGGACAGCATGACACCCTCGCACAGGAGGTTGACAGACGTGGCGTGATTATGCAGCAGCGCGCCAACCACAACGAGCACCTGCAGCATCAGTTGACGGCTGCACAGCATGAGATAGAGCTTATGGGAGAGGATTTGGAGACCCTGGCCCAGGAGAACCAGGGCCTGCAGCAGTAGCTTGAGGCAGCCCTTGCACCACCGGCAGTACCTGAGGAGGAGGACCCGTAGGAGGATATGGACGAGGAGTCTGACATGGACTACGAGGCACCCGCCCGAGGCAGGACCTAGGAGGATGAGGGTAGGATAGACTAGTCTTGGTAGTCAAGATTAGTGGGTAGGTAACTTTTGTTGAACCGCGCGAGGTTGTTGTATTTTGGGGGTTGATGCGTGAGATGGTTTTGGTTCTCGAGGGCTACATATTCCAAGTCATGTATGGAAACTATGATGATTTGCGCTGTGTATTGGATGTACCATTAATAGCTATTGTTGTTACAACAAAGTTAATCGTACTCATTGACTCAATCAAAGTACTTTCTTTGTAGATGGCTGAAAACAATGAACAACCACCACAAGGTTGGGAAATTACTGATGGCCTGGAGTTCACAGGGATGGTTCACCTGTTTTGGAGAATTCTCCAAAGATTTGGATATTCCATTCCTCCCACCTATATTGGCAAGGAATTCCAGGAGCATGGAGTCCCCTCATGTATCATTCATGTGGCGGTTCCCGCCAATTACTCCGTCATCCCCGCATGGGAATCTTGGACCCTTAGTGTCACCGGGACCGATCTGCCTTCCACCTGGAATGTAGCTGCATTCAAGGCACTTACTCGGTTCTGTGAAGACCACAAGCATGATGTGGCTGGAACACCCATTGCCTTGCTACCCATTAATGATGTGACGAATTTCAAATGGATGAGGCATGTGAATTTCATCTTTGATCCAAACCACCGCCATCATGATCCTATACTACCCATAATAGAGTATTATGGTCTGTCCATGTTCGCTTTGTGCACAAACTTGTACTGGCGATTGGATGTGTTCCATTCTGCACTACGACTCTCTGAAATCGGAAAACAAGCTAAAGATGAAGAAATTGCAGAACTGAACCAGCAAATCCAAGCCAAGAATGAAGAGATGGAAGCGATTCTAGAAGAACGTGACCAAGCCTTGTAGGATGCAGCGGATTTTGAACATGACATGATTGAGGCTCAAGATGACCTGAACGCATTCAAGGCTGCCCATCTCCTTGTTGAAGGAAATTGGGATGAGATCTACATGGAGTATGGAGAACAAGGGGGTGTGGAGATGGCACCTGTTGGTAACGACGACGTGGAAATGATGGATCTGGAGGACCCCGAAGAACCTTCGGAACCCGAAGAACCTTTGGAACCGGAAGAACCAGAGGAACTGGAAGATTAAGCCTGGAGTAGATGCTTTACTACCCCTATGTGCGGTCATGAAAAATATGTACCCCTAGTCCAATGTAGGAGTGTGAACCTTGTAGTACGTGTCCGCAATACCGTAGCTAGGCATTGGCACGTATGTGTAGGAAATCGTATGAGGATATCCTTTAACAACTTTGTAGACTGAATTGAATCAATGAAGTTGGTTGCCGTGTCTGAATTGTTCTCGTGCCTTTTGCAAATTATATTCTTGCGCATGTGACTTTATGGAATAATCTGAGAAATGACTAATGTGCAACCGCATAATTTGCAGCATGGTGCGTACTCGGAATCAAGAGGATCCTGAGAGCTCTCAGTAGGGGGCTAATGCTGAGCCATCTCTAGCAGAGGTTCTGGCCGCTACACTCAACAGGCAGCAAAATGACTCAGAACTGCTCCATCGGTTGGTCGATATCACGTCTCACTTGGCTGGACATGGAGACAACCACCACAACCACAACAACCACAACAATCAGCCCCGTCAGAGCACTTACTCAGATTTTCTGGGTACTCACCCACTGACCTATGAGCATGCCAGAGAGCCGCTAGACGCTAACCATTGGTTGCGTCAGACCGAGACTAAGTTCGGTCTACTGGAGTGCACTAAACACCAGAAGGTGTTGTTCGCTACCCAACAACTCCAAGGCTCTGCTAGTGCCTGGTGGGCCAATTATGAAGCTTCTCTACCCATTGGACGTCGCACTGAGTGGAATGAGTTCAAGGCTGCTTTCCGAGCTCATTTCATTCCTGCGGGTCTCATCCAAAGGAAGCTCCAGGAGTTCATGGATCTAAAGCAAGGAGGGAGGAATGTCCTCCAGTATTCTGAGGCTTTCAATCACCTGGCCCAGTATGCTAATGAGTATGTCAATATGGAGGAGAAGAAAAGATACGCGTTCTTACGTGGGATGAATGCCACGCTTAAGGAGCGTCTGACTTGGCAGACGATAGGCACATACAACGACCTGGTCAATGCTGCTATTGTCCAAGAAGGTGCTATGTGCCAAGTTGAAGAGGAAGACCGCAAGAGGAAGGCCCCTGCTACTGCCCCTGCTGCCCCACAGGCGAAGCATCGTCTGATTTACACTTCCTCCACCGGACAGCGTTTCCGGGCATCACTGCGGCAGCAGTACCAGCGACCGTATGGTCAGAATTACTCAAGGCCGCCGTAGCAGAAGAACTTCCCACCTCGTGCACCGTACCCACAGCAGAACAACCAGTACCGCGCACTATATCCACAACAAGGGGGCCAGAATGTTCGCGCTTCACAACCTGCTGACTGTGGATCGCACCGGCCACTTTGCAAAGAATTGCACTGCACCAAGGCGCAACAACAACAACAACAACAACTAGTGTCAGAATCAGAACAAGGCTGTGAATGCACCGTCTCGTGGTGTCCAAGTGAACTACACAAATGCTGAAGACATCCCTCAGGGAGAACCCGTGCTGACCGGTACGCTCTCACTCTATCGCCAGCCTGTCCGTACCCTTTTTGATTCTAGTGCTACGCATAATTTCATTAGCCAAGCATGTGTGCATAAATTAAATCTGCAACCACAAACTGTAGAAAGATACTACACAATTCGTTCCCCCGCTGGACAAATCAATGCCAATCAACTAGTATGCAAAGCTCCCTTAAAAATAAACAAGAAAATCTACCCCACGTATTTTATCATGCTTACCCACCAGGAAATTGATCTGATTTTGGGTATGTTCTGGATGAAAACCCATAGAGCCATGCTAGACATCGAGCCCCGAATCGTCAATCTCAACTCCCCTTTACATGGGAAGGACACACTCTCTCTAAAAACCAATTCGTCAAAAGTTTTGGTTGTCCATCACTTGGAAGGCCAATCACTTGAAAACATTCCTGTTGTTTGTGAATATCTGGACGTATTCCCCGAAGATATCTCTGGCCTACCACCTGACTGTGAAGTGGAATTTAAGATAGAGCTACAGCCAGGAACTCCTCCGATATCTCATCGACCCTACAAGATGGCCCCGAATGAGTTGGCCGAATTGAAAAAGCAATTGAATGAGTTATGGGAAATGGGATTCATTCGCCCAAGCACCTCACCTTGGGGCTGTCCAGCTATTTTTATGAAGAAGAAGGATAAGTCTCTGCGTCTCGTTGTTGATTACCGACCCCTCAACGAGGTTACCATCAAGAACAAATACTCGTTACCATGAATTGATATCCATTTTGATCAACTAGTTAGTGCTAAGGTATTTTAAAAAATTGATCTCCGTTTGGGCAACCATCACCGCCACCGACTGACTGAAATTTGTTGATCACGGTGAGCCTCGCCACCCATTCTTTATCTCCTTGCACGCACAACTTCCCGGCTCACCTCCCTGACCTCCTTTCTCTGTGTTTTCCAACAAGGAGTCGCAGGCATCTCACGATTTCCCGGTCGCCGCCTCTGCTGCGGCCGACCGAAGCCGCCCCCACGACGAGCTCCTACCTCCGAACCCCCTCGCTCGATTCCGACGAGATGCCGACCGCCGCCTCGTTCTCGTGATGCTATAGGCGAAGACAGCGACCGAATCCATGCACCGAAGCTGAGATGCGACTCCGCCGAAGATCTTCCTCTGCCGCTCCTCACCGCCGACGGTCTTCTGGTGAGAACCACACCTCACGATCCCCTCCATCCCCTTCGCCTCATTGCGCACGTCGTTTATTTGCTTTCGCGGCGAGCTTTCTTCCCGCGTAGCGCCCGGCGGCGAGCCCTCCGGCCGGCTCTGCCCGCTCCGGCGAGCCTACTGGCAATCCTCCTGGCAGCCTGTGTGGCACATATGTGGTGCCTATGTGTAACCTAGGTGTCACCTACGTGGCCGTCCCTTAAACCAGAAATTGTCTAGAAATTGCTAGAAATTGTCAATAACTTTGAAAAATCATATCAAATCAAATTCAAATCCAATGGAACTCAAATAAATTTTGTTAGGCTCGTTTTGAATTGCTCTATTTTAGTAAATTGATAAAACATTGCCCCTGTACTTGCATTTTTATTAATTCATTTAATTGTCCAAACGCAAATTAATTCACCAGATATTCTAGGAACCAAATTTAATTCTGATTTTTGGCATGCTTAATAACTGCATAAGTATCTATAACCACAATTTTTGGTTTAGAAAAATATGAATTATTCTTAGCTCTGGAATTTATTTAGTGTGGTTGCTTAAATTATTTCTAGTAATTATTTTATAATTAATTGGCCCCTGCCACTTGGCACAAAAATCACTCACACAAGCCTCTGTGCTCAGTAGTTCACACAAGTCCAGAAACCTAAGTTTACTTAATTAAATTAAATTAATTGCTCATACCACTATTTTACTTTAGTAAATGCTAGTAATTAGAATAATTATATCTAGAGGCTGTAAATTGGTGAAAATGCAATTCATCTATGCCCCTGTTCATTATAAATCACTCAAGATCAGAATCGATTGGTTACTATTGCGATTGCTTATTTATTCTGAAAGACTATAACAATCCTAAATAAATGATTGACACATATAAAATAATGAAACTCTAATTTGTTTCTTTGAAGCATATGGCTTCGAGAACATTGAAGCATATGGCTTCGAGAACATAATAATAATCAACATTTAAAGACATTGAGTATCATACCATTGCATTCTATGGTATTTTGATAATACCGACAATTCAATTCTATCATATAGGCAACAACAACCCGGAGCAGGAAGAAGAAGATCTACAGAAGGACCTTGATCCCCAAGAGCAAGACGTTGTAGTTTCTAGCACTAACATCGATCCAGGCAAGCCCCGGTTTTCATTCGCCATTTTATAAAATTGCTAGTTTTCAATATTACTAGTGTCTGTGATTATTGCATTAGGTCATAGGAGTTCATTGAAACCCACTTGCATGATACCCAAATGACCTACGCCACTGTCATTAGAACTTTGGTAGTATCGGTACTGTGTCGCTATGCTTAGTAATTGTTAGACCCGGTAGATAGCATTACTAAGAAATGAACTTGACCACTGGAACGGGAACCTAAAAAGAAGTTTATTTTATTATTGTGACCGGGCAGGGAAGATGCATGTGTAGGTTTGCAGCAATACATGGGTGTTGACTGCGGTAGCCCTGCCTTGTCAAACCTAGGACCCGTCCGTGGTCGGCCCCTTGGTCAAGTATTGAACAGTACCGAATACATGCTAGTCTATGGGCACTAGTAAACTGATGTAGCATTGGCGCGGCAATGAGGACGGTACCCAATACAGTGGTCGTTGACCCTCCTGCTGCTGGAGTGGGCGGTTTAGACCACGAAGTACTGTTGGCAGAACGGCATGCCCACTCGCTAAGACTGGACCCGGACCAAGTTGTTTTTTGTCCTTGCAAAAAGTTGCCATATACGACCTTAATCGGTGCGTATGTGTCGTGTATCTCGGGTTTTCCCAGCTGGTGTAGGTTAATTGCAATTGTTGTCCCTTGCAGTAATGAGTACCACGTGTTCATTGCATCGTCATGTAGTTGAACCTGGATTGGATGTTAATTATGATGCTTATTATTGGTGTTACTATTATTGCTCTTATATTGCACTTACTTTATGTACTGCTTTATTATCTTATTGCTGTAACTAAAGTTAAATTTCTGCTATACTCAATTAAATTGAAGAATAAAACTTGATAGAACTAATAGGTTGCTTAGTGCGAGTCTTTTCAAACAAGCCACCTATTAGAGCCGTTGCATGTCTAGGAGTCCGACGGGTAAGACTTGCTGAGTAATTAGTACTCAGGCTTTGTGCCACTGTTGTTTTCAGGTAATGAAGAAGTAGAATTGCCTGTAGATGTGCTACCCTGGGACATGCAAGTCCCTGAGGGTTGGACTGCGCACTGGGAGTCCGACTTCCCGCCGTAGTGATGATGTGTGATGCTAGAGTGATGGTTCTTCGGGCATGAACCATTACTACGTTGTATCATCGAGCTCGTAGACTTATCGTATTTGCTTCCGCTGTTTCAAAACAATTCAAGAACTTGTACTATTTCCGCTGCACTCTGATAACTATTTGATGTAATATTCAATTTAAATTTGAACCAATGTTGTATTATCAAGTGTCTGCGTTATCAGCACCATCGGGACCACGATCCTACGGGGAGGGGCGCCACAGAGATTATTGTAAGGATCATGACCATTGAGGTCACCCTGAGGTATGAATGTTTTGGTGATGAATGATAAACATAAAATGTGACTAATGTCAACATGTGTGTTGTTCGTGTAAGAAACCTTTTCTACTCTATGATGATTCTAGACAGCGGCCTTGGCGATAGACGACAATGACCACAAGCATGGAGGCTGGTGAGCTTGATGGAGATGGATCAAAGCTGAGGACAAACAACGGAGCAATTGTTGGGAACACATGTCTAGTTGTTAGGGCTTTGAGTCCATAGGAAAAAGCGGACTATGAAGGGGGTCTAGGTCATGTCTCTTAGGTCACACTAGTTGGTGGTGTGCATGGATGCTCAGTGAGATCACAAGCACTAGGTGACAGTGGAGAAGCCAAGGAGCTATTCAGAGCAGCCGGGAACGTGGACCAGGAGTTTTAGCTTCTGAACATAGTGACCAGACAGAGGGGTCAGAGGTGACCGGACTGTACGATCACTAAGATGTTTTGTCTGGGACTTGCAGCGGGCAGTGAGGAATCTATCGATGCTAGGAGCTGTAGTGAGCGGACGGTATGGTCTACAGATTGGACGGTCCGGTCTGTGTGACTACACACAGGGCAGAGAGGAAGCAGCGCCGCAAAATATTTCTGGACTGGAGAGAGAAACGGACCAGACAGTCCGATCAACTGACCGTATGGTTTGTTCTAGGAGCCAGCAGAGGGGCAGAGCCATTGGAGCTGAAGACTGCAGTGACCGGACGGTCCGGTCAGGCAGTGACCGTACTGCACGATCAGAGTGTCTAGAAAGCTTATTTCCTGGAGCAACAGCTAGTTGGAGGTTGCAAGCCTATATAACTTCGTTGCTAGGGTCTTGGAGGCCACTCTTGGCCAGTGGAATTGCTTGGAACATTTGGTGAGAGCCAAGAGGAAAAGAGGATAGCACTAGGAGGAGATATTGCATATCTTGAGAGTGCTAGTGAGAGTAACTTGAGCATTGATGCACATCTTAGGCAAGGTTGTCCTTGAGGGTGTGATCTAGTTTGTTACTCCTGGTCAATGGTGATACCTAGTTAGGTTATTTGTCAGTGATCGAGCCTATTGTGATAGTTTATGAAGGTCGTCACACGTTTGTAATTGGTTCGAGCCCGCCGATGGAAGGGGCATCGGTAGTGAGCACCCATGTCGGCTCGGGGAGTCCGGCAAGTTCTCAAGGGAGGTGAGTTTGTGCCTTGGTGGCCGCGGTGAAGCACACAGTGTCTTCACTCTGGGAGTGATTGCGGGCTCGTGGGCGAGAACTCCACATTGGTGCAGGAGGGAACAGGACTCCGGCAGGAGTGGTCCAACAAGGAGTAGGGGAAGGCGCCATCATTCCGAGACCTTAGGAAAAAATCATGAGCCATCTCTTACTCTACTCCTTACTTTGATGCATTACTTTTCGCATTTACATACCGTGTTATTCATGCTTGTATGCTTACCGTGCTCTAGTTGATTACTTGTAGACTTGCATGAATAGGCTTCTCTATTTGCTAGTTATGCTTAGCTTTCACTTGTTCACTAGCATGTATAGGAGTTTCTTTGGCTTGATCGATCACCCTAGTATATATAGTGCTACTCATGCTTGTGTGCTTATCTTTTTCTTGATGATCTAGTAGCTTTCCATGAGTACGCTCCTTTGCTAACTTGTTGTTTGCTTCCGCGTATCTTTATCACTAGCTTGCATAAGAGTTATATTGCCTTGTGTGATCCACTTGTATCCTTAGGTTGTTGTTCCATTCACAGGTTCATTATTTTGCTAGTGTGATCATCACTATAATTGTGTAGGAGTTGTTTTGAGTGGTAGGTTTTAGGAATTGGCGAATTTGGTACATAGTGCAAGTTCCCGATTCAGCCCCCCCCCCCCTCTTGGTCACTCGGTCATTTCAAGTGGTATCAGTGCCAAGTGTTCATCATTCGGGGCTGGGTCATGGCTTATGGAAGGATTGCTAGAAAAGCTACCTAAACATCATGATTCCAGATGAGTTGATGAACACACTTGTGGACTTTGCCAATACCTTTACCGATAGTAATGTATATGATGATGATGATTGTGTGGATGTGCCTAGTTCTAGTGAGTGCCTAGATTCTACTAGTGATGATTTGATAGGTCACTCTACTAGTGTGCCAAATGTGATGATTGATGATGTTGGCTCTCTTGATCTTGCTTGCTCTTCTAGTATGACTAGTGTTGATGATGCTTGTGAGTCTTTTATTGGTCATGCTAGTGATACACTTGTTGAGGAGTTCTTTGCTTTTCATGCTAATGAGAATGAGGACTTACTTGACTCTCTTATTCGCCTATGAGATACTGTAGATAGGATTGGAGCAACTACTTTCAAGCTTCCCAAGATTGTGATAGTCAAGAAGATCCTCACCTTGCTCCCTAGCAGCAAGCTCCTCTACATCACCCTTGATCTCATCATGGAGAAGGATCTCTCCATTGAGGATGTGACTGGGTTGCTCTTTGATGATGAGAAGATCACAGCAAGCTAGACCGGGGAGAAGACCTCCAAGGCAAACATAGCATCCTCAAGAAAAGGGAAGGAAGTAGCTTTGATCTCAAACTTCTTTGATCCATCCACAAGACTGCCTTTCAATAGCTTCTACAACCCCTTCGGATCAAGACCTTCATGAAGCTCATCATCAGGCGCTTCATCAAGCTCTACCCCAAGTGTCATTCCAAGTTCTACTCCAAGCACTTTGGGTGGATCGTGCAATGGTGAAGGGGGAGCGCCGACAACAATGCTTACACGATCATTGGAGATGATCAATCTCACCACTACGATTCTGGCGCCTCTGCCTCCTCCACCACAAGATCAACTTTGGCATCTTCATCGAGCTCACCAACAGGATCTCATCTTTCAACTTGGTGAATTTCTGAGAAATCCGAATGATGACCTTTGTGATACTCTCTTAAGCATTTATGATCTTGTGTGTAGGATAAACTCATTCAGAGGTTTTTGGAGGATCCCATCATATGAAGTGATTGATAGACTCATCTTGCAAATCACAACTCCTAAGAGGGGTTTCTTACTTGAGGAGGTAGTCAACAGAAGGCATGAGCTCTCAATTGAGAGGGCAATGGATATGATACTTGTGATCCACTCACAAGTGGGACACTTGCTTGAGGTCACTGGCCTCTATGATCCTCCTCACTACCACATCACCCTCAACAATGTGCACATGGTGGATGGTCATTGGAGGTATTGTGTTTCTCACTATCCCATAAGAAAGAAACTTCAGAATGGGATTGCAAGAATCCCTATCTATGAGGATGGGCTTATCCCTCGACGTGATTAGGTTAGTGCTGGTCAATCAAGTAATGCTTTGGATACTAACCCTTCTTCCTCTAGTGCTTGCCTTATGGCTACCACATGGGTCAACTACAAGAGTGTAGGTACTCATTTAGATTCTTGATAGTGGGTGCACCCAACATATGATCGGGAAGCTAACCATGTTCACCAACATTGATGAAGACAAAGACAGTGAGAAGGTGACTTTTGGGGATAACTCAAAAGGGAGAGTCAAAGAATCAGGCAAGGTGGCCATTACTAAGGACCTCCATCTCTCCAAGGTCTTTCTTGTAGAAACCCTCGACTTCAACCTCCTGTCTATCGGTCAGCTTTGTGACATGGACTTCAAGTGCACATTTGATTAGGATGGCGCAATGATTGAAAATGAAAAGAAGGGACACGTATTCCATGGTGTAAGGCATGGACACCTATATGTCACGAATTTCAAATCAAGAAATATGCCACCAAGCACTTGCCTCTAACACTAAGGGAACTAAAGGATGGTTGTGTGTAAGGTTCTTGACTATTGAGGTCACCCCAAGCTATTTTTGTTTTGGTGATAAATGACAAACATGAAATGTGACTAATGTCTACACAAGTGTTGTGCATGTAGGAACTTCATCTATCTTATGATGATCATTGATGGTTGCCTTGGCGATTGATGACAATGACGACAAGCATGGAGGCTTGATGAGCTTGATGGAGTCCAAGGCTTGATGGAGATGGATCAAGGCTAAGGACAAGCTAAGGACCAAGTATTTGGAACACTTGTCTAGTTGTTAGGGCTTTGAGTCCATAGGCAAAAACGGACTATCAAGGGGGTCTAGGTCATGTCTCTTAGGTCACACTAGTTGGTGATGTGCATGGATGCTCAGTGAAATCCTAGGCAATAGGTGACAGTGGAGAAGCCAAGGATCTATTGGAAGAAGCCGCGAAATGAAGTCGAGAGGAGATGAGGAGTTTCAGCTTCTACAGGTAAAGACCGGACAGAGAGGTCTTAGAGACCGGATGGACCGGTGATCAGAGGAAAATTCTCTATAGAGAAGATGTTGGACGTGAGGAATTCTATCGACAGAGGGACCTTAGAGACCGGATAGTTCGATGTGCCGACTGGATATGAGCCAAGTCCTCGGTAGGAGACATTGTTCACAAGGTTCCTCCCAAGTATCTCCTTGTGGATGGCTCTACCACGTGTGAGCCTCTCAAAGCCATCCATCACCATCTTCCTCTCTTCTTTGAGTTTGTGATATTCCTCCAAAACAAATGGCTTAAGAGAAGAAACCTCGACCGAGGTGGATAGTTCATCACACGTAGAAGCATCACACTTAGATGAACTAGAGGAGAGAGAGGCAAGGTTATCAACATCGATGGCCTCAAACGTAAGTTCAAGGGCATCATACTTCTCATGTAGCTCTACATGATCACCCTCAAGTTTGTCACAACTCTTGTTTAGGGCCACATGAGAAGTGACAAGGTCCCTGATCTCACACTCAAGGTCACCAACACGGTCCTTAGCCAACTTACACTTTTCTTACCACATCAACCATTTTGGATTTCTTGACAGCGATGTCGCGGGCTTGCTCAAGCATACTTCAAAGCTCGGCACATGAGAGCTCCTCATCATCACTGTCGTCACTGCTCTCATCCTCACTCTCACCAAGTTGGCTCGTGGCCATGAGGCATGTGAGAGGTGGAGGAAGAGCTCGTGGAAGTGTGGTCTTAATCATGGCTAGGTCAGCCACTTGATCATCATCACTTGAGGAAGAGGACTCATCACTTGAGTTGTCGGTTGTCCACTCTCCAACAAGATCCTGGCGTGAGAACTTCTTCTTGTGGTCTTGAGCTTTGCCTTTGCCTTTGCTCTTGTCCTTGTTGAAGTGCCTCTTCTTCTTTTGCTTGGCCTTGGGGTCTTCATCTTTTTCTTCTTCACTTGAATCTTGTGACTTGAATGCTTCTTTCTTGGGCTTTGGGCACTCTCGAACAAAGTGATTCTTTGAGCCACAATTGTAGCACTTGCCCCTGGACTTGGAAGCAAACTTGTTCTTAAAGGTCTTCATCTTCCTCATGAGAAAAGCCAAGTCCTCGTTCTAGTCACATTCATCATCATCTTCTTTATCATCATCCTCAATGACTGCCTTCTTCTTGTTTTTCTTGCTCTTGCTTGTCAACCGGTAGAGCAAGGTTGGATGGTTGAGGATCATCCATCCCAATTGGTAGCTCTCAAAGGTAGTGATCTTGCCAAGTACATCCTTCATGGTCTTGGTCTTGAGGTCACCTTACAAGATGGAGGTGATGATGGACTCATACTTGGGATCTTTCAATAGCCTCAAGAATCTTCTTATCACCTCAACAGGCTTCATCTTGAAGTCATCCCCAAGAGCATTGATCTCCTCCACTAGTACATGAAAATGAGAATAAACAGTGTTAGCTCTCTCATGTGGCAATCTTGTGAAGTTATCATACTTCTTCTTCAGCATATAGTATCTTTCCTCTTTGACATCACTCGTGCCCTCATGTAGCCCCTGAATCTCAGTCTAGATACCATGTGTTGTGGAACTAGCATCCAACTAAGCAAAATCATCCTTAGATATGCAAGCAAATAGAGCATTCTTTGCCTTAGCATTGCACTTAATAAAATTAGGCTCAAGCAGGTTCACATCCGCAATGGACTCGTGAGTGACCATCCATATCTCCGGATCAAGGGACTGCAGGTAGGCTTGCATGCAAGCCTTCCAATATGCGTAGTCCTCCCCATTGAATATGGGAACACTCCCCACCTTTCCCAGCATCCTTACTCAAGGCGGTGAAGCCTCAGATGAGCACATGACTCTGATACCACTTGTAAGGACCGAAGGCATACCGAGAGGGGTGGTGAATCGGTAAGCCGCTCATGGAACCAAATACTTCAATTTACACTACTTGAGTCTAACAAGCATTGCAACCTAAACAATTCTAGTAGGCCAAGACCCTACACATACTAGTGTTCATGACGAAAGCAAGCGTGGTAGCCAAACACACTAGCCTATGCAAGCCACAATTCAACCTAGTTACTAGAGCACACAGTTGTGGAATAGTAAAGAGAGGGTCAAGGAATGCTCATGATTTTTTCTCGAGGTCTCGGAAGGATGGCACCTTCCCCTACTACTCGTTGGACCACTCCCGCCAGAGTCCCGGTCCCTCCCATCACCAAGTGGAGTTCTCGCTCACGAGCCCGCAATCACTCCCCAAGTAAAGACACGGTGTGCGTCACTGCTGCTACACAAGCAGAAGCTCACCTCCCTTGAGAACTTGCCAGACTCCTTGAGCCGACACGGGCGCTCACTAGCGATGCCGCTTTCAACGGCGGGCTCAAACCGTGTACAAACGTGTGACGGCCTTCACAACCAATCATGATAGACTCGATCACCAGACCTAACCGGTCTAGGTCTCACCATAGACCAAGAGTAACAATCTAGATCACACCCTCAAGAACACCCTAGCCTTAGATGTGCAAGATGCTCAAGTTACTCTCCACTAGCACTCTCAAGATATGCAATATCTCCTCCTAGTGCTCTCCTCTTTTCCTCTTGGACCTTACCAAATGCTCTCAGGTATTCCACTAGCCAAGAGAGCTCACAAAGACCCCAGCAACAAAGTTATATAGGCTCCCAATCTCAAACTAGTTGTAGCTCACTGAAATCAGCCTTCTGGGCCTAATGACCAGACTGTCCGGTCAATGCCTAACCGGACCGTCCAATCACTGCAACATCAAGCTCCAACAGCTCTAACCCCTCTGCTGACTCCTGTTGACCGGACCGTCCGGTCCATCTCTCTCCAGTTCATAAACATTTTAGTGCTGGCTTCCTCGCAGACCAAATCTCATCTATACTAACAGGACTGTATGGTCTGAGTGATCATACAGTCCGGTCACCACTGACCCCTCTATTTGTTCACTTCATCCTGAAGCTGAAAATCCTCGTCCTTGCTTGACTTCGTTTTGCGGCTTCTCCAAACAGCTCATTGGCTTCTCCACTGTCAACTAGTGCCTGTGATATCACCAAGCAACCTTACACATCACCGACTAGACATGACCTAAGAGAATGACCTAGAACCCCTTGATAATCCAGTTTTTTCTATGCACTCAAAGCCCTAACAACTAGGTAAGTGTACCCAACACTTGCTCCGTAGCTTGTCCTTAGCCTTGATCCATCTTCATCAACCGTTGCACTTCATCAAGCTTATCGAGCCTCCATGCTTGCGGCCATTGTCATCAATCGTCAAGGCAATCATCATCCATATGATTTATAATAGAGTTTAGAGATGATTCCTACATAGACAACACTCGTGTAGATATTAGCCCACAATTTCATCTTTGTCATCTATCACCAAAACACTCATACCCTAGGAATCCAATCATCAATGGTCATGAAGCTTACACGGTGATCGAGCCTGATCGGTTGTGAAGGCTGTCACATGTTTGTACACGGTTTGAGCCCACCGATGAAAGTCTCATCAATAGTGAGCGCCCATGTTGGCTCGGGGAGTCCGGCAAGTTCTCGAGGGAGGCGAGCTTGTGCCTTGGTGACATCGGTTATGCAATTATACCTTCACTCCGGGAGTGATTGTGGGCTCGTGTGTGAGAACTCCACATTGGTGACGGGAGGGACTAGTACTCCGGTGGGAGTGGTCCAACAAGGAGTAGGGGAAGGCGCCATCCTTCCGAGACGTTGGGAAAAAATCATGAGCCATCTCTTACTCTAATCCTCACTATGATGCCTTACTTTCCGCATTTTCATACCGTGCTATTCATGTTTCTGTGCTTACCTTGCTCTAGTTAACTACCTTATAGACTTGCATGAATAGGCTTCTTTACTTGCTAGTAGTGCTTAGCCTTCATACTTGATCACTAGCATTTATAGGAGTTGCTTCGTACTGATCACCCTAGTATGTATTGTGCTACTCATGCTTGTGTGCTTTCCATGTGCTTGTTGATCTAGTGGCTTTCCATGTGTAGGACGGCTTGCTAGCTAGTTGTGTATTTCTGCGTATCTTTGGTTACTAGCTTACATAGGAGTTGTTTTGCCTTTGTGTGATCCACTAGTATGCTTAGGTTGTTGTTCCTTTCATAGGTTCATTATCTTGCTAGTGTGATCACCACTAAGATTGTGTAGGAGTTGTTTTGAGTGGTCGGTTTTAGGAATTAGCAAATTTGGTACATATAGCGAGTTCCTAATTCACCCCCCCCCCCCTCTCCGTCACTCGGTCCTTTCATTGTGGCATAGAAGACTGGCACATGTTGAAATGAATCAACACAGAAAAGTGGTCAAAAGCAATCTAGTTGAAGGAATCAAGGATGTCACCTTTGAGAAGGACAAACTGTGCAGTGCTTGTCAAGCTGGAAAACAAGTTGCATCTTCACATCCCACCAAGTCTTTTATGTCTACATCTCATCAAGCTCTTGCACATGGACTTGTTTGGGCAAAAACATTACAAGAGTCTGGGAGGGAATCTACATTGCTTGGTGATTTTGGATGACTTCATAAGACACACTTGGACCTTCTTTCTTGTGGACAAGTTCAAGCAAGTGATATCTTTAGAAAGTTTGCAAGGAGAGCAAAGAATGAATTCAAGGCCAACATTATGATAAGGAGTGACAATGGGACTGAGTTCAAGAACATAATAGTGGAGGAATATTGTGACAAGAGGGGATCAAGCATGAATTCTCTGCTACATATATTTCCGAGCAGAATGGCATAGTGGAGAGGAAGAACAAGACACTCATCACCCTTGCTCATGCTATGCTAGATGAGTATGGAACTCATGAGAGGTTTTCGGCAGAGGCAATCAACACGGCTTGCTACACTTCCAACCGTGTGTATCTTCACCGACTATTGAAGAAGACAACCTATGAGCTATTGGCTGGATGGAAATCGAATGTTTCCTATTCTCAAGAAGAGGAGGAAGCCCGCGAAGTTTGAGAGCAGAACTAATAAAGGCATTCTTGTTGGATACTCAGGGACTTCTAAGGCATATAGGGTCTACAACTCAGCCAGAGGTTGTGTGGAAGAATCCTATGACGAGCAATTTGATGAGCCAAATGGTTCTCAGAAGGGAGATGAATTTCATGAAGTGAACATTGGAGATGAGCCTATGAGGGATGTTTTGAGGAACATGCCCGTGAGCGAGGTTCTACCCCATGACGCCTATGATGGAAATATTGATGAACCCTCAACTCCACCACCTCAACCAACCTCTTTCTCCGAGGTGCAAGAACCAAACAAAGATGCCATTGCCTCTCCCACTAGCTCCTCCCAAGATTCTTTGAGAGTGCATCCACCTACTCATGAGGGAACCCAAGAGAGAAGTGAGTCCCAAGCCTCACCACATACTTCAAATCGTGCCACTTCTCCATGTTCTTCACACAACAACCCCACATCCTCACCAAGCTCTAACTCCAAAACAACAAAGCATATGCGTGATTCTCCCACCTCACTAAGAATCCAAGATACAGATATCTCAAGAGAGTGAGCAATCCATGATGCATAAGATGTTTCACCTAGACATCCTTCCATTCAAGAAGAACCTCTCCCTAGACCGAAAGCTATCAATAAGGGTCGTTCACATGACTTGGTCATTGGGAGTCCATCTTAAGAAATTAGGAAAAGGAGGAACCAATACAAGCCCAACTATGTGATTGAAGAAAATGATGATGAGGCAAATGTTGCAATTGAGAACTTTTCCTTTGTCTCTATGATTGAGCCACTACCATTGATGAAGCTATGGATGATCACTAATGGGTAATGGCTATGCAAGAAGAGTTGAACAACTTCAAGAGGTGCAAAGTATGGAAATTTTTTGAGGGGCCCAATAATCATAATGTGGTTGGCACTAAATGGATCTTCATGAACAAGCAAGATGAGAAAGGGGCAATTGTCAAGAACAAGGCTCGTCTAGTGGCTAAGAGATATTCTCAAGTGGAGGGCATTGACTTTGAAGAAACCTTTCTTCCCATGGCCCGTCTTGATGCTATTCGGATCTTACTTGCATATGCATCACACAATGGCTTTAATCTTTATCAAATGGATGTCAAAAGTGCCTTCTTGAATGGAGAGATCAATGAGAAAGTCTATGTGGAACAACCTTCAGGATTTGAGGACCCTAAACATCCTACACATGTGTACAAATTGAAGAAAGCTCTCTATGGCATCAAGTAAGCACCAAGGGCATGGAATGAACATTTGAGAAACTTCCTACTCAAGAGTGGATTCACCATTGGAAGCATTGACAGCACATTGTTCACAAGGCATGTTGGGAAGGACCTCTTTGTGTGCCAAATCTATGTGATAATATCATTTTTGGGTCAACCAATGAGAAGTTCAATGAAGAGTTCCGGGAAATGATGGCATGGGAATTTCAAATGATAATGATTGGAAAAATGCATGTGTTCATTTGTTTTCAAGTCAAACAATTTAGAGAAGGGAACTTCATCTATCAAGAGAAGTATACCAAGGATCTTCTCAAGAGATTCAACATGGAGAATTGCAAGCCTTTGCACACTCCTATGGCGACAAGCAAATCCTTGGATGATGATGCAAAGGGTAAACCAGTGAACCCCAAGTTCTGTAGATCAATGATTGGGTCCTTGCTCTATCTCACCGTCTCAAGACCAGACATCATGGTTAGTGTGTGCTTGTGTGCACGGTATCAAGAAAATCCGAAGGAGTCTCACTTGAAGGCCGTGAAGAGGATTCTTAGATACCTCAAGTACACACCTACCATGGGACTTTGGTATCCTAGAGGAACAAGATTTGAGTTACTTGGGTATTCAGACTCGGACTTTGCGGGATGCAAAGTGAATAGGAAGAGTACAATGGGATGTTGCCAATTCCTTGGAAGATTTCTAGTATCTTGGAGCTCAAAGAAACAAAACTCGGTGGCTTTGTCCATACCTGAAGCGGAGTACATGGCGGTGGGAGCATGTTGTGCCCAACTTCTGTACATGAGGCAAATGCTCTCGGATTACGGCCTCAACTACACTCAAATTTCATAATATTGTGATAGTGTAGCGGCAATCAAAATCGCTCTCAAAACTAGAGATCATGGTAATGCAAAGCATATTCAAGTCAAGGATCATTTCATAAGAGACCATGTCGAGAAGAAGGATATTGAGTTGGTGAGTGTGCGGACTCATGAACAATTGGCGGATATCTTCACCAAGCCACTTGACGAGAAGATCTTTAACAAGCTAAGGGGAGAACTTAATGTTCTTGACCTTTCAAACTTCACATAAGTAACCCTAAAGCTTGTCTCTTGTAAATATGTATAGCCTTGTTTGTTTTGTTTGTTGTTTGTATCTTTGTGCTTGTTTCTCTTTGCTTGTAGGTAAACTTTGGACCTCCTTGAGATAGCAATGAACATGGGTTAAGCTTGGGAATATGGTTCATGGTGTGCCCAATGCTTTGAAGAATGGTCCATTGTGAGTAAGCTTGAGAAGTGAACAACTCGTCTTTGACACTTTGGTTTGTAGTGGTTCACTCTCTTTCCTTTAGCATCGCATCATGCATTTGTATACTTGTTGCATTTGCATTTGCATTCAAGCACTCTTGCATCGTGATACCTTACATGCTCTCGAGCATGTTTCTAGGGGGAGTTTCTTATTTACAATATAAGTATAGGACCCTGTAGATGATCACATAGTGATCTTTGTGCTTCATGCCCATTGAGTCATGTTTAAACGAGCTCCGAGGATAAATCTACTTGCGTGGATCAAAGACAAATGGCTCATACATTCCCATCACATAAATGACTAACCATTGCATACTTGAGAATGAAAGCAAATAATCTCGCTATGTATTGCATTATGGTCAAAGGAATACATATATGGGGAGTCGCAGGTAAGGTATGGCAAGCCCTAGCAACTCATGTTGCATGGCACAAATCCCAAGATATGATTACAAGACCAATTAGCTAAAGGCCCAATTCTAATTGTCTAACATGCCCTCGTAGTCAGAGCGTCAAAATCGGCCACTAGTGCAGACGTTCAGACTGGACCTGAACTCGGTGAAGACAGAAGTAGGCAAACCTTTGGTGAAGATATCCACGTATTGAGAAGTGGTTGGCACATGAAGAACATGAACAGCTCAAGCAGCAACCTTGTCATGAACAAAGTGCAGATCAATCTCGATATGTTTGGTGCGGTACTGTTGCACCGGATTCATCGAGAGATAAATAGCACTGACATTGTCACAATAAACAAGAGTGGCATAGTGAAGCGGACAGTGTAACTCCTCCAATAACTGACTCAACCAACTAGTCTCAGTGACAGCACTAGCAACAGCACGATACTCAGCCTAAGCACTGGAGCAGGAAATAGTCTATAGTTGCTTAGATGACCATGAGATAAGATTGTCCCCTAAGAAAACTCCATAACCGGACATGGACCGTCAAGTGTCAGGATAACCTGCCCAATCAGCATCTGAGTAAGCAACAAGATTAGTTGTATCCGAATGATGTCACTAAAGGCCGAAATGAAGAGTGCCATGAAGATAGCGAAGAATCCTCTTTACTAGAGCAAAATGTGGCTCACGAGGGTCATGCATGAAGAGACAGGCCTGTTGTACGGCATATGCAATATCAGGACGGGTGAATGTGAGATATTGTAACGCGCCAGCAAGACCGCGATACTGTGTAGCATCAGCAACTGGCGCACCATCTTAGTAGAGCTTGGCACATGTGTCAACCAGACTAGAGCAAGGTTTGCAGTCAGCCATGCCTGCACGATCCAGAATATCCAACATGTATTGGCGCTGAGAGAGAAACAGACCACCATGTCGAGGCGTCACAGAAATTCCGAGGAAGTGATGCAAGGGGCCCAAATCCTTGATGGAAAATTCGACAGTGGGTGCAGCAATAACCCATCGAAGCAACAGATCAGAGGAGGCTGTGAGCACAATGTCATCCACATAAAGTAATAAATAAACCGTGTCCAATCTGTGACGGTATAAATAAGGATGTGTCTGACCGCGCGCCAACAAGTCCAATGGACAAGATTTAGGACGCAAAGTGAGTGTACCAGGCACGAGGGGCTTGTTTCAAACCATATAAGGACTTGTTGAGACGACACACATGATCTGGGCGACCGGAATCAACAAAACCAGACGGCTGCTCATAATACACAATCTCTAACAAGGTACCATGTAGGAAGGCATTCTTGACATCCAATTGATGAACAGGCCAAGAGTGTGATAGAGCCATAGAAAGCACAGTGTGAATGGTGGTCGGCTTCACCATAGGGCTGAAGGTCTCTCCAAAATCAACACCAGGCAACTATGTAAAACCACGAAGGACCCAACGAGCCTTATAACGATCTAGAGAGACATCAGTAAGAACCTTGTGAGGAAAAATCCACTTGCGTGTCACAACATTGGCACCAGAAGGACGAGGCACTAACTCCCAAGTATTGTTGGCCTGTAAAGCACTGAATACCTCTATCATGGCATCGTGCCATTTGGGATCTGCAAGAGCACAACGATAGGTCTTTGGGAGAGGCTAGAGTATGGTGGCCTGCAGATTCAATCGTTGTGTTGGGAGACGACATCCTATTTTACCTCGGGTGCGTATAGTGTGCTCATTGTCCACTGGGTCGATGTGGATAGCCGTGCAGGGTAGCCAAGTCCCGCGCTTCAACACAGGAGGCATCCCATGAGGAAGCGAAGGGGCGGGGACGGGTGTTGTTGTGCCAGAGACGGGCCCAGACGAGGACTCCAGAGTCAGCAAGTGGAATCCTTGATGTGGACAAGGGTTCCCGATCTTCTGAAAGGATCTGGATACGTTGATTTGGTTGGAGGCGACACACAAATTGATCCGGCTTCAGAACAACACGTTCTAAACCCCGCAATCGCAACATGATATCTCCTCTGGTTATCAACCGTCCTAAAATGATTGACCTCGCCGAGAAGGCTAATCCCTGCCTGCGAATCAAGAACACAAGCAAGAACAAAGAACAATGCAACACAATTGCAGATGTATTATGAATCTCACGAAGTTGGGGTCTCACAAACCATGATGACGGCGAAACTGTTATGAATAGAATAATCTAAGCAAAACCCCAACCCTAATGGTGTGGTGGCGGCTGTATATGAAGACCCTAGGGTCATGCAAAACCCTCTGGATGCACCCCTAATTGGGCTCAACTAGATACAAAGCCCAAAGGCCAAAAACAGGCGATATAGCACCGAAACAGATTCTGGACACTCTCTTGTTTCAACAATTCCTGATGACTCCGGATGAATTTTTACATGGGATTGGCGGCATTGGAAAGGTCGTCTTCTTATCTTTCCGTGCATATGTAGAACTTCCAAATCTGAGTCTGTATGCGTCCTGTGCATCCATTTTAGTGCAGACTGGTCTTGAGCCCCAAAACAGATTTGAAGTCGGTTTTGGTTGGGCCTCTACCTTGGCTTCCACATCCTTGCTGGTCCTCCACGTCTCCAAGTCCTTCTCCCATCATCTCCTGGTCCTCTCCATGGTTCCTAATTCCAATATAATCATTATGTAGCAAACCATTCTTAAAAGTGACATATAATGAATAACATAGGAATGAGCTCACCTCTAAATTTAGTCATCGTGCACGAGCTCTAGTCATTGGACCTTACAAATCCAAAATTGGAGGAGTGTTGCATGTATCCTTAGGAGTGATGTCCTCATCAATCATGGAGGCGGTCCATGGGCGCCTGGCGAAGCCGTGGGAGACTGGGGCAGCGGACCGAACCCAGGAGTTGGTCCTCATTCACCAGGAGAGGAGCCGACAGCGATGGGCCCACTGGAAACATCGTGAGGCATGGAGACAACACGAGCAGCGGGAACCAGACTGAGGGGGGCCCGCTGGCAACAACGTGTGGTGGGGAACCATCATGGGCAGCGGGTGTGAGAGCGGGGGAAGGTCCGCTTGCAACAGCCTGGGGGGTAGTCCCACCAGGGGCAGCGGAACCAGTGCCAATGTGACCTACAACCAAAGGTGTACAAACTGGACTACGAACAAAATCAAGTTCTATTAAGAAGTCTAAGTTGGATGAATGGAGAGGTGTGGGCAACTCGGCAAAGGGAAAGGAATCTTCATCAAATACGACATGACGAGAGATAATGATGCGATTAGAGGCAAGGTCAAGACAACGGTAACATTTATGTTCACACAGGTAGCCCAAGAAAACACAAAGGGTGGATCGGGGTGAAAGTTTATTAGGAGTTGTGGCCGACAAATTGAGATAGCACTTACATCCAAACACACGTAAATGATCATAAGACGGTTGAACACCATATAGGGCAAAGTGAGGTGTGGCAAAATTGAGTGTCTTGGTAGGTTGAATGTTAAGAAGATATGTAACCGTGTGCATGGCCTCTACACAATAGGTGGTAGGAAGGCAAGCTTGGAACATGAGTGAACGCATAATGTTGTTGGTGGAACGGATAATACGCTCGGCTTTACCATTTTGAGGAGATTTGTGAGGACAAGACATGCGAACCGTAACTCCATGGGTGAGGAGGAAGGTCCGGGGAGCAGAGTTATCAAACTCACGACCATTGTCACACTGAATGCTCTTAATGGTACAAGTATAGCAACAAGAGAGAAAAAGTGAGACAAAGTGCTAAACATGTCTGATTTAAGCCGTAGAGGGAAGGTCCAAAGGTAGTGGGAGCAATGATAAAGAATAACAAGGTAATACTTGTAGCCAGACACACTAACAACAGGTGACGTCCAAAGATCACAATGTATTAAATCAAAATTCTTGACAGCTCTAGAAGTGGACCTAGGAAAAGGTAAACGCACATGGCGACCAAGCTGACACGCATGACACAAAGTATCAAGCTCACTTTTATTACAAGAAATCTCTATAGATGATGCTAAACGAGCTAAAGACTCATGACCCAAGTGGCCAAGACGACGATGCCATGGGGATGGTGGTGGACGTCGTGAGAGCGTGAGGGTGGAACACCGATGGATGAATGGAGTAGAGCTGCCCGAAGCTATTGCATCTGACAATCACGTTCTTGGTTTTGAGATCCTTCACAGAAAGGCCATATGGGTCAAATTCGACAGAACAACAATTATCAATAGTGAACTGACGAACAGAAATTAATTCTTAATGATGTGAGGGGGAACAAGAACGTGATGCAAGTGAATGGGACCACAAACAGAGGAAATAGTGAGAGATCCAGTAGAGATAACGGGTAACAAGGACCCAATGCTAACAACAATACTAGGAGGGGTAGTGGAGGAGGGAGGGACAGTAGTAGAGAGGATATCAGGGTGGTTGCCATATGTGAGGAAGCCCCGGAGTCCATGCACCATTCAGCGGAGGGCAGGGGCTGAAGCGTCATTGTTGAAAATGCATTAGCGAGTCCTTGCTGATCCCATACACCAAATGTCAGAGGTGGGGCCCATGGCTGAGCAGCCGCAGCCAACGCCATGGGCTGAGGCGGGCCATAGGAGCCGTATGGGCTGCCACCAAGCGCAGGGGAGTGGTAGCCACTGTAACCAGGTAGCCCGACCTGGGGAAGTCCACCAATGTTGAGCAGCAGCCCACCGTAGAGCAGCCCACCAGCTCCTGAGCCAGGCAGCCCACCAGCATGGCCCGCAATGAGGGCGTGCTATGGCTGCCGGGCCGCGCCATCGCTAGAGGGACATGGGCCGAGCATGCTGAGGACACGACATGGATCAGGTGCAGGCCAGGCGACAAATGAGCCCGTCAAGGGGTTGAAGGTGGCCTGGGATGCCCAAATAGCAGGCCCACTAGACGCGTCGAAGGAGCCAGGCACCCCACCATTGCCGGAACACTGCTATTGGGGATGATGATTACGGTTCCTATTGTTGTTATCGCCGTTGGAGCCGGAGTTAGCCCCCCTGCGGACCATAACCACGTATGTGGGGATTGGAGGTCGTAGGTGGACGCGGGGGTGTTGATGTAGAGGCAACAAGGGCTGATGGTGTCATGGTTGGAGACATGCCCACCACGGTGAGTTCAGCAAGCTGAAGATCGGCCAAGATATCGTCATAGCAGGGGAAGGGTCGTTGGCGCTGAATGAAGATGGCCATGACTGCAAACTTTTCATTGAGACCCCGAAGGATATTCAAGACAAGCATGCAATCATGGATGGTCTCACCGAGGTCACCGAGTGCGTCTGCCATACCCTTCACTCGAGCACAATAATCAGTAACGGACAAATCACCTTGTATGAAGGTCCAAAACTTGGCATCGAGAAGGAGGGCACGGGTTTCCTTGTTGCCGATGAACTACCTTTCAAGAGCCAACCACACAGCACGAGATGTGGGCGCAGACTTGTGCATGATCTCATGAAGGTCAGTGATGATGGTGCCATAGAGCCATGACTTCACGGTGAAATCCATCCGGTTCCAGTGAGGGTCAGCGGAGAAGCCTTCATCAACGAGCACGAGGTCGGAGAGGTCGTACTTCTCGACGGTGTTGAGGAAGAGACTCCGCCATCGAGAGTAATGGGGAGAGGAGAGTTCCAAGACGAGCGGCACCATCGTTTTGATGTAGGGGACAGCAACTACATGCGCATGAAGATTGGCGCGCTCCTAGGCACGGTACAGTGCAGCAGCGTGTTCCTCCTCAGCAAGCTTGGAAACTTCGAGCTTGGCCTTGGCGTGCTCGGTGTCGAGGCGTTTGGCATCCTTGGCAGCAGCACGCTCGTCCTCGAGGTGCTTGGCTTCAGCAATCTTGGCTACTGCATCATCATCATTGGGCAAAGATGAGAGAGAGAGAGACAGCATGGCAGAAACAGGTCGGTAGGGTAGAAGTCACGCCACGCAGGGAGATGGAGGTGTGGAGCACGCCACACGGCAGAAGAAATGCAGCGGCGGTGGCTAGGGCAGGAGGGAGCGGAAGCGAGAGGAAAGAAACCTCTGTATACCATGAAAGCGAATAATCTTGCTATGTACTGCATTATGGTCAAAGGAATACATATATGGGGAGCCGCAGGTAAGGTGCTACAAGCCCTAGCAAGTCACATTGCATGGCACAAGGCCCAAGATATGATTACAAGACCAATTAGCTAAAGGCCTAATTCTAAATGTCTAACAGAGAAAATATTTTATTAAGTCATGTGTGTAGGGGAAGCTATGATGGAACACCATCGTGACCAAGGAGGAGCACGATGAAAGGGGGAGTTTCCTAACTCTTGCCATTTATTATATTGCTCATTGGTTGTCTTGTGTTTTTTCCTTTGATTTTTGGTGAAAGGTGACAAAGGGGGAGAAGGACATAAAGATCCAGAATCCAAGTATAGTAGGGGAGAAGAAGAAAGACAAGAACATGAAGATACAAGGAAGATATGAAGTGACAAAGGGAAGAACATGAAGATCAATTGGAGATGATCAAGGAAATGGTGCATGTTCACTTGGAGCACACATGAAGATCATATCAAGATGAACATCTACACCGACATGGAGAAGAACAACAATGAACATCCACACTGACATGAGTCCATCGGTGTTCAGAGAAGCCGGGAAATGAAGTCAAGCTTGGATGAGGAGTTTCAGCTTCTGGATGTAGTGACCGGACAGAGGGGTCAGAGGTGATCGGACTGTACGGTCACTAAGAGCTTTTGTCTGGGACTTGCAGCGAGCAGAGAGGAATTTGTATTTCCTAGGAGTTGTAGTGACCGGACGGTCCAGTGTGTGTCACTCAACACAGGGCACAGTGAAGCAGCACCGTTAAATGTTTCTGGACTGGAGAGAGAAACAGACCGGACGGTTTGGTCAGTAGCAGTCAGCAGAGGGGTAGAGTTGTTGGAGCTGATGTCACACCCAGTTTTAGGGACAAAACCAAAAGCATCTGCATGCGTGCCCAGGATCAAGTTTTCATGCACACAAGACAGAAGTGAAATATCAGTACAACCAATGTCATTATTATTAACACCTCAAATCATTATTGCATAGCATGGATTACATCAAAGCATAAAAGAAAATAGCGGAAGGCTCCATAACGCCACAGGCAGTCCACGGGGGTCGCACGCCTAGTCATAGTAGTCCACATAGTCCATCTTGCCAGCATCGTCTGAGCAGCAGTAATATAATAGCAACAACAAAACAGAGAAAACTAAAATGCGTGAGTACATAAAGTACTCAATAAGTAATGACATGCTGGTTAAAAACAAGAATAGTCTTGACACGGGTTTACTGCACTACGCATCCTATGACTCAATTATACAAGAATCCTATTTACTAGGTGAAAATTATCCCAATAGGTTAACCACCTGTACAATACTATTGGTTGCCCACCGATAGCAAAACTATGAGTTACCCACCCATACCAGCACACTACAGGTTACCCACCTGCAACTACCACCCAAATCTAATTACCCACCAGATCCACCCAAGTATCCATCTAATCGTGTCAGGATCCAGGCCGCTCATGACCGTGAGCATGGCTGTTATAACAGTTTTACACTCTGTAGAGGTTGCACAACTTTACCCATAGGTTGGTGATTTCATCACCCGTCGGTGACTAAAGCCTCCCTGTTGCCAACACACTACAGTAGGTGTGAGGCCAAGAGATCACCACATGGTCTTTCAAAGTGCTCCCCAGCTTGCAAAACATCCACGCTAAGGTTTCACTACCGCAGGATTAACCATCCCTACAGAAGCCCCCTCTGGCGCCGTGGCTAGAAGTAACGCTTCATCACCTGAGGCCGAAAGTAACCCTCTCGTCCTCCTTCCCCGAACGTCCACAAAACTGGGAAGACATCTATTACTGAAGCATGCCTACCCATATCAGCCCTGTGCTTTGCGCTGTTTTCCTGGGTGGCCGCTCCACGAATTTGGTTTGTATGACCACAAGCAGGCACTACCACAAATCAAATAGTACATTACCCGTACTTGTGCATACCCGCACCATCCTCAACATCCTCCTACTTGAGTCATCTAAATTACCCAAATGATAATTAAGTTCATGTGAATATTAGTCAAGTTTGTTATTATTCAATTTTAATCCCCTAAAGTACTGCACTAGCATGACGTACCAAAAATCCCATACACTATACCATAACCCAGGCGACAAGGAATAATAAGGAAGGGTAAATGACATGGAATTCAATTTTAGACAAGCATGCATGAAAAATAAACTAAAATCCTTAATAGGTGCAATATGGTCAAGGACACTTGCCTTGTTCTCCCACTGGCTACTGCTCAAAAACAAGATCCTGGAAATTCTGGAGCTGCTCCTCGTCTAATATTGATAAATACCAGTAAAGTAAAACACAAACAAATAAGAAACAGTACACCAAAACATTTCCTAATGACTATGAAAGCAGTACTACAAGATAGTACACGTTCCTACAATTTCATGAGCGCAAAATCACCTAAATCAGAGTTACGGTTAAAAAGTTATGCTAGTTTAAAGATTAAGGGTTTGTTAGCAAAATTACATGCGAGGAAAATAATTTACTTAATTGGATTTTATAGATTGGAAATAAAACAAAGATTAGTTTTGTTAAAAGAGATGTTATGAATACTTATTTCAGAATCTTATCATAAAAGAAATAGATTTTATTTTAGGAAACATATATCTTACTTAAATTGTAAAAGGCTAGTGAGTAAAATGCAGCTTTAGTAAAGTACAAAAAAACAAAGTCTAAAACAAAGGGGCCGATTTATAATTTATAAAAAGTATAGGGGTTTTTGTGCAAAATGAAGGACCTATACCATTAGAATCAAGGATTTAAGCGCAAAAGAGGCAATTACCGGGATTTACATGAATTAAAATAAATGTTGAATTTGGTGGACAAAGTCTACGGTTTTCGTGGACCAGCTATGTCTACGAGTTCATAGCTCCATCGTGAATCGGGCTCTTCTAATCATGATCGTTGATTACCAACGGAGGGAAAAGGTTCCAACGAGGCGGGTGGTGAACGGCAGCGGTGAAAACATGACACCATGGGCAACGAAGTCGGCTCACCGAGGAGTCACTCTAGGCCTCTGTTTGCTATGATTTCTGTCCTAAACGGATACGGAGATTGAGGGGAGCCTAACCAGGTGGTTGAGCGAGGCTAGGAGGTGCTTGGAGGTGGTTGACATTGAAGGGTGGCGCCGGTGTACGATACTAACCATCGGAGATGGGGCTCCTAGGGTCGTAGCTCGTCTCCAAGGATCAAGGCGCACTACTGTAGCTCCTACGCATGGGCCAAATGGTTGAGAGGGGGTCGGGGTGGCCAGGAAGAAGGAACGACGCACGGTGGTGCAACTTACCGGGAAAGACGACGTCCGAGGAGGTGTTTCTATGTTGGGGAAGACAATTGTAACCACGGGGGAACTCACACTGGATTTTATAGGAGTCGAGGGAAAGCGGAAAGGATGTGTGTGGATTTCATCAGAAATCAAAGGCCGTCTTGGATATCAATGCACAATAGTGCTCACGAGAGATCGATTAATGCAACTAAGCTATGGCAGGGTGGGGGGATAGGGAAACCGTTCGTGAGTTCGGTGGGTCGGTTTTTGGAACCGGTGAGGTGGGGATGTGGAGCACCGATGGTGGTTTTCATGGCGGCAGTGGAATTCGAGCAAAGGGAGGAAGAAGGCGTCGACGCCTAGCTAGACTGGGCCACGCGGGGGTGGAAACTGGGCTGTGGGGATTGGGCCAAAACATTATTTAAATTAAGCTCGGGGGCATACACACAAAAAAAGGGCCATCTATATGCAATCAAAGTAGTTCAAATAAATCATAAAACCCATAAGCTGAATCTACGGGTGTCATAGACTATGACTAGATAGTGGTCCACGGTCCATGGCAGACCGGAAGGCTGGTGGGCAGCTCGGCTGTGCCATGAACAGAACATCACCATGAAAGATCTGCGCGTTCCCGTGGACTGAATAATCCACTTAATCTACAACTTAATTCTGTTCTTCGCTAATATTGTGGAACACAATATCAGAAAATTGGTTCAGATGTTTGCTCACCTCATCTGGTGATCGCAGGGTGAAATGCTGGAGAGGTAGCATCTGACTATTGGCGGGCCGAACGTGTTCCTGCAGTCGTGGAGGCAGATATCGGGCTGTGCTTCTAGGATTGCAAAGAGAATTTCCTAGAACACGATATGGATCGAAGTAGGCAGCTTGGAACCTTCATAGTTGATCAAAGAAAGACTCGAAATTACCATGTCGCGCGCAGACCATAAACAGAGAGGGAACAACGGCCATGACGATGAAGATCATGGTTGCTTCCATGCTCCAATTGACGCGAGCTTTGGATATATTATAGAAGGAAACCTAGAACACGTCCTGGGGAAGTTTCACGTCGATTTCTTTGGTGGATTGTCGGGAACGTCAATGCCAATGTAGGGATGCAAGGCTGGGTGCGACTGGAACAGGGGGAGACGAAGATCTTGGACTCCAAACTTCATGAGAGAGAGAGAGGAGAGGCAGTGGGCGTTGGAGTGCAAGGCAAGGGGCATCTTGCCTTCTTTTTATAGGGCAGGGAGGCGGTGGAGGGTAGAGGAACGGCGTCGTCAAGTCTTCAATGGCCGGTGGTGCATTGTCCTATGAGCTCCATGGTGGATGGTTAAATCTGAAAACGGATGGAATTGGAAGAGGACAGGATGGCACATCCGTTTGAGGAGTCGTGGAGCCAGCTAATTGCGTGGGGTGGCAGATCGATGGCCGTCGGCTGCTTCTGTTTCCTGGCCACGGGGTGATGGTGCGTTTGGACGAGGAAGACGAAGGTGATGGCTTGCTGGGCATCCTGGTTTGGTGGGCTGTGGGAGTGGCTGGGCCAAGAGAGAGGAGGGAAAAAAAGAGCAATGGGCTGCTTGGTGGAGCATGACCAAAGAGGCCACGTGAGGTTGTATCTCTTTTTTTTAATTGTATTTTTCCTGTTTTCTATTCTATTATTATTATTATTTCCTATTTTCTATATATAAAACAAAAACTACTCAAATTTTAAATACATTTTTCACACCATAAAACCCAAATACAAACTATTCGGCACGAATGCAACAATACAAATATAATCTAAATTAATTTATTGGGTTTAGAAAATATGCCTTTTGCCTAAGTGAAAATGATAACCAAATAATTGAAGTTAAATTTTAATCTATTGCAAAAAGTTTTAAAATTTAGTGAAATTTTATTCACACACCAAATTTGAAATTTGGGATGTTACAAAACTACCCACCTTAACAGGAATCTCGTCCCGAGATTCAGCATGGCTAGCAAGAAAGGGGTTAAGATAATTCGGATTTTCATTCTCATCCTAGATATGTTCACTTGATTGATTGTTGGTGTTCACTCCAGCAACTTCTCAAAAAGCCAACTTCATATATACCTCAACCCTAGTTTCTCAATCTTCAGATTCCATATCCATATGACTGGTGATGATCGCTACCCCTCTTAGTTTCACACTTGGGTTTGTACTAATCAAATCCATCTTTGGTAAGGAAAGCTTCAAAGTAGTGTCTCTATGGATCAAAGAGGGAGAATAAGATGACAAGGAATAGAGGATAAATACCCAACTAAACTAAATCTAGAACAACCTAGTAATGTGATAACAAAGCAAAAATGCTCTGCAAGCACACTAACACACAATCAAAGAACCAACTCAAACATACCACTCTACAAACAACATAATTAATGTTTTCTCTAGCGATTCTTTTATCAAAAGGGAGGGATCCAAAATTAAGCTTATGGGAAAAGTCTTTCTTTATGCTGATGCAGAGTAATATCCAATGCATTCCATTTTATGAAGAATCTTCAACTGTAGAACTTCAAACATAGTGGAGACGGCATGTGAATCTTCAGGATCATTCATCTTGTTCATGATTATTCAAATTTGTCGAGCTAATATTTAAAAATGAGAAAGAAATACATTTCAACATTTTAGAGTAGACAAGATAGGGGAAAATATGAAGAGACGATAGAATTTTTTTTTAGAAGTAAATATATTTTTGCTAAATACTAGTTTTGAAAATAGGACCTATGACATGACCATTCTACCTAGGCTTGCGTCCTATGATCGACATGGCTCGGGTACCACTCTGTCACACCTGGTTTTAAGGCCAAAACCAAATGCATCTGCATGTGTGCCCAGGATCAAGTTTTCACGCAAACAGGACAAAAGTGAAGTAATAGTACAACGAATATCATTATTATTAATACCTCGAATCATTATTACAGAGCATGGATTACATCAAAGCATAAAAGAAAATAGTGGAAGGCTCCATAACACCACAAGCAGTCTACCGGGGGTCGCACGCTTAGTCGTAGTAGTCCTGATCCACTTAGTCCATCTCGCCAGCGTCGTCTGAGTAGCAGTAATATAACAGCAACAACAAAACAGGAAAACCTAAAACGTGAGAGTACATAAAGTACTCAGCAAGTGGGGGAAAGTAATGACATGCTAGCTAAAAACAAGAATAGGCTTGACACAGATTTGCTTCACTACGCATCCTATGACACAATTATACAAGCATCCTATTTACTAGGTGAAAATTATCCCAACAAGTTAACCACCTGTACAATACTATCGGTTGCCCACCGATAGCAAAACTATGAGTTACCCACCCACACCAGCACACTACAGGTTACCCACCTGCAGCAACCACCCAAATCTGATTCCCCACTAGATCCACCCAAGTATCCATCTAATTGTGTGAGGATCTATGCCGCTCATGACCGTGAGCACGGTTGTCATAACAGTTTTACACTCTATAGAGGTTGCACAACTTTACCCACAGGTTGGTGATTTCATCACCCGTCGGTGACTAAAGTCTCCCTGTTGCCAACACACTACCGTAGGTGTGAGGCAAAGAGATCACCACATGATCTTTCAAAGTGCTCCCCAGCTTGCAAAACGTCCACACTAAGGTTTCACCGCCACGGGATTAACCATCCCTACAGAAGCCCCCTCTGGCGCCGTGGCTAGAAGTAACGCTTCATCACCTAAGGCCGAAAGTAACCCTCTCGTCCTCCTTCCTCGAACGTCCATAAAACTGGGAAGACATCTATTAATAAACCACGCCTACCCATATCAGCCCTGTGCTTTGCGCTATTTTCCTGGATGATCACTCCACGAATTTGGTTTGTATGACCACAAGCAGACACTACCACAAACCAAACAGTACATTACCCGTACTTGTGCATACCCGCACCATCCTCAACATCCTCCTGCTTGGGTCATCTAAATTACCGAAATGATAATTAAGTTCAAGTGAATATTAGTCAAGTTTGTTATTATTCAATTTTAATCCCCTGAAGTACTACACTAGTATGACGTACCCAAAATTCCATACACTATACCATAACCCAGGCAACAAGGAATATTAAGGAGGGTAAATGACACGGGATTCAATTTTAGACAAGCATGCATAAAAAATAAACTAAAATCCTTAATAGGTGCAATATGGTCAAGGACACTTGCCTTGTTCTCCCACTGGCTGCTGCTCAAAAACAAGATCCTGGAAATTCTGGAGCTGCTCCTCGTCTAATACCGATAAATAATAGTAAAGTAAAACACAAACGAATCAGAAATAGTACACCAAAACATTTCCTAATGACTATGAAAGCAGTACTACAAGATAGTACACGTTCCTACGATTTCGTGAGCGCAAAAATCACCTAAATCAGAGTTACGGTTAAAAAGTTGTGCTAGTTTAAAGATTAAGGGTTTGTTAGCAAAATTACATGTGTAGAAAATAATTTATTTAATTGGATTTTATAGATTGGAAATCAAATAAAGATAGTTTTGTTAAAAAGAGATGTTATGAATACTTATTTCACAATCTAATCATAAAAGAAATAGATTTTATTTTACAAAACATATATCTTACTTAAATAGTAAAAGGCTAGTGAGTAAAATGCAACTTTAGTAAAGTACACAAAAACAAATTCTAAAACAAAGGGGCTGATTTATAATTTATGAAAAGTGGGGTTTTTGTGCAAAATGAAGGACCTATACCGTTAGAATCAAGGATTTAAGCGCAAAAGAGGAAATTACTGGGATTTACACGAATTAAAATAAATGTTAAATTTGGTGGACAAAGTCTACGGTTTTCGTGGACCAGCTATGTCTGCGAGTTCACATCTCCGTCGTGGACCGGGCTCTTCTAATCGTGATCGCTGATTACCGACGGAGGGAAAAGGTTCCAACGAGGCGGGCGGTGAATGGTAGCGGTGAAAACACGACATCATGGGCAACGAAGCCGGAGCTCACCGAGGAGTCACTCTAGGCCTCTGTTTGCTTCGGTTCCTGTCCCGAACGGATACGGAGATTGAGGGAAGCCTAACCAGGTGGTTGAGCGAGGCTAGGAGGTGCTTGGAGGCGGTTGACATCGAAGGGTGGCGCCAGTGTATGATACTACCCATCGGAGATGGGGGCTCCTAGGGTCGTAGCTCATCTCCAAGGATCAAGGTGCACTTATGTAGCTCCTATGCATGGGCCAAAGGGTTGAAAGGGGGTCGGGGTGGCCAGGAAGAAGGAACAATGCACGGTGGTGCAACTTACCAGGAAAGATGATGTCCGAGGAGGTGTTTCTATGTTGGGTAAGACAATTGTAACCGTGGGGGAGCTCACACTGGATTTTATAGAAGTCGAGGGAAAGTGGAGAGGATGTGTGTGGATCTCATTAGAAATCAAAGGCTGTCATGTCTATCGATGCGCAAATAGTGCTCACGAGAGATCGATTAATGCAACTAAGCTATGGGAGTGGGGGGGGGGGGGGGGACAGGAAACCGTTCGTGAGTTCAGTGGGTTGGTTTTGGGAACCGGTGAGGTGGGAATGTGGAGCGCCGATGGTGGTTTTCATGGTGGCGGTGGAAGTCAAGGAAAGGGAGGAAGAAGGCGTCGACGCCTAACTAGGCTGGGCCGCGCGAGGGTGGAAACTGGGCTGTGAGGATTGGGCCAAAACATTATTTAAATTAAGCTCAGGGGCATAAACACAAAAAAAGGGCTATCTATATGCAATCAAGTAGTTAAAATCTATACCAACTCATAACTTACGGTGAGGTCATTCACCTTGCGACATAAAAATTTTCGCACCAACGTCCGCTTAACCCATCGCACCCGCTCGCTCGCCCGCCCGGCCCACCCCAACCCTAATCCCTCGCCTCCGCTCCTTACTGCTCCGCCTCCTCTGCCCGGCCCGAGCAGCCGCTGCTGCACCGTGCCCTTCTCCTCGTCCTTCTCCCCAGGCAGCAGCCTTCTCCTCCTTTGGCGGCCGCCAACCCCCACTCCTGCTCCTCTCTTCCCAGCCTCGATCTCGAGCAGAAGCAGTTGCCACCACGGCACCGCGCTCTCGTCCTCTCTTCCTGGCCCGAGCAGGAGGGCGAGCAGGGGCAGCTTGGTGCCGGCCAATAGAGGACGCGGAACAGCATGGTGGCGGTGGCGCCATGCGCGCGAAAGGGCAGCGCCGCGCTCGGTGCGGCCACCACGAGATGCCTCCCCTGGATCCGCTGCTCTCGTGGCGCCGTGGATCTGGGCTGGGGCGTGTGTGGGCACGGAAGCAAGGCGGCGCGGCGACGGATGCGGCGGCCGGGGCACCGGAGCAGGGCGGCGCGGCTTAGGGTTTGGTTGAATTCTTAGGACCTCTTTCCCTCTCTCTCGTGAGCACCAAATTTTTTGAGGATGCTTGTCAACGGTTTTTATGCAGCAACCATTTTTCTCCTTTATATAACTATTTTTTTGCGGTGCACATATATTCAGTTGGTGGATAATACATTCAGAATAACCAGTAGCAATGTCATGTGCCTGTACTTTAGTTGATAATTTCTTACTTAAATTGTTAGTTGTCGTTCTAGATCTACCTTTTACTCTGGTAGTAAGCTAGATCTCTACCTTTTCTTTTGATTAATCGTGTGAGTATGCCTTATCTACATTATCGTTCGAAGCAGTGCATGTCCAGTTGCCCAATCAAAGAACAATATTTTTGTTTTAGATTTCTCCCCATTGTATATGTGTTAGTGATTTATCTGGATACAGATGAAAGAAAATAGCTGCTTCTGCTCTTTAACACACAGCATTGGATTGTCCTTGAGTTATTTATTGTTTCCATGTTGGAGGCAATGAAGCATGGGGATGCAATAGTGGCAATATCTGCATTGTAACTGCTCTGAGCTACCTGCCTGTGGTTTGAACTCGAGAGTCCATGCGTTTGATGGAGCTAATATGGTATAAACACACTTCCTTTCCCTCCATTTCTTTTTGGAAGAGAGTATGAGAGAAATTATTTGTCAACCCAGTTAGGGAGGGCAGTGGCCTACTGATTTAACACACATGACCCTTATGCAAATCTATTTTTATTTTTCTGATTTCTGATGCTGGACTAGCTGTTTGTAACCATTTAGAGATAGGATATGATCTAATTAATTTATAGGTCATAATTGTTTGCTACTTCTTTGATTCAGGCAAAAGAAAATGTAACTAGCAGCGCATGCAAGAATTTGCAGTGGCAGATAGCGGCGTTGTTTAGATGATATTGATCCAATGCTATTTATTGAAGCTTTGGGTCATTGTGAGATTCTCTACCTTTATACCTCCCTTTTTTTATTGTCATATGCTTTGTTCCATAAATATGTTTTTGCTGTTATATACTCCCTCCGGTCTCAAAATGTTATCGTTTCAGACAGGGAGAAAGGGTTAAAAAGAAACTACGACTACTTGTCCGAACGATAGTATTATAAAAACAGAGGAGTACAATTATTCTGTGTCTGATGGTCTTTTTTCTCTATTCTTTAGTTGTGGTTCATACCTAACCATAAATTAAGGTACACACTACTGCTAGCTGTTTCTAACGAGTGATTTAGAATGTTGTAAAGTTGTTTAAAATCAGATGGTGGCTACCCATTCTGTAATTCTTCTATTTAACTATAGAAATCGACTTGAATCCTTGAAATTATCTACTGTAATTTCAGTCTACACATTATCGTATTGTTTATCTAATCTTTGTACACTAATTTTATCATTTGCCTTTATTCTTGTAAATATCTTGACTGTGATTTATTACATCTTTTGAAAATAGTATGCATTCATTAAGTAAACATGTGATATTTTTTTGCCACCTAATAACCTAAGTGTTTATTTTTGTTTGGAAAGTTCAAGAAAGGTGTTCATCATTCAATTCTGACGTGGAAAGGAGCTATCAATTGCCCTAATAATTTCCTATGCGGTGTATGTTCCACTATGCCTAATATGACAGTTGTCAGCTATTATGCCTATTAACTGATCCAATTAGAATATATTCAGTGTGTAGTATGTGGTGTTTAATTAGCTGATATGAGAAACGCACCATCACTGACTATACCATGTAGAAGTGAAATATAATGCGCATGTGCTAATGTTGACTTTTATTTAGTGATCAATTCAATAAGTCATTACATTTTCTGATGGTGCAGGTGTCAAGTGGGCCCCACAATGACGTGAGAAAAAGTTCAGCTCGCACAATGTTTTATATACACTGGAAGGGAGACTCTTAGAGAGGAGAAGGGTGCTGCCTGCAGCCATGGCAGCCAGTGCTGGGAATGGCAGGTTTTCATGTCACAGTTTTGGCAATCAGATATAGGTGATGCTAGCATGAAAAGAATACTACCCTGAACTTATGTTGACCAGGCCAGAATTAAGGTAAACATTCTGTTTGTACTTGACAAATTTTATACTGCAGCTTAAGCATTGTTTGAGTCATCAAGGAGTGCAATATCCATGCTCCATATAGAGCATGAGGATGCAAGTCAGTTCTCTTCTATCAGTGCTATCGATAGTCAAGTACATCTTTATCGTTAGCTTTTTCTTTTTTTGTTTGAATAGTACTCCTGTTGGATTCATGAACATATATACAAAGCCTGGAGAGTTTTATTATATATTGAGTGGTCATTAAGAAACTCCGCCTATGTTGAGTCTCAATATAGCCAGTCCCAAGCCTGGGTAAAGGAGGAGGGTTGTGTTAGGTTTGGCAAACCAACGTCAAAAACCTAGCCACTCAAATGGATATGAAACCCATAAGAAATTCGTTGGGGCGTAACCCTCTTAGCGACGCGCTACATCGGAACCCGGGTGTGGTGTCAAATGGGCAAGGGCCGGGTCGTCACAACCTTAGTGGCGCGTCGTATCATGACCTGGGTACGATGAATAGTGAGCAAGGGTCGGGTCGTCGCAACCTTAGTGGCGCGCTACATCTACGCCCGGGTGTGGTGAAAAATGAGCAAGGGTCTTCGCACTTTCCTCGACGGGTGCGAAGGGTAAGAAAGTTAGCCGAGCCAACTAGGATTCGTCTAGGGAGTTGGAACGTAGGGTCCCTAACAGGCAAGTTACGAGAGCTAGTCGATGTGGCAACTAGGAGGCGTGTAAATATCCTATGCGTTCAAGAGACTAAATGGAAGGGCCAGAAGGCGAAGGAGGTGGAGAATACGGGCTACAAGCTTTGGTACACGGGTACAACATCGGGTAGAAATGGTGTAGCCATCTTGATCGACAGGAGCCTTAAGGATGGAGTCGTAGATGTTAGGAGGCACGGGGACCGGATTATCCTTGTTCGGCTGATAGTTGGAGATTCGGCTTTAAATGTGATCAGTGCATATGCCCCTCAGGTAGGTCTTAATGAGAGCATCAAGAATCAGTTTTGGGAAGATTTAGATAGCATGGTTAGTGGCATACCTATCAGTGAGAAGCTTTTCATAGGAGGAGACCTTAACGGCCATGTGGGGACGTCTAATGTAGGGTTCGAGCGGGTCCATGGGGGGTTCGGGTATGGTAGTAGGAATCAGGAGGGGGTGGATATACTTAATTGGGCGCTAGCTTATGACTTGTTGGTAGCGAATACCATATTTAGGAAGAGGGAATCCCATCTAGTGACCTTTAGAAGTGCACAACACTCGAGCCAAATCGACTTTATCCTTGCCAGGAGGGAGGACAGGCGTGCTTGCTTGGACTGTAGGGTGATACCTGGGGAGTGTGTCGTCACTCAACATAAGCTTGTGGTGGCGGATTTTCGTTTTCGGGTACGGGTATACAGGGACAAACGTACCAAAACCGCGAGAACGAAGTGGTGGAAGTTTAGAGGGGAGCTGGCGCAAACTTTTAAGGAGAGGATGCTAGGAGAGGGACCCTGGGAGGAAGGAGAAGGACCAGATGACATGTGGCTAAAAATGGCAACATGTGTTCGGAAGGTAGCTTCAGAAGTGTTTGGCGTGAGTAGAGGAGGCAAACAAGAAGCAAAAGACACCTGGTGGTGGAATGATAAGGTGCAAAGGGCTATCAAGGAGAAGAAGGAGTGTTTCAAACGCCTACATCTTGACAAGAGTGCAACCAACATAGAAGGCTATAAAATAGCCAAGAGGGCTGCAAAACGAGCAGTGAGTGTAGCAAAGGGTCAGGCATATGATAACCTTTATCAGCGACTAGGCACGAAGGAAGGAGAGAAGGATCTCTATCGGATGGCTAGGATCCGTGAGCGGAAGACGAGGGACATCAACCAAATCAAATGTATCAAGGATGGGGTAGACCGACTCCTGGTGAGAGATGAGGAGATCAAGGACAGATGGCGAGAGTACTTTGATAAGTTGTTTAACGGAGAGGAGGAAGGTCCTATACTTGAGTTGGATGACTCATTTGATGATAACAACAGACGCTTTGTGAGAAGAATTCAGGAGACAGAGATAGAGGAAGCTTTGAAGAGGATGAAGAGTGGTAAAGCGATGGGCCCTGATGGTATCCCCATCGAAGTATGGAGATGCTTAGGTGCCAGAGCCATAGTATGGTTAACTAAGCTTTTTAACCTCATCTTTCGGTCAAACAAGATGCCGGAAGAATGGAGGAGGAGTATAGTAGTACCGATCTTCAAGAACAAGGGAGATGTTCAAAGTTGTACTAACTATCGCGGGACTAAGTTGATGAGCCATACGATGAAGCTCTGGGAGAGAATCATCGAGCATCGCCTAAGAAGAGTGACAAGTGTGACGCAAAACCAGTTTGGGTTCATGCCTGGAAGATCAACCATGGAGGCGATTTTCTTAATGCGACAATTGATGGAGAGATATCGGGAGCAAAAGAAGGACTTACACATGGTCTTTATTGACCTCGAGAAGGCATATGACAAAGTGCCAAGAAGTGTCATGTGGTGGGCCTTGGAGAAGCACAAAGTCCCAACTAAGTATATTACCCTCATCAAGGATATGTACAGGGACGCGAGGACGTGTGTTCGGACATGTGATGGCGATACCAATGACTTTCCGATTAAAATAGGACTACACCAAGGATCAGCATTGAGCCCTTATTTATTTGCTTTAGTGATGGACGAGGTCACACGAGAAATACAGAGTGATGTCCCTTGGTGTATGCTCTTTGCTGATGATGTGGTGTTAGTTGACGAGAGTAGGGATGGGGTTAATAGGAAGTTGGAGCTGTGGAGGCACACATTAGAGTGCAAGGGTTTCAGACTTAGTAGGGCCAAGACCGAGTATATGATGTGCGAGTTTAGCGTGACTAGACATGAGGATGGAGACGTTAGCCTTAATGGACAATTGGTGGCCAAGAAGGATACATTTCGTTATTTAGGATCGATGTTGCAAAAGGACGGTGATATCGATGAAGATGTTAGGCATAGAATTTCAGCCGGCTGGTTGAAATGGCGTCAAGCATCCGGCGTCTTATGCGACAAGAGGGTGCCACAAAAGCTAAAAGGTAAATTCTATAGGACGGCAATTCGTCCGGCGATGTTATACGGTGCTGAGTGCTGGCCTACGAAAAGACGACATGTTCAACAACTAAGTGTAGCAGAGATGCGTATGTTGCGTTGGTTTTGCGGGCATACAAGAAGAGACCGAATACGGAATGAAGATATCCGGGACAGGATAGGAGTGGCACCTATCGAGGAGAAATTGGTTCAACATCGGTTGAGATGGTTCGGACATGTCCAACGGAGACCTCCGGAGGCGCCGGTATGTAGTGGGGTTCTAAAGAGAGATGCTAATGTTAAGAGAGGTAGAGGCCGACCTAACTTGACTTGGGACGAGTCGGTTAAGAGAGACCTGAAGGCGTGGGATATCCCTAAGGAGCTAGCTATGGATAGGAGTGCTTGGAGACTAGCAATAGACGTGCCGGAACCGTGATTCTCTTCTTTTTTGGGTTCCCATGGGTTTCATCTCTAGCCTACCCCAACTTGCTTGGGATAAAAAGGCTTTGTTGTTGTTGTTGTTGTTGTTGTTGAGTGGTCATTAAGAAAGTTAATTGTTACACGCTAATGGAGTGATTTGGGTGGCTGGAAACTTAATTTAAAAGTGATGAGGTTTGCAATGAAGAAATTACAGTACATGTCCCAAAAATTGATTGTGTTACCACAGAGCAGATTACATGCCTGCAACTCCAGCAGAGAGAGCGCTCCCAGATAGAGTGCATGCATATATGAATCAGTCGGCCCTCAGTTATAAGTACAACTTTGAATATAGTTACATTTTATTGTTATTAGGTTTCGGTCCACACTGATCTCTCATCGTTAAATAATCTTAGTGACATTAATATCCAGCCAGTCTGCTTATGGAGGTGTTTCATTTTATCGGCTGAACGAAGGTGCCTTATGCTTACGGAGGTGTTTCATTTTTTATATCGGTCCATGCTTTTCCATTTCTGAAGGTAATGTTACGCTGCTTGAAAGAAATGTTATTTTTGCCTCTGTAAGCTAATTAGACTACAAATGTTCAACTTCACAGTGTCGCTTTATTTGCAGACAGATTAAATCAGACAGTTAGTGTAATATGTATTAGGATTATTATTTCTATATTTTGGTTCACACACTTTGATGTAGCTAAACATCTGATGTTATTATATTCTGAAGCAACCAAATTTGACCTGATGTTTAGTTTTCTCTATAAGATCTTTCTGGTAGTTAAATTGTAAATTGCACTTTATTGAATGAATGTGGTCGTTTGTAGTGATGCTGGGTTGAAATTTTCATAGAAATCAAGTTTAAATTTGCAGAATTGACCTTTTAATCTGAAAATATTATTGGTTAATATTCTACTGTGCTTGTAGGGTAGTCGGAAGTCTTTCTTTCTTTATGATAAAGTTGAAAGGCAAAATGTTTGTTTCAATTTTAATGGTCTTCTATGGTGCTTATTTTGTTTTTTAATAAAATTGCAGTGATGTTTTCTCAAAATTATGTTGTTGGCCATTGTTATATGAAATTGTTTGTTATTCCACTCTACTATAACTAGACCAATTGATTTTCATACAAGATAGGTGACTTGATATGATTAAGTCCAACATGTTTTATACCCATGAGCATTACCTTTTCTCTATTTAACCCGTAGCAGCGCACGGTCACTCTGTTATACGTACATATATAAGGACCTCCAGTATCCCAATTGCATCACCGACTCTCTACAGCTCCAGAATTTTCACAGGGTTATGAAAGGCACGAGGACTTCACTATCTTCTCTTGATATTGTCATGAGTTATCACTGCAGAATACCGAAGCTATCTCTCATCTGTGTGTAGATTTCATCGATGTTCTATGTACTACCATACCATACACATCAGGTAACAGTTTCCCTAATATAACAATTGTAGAACCATATTATTTCCTTCAATCATTTGTGGCACCTTATATCATTTTCACTTCTTTTTTCCCCTGCTGCAGGTTCCAGTACGAATAGAATGGCCTATTCAGATCAAAACCTCTACTTCAGTATTCATGCAAAGTATTTTTAGTTTTCTTAATTAAATATTATATTGTTTCACAGTTGGTTCCACGTCTATTTTAATGTCTTGCTTTGCACATAAGTATGTTACTTCTATCTGTTTTCTGCTCTCTATGACCCTCACTGAGGCAATAAATAAATGACAAGGCCTCCGTTGCCACATGTTTACAAACTTTTCCTTGATAGATGAAATGTTAATAGCTAGATATATCTTTCTATGATTTGTTAAGCAAAGTCTATGTCACACCCAGTTTTAAAGTCAAAACCGAATGCTTCTATATAGGTGCCCAGGATCAAGTTGTCACGTATACAGGACAAAAGTGAAATAACAGTAAAACCAATATCATTATTATTAATATCTCGAATTATTATTACATAGCATGGATTACATCAAAGCATAAAATAAAACAGCGGAAGGCTCCATAACGCTACAGGTAGTCCACCGTGGGTCGCACTCCTAGTCGAAGTAGTCTTCGTCAGCGTAGTCCATCTCGCCAGCATCGTCTGAGAAGCAGTATTATAGCAACAACAAAACAGGGAAAACTAAAACGCGTGAGTAATAAAGTGCTCAGCAAGTGGGAGAAGTATGACATGTAGGCTAAAACAAGAATATGCTAGACACAGGTTTACGACCCTACGCAACCTTAGCCTATGACTCTAAGCATCCTATTTACTAGGTGAAAAATCCCAACAGGTTAATCACCTGTCCAACACTATCAGTTACCCACTGATAGCAAAATTATGAGTTACCCACTCATAACAGAACACTACAGGTTACCCACCTGCAGTACCATCCAAATCTGGTTACCCACCAGATTCACCCAAGTATCCATCTAATTGTGTGAGGATCCAGACCGCTCTTGACCATGAGCACGGCTGTTATAACAGTTTTACACTCTGTAGAGGTTGCACAACTTTATCCACTGGTTGATGATTCCATCACTATTCAGTGACTAAAGTCTCCATATTGCCAACACACTACCATAGGTGTGAGGCAAGAGATCACCACATGGTCTTTCAAAGCGCTCCCCAGCTTATAAAACGTCCACGCTAAGGTTTCACCGCCGCGGGATTAACCATCCCTACAGAAGCCCCTCTAGCACCGTGGCTAGAATAGAAGTAACCTTTCATCGCCTGAGGCCAAAAGTAACCCTCTCGTTCTCCTTCCGCGAACGCCCGCAAAACTGGTAAAACATCTAATACTAAATCACGCCTACCTATATCTGCCCTATGCTTTGTGCTATTTTCCTGGGTGGCCGCTCCATGAATTTGGTTTGTACGACCACAAGTAGACACTACCGCAAACAACCAGTACATTACCCGTACTTGTGCATACCCGCACCATCCTCAACATCCTCCTGCTTGGGTCATCTAAATTACCCAAATGATAATTAGTTTCAAGTAAAAATTAGTCAAGTTTTATTATTCAATTTTAATTTCCCAAAGTATTGCACTAGCATGACATATCCAAAATCTCATACACTCAACAATAATCTAGGCGACAAGGAATAATAAGACACTCAACAATAATCCAGGCGACAAGGAATAATAAGGAAGGGTAAATGACATGGGATTCATATTTAGACAAGCATGCATCAAAATAAACTAATTCTTAATAGGTACAATATGGTCAAGGACACTTGCCATGTTCTCCCGCTGGATGCTGCTCAAACTCGAAGTCCTGGAAATTCTGGAGCTGCTCCTCGTCTAATATCAATAAATACCGGAAAAGTAAAACACAAACAAATAAGGAACAGTACACCAAACATTTCCTAATGACTATGAAAACAGTACCAAAAGACAGTACACGTTCCTACGATTCCGTGAGCGCAAAAATCACTTAAATCGGAGTTACGGTTAAAACATTATGCTAGTTTAAACTTCTAGGGGCTAAAAGGTAAAAACAGCAAGGTTTAGGGATCTATTTGTAATTTTATAAAGTTATAGGGACTAAAGTGTAAATTAAATAGGACTGAAAAATAATTACTAGAAAGTATAAGGTTGTTTTTGCAAAATTTTAGGACCTAAACATAATTTTTATTTAAGTACAGAGGCCAAAGTGTAAAAAGACAGGGATTAAAAATATAATTAAAATAAGTACATAGGTGTTTTTATAAATTTCCAGGGTTAAAATAATATTATAAAAAGTCTAGGGCTAAAACATAAATAACTAAAGGTTCTACAAAAAAATTAGGACTAAAAAACTAATTAAACAAAGCTCAGGGGCTTAAGCGCAAAAGAGCCATTTTCCTGGAATTGCTGGAATTATTTTAAATCCTAAATCTTGTGGACCAAGTCCACAGATCTTGTGGACCAGGCGTTGACCACAGTCCATGGGTCCACGGTGGGCTACGTGCATACCCCTTCGGGGTCATTTAATCTTGATTGCTGGATCAAGATCAGACGGCTGGGAAGGGGCTCAGGCGGGGCGGGTTGATGCCGGCGGTGAAAGGGGTGGCGGCGCAGGGCGAGGCTCGCCGGAGTTGGCCGGGAAGGCGCTCCAGTGGTCGGTTCATCGCCGCGAGAGCACGGCGAGGGTGAGGGGAGTGCGGCGAGTCTTACCAGGGGGTCACGCGGGGTCGGGGATGGCCGGAGGCGGGTCCTCGGCGGAGGTGGGCGGCGGTGGTCCTTGGAGCTTGACAGGGAGGGGCTCCTGGGGTCGTGGGTCGGGGGCGAGGCCAGGGGAAAGAAGCGGCGGGGCTTGGGGTTCTATTTAGCGCCTTATATAAGGTCGGGGGAGGGGGAAATTGAGCGGGGCGAGCTCGCTGGGCATCAATGGCGGGTGGTGGCCATTGATGGCCACTAGCATAAACGGGCGCCTTTTAATGGTCACTAGGGCCTGGGAGAGAGGGAGGGGAAATGGAGGGGGTCGTGCGGGGGCTTGGGTGCGGCGATTTCGGGAGCCAGGGAGACAGGGAGGTGGGCGGATGGCGGTTTTCGGCGGAGTGGATCAGGGGGAGAGAGAGGGTGCTGGAGGAGATGGATGACGGGTGGGACCCGCCTGTCAGCGTCTAAGGGGTAGGGTTGGGGAGCTGCGTTGCGCGCTGCTGGGTCGAGGCGGGTGAGCTGGGCCGCAGGGCGCGCGTAGGAGCAGGCTGGTGGGGCAGGTTGGGCTGCGCGGGGTGAACGGGCCACGGCTGCTAGCTGGGCCGTGCAGTGTGGGGGAGGGTTGGGGTAGCGGGCTGGCATGGCAGGCCGAAAAGGGAAAGAGGGGGGAAGGGAGAGAGATGGGCCGCGGTGGGAAAGAGTTGGCCCAAAAGCCAGAAAAATCCTTTTTCTTTTCTAAATCCTTTTCAAAATTCTTTTTAACTACTAAATTAATTCTAACATGATTTCTAATCGAATTTTAAAACAAAATTTCACATAATAAAACCCAACTGCAAATTCTAATCCAGCATGATGCAACAAGCACAAAATAATAATAATTTAATTACTTAATTTAATAAATCATAAAAATAATCTTTATAGCTAAATAATAAAAAATATATTAACACCCTAATTAATAATAGGAAATTTAATAATTAGTTAATTAAATAATATATAAGAAAAATAGGGTGTTACAGTCTACAGACATTTTAAAATGGCACCAAGAAAAGAATTTCAGCATACGAGGGTAGAAAATTGTCTTTCGTCCAGAAAATCTTAAAATTGTTTTAGCATTGGTGGTTATGTCTCCCGCAGCAACGCGCGGGGCATCATCTAGTAAATCATAAAACCCATAAGCTGAGTCTACGGGTCTCATGGACTAGGGCTAGGTAGTGGTCCACGGTCCATGGCGGACCGGAAGGCTGGTGGGCAGCTCGGCTGTGCCATGAACAGAACATCACCATGAAAGATCTGCGCATTCCCGAGGACTGGATACTCCACTTAATCTACAACTTAATTCTATTTGTCGCTAATATTGTGGAACACGATATCAGAAAATTGGTTCAGATGTTTGCTCACCTCATCTGGTGATTGCAGGGTGAAATGCTGGCGAGGTCACATCCTGATTGTTAGCGGGCCGAATGTGATCCTGCAGTCGTGGAGGTAGATCTCGGGCTGTGCTTCTAGGATTGCAAATAGAATTAAGTTCTGGATCGAAGTAGGCAGCTTAGAACCTTCATAGTTGATCAAAGAAAGACTCGAAATTACCATGTCGCGTGCAGACCATAAACAGAGAGGGAACAACGGCCATGACGATGAAGATCGTGGTTGCTTCGAGGCTCCAATTGGTGCGAACTTTGGATATATTGTAGAAGGAAACCTGGAACACGTCCTGGAGAAGTTTCACGTCGATTGGTTTGGTGGATTGCCGGGAACGTCGATGCCAAGGTAGGGATGCAAGGCTGGGCGCGACTGGGACAGGGGGAGACGAAGATCTTGGACTCCAAACTTCGTGAGAGAGAGAGGGAAGGCAGTGGGCCTTGGAGTGCAAGGCAAGGGGCATCTTGCATTCTTTTTATAGGACAGGGAGGCGATGGAGGGTAGAGGAACGGCGTTGTCAAGTCTTCAATGACTGGTGGTGCCATTAATGGTCCTACGAGCTCCATGGTGGATGGTTAAAGCTGAAAACAGATGGAATTGGAAGAGGACAGGATGGCGCATCCGTTTGAGGAGTCAGGGAGCCGGCTAATTGCGTGGGGTGGGAGATTCATGGCCGACAACTGCTTGGGTTTCTTGGCCACGGGGTGATCGTGCGTTTGGACGAGGAAGGGGAAGGTGATGGATTGCTGGGCCTCCTGGTTTGGTGGGCCGTGGGAGTGGCTGGGCCAAGAGAGAGGAGAAAAAAAAAGCAATGGGCTGCCTGGTGGAGCATGACCAAAGAGGCCACGTGAGCTAGTGAGCGCCCATGTCGGCTCGGGGAGTCCGGCAAGTTCTCAAAGGAGGCGAGCTTGTACCTTGGTGGTAGCGGTGACGTATACCGTGTCTTCACTCCGGGAGTGATTGCGGGCTCGTGGGCGAGAACTCCCCATTGGTGGCGGGTGGGACTGGGACTCAGGCGGTAGTGGTCCCACAAGGAGTAGTGAAAGGCACAATCCTTCCGAGACCTCGGAAAAAATCATGAGTCATCTCTTACTCTACTCCTTACTTTGGTGCATTACTTTTCGCATTTACATACCGTGCTATTCATGCTTGGATACTTACCGTGCTCTAGTTGATTACTTGTAGGCTTGCATGAATAGGCTTTTCTACTTGCTAGTTGTGCTTAGCTTTCACTTGTTTGCTAGCATGCATAGGAGTTGCTTTGGCTTGATCGATCACCCTACTATGTATAGTGCTACTTATGCTTGTATGCTTATCTTGTTCTTGATGATCTAGTAGATTTGCATGAGTCGGCTCCTTTGCTAACTTGTTGTTTGCTTCTGCGTGTCTTTATCACTAGTTTGCATAGGAGTTATATTGCCTTGTGTGATCCACTAGTATGCTTACGTTGTTGTTCCTTTCATAGGTATATTATCTTACTTGTGTAATCATCACTAGAATTGTATAGGAGTTATTTTATTTGGTAGGTTTTAGGAATTGGTGAATTCGGTACATAGTGCGAGTTCCCGATTCACCCCCCCCCCTCTCGCCCACTCGGTCCTTTCAGCCATCAAGGTTGATTTTAATTTTCTAGTTTAGATTTTATCAATTTGATCCAGAAAAATTATATCAATGCCCAAAACATGGAGATAGAGGAATAAGATGTGCAAACCATCACAGTAGTAGAAGATATCGAGCTGGGACAAGGTGGGTTCGGTCGACCTAGAGGGTTCGACTGAATCATCCCGGCGCCTAGCTTTGTCACTATATGGCATGGTGCTCAGTGCAGCGTTGTTCTTTCTATGTTGGCTGATGAGGTCCTTTGTTGGGTGTCGGGAATCCTGAGGATCTCCCCCACACTTGTTCGTTTGCTTGCACTTTTATTTGACAAAAGAAAAACAAACAAAAGGGTTAAAAGCAAAACGGACTCTACTGACTTTATGGGCCCCATAGAGTCACAACTATATTATTAAGTTATTTATTTTTTTTATCTTTTTCAAGACGCACTACGTAACTGAATTGAAAGGAAATAAAAGGAAATAAACTAAAACGCCTTCCTTTTTTTAGCAAGGCATGAATACAGGAACTAACAACTCTAAACCAAGAGGCAAGTTGGCATGAATGGAACTCTAAGCCAAGAAGCAAGGCAAGTTTTTTTACACGTGCGACATACACGTTATGAATGTTCTACAAAGCTATCATATATTGAATGGATGGAAATACGTGCTGAAAGACGGGACAATGGTTCATTATTTCTCCATGACGTACATAAACTAACCTGTTATCAAATGGAAATGCAGAATAACCTAAATCAGTGCAAAAAAGGCAAATCTCATGATGTATTTAGATTGAAAACACTAAGAAGTCACTCTTTCTGATATCTTTTAGTCACTATTATTATTATCCGCCTTCTCACAACACTTGCTATGATTATTCGAATCAACCTCCTTTCTCCCAGATATCCAGAAGTTAAAGCACAACAAATCGACAAAGAGTGCTAAAATCATGAATGAACATACACGGTAAGAATTGTAGGTGGTTAGATTAATGATCCGGTGTATTAAATAATAAACAAAAAGAGCACAAGAAAATTTACCATTGAGAATCAGGGATATTATTGGCAATGAAATGTTCCCGTTAAAATATATCTTCTCCTTGAAAGCAATGTTCTTATTTTTCATTGCAAGCAACATATTCTTTTAAATCTGCATCAGGGTGGAGGTGTAGCGTTTCATTTACACCTTGTTATCCCTTTGAGCTGGAGCTTGTTCTAGTATGTAGACCACTTTATTTCACAAATTGTTCCAGTTGGCCAAAAGATCTATATTGAAAAATATCAGGTCAGTTTGTATAGGAACAGACTAAGCTATAGATTTAAAGAAATCCACCGATGTTACCCATTCACACGGTTTTAACATTATAGTCAAATCGTGGGCAGCAATCTAGCGTTTTATCGAGTTCAACAGGATCAAGACGCTTAAGCTAAATTCCAAATCCATATATTCTTCGAATATGGTTTGTCAAGTTCTTTAAGTTTCTGAAGATGACTCTGTGCCTAGAACCATGCACCGAGGTTGAACACAACAGCCATCATGGGCTTCTCGTCGTCCAATATGTCCTTCACGTCTTTAAGGGTAAGTGCTATTGAGGGAGGTTCAGAGCTTTTTATCCATTCCTGTCTGTCAAATTTTACAAAATTAATATGTTATGGCTGCATAAAGAATATATATGGGTTTTGTGGTAACATATCATGCATGGACCAGCTTACTTCAAAAAATCAGGGTCCTCAACTGTAAGCACGAACAGGTTCACCATGGTGTCATATCTAGCCTTCAGGGAAAGGTAAGAGAGTAGACCATTTGGCAGGATTACTGACTTCAACTTCCTCAATATAATCTGTGCTAACAATGGAATCTGGAGGGGTCACCAGTTTGGTCAGTACCACACGGTTCAACTGCGTTAAAATCTGCCTTGTTAGCCTTCCAAAAGGACCAGCACCGTTCACCACTGCTAGCTTAAACCAAAATAGGCATAGACAACATGGACCAAAATGATATTAGCACCATAAAATCGGAAGTATACACCAAACATATAGTGACATTTAGTAACATTCACCTATGGTGAACGTTGCGTGTGTGAGAGGCTGTCCGAGACGCTTAAGTAGAGGATAGCAGGAGAGGATTGGGCAACAAGTTGTAAGACGTGAACATTCTGATCTCAATCCAATTCCTCTCTGTTCTTCCTCCGATTCCTCTGATCCGCTCATCTCTCCTTCCTTACGCTCGTGATCCTATTCTGTTGCTAACAAAGTTTTGGTGAACTGTATTGCTAGCTGATCTTTCTTGTTCAAAACTTACTCTGAAACCACAAGTTCACATGATTTATCAGAAAAGAAAACACAGATATACATGATTTATACATGCGAATATGTGAAGAATGTACCAGAATGATGACCTCGTGGTAGCTGGTTGTATTCATTGTCGTCATCCGAAAGTGCAACCAAGGTCCGTGAAACATCGTCGCTAGAAAGTAGAAGCCATCTGCAAAAAACATGGAGACGCTGAAGCACAATGCTCATGCAATGGCAAAACATCGAACGTATTAAGCATGCTCCACCCACCAGTAATCACTGAACTGTAAGGTGAAGAAGGGATTATAAATCATGTGTCATGATCGACTGGGACAGAAATGATATTTTAGGGTTTGTGAAGAATGGTGGCGCAAGCATAAATAAAATGGGAGGTCAATACAGTGTCCTGATTATAATTTGTCAAGTTAATATAGAAAGAATATATCACGTAGCAGGTCAGGATATATCACGCCTTGTATTACTGGTGTTGTGCCATGGAAGGATATATCTAATATGGTGCAAGGCCAGCGTATAGTTTCCTTGTATATTAGTGTCTAATGGCATGTATAGTTTCCATGGATATAATATTTGGGATTAGCAGTGCTACAATGGAGGTAATTTAAAAGTCAAGCACGAATCTAAAATCACCACGGACTATTAAATCACTCTCCTTATTGATAAAATACTGAGCAAGGAAATACATCCTATAGGCGCTGCCAAGAAAACATTGATATAGAAAGCATCCCTGGAAAAGGAAATAACCCCGTTGAGGAAAACGAAAAAACCTCGTTGATTGCCTGCAATCAAGGTGGACGATCCCTCGGCCTTGAATTCAAGACGCGGGTTTGTGTGGGCACTGGGCGGGTAGAGCTTAAAGCGGTGTAAAAAGTGCTCAATTCTGTGGCAGACTACACCCTTTTTTTTATATGAATGGATGTCCTTGTCCTACCTGACAATGAGTCCAGTATTAATCACATGGTGAAATTCAAATCGGGGTGGAAATTAAAGGCTAGGATGTCTTGGGTATAAGGATTTCGTAGTGGATTTAGATGGATAGATGCTTAGTCTTTATAGTATAGATACTTATAGAACTCCCCCACACTTTGATTTTTGTATCACTCAAACACAATAAATCAATGTGCAATGTTGCAGCCTCCTCATAGTAGGTTCCATCGCCAAAAGTACTATGGTGTCAAGCTGATGTAGCTCCCATGTTCTCAGGCATAGTGTGACCATCATTCTTTTCAATCCTCACCTGAAAGGATTACTGACCAAAAATACCCAAAGGCAAATATATCATAAAAACAAGTGCTTGCAATTATTTAATAAATGAAAAAGGGAAATGATAATCCTAGCCATCTCCTGGTAGTGCTTTGTTTATAGTCAGAAGCTTGACTATGGGGACTTTATGCTGTAGTTATGATTGGCGATGTAGTTTCCATCTTCCTGCAATTTTTCAATGAATTAATGTAATCTTAGCTGCAAGGTTAGTACAAAAATGCAACTACAAGATTTGCAATATTTATGATAAACAAAAGCATCTACAGCCATCCTTCCAAATGTTTTATTAATGAGGGCCTTAAGGTGGTTGTAGTCCTCGTAGGTGCTTTTATCAGAAGGAGCGATCAACTCTAGAGTTTTGTTGGATGAGCATGTATCTCGTGGTTGTTCAAGGAGGAAGCTTCCATGCCCATTAGTTGAATAATTTTCTTCTAGAGTCAACTGCTCAATCAATCAAATGGTCCAAAGGTTCACCTTCTCAAGAATTTTATCAGCAAAGCTCAAGGTTGATTTTCCATCACCATAGAGAATGGAATATTGAGGACAAAAGGAAAAAGGCTTAGGCAAGAAGGATGAGGGTTTGGTATTAAAATGATTAATACCGCAGAAATGAACTTTAACTCTGTCCATCTCAAGGTATTTTAACAACAACAGAATAAATCCACAAGCGTACAGATACCAAAGTAGCTTTCACACAAGAGATTCCAAGGTATTGAATCCACCGGGAATGTGTGTGTCTAATCTTTTGTTCTAGTTCGACCAAGAACACCAAGATAAATGTGGTATTAGGTAGAGAGGATTCATAATAGGTATAAGGTCCTAATCAAGGTAAGAGTACTACTAGGTTGCTTGCATTGGGCATCTAGTTTTCCCCTGCGTCCACAATGCGATTCTGGCCAAGAGCCTACTGTGTAGCCAAACATCGACGATTTCAAAAGACAGATAGGGTTGTCACCACCTATTGCCTACCTCAAAAATCCATGGACTACGTGATAAACAAAGGTAACCTATGGCCTAGACACAATGTCTATGCTTTCAATTACTCCCTTAATCTCTAGCTACAATGGTACAAGACTAAGGTCTCTAACTAAATCAAGTGCTGAGCGAGCAAAGCAACAAGGTATAAAACATACTTGTAAAGGAAACTTAAATACCAAGAAAGGAATCATTAAGACTTACTAAATATGACAACCATCCGTTGAGGTACAAGCATGGAGAAGAAATGGACAGGCCCACTCCTCCTTCAGACTTCCCCTCACTCTCTACCTACTTTCTAAATGCTTTGGCAGTGTTGAGCCTTTAAGGAAATGAAGCACTAAACTCTAATATTCAAGTGTGTGGAGAGTGGAGGCACTCCCCTCCTTATATAGGGGCCCAAAATCAGTAACTTCCACCCTAGGCATGGGAACTGACCTTGGAAAGGCGGTGGGAGACTCCCCGAGTAGGCATGGTGATACATCCGACCTAGGTGGGGTGGAACAAAGCCCGACACACCGATCCGGATTCCCTGAATCTCACAATGTTAGCACCACAACTCCTACCGAAAGCCCAACAAACTGATTCGATTCTAGGTCCATGACCCAAATCCATAGTTTTAGTACCGCAACTCTGGCACCCCCACTCAGGGAAAGGCCCAATCCCCCTAAAAGACTAGTCTGATAGGGGAAGGGTGGCTCTCCCTTTTAAGGTGGCTTCCACCTCCCAAGCTAAGCAAGGTTGGATTATTCAGAGGCTCACACGGTTGCCGCCCCAGTGGGTATTAGTGGAGGATGTCCTCATCATTCTCCCCTTCTTAACAAGGGCCCAGCTCGGATACCAAATGATACATCCGACCCAGGTGGGGTGGAACGAAGCCCGACACAGCGATGCAGATTCCCTGAATCCTGTAGTCTTAGCACCACAACTCATGCTGAAAGCCCGACACACCGATCCGATTCTAGGCCCACAACCCGAATCCGTAGTCTTAGCACCGGAACTCCGGCGCCCCCACTCAGGGAAAGGCCCAATCCCCCTAAAAGACTAGTCTGATAGGGGAAGAGTGGCTCTCCCTTTTAAGGTGGCTTCCACCTCCCAAGCTAAGCAAGGTGGGATTATTCAGAGGCTCAAACGATCGCCGCCCCAGCGGGTAATAGTGGAGGATGTCCTCATCACCTGGGATGAGTGGGCTTCAATGTTGTTCGGTCGAACATGGTTGTTTGAGCGAACATCAACTGATTCCTCTTGGCCATAGCCTTCTCCAAGACACTAACTTACTATGCCCTTTCGCCCCTCCATGTGTTAGGCTTTCTGGTATGTCAGTTTGATCTGTTTATGGGCTCGTGGATCCTTGTGCTACGCTCTGATTGGCTAGAAGTGTGCTTTATCCAATGATGACATGGATTTTACCTCAATTATGTGGGTAAATCATCTGCAAGCAAATATTCACCAACACTTGTGGAATTCATTAGTAATAAACTCCTAACACTGTATCGGTTGTTTACATTTATAGTTTAATGTAGGTATTTATCGGTCAGATTTGGTATTTAGTGACCGTCAACAATATCTCAAGTACACTCATATCATGGGTCTATGGTATCCAAGAGGAACCAACTTTGAGTTACTTGGGCATTCGGACTCTGATATCGTAGGTTGCAAAGCGAATAGGAAGAGCACATCGGGAGGTTGCCAGCTACTTTGAAGATTTCTTGTATCTTGGAGCTCTAGGAAGCAGAACTTGGTGGCTCTCTCAACAGCTAAAGTGGAGCACATGGCAGCAGGAGCATGTTGTGCCTAACTTCTCTATATGCGGCATACACTATTGGATTTTGGCCTCAACTACACTCAAATGCCATTATATTGTGATAATGAGGAAGCAATCAAGATGGATCTCAAGCAAGGGGATGATGATCATGCAAAGCATATTCAAGTCAAGAATCATTTCATTACGGATCATGTTGAGAAGAAGGGTATAGAATTGGTGACTGTGCTAACTGATGAACAATTGGTGGAGAACTCAATGTTCTCGACTTTTTGAACTTCACATGAAGTATCCTTGAAGCTTGTCCTTTGTACATATGTAAAGTACTTTGTTTTTCTTGTTTTGTTGTTTGTGCCTTTGTTTTGTGCTTGTTTCTCTTCTTCTTTTAGGTCAACTTCGAACCTACTTGAGATAGCAATGGACATGGGTTGAGCTTGGGAAGGTGGTTCATGGTGTGCCCAATGCTCTGAAGAGTGGTCCATTGCGAGTAACCTCGAGAAGGGAAAAACTAGTTGTTCACACTATGGCTTGTAGCTTTTCGCTCTCTTTCTTTTAACATCGCATCATGCATTGTATACTTGTTGCATTTGCATTCTTGCATCGTGATACGTTATCTGCTTCCAAGCATGTGTCTAGGGGCAGCTGCACATTTACAATGTGAGTATATGACTCTCTAGATGATCAAATAGTGATATTTGTGCCTCATTCCCATTGAGTCATGCTCAAATGAGCTCTGAGGTTAAATCTACTTGTGTGGCTCAAAGAAAAGTGACTTATACATTCCCACCATACAAATGACTAATCATTGCATACTTGAGAAAATATTTTGTTGAATCATGTATGTAGGGGGAGCTATGGTAGAACACCATCATGATCAAGGAGGAGCACGATGAAAGGGGGAGCTTTCTAACTCTTGTCAATTATTATTGCTCCCATTATTTTCTCTTTAGTCTCCTTGTGGTTTTGTTTCTTGGTTTTTGATGATAGGTGACAAAGGTGGAGAAGGACATGAATATCCAAAAAGGAGAGCCAAGCCAAGATGGAGGGTAACATGAAGACACGTGGGAAGCTACGAGGTGACAAGGGGGAGTAAAGCAAAGAAGATGGAGGTGGAAAACATGAAGATCACATAAATTGAAGGAGAGATGGCCAAATGAAGATGATCAAGACAATGGTACATGTTCACCTGGAGTACACATGGAGATCATATCAAGATGAACATCAACACCAACATGGAGAAGAACAACAATGGTGCATGTCTACAACAACAATGAATATCAACACCGACATGAACATCTACGTCTATAGTGTGTGTCTACTTCAACAAGATCAACTACCACAACACCATGACAGGCATAAAATTCAACTCAAGATCAACATCTAGTGCGCCACATGATTGAGTAGTTCTCCCTCAACACCTAGCACATTCCAAGGGGGAGACTACATCCAAGGTAAGGACCAAGGAAATCCTTTCAAACCTATCTTTTCTCGTGGTTCATTGTTTTCGTTTGAGTCTTTTATCCCTTCCTTATTACTCCCTCCATCCATCTATAAAATTTAACTGCTGCATTTAAATCACGGTTTCTATCGATCTCAAGTCACAGGGACATTTCATTTTGCTGGCATTAAGGATCCTGATTTTTTGGCATGCATTGACTGCCCAATTTATGGACCCGCATGTCATACAATCTTTTCCTTTCTCAAACTGTGCCTACTCAGGATTGCGTGCACTAATGGTAGCAACAAAATGAGTTTTTGCACTGTCGCCTGTGAGATGAAAAATTCATATCAGCACACTTCATCGAAATTTCATCATCGCGCCCTCCACCAAAATTTCATCACCGCTCAATCGATTCAAACTTGGCAATCTCTTGTTTTGGTTCCTCGGATGATGGCGCCTCCACTTCTTCTTCCAGCGCTTCGGCTTCATCTTCAGAATCAGGGACAACGGCAAAGAAATCTTGTTCATCCATGGAGTCTGGCACCTCGGCCACAAACTCTTTAGAGTCTAGCACTTCTATTGCTTCGATCGACGGAGCAGTATGTGGTAGTAGTGAAGCGACTGAGTAGGAAGAAGTGATGGTGTTGGTTACGGCACATGCAGGAAGAGGCCGTGGTTTAATTAATCGAAGAAGGAGCTGAGACGACTAATTATTGCTAGGAGTCATTCGACTCACGCACACGAGTAACGAAGAGGCTCAATTGATATACGCCTTGTTTTTGTGGAAACTCAAAAATTCTAATGCACCCTTTATAGATGGACGGAGGGAGTATCATTTTGGGACTTGTTCATTTTGTATCATCATAAGTAGTGGTTGTCATGCATCACCAAAAAGGGGGAGATTGTAAAGTTTATGACCATTGAGGTTTCCCAAAGGTATGAATGTGTTTGTGATGAATGACAAACATGAAATGTGACTAATGTCTACACGAGTGTTGTGTGTGTAGGAAACCTTATCTACCTTACCTTATCTACCTTATGATTATTGTTGACGGTTCCCTTGGCGGTTGATGACAATGGCCACATGCAATGAAGGCTTGATGAGCTTGATAGAGTCCAGGGGTGATGGAGATGGATCAAGGCTAAGGACAAGATAGGAGCAAGTGTTTGGAACACTTGTCTAGCTGTTAGGGCTTGTGTCCATAGGTTAAAACAGACTATCAATGGGTCTAGATCATATCTCTTAGGTCACGCTAGTCGGTGATGTGTGTGGATTCTCAGTGAAATCACAGGCACTAGGTGGCAATGGAGAGGTCAAGGAGCTGTTGAAAGAAGACGAGAAACAAAGTCAAGCGAAGATGAAGAGTTCCAGCTTCTGGAGATAGAGAACGGACAGAGGGGTCATGGAGACCGGACAGTACGGTCATTAGAGGAAGACTCAGTTCAGAGAAGGCTTGCTACGAGGAATCTATCAGTGGGAAGACCCATAGAGACCGGATGGTACGGTCCATGGACCAGATAATCTGGTGAAGCAGTTTTACAACGGCTCTCGAATGTCTAGGCACTGTAGAGACTAGACGGTCTGGTCTACAGACCGGACGGTCCCATCTGTACAAAAAGCAACAGTGGACAAAGAACAACGACTCTGGAGAAGTCGTCTGGTGGACCCAGACTGTACATTTTGGACAGATACCGGGCTATCCGGTCTGTACATCGAGAAGGTTGTTTCGTGCAACAACAACTAGTTTGATATTGGAAGCCTATATAAACTCATTGTTGGGGTCTTGAAGACCTCTCTTGGCAATTGGGATAGCTGGGAGCATCAGTAGAGAGCCAAAAGGAAAGGGAAGGAGCACTAGGAGGAGATATTGGATATCTTGTGAGTGCTAGATAGAGTAACTTGAGCATCTATACACATCTAAGGCTATGGTGTCCTTAAGTGTGTGATCTAGGTTGTTACTCTTGGTCTATGGTGAGACCTAGATTAGATAGGTGTCGGTGATTGAGCCTATTGTGATTGGTTGTGAAAGCCGTCACACGTTTGTACACGGTTTGAGCCCACGGTTGAAAGGGGCATCGATAGTGAGCGCCTATGTCGACTCGGGGAGCTCGGTAAGTTCTTGATGGAGGCAAGCTTGTGCCTTGGTGGTAGTGGTGATGCAACCGTGTTTTCACTCCGGGAGTGATTGCGGGCTCGTGTGCGAGAACTCCACTTGGTGATGGGAGGGACTGGTACTCCTGCGCATGTGATCCAACGAGGAGTAGGTGAAGGAGCCATCTTTCCGAGACCTGAGGAAAAACATCATGAGCCATCTCTTTCTCTACTCCTAACATTGATGTTTTACCTTTTGCATTAATATACGGTGCTATTCACTTGTGTGGTTACTTTGCTTTTGTTGATTATCTTGTAGACTTGCATTAATATGCTCCCTGCTTGCTAGTAGTGTTTGGCTTCCTCATTTAATCACTAGCATGTATAGGAGTTGCCTTGGCTTGATTCATCACCCATGTATGTATTGTGCTACTCATGTTTGTATGCTCTAGTTCTCTATCCTGTAGCTTTGCATGAGTAAGCTCCTTTGCTAACTTGTTCTTTGCTGCCACGTGTCTTTGATTAGTAACTTGCATATGAGTTGTATTGTCTTGTGTGATCCACCAGTATGCTTTGGTTGTTGTTCCTCTTATACGAATATAATCTTGTTAATGCGATCACCACTACAATTGTTATTGGAGTTGATTGAGTGTTCGGTTTTTGGAATTGCTGAATTTGGTACATGTAGCAAGTTCCCAATTCACCCCCCCTCATCCACTCTGTCCTTTCAAAGTGTCTTACTTGTTTTCTTTACATATGCATAGTTGTTATGGTGCTGAGAAATGCTTTTTATCAGGTGGTTCTTCTTCAGACCGTTCTTAGCTTTGTGGCTTGACTGTTGGAGAAGGCAAGTAAACGTAGCACCGTGGTCTACATGCTTTAACTCAACTATTTGAATTGCCTGCACTAAATTTTAGTACTTCACACCAGAAAGATAATCTATTCGTTGGAAGTTATTTGTTTTTTTTAAGTATGCTTATATCATGTTATGGCAATTCTCTTTAGATATGAAGTTTGAAGCACATGAGCATCATACATTGCAATCTTGCACTTTTGCAATGTCCTTTGGAATGCACAAGAAGACATTGGCCTAATGTTGGTGCGGTAAGTACCGTTACAACAATGCACATTGAATTAAGTAATGTGGTTGCAGCCCTCGCTTCCTTTTGTTGGATTTAAGGGTAGAAGTGAAGTCCTGCAATGCATTGCATTATTTGAATTTTCATTTGCAAGGAAGATTACATTCGTGAAGTGTTGATGCTCTATCTTACAATCTGAATGTGTATTTTAGTTCATGCAATACTTTTTATTTGTTGTATATTCAAATTGTTGCTTAATCAAATTGTGATTTGAATAACCTTGTTAAAGTAGTTTACTTGTTGTGGTTTTCCAGAAACCTCATACACTTCTTATATCATCTTAGATACTTGAGCTTGAAATATTTGAACATGGGAAGGGAGTAGCGACGTGTGTGCATGGTTTGATACTTGCCTTACGGGTATCTAAAGATATGCCTAAGTCGGTAACCAACCAGGTACCTCATCAATAAGGAAACCGACTGAGTCGGCTTGGAGCACAAGGAAATTAGAGATAGACTTTCTTTGTAAATCCTTCTAGATTATGAGTAGGACTCTTCATGTAACCCCTGCCGACCGGATATATAAGGCGGCAGGGACCCCCTCATCAAGGACACAACATTACAAGCAATACAATCCATAGAATACATGACCTAGGGTTTTTATTCTCATCAAGAGGGCCCAAACCTGTTCTTAGTCTTGACGTAGCCCTATAAATTTATTGCCGAGATCAAGTCTTGATAGTTGGCACGCCAGGAAGGGGACAAGGCTCACAGGGATTCTCCGCCGACTATGATGGCCGAAATTCCCATCATCCAGTACTCACTGGACTTCAAGATGTCCTTCGGATCGCTCGACTTCGTGGTTAGCGACAATGGAGTCTTAGGCCTGGAAAACCACCGATCCGACTCGACCGCAACTGTCTCTATGGCATGATCACCGAGCTCGTCAGATCTGATCCCCATGTTAGTCATGCTCGGATTCGACGAAGCAGATCTATCCTTAGGCAATGACTCAAAGTCGGTCCGATCCTTTGATGAGGACTCGGTTGGATCAGCATACTCATACCCCCTTACTGTTGACATAGTTGATATAGAAGAAAATCCGTCAGGGGACGATGACGAGGAGGATGACCCAGAAGACGACCATGAAGAAGATGGCCATACAGAAGAACCAGCAGAAGAAGGTCAAAAGGAGGATAATCCTCTAGAGAACGACTTATCGGCTGGACACCACCGTCGATCGAGAGGGTCGCATGGATCACACCACACGCGCCGACTGGATCTTGGGCCAGACATTGAAGTGGACGGTGTCAAGGTCTATGACACCCCTCAGAATAACATCACCAGGGCCAAAACATTGCTCGATACCTTAATGGCTGATGCAACCTATCAGACCCCTACAATGCAGAAGGCGGTGGCTATGCTCAAGGCTGCTGGAGCTCAAGATGCTGCCAAGGACAAATCGCAGTGTGCAACGAGTTCTAGCCATGCAACTTCACTTGGTCGACGAAGGCGTGAAGATCTAAGAAACTCCCTCAGCATCCGTGATGGATGGGATACTATTAACTCTCACTATGAAGAACACGCTCGGGACAACCAATGCTATGAGGAGGAGCACCATGATAGGAGAACTAATGACCGATGGGATGACCGACAGGAAGACCGACGGGATGACCGGTAGGATGATCGGTGAGAAGACCGACGTGACCCCCCTCCAAGAAACAATCGCGACGACCGACGTCGACGAGATGATTAGGGTCGGCATGACAATCATGATGATGACAATCGATGTTGTCGCCATGACGATGATGTTGGTTCGCGACACCACCGCTGCCCAACTCCATCTCCAGATCGACATAGGCGGTCGCAACCTCCTAACGATGAAGAAATCGACGGCATCAAGGCTTACATACCAACGCTTCGCAGTGCCCGATGGTCGAAAGGGTTCAAGCCGGTCCCCCATCAAAAAGTATGATGGTCAGACCAATCCCCGAGAGTGGCTTCAACTCTACAGCACGGTGATTCAGTCGACCGGAGGTGATACCTATGTAATGGCAAATTATTTGCCGGTCTGCCTTGATCCAGCCGTTCGGATATGGCTTACATCTCTTCCGCAGGAGTTAGTTACCTCTTGGGGAGTCCTCAACAAGAAGCTTATTGAAAGTTTCCAAGCTACCTATAACTGACCAGGAAATCACTTTGACCTTACCGGATCAAGCAGAAGTCTGACAAGCCTCTTCGCGACTACATCAAGTGATTCTATGCTAAGAAGACCGAGACTCCCAACATCCCAGACTAGCAGATCATCGCTGCCTTCCAAGGAGGCATCCGTAGTGATGATTTGGTCTGGGAAATCGGTCGGAGGAATCATGACCTCAAGTTGACCACCCAGAAGTGCTTCGAGATCGCTGATAAGTTCGCATCAGGCGAATCGGCATTAGACAACATTCGGGGAAAGGGCAAGGAGAAGCGGTCGGACAAGTCAGAGTCCTCCAAGAAGGACAAGAAGAGGAAGTCTAACAACATGGTTGCAATGGTAGACCAATTTCAGAAGAATCCTTGGACGAACAAACCAACCATGGATGACATGCTGAGTGGCCTATGCCACTGGCATCCTAAGGGGAACCACAAAGCCAAAGATTGCTACCAACTGAAGGGCTTCACAAGTGCTGCACTCAAGGTTGCCAAGGATCCACCAAGGCGCAATGGCAAAGACAAAGCTAAGGACGGTGGTGACAAGGACGAAGAAGGAGAGTTCCAGGAGCCCTGGAAGGAAGTCAACTTCATCTTTGGAGGCCCGAATGCTTACGTGTCCAAGCATAAGCAAAAGCTAGAACTACGGGAGGTCAATTCTATAGAAAAGGCTGCACCTCAATTCATGAGGTGGTCTAAAGTACTGGTTACTTTTGATTGGTTGGACCACCCCAAGCACTTGCCAAAGCCAGGTCGATACCCGCTGGTGCTTGCTGCTACGGTGAAGGAAGTCAAGTTCAACAAAGTACTCATTGATGGAGGCAGTAGCCTAGACTTGATCTTCACTAGGACTCTCTTGGAGCTTGGCCTGTTGGCCAATGACCTCCTGCCGAGTTCCTCACCCTTCAATGGGATTGTGCCCGGCAAGACTTCAGTCCGCATTGGGCAGATCAGTCTACCTATCACTTTTGGGACCCATGAGAACTTCAGGACCGAGCGTATTCTCTTCCAGGTGGCCGACTTTGAATCAGCTTATCATGCTATTATCGGTCGACCAGCGATGGCTAAATTCATGGCTGTTCTGCACTATCCATATCTCACCTTCAAGATGCTAGGTCCGAACAGAATAATCTCCCTCCACTCTGATCTTTGGAACTCTTTTGATTGCAATGTGCAGAGTTGTGAAATGGTTAATAAACAGTTGATGTTGTCCGACCGATAGGAGATCCAGAAGGCAGTCGGTATAGAGGAGCAGACTGATACGGAGGTCCCCGTGAAGAAACCCACCAAGGACAAGATTCAGACGGACGATTTCCAGACCAAGGAGGTTGTGCTCGACCCAGAAGACCCTGCTAAGGTCACTTATGCAGGGGCCAACCTCGATGAGAAATAGGAACTCTCGCTCACTCTTTTCCTCTAGGAAAATAGGGACATCTTTGCATGGAAACTATCTGACATGCCCGAAGTTCCTAGGGAAAAGATTGAGCATGAGCTAAGGGTGCCTCCTGGGCCACCCCTGTTCGATAGAGGCTTAGAAGATTTGCACAATACTACAAGGATGCCATGAAGAAGAAGATAGCTAGGTTATTAGCTGCTAAGTTTATAAAGGAAGTGTATCATCTCGATTGGCTGACAAATCCAGTCCTTGTACCTAAGAAGAATAAAGAGTGGAGGATGTGTGTGGATTATACCGTTCTGAACAAGGTCTGTCCTAAAGACCCTTTTGCTCTGCCTTGTATCGATCAGATTGTAGACTCAACAGCAGGGTGTGAGCTTCTAAGCTTTCTGGATGCCTATTCAGGCTATCACCAGATCCCACTGAAAGTTGAAGATCAGATCAAAACTTCTTTTATAATACCCTTTGTGCCTTTTGCTACATTACTATGCCCTTCGGTCTGAAAAATGCTGGCGCGACTTACCAGCGAGGTATTCACGCTGCCTTGCTACTCAGATTGGTCAGAATGTAGAGGCTTATGTTGATGACATCGTTGTAAAAACTCGGAACATCGAAGAACTTCTTTCTGACCTGGCAAAAACTTTTGACAATCTGAGGCATTACTCGATGAAGCTGAATCCTAAAAAATATGTTTTTGGGGATCTATTTGGAAAGCTGCTCGGTTACATAGTTTCAAAATGAGGTATAGAGGCTAACCCGGATAAAATCAAGGTGATCCCTGATATGGGGCCACCCAATTCTGAAAGGGACGTTCGGAAGCTAACCGGATGTATGGCATCTCTGAGTCACTTTATTTCTTGACTGGGGGTTAGAGGGTTACCGCTTTTAAGACTGCTTAATAAGTAGGATGACTTCGTGTGGGCAGAAGAGGCGCAGTCAGCATTAGAGGAACTGAAGGTTCACCTCAGTAATATTCTAGTATTGGTGCCTCTGGAGCAAGGAGAAAAGTTGTGAGTACCATTTTAATGGTGAACCAAGAGGGAGAGGGTCATATACAAAAAGTACAACACCCGGTCTATTTTGTTAGTGAGGATATTAGTGCCTCTAAAACAAGATATCATCAGATCTTGATGTTGTTATACGCGCATTTGATCTCCTCAAGAAAGTTGAAGCATTATTTTCAAGCTCATCCCATCAAAGTCCAAACATCCTTTGAACCTGACACAGTTCTTCACAACAAAGAAGCTGAAGGAAAGATTGCTAAATGGGCGGTCAAACTTGGTTAGTATACCATTATGTTTGCAGCTCGGTCGGCAATTAAAGGACATGCGTTGGTCGACTTCATTTCTGAGTGGATAGAGATTCAAATGCCTCTCGCGTCACAAGATGTTGAGTACTAGAAAATGTATTTTTATGGATCCCTCCAATTACCTGGAGCCAGGGTGGGAATCATGTTCATCTCACCCACAGGAGAGAAGTTATGATGTGTCCTTCAGATCATGTTTCACGCATCTAATAACACTGCGGAATATGAAGCCCTCCTACACGGTCTGTGCATTGTTGTTTCACTCGGCATTAAGTGTCTCGACAACTTTGGTGACTCGGCCTTGGTCATTAATCAGGTCACTAAGGATTGGAACTGTGTAGATGAAAATATGGGTGCTTATTGCCAACAAGTAAGGAAGCTCGAAGACAAGTTTGATGGATTGAAGTTCACACATGTTCTTCAAGATAACAACCAAGCAGCTGATGAATTGGCCAAGATGGGATCATCTTGCTCTAAAGTCCCACCTGGTGTTTTCTTACACACCCTAGATTCCCCCACTATTTCTCCTCGGTCAGATGTTCTGGTGACTGATGTTGCTGATCTTGTTAGTAATGACAATATGGAGACCGACGGGCGCGACCCAATTATCCATTTTTTGGTCAAGGGCATGCCACCTACGGATCCTAATGAGCAACAACGGTTGAAAGCTAGGTGTCGAGGATATTTGATGGTGGATGATTTGCTTTATAGGAGAGGAGGATCGAACATCCTGATGCGATGCATTTTGATTCTAGAAGGCAAAATGTTGATGGAAGAAATCCATTCAGGCATATGTGGCAATCATGTAGCTTCTAAGACTTTGGTCGGCAAGGGTTTTATTGGCCTATAGTAGTCGAAGATGCACGCTAGGTAATTCAAAAGTGTGAGGGTTGTCAATTTTTTGCTCAACAAACACATGTGCCTTCACAGCAACTTCAAATGATACCTTTGACTTGGCCTTTTGCCATTTGGGGGCTTGATATTGTCGGTCCCTTTAAGAAAGTGCTAGGTGGGTTTAATCATTTATTTATTGCTATTGACAAATTCACCAGGTGGATTGAAGCAAAGCCGGTCGACAAGATAACATCAAAGAAGGCGATTGAGTTTGTCAATGATATGTTCATTTGGTTTGGGGTTCCTCATGATATCATTACCGATAATGGTACTCAGTTTACATCTAGGGACTTCCATGACTTTGCCGATGAGATGGGAATAAAAATCCACTTTGCATTAGTGGCTCATCCTCAAAGCAATGGGCAGGTCGAATGGGCCAATGGTATGATTCTTCAAGGGTTGAAGCCCCCGGATATTTGACAGGCTTAAGCCTTATGCTGGTCGGTGGGTCAAAGAAATGCATTTAGTTCTCTGGGGGCTGCATACTAATACCAGTCAGGCTATTTGTCAGTCACACTTCTCATTGGTCTACGGCTCAAAGGCTATGCTACCGACCGAGGTCAGCCTCATTTTAGCACGAGTCAAAGGATATGATGAGAGGCTTTCAGAGGAGAACCAAGTGATAGATTTGATTGTGGCAGAGGAGTTGCATGATCGTGCTCTATTTCGGTTTGTGCTATACCAACAAGGCCTACGATGTTATTATGATAAGAACGTTGTAAACTTCATGACCATGGATGATTGGATCCCCAAGGTATGAATGTTTTGGTGATATATGACAACTATGAAATTGTGGGCTAATATCTACATGAGTGTTGTGTATGTAGGAATCATCTCTAAACCTTATTATAAATCATATGTATGATTGTTGCCTTGGCGATTGATGACAATGACCATAAGCATGGAGGCTTGTGAACTTGATGGAGTCCAAGGGTTGATGGATATGGATCAAAGCAGAGAACATGCTATGGTGCAAGTGTTTGGTACACTTGTCTAGTTGTTAGGGCTTTTAGTCCATAGGAAAATCTGGACTATCAAGGGGGTCTAGGTCATTCTCTTAGGTCATGTCTAGTCGGTGATGTGCAAGGTTGCTCGGTAAAATCACAAGCACTAGGTGACAGTGGAGAAGCCAAGGAGCTGTTCGAAGAAGCCAGAAAACGAAGTCAAGCGTGGACGACAAGTTTTAGCTTCTAAACAAAGAGACCGGACAGAGGGGTCAGAGGTGACTGGACTGTACGGTCACTATGGGGAGTTGTCTGGGACTTTCAGCGAGAAGCAAGGAATCTGTCTGTGCCAGAGTCTATACAGAACGGATGGTCCGGTCTACTGACCAGACGGTTCGGTCAGTAGGACTTGCACAGGGCAGAGAGGAAGCAGTTGCGTGAAGGCTCCTAGACTAGAAAGAGAAATGGACCGGACGGTCCAGTCACTAGGATAATTAGCAGGGGTCAGAGCCGTTGGTGCACTGTGCTGCAGTGATCGGACTATCCGGTCAGGCAGTGATCGGACTGTCTGGTCAGTAAGCCCAGAAAGCTAATTTTGTAGAGCAACGGCTAGTTTGAGGTTGGGAGCCTATATAACTTTGTTGCTGGGGTCTTTGGGACCTCTCTTGGCTAGTGGAATACGTGAGAGCATTTGGTAAGGTCCAAGAGGAAAAAAAGTAGAGCACTAGGAGGAGATATTGCATATGAGAGTGCTAGTGGAGAGTAACTTGAGCATCTTGCACATCTAAGGCTAGGGTGTCCTTGAGCATGTGATCTAGGTTGTTACTCTTGATCTATGGTGAGACCTAGACCGGTTAGGTATCGATGATCTAGCCTATCATGATCGGTTGTGAAGGCCGTCACACGTTTGTACACGGTTTGAGCCTGCAGGTGAAAGGGGCATCGCTAGTGAGCGCCCGTGTCGGCTCGGGGAGTCCGGCAAGTTCTCGAGTGTCACATCCCAAAATTTCCCATTTTGGAATGTGAACCGCTTTCAAACGATAGAGGTAGATTTCTCAAATTTTGAAACTATTTATAAGAAAATTTGTAAATTAACAAAGATTTTGTTGGGTTGAAGTAATTCCTCTATGTCATAAATGTTTTCAGTTTTGAACAAAAACCTTTTTAAATAAGTAAAATCATTTTATTTTATTTGATTTCAATATGTTGTCATTTTTTTATTCCATGTTAATTTGAGAAAAATTCAAATCCTTTCAATCAAATTTTATGAGTGTACATTCTGTTTTAAAATAGGGCTCAACTATCATTGTCTCCGTGACTCACGTGAATGCCTTGGCGAACACTTTCTTCCAAACTTATTTCATCACATATTTCATCCTACACACCGTTGATGTATCCAGACTTATTTTCATCCTCATTCATCTTACCTACCGCATGGACGTACCTAGACTACATACCTTCCATGTTTGCCACACCTTCCATAAACATTTCTATGGAAAGAACAAGAGAATAAATTGTCCAATAAATACATTTATTCCCCCTTAATTGTCTTTCCATACTCTTCCCCCACCTGCCCCACCCCTCCTATAAATACCAGCCACCTTCCCACGAAATCTCACCCCCTCGAATCCTCACCACGCCGCCAGACTGCCACCACGCCACCCTGCCCTCGCGTCTAGCAACAGTTCTGTCGGTTGGCTTTGGCGTTCCCGGTGATTCACCCATCCAAATGCCGCCAAATTTTTCATGGAGGTGAGCCCAGATGTCCTCTACAACATATCCAAAAATCCAATCCCTTGGACGTTGTAGGCATCCAGGATCTGCATTGCAATGGCAGCTGCTCCCTGATCTGGGCGAATCCAGCACGCATAATGGTAAAACCATCACCTTTTCTCTCATTCCAAAGATGTTCTTGATACAACCGACACTCCTGCTTGTGTTCCAGAGTCTTGTGATCATCTCCACCTGAGGGTTTTCCAAGAACGGCCCTGGTGCAACCAGGAACGCGATCTGTGCTCAATCTACTGCTGGATGATCTCTTCATGATACAACCAATCGATCTCTAGTATAGGTGATTTCTGATCCAATTCATCTTGCGTTCCACATGTCTCACATCACTAGGAATAATTCTGTTCAAACTATTGCTTGAGAATTAGAGCAAATCAATAGGAATACGCACATATTTGTTGTACTGTCTGTGCGCAGCCGCAGTCGTTGCAGCTTTAACCTTGCATATCTTTTGATCCACAACCCTGATTTATATGATTCTTCTGCCTACATTCTTGTATCTAATTAAACTACCTAATTGAAACCTTTGTACAACCATACCTAATTGGCTCATGCCTTGCATTGTGTATTCATTGTGTGTATGCTTTATTTGTCTTTCGCGAATACACGGGAATTGTACGAGAACGAAGATCAAGATTTCCTATTACTGAGCAGCAACATATAATACAAGGCAAGTGTCCTTGATGCATTTTGATCCTATTCTGAATATTATTTTAGAATTGCATGCTTATTGTTAGGGTTTTCCTACTATTGCTTTATCCTTTTTCCTTATTGCCTTGAACTAGTTGGTTGGTTGGTTGTGGGTAGATAATGCTTATGTTGCTTGTGGGCTGTGGGGTTAATCTTAGAGCCCTATTATGATGGGCTATACTACATTGAATTTCAATGTAGTATAATCTTCATCTAACCATCCAATGAGAAGGATAGAATAGTAATTGTTTATCCATAGCAAATAATTACGTAAATGCCACTACAGTAATTAGATTAGTCAATGAATCGTTATTATTCTATCGTCCAAAATCTGAAGCCACGCTCGTACACCACCACCGCCGCTTCCGGCATCATCCTCCAGCCGAGCGTTCTCTGCTCTGCCGTGCTGGCCTACACGCGTGCTTGGCGAGCGTTCTCTGTTCTACCGTGCTGCCCCTTCCCCCACCCTCGTCCACTCCGCCAACCGCGGGTTGCTGCATCGCGCGTGCCTCCAGCCGAGCATCGCCCCGCCCGTCACTCGATCTGCCTCCGCTGGTAGGGAGAGAGTGGCGACTGTTCGGCTGACGGCAAACCCTAGCCTCGGGCGGTGTATGTGGCGGCGGCTTCCCTACACTTGGGCGTGGCTCGGCAAAGGGCTATGGCGGGACAAGGCTGGGGCATGGTGCAACATCGGGCAACGACGGCCTCGGAAGGTGTGGGCGGTGGTCCACAAACGGCAAGGCTTGGACGCGATGGGCATGGGGAGGCGAGCTACAAGGCTCGGGCGCGGTGGGCAGCGGGCGATGAGCGGAGAAGCGTGGTGGGCGTCAGCCGATGAGCGCGAAGGCTCACACGAGTGGAGGGCTAGCAGAGAGGCTACGGTGGCCGGCGGCCGGTGGCGGTCCCTTACACAGGCCGTAGCCGATGAACACGGATGCAAAGATGAAATGAGAGGCGGATAAGTTTAAAACATATAAAAGATTTATTTGGATTCATTTTGATAATAACACGATTCGATTTACCAAAAAAAAATTTACAGCATGCCATTATTTTTTTTCCTATTATACCCCTACTTATTCCATACTACTTCACAAAATTAATTTATACTACTTAAAAGATCAATGTAGTATAAATAAATCAAAACCATTGGATCCAGAAAAATAAACGACCCATATTGATACCAGCCCATTGTAAAGGTGCTGTAATCTTAATCCTGATTAATGAACTATGTCATTTCATGGTTGGAATTGTAATCTATGTTAGCAACATGGCTAGGACTTAGGATTTGGGTGATCGGTATAGGGACTGTGCAGGAGTTTACCGGCAGTCCGGGGACTATGCAATGGTTCACCGGTAGTCCCCTGGTTTGTTTATCACCTAAATCACATTAATAACCGATTCTTGGAGCGGCAACCCATGTGAACCGTACAACCATGAGCCAAGTTATGGGCGCGACATGGCGTAGTTTGCAGTGGAGACCAGCTGGTGCGTGTGAAGACGGAGAGACTATGCAGGGGTTCACAGGTAGTCCCAATGGGAGGTGTGGTTAAGGGACAAGGTCCTATAACCATCTGGCTCAAGAGGGGGCCTCTCGGGTAAAGGGTTTACTTCCAGATGGGTGAAACCTCAGTGGGCACGTACAAGCTGGAGGAAGCCATTGAAATGCCTTGAAGTAATCTACTAGCCACACACCATAGGAAGTGTGCAAGTGCTTGGCCGGCACGACAGGATGGAGAGTTAGTCACCTGGAAACAGGGGACAAAATTGCTTCACATGGGGAATGTGTACAACCTCTACAGTGAGAAAACTGTCATGACAGTCGTACTCATGGTCAAGAGCGCCATGGATCCTCACAAGATTAATGGGTGTGGTTTACATTGGTTGGGATGGTTTGGACTTGATAGTACCAAATGGATTGAGGGATGGGAAGACTCCACTTAGTAATTATGATGCATAGGACATTAAAAGCTCATGCAATAAACCCCTTTAAAGCCTTCCTTGTCTTGAGCCCCATGTCATCGTTTCCCCCACTTGTTGAGTATGACACGTACTCACCCTTGCTATATGCCACATTGCTGCTCAGCTACGGGAGTAGGATGGTACAATGATGAAGACAATGGAGAAGAGCTCTAGGCCTACGGTCTTCTGGTCGACTTCCTGTGGGAGCTGAAGGACGCCAACACATAGTTTATTCTGCTGCAATGTAATCTTTTTCTCTTGACCTACGGGTCACCTTTGTAATAATGTTATTGATTTAATAAAGATATTGTTCTTTTAAATTGTCCTGTGTGCGTGAAAACTTATTCCTGGGCACATACAGATGCATTCGGTTTCGATCGTTGGAACCGGGTGTGACATCGAGGGAGGCGAGCTTGTGCTTTGTGCAGCGGTGACGCACATCATGTCTTCACTCTTGGAGTGATTGCGGGCTCGTGGGTGAGAACTCCACTTGGTGGAGGGAGGGATCAGAACTCCGACGGGAGTGGTCCAACGAGGAGTAGGGGAAAGCACCATCCTTCCAAGACCATGGGAAAAAAATCATGAGCATTCCTTGACCCTCTCTTTACTATTCCGCAATTGTGTGCTCTAGTAGCTAGGTTGAATTGTGGCTTGCATAGGCTAGTGTGTTTGGCTTCTGCGCTTTCTCTTATCATGAACACTAGCATGTGTAGGGTCTTGGTCTACTAGAATTGTTTAGGTTGCTTAGACTCAAGTAGTGTAAATTGAAGTATTTGGGTTTGTGAGTGGCTTACCGATTCACACCCCCCCTCGGTACGCCTTCGGTCCTTACAAGTGGTATTAGAGCCAAGTGCTCATCTTTGAGGCTTCACCGCCTTGAGTAAGGATGTCGGAACAGGCGGGGAATGTTCCCATATTTAATGGGGAGGACTATGCTTATTGGAAGGCTTGCATGCAAGCGTACCTTTAGTCCCTTGACCCAGAGATATGGTCTATCCCTCATGAGTCCGATGCGGATGTCAACCTACTTGAGCCTGATTTTATTAAGTGCAATGCTATGGCCAAGAATGCTCTATTTACTTGTATCTCTAAGGATGTTTTTGCTCAGTTGGGTGCTAGTTCCACAGCACATGGTATCTGGACTAAGATTTAGGGGCTCCATGAGGGCACCAGTGATGTCAAAGAGGAAAGATACTATGAGCTGAAGAACAAGTATGATAACTTCACTAGATTGCCACATGAGAGAGCTAACACTGTTTATTCTCATTTTCATGTACTAGTGGAGGAGATCAATGCTCTTAGGGATGCCTTCAAGATGAAGCCTATTGGGATGAGAAGAAGATTCTTGAGGCTATTCAAGGACCCCAAGTACGAGTCCATCATCACCTTCATCTTGCAAGGTGACCTCAAGACCAAGACCATGAAGGTTGTACTTGGCAAGATCACTGCCTTCGAGAGCTACCAGTTGGGGATGGATGATCCTCAACCATCCAACCTTGCTCTACCGGCTGACAAGTAAGAATCTAGCAAGAGCAAGAAAAACAAGAAGAAAGTGATCATTGAGGATGATGATGAAGATGATGATGATGAAGGTGACTTGACCGAGGACTTGGCTCTTCTCATGAAGAAGATGAAGAACTTCAGGAACAAGTTTGCTTCCAAGTCAAGGGGCAAGTGCTTCAATTGTAGCTCAAAGAATCACTTTATTTGAGAGTGCCCAAAGCCCAAGAAAGAAGCATTGAAGTCACAATATTCAAGTGAAGAAGAAGAAGAAGACCCCAAGTCCAAGCAAAAGAAGAAGAGGTACTTCAATAAGGATAAGAGCAAAGGCAAAGGAAAAGCTCAAGACTACAAGAAGAAGTTCTCTCACAAGGCCCTTGTTGGAGAGTGGACAAGTAATAACTCAAGTGATGAGTCCTCTTCCTCAAGTGATGAAGAAGTGGCCGGTCTAGCCATGATCAAGACCACACCTCCACGAGCTCTTCCTCCACCTCCCACGTGCCTCATGGCCACGAGCCAACTTCGGGAGAGTGAGGATGAGAGCAGTGATGAGAGCGATGATGAGGAGCACATGTGTGCCGAGTTGTGGAGTATGCTAGAGGAAGCCCACGACATCACCGTCAAGAAATCCAAAATGTTGGATGTGGTAAGAAAAGAGTGTAAGTTGGCTAAGGACCGTGTTGTTGACCTTGAGAGTGAGCTCAAGGACCTTGTCACATCTCATGAGGCCCTAAACAAGAGTTATGACAAACTCAAGGGTGATCATGTAGAGGTTCATGAGAAGTACAAATCCCTTGAGATTACTTACGAGACCATCAATGTTGAGAACCTTGCCTCTCCCTCCTCTAGTTCATCTAAGAGTGATGCTTCTACTATGTGTGATGAACTAACAACCTCGGTTGAGGTTTGTTCTCTTGAGCCATTTATTTTGGAGGAATATCAAAAGCTCAAGGAAGAGAGGAACATGGTGAAGGATGGCTTCGAGAGACTCACATGTGGTAGAGCCATTCACAAGGAGATTCTTGGGCGAAAAATTGTGAGCAATGTCTCCCACCGGGGACTTGGCTCATATCCTGCCGCCATCGACATCATAGGGACATGTGATTCCATCCCTGCATGGATCTTACCCCTTCTCGCCAATGACTACTATTGCAAGAGGTGTTGCAAGGATGGACACGCCACCAAGGATTATCCCATGGTGAGATGTTCCATTGTTTTGCCTAACGCTAACTTGTTCCATGAAAACACACATTTCAAGCTTTTTTGGAACAAGGATGGCAAGGTGAAAGCTAAGGCCTTGGGACCACCAAACAAGAAGAGGAAGGTCAAGAGCATATGGGTGCCTAAGTGCATTGTTGATCTTTAGAGATCGACTATGTACAAGTGGGTGCCCAAGAACAAGACCTAGATGGTGGTGGTGGTGGACCGAGCGCTTTCATGAAGATCATGTGAAGTCCACCCCAAGTGACATGGACCTCAACGACCTATCTACTCATGAGGGAGGTAACCGTGTTTGTTCTTAGTAGTTGTAGTGTGTTTTTCTTTCTCTTGCATTGCATGGTAATTAGGACTCCTTTGTGACTAGTATGCTTTGCATCCATGCATGTGTAAATAACTAAAAGAAAAATATATAAAAATTAGTCAATGTCTAACCCATCCAAGATAGCTATAAGCAAGGGGGGGGGGGTGCCTGAGATGGTTGTTTGACTTCTCCAAGGCAAGGGTAGGGCTTATAGTGAGTAAGCTTGGGTGGGGATCAAACTTGACATTGTTAGGTTTCCTTTGTGTCTTGTTTTTAATATTGCTTGCATTCACATGGCATGTTTACTTTTGTTGCATATGTAAAATGCTTGTTGCATGCATCATATAGGAAACACAAAGGAGGCTTGTCCCACTTGGAGATATTTGTGCCTCATGCTCTATATGAGATTATATCTCCATAAGTGTGACCAAAAGAATGAATTGTGCTTCATGACCATGGAGCAAGCTCTTATGAACTCCGAGGTTAAATCTACTTGTGTGGTTCATGGACTAAGACTCATACATACCCATTTGGTTCTTATTTGCCTTGGTTCTTATTTGCTCAATTTTTCATTTGGCATTAGCAAAACTTATAAGGCCATAGAGTGCCACTATTTAAAAAAGAGTGTTTGAGAGTTCTCTCTATATTCCAAATGCTATGTTTATTTGTGTGTTTAGCGAGGGCACTTGGAAAATAGAGAGTTTCCTTAACTCAGTAGATTTTTGGAAGTGACCGTACGGTCCAATCATTAGACCGTACAGTCCGGTCAATGGCACTGTCAAAAATGCCTAAGGGGAGTCTGGTCATAGAGACCGGACCATCCGGTCTGCACAATGGCCAGTAGACCCCAACCTGACCGGACAGTCCGGTGTAGAGAGCAGACCGTCCGGTCAGTTCATTTGGTCACACATCGCATCTCCAAATCGGGACCACTGATCCATTCCTTAGGAGATCGTGGCCACTGTTGATTTCTTGACCTAGGTCAAAATTGGTCAGAGGTATTTTGGTTTCTTCCTCATTCGACTCGCCATCGAGAGCGCGTTCTCGCCCCGACGCCCTTCTTCGTCGCCGCCGTCGTCGACCAAGCCTTCGCCGCCCACGCCCGCACCTGAGCTCGCCGCCGGCTGCCGACGCCATTGCTCGCCTCTGCCCGCACGCAAGCCGCCGCATGCCGTCACCTCATCCCGCACCGCATGCCACCGCCTCGCCGCCACGCCACCCACAGCTCACCACTCGCCCCCGCTCTCCCTTGCGCCCGTGCCCGCGCCTACGCAGCCGAGCTGCTATCTCCAGCGCCGCTGCCAGCTCCATCCCCTCACGCACGCATAAGCACAGAGGCTTCACTCATTGCTCTACATTGTCGTCAAAGATCAAGTGTTGATCTTTTTCGGTGGAGCGCGTTCCACGGTACTCGTTGTTCTCGGTGCGTCAATTCTCCCCTAGGGTATTGCACTAATCCTTTTTCCATCGATTTATCCCCTGATAAGAGAGCAATTTAGTTAATTGATGCAATTAGGTAAATTTCCTAATTTCTAGTTGCATTAGTTAATTAATTAGCTAAACCTAGTAGCAATTAATTCATTGTTTATCTATTAATTGCATGCCTAGGGTTGTCTCCTGTCTAGTCTGTAATTAGATTTATTGCACATTATTTGACTGCACACTAGATGACTCGTCAGCCACATATAGTCGTTGATCACTGTTGTTACTTTGCATATTTGTCTAGTGATCATGTCCTTTATTCAGTGCTAGGATTTCTATTACGCCATCTTTCCTAGCGATGCTTTACTGGTAGATTTATATAGGTTCTATGCTTGTCCTATCAATACCTACGTGCATGCAGTGACAGCAGTCAGCAGAGATGGCAGGGTCAGGAGAGGACAAGGGCAAAGGGAAGATGCCTGAGAAGCCCAAGAGCAAGAAGAGACCGAGACTGGACCCAGAGTCAGAGAGGGCCAGGAGGTTGGCTTAGCACTTGGATGCCATGGAGTAGTCTTGCAAGACACCTGCCTCACGTTTGAGGATCAACCAGCCAGCTGAGGACTAGGGTCTCAGGAGGAGCACCAGGCAGAGGACTGCACCTCTGGCAGTTGGAGTTGTACTGCCACCGTGGCCACAACGTACTCTGACTTCTCATTAGGAGAGGTTATCGAGGACTGCGGAGCAGGGATCCTCCAGGCAGCAGGAGGAGGAGTCAGAGGAGTGTTGGCACTCCCCAAGTGGCCCTTTTATATGTGAATATTACCCCCAATTAGAGCATAATTGATACTAATTTAGGCCATTTACCTATGATATTGTCTATATATTTGTATATGTGTTGTTTTGGAGCTTTATTTTAGAAATAGGTAACCGGTAAAATTGGCAATTAAAGTGATGCTGGAGAGGACAGGAATCCAGAAGCGATGAAAAGCACTAAAGAAGCCCAGTGCACCGATCGGTGCAGTCCACGAGTCAGTCGGCGCAAGGGTGTTTTGGCCCATAGAAGTGACCGAGGCCCATTCCACATGTTTATGGAAGTTTATCTGCACAAGACACTTGAAGATATTTGCCTAGAAGATTTATGGAACTTCAAGATCTCGACATGTAGTACAAGACTTTATCTCGAAGGAAAAGGCCCACATGGCAGCTATGGAAGACAGAGGAACCGACTCGGAGAAGAAACCAGAGAAGACACGGCTTGCGCCGATTGGCGCAACCGTCTTATTTGCTAGAAACTGAGTCCTTTACGAGTAGAACTTCTATAAATACTTGTAAACCCTGGTCTCGGCAGAGAGGAGATAGAGGCAACAGAGGGACAATAGGTTCGTGAGCTAGAGCCACATGGGCTTGCCCAGTTAGAATAGATCTCTAGTTGAGTTTCAAGAACCACTGGTGTTAAGAGTTGATCCGTCAAGGTAGGCCATCTCGACGGGGATGAATCTTACTCTATGTATCTCAAGGATGATTGAATATGTTGATGATGGTTTTAGTGATTTGTCTATCTTTATTCTATAATCATGCATGTGTTTCTCCTAATTGCTTAGTTCTAGGCTCAGTAAGAAGATATTATCTTGATCATGGTGATTAGGATAGTACTCGGACATTGTATGGATTATGGTTGCTTGATGATGCTAGTAGTGTGGTTTAGCGTGACAGCACTAAACCTGCGCAACACTATTGGATTGTTGAGTAGGGTAAGATACTCGCATGATTAAGGGTTTCCTCTCGGCAGCGATAAATCAGGAGCCGCTCGGAAAGCAGGGTAGTATTATTCATTATAGGTTTTTACTAATCCATGTAATTACCCATTATGATTCCATTTGACTAGACTTTCTGGTTACGATCTCACTAGTAGATACCTGGCTACTCACTTAACAACTTAGGATTACAAGGTATCTGGCGCACTTTGGCTTAGACCCACCACCGTTCTGATCGGCTCAACACTTGCGCCGATCAGTGCGATGATATATTCATCAGTGTGCCGATCAGCTCACTCGACGCAACGATAGAATTACTGTCTGGCGCACCTATGCGTTGGCCAGTCTCCCCTTATGCAACCTGAATTTGATAGTAGCCTTGATTAGATCTTTGACTGTTAACTTTGTTTAATTACCCCTACGGTCCCTGTGGATTCGATAAACCTTGGAATACTCAATTCAAGGGAAAAAGTGCTACAATCTTACAACGTCCTCCGATATATAAGTGGGTGCGTAGTTACGACCAACAAGCTCTATTTTCTGGCACCGTTGCTGGGGACCATAGCAGGGTTTTAAACATTGTTTGATGTATTAGTGTTTAGTTATTGTGCTTTACTTGTCTCTTTAGTACGTATATTCTATTAAGTGAAACTAACAGGTATGGACAGTCCTAAGTCAAACAAACCCTCTAATTACATCGATGATCCAGAAAGACTCTTTCACAAGAAGAGAACAACAGAGAAGAGAAGCAAGTCACTTGGAGATTTAGCTGGAGAAGCAGTCCATGCCACCCCTCAAGAATTATTCACAATAGAAGATCCAATTCAAGATCCAGAAGAAGAGGAGATGGCAGAGTTACCTATGGTTAATCGTCTCAAGCCTCAATTGACTAATGTTATTAAGACAGATTTCTAAGAGGCTCAAGATCAACTTCCGTATCAATTGGAGAGATATCAGTTGGAGAGATACGTTAGAATAGTGGCACAATAACCGTTCGCAGGTTTGAAATATCCCAATCATCACTTGCAACACTTCAATGAGGTTTGCAGTACATTCAAGATAGCGGGATTGGACGGAAACCAAGCACGTGTGCGGCTGTGCTCCATCTCTCTAGTTGGACGCCCCAAACAATGGTACAATGGATTGGAAAACCCAGTTAAGACAGTGTGGAACACATTAGCAACTGAATTCTTGGCCAAATACTTCGCTCCTGGTAAGACTCAAGCTTTGAAGAATAAGATTCTTGGATTTACACAGAATGTTGATGAGAGCATAGGAGAAGCATGGGAGAGATACAATGAAGACCAGGATGCATGCCCTCATCATGGTCTGATGGTTAGAGAAGTTGTTGAGTGGTTATACACAGGAATGAATCAACTATCCCATCAACACTTGGATGCTTCAGCTGCAGGTTCATTCCTGTCAAAAACTCCCACCGAAGCTAAGAATTTGATCAAGTTGCTAGTTGAAAATCAATCATGGGACAGTGAGAGAAGTTCAAGGAATTTGCAACCTTCAAAAGGAGTGGCGAAGAGTGTGATTGAGAGGACTCATGAAGACTTGATTATAGATCACCTCGATGCTATTCAAAGGAGGTTGGACAATAATCTTCATATCCCTAAGGAAGAGCCACTCAAGCTAGCAGAATCACACTCCACTTGTGGTGAGTGTGGAGAATTTGGCCTGAAGAGATGAAGATGCTAGAATACATGAAAAATAGTGGATCGAAGCCCCTATATCAGCAGCAGAGGAGTTCTTTCTCTCCTAGTTTGGCCATGCAAAATTCTATCCCACTTTGTCGTAATGTCATGAGTTCTTCCAAGCTCAAGAGAAGATCAACAAGGACAATCAAGCTAAATTCAAGGAGATTAATCGTGTCCTTGAGGGAATTAATGACAAGGTGATAGAAATAGGGAGCTCCAATGAGCAAATTTTGAAGCATACCAAGATTATGGAGCAACAGATGGGACATTTATCGCAAGCCATTCAAGGCAACAAAAGGGCTATTCCTTGCAATACGAAGTCTGCAGAGCAATTGAAGGCAATAGCTACGAGGTCAGAAAAACAAATAGAAGATCTAGAGCACCCTGCGGGAGCAAAGAGGCCTCATGCCGATTGGCGCACACCTGGCGCCGATCGGCGCAACGGTCCTGATGGCATCGATCGACTCCCTGAAAGCGCCGATCAGCGCAAGGAGGATGTTGATCTATCTGGTCTAAAAATGAACATGGAGACAGAGGAGCATGGCCCTGCCATGTTCCTAGATACTCAACTGCTAACAAAGACAGAAAGTGCACGGCACCACGACGAGCAATTTGCAAAGTTCGTCGATATTATGAAGAAGCTTTACATCAATGTCCCTTTTGTTGATGCTATTCAAGTACACACCTACGCCAAGTACATTAAGGACATGATGCAAAACAAGAAGTCTCTAGCTTCTGAAGAGGTTATGAAGGTTATTAAGGAGCTTACGGCAGCAATCAATGATGTTGCACTTTAGAAGAAACCCGACCCTGGATCACCAAGCATCAATTGCATGATTGGAACAAGGATATTTGATAGGTGCCTATGCAATCTTGGAGCAAGTGTAAGTGTTATACCCTGTCATATATTCACAAGTCTCAAATTGCCGGAATTGGAGCCTATGGGTATGTGTTTAGAGTTAGCCGATCAATCGGTACGCTTCCCTGACAAAATTGCTGAGGATGTGCCTATTCAAATTGCAGATCACATCATCCCTGTTGATTTTATTGTGCTTGATATGGATAACAAGATGAGGACCCCATTGATCTTAGGCAGACCCTTCTTGAGGACAGCAAATGCAAGTATTGATGTTGTGAGTGGAGAGATAAGCTTCGATATAAGTGGGACTCCCTACTCTTTCAAGTTTTGCCCAAAGGTAGAAGAGTGTTGTAGTGTTGATGAAGTGAAGAGATACAAGACACCGTGGCAACATGGCATCAAGAGTAATTGGAGGGGATGTATGGATAGGTCGTCCAAGCATTATAAACCATGGAGATAAGAGAACCTTGTAGTGTCGCGGCCTCACATCCCGCACCGTGACACTAAGGATTCATTGTTTGCGGTGAGGTCAAGCTCTTTGATCTCTAAAGAACTAGAGCGCTCTTGGGAGGCAACCCAATGATTGGAGGATTTAGAAGTTGTTTAGTGCTTGCGGGAGGGCAACCCATTTCATTTAGTTACTTAGTGCTGGCCGGGAGGGCAACCCGGTGTTTTTTTTAATATGCTTGCTTATAATCAAAACAATCTCTCGAATAAAAGAAATAGAAAAAGTGTGTGCTTAATTCTTGTGTGCTCTTGTGTTGTCTGTTTATTTGTGTAAAACTGTGTATATACATGCTGTAGACTAACAACATAGGAATAAAACAAAAAAGGACCAAAAATAGGAAGGAACAGTGCTTGCGCTGATCAGCGCGTTATTGCCTAGGTCAGGACAGAAGGTTGATGATGCCCAGAATTGAAGAAGTGCTAAAAATCAACCAGCACAGTAATTTTCAAAGACGGAGCTATTTTTAAGCTAATTAAAAATCTTTTTGAATTAATTTTTGTGTGCAAAATGGTTGCTAAATGATGCAGGAAAGGATGAAGAGTAACATCTAGCGAAGAAGCGAGGGGCCAGGAGCAAAAATGGACGTCACGCCGATCGATGCGTCTCAGCGCCGTTCAGCGTGGCCACCAGATAGGCCCCGCTATGTATGTCAATACTATAGGAACATGGAAAAGTGGAAAATTAGGTGAAATAGATGAACACAAGGCATCAGGATCAGCGCCGGATCAAAAGACGAGGTACAAGGGACTTGTGTCGATCGGCGCCGTACTGCGCCGACTGGCGCAGGTACCCATACGGTTCCCAAATGGGTGACAAAGGCGACAGGCGTTGATTTTGAAGAACAGGTATGATTGCTATGCAGGTGTGCGATGCAAAGGAGACTCGGAATTGACCAAAAGCTGAAAAAGAGATGGCACGCCGATTGGCGTGGGGCCGTGCTGATCAGCACAGTCAATCAAGATGTCGGGATTCTGTGCTGTTCCCCTGCCAACCAACATGATGTACCGAGAAGCAACATAAAAAAGGGAATCAAGCACCACGGTTGTTACAACATTCAAAATTTGAATTGTGTCGATCGACGCATCTACGCGCCGATTGGCGCGCTCTCGAATTTTGAAAAATTCAAGCGGGTCCTTCTACTGGAAGTTTCCCACACTATAAAAGGGAGGCCGGGCGCCCCCAGTTTGGCACACCATCCCGATAATCTCTCCACCTTCCCCAATACCCACAATCTCGTGCACGTTCCGCATTCCTTGCAAATGGATCGTCTCCACTCCTCTGTCGGCAAGTTGGGCAAGAGGATGCACCGAGGAAGCAGTTCCGGTGGCAGTGGTGAGTCTAGCGGTGACTCCTTGATGAGAGGGGGCTCCGGCGCTCGCAATGGCATGTCGGTGGTTGATGCATCCACTAGCTCGGCAGTGGAAAACTTCGAGATCCGCGCCCTTCCATTGGGGCGTGCTACGAGGAGCCAAATGGTGGCAAGCCATGGGGTTCCCAGATCACCACCACCGCCGGCATTCGTGCCGCGCATGGTGGAGGAGGGCTTCACCCTCCGGAGCGCAGAGGAACAGAAGCACTACCTCATGGTGAGGGGAAGGTTCGTCCCCAACTTCGACTTGGACGAGACCTTCCTCACCACGATCGGCATGTGGGAGGACATAAGGAGGATGCTCAACAATTTGGGATGGGTGGACTTCCACCTCCTCCCCATGGACTACAACCTCGACATCATCACAGAGGTTGCCTCTACGATGAGGCTGGGTGCCGTCGAAGACAGCAACGAGGTCGTCAACTTCCGCGTCCGCGACATCAGCTACATAGTGACCATGAAGGCAGTGGCTCAAGCCTTCAGCTTTGATGCCGACGCCGACATCGCTGGCATCTCGGGGGGTGGGGAGTCGAAGTCTTTTTGGAGGCGGCTCTCACTCGCAGAAGAGATGAAGCACAAGAACAACCACAACCCGACCATTCAAGTCTAAAATTGGTGGTTGGCGGCGCACAGGCGACAAGGTCGACTCCAGCAATGTCACCGATGCGGACTTGAGGTGGTTCTACAACGCCATCGTGAGTCTGTCTCATTGCAACCCTATGTCGGTGATGGAGTGGGGTTGGATCGACAAGAGGGTCAAGGCGAGCAAGAAGTTGGCCTTCGGGGCCTATATTTAACGCCTAGCAGCTCTCGTCTGCGATGGCGACGGTCCGGGGGGGCGCAACGACAAGTGAGATTGTGCGATGGAGATCGACGAGAATATGACTCGTGGCAATATTGTCACAGGAAGTGTTTGCGTCGGCTTCCATGTCAGTGGCACCAAAATCAGGCTCCCATGTGCGAAGCTAGGAGTTTTCCTCCATCACAAGCTGGAGGGAGGAAATTGGCTTGAGGAAGGTCTCCTGGAGGGGGGCCGAGCTCTCAAGAACTGCCATGGGCGGGTTCAACAACCAGCGACATCTACAACAGCCAGCAGTGAGTGGGACTCCTGGAATTCATGCCAGGACCCTCAGCAGTACCAGCCAGGGTGGAGCAACATAGCAGGAGGTTCACAGCCCTCTACGCCGGTCGGCGCAGGTGACACGCCGGTCAGCGCAACCTATTTCAGCACGGGTATTGACTACAGGTACGAAGTGATGTGGACAAGGGTTCCCGATATTCCAAAAGGTTCTGGATACGTTGATTTGGTCAGAGGCGACACACAAATCAATCCGGCTTCAGAACAGCACGTTCTAAACCCCGCAATCACAGCATGACGTCTCCTCTGGTTATCAACCGTCCTAAAACTATTGACCTCACCGAGAAGGCTAATCCCTGCCTGCGAATCAAGAACACAAGCAAGAACAAAGAAGAATGCAACACAATTGCAGATGTATTATGAATCTCACGAAGTTGGGGTCTCACAAACCATGATGATGGCGAAACTATTATGAATAGAATAATCAAAGCAAAACCCGAACCCTAATGGGGGTGGTGGCGGCTGTATATGAAGACCCTAGGGTCATGTAAGACCCTCTGGACACGCCCCTAATTGGGCTCAACCAAATACAAAGCCCAAAGGTCAAAAATAGGCGACGCAGCACCAAAACAGATTCTGGACCCTCTCTTATTTTGATGATTCCCGATGACTCTTGATGAATTTTGATATGAGACCGGCGCATTGGAAAGGTCTTCTTCTTATGTTTCCGTGCATATATAGAACATCCAAATCCGAGTCCGTATGCGTCCTGGGCATCCATTTTAGTGCAGACTGGTCCTGAGCCCCGAAACAGACTCAAAGTCGGTTTTGGTTGGGCCTCCACCTTGGCTTCCACGTCCTTGCAGGTCCTCCACGTCTCCAAGTCCTTCTCCCATCATCTCCTGGTCCTCTCCATGGTTCGTAATTACAATACAATCATTAGGTAGCAAACCATTCTCAAAAGTGACATATAATAAAGAACGTAGGAACGAGCTCACCTCTAAATTTAGTCGTCGTGCACGAGCTCTAGTCATTAGACCTTGCAAGTCCAGAATTGGAGGAGTGTTGCATGTATCCTTAGGAGTGATGTCCTCATCATCCTCCCCCTCTTGAAGTGGAGTCGTCCTCGACTCAAGCTCATTCTCTTCTCCCAAGTATGGTTTCAAATCTGAAATATTAAAAGTAGGACTAACCCTGAACTCGGGAGGCAACTCAAGTTTGTATGTATTATCATTAATCTTCTCAATTATTTTGAAAGGACCATCAGCTCTAGGCATTAATTTAGACTTTCTCAAATCTGGAAATCTATCCTTTCTCAAGTGTAACCATACTAAATCTCCTACATCAAGTTTTACTTCTTTTCTACCTTTACTACCAGCAATTTTATACTTGTCATTCATCTTTTCAATGCTAAGTCTAGTGGTCTCATGCATTTACAAAATAAATTCAGCACGCTCCTTAGCATCAACATGAACTCTCTCATGAATAGGTAGAGGAAGTATATCAAGTGGAGTACGGGGATCAAAACCATACACTACCTTGAAAGGACTTACCTTGGTAGTAGAATGTGTTGCCCGATTATATGCAAACTCAACATGAGGCAAACATTCTTCCCATTGCTTCAAATTTTTCTTCAAAATAGCTCTCAACATAGTACCCAAAGTGCGGTTCACCACCTCAGTTTGTCCATCAGTTTGTGGGTGACAAGTTGTAGAAAACAACAACTTTGTACCCAACTTATTCCAAAGCGTGCGTCAAAAGTGACTCAAGAATTTTGCATCACGATCTGAAACAATAGTAGAAGGCATACTATGCAAACGTACAATTTCTTTGAAAAAGAGATCAACAATATAACTAGCATCATCAGTCTTATGACATGGTATAAAGTGTGCCATCTTAGAAAATCTATCCACAAAAACAAAAATACTATCACTCCCCCTCTTAGTCCTAAGCAGTCCTAAAACAAAGTCCATAGAAATATCCGCCCAAGGAATAGAAGGAACAGGAAGTGGCATGTATAAACCATGTGGATTCAAGCGAGACTTAGCTTTTTGACATGTAGTGTAGCGAGCAACAAAGTTCTCAACATCTTTCCTCATCCTTGGCCAAAAGAAGTGTGTGGCCAAAATATCTTTCGTCTTCTTGGCACCAAAATGACCCATCAATCCACCTCCATGCGCCTCCTGTAACAACAAAAGATGAACAGAACCAACTGGAATGCATAGGCGGTTAGCTCTAAACAAGAATCCATCAGTCAACACAAATTTTCTCCATGCACGACCTTGTTTACAATGCAGCCATACGTCCTTAAAATCAACATCAGCAGCATATTGTTCTTTAATTGCCTCAAGTCTAAAAATTCTACAATCAAGTTGAGATAATAAAGTATAGCACCTAGATAAAGCATCAGCGATCACATTATCCTTCCCTTTCTTATGTTTAATAATGTAAAGAAAAGACTCAATAAACTCAATCCATTTAGCATGTCTACGGTTCAAATTACATTGAGAACGAATATACTTATGTGATTCATGATCAAAATGAATAACAAATTCTTTGGGCAACAAATAATGATGCCATGTCTCTAAACAACGTACAAGTGCATACAATTCCTTATCATACATGGAGTAATTCAAAACAGGCCCAGTAATTTTCTCACTAAAGTATGCAACAGGTTTACTATCTTGCATCAAAACACCAGCAATGCCTATACCACTAGCATCACATTTAAGCTCAAAAATCTTATCAAAATTAGGTAATTGCAGCAATGGTGCATGTATAAGTTTATCCTTCAAAGCATCAAAAGACTCATGATGTACCTTACCCCAATGGAAATCAACGCCCTTCTTTGTCAACTCATGCAAAGGTGCAACAAGGGTGCTGAAATCTTTGACAAAGCGGCGGTAGAAACCTGCAAGACCAAGACAACTCCTCACCTGTGTGATTGTTTTTGGTACGGGCTAGCTCTTTATGGCTTCAATCTTTGCCTCATCCACCTCAATTCCCTGTGGAGTCACAACATAGCCAAGAAAAGAGACTCGATCCGTGCAAAAGGTGCACTTCTCAAGGTTAACAAACAAACATGCATCTCATAAAGCATCAAAAATAGCATGCAAATGATTCATATGTTCATCTATGGATTTGCTATAAATCAATATATCATCAAAGTAAACTACCACAAATTTGCCAATGAAAGCTCTTAAAACCTCATTCATCAAGCGCATGAAAGTACTAGGCACATTAGTTAAACTAAAAGGCATTACTAACCACTCATATAATCCAAATTTGGCTGTATATGAAGACCCTAGGGTCGTCCAAGACCCTTTGGACGTGCCCCTAATTGAGCTCAACTAAATACAAAGCCTAAAGGCCAAAAACAGGCGATGCAGCACCAAAACAGATTCTGGACCCTCTCTTGTTTCGACGATTCCCGATGACTCTAGATGAATTTTGATATGAGACCGGAAGCATTGGAAAGGTCTTCTTCTTATCTTTCTGCATATGTAGAACGTCCAAATCCGAGTCCGTATGCGTCCTGGGAATCCATTTTAGTGCAGACTGGTCCTGAGCCCCAAAACAAACTTGAAGTCGGTTTTGGTTGGGCCTCCACCTTGGCTTCCATGTCCTTGCTGGTCCTCCACGTCTCCAAGTCCTTCTCCCATCATCTCCTGGTCCTCTCCATGGTTCCTAATTACAATATAATAATTAGGTAGCAAACCATTCTCAAAAGTGACATATAATAAAGAACGTAGGAACGAGCTCACCTCTAAATTTAGTCGTCGTGCACGAGCTCTAGTAATTGGACCTTGCAAGTCCAGAATTGGAGGAGTGTTGCATGTATCGTTATGAGTGATGTCCTCAACACCAAGGACGTGTACCTGTGGTGCCTCCTATGCCCAGTGCAGACTTCTTCGTGCCCATGCAAAGGCACATCAATAACAAGGTGCACTACATCGAGTGTGTGGAGGATGCCACGTCCCAAATGAGGAACAACCACGAGGCGATGGTGGAGGAGTTCGAGCGATTCAAGGTGCGGTGCTATGGCTTCGATCAGCCACCGTCTCCACCTCCGTTTGACTAGATTGCCTAGGAGTTGGCACGTGTATCGGTTTCCCGGTTTGCGTTTTCTCTTATTTTTTGCAATCTTTTTCTTTATTTGCTTATGTGTGTGTGAGCGGGTTAGGAAACCATGTATCGGGTGTGTTTACTTTCATGCAAGTGTGTTAGTAGTAGTTTTATTTCTATGCAAGTGTGTGCAAAAATCATCACCATGTATTCGAGTCTTGATCTTAATATAATTGTGGTGGTTATGCTCTTTTAGGATAATTGAATTATCTATTCTTTCTTGAAAAGTACCGATGAAGATCAAATAATGTTGAGCATTGAATAAAATCTCAAACTTACACTTAACGATTATTCGGCAAATATGTTTTATGTGGAGCAATTTTGAGTACCCATGTGCTTCATTTGTATTGTCCAATTTGTGATGATAACTTAGTACCAATCTTTTCATAAATAAATTTTCTTGTTGTGAACTTTGGAATTTATTCTTTTCAAGATGGTTACCTACCAATGCCATATTTTGAGTAGTTCTCATGAACCTTTGATTTGTAGATGAACATTAAATTGATGGTTGAGTTTGGTTAGGATTTAATTCTTTTTGGTATGAACTTTACTGAGATGGCAATTCTTTGTGTACCTTTTTCTAGCCTTGAATTACTTATGCAAAAATTTAATTCCGCTGAGTATCCTACCATAAACCCAAAATATCTTGTTGAGTATCATTCCTTGACCACATCCTATATTTCTGGCTATATTTAATTCTTGAATAAATGTTGAAGCCAGATGAATCAAATACCAGCAAATGTTGGTGAATTTGGGTTGAGAGCTGATCGATGCACCTTGAACCGATCGACGCAGCAGTGAGCAAAATAAAAAAAAGGAAGAAACAAAAAGAGAGAAAAAAAAGAAAAAAATAAGAAAAGCTCTTTTGTTTGCTAAGAGACTAGCAAAATTTTAAGTGTGGGGGGATGGTATATGACATGCTTATTCTCGAAATTCATTCTAATATAGCCATGAATCATTCCAACCATGTGCAATCTGATAATGGGAGTTTTTTTTCTTCCAAGATCAAATTTTTCTATGCACATGTACACATATCCAAAGTGTGAGTCCTTTCTTAAATTTTTCTTTCTTAATGGCCATCTTGATAAAGTTTCTATAATTTCAATGAAGAATAATCTCCTAGCTTTACAATACATTGTTGATTTATGTTTGCAATCCTTGAATTACCTCACCTAGCTACTCATATAAGCCTTACACAAATATTATTTGATTGTTATGATGTAGAATATAGGTTGAGTGATTGGAAAGATGAGTTGTTGCCTTGGATTATTTGGAAGATAGATTCTTTATGTTCACAACAATCTTTTAAGTGATTTACATGAGTGGAAAAGTTATAACTTGTGAGTAGGACATGATTTATTGCTTTGGGGAGAAACTTTAAGCTTTATGCCCATATTTGAACTATTTTGTTGAATACCAATATGAAATACACCATAATAGAACAATGCTCAACATTTGCTGATTTGAGATATCTTTTATGATAGAAAGAGTATGTTCTTTGATTTTTCTTTCTTTTACTTTACTCGGGACGAGCAAAGGTTTAAGTGTGGGGGAACTGTTGGCACTCCCCAAGTGCCCCTTTTATATGTGAATATTACCCCAATTAGAGCATAATTGATACTAATTTAGTCCATTTACTTATATATTTGTTTATGTGTTGTTTTGGAGCTTTATTGTAGAAACAGGTAAAATTAGCGATTAAAGTGATGCTGGAGAGGACAGGAATCCAGAAGCGATGAAAAGCACTAAAGAAGCCCAGCGCATCAATCGGCGCAGTCCATGAGCCGGTCGGTGCAAGGTTGTTTTGGCCCACAGAAGTGACCGAGGCCCATTCCACATGTTTATGGAAGTTTATCTACGCAAGACATTTGAAGATATTTTCCTAGAAGATTTATGGAACTTCAGATCTCGACATGCAGTACAAGACTTTATCTCGAAGGAAAAGGCCCACATGGCAGCTGTGGAAGATAGAGGAACTGACTCGGAGAAGAAACCAGAGAAGACACGTCTTGCGCCGGTCGGCGCAATACTACGCCGATCAGTGCAACCGCCTTATTTGCTAGAAACCAAGTCCTTTATGAGTAGAACCTCTATAAATACTTGTAAACCCTCGTCTCGACAGAGAGGAGGCAGAGGCGACAGAGGGACAACAGATCCGTGAGTTAGAGCCACCGGGGCTTGCCCCGTTAGAATAGATCTCTAGTTGAGTTTCAAGAACCATTGGTGTTAAGAGTTGATCCGTCAAGGTAGGCCATCTCGACATGGATGAATCTTACTCTATGTATCTCAAGGATGATTGAATAAGTTGATGATGGTTTTGGTGATTTGTCTATCTTGATTCTATAATCATGCATGTGCTTATTCCAATTGCTTAGTTCTAGGCTAAGTAAGTAGATATTATCTTGATCGTTGTGATTAGGATAGTATTTGGACATTGTATTGGTTATGGTTGCTTGATGATACTAGTAGTGTGGTTTAGCGGTGACAGCACTAAACCTGCGCAACACTATTGGATAGTTGAGTAGGGTAAGATATGATAGGTGTAGAGTGCCCGATCTTTCGGCGAGTGTAGATAACTTCGATTCGGTGGATGTCGACCCTCACGATCCGACTACGACGAGCAAGCCCGAAGCGCCAATGCAATCGCTGAACCAACTTCCGGAGGATATTAACCTTGCGGTAAACAAGATCAACCTGATCACGAGGATCAATTCTTACGCGCAATCGAAGAACGAGCAAGAATTAGAGGCGAGCAATCTGATGTATTGCATGAAGGTGGAGTTCTGAATTCACGTCGAGAGACGGATGAATAGCTAAGCTAATCTTAAAACAAAACTCAAAGATTACAAGGGGCGCAACCCTTGACTAAATAGGGGGAGCGCGACATCTAGGGCCGGCTGAAGTAGAGAGGCGTGCAGTGGAGAGGTAGTCGCACGACATGGGCTACTTGGGCCTTTGAGGGGCGTCATCCTGGGCCGTCGTTCCTTAGCATCAAAACCATCTTCAATTCCTGGGCTCAAGCTCTAGTGATTGGGCCCTTGTACGTCGTCGTCTCGTCGGAAGATGGGTCCATAACTTGAGAAGGCGCGACGACGAGAGGTGGAGGCGTGACAACTTGGTTTGGCTCGTCGTCTTCCGTCGTCGTTGTTCGTATGTCATTGATGTCCTCATCATCCTCCCCTTCTTGAAGCGAAGTCGTCCTCGACGGCAACGCATCATCCTCACCCAAATATGGTTTCAAATCTGCAACATTAAAACTAGTGGAAACACCAAACTCCATGGGCAAGTCAAGAACATAAGCATTATCGTTAATCTTGGTTAGCACTTTAAAAGGACCAGCAGCACGAGGCATCAATTTAGAACGATGCAAAGTAGGAAATCTATCTTTACGCAAGTGCAACCAAACCAAATCACCAGGTTCAAAAGAAACATGTTTTCTACCTTTACTACCGGAACTTGATACTTCTTATTAGCAACGGCAATGTTGTGTTGTGTTTCTTCATGCAATTGTTTCATGTGATCAATATGAGCAATAACATCAACATTTGGTTCATCTTCAGCATCAATAGCAAACAAATCAATAGGCGCCCTAGGAACATAGCCATAAACAACCTCAAAAGGACACATTTTAGTGGCAGAATGTGTAGCATGATTATAAGCAAATTCAACATGAGGTAAACAATCTTCCCAACGTCTCAAATTTTTATCTAGAACAGCTCTAAGCATAGCAGACAAAGTTCTATTTACTACCTCTGTTTGCCCATCAGTTTGAGGATGACAAGTAGTACTAAACAGCAGCTTAGTTCCTAATTTATTCCAAAGAGAACGCCAAAAGTGACTAAGAAACTTAGCATCACGATCAGAGACAATTGTTTTAGGAATTCCATGCAGTCTAACAATCTCTCTAAAGAACAATTCAGCAACATTGGAGGCATCATCAGTTTTATGACAAGGTATAAAGTGAGCCATTTTAGAGAAACGATCAACCACCACAAAAATACTGTCCCTTCCCTTCTTAGTACGAGGCAATCCCAAAACAAAATCCATCGAAATATCATGCTAAGGAGAAGAGGGAACAGGTAAGGGCATATACAAACCATGATTACCCAAACGGGATTTAGCTTTTTGACATGTAGTACAGCGGGCAACAAGGCGCTCAACATCACGGCGCATCCGTGGCCAAAAGAAGTGATCGACCAACACCTCATGTGTCTTGAAAACGCCAAAATGACCCATAAGACCACCTCCATGCGCCTCCTGTAACAACAAAAGACGAACCGAGCTAGCTGGAATACACAACTTGTTAGCACGAAACAGGAACCCATCCTGCATATGAAATTTCCCCCAAGGTTTGCCATCCTTACAATGCATCATAATATCATGAAAATCAGCATCATTCACATACTGATCTTTCAAAGCTTGCAAACCAAAGATTTTAAAGTCTAATTGGGACAACATTGTATAACGACGAGACAAAGCATCGGCAATCACATTTTCCTTCCCGTTTTTATGTTTAATGATGTACGGAAAAGATTCAATAAATTCAACCCATTTAGCATGCCGACGGTTCAGATTAGTCTGGGTTCTAATATGTTTCAAAGCCTCATGATCAGAATGAATAATAAATTCACGAGGCCATAAATAATGCTGCCATGTTTGCAAAGTTCTTACTAAAGCATAAAGTTCTTTATCATAAGTGGAATATTTAAGAGCAGCACCACTTAACTTCTCACTAAGATAAGCAATGGGTTTATGATCTTGTAACAAAACAGCACCCAAACCAATTCCACTAGCATCACATTCCAATTCAAACACTTTATCAAAATTAGGCAATTGTAAGAGAGGAGCGTGAGTTAACCGTTCCTTTAAAGTGTTGAATGCATCGTCCTGTGGTGCACCTCACTCAAATGGCGCACCCTTCTTGGTCAGCTCATGTAATGGTGCAGCAATAGAACTAAAATCCCGCACAAAACGACGATAGAAGCCTGCAAGACCAAGAAAACTGCGAACCTGTGTGACCATCGTCGGTTGTGGCCAACTCTGAATGGCGTCCACCTTGCTGCTATCCACCTCAATGCCCTGCGGAGTAACAACATAGCCAAGAAACGAAACACGTTGCGTGCAAAAAGTGCATTTTTCCATGTTCCCAAATAAGCGAGCAGCACGCAAAGCATCAAAAACAGCATGCAAATGATCTAAATGCTCATTCATGGATTTGCTGTATATAAGGATATCGTCAAAATAGACAACAACAAATATTCCAATGAAAGGCCGAAGAACTTCATTCATTAAGCGCATAAAAGTGCTAGGAGCATTAGACAATCCAAACGGCATAACCAACCATTCATACAAGCCAAATTTAGTTTTAAAAGCCGTTTTCCATTCATCTCCTAATTTCATTCTTATCTGATGGTAACCACTATGCAAATCAACCTTAGAGAAAATTATGGCACCACTAAGTTCATCAAGCATATCATCAAGGCGTGGTATAGGATATCGATAACGAATTGTAATATTGTTAATTGCACGACAATCTACAGACATATGCCAAGAACCATCTTTCTTAGGAACAAGCAAAACAGGAACCGAACAAGGACTGAGAGACTCACGAATGTAACCTTTATCCAGCAATGCTTGCACTTGACGCTGAATTTCTTTTGTCTCTTTAGGATTTGTACGGTACGGGGCGCGATTAGGAAGCTATGCGCCTGGAATTAAATCAATCTGATGTTCTATGCCACGAATAGGAGGAAGACCCGGTGGCAATTCAGCAGGAAAAACATCTTTATAGTCCTGCAGAAGGTTAGCAATAGCAAGAGGAATATGCAACATAGGTGCCTCATCTAATGAAACAAGCATACGAGAGCAAACTAGCGCATAGCAGGGTAGATTAGCATCATGTAAATCATCAAAATCAGCACGTGTAGCAAGCAATATAGGGTTATGCAATTTGATCTCAGGTTGAATAGGTGCAACAGGTGGTGATTTAATCAATTTTGCAGCTTTTGCCGCTCTAGCAATATCATCTTTTAGAACTTGTTCAAGTGTCATAGGATGAATAACAATTTTTTGACCCTTAAACATGAAGGAATAATAATTAGAGCGACCATGATGAACACTATCAACATCATATTGCCAAGGACGTCCAAGCAACAAAGAGCATGCTTCCATTGGAACAATATCACAATCCACAAAATCAGAATATGCACCAAGAGAGAAAGGAACACGTACCGAGCGCGTTACCTTTATTTTGCCGCCATCGTTAAGCCATTGAACGTGATAAGGATGTGGATGCTTCCTTGTTGGCAATGATAACTGCTCCACCAAGGTCGTACTAGCCAAATTGTTACAACTGCCACCATCAATGATTATACGGACCGCTCGTTCTTGCACAACGCCTTTAATATGAAAAATGTTGTGGCGCTGATTCTTTCCGTCTGGCATGACCTGTGTACTAAGAACACGCTGCACAACAAGAGTTGCATACCTGTCGGCGGCACTAGAGTCGACATGAAGCTCCGTATTATCTGCATGATTAGTGGCAAGCATAGTCTGTAGAGTATCCTCAGAATCACTAGCAGAAGAATACTCACCGTGATCATGAATCAACATAGTTCGTTTGTTTGGACAATCGCGTATCACATGACCAAATCCTTTGCAACGGAAACACTGAGTATCGCGAGCTCGTCCGGACGACGAGGAGGATGGCGTGGTCGAGACAGATCTGGCCATGGGTGGAGCACTCGACTTGGACGAGGTCGCAGTATGGTCGCGTGACGTTGAAGGAGGCGCCGATCGTGGAGCTGAAGGCGTCTTGGACCCTGCAAAAGTGTTAGGTCTTGACGAAGATTGTCGATCCTGCACTTCACATTCAGCTTTACAAGCATATTCAAACAAGGTGGTGATATCATCATAATTCTTATAATCAAGAATGTTCTGAATTTCACGATTTAACCCACCCCTAAAGCGAGCCATAGCAGCATCCTCTAGTTCAACTAAACCACAGCGAATCATACCCTTTTGCAAAGCTTGATAATAATCCTCTACAGATTGTGAACCTTCTTGAAAGCGCTGCATTTGATTAAGCAAATCTCTAGCATAATATGACGGCACAAAACGACGACGCATAGCAGCTTTTAATGCCGTCCAAGTGGCTGGAACATTATTAGGATATTTTTGTCTATACTCACGCCACCAAAGTAAAGCAAAGTCAGTAAATTCACTAATAGCAGCCTTAACTTGTAAATTAGCAGGGATATCATGGCATGCAAATTTTTGTTCAACCTCTAATTCCCAATCAAGATAAGCACCCGGATCATATTTGCCAGTAAAAGTGGGAATACAAAATTTAATTCTGCCAAAAGAATCATTAGTAGGAACACGTACCCTATGAGCATAACCATGATGATTGGCGTCATCCTGCTCGGTGTCGGCGCCGTAGTCGCGTGCAGTTTGCAACTCCATGAGCTGCGTCGTCATGGTCCCAAGTTGCGTTGACATGGCCTCAAGACGAGTCATGATCGTTGCGAGCGTGGTGTGGGCAGCCGTATCAGCAAGGTCGAGCTGATCAAAACGCTCGTTCGATGAAGTAATCATAGAGTCAAGTCTCTCGTGCATCGTCTTCATGTCGTTTTGTAGACCTTCAACCTGCGCCTGGACTTCCTGGAGGGTGAGCTCCTCCGACTTCGAGTTGTTTTCTGCCATAGAAACACAAGCAACACAGAAAAAGATCCTACAACGAGAGGTGAGTGGTGGATGAAAAGCTCAATCAAAAAGATGTTATCAAATCCTTACCCGTCCTTACCAAGCACGCAAGTGTGAACTGCAACCACAGGTAAAACCAGTGGAAGATTGGAGGAGTGATTGCGTGGTGAAACAAAAACCTGCTCGTCGTAGAAAATTTGTGGAGCTAGGAGGCTGCACTCAATCAAGGGTTAGCACAATTCAAACAATAACTGCAAAGCTGAATAAAGGTGCTAAACGCGAAAAGATTGCTGCCGGCACAAGTGGAAGAGGAAAGAAGAAGAATCGAAACAAACGGATCCGAAGAAGGGTAAAGAACAGTAACGTGTCGTCTATGGTGCTCAAGTGCTCTTTTTTCTTTTCTTTTCTCTCTCTTTTTTTTTACTTCTGCCCTTCTTTTTTTTTTAACCTATGTCAGGGGAGTGTGAAGAAAAAACAATGCATCCACACTTTTTTTTTTGAGGCAGGGGTAAAACGGTAATTAAAAGAAACTCTCTCTCTCTCTCTCTCTCTCTCTAGAGTAGGGATAAACGGAAATTGAGCAGAACACAACACAAGGCGAGGCGGGGCGGTTTACCAAGTAACCGAGTCAGATGCAACGAGTCACGTGATTGACCCGGACTCACGGTGTGGCGGCAAAACTTGGCAAGTGATCGGCTGACCAAAACGCAACTGAGTAGGACTCGTTACGCGCGGCCAAGTAGGAGAGCGAAGCGGAGACAACAGATGCGGCGGAAAGCAAATTATGGTGGCTAAAACACACGATGTGGTGGAAGGATATGACAATGATGAGGAGAAAACGATGAAACTCCGTGTACCAGCAACGATCAAAAGCGATAGCACAAAAACTCAACAACGCAAATTATTGAACGAAAGTGCGAGGCTCAAAACCGTACTGGGGTAAAATTATTTTTGTAGTTTTTGGTTTATGTGGACTTGGATAAACTCACCGAGAAACACTGGAATCTGATACCACTTGATAGGTGTAGAGTGCCCGATCTTTCGGCGAGTGTAGATAACTTCAATTCGGTGGATGTCGACCCTCACGATCCGACTACGACGAGCAAGCCCGAAGCGCCAATGCAATCGCTAAACCAACTTCCGGAGGATATTAACCTTGTGGTAAACAAGATCAACCTGATCACGAGGATCAATTCTTACGCGCAATCGAAGAACGAGCAAGAATTAGAGGCGAGCAATCTGATGTATTGCTTGAAGGTGGAGTTCTGAATTCACGTCGAGAGACGGATGAATAGCTAAGCTAATCTTAAAACAAAACTCAAAGATTACAAGGGGCGCAACCCTTGACTAAATAGGGGGAGCGCGACATCTAGGGCCGGCTGAAGTAGAGAGGCGTGCGGTGGAGAGGTAGTCGCGCGACTTGGGCTACTTGGGCCTTCGAGGGGCGTCATCCTGGGCCGTCGTTCCTTAGCATCAAAACCATCTTCAATTCCTGGGCTCGAGCTCTAGTGATTGGGCCCTTGTACGTCGTCGTCTCGTCGGAAGATGGGTCCATAACTTGAGAAGGCGCGACGACGAGAGGTGGAGGCGTGACAACTTGGTTTGGCTCGTCGTCTTCCGTCGTCGTTGTTCGTATGTCGTTGATGTCCTCATCAAGATACTCACGCGATTAAGGGTTTCTTCTCGACAGCGATAAGTCAGGAGCCACTCAGAAAGCAGGGTGGTCTTATTCATTATAGGTTTTCTCTGATCCATGTAATTACCCATTATGATGCTATTTGATTAGACTTCCTGGTTACGATCTCACTAGTTGATACTTGGCTACTCACTTAATAGCTTAGGCTTACAAGGTATCTGACGCACTTTGGCTTAGATCCACTAGCGTTCCGATCGGCTCAACACCTACACTGATTGGCGTGATGACAGATTCATCAGTGTGCCGATCGGCTCAACCCCTACGCCGATCGGCGCAATGGCAGAATTACTGTCTGGCACACATATGCACTGGCCAGTCTCCCGTCATGCAACCTGAATTTGATAGTAGCCTTGGTTAGATCTTTTACTATTAACTTTGTTTAATTACCCCTAAGGTCCCTGTGGATTCGATAAACCTTGGAATACTCAATTCAAGGGAAAAAGTGCTACAATCATACACTGTCATCTTGCGGTATATAAGTGGGTGCGTAGTTACGACCAACAAGGAGGAGACCTCAGAGTCTGAGTCAGAGGAGGAGCTCGAGGAGACTAAGCAGACTGTTCCCCAGAGGACAGCTCACCGGGCAGGAGACCCGAGGTGCACCTGTGCAGTGTGCACGAGGAGACTACAGAGTCTGGCACAGGTAGTCGGACAGCCAGATATACTTTAGGTTGGTACCTTTCGAGCAGTGGGTTTCTGTCCCTAGAGACCCCGCTGCTGGAGAGAGGTACTGGACTAGCTTCCAGAGGAGATTTGGAGAAGGTTTGAGACGCTATCTTAGCTTGAAGGGCAAGGACAAAGTCTTTGTGCCGCAGCTGTACACGACCTACATGGCCATGAGGAGGGCCACCGGCATAGAGATGGAGCAGTACTTCATGTCCTTGCCAAGGCTAGCAGAGCTAGTTACTGCTCCACACAGGTTCAGAGAGGATGTGGTGGTAGAGTTCTACGCCACACTGTGGGTTGCCAGGGATCGCTCAGAGTTCTGGTTTCTATTTAGAGGGTAGCCACAGCGTGCCACGAGATAGGATTTGATAGCTAACTAGGACTCCTGGCTTTAGTCTTCCAGCTTTATAGGAGTGCCTACGGTATACTTGCACCACCCCGTAGACCTCAGGGAGGGGAAGCTACCTTCAGATGGCATGGTGTCAATTGATTTCCCACCCTCTCACACATTGGCTTTGAGAGAGGCCCTGCAAGACTCACTACAGAGGCCAAGGTGGTGAGAGCGATAGTCACCAGGACTATCATCCCTAGGTCTGGCTACAGGGAGGAGTTTATACTTTTGCACCAGTGGGCAGTCGCAGTGATTCTAAGGAGACAACATTTTGAATTGGCAGATCTACTGATTTAGGAGATGGACGAGGTCATTTCTAAGAGAGTGGGAGAACGTCACTTGGTCTACGGCCCTATATTTGCTATCCTTGAGGAGGATGGGCCTAGTGACGGAGGAGCAGTGCGAGGCATTCCTTGAGGCGACCACCATCTATGTACCTCGAGTCCCCAGGGGATCACAGTCACCCTCCAGTTAGTAGAAAGAGGAGGAGAAGCAGGAGTCACCACCAGTACCTCATGAGCAGGCAACTCAACCAGACATGGTGGTTCCTGAGTTAGCCAGTACAGGAGCACCTCCCCCGTCGATAGGTTCATAGTCAGATGACGATGTCACTAAGATAGTGCTTGCAGGGCGCCTGGATGAGTTCATCCAGAGTGTAGAGATGTCAGAGGATGGACGTCATCAGGAGTCAGGCAGAGATACAGAGATAGCAGACTGCACATCTTACCGCCCTGATGACACAGATGACGGAGTTGACCCAGAGGCAGGCTAGTCAGCAGCCAGAACCTTCAGTGCTTCCATAGTACCAACAGCTGTAGACTCAGCCAGGACCCTTCGCTGCCTTGATGATAGCTCAGTCCAGTGGACTGTCACTTTCAAGGGTCTTACCGACAGGGGGAGCAGGACAGACTTTCTCTTCAGCTCAGCTCTCCCCAATGTCAGCTTTCTCAGTGTTTGCATTGCTTGTCTCTCCTTTACACTCTTCGACATTGTAGATGGCAGGACCCTCCACTACTCAGCACTTACCTGTCAGGAGCTTATTCTCAGAGATTGTTCATACCACTCGTGCAGACTCCCAGCTAGCTCCAGAGTTAGTTACAGCTACAGGTACACCTCTTACTGCCACAATTACCACTCTTACTCCTCAGGCAGCAGAGGATCTTGTCCCATGGAGGATTCTCACAGCAAGAAGTGGTAGATCTCATCCTTCTCTGGACATCAGCTCAGGAGACTGCCACGGTCACACCAGCAGCACAGGACAGAGGGTCTAAGTCGCCAGTTGACCTTGACTTCTTCGAGCAGATGGATGCTCAAGCGACACAGGCTCAGGGAGCACAGCAGGATCCAGCACAGGGGCAACCCGGAGCAGAGCCTTTAGAGGACGTTGCTGCATCACTTCCTTTGACCACGAGTGCTTAGATGTTTATCTTTTCTACTTTTTGGTGCTTGTTGCCAAAGGGGGAGAAGAGTCCTAGGTCTAGGGGGAGTGGGAGTGTGATCCTATGCGATCGAGAGTAGCTTGTATCTAGGGGGAGCATTCGAGGTTTTTGGGAGTTAGATACATTTGGGTCATATTTTGATGGAATTATTCGTTGTTCATGGATTTGGATGAGGCATGGTTTTCATTCACTTGTGTTTGACTCATTTTAATCTCACCTGGTTTATTCTCATATGCAGTGCCTTGTTTCATTAATTATCTTTTATGCCTATGTATGATATCATGATGATGATTGCTGGTTCTTAATTCATATGCATAGTCATGCTAACTTGTTGCATCTCATCATTCATGTCTTTCATTGCATGTCTTTATGCTTTCCTTTAATATATTGCCATAACATGCATGCATTTTCATCTAGAGTATTCTTTTCTCTGTTTTTCTTCTATCTCTAGATGTTGTTTGATTGAGTAGGACCTTATGTGTTTCTCTCATATGTTGTTATGGTTCCTCTTGATCTTTGTGTAGCTCTTTTAGCCCGGTTGTTTATTGATTAAGTTTCTGATTAAGTAGTGGTTGTCATCAATCACCAAAAATGGGGAGACTGTAAGCTTCATGACCATTGATGATTGGATCCCCAAGGTATGAATGTTTTAGTGATAGATGACAACTATGAAATTGTGGACTAATATTTACATGAGTGTTGTGCATGTAGGAATCATCTCTAAACCTTATTATAAATCATATGGATGATGGTTGCCTTGGCGATTGATGACAATGACCACAAGCATGGAGGCTTGTAAAATTGATGGAGTCCAAGGGTTGATGGAGATGGATCAAAGCAAAGAACATGTTATGGTGCAAGTGTTTGGTACACTTGTCTAGTTGTGAGGACTTTGACTCCATAGGAAAAAACGGAGTATCAAGGGGGTTTAGGTCATTCTCTTAGGTCATGTCTAGTCGATGATGTGCAAGGTTGCTCAGTGAAATCACAAGCACTAGGTGACAATGGAGAAGCCAAGGAGCTGTTCGAAGAAGCCGAGAAATGAAGTCAAGTGAGGACAACAAGTTTCAGCTTCTGGACATAGAGAATGGACAGAGGGGTCAGAGGTGACCGGACTATACGGTCACTATGGGGAGTTGTCTAGGACTTTCAGCGAGAAGCGAGGAATCTGTCTATGCTAGAGTCTGTACAGACCGGACGGTCCAGTCAGTACGACTTGCACAAGGCAGAGATGAAGCAGTTGTGGGAAGGCTCTTGGACTGGAGAGAGAAACGGACCGGATGGTCCGATCAGGTGACCGTACGGCCTGGTCAGTAGGAGAATCAGAAGGGGTCAGTGCCGTTGGTGCACTATGTTGCAGTGACCAGACTGTTCGGTCAATAGGCCCAGAAACCTGATTTCATGGAGCTACGACTAGTTTGAGATTGGGAGCCTATATAACTTTGTTGCTGGAGTCTTTGGGACCTCTCTTGGCTAGTGGAATACCTGAGAGCATTTGTTAAGGTTCAAGAGCAAAAGAGGAGAGCACTAGGAGGAGATATTGTATATCTTGAGAGTGCTAATGGAGAGTAACTTGAGTATCTTGCACATCTAAGACTAGGGGGTCCTTGAGGGTGTTATCTAGATTGTTACTCTTGGTCTATGGTGAGACCTTGACCAGTTAGGTGTCAGTGATCGAGCCTATCATGATCCATTGTGAAGGCCGTCACACGTTTGTACACGGTTTGAGCCCGCCGGTGAAAGGGGCATCGCTAGTGAGCGCCAGTGTCGGCTTAGGGAGTCTGGCAAGTTCTTGAGGGAGGCGAGCTTGTGCTTTGTTCAGCGGTGACGCACACCATGTCTTCACTCTAGGAGTTATTGCGGGCTCGTGGGTGAGAACTCCACTTGGTGGCGGGAGGGACCGGAACTCCGGTGGGAGTGGTCTAACAAGGAGTAGGGGAAGGTGCCATCCTTCTGAGATGTCGGGAAAAAATCATGAGCATTCCTTGACCCTCTCTTTACTATTCTGCAATTGTGTGCTCCAGTAGCTTGGTTGAATTGTGGCTTGCATAGGCTAGTGTGTTTGGCTTCCGTGCTTTCTCTTATCATGAACACTAGCATGTGTAGGGTCTTGGCCTACTAGAATTGTTTAGGTTGCTTCTCTTGTTAGACTCAAGTAGTGTAAATTGAAGTATTTGGGTTTGTGAGCGGCTTAACGATTCACACCCCCCCCCCCTCTCGGTACGCCTTCGGTCCTTACAAACGTACGAAATCGCTAGTTTCAAGTTGGAGATTTAGTGTTGCGCCGAGTGCAATCAACGGTGAACAAACATAATCTTTCTCCAAAGTGGGAGGGACCCTATGTTGTGAAAGAAGTCACTGGGCCGGGGGCTTAACGACTGATGTATGAAGATGGCGATGATATACCAAACTCCTGGAATATAAATCATCTATGTTATTTTTATACTTAGTTTATAATTTATATTTTCATACATTATTAATGAATGAAACTTCGGTCTTTTTGATGGATTTTTTGATGATTTTCATTCTAACTTGTCTCGTTTCCTTAATCTATTATATTAAATAATCGAGCCAAGGGGGCTAGTAATAATGTCCCACTACTTCCTAAACTTATGAAATTATGGTTTTGGATTTTCCCGACCGATTTCTCATCTTTTGACACAGTCTTCAGATTTTTTGGTCTAACGTCTAAACATCATGATTATATACTTCATACTGCACATCAGACTTCCACTACGCTAAAACTAGAGCCAAAGTGCGAGAGGTCATGTATCGACTGGTCGATTCTTCTTGTCACGCAGTTATGAGTTACAACCTAATATATTCAGGCAGACCGATGCAATTTCTACTTATGATCTATTTATCAACCTTTTAAGGTAAACAAGCATAAAAATTATTTTCATCTAGGTAATTGTGTCTTATTATATAGATACTACTAATGTTTTCTAATATTACAGATATTGTAGCTCCTTTGAAGGTGAAGAGGCATCGTCTTGCAGTTCGACTTCTGGAGATGCTGGAGGAGTAGGCGCGGTCGGATCAACCTCTATGTTATCGACCAAGGCTCGGGAGGTCTCTAACATGGAGTCCATAAGCAGCTGGCATTGGTCTTCGGTCAAGTCTGGGTTGAAGCCCTCCTTGATTTTATCTAATGACAGTGCAGGAGACCAAGATTGGCAAAGAGCCAGTACCTGGCTCCCGGCCTTGGTTGCTACTTTTCGGGTGCTGTCAACAATAGCTTCTGACGCGTGCTTCTAGGGAGTGGCCGGTCTGCTCCACTTGTTTAGCATGAATATATCCAATGTTTTCTGAGCGCCATAAGACAGAGCTGCAAGAGATATTTTAAGGTCATCAAGATAAAGATGATTCAAGAATAATAAAGATACGATGGAGAGCTTACTGGCGAGATTACATTTGAAGGATTTTGAGATGCTTTTAGCTTCCTCTATCTTCATGTTAGCCCCTTCCAGCTTCTTCTGTAGCCGAGTGATCTCGGTGTTTTGCTCTTCGATCGACTTGGAGAGACTTTCCTTTTTAGCATTCAGAGCATCTACAAATCTCTGTTGGTTGGAAGTTAACTTCTCCAGAACGGCCACTTTTTGGTCATGAGCTAAAGAAACATCAAATCTTTAGTGATAAAGTGATTAGGAAGTATAAAAGAGTTGGAATGCAATCTTACTGGTGACATCAGCACGACTCTGCTCCAAAGCTTTGGTCATTTCTTTGTGGTCGGTCTGCAGCCTATCGATCTGCTTTTTGTCTAGGGGAAGTTGTTCACCGATAACTAGCAAAACACCAACACCAAGTCAAAATTATAAATACAGGATTGAATACAAAAGAAATTTGAGACATACCAAAGGTCTCGGCTTTGAGGTATTCAACCCTGGCTTGTTTCCTCTCCACAAGAGCATACATTTTCTATACAGAGAAGATGGTTAAGCAAAGGATCAAGACTGAGAAAGAAGGGGCTTGGTATTGATGTACCTTATTGGCCTCTTGGTGTTGATACATTATTTCCTCGTCATCCCTATCAGGCCGACCCAATGTATCTGGGGTTAGTGGTAGCCTTGCCTTTATTAAGAGGGGAAGGAGCGCTGACCGGTGAAGGGTTAACAATTTGTGGTGCTGGCGTTGGAGTGGACGCGGGAGCTGCATCTTCAGAAGACTTCCTTGGCTCGGTTGGTTTGTTGATTGGTCGAGGCAAGTAGGTCGGACGAGGAGTTGGGTTTGACCGAGTGTCCTCGGATCCTTGAGCATCGCTCGACCGACCGTTATGAACATCGCAGGACATGGTGATTAATATTAGACTATGGTTATTAACCATATACACAAAGAATCAAGAGATCAAGGGGGGGGGCTAATGGAAGCTTTCTTAATCTTGATTTGACAGACCCTCTTCTTTGAAGAAGTGGTCTACGAATCAGTCTCCTTCCTCTTCTGGGAAGACTTGCAGACTTCATCAGTTTTTTGTGCCACTCCTGCATCACTCGACGCTTTGTTCAGGGGCTTCGACAGGCCTAATGGTCGGTCGGAGTGAGCAGGAGTCGACAGACCAGCGCCTTGCGAGAGTTCTTCCTTGTCATCCCCTTGATCCCCCACATATTGCCTACGATGGTGGGCAATCTGCTTCATTCGTCGACTAGGGGAGGGAAGATTGATAGGAGAGGGGGTGGCGAAGTTGTCAGCAGCCCCTGATGGACGAGTGCCACCTGATGAGCTTGAACCCCCAGCACCGGTCTGCCGTGGCTTCTCGACAGAATTCGGTCCCTCTGTGTCGGTCAGAGGGAGCGGAGGGTGAGACACAAAGGTGTCCAGAACCTGCAAAAACACCAAGACATCACTTATTGTGATTATTCCAAAAGACATCAAAATTATTCAGGATGACTGAATACTCACTCGGGCTCGCATAGTGCCCACATTGTACGCCTTTGCGATTAACATATGGTCCTGGATAATCTCTCCCTCGAACATCTTCAATAATCGAGATCGACGAAGAGTAGAGTTTGGAGGATCAGGCACTTCCCTTGTTTTGTCATCAGGGGCATACATCCAGGAGGGGTGGCTTTGCTGCTTTAGGGGCTGCATTCGGTGAACTATGAAGCTTTTTGCTATGGTGATGTCGTCGACTCCCTCGCTCTTCAGCCCTGCAATCTTTTCCAGCAGGGTGACTACCTGAGAGTCGGTCGTATCTGGTTTCTCCGACCATCATGGTTGGGGAGTAGCTTTGGCACCAGAGAAGTCAACAAGAGAAGGGGGAGGGTTATCACAATAGAACCACTCGTCCCTCTAGTATTTATTCCCAGTGTTCAGGGGCACATTGATGTATGCCTCTTTCTTGCGCAACTGGAAGCCGACCCCCCCCCCCCCCAATGGCAACTTGGTTGTCCTTGGTTGGTAGCGGTCGTAGAACAAAGAGATGGCGGAACAGAGTGAAATGGGGAAGAACGCCTAGAAAGGCTTCGCACAGATGTACAACGATAGCGATGTGGAGGATGGAATTGGGATTGAGGTTGGCGAGCTCAATCCCATAAAAGAACAGGAGTCCGTGTAGAAAGCTACAACAAGGCACTCCGAATCCATGCTCGAAAAATGAGTAAAAAACTAGAATCTGCTTATGGATTGGGAGAGGGCACGTCTCTTTAGGTACCTTCCAATTGAGGTGAGCTTGTTCCGGGAGGATGCCATCCGTGACCATCATATCTAGATCCACAGTGGTGATGTTGCTCCTGGAGAACTCCCTTAGTTGTTCTGGGATCTCCAGCTCCGAGGAAGATGACTCGATGGTGGCGGCCTTCTTGGTGGATTTGCGACCGATTTAAAGATTAGGGTAGTGGATCTGAAGGCTAAGGGTACAACCAAGCAGACACTTGGTGGTTGGAATGTGGTGAGGATCTACGACGGCGATGGAAGGCGCTAACCCGAGCTTCGGGAGCAGAGGAGTCACGAAAACAGGAGAGGCGTGAGGAAGACAAAGAGCTGTCCGCAAAATAGCGGCGTGGACCTGGAGTCAACAGTCCCTTTTATACCTTCGCCTTTTGACCTAGTCGTTTGGGTCCCATGGGCTGGTATGGGCCGCACAGTAGCAGACTTTTTCACCTAAAAAAATGATGATAATTAAAATATAAAAGGCTTTATTCTTTAAAAAGAATTGGAGCTATTTTCCTTGAGTAATAGTCTCGGGGGCTTCTTTGAGAAGAGGTGGCAAGGCCAATTAAAAATATTTCTCATATCTATATGATTAGATGATCTTATGGCAAAGGGCTAGAAGGTAGTATGAGAGCAAGTTCTAAGGGTCAGTTTCTGATTGATGTCAGTAAATAAATACTACGATATTGAAGTTGCATTAAGTTGAGTGACATTTAAAGGAAGACTATATTGTGATTGATGTCATTATAGCTTAGTATTCAGTTATGATTGATGTCATAATTAATTTTTGATTATATGCATGATGGATGTCATGGGGGTCGAATGGTCACTCGGCTAAGAGTGAAAATCACTATACCTTTACTATAGTCAGTTGGCACAATTGGAATTATGCAGACCGAGTGCCTGGTTTGAAGATTAGGAATTAGATACTCAAGTTTGATGATTTGAGTGAAATTACATAGCAAAATGTTAAGAGCTAATATTATAAGAATCTTGCATTATTTGTTATCCTCCAAATTATACAAGAGTTGGGGCTACACCTAATCAGGTGCACATGATCGGTGCACCATATCTATCAGGAACTTGTCATGAGGTCTTCCAAATTTATGACCTATTCATATTGACGTTAAAGATCATTTGACTAATAACAGCTCAAAATCAGAAAGCACTTAGGGGCTACTGTGGGATACTTGCCTTACGGGTATCTAAAGATATGCGTAAGTCGGTAACCAACCGGGTACCTCATAAATAAGGAAACCGACCGAGTCGGCTTGGAGCACAAGGCAATTAGAGATAGACTATCGCACCCGGTTTCAACAACCAAAACCGAATGCATCTGTATGCGTGCCCAGGATTAAGTTTTCATGCACACAAGACAGTTATTGTGATAAAAAAACAATGTCTTTATTAAATTAATAATATTATTACAATGATGACTCGTAGGTCAAAAAGAAAAAGATTACATTGCAGCGGTTAAACTAAGCGTTGGCGTGCTTCATCTCCCATAGGAAGTCGACCGAAAGACCACATGCCTAGAGCTGTCCTCCATTGTCTTCATCGTTGCACCAACCTTCTCCTATAGCTGAGCAGCAATGTGGGATATAGCAAGGGTGAGTACATGTCGTACTCAGAAAGTGGGGAAAAGGTTGAGACAAGGAAGGCTTATTGGGGTTTAATGCGTGAGCTTTTAATTCACTAAAGCATCCTATTTACTATGTGAGGTCATCCCAACCACTAACCCACGGGGAGCTATCCAAGCCAAGTCCAAACCCAACAACCAATCCCAACCAACAAATCTTGTGAGGATCCATGCCGCTCTTGACTGTGAGCACGGCTGTCATGACAGTTTTCACACTACAGAGGTTGTACACATTCCCCATGAGAAGTGATGTCATCCCCTGCCGGCCAAGCACTTTCACACTTGCTTTGGTGTGTGGTCAGGAGATCACTTCAAGGCATTTCAACGACTTCCTCCAGCTTGTATGTGCCCACTGAGGTTTCACCCATCGGGCAGTAAACCCATTCCCGAGAGGCCCCCTCTTGAGCCAAATGGTTCTAGGACCTTGTCCCTTAACCACACCTCCCCTTGGGACTACAGGTGAACCCCTGCGTAGTCCCTCCATCTTCACACGCACCAGCTGGTCTCCCCCTGCATAGTCCCTCCAACTTCACACGCACCAGCTAGTCTCCACCGCATACTACGCCAGGCCGTGCCCATAACTTAGCTCGTGGTTGTACGGTTCACATGGGTTGCCACTCCAAGAACCATTATTAACGTGATTTAGGTGATAAAAAACCAGGGGACTTCCTGTGAATCCCTACATAGTCCCCGGACTGCCAATAAACCACTACACAGTCTCTATACCGATCACCCAAATCTTATGTCCTAAGCCATGTTGCTAATACAGGTTACCATTCTAACCATGAAGTGACATAGTTCATTAATTAGGATTAAGATTAACCCCAGAGCCCACAAGCAACCTAAGCATCATCTAACCATAACCAACCAACCAACCAACTAGTTCAAGGCGACAAGGAATGGTAAAGCAATACCTAGTAACCCTAACAATAGGTATTCCATCATTTGACATAAGAATGCAGTCCTAAAATAACATTCATAATAGGTACAAAATGCATCAAGGACACTTGCCTTCGTCCTGTGCAGGTTGCTTCTCAAGCACTTCAAATTCTTGCTCTTGAAGGTCCTCGTACGTCGATCCTTGCGTGTATTCGTCTTTACGCGTAACAATACCAACGCAAGAAATTGTATACAAAAATCGTTACAAAGCCATACAACAGTGGAAAAACAACATGATAATGCCATGAATGAAGGTTATGTCACCTCGAGAATTTTGGCGCTAGAAAAACTTAAATCGGGGTTATGGATCAAAAGATATGCAAGGTTCAAGCTACAAGGACTGTGGCTGCACACAGACCGTGCAAAACATATGTGTGTGTTCTCATTGATTAGGTCTATATCTCAAGGAATCATTTGAACAAAATGATTCCTAGTGATGTGAGACATGTGAAACGCAAGGTAAATTGGATCAGAAATAACCTATACTGGAGGTCCATTGGCTTCATCATGGTGATTTCGTCCAGCAGCAGATCAAGCACAGATCACGTTCCTGGTCACACCAAGGCCGTTCTGGGAGAACACTCTAGTGGAGATGATCACAAGGCCCTGGAACACAAGTAGGAGTGTCGGTTGTATCAAGAACACCTCTGCATTGGGAGTAAAGGGGAAGAATTTACCGTCGCGCGTGCTGGACCTGCCTAGATCATGGAGCAGTATACATTGGGATGCAGATCCCAGAGGCATTCGACGTCCAATCACTCTGATTTCTGTATATGTTGTAGAGGACATCTGGGTGCAGCACCATGTCAAATTAGGCGGCATTTGGATAGGTGGATCACCAGGAACATCGACATCAATTGGCGGCAGCATTGCTGGACCCGAGAGCAGGATGGAGCGGCGGCAGCCTGGTGGCGTGGTGACGGTTTGAGAGGGTGGGGAGGACGTGGGAGGGGTGCTAGTCTTTATAGGAGGGGTGGGGCATGTGGTAGAAGAGTATGGAAAGACAATTAAGTGGGAATAAATGCATTTATTGGACAATTTATTCTCTTGTTCTTTCCATAGAAATGTTTATGGAAGGTGGGGTTTTCTTTCCATAGAAATGTTTATCGAAGGTGGGGTAAACATGGAAGGTATTGTGTCTAAGCACGTTGATGCGGTAGGTGCAACGAAGGTGGTTGACATTGAGTCTAGATACATTTGTAACGTATATGAAGGATTGCACGACGAACAGAGACATATAAGCAAAATAGGTACGGAGTTGGATCATCAATTCAAATGAGACGAGAATAGATTGAATGATGGATAATTAAAACCCTTGTTCAAAAAGAATTTAATTTTGTAACCCTTTAATAAAATAATCTGGATTTTATTGAAATGGATTTCAAATCAAAAGCTGACAAAAATCATGAATAAGAAGAAAATCAATTATGTTATTTAAAGGTTCTTCATACAAAATAAAATTCTTTGTTACATAAAACATTTTCATGAACCATAGGAAATCATTTGTAAAAAAAAGTCTTATTTCAAACACACATTGTTGAAAATCTCTATTTTTACAAATAGAAAGCTCATATTCCAAAATAGAAAATTTTGGGATGTGACAAACTACCCCCCTTAACTAGAACCTCGTCCCGAGATTCAAAGAGATTAAGTTAGGATACTTGGATCGGAGAGCAATTATGGACCAATATACGAGGACAGAGAAGATAAAAAAGGCAAAGTTGGAATCAATCATATGTGGGTTAATGGATCACACTATATGCATCAAGGATGATAGATAAATTTCAAGGATGAAATGATGGTCAAGGAAGATAGGCACAAAGAACCTATATCACTCAAAGCAAACAAAACAAGGCTCAATAAATGATGACTCATGACGATGCCTTAGCTTCATCTTTAACTTCCATATTAAGAGCTTCACTTCTTGATGTACAGGTACTTCGGTGGTATATCTTGTTACTTGAGTTGTAGTTGATGATGACGATCCTCTTTGAGTTGGCCATCTCCTCGAACCAAAATGTAGTATTGGTGTCGACAAAAAAAAATGGGATCAATGTGACTATGGAAAAGGATTAGGCTTAACTTTAGGGGTTTGAAACAAGAAACCAATCACACAAGCACATCACAATCAAACAATCAATCGCAATTGCATGTAGGACTAATACAATCTAGGGCATCTTTCTAATATAAATTAATGGTAGGCCTGGGAGAGGTGAATCATAAGTGAATTTATATACAATCTAGTGGCTAGGCAAATCGATAAAACAATTTATCTCAAAATATAAGGATAAAATAAAATGGCGAAGGAAGTAGAGGAAAGAAGTGGAGTTCGCAAATTTATACTTTCAAAACTGACCATTTCTAGCTAGACTTGCGTCCGGCGGTCGATATAGCTCTGATACCACATGTCACACCCGGTTCCAATAATCGAAACTGAATGCATCTATATGCGTGCCCAGGATCAAGTTTTCACCCACACTGGACAATTATTGTGATGAAAGAACAATATCTTTATCAAATTAATAATATTATTACAATGGTGACTCCTAGGTCAAAAAGAAAAATATTCCATTGCAGCGGTTAAACTACGCGTCGGCGTCATTCATCTCCCACAAAAAGTCGACCGGAAGACCGCAGGCCTAGAGCTGTCCTCCAATGTCTTTATCATTCCACCAACCTTCTCCTATAGCTGAGCTGCAATGTGGGATATAGCAAGGGTGAGTACATGTCATACTCAGCAAGTGGGGGAAAAGATGACATGGGGATAAAGACAAGGAAGGCTTATTTGAGTTTAATGCGTGAGCTTTTCATTCACTAAAGCATCCTATTTACTATGTGAGGTCATCGCAACCATTAACCCACGGGGTGCTACCTAAGCCAAGTCCAAACCCAACCACTAGTCCCAACCAACAAATCTTGTGAGGATCCATGCCCCTCTTGACCGTGAGCATGGCTGTCATGACAGTTTTCACTCTGTAGAGGTTGTACACATTCCCCACGAGAAGTGATTTCATCGCCTGTCTCCTGGTGAATAAATCTCCATCCTGTCGTGCCGGCCAAGCACTTGCACAATTCCTTTGGTGTGTGGCCAGGAGATCACTTCAAGGCATTTTAACGGCTTCCTCCAGCTTATATGTGCCCATTGAGGTTTCACCCATCAGGCAGTAAACCCATACCCGAGAGGCCCCCTCTTGAGCCAGATGGTTCTAGGACTTTGTCCCTTAACCACACCTCCCCTTGGGACTACCGATGAACCCCTGCATAGTCCCTCCATCTTCACACGCACCAGCTGGTCTCCACCGCATACTACGCCAGGCCGCGCCTATAACTTGCCTCGTGGTTGTACGGTTCACATGGGTTGCCGCTCCAAGAACCAGTTATTAACATGATTTAGGTGATAAACAAACTAGGGGACTACCGGTGAATCCCTGCATAGTCCCCGGACTACCGGTAAACCCTTGCACAGTCCCCATACCGATCACCCAAATCTTAAGTCCTAAGCCATGTTGCTAATACAGGTTTCCATTCCAACTACGAAGTGACATGGTTCATTAATCAGGATTAAGATTAACACAACAGCCCACAAGCAATCTAAGCATCATCTACCTAGAACCAACCAACCAACTTGTTCAAGGCGACAAGGAATGGTAAAGCAATAACTAGAAACCCTAACAATATGTATCCCATCATTTGACACAAGCATGCAGTCCTAAAATAACATTCATAATAGGTACAGAATGCATAAAGGACACTTGCCTTCATCCTATGCAGGTTGTTTCTCAAGCACTTCAAATTCTTGCTCTTGAAGGTCCTCATATGTCGATCCTTGCGTGTATTCGTTTTTACACGTAATAATACCAACACAAGCAATTGCATACATAAATCAATACATAGCCATGCAATAGTGGGAAAATAATATGATAATGCCATGAATGGAGGTTATGTCACCATGAGAATTTTGGTGCAAGAATCAATTAAATCGGGGTTATGGATCAAAAGATATGCAAGGTTCAAGCTACAAGGACTACGGCTATGCACAGACAGTACAAAACATATGTGTGTGTTCTCGTTGATTAGCTCTATATCTCAATGAATCATTTGAACAAAAAGCTTCCTAGTGATGTGGGACATGTGAAAAGCAAGGTGAATTGGATCTGAAATCACCTATACTGGAGATCCATTGGCTTCATCATGGTGAGGTCGTCCAGCAGCAGATCGAGCACATATCACGTTCCTGGTCGCACCAAGGCTGTTCTAGGATAACTCTCTGGTGGAGATGATCACAAGACCCTGGAACACATGAAGGAGTGTCGTTTGTATCAAGAACACCTCTGGATTGGGAGCAAAGGGGATGAATTTACCATCGCGTGCGCTGGATCTGCCGAGATCAGGGAGCAGCATATGTTGGGATGCAGATCTCAGAGGCATCCGACGTCCAATGACTCTGATTTCTGGGTATGTTGTAGAGGACATCTGGGTGCACCACCATATAAAATTTGGCGGGAATTGGATTGGTGGATCACCTGGAACGCCGACATCAATTGGCGGCAGCATTGCTGGACGCGAGAGCAGGGTGGAGCGGCGGCAGCCTGGTGGCGTGGTGAGGGTTTGAGAGGGTGGGCAGGACGTGGGAGGGGTGCTAGTATTTGTAGGAGGGGTGGGGCAGGTGGGAGAAGAGTATGGAAAGACAATTAAGGGGGAATAAATGCATTTGTTGGACAATTTATTCTCTTGTTCTTTTCATAGAAATGTTTATGGAAGGTGGGGTTTTCTTTCCATTGAAATGTTTATGGAAGGTGGGGAAAACATGGAAGGTATTGTGTCTAGGTATGATGATGCAGTAGGTGCAATGAAGGAGATTGACATTGAGCCTGGATACATTTGTAACGTATATGAAGGATTGCACGACGAATGGAGACATATGAGCAAAATAGGTACGGAGTTGGATCATCAATTCAAATGAGACGAGAACGGATTGAATGATGGATAATTAAAACCGTTGTTCAGAAATAATTTAATTTTCCGACCCTTTAATAAAGTAATCTGGATTTTATTGAAATGGATATCAAATTAAAAGCCGATAAAAATCATGAATAAGAAGAAAATTAATTATGTTATTTAAAGGTTCTTCATACAAAATAAAATTGTTTGTTACATAAAACATTTTCATGAACCACAGGAATTATTTGTAAAAAAAAGTCTTATTTCAAACACACATTGTTGAAAATCTCTATTTTTCCAAAAAGAAAGTTCATATTCCAAAATAGAAAATTTTGGGATGTGACATAGACTTTCTATGTAAATCCTTGTAGATTATGAGTAGGACTCTTCATGTACCCCCTGCTGACCGGATATATATGGTGACAGGGACCCCCTCATCAAGGACACAACATTACAAGCAATACAATCCACAAAACATAGGATGTAGGGTTTTTACTCTCATCGAGAGGGCCCGAACCTATATAATTTGGCGTCTTTTTGCAACCATCGTAGTTCTTGGTCTCGACGTAGCCCTATAAATTTATTGCCGAGATCAAGTCTTGACAGGATGGTATGGTCCATGGACCGGACAGTCTGGTGAAGCAGCTTTGCAATGGCTCTAGAATGTCAGGGCACTGTCAAGACCAGACGGTCTGGTCTACAAACCCGACGGTCCCATCTGTACAGGAAGCAGCAGTGAACAAAGAACAATGGCTCTGGAGAAGCCGTCTTGTGGAGACCGGACTATACAGTCTGGTCAGATACCGGACTATCCGGTCTGTACATCCAAAAGGTTGTTTCATGCAGCAATGACTAGTTTAAGGTTGGAAGCCTATATAAACTCATTGTTGGGGCGATCACCACTACAATTGTAAATGCGATCACCACTACAATTGTTATAGGAGTTGATTGAGTGTTCGATTTTAGGAATTGGTGAATTTGGTACATGTAGCAAGTTTCCAATTCACTCCCCCCCCTCGTCCACTCGGTCCTTTCAAAGTGTGTTACTTGTTTTCTTTACATATGCATAGTTGTTATGGTGCTGAGAAATGCTTGTGATCAGGCGGTTCTTCTTCAGACTGTTCTTAGCTTTGTGGCTTGACCATTGGAGAAGGCAAGTAAACATAGCACCATGGTCTACATGCTTTAACTCAGTTATTTGAATTGCCTACACTAAATTTTAGTACTTCACACCAGAAAGATAATCTATTAATTGGAAGTTATTTGTTTCTATTGAAGTATGCTTATATCATGTTATGGCAATTCACTTTAGATATGAAGTTTGAAGCACGTGAGCATCATACGTTGTAATCTTGCACTTTTGCAATGTCCTTTGGAATGCACAAGAAGACATTGTGGCCTAATATTGGTGCGGTAAGTACCGGTGCAACAATGCACATTGAATTAAGTATTGTGGTTGCAGCCCTCACTTCCTTTTGTTGGATTTGAGGGTAGAAGTGAAGTCCTGCAATGCATTGCATCATTTGAATTTGAATTTGCAAGGAAGATTGCATTCGTGATGTGTTCATGCTCTATCTTACAATCTGAATGTATATTTCAGTTGATGCAATACTTTTTATTTGTTGTATATTCAAATTGTTGCTTAATCAAACTGTGATTTAAATAACCTTGTTAAAGTAGTTTACTTGTTGAGGTTTTCCACAAACCTCGTACGCTTCTTATTTCATCTCCGGTACTTGAGCTTGAAAGATTTGAACATGGGAAGGGAGTAGCGACGCGTGTACACGGTTTATCATCATCTCACTATTCAAACACTTGAGTTTTCATAATAATGCTTGGCCGTATGAGTCTTCCTTTTTGTGGAGTGATCAGTTGGAGTTGAAAAGTCTTGTGTTATCTATTCATACTATTTGTTTGTTGTTTCCGCATATTCTATTGTTGATGGTAGTGTAGTGTGGTAACTTTCCAGAATTTCTAGGGTTATGCTCTAGAATTTCTGGGGTGTTACAGTCCAGCTCTAAAATCCTAGCTCTACCACTGGCCTCAATGATCTATTACCTCGATGACACCTTCGGTGACTAGATGATTTGATTACTCAGCCACTCAGCAACAATGTCATCGCACTATGACAACTCAGTTACGTAGCTCGTCTATCAAGGTGACATGGTGACTCAACTACTTAAGTCGACCACATGCTCGGAGGTTCCTCTTCAACTCATTGAATATCAAAGCTAAGTATACTTGTACTTTCTCGATTTATTCTCGAGGTTTTGGGATTGGACCCTCCATCCTATTTGTGTTTTCTAAATAGAGGGTCGCAAGATTTGTTTTAGGAGTAAAGTCGGGCTTTTTAATTGATGCTCATTTTTATGGCTTTATTTGTCTTTATATTTCCTCGGTTCTTTAATTCTTCGCATTAAACAATTGAACCATGGGGCTATTTGTGTTTCTATACACATGTCCCAATTTTTTAAGCAAATCCTGAAGTACACATGTTGGTTGTTGACCTCTCAGTAGTGCTTTGGTGCTGACACCATATGATTCATGTCAATCTGTGATCTTTCAGAAGTGCCTTGACCCTGACACCGTATGAGACGTGACGTGTGTTCTTTTTCCAGCTCTTTGGCTTCAACCTAAGCCAATTAATTGCATCCTAATTTATGATTTGGTCTTAATTTTGGTCTTATGCCGACAAACACAGTGGCATGATGATTGTCAGCTATGCTTGAAGTCTACCACTACACTAAATTTAGAGCCAAAGCTGCCAGAGGTCATGTGTCGACTTGTCATTGATTGCAACACAGGAAATTATGATGATTGAGCATGTTATGCCAGACCAAACTCTTTATTTCTTAAAAAGCCCAAGTACCCTATGGTGGGACGATCTGATTGCTAAAGCGCGAAGATATGCTGCTCTTCAGCAGTCGGTCTACTTAAAGGAGAAGAGTGGATACAGACTTGACTTACTATTGAACATAAATTTAATTCTTATTTAGTTCCTACTGAGCATAGAGTTAGACTTGCTACTAGTGAGTTTACAGGTTTTGCTCTCTTTTGGTGGAATGACCTTTGCAATACTAAAGCTGCTATACCTGCCACTTGGCCTGTTTTGAAACAACGCATGAAATCTCGTTTTTTTCCTCCTTATTACCAACGTGATTTACGTTTGAAATTACAATCTTTAACATAAGGTAGTAACATAGTAGAGGAATATTATCAGGAATTACTTATTGGTTTAACACGTTGTGACATACATGAAGATGATGTTGAAACTAGTGCGAGATTTTTTGGTGGTTTGAACCGTGTTATCCAGAATATTATTGACTATAAAGAGTGGAATAGGTTCAGCCAATTGTATCATATTGCTCTTAAGGCTGAATAAGAAGTACAAGGACGCCTTCCACGACAATCTTGCAGGTCCAACACTGAGCAATATCTCCAGAAACGCACTGGAGTAGAGAACTTGAAGAGTCATGTTGCTAAGACACCAGCAATAACTTTTCCACTTGCGCCTACTTCTGCAGTGCAATCGTCTAGCGTGCAGCACCAACACCAGAAGAAGGTTACTACTTCCGGTACTAGGAGTGGCTCCTCCACCACCATTATTTGCCACCGCTGCAAGGGCATGGGACATGTCATGAAGGATTGCCCTAGTTGTCGTGCTTTCATCACTACCGCTGATGGGTATGAAAGTTCTAGTGATGTTGAAGATGAATTTGCTCGTATGCCTAACCTTGTTGCAGATTCGACGGAGGAGCAGGAGACTACCGCCATTGATTCTATTGCTGCCACCACAAGCTTTCCTAGCCTCATTGTGCAGCGTGTGTTGACCACTCGGGTGGGACAAAAGAAAGAACAACAACGCAACAATTTATTCTACATGTACCTCATTGTTGCGGACCACCGTGTTCTCACCATCATTGATACTGGGAGCTGTAACAACTTGGTAAGTTCTGATTTGGTAAGCAAACTTGACTTGACCACGCCTGCACTGCATCAGCACGCATACACTTTTCAGTAGGTTCTTATCAAGACTTTGCTGATTTTCATGTTGTACCTATGCAAGCATGTTCGCTTTTATTAGGCCATCCATGGGAATATGATACGGATGCTGCCCACCATGGTAGAATAAATACATATACATTCGTGCATAAGGACAGGAATATTACTTTGCGTCTGTTATTGCCTGCTGATATTAGAAAACATTTTAAACTGCTTGCTGAAAATACTGAGAATAAACATGATAACAAACAACTTTTTGATGTTAAGCATAAGGCTATTCAGTTAAAGGGAGGTGCTTTTCTTTCTATAACATCTACTATTACTGATCTTTATGATAATCATAATGCACCTTGCTATACTATGCTTTGTCATGATATATCTTCTATCGATGATCATGTATCTTGTACTTTGCATTCTGCGAGTACTAACCTTTTGCAGGAGATTGATGCTGAGATGGAGTCGAGGGCGACTCCAATTCAAGGAGAGGAGGATGATGAGGACATCACCATGCTAGATACGCGCATATCATGGCCTTCCCCAAGTTACAAGTCGTCACCAACTCGGTCGCCACGTTCGTCTCGGATTCAGCCGACACCCCTTCACAGTTTTGATGATATCTCCCACATCCGACGTCCAAACGAGGCGTTCTTTGATGTGTTGGAAAGGGGACGACGACGCCGTCATTTTGGTTCTAGTCCTAGCTCCAGAAGGGTCGTGAGTTATAATACGTGACCATGACAAGGAACCGTGCCACCTATTTTGGGCCAACTTGGCCATGTATCGTGTCGGGCCTTAAGCTCATGTTGTGGGTGCCCCCCCTGGTCGCCCCCAACCCTAGGACGTCTTTGTTTCCTACATAAACTCAGTAGCCGCCATCTTTTAGTTTTTGGGTTTTGTTTAGTTTAGTTTTCCAGAGAGAAACTTGATCAAATTATTGTAACTATGGCGACAAGTCCTTTTACAGTAATCCAGGGCCCCTGTTCTTGTTCTACACCACTATAGCGATTAGTCCTTTTGTGTTCAGAGCTTGAACCTTTCTTGTGATTCGCTTCATCCATATTTGCAATTTCAGATTGCGTGTTTATCCTCTCTTGCTTATGTTCTTGATTTCGCTTGCAGGAACAATCAAGTTGTGCTTGGTGTAACGGTTGCAGGGTTGGATCGTGTCTGATTCAAGCCGGGTCGTTGACGCCGAGTTCCTCAAATTCGAGTTTATCCCCTTACCTCTCGGAAGATCGGGCCATATCTACATCAACTACTAGTGCCACAAAGCTTGAATCACTCAAGGAACATGCACTAGAATCTCACACACTTGCAATGGATCAATGGAAGCTTGTGTGAGAGAGAAGAAGGCTCATAAGGCTCAATAATATAGCTCACGGTGTCCAGAAAGCTCAAAAGCACAAGAGGAGTTGGTATATATCACCAAGGCATGAAAAACTAGCTGTTACAACTTTCTGCGCACCTAGCAGTCAGACCGCGATTCCTTGGTAGTCAGACCGCCAGCAGCCCAACGACTAGGATGACCAAAGGTTCAAACCTCTGACAGGCTCACGGTCAGACCGGGTGCACCCGCTGGCCAGACCGCCCGAGGCTGGCAGTCAGACCGACTTCACTTGGCGGTCAGACTGCCACAAGAGTTAAAAACCCAGACCTTACTAGACTTTTGTGGACAGATTGCCAGAAGGCCACGGTCAGATCGCTAGCAGGCTGCAGTCAGACCGCCTCTTGGCCCGGGTCAGACCGCCACCACAAATAATAGGATTTCTCAAGGAATTTTCTGTGGGGTTTTTCCATCAATGATATTCATGGAATGTTGGACCTTTTTAAACAAGGATATTTAAGGAAATTTTGGAGTATTCTAAAATATTTTGCTATGAATATTTGGAGGTGTACTTTGACAAGGAGATTGGATAATAGAATTCTCACAGAATAGCAACTAAATATTCATCAAGTTACTAGAGCATCGACCCCTCTTAATAGTTTGGCAACTATAGTAGCAATCCGGTCATTTTCTCCTCTAATCACCTTATGACTGGTCCAATAGAAAACCTATATTTATACCTTTGCCTTGTGCCACCTTGTTCATCTTCATTTAAATATGTCCATATGAATTGATCATGATTGAAATATAATAAGCCACAATTCTTCATTAATTACCAAAACTCTTAAACTTGGGCCTAGATACTTCAGTTGCACCAACTCCAGCCCAACTTCTCAATGATAGAAGCCTGATAAAAACAACTCGCAAGACCGTGAGGAAGCAGCCGGCAAAAAGAAAAGTTGGCCCTGCAATCCAATCCACTCAAGAAACTGAGCAACAAAAAGGGCTCGGATCGCGGCCTTGTCCTCGACTCTTACTACCCCTATGTCGCCAGTCCAGGTCATCAATCCACTACCTCTCAATCACTTGAAAATAATTTTCAAATTCCTTTTTCTAAACGTCAGTCTGTTCCAACGACTTCATCCGTTATACTAGCTATGACCCAAGAAGTCATCGCCGAGCTTGCTCATGCTATAGAGGTAATATATTTGTACTCACATTATCATCATTTCCATTTTTTACTCCCATTAACTTCTTTTTAGGGACTGCCACTGACTTCTGCCACTCCACCGACGACGGCTCCATCGGCTTTAGGTATCCTACCATCAACAAAAAAAAACAACAAACCCACCTGAGCCGATAGAACAACCTTCATCTTCAATAGCTATGGTAAAAAAATACTTGCCTTATCTTTCTTTGACAATATTACTTACTTTTATTTTTTTTTCTAGGAAATTGTGAATGACTCGGGAGATAAATCCAACAGCGCCACCATATCAGATCAGCCATCAACACGTATGGCTCATATCGACTCACCACAAATTGACACTGCCACTTCAAGATAAGTTGATGAGCCGATCATAATTTTCAACCCTGTCACATGACTAAGATGGCCCTGACCTGTCTGATAATAGCCAATCCGCTCATTTTCAGGAAGGGTATCTTCATCCCATATGCTATACTCCAGAGTACCTTGTGGACGGGAGCGATCAATTTTGTTTGCAGCAGCAAATTCATGGAACCTCACTGTGTACTGCTGAGTGCCAGTCATCCATATAATGGTAGTGCGATCCCAGTTAAACTCCACAGTGGCATAGAATTGCCTAACAATATTGTTGTTCCAAGCACATTTATGCCCCACAAAGTTTTGAAGTCCAATTGATTGAAAGAGTGGAATTAATGGACGGATGGAGTCAAATTGAGCAATATAGTTCCAATCAATCCACTTGTGAGCAATGACAGGTCTGTCCACAAGATGTCTAAGATAAGCATCAAGTTGTACCTTAGCATGGAACTGAGGGATGGGAGAATCAGCATCCTGATCATACACACTTGCGTTTTGAGCCCTGATGTACTCGTCACTTTTCCACTTCTTCATTACAAGGTTCCATGGAGTGGGATCAAAATCCTCATCAATGTCACTAGCATCCTCCATGTCAACGGACTAAGAATGAGAGCCACCGGAAACAGATGATGCAACCTCGATGTCTTCCGGCTGATCATAATCAGAGTCATGTCCATCATCATCAGACACAATGTCATCAACATGACGCTTTTTCTTCAGTTTCTTGCCAATTGCCTTCTTGGTAGCCTCCTTAGTAGCACGAAAAAGCTGTACAAGTATATCAATGACAAGAATAAAGATCACAGTAATAACAAACTCAAATAACAACTGATGAGCAAGATGTCAAGCAATTCCAGCCTGGTCGACCCTGGTGATCTGACCGTGGGCTACTGGCGGTCGGACCGCCAGCCCCTAGACGCCCAAAAATTTTCTTCCCCCCTATTTTTTGTTCACAAGAGAGGAGATCCAACCATAATGTACTAGTGCAAAAAACCTGAGTATCTCAACAAAGGATAGCATGGACATAAGGCATGATCAACAATCTATTAAAAGAATTTTCTTCATATTCAAACCTTAGAGGATGACCCAATATCCAATAGCCTCAAAAAAATTCTAGCAATGCATTAAGATATAGGCATGAAAATCATCCAAGAGGCCTAATGACTCCAATATCAACTACTAATGTCAACCGATACACATCCCAACTTCAAACCCAAGATGAGGAAATCAATGAATCCATGGATAAGAAGATGAGAATCGACACAATACCGAGAGGTCATGGTAAAGGAGCCTTCGGTGAGACCGGGAGCAGCCTTCAGTCGGACCGGGAGCAAGGATGCACCCTCCCTTTAATGGAGGTCATTTTCAAGGGGAGAGAGAAGAGAGATGATGGAGATTTTTGAGTTTGGTGAGTTGTGGCCAAAGGGATATGGAGAATGGATAGATAAGGCAAGGGAGACATCAAAGAAAAGGAAACCGATCTGCTTGGTCGACCCTCGTGGTCTGACCGCGACATCATCCCAGTCTGACCGCGACCAGGTCCCGGTCGGACTGCGCCCTCCTGGCTGTCGAACCGAAGAAGTCCAAAATATTTGGGTTGCGCATCTCATCTGACAGTCTGACCGCACCCTTCTGGTGGTCTGACAGCGTCTAGCGGTTGGATCGGGTTCCACTGTCTGTCTAACCGTGAGCTACAATTCGTCAGATTAAGCACATAATTTTCTGAAAATGTGTAGAGAACTTCTAATTTGCCAACTGAGTCACTTTGAACATTCTGAATTCTTTTGCTTCTTGATTCTTCCACTTTGATTACTGAGTATCCAATATAATGTACTCCTAGAATCACTTAAATTTCTCATATTTGATCTCTTGATCTCTTTCTTCATGAAAATCGAAAAGCAACAAGAGAATATCAACTAAGAGTCAAGGACAAGAGAGAAAAACAAGAGGAGTGTTCAACATGGGAATGTGTGAGTAGAAATACACATTGTGGATCATTGCATATGAAAAATGCAAGAATCTATGTGCGGAGCTCATTAGATGCCATAAATAACTTTTTAGAGAAGAAAAGAAAGGGTCATTTCAAGCCCTTTGAGATGAAAGAAGAAAATTTTATGGAAATAGATTAGTTCAAAAGCTTTTCAAATTCAGATTGGTAATTTTGAACTCCTTTAAATAGTTTTGCATATGTTTGATCTTTTTGTAAATTGAATACTTTGAATAAGATTATGGCATCAGTTTTGATTTATTCACATAAGAGAGGAACCATTATATATGAGATGATATAGGGCTCCCCCTAAATGTGACACCCAAAAGCAAATTAAGTCAAATCACGAGCAAATGAAAAGTGAAGAAAGAATCCATCAAGTAATGTTAGAGATATCAATAACGTTGAGTTCGCTTCTCAACTTGCAAAACTGAGTCTCATCAACAGGTTTGGTGAAGATATCAGCCAATTGATCTTTCATCTTCACACTTTCCATCACAATGTCTGCTTTACTCACATGATACCTTATAAAGTGATGGAGAATATCAATATGCTTGGTTCTCTTGTGTTGGACAGGTGTTGGTGGCCCTTAAAACCCAATATCGGCCACCAACCGGTCGGGAATTGCAATGTAAAGACTAAGGTCTAAATAAAACTTGCTTAAACTAATGAAGTTCCATGAGTTTTGATGGAATATGTATTTGCAAGTTCAAAAGGGCCAAAATTATGTAAAAACATGAAGAAACGCCCCGTCGGCCGATCCTGCCATAAAACAGCCGGCCAACAGGGTCGTCTGGGGCCAAAATTAGCACCCAGCCCTTATCTTTCCGACGGATCCGGGACTAGCAGGGTAATCGGCCACCCGGATCATCACCAGGATGGGTGATCAAGGTGATCACCTGGATGAAGGCCGGAAGCCTAATTGACTGGTCGGACGACCACCCGACCAATCAGATGGGAACATCTCCCGGCCGATCATCTGACCCGGCCGACCCCGCAAACCACTCCAAGATAAGGCCGTTTTCTATTCTCGGACTAAGGAGGGTAAAAAGTGGAGAAGTAAAGGAGGCATCCACATGGAATAACATGGACAAGTGAAAATATGACCCAGAGGGGGTCAGCACCCAAAAGGGGCCGCCACCCGGCACAGGCCGCCGCCCGGCCTGGGACTTTCCTCCCAGGGTGTTCGGGCCATTATGCCAACCAACGCCAAGTGGATAAGGCGATCGGGAACCGACCCAACAACTGTCATCCGGACCGAATCTGAGATGTCCGAGGGAAGGCGGTCGGAAACTGACCAAATCTAAGGGCCGCCCGATGCTCCCTGCCTCCCGGCCTGCCACACCGCCCTGCATGTGCGGCCGCCCGGCCAAAGCCGCCGCCCGGCAGGGGATATTTTGCCCACTGACTGTCCTCCACCTTGAAGTACTCACGAAGCATTCGCTACCTATAAATAGAGGTGGAATTCGGCAGAAATGAAGAGACAAGCAAGTGAAGCACATTGAAGTCCATTTCCCACTACTTTTCTTACTAGTAGAGTAGGTTAGTTAGTCGGGAGTTAGAGTCTAGTCGGGAGCTTAGCTTGGGATTCCGGAAATCGTCTCGGAATCTTGGTATGAGCTCTCTTGTATCTTTTCTCCTTTTGTGAGACTTATCTTTTATTAAATATAATTATATTTTCCTTATTTATCTTGTCAAGTATTTATCTTTACTTAGTCAATTTCTTCAAGTTACAATTATCGGGAAAGAACTTTTAAGCATAGTTTATCGGATTGCCAGCTAGGATTTAATTAAGATTATTTCTCGAATGGAATTTAAACTTGGTTATTCCTCGGCTATTCTTCCGCTAGGCCAAGGGAAGAATATCTAGTGAGGCGTAGGCACTGTGCCTAAGTTAACACTAGCTGGATTTGCATTCGTCCCCACGGGCTGTGTGGTAGGCGGCAGGTGGTGACAGCCCTGTCCGTCCCTTTAGTAATCCACCATGTTCGGGAAGTCTCAAGCAGGGTTGTCTAGCGGCAACGTGCCCACTAGTGCACGAGGTTAGTTACCGACCCTATTAGTGGATCATTGTCATGCCCTGAAGTAAGCATATTGGTGAAAGACTCTGATGTGAACAAGGGTTCAAGATCTTCTGAAAGGTTTTGTATAAGTTGATTTGGTCGGAGGTGACACACAAATTGATCCGGCTTCAGAACAGTACGTTCTAAACCCCCTAATCATAGCACGACGTCTCCTCTGGTTATCAACCATCCTAAAATGATTGACCTCACCGAGAAGGCTAATCCCTGCCTGCGAATCAAGAACACAAGCAAGAACAAAAAAGAATGCAACACAATTGCAGATGTATTATGAATCTCACGAACTTGCGGTCTCACAAACCGTTATGACGGCGAAACTATTATGAACAGAATAATCTAAGCAAAACCCAAATCCTAATGGTGCGGCAGCAGCTATATACAAAGACTCTAGGGTCGTGTGAGACCCTCTGGACACGCCCCTAATTGGGCTCAACTAGATACAAAGCCCAAAGGCCAAAAATGGGTGACGCAGCACCGACACAGATTCTGGACCCTCTCTTGTTTTGATGATTCTCGATGACACCAGACAAATTTTGACATGCCGCCAGCGGTATTGGAAAGGTCTTCTTCTTATCTTTCTGTGCAAATGTAGAACATCCAAATTAGAGTCCGTATGCGTCCTGGGCGTTCGTTTTAGTGCAGACTGGTCCTGGGCGCCGAAACACACTCAAAGTCGGTTTTGGTTGGGCCTGCACCTTTGCTTCCACGTCCTAGCTGGTCCTCCATGTCTCCAGGTCTTTCTCCCATCTGCTCCTGGTCCTCTCCATGGTTCTTAATTACAATATAATCATTATGTAGCAAACCATTCTCAAAAGTGACATATAATGAAAAATGTAGGAACGCGCTCACCTCTAAATTTAGTTGTCATGCACGAGCTCTAGTCATTGGACCTTGGAAGTCTAGAATTAGAGGAGTGTTGTGTGTATCCACAGGAGTGATGTCCTCATCATCCTCCCCCTCTTGAAGTGGAGTCATCCTTGACTCAAGCTCATCCTCTTCTCCCAAGTATGGTTTCAAATCTGAAATGTTAGAAGTAGGACTAACCCCAAACTCGGGAGGCAACTCAAGTTTGTATGCATTATCATTAATCTTCTCAATTATTTTGAATGTACCATCAGCTCTAGGCATTAATTTAGACTTTCTCATTTTTGGAAATCTATCCTTCCTCAAGTGTAACCACACTAAATCTCCTACACCAAGCTTTACTTCCTCTCTACCTTTACTACCAGCAATTTTATACTTTTCATTCATCTTTTGAATGCTAAGTCTAGTGGTCTCATGCATTTGCAAAATAAATTCAGCACGCTTCTTAGCATCATCATGAACTCTCTCATTAATAGGTAGAGGAAGTATATCAAGTGGAGTACGGGGATCAAAACCATACACTACCTTGAAAGGACTTACCTTGGTAGTAGAATGTGTTGCCCGATTATAAGCAAACTCAACATGAGGCAAAGATTCTTCCCATTGCTTCAAATTTTTCTTCAAAGTAGCTCTCAACATAGTGCCCAAAGTGCAGTTCACAACCTCAGTTTGTCCATCAGTTTGTGGGTGACAAGTTGTAGAAAATAGCAACTTTGTACCCAACTTATTCCAAAGTGTGCGCCAAAAGTGACTCAAGAATTTTGCATCACGACCTAAAACAATAGTAGAAGGCATACTATGAAAACATACAATTTATTTGAAAAAGAGGTCAGCAATATAACTAGCATGATCAGTTTTATGACATGGTATAAAGTGTGCCATCTTAGAAAATCTATCCACAACAACAAAAATACTATCACTCCCCTTCTTAGTCATCGGCAGTCCTAAAACAAAGTCCATAGAAATATCCGCTCAAGAAATAGAAGGAACAGGAAGTGGCATGAATAAACCATGTGGATTCAAGCGTGAAGGACCGAGAAAGCGACAAGTGGGGGGGGGGGGGTGAATGGGAGCCTATTAAAATTTTTCACCAGAACTTGGCCTATGTCCCAACTATAACCCAAACCAACCTCTAATCGAGTCACCAAGATTGCACACACCAACTTGTGATGTGCTAACCCTAGGAATTACTCAAACTAAAAGGACACATAGCGGAAGCACAAAAGGAACAAAAAGGGAAACAAGGAAGATCTGAGAGATCACATAACTAAGCCTGACGGAAATTCCAAAGCCCCCAATAGAAGTTCTATCAATCACGGAGGTTCCAGGCGACGGGAGAACTGTCACTCATGGAAGTTCCGTGGTTCTTGATGGAAGTTCCATCATGGTCACGGAAGTTCTACCCTGGGCAAAACAGTAGCTCTGTTCGGGAAAGAAAATTGCCAAAACCCTATCAAACAAACTCCAAAAATCACGAAATTTGGACCAGATGATTCTCAATACATCACGACACTCCTCTAAAGAAATCCACTCCAAAAGCACAAGGAATCATCATGAAATTTAGATCTTGTGCCAAGAACACCGAAAAGGGGAAACTTGAGAAAACATTGAAATCGAAGGTGTTCGTGCCTTTGATTCGGTCAATGACCTATATAGGGTTGTTCTAGAACATCATAGCACCAAGATCACCCACAAAATCCATCCCAAAAATCACTCAAAAACAAGATCGAAAATCACCATGAAATTTGCTCCATGAAAAAGAGAAATTTGGGATTTAGAGAGAGAAGAAGAAATTGATCATGATTTTGAATCTCATATCATTGATTCATCAAGTCAAGATACATGGATACATGGCTAGGAAGCCGCCCTCTTCCTCCCACTATTTGGAAGAGCAAGAGATGTCTCTCATACACCCTCTCCCCTCCTCTTTTACATGAAGACCTCTCCTAGCACTTTGAAATGAGTTCCTAACACAAGGCTAAAGGGAAGAGGCACATCTCCCACAAGCCACACCTCTCCTTATATAGGCCTAGGGTCCTATTGTCCGAAAGACTACACTACCCTTCACCTACAAAACATTGCCACCTACCACCGGGGGCAAACTTGTTCATCTCTTTTTCCTTCACCCAAATGCCATTGGGCCCTTCACATCTTTGCTTCACCTCGACGCAAGCTCCGCGATGATGCCACGTGCACCTCCCGCCGCCATCGGTTCTGAGGCCCAAATCGGGAAACCGCCTTGCACACTTCTCAAAGTGCAACTTCTCGACGTTGACGCGAGTCACCTTGTCCCGCGATCCTAACCACAGCAAGTCTCTCCTAGTCCCTGTCCATTGGGCCCCCTTGTCACTTGCACCGGCATCCCGCTCGCCTTGACTTGGTCAACACGCCGTCTTCATCACCACCACGGTTTTGAGGCTCAACCGCGAAACCGTCCGTGCTTCTTTCCTCTCCACGTGTACGGTGTTGATCACCCTTGATTTCACCCGGCATCCCGATCGTCCGGCCCCAAGTCCCTTACTTGTGCCCGATCCTCTCGCTGTTGGCCGCCAAGTCGACTCCAGTGACCCACACATCATGAGACAAGCAAACACATTTCCCATCTCTTGCAACATCAACAATACCTCCACAAACTCCGGTTAGTCAAAACCATAATCATGCACACACACATACAATCCCCGGATTTCCGCATTTCAACTCAAACACCAAATCCGCTCAAGTCAATTACTCATCACATATATTGCAAACCATGGCACATCTTCACATGGTTTCTCAATCTCCCCCTTGATGAGTACATTGACAACACCAAATGCACAAAGATTAGAGTTTGAAATGCGAAACTGAATAAGCTCATCCAAATGGACAAACCCAAAGAAAAGGTGAAAACAAGCCATCTAGCAAAGTAGAAATCACAAAACCAAGAGTTGGCAACAAAGCAACTTGAGACGCAAAGAATGTGAAAAGCGCAAGAAAACACTCAAGATCATGATATGCTCCCCCTTAACTTGTGGTAAGTCTCATGTACTGCAAAATAGAGCATCTTAAGTTTCTTAGCATTATTTGTGCATGACCCAATATTTTCTCCCCCTTTGGCAATGAACTCATCAAAGAGGCAAAAGAACAAGCAAACATGCAATGCATGAAAGTGCAAAGCTAAGGAGCTTCAATAATTATGCAAACAAGAATTTAACTGTGCTAATCACAAGCATAGAGCTATGAAGTGTAAAAGCAATGGTACACAACCATACCAAGATCAAAGATAGATAGCAAGGCATAAACACCAAGAGCTATACAAGCTAAGCAGAAAGATTGACTAGCTTAGATAGAATCAAATTTTGCTTATCATGAGAAAATCTGCCACCACATGTATAAGTACTCCCATCCAAGGCAAAACAAGCATCAAGTGAATTAAAAGATACTAGCCAGTCTCAATCTCAACTAGGGCAACTAGCATTCACAGAAAATGAGCTCTACAAACGCTCACATATGAAACAAAGACTCAGTTGATCAAATGATTATAGTTTATCTTCATGTGTCCTCTTATCCATGCGGAGGGTCGCACAACTGGTTACAGCAAACACCTCGAGGCTTCAAGTCACAATGTTTGGATTCAGTATTTTAGAATTATTCTCGATCAAAGCGCTTAGCAGATTATTCAAGTTTATGCACAAGACAAAAGAGCATGCCTTTGCGGCAAAAGGAACACACGTTTCCACAATGTCCCATCATGAGCTAAACATTTGCAAAGCCTTCCATTTCGCAAACATAAGGTGCCAAACCCAAGATATCCTCTAGACTAGACTCAATGCAAGTTTCAACAAGGATAATAGCAATTATACACATGGTGAGCAAGTTTTAGCAAGATTAGTTCATAAGGTTCACAAAAATCTTAGTTTACCTTTAAGATTAGCAAGTTGCTCACATGAGTCTATAACAGGCCATCTAGAAAATCTAAGCATGAGAGATTACCATCACATCCACACAACTTAGCTCAAGCTCAATCATAGCAAAGAGAAATGCAAGAAAGCATAAGAATCAAAGCTCATCTACCAATGCATATATTACATATGAGATGCAATGCATAAAAGGTAAGATACATATATACAAGTGAACACCAACTCCCCCTCAAATGATGCCATAAGGATGACACAAACCAAGTTCCCCCCGAAGGAAAGCATGTCTACTAGCATCTAGGGGCTTGGTGAGGATATCAGCTAGTTGGTTTCTGGTGTCGATGTATTTGAGCTCAACATCCCCCTTCTCAACATTCTCTCAGGAAGTGGAATCGCACATTGATGTGTTTAACCTTACCATGTTGAATTGGGTTTTTGGCTAAGCATATGGCACTGGAGTTATCACACATGAGTGGAACACTCTTAAAGGTTAACCCATAGTCCCTCATGGTAGATACAATCCATAGGATTTGTGAGCAGTAGCTAGCGGCAGCTACATACTCAACCTCTGTTGTGGATTGGGCTACACTCGACTACTTACAAGAAGACCAACAGATCAAAGAAGTATCCAAGAAATGGCAACTACCAGAAGTGCTCTTCCTATCAATTCTACACCTAGCAAAGTCTGCATCCGAATACCCAATGAGATCAAGAGATGAAGATGCAGAGTACCAAAGACTGAACTCAAGGGTGTATTTGAGATACCTAAAGATGCGCTTGATAGCCTTGCGATGAGTCACCCTTGGGAAAGCTTGAAAGCGAGCACAAAGACACACCGCAAAGTGTATGTCGGGTCTTGTCGCTATCAGGTACAAGAGGGAGCCAATCGTGCTCCTGTACTCCCTTTGGCCACCGCTTCACAGTCTTCATCAGGGTCAAGTGTCATTGCAGTGGACATTGGTGTAGACAATGGCTTCACATTGACCATGTCAAACTTCTTCAGGAGATCCTTCGTGTACTTGGCCTGATGTATGAAAGTGCCTTGCTTGCACTACTTGATTTGAAGCCCAAGAAAGAAGGTGAGCTCGCCCATCATCGACATCTGAAATTCACTTTCCATGGCTTCCTGAAATCTGGACACAAGAGCATGAGAGGAACCACCAAAGATGATATCATCCATGTAAATCTGAACCATTAGAAATTCATTGCCATGCCTGAGAGTAAACGAGGTTTGTCAACACACCCCATGACATACCCATGCTCTATCAAGAAAGTCTTAAGCGTAGCATACCATGCCCTAGGTGCTTGCTTTAGCCTGTACAAAGCCTTCTGAAGCTTGTACACATGGTTTGGGTATTTGTGGTGCTCAAAGCCAGGTGGTTGTTTTACATAAACCTCTTCCTCTATGAAACCATTTAGGAAAGCACTCTTGACATCCATTTGATAGTCTAATTCCCTTAGAGGCGGCAAATGCAAGATCCTAATGGCTTCTATGCGTGCAACAGGAGCAAAGGTTTCCCCATAGTATAAGCCCTCCACTTGACTGAAACCCTGGGCAACAAGCCTAGCCTTGTTTCTAACAACCTCACCATCTTCCCCATCCTTGTTTTTAAACACCCATTTGGTTCCTATGACATTGACACCAACAGGAGGCTCTACTAGGGTCCAAACTTTGTTTCTCTCAAAGTTCTCCAACTCATCACGCATGGCATTAACCCATTGTTTGTCAGATAGTGCATGTCCAACATCCTGGGGTTCAAAGATTGCAACAAAGAGGGAATTGGTAAAGCAAGAAAGATGTGCAGACCTTGACCTTATTGTCCTCTCATAGAGATTACCAATCCTCTGTTGAGGTGGATGTCGATGTTGAATATGATGAGGAGCCTCTCTCTTAGATCGTACCTCCCCTTCAACCTCAGTTGGAGCTCGCTCGATAGCTGCTCAAGTAGAGGTAGAAGCTTCTAGACCCTCTGCAGGAGTGGTGGTAGCAGCAATAACGAGCTTAGATGAGAGATGAAGTGAATCATCATCATCATCATCATCAAAGCCCTATAGGTCCTCTTCTATAAAGATGCTTTTCTTCAGCTCCTTATCACCTGCAGACTCAATCACATTCCTTGCACAAGAGTTTGATTCATCAAAGGTTACATCGTAGGACTCTACGTTGGTGTTAGTTTCAAAATTCAAAACTCTGTAGGCATAACCATAAAGGGTGTAGCCAAGAAAGATGCCATCGGAAGATCTCGACTCAAACTTATCAAGATTGCCACACTTGAGAATAAAGCACTTGCAGCCAAAAGCACGCAAATGAGAGACAAATGGCTTCCTCCCAAAACGTAGCTCATAGGAAGTCACATTAAGAATTAAGCGCAAGAAAACCCGATTGGAAACATAGCAAGCAGTGCTAATGGCCTCAACCCAGAACCGCCTCAGAGTCCTATGCTCATCAAGCATCATCTGGGCCATCTCCACTAAGGTTCTATTCTTTCTTTTGACCACATCATTCTGCTGAGGAACATGATGTGCTAAAAATTGATGGTCAATACCATGCTCAAGACAGAAAGCATCAAAGGAGGAGTTCTTGAACTCGGTGTCATTATCACCACGAATTGCTCGTAATGCACCAGGGAGTTCCTTGAACAACCTCAAAGCTAAGCTTCGGAAGTGATGAAACACTTCATACTTGCTCTCAAGAAAGTAAACCCAAGAGTAGCGAGAGTAGTCGTCAACAATCACAAGAACATACGACATCCCACCCGCCGAACGAACCCGAGAAGGTCCAACAGTGTCCATATGAAGAAACTCTCTAGGGCATTCAGTCATCACCAAATTTGATGTGGACAAGGGTTCCCGATCTTCCGATAGGTTCTGATAATCTTGATTAAGGCGGAGGCGATACATAAATCAATCCGGCTTCCGAAGAACATGTTTTGAACCCCGCAATCACAGCACAACGTCTCCTCTGGTTATCAACCGTTCAAGAATAATTCACCTCATCGAGAAGGCTTATCCTTGCCTTCAAATCAAGAACACAAGCAAGAACAAAGAAGAATGCAACCAAATTTGCATGTATCTGATGAATCTCACAAGTTGGGGTCTCATAAACCGATCAAATAGCAAAACTGTTATCAACAGAATAATCTAAGCAAAACCCAAACCCTAATGAAGAGGTGGCAGCTGTATATGAGGACCCTAGGTTCATGCACCACCCCCTGGTCGCAGCCCTAAGTGGGCTCAACTCATTACATGGACCAAAGACCAATTACGGTGTCGCAGCACCAGGACAGATTATGGATGTCGATTTGTTTTGATGATTGCCGACGGTTCGCGATGGATTTTGACATGGAACCGGTTGGGTTGGAAATAACTTTTCGTTGTCTTTCCAGGCATATGTAGAACGTCTAAATCTGGGTCCGTATGCGTCCTGGACGTCCATTTTAGTGCAGACTGGTCCTGGGCCCCGAAATAGACTTGAAGTCGGTTTTGGATTGGGCCTCCACCTTGGCTTGGACGTCCTTGCTGGACCATCACGCCTCCAATCACCTCCCCAGCTATATCATCATCATCTCCATGGTTCCTAACAACAATTAAATCATTAGATAGCAATCTATTCTCAAAACCACATAAACAAAACATTAGAAACGAGCTCACCTGTAAATTCAGGTGATGCGCATGAACTTTCATCTTAGTTGGAGGAGTGTTGTGTGTATCCATAGGTGTCATGTTCTCATCATTCTCCCCTTTTGAATTAGAGTCGTCCTCGACTCGATCCCATCTCTTTCTCCCAATAGTTGTCTCAAATCTAAAATATGAAATATAGAACTATTCCCAAACTTGGGATGCACCTCATGTTTATATGTGTTATAAAAATTATCATCAGAATGTGAAAATATAATAGAAGACATGTCATACCAATGAACAACCTCTTTAAAAAATTGGGCAGCAGTAACATCATCCTCGCTCTTATGATAATTTAGAAAATGTGTGATCTTACAAACACTAGAAAAACTTGACATGACATGATAATTGTTACTATAGTTTTCAAGTTGACCATTTAATTTTATAACACAAGGAGGTTTCAATTTTGAACAAATATAAACTCTGTTCACCATAAATGAACCTCTATGATCATAATAGCCAATAGCATAAAAATTGTTTCTTGCCAATAAAGGCAATTTAGTTTGACAAAAGATTTGCTTCTCCACGGTATTTAGATCACAAGGAATATCAAATTCAATATAACCCAAAGTATTTAGAGAAGACAACAATTTATGCTCATCCTTTTCACATTTAACTAATATCAAATGCTTAATTTCAGCTCTAGTGGATGAATCATAAGCAAAAACATTGAGCTCATTCATTTGTTTTGGCAAAGGTATAAGTGAAGCAGTGGTACACAACTCCTCTTTATCATAAGGATCAGTAGATAAATTCACTTGTGGCAAAGGCAAATCCAAACAAGGTTCCAATACAGCAAGATTGTTGGAACAATTCATTACATAAAGAAACCTCTTACCTGAAGCATGAACATGTTCTTCATCTTTCTCACTATCCTCTTCTTTGTGTAGAACCTGAAATGTACTAGTTACAACAATAGGCAAGGAAATATGTTGATCCTCTAGAAATTCAGATTTTAATGTAAGTGTTGCAACATTTGAAACAATCCACTCTTTCCTATATGGTTCATTCTTTCTCCTCTCAAACCTTTGTTGATCCTCTTCGAAAATTTCAGCAGTGGTCATAGGTTTAAGAGTAACTCTTCTACCGTTGTATTTAAATGAGTAGCTATTTGTAATGGTATTGTCTGAAGCATTATTTGTAATAATCCAAGATTTACTCAATAACAAATGACATGCTTGCATAGGTACTATATCAAATTCTGCACTATCCTTATAAGAACCAATAAAAAATTCAATACGTGCAATTTTATCTACCTTTATCTTACCAAAAGAATTTACCCATTGGATGTAGTATGGGCATGGGTGTGGCTGTGTTGTCAATCCAAGCTTCTCAACTAATTCCAAACTTGCAATGCTGCGGCTACTCTCTCCATCAATGATAACACGACAATGTCAATCTTTGACAACAAAGTGAGGCTGGAATAAATTGTTCAATTGATTTTTCTCTACCTTCTCCATTTGAGAACTGAGCACTTGCTGTGCTACAACACTCTTATCATCATGAGGTGTCATCAACTCATGACCATGGGTATTGTAACCTGTCATTGTTAGTAGCAAACAAGAAAACACACCAGAGTACATTTTCCTATAACTACTATCTCATCTCAGTGGAAGCTCTCAACAAGCAAATTGAAGCATCTTACTAAGCTCTTATAAAGTTCTTAATTACAGCAAGCGAAGGATACCTTGGAGAGTGTGATCTGACGATTGCAAGGGTCAAAAATTTGTGCCTGCTCAGAAGGATATAAGTGGAGCTTGGATAGGCAATATGTGATATCAAGGATTAGCAAAATTTCAATTCAGAGGTTGAAAAACTAAATAATAGTCCCAAGCTAGTCTATATCACTGGCCTAAACTTGTCTCGGACCTAGTTCAAGCAAGCAAGCAAATGACTCAACAAAGGACGCAAAGGCTGCAAGAAATTCTGAATTTTTATCTTTTCCTTTTTCTACTTCCTCTTTTTTGTGCGGCTTTTCCTCTTGTGCACTTTTGCCTTTTTCTTTTCTTTTCTTTTATTTTCTTGTGAATCAGAACTGCAGTAAGGTATTAGTACCAGAAAGAAAAAGGAAAATATATTCTAGCATAAGCAAAATTATGATATGAATATGATAGACACGGAGATAGATAATATATTATTCCAAAACTCTCAATGTGTGTAACAAACTGAATTTTTTTTCTCTTGATTCTCTATGAACAAGGACGTGCACCACTCAAACAAGACCAAATAACAAGCACTAGACCAGCAATACAATGACCTTGTAGGGACTAAAATTCAGAGAAACAAACGAAACTGAAAATTGCATAGCACAAAGGGGATATAGGATAGCGGAAACACGACAAACAAATATTTTTGTAGGGTAGTTTTCTGGAGTTTAGGACTAAACAAAATAACAGGGATAAGGGCGAACGTAATGGTGTACCTGAAGCTTTGATTACCACTTGATGTGGACAAGGGTTCCCGATCTTCCGATAGGTTCTGATAATCTTTATTAAGGCGGAGGCGATACACAAATTGATCCGGCTTCCGAACGACACGTTCTGAACCCCGCAATCGCAGCACAACGTCTCCTCTGGTTATCAACCGTTCAAGAATGATTAACCTCGCCGAGAAGGCTTATCCTTGCCTGCAAATCAAGAACACAAGCAAGAACAAAGAAGAATGCAACCAAATTTGCAAGTATACGATGAATCTCACAAGTTGGGGTCTCACAAACCGATCAAACGGCAAAACTGTTATCAACAGAATAATCTAAGCAAAACTCAAACCCTAATGAAGAGGTGGTGGCTGTATATGAGGACCCTAGGGTCGTGCACCACCCCCTGGTCACAGCCCTAAGTGGGCTCAACTCGTTACATGGCCCAAAGACCAATTATGGTGTCGCAGCACCAAGATAGATTCTAGATGTCAATTTGTTTTGACAATTGCTGATGGCTCGTGATGGATTTTTACATGGGACCAATTAGGTTGGAAATATCTTTTCGTTATCTTTCCAGGCATATGTAGAACGTCTAAATCCGAGTCCGTATGCGTCCTAGGCGTCCGTTTTAGTGCAGACTGGTCCTGGGCCCCAAAACAGACTTGAAGTCGGTTTTGGATTGGGCCTCCACCTTGGCTTGGACGTCCTTGCTGGACCATCACGCCTCCAATCACCTCCCCAGATATATCATCATCATCTCCATGGTTCCTAACAACAATTAAATCATTAGGTAGCAATCTATTCTCAAAACCACATAAACAAAACATTAGAAACGAGCTCACCTGTAAATTCAGGTGATGCGCGTGAACTTTCATCTTAGTTGGAGGAGTGTTGTGTGTATCCATAGGTGTCATGTTCTCATCAAAATTGATTGGTGGATGAGAAACAGCAATCATTTTCTCATGACGACAAGGAGCACGAATCAATTCCTTATTAAATTTGAGCTTAGGCAATCCTTGGATCAAGGCTAGGCCACTCAAGCGACATAACAAGTCAAAGCTCATGTGACCCTGTCTCCTATGCCATTTCCAAAGATCAGAAGAAGATTGAGCAAATAAGCACTTATGAGAACCGGAGAACCAGCAAAATCTTCCTGAAAAACTCTGCCAATGTGAGAAATCCCACAAACCAAGGATACACTCGAATCAAGAACACAAGAAGCTTTACCGCGCCTCTTGCCTGCACTCTCCCTCTCTTGTCATCTCCAAAGGACACATACTCCCAGCGCTTCAAGGGAGTGAGGCTGGAGAACCACTTTGCATCTCTGGTCATGTGGCGTGAACACCCGGAGTCCATCATCCATTTGTTCTCCAGGCCTCCACCTGCTGCCTATAAAGAACGAGAACGGAAAGTCGATGGCTCAGTGCTGGGGTTAGTCAAAAAGCATTTAGGAATCCAACACTTAACCATACGACCGGTAGTAGTCATCACAGTTATTTGCACATTATCATTCGAACGCATGGGATGAGAACCACGATGGGGAAAACATGGCCTATAAAAGCGTCTCGACTCGAACCTTGGGTTGTGAGAATAGAAATCATTTGTGTGAAAGCCAAATCCACACGAGTGACGCTCACCACGATGGGGAAAACGTGGGGTGCCAAAGCGCTGCTGCGCAAAGTCTTTGTTACATGAACAAAAGCCATATGAGGGATGATCCTGTCCATGATAGGCACAAGAAAAAGAGCGAGGCTGAAAGTCAATAAAATCATCATCGAAAGCATCCCTAGTCAACTCAGCTTGTTTCCTCTCAATCCACTTACGCCTATAACAGATTCATCCAAATGGCCCTTGTGACCACGAACATGCAAATGTAGACACCCTTAGGATTAGGCTTGGTTTGCATGGCAGGCTTAGGTTTTGGCTTCTCTATTTGCTTTGGGTTAAAGGAGGGTTTTGGATTGGGTGGATAGTATGTGTCAGTGGGTTTGATGGTGTTTTTCTCATCCTTGTAGCTAGAGCTAGGTACAAACTTACCCACATTTTCACTCTCTTTGTCAACCCTCTCAAATCCCAAACCCATGTTATAGGTTGACCTAGAAGCACTCTACTTCACTCTTGCCAAATCACTCTCAATCTTTTCCTCACTCACTAGGGTTCTCTGGAGCCTAGAAATAAGATAGTCATTTTCTTGAACTAGGACTTTGTTTTCCTCTCTAGTGATTACTAGCTTGTCCTTGAGGGTGACACACACTTCACACGGAGGTGGGAGAACTTTTGAGCGACTCTCATGAAGCAGCTTGGACTCAAGCTCTTTGACTTTGAGGGACTGAGCTTTCAACTCATCTATGAGCTTGGGGCACTTCTGACATGCACCCAAAAGAGTTGGCCTAGTTTTGAATTCCTCAAGGTCCTTGAGGGCACTCTCAAGATGACTGGCAACTTGAGCATGCACACTCTCCCTCCGACTCAGATCATTCATCACAACTTGACACGACTCACACTCTACAATAATGTCATCTTTAGCAAGCTTAGACCTAAGCGAAGCAATTTCAAAATCAGCACTCTCCAACTTAGACTTAAGTTCTCTACTCTCCCGAACAGCATTGTGAAGCTTATCATCTTGCATGAGCAGAACATCGCGCAAATGATCAAGTTCAGAAGAGAGCTCATCAAGAGTGGGAGGTACCTCGCTTGTGTCGGAGTCAGATCCAGAGTCGGTGTCGTGGTTGTTCTTTGCCATGAAGCAAAGCCCGGTGAAGTCATCCTTCCTCTTGACTCATGGCTTTTCAACCTCCTCCTCCGAGCTTGTAAGGCCTTCGCTTGATGTGAGATTGACATTGCTCAAGGCGGCAACGCAGGCGCCTGCAATGGCCTTGGCGAACTTCTTAGAGTTCTTGCCCTTCTTGTAGAAGCGGTTCTTCTTCTACTTGTATTCTTGAGTGTTGTTTTGTCATGGTATCCGGCCTTCTTCTTCTTCTTGGGACAGTCAGCAATGAGCTGTCTCGAGTCACTGCACTCGAAGCAGGTTCTTGAACCACCTCCTCTTCTTTCCTTCTGATTGTTGTAGAATTTCCTAAACTTCCTTATGAGCAAGGACAGCTCCTTGTCAGGAATGCACTCCATCTGTTCATCGGAAGCTGCAACAAGAGAAGACAGAGCAAACTCCAAAGAAGACTTGTCAAGTGAGGGGTTAGTTCCATAAGAAGCATCACTGTGACAACCCTTCTGAATGCTAGAAAGCAAAGCCATGCTAGAAGCAGGAATAGCAAGATTATGATGAGATTTCCTAGATAGTTCATAAGATCTTAGCTTGCTATACAATTGCTCACAGTTCAAGTTGTTGAAGTCAGCATTTTCTTCTAGAGCAGCAATTTTAACCCCCCAAACATTTTCATCAAGTGAATACAGCAGTTGCTTAGCTCTATCATTGTCATTGTACACAAGGTTACCACAAGCCCACAAGTTGCACATAATTGCCTCAAATCTATGAAAGGTGTCATCTAGTGAGTCGGCAATTTTTTGTGCAAAGGTTTGGTACTGTCTATTGTAATAATCCTTACGCATAGACTTGACTTGATTGGTACTCTCATGGTACGTGTAAAGCTTAACCCAAATAGCATGAGCAGTGTCAAGGTGTGCAACGCGATCATGTTCACTTCTACCAAGTGCAGAGAGCAGAATGTTGACAGCTTTGGAGTTGTGTTCATACCTGTTCAACTCATTTGTAGAAGCAATGTTGAGGTCGGCAGGTATGTTGTTTTCTTGCTCGACAATGTCCCAGATAGCACGTCCTTGACTCAGGAGATAAGCCTTGGTCCACGACTTTCAGTAGGAGAAGTCCTCTCTATCGAACATCCAGAGCTTGACTGCACGCTTCCCCATGTCGCCTTTGGATCACAAAGCCGGTGAAGGTCAACTAGTGATCAAACCAGCTCTGATACCAATTGAAGGACCAAGAAGGCGACTAGAGGGGGGTGAATGGAAGCCTTCTCAAGAACTTGGCCTATGTCCCAACTACAACCCAAACCAACCTCTAATCGAGTCACCAAGATTACGCACACCAACTTGTGATGTGCTAACCCTAGGAATGACTCAAACCAAAAGGACACATAGCAGTTAACACAAAAGGAACAAAGAGGGAAACAAGGAAGATGTGAGAGATCACAAAACTGAGCCTGATGGAAGTTCCGTGGTGCCTGACAGAAGTTTTCAAACCCCCGACAGAAGTTATGTCAATCATAGAAGTTCTGGGCGACGGGAGAACTTTCACTCATAGAAGTTCCGTGGTTCTTGATGGAAGTTCTGTCATGGTCACGAAAGTTCTGTCTTGGCCACGGAAGTTCTGTACTGGGCAAAATAGCAGCTCTGTTCGGAAAAGAAAATTGCCAAAACCCTATCAAACGAACTCCAAAAATCACGAAATTTGGACCAGATCATCCTCAATACATCACGACACTCCTCTAAAGAGATCCACTCCAAAAGCACAAGGAATCATCATGAATTTCAGATCTTGTTCCAAGAACACCGAAAAGGGCAAACTTGAGAAAATGTTGAAATCGAAGTTGGACGTGCCTTTGATTCGGTCAAGGACCTATATAGGGTTGTTCTAGGACATAATAGCACCAAGATCCCGCCCAAAATCCATCCCAAAACTCACTCAAAAATGAGATAAAAAATCACCATGATAATTGCTCCAAAAATAGAGAGAAGGAGAAATTCGGGATTTAGGGAGAGAGGAAGAAATTGAGCACGAATTTGAATCTCATATCATTGATTCATCAAGTCAAGATACATAGATACATGGCTAGGAAGCCACCCTCTTCCTCCCACTATTTGGAAGAGCAAGAGATGTCTCTCACACACCCTCTCCTCTCCTCTTTTACATGAAGACCTTTCCTAGCACTTTAAAAGGAGTTCCTAACACAAGGCTAATGGGAAGAGGCACATCTCCCACCAGCCACACCTCTCCTTATATAGGCCTAGGGTCCTATTGTCAAAAAGACGACACTACCCTTGACCTACATAATATTGCCACCAACCACCGGTGGCAAACTTGTCCATCTATTTTTCCTTCACCCGAATACCATCGGGCCCTTCACATCTTTGCTTTGCCTCGATGCAAGCTCCACGATTGTGCAACGTGCGCCTCCAATCGCTACCACCGGTTTTGAGGCCCAAATTGGGAAACCGCCTTGCATGCTTCTCAAAGCACAACTTCTCGATGTCGACGCGTGTCACCTCCTCCCGTGATCCTGATCACCGGCAAGTCTCTCCCAGTCCCTGTCCATCGGGCCCCCTTGTCACTTGCACCAGCATCCTGCTCGCCTTGACTTGGTCAACACACCGTCTTCATCACCACCATGGTTTTGAGGCTCAATTGTGAAACCATCTGTGCTTCTTGCCTCTCCACGTGTACGGTGTGAATCACCCTTGACTTCACCCGGCATCCCGATTGTCCGGACCCAAGGCCCCTACTTGTGCCCGATCCTCTCGCCGTTGACCGCCAAGTCGACTCCAGTGACCTACATTTGACAACCCTACTCCAAAAAAATAGAGTATGTCATACAGGATCGCCTCGAGGGATGATTAACGAAGTAACCATACATAGCATCCACACATGAACATTCATCATTTACAAAGATACAGTACTGAATGCATAATATTACAAGTTTGAGAGTTGAAGCGGAAGCAATTCAGATTACATTACAATACATATGTTCTTGGTTTATATTACATAAAGGTGCGAAAGCGAAAAGATGACAAAACACGATATGAAGATCCTAAGCAAACTAAGTCGGCCCTATGGCAATGGTTCACTCCTCTTGTGTAGGAGAGCTAGGGACCCATTCAATGGTCCAATTTTGAGGCTCCTCATCCCCCCAAATCACTTTATTACAACAATCACAGTAAGTAGCTTGAGGGAAACCTGAAAAACAACATAATCACAAAGCTTGAGTATCTGACATACTCCGTAAGACTTACCCGTCAAAAGGTTTACTAAAACCGACTCCTAATATGCAGGGGGCTGACCGGGCTTATTTGATAAATTGCATAGAAAACACCTATTAATTCTATGCTACAATTTTATTCTCTAACCAAGATTTTACTTTGCTTATTGCAGAATAGTAACCATAGCTAAGTGCTAAGACTTGTGTATAAGTAAAGAAGAATACATCATAGCATTATGTAGCCATAGCATAAGTAAATATCAGAATCATAACCACCACTTCTCTACTTAAGTATCATTGCCCCTGCTCGAACAAGAGGTACTCATAACCGCGAGGGACGGCAATTCAAATCGATTTATATCCTGCAGGAGAAAACCCAAGTACACAACATACGCATCATTTAAGAACACGTATGGCCACCGTTCATGAGATTGCTATAAAGTCGATCCGGGGCCATCGATCCCGAGTACACATCCTCCCCATTATACAGTACTTCGTATCCGAGGCTTAACCCGTGCACTCTCCAGCGATCCTCAAACCCGTGCACCCACCGTGCCATTCACATCACCTCTGGATCAATGAGTAGGGCCGTCCAACAATACGGCGCCCAAGTTACTATGTTTACCAATTCCCATATAAAGGTATGTACTTGGTACTGTTCAATACTTGTCTGTGGAGTTGCAACGATAGGCGCTCCATTTTATCAAGTTCATCATTCATGTGAACCATAGTTGAATCAAGTGATTTCATAACCTACTGTTGACTCCACTAGTTTAAGCATAGCACATGCTAACGGAAAGGCTTACTAACATAAACTAATTATAGGTCATTTGCTGGAGTATGCAAGTGGGTTCCATCCAAGTCCTATACATAATGCACAATACAATATTCCTAGCTTGTGACAAAGTAAAAAGGACTCATAAAATAATTAGGTATGCACTGGAGCTTGCCTTCGGAGTGATCGTAGTTAGCGTCTTCACCGAAGTTCACTTCAGATCCCAGTTGCTCCGATGTGATCTCCTCGATCTCTGGCCCTATATGAAGTGAACATGCATAAATAAAGAGGAATACACAAGGGTTTATGGAGTCCCCTAATCAAATATGAAAGGTATGGAATGATGATTCATGGCACTTTCTCAACAAATAAAGTTAAGGAGATGATGCTCATGCATGAATCGGTGTGCACTCATATGCATGGAATGACAACCATTGAATTGAAGGGGACAAACTTCTAATTAGGAGAAATATGGAATTTATTCATTAGAACCATACTTTATGTCTACCCTAAATACGAGCATGGCATCATTGAGGACTACATTGTATTACATGATGAAAATGACATAGAAATACAGTGCTAGGGCCTAAACTTCAGAAAAGTCATTTTGAGCAAAATAGCTAAAGTGACAACTATGCAATTAATCATAGCAATATATGAGATTAACAAGGCTGAACTAAATAAAATAGCTCTAGTTACATATAAGTTACTTATAAACCATTAGCATAAAATGAAGAATAAGAATCCTTACTATAATTCAAAACTAAGGAGTCGAACAAAATTAGTTTCATATTTTTAGGACTTTTATTCCTCGAGTTATTGAATTTTGAAGTTTAAATCAAAGATTGGCTTAATTACTAAATTGCCACCCGGCAATTCAAATTGCCAAGCTCGCGCACTAGCCCGCGCGGTGGCCGGCGCCGATGAGCTCGGGCCAGGGGTAAATTGGCAGCATGTCTTGGACGGCTTCCTACCCAGGGTCGCACGGCGGTCCCGTTGCACCGGTCGACGCCGGACAGGAGGCGTCAGAGGGTGGCCGGCGGTGAGTGGTGGAGCAGAGGCAACTACGGCGGTGTCGTGCGGTGCTTGAAGAGGGAGAGAGGGGTTAGGAGTTTGCCTGAGAGCATCACCTTGGTGCGGGGTTCGACGGCGCCGAGGAAGAATCCGAGGAGGGAGGTCGGAGGGGGGTTCTCACCGGCGGGGTGGAATAGACCCGATGATGGCGGCTCCTTTCTTCACAAATTTCGGTGAGGCTGCTGTGGTTCAGAGGGAGATGGTCAGGGGCATGCTGGAGGGGAGTGCTTGCGCGTCGATTTGTAGAAGAACCAGACGAGAGGGAGCTACCTAGGCGGAGCTTGAGGCAGCGGCGTCCAGGCGGCTCGGGACAGGGGAAGGTCGCCGGTTCTTGCAGAAGAGGAGGAAGAGGGCAAGGGCAAGGGTGCTAGGCTTCTGGGAGAGTTTCCTTGGAGTGTGTGGGATGCGTGCAAGTAGAGAGAAAAGGAGGAGAAGAGAGCTTTTGTAGCTGCGGCTTTAAGCTGTCGATCGGGGAAGAGTGGGAGAGAGCGCAGAGAGAGGAGGGGCGAGCTGTCGGCTGGGGAGTGGCCTACCGGTGGGAGGGCTTCAATTCTGACTGGTGGCACAGTGAAAACTGGCAGAGCAGTGATCGGCATGGGCAAAGGGAGGAGAGGCAATCAGTGGCCGGCAGTGGTGCAGTCATGTTCTCGAGCTATGACTGGTCCAGAGCAATAAGAAGAGGTTGACTCATTGACTGGAAACATGGTTTGGTACTTTGCAAATCCTCCAACCTTTTGGTGCTCCACACTTCATGCAGATTTTTGTGCATGTCCAGAAAACTCTATGCTCCATCTTTACTCTTGGGGTCAGGTCCTAATTTGGCTTAGATAAATTCTGAAAATTCTAGGACAGACAAGCATTTCTCAACACTTTGAGAATTGTTAAGGGTGTTAAATGATCACCAAAAATTCTGATAAAATATTCAAAATTCTCATTTCATATGGTCAACACGAATATGCAAAAACATTGGTGCACTTTCATGGGATTTTGTGATATTTGTGAATTCTTCTCATTTGGCTAATTTTTTGGGATTTAATGAATTAAATTTTTATTCCCTCTTTCTTTGGCATTTTAATTACTTGAGGTTTTTTAATTAGTCGGCAAATGATCACTAGGGTTAACTCAATTACCTTTTGTGACATGGGATGTCACATCACACCCCCCTTAAAAGAAATCTCGTCCCGAGATTTGCAAATGGATGAACAATAGAGAGGGGGCGTGGCGGTTACCGGATTTGCAAGGCCAAGAATTCCGGGAAGTTGGTTTTCAGAAACTCTTCTTGTTCCCAAGTAGCTTCGTCTTCGGTATGGTTACTCCATTGCACTTTGTAGAAGGTGATATTGCGACTACGTGTTACCCGGTCTTTTTGATCAATGATCCGGATGGGGTATTCAGGGTAGTTGAGGTCTTCTTCCAATTGCTCGGTGTCAGAGATAACCACGTCGATTGGAGGCTTTAAACACTTCTTGAGTTGAGATACTTGGAAGACGTTGTGTACCCACTCAAGATTTTCCGGTAGTTGCAACCTATAAGCAATGGCGCTATGCTTCTCCGTGATCGGAAACAGTCCGATGTAGCGGGGCGCTAATTTTCCCTTGATTCCAAAGCGAGATACACCTTTGTTGGGAGAGACTCGAAGATATACATGATCTCCCTTTTCAAACTCCAATAGATTCCTCACTACAAGTGGAATGGGTGGCTGATCATTAAGGATGGTGTTCAGCTGGCCATTGGCAGCTTGGAGATGCCCAATGACTAGCTCTTGTTGTGCAATGATGGTGTGAGCATCATTGAGGTTCCCTTCCATGACATCCCGCGCATCTTGAGCTTCTTCACGCTGAGCCTGTAGCTCACTTTGCTCCTCCAAGGGAGCGGTAACCTGTCCATGAAGAGAGTAAATCTCCTCTTGGGCAGCGGTGAGTTGGGCATTACGCTGGTTCAGTTGCTCCTACAACTGATCGCTTGCATCGCCCTCGATGATGAGCTGAGCATCATGGAGCTGCTAAAAAAGGTCAGCCTGCTCCAACTCGCTAGTGTGCAGCTTGTCCTCAAGAACTGCAACCTTAGTGTCACGCTCCACGAGCTGGGCATCACGGGCAACAAGTGTGGACTACGGCGCCTCGCGCTCTCGTTCCAACTCGAGAATGCAGGTGACAAGGTACTCGGGGTCCTTCATGAGCTTGCCAATATCCATCTGCTTGAATAAAGTTTTGTAAGGGTGAGTGAAAACTTAATATCCCACTAAGCACACATGCTGAAAATAGGGAGTATGTGTGATGAGGACATCCTCCACTATTACCCGCTGGGGCGGCGACCGTGTGAGCCTCTGAATAAACCCACCTTGCTTAGCTTGGGAGGTGGAAGCCACCTTAAAAGGGAGAGTCACCCTTCCCCTATTAGACTAGTCTTTTCGGGAGATTGGGCCTTTCCCTGAGTGGGGGCGTCGGAGTTGCGGTGCTAAGACTGCGGATTTGGGTCGTGGACCTAGAATCGGATCGGTGTGTCGGGCTTTCGGCAGGAATTGTGGTGCTAAGATTGCAGGATTTAGGGAATCCGGATCGGTGTGTCGGGCTTCGTTCCATCCTAACTGGGCCGGATGTATCATTTGGTATCAGAGCTAGGCCCTTGTTAAGAAGGGGAGAATGATGAGGACATCCTCCACTATTACCCGTTGGGGCGGCGACCATGTGAGCCTCTGAATAAACCCACCTTGCTTAGCTTGGGAGGTGGAAGCCACCTTAAAAGGGAGAGTCATCCTTCCCCTATCAGACTAGTCTTTTAGGGAGATTGGGCCTTTCCCTGAGTGGGGGCGTCGGAGTTGCGGTGCTAAGACTGCGGATTTGGGTCATGGACCTAGAATCGGATCGGTGTGTCGGGCTTTCGGCAGGAGTTGTGGTGCTAAGATTGCAGGATTCAGGGAATCCGGATCGGTGTGTCGGGCTTCGTTCCATCCTACCTGGGCCGGATGTATCAATGTGACCTTTGGAGATGACAAGAAAGGGATAGTGAAGGCAAGAGGCGCGGTAAAGGTAAATGAAAAATTCACTCTCGAGGATGTTGGTTTGGTTGAGTATCTCAAGTACAATCTCCTCTCTTTCTCTCAGCTTCTTGATGTTGGTTTTGAAGTGCGCTTTAAGTCGAATGGTTCTTGTGTTCTTGATTCGAGTGGTTCCTTGGTTTGTGGGATTTCTTGTATTGACAGAGTTTTTCAGGCTGATTTTGCTGGTTCTCCAGGTTCTCACAAGTGCTTGTTTGCTCAATCTTCTTCTAAGCTTTGGAAATGGCATAGGACACTGGGTCACATGAGCTTTGACTTGTTATGTCTCTTGAGTGGCCTAGGTTTGATCCGAGGATTGCCTAAGCTCAAATTTGATAAGGATTTGGTTTGTACTCCTTGTCGTCATGGGAAAATGATTGCCGCTTCTCATCCACCAATCAATTTTGTGATGACTGAACGCCCTGGAGAGTTGCTTCACATGGGCACTGTTGGTCCTTCTCGGGTTCGTTCGGCGGGTGGGAAGTGGTATGTTCTTGTGATTGTTGATGACTATTCTTGCTACTCTTGGGTTTACTTTCTTGAGAGCAAGGATGAAGTATTCCATCACTTTCGGAGCTTAGCATTGAGGTTGTTCAAGGAACTTCCTAGTGCATTATGAGCCATCCATAGTGATAATGGCACCAAGTTCAAGAACTGCTCCTTTGATGCTTTCTATCTTGAGCATGGTATTGAGCATCAGTTTTCAACACCTCGTGTTCCCCAGCAGAACGGTGTGGTTGAAAGGAAGAACAGAACCTTAGTGGAGATGGCCCGGACGATGCTCAATGAGCATAGGATTCCGAGGCGGTTCTGGGCTGAGGCCATTAGCACTGCTTGCTATGTTTCCAATCAGATTTTCATGCGCTCAATTCTTAATGTGACTTCTTATGAGCTGCGTTTTGGGAGAACGCCCTCGATTTCTCATTTGCGTGCTTTTGGCTGCAAGTGCTTTATTCTCAAGCGTGGCAATCTTGATAAGTTTGAGTCGAGATCCTCTGATGGCATCTTTCTTGATTACTCTCTTCATGATCATTCATACAGAGTTTTGAATTTGGAGACTAACACCATTGTAGAATCCTGCGATGTAACCTTTGATGAATCAAATTCTTGTGCAAGGAATGTGATTGAGTCTGCAGGTGACAAGGAGATGAAGGAGAGCATCTTTGTAGAAGAGGACCTACAGGGCTTTGATGATGATGACGATGATTCACTTCATCTCTCGTCTGAGCTTGTTCCTCCTGCTACCACTACTCCAGCGGAGGGTCCAAAAGCTTCTACATCGACTTCAGCAGCTGTCGAGCTCCAGCTTTGGTTGAGGGGGAGGTACACTCTGAGAGAAAGGCTCCTCACCACATTTAGCGTCAACATCCACCTCAATAGATGATCGGTAATCTCTATGAGAGGACAACAAGGTCAAGGTCGGCACATCTTGCTTGATTTACCAATTCTCTCTTTGTTGCAACCTTTGAACCCCAGGATGTTGGACATGCACTATATGATAAACATTGGGTTAATGCCATGCATGAGGAGTTAGAAAACTTTGAGAGAAACAAAATCTGGACCCTTGTAGAGCCTCCCAAAAGTGTTAATGTCATAGGAACCAAGTGGGTGTTCAAAAACAAACATGGGAAGGATGGTGAGGTTGTGAGAAACAAGGATAGGCTAGTTCGATCTTTGGTATTCTGCATCTTCATCTCTTGATCTTATTGGGTATTCGGATGCGGACTTTGCTAGGTGTAGAATTGATAGGAAGAGCACTTCTGGTACTTGCCATTTCTTGGGTACTTCTTTGATTTGTTGGTCTTCTCGTAAGCAGTCGAGTGTTGCCCAATCCACCATAGAGGTTGAGTATGTTGCTGCTGCTCACAAATCCTCTGGATTGTGTCTACCTTGAGAGACTATGGGTTAACTTTTAAGGGTGTTTCACTCATGTGTGATAACTCCAGTGCCATATGCTTAGCCAAAAACCCAGTCCAATATGGTAAGGTCAAACACATCAATGTGAGATTCCACTTTCTGAGAGACAATGTTGAGAAGGGGGATGCTGAGTTCAAATACATTGATACCAAAAACCAACTAGCTGATATCCTCACCAAGCCCCTAGATGCTTCTAGACATGCTTGTCTTCGGGGGGAACTTGGTGTGTGTCATCCTTATAGCATCATTTGAGGGGGAGTTGGTGTTCTCTTGTATAGATGTATCTTATCATTTTTGCATTGCTTCTCATATGTAATGTATGCATTTGTAGATGAGCTTTGATTCTTATGCTTTCTTGCATTTCTCTTTGCTATGATTGAGCTTGAGCTAAGTTGTGTGGATGTGATGGTAATCTCTCATGCTTAGATTTTCTAGATGGCCTGTTATAGACTCATGTGAGCAACTTGCTAATCTTAAAGGTAAACTAAGCTTCTTGTGAACCTTATGATCTAATCTTGTCAAAACTTGCTCACCATGTGTATAATTGCTCTTATCTTTGTTGAAACTTGCATTGAGGCTAGTCTAGAGGATGTCTTGGCTTTGGGACCTTGTGTTTGAGAAATGGAAGGCTTTGGAAATGTTTAGCTCATGATGTAACATTATGGGAACATGTGTTTGTTTTGCCGCAAAGGCATGCTCTTTTGTCTTATGCATAATCTTGAAAAATCTGCTAAGTGCTTTGATCAAGAATTACTCATAATGCTAAATCCAAACATTGTGACGTGAAGCCTCGGGGTGTTTCCCGTACCCAGTCGTGCGTCCCTCCACATGGATAAGAGGACACATGAGGATAAACAATAATCACTTGATCAACTGGGTCTCTGTTGCATATGTGAGCATTTGTAGAGCTCATTTTCTACGAATGCTTGTTGCCCTTGTTGAGATTGAAACTGGCTAGATTCTTATCATTCACTTGGTGCTTGTTTTGCATTGGATGAGAGTACTTACATACACATGTGGTGGTAGTTTTGCTCATGATAAGCAACTTTGATTCTATGTAAGCTAGTCAATCTTTTTGCTTAGCTTGTATAGCTCATGGTGTTTATGCCTTACTATCTATTTTTTATCTTTGCATGATTGGGAGCTATTGCTTTTACACTTCATGGCACTATAGTTATGATTAGCAAATTTAAATGCTTGTTTGCATAATTGTTGAAGCTCCTTAGGTTCGTATTTTCATGCATTGCATGTTTGCTTGGTCTTTTGCTTCTTTGATGAGTTCATTGCCAAAAGGGGAGAAAATTTTGGGGTCATGCACAAATAATGCTAAGAAACTCATATGATCCATTTTGCACTACATGAGACCTACCACAACTTGAGGGGGAGCATATCATTATCTTGAGCGTTTTCTTGCGCTTTTCACATTCTTTGTGTCTCAAGTCACTTTCTTTGCCAACTCTTGGTTTTGTGATCCCTACTTGCTAGATGGCTTGTTTTCACCTTTTGGATGTGCTTATTCGGCTTCGCATTTCAATCTCTAATCTTTGTGCATTTGGTATTGTCAATGTACTCATCAAGGGGGAGATTGAGAAACCATGTGGATATGTGCCATGGTTTGCTATATTTGTGATGAGTAATTGACTTGAGCGGATTTGATTTTTGAGTTGAAATGCGGAAATCTAGGGATTGCATGGGTTTGCATATCATGGTTATGACTAACCGGAGTTGGTGGAGATATTGGTGATATTGCAGGAGATGGGAAATGTGTTTGCTTGTCTCATGATGTGTAGGTCACTGGAGTCAACTTGGCGGTCAACGGCGAGAGGATCGAGCACAAGTAGGGGACTTGGGGCCAGACGATTGGGATGTCGGGTGAAGTCAACAGTGATCCACACCATACACGAGGAGAGGCAAGAAGGATGGATGGTTTCACGGTTGAGCCTCAAAACCGTGGTGATGATGAAGACGGCGTGGTGACCAAGTCAAGGCGAACGGGATGCCGGTGCAAGTGACAAGGGGGCCTGATGGACAGGGACTGGGAGAGACTTGCCGGTGGTCAGGATCGCAGGACAAGGTGACACGTGTCGACATTGAGAAGTCATGCTTTGAGAAGCGTGTAGTTCAGTTTCCCGGTTTGGGCCTCAAAACTGGTGGTGGTGGTTGGTGGTGCACGTGGCACCATCATAGAGCTTGCTTCGAGTTGAAGCAAAGACGTGAAGCGTCCGATGGCATTCGGGTGATGAGGAAAAAGATGGATGGTTATGCCCCCGGTGGTAGGTGGGTGTGTTATGTAGGTCGAGGGTAAAGTGGTCATGTGGACAATATACCCTAGGCCTATATAAGGAGAGGTGTGGCTAGTGGGAGAGGTGCCTCTCTTTCATTAGCCTTGTGTTAGGTCTTCTATTCAAAGTGCTAGGAGAGGACTTCATGTTTAGAGGAGAGTAGTGGGTGTGTGAGAGACATCTCTTGCTCTTCCAAATAGTGGGAGAAAGAGGGTGGCTTCCTAGCCTTGAAACCATGGATCTTGTAAGCACCTTTCTATGATATGAGAAGTATTTTCATGCTCAAGATTTCCCTCTTTCCTTGAATCCCAAAATTTCTTTTTTCTTATTTTTGGAGCTATTTTCGTGGTGATTTTTTATCTCACTTTTGGATGAGTTTTTGGTTCGGATTTCTTGAGAAACTTGTTGCTACGATGAGCTAGAACAATCCTCTATGGATCCTTGACCGAGTCAATAGCTCTAGCACCTTCGATTTGAAGGATTTCTCAAGTTTCCCCTTTTTGGTGTTCTTGGCACGAGATCTGAAATTCATGATGATTCCTTGAGCCAATTGAGTGGATCTCTTTAGAGTAGAGTCGTGATGTCTTGTGGATCATCTGGTACAAATTTTGTGATTTTTGGAGTTCGTTTGATAGGGTTTTAGTAATTTTCTTTCCCGAACAGAGCTGCTGTTTCGCCCAGGACAGAACTTCCGTGGCTATGATAGAACTTCCGTCATAGTGACGGAACTTCCATCAAGAACGACGAAACTTCCGTGAGTGACAGTTCTCCTGACACCCGGAACTTTCGTGATTGACGGAACTTCCGTCGGGGGCTTTGGAACTTCCGTCGGGCACCACGGAACTTTCATTAGGCTCAGTTCTATGATTTTTCAGATCCTCCTTGTTTCTCTTTTTGTTCCTCTTGTGCTTCCGCTATGTATCCTATTGTTTTAAATCATTCCTAGGGTTAAAACATCACAAGTTGGTGTGTGTGACCTTGGTGATTTGCCGCAAGGAGGGTTTGGGTTGTAGTTGGGACATAGGCCAAGTTCTTGAGAAGAATTTTAATTGGCTCTCATTCACCCCCCGCTGGTCGCCTTCTTGGTCCTTCAGATTGGTTGGTAAAAGAAAAGACATGAGGTTCCCGATCCGTTTGACGACCGACAACGACAAATTCTATGGTTGACGGAGTAACCCACAGAAATGAGCAAAAACACTTAGCTTCTGGACATAATTAAAATTTTTGAATTTAACAAAAGTTGTGTAGGATTTCTTTATCTTTCCAACGCATACTCACACATATACATCAGATAAAATCTCTGGGAGTTATGATCATCGAAAGACAGAGGACAAAAATGAAGCAATTTCTGAACTTGCAGAAAAGCTTACTATTTTTGCCAAATTCGACCCAGTTTCAGATTTTTCTAGGACCAACTCCTAAACCAAACTTGTAGAGACAAACATCAGCTTTCCAACGAGTACGCATTCACCTTCATTGAATTAAAATTGAGGAAGTTATGCTCATTTTAGTGAAACTGACTTTTCTGGCAAAGTTCGGTTCTTATTGGTTGAGTTCAAGCTTTCGGTTTAGGTGCCATAGGGATTCAAAATTGCCCAAGGCTTGGTCATTTCACATGTTTGCAATATTATTGAACTTTTTACATGTTTTGGTAAGGATGAATGCATATGCTATGCATGAATGTCAATGCTCAATATGACGATTTCCTACATCCTCACAAAAAGAAAACTTGACCGAATATATAGATCGATCCTTTCGGTGGCACACACACCTCTCACACATTTTCTAACGAATTACATGTGGTTAGTGTACCTGCAAGAGATCCATTTCAGAAACATTATATCAAAATAGATAGAAAGAAACCAAAATAACAATGACAGTTATGCCCAGGTATTTGTCCAACCGGAAGGCAGCCGACATTTAAGCGCATTCAGTCCGCGCTTCAAACAAAGCCCAAGTCTTTGCCCACCCGGAAGGCGTTCGGTATTTACAACACAACCGATCCGCGCACAATCCATACCTTCGTTGAAGATTATGTAGATGCAAGTAATTTAAACAAACATAACCCAGGGTTCGCTTTGCCACCAACTATAAGACTTATATGGGCACTACTAGTTTGTACCTCACCGTAAGGCATAAAAATGGCTTGTTTATGTTTTAAAATGTTCATAGTGGTGTTGCTTATCCTGAGACAACTCTTATACCAGCTATGATGTCCCACCCCTCCGAGGCCGGGCCCGCTTACATCTAGCAGCTCTCTAGGACCTCAAGACTTTCCTCACAGACCAACACAAGTCTTTTCTGTACACTTTGTCCTCACTCGTGCGCACTCGGGAAGAACTTCCCAGTCAGTCACCCTCCCTAAATTGCTCTAGGCCAAGCACGCTTAACTTTGGAGTTCTTTAGAGATGAGCTTCAAGAAAAGAAGTTGGAACTTGTTGGCATGAGTATTCTATCAATCCTATTCAGCCCTGGGCCGGGATATCACACTCTCACCCCCTTAGAAGATCGATGTCCTCATCGATCAACCCCAAGCCAGGAACGTCCCCTCTTGGCCACGTCCGTGTGCCCAGTGCCAGCGCATGTGCCATGCTGTGTGACCACTCCGGGCCCACACCAGCCATGCGCACCATGCCTGCGCAACTGCGACCCCAGACGCCCATGAAACCGCAAGGGTCGGCTCTAATACCAGCTGTGACAACCCTACTCCAAAAAAAAATAAAGTATGTCGTATAGGATCGCCTCAGGAGATGATTAACAAAGTAACCATACATAGCATCCACACATGAACATTCATCATTTATAAAGATACATTACTGAATGCATAATATTACAAGTTTGAGAGTTGAAGTCGAAGCAATTCAGATTACATTACAATACATATGTTCTTGGTTTATATTACATAAAGGTGCGGAAGCAAAAAGATGACAAAACACGATACGAAGATCCTAAGCAAACTATGGCGGCCCTATGGCAATGGTTCACTCCTCTTGGGTAGGAGAGCTAGGGACCCATTCAATGGTCCAATACTGAGGCTCCTCAATGATGTAGATATGGCCCAATCTTCCGAGAGGTAAGGGGATAAACTCGAATTTGGGGAACTCGGCGTCGACGACCTGGCTTGAATCAGACACGATCCAACCCCGAAACCGTTACACCAAGCACAACTTGATTGTTCCTACAAGCGAAATCGAGAACACAAGCAAGAGAGGATAACACGCAATCGGAAATTGCAAATATGGATGAAGTGAATCATAAGAAAAGGTTCAAGCTCTGAACACAAAAGGACTAATCGCCACAATGGTGTAGAACAAGAACAGGGGCCCTGGATTACTGTAAAAGGACTTGTCGCCACAGTTACAATAATTCGATCAAGTTTCTCTCTGGAAAACAGAACTAAACAAAACCCGAAACTAAAAGACGGCGGCTACTAAGTTTATGTAGGAAACAGGGACGTCCTAGGGTTGGGGGCGACCAGGAGGGGGCGCCCACAACATGGGCTTAAGGCCCGACATGATACATGGCCAAGTTGGCCCAAAATAGGTGGTGTAGCACCTTGTCATGGTCACATAATATAACTCACAACCCATCTGGAGCTACGACCAGAACCAAAACAATGGCGTCGTCGTCCCCTTTCCAACGCATCAAAGAACACCTCGTTTGGACGTCGGATGTGGGAGATATCATCAAAACCGTGAAGTAATGTCGGCTGAATCCGAGACGAACGCGGCGACCGAGTGGTGACGACTTGTAACTTGGGGAAGGCCATGATATGCCCGTATCCAGCATGGTGATGTCCTCATCACTTAACCCCCCCCCCCCCAAATTACTTTGTCACAACAATCATAGTAAGTAGCTTGAGGGAAACCTAAAAAACAACATAATCGCAAAGCCTGAGTATCTAACATACTCCGCAAGACTTAGCCATCAAAAGGTTTACTAAAACCGACTCCTAATATGCAGGGGCTGACCGGGCTTATTTGATAAATTTCATAGAAAGCACCTATTAATTCTATGCTGCAATTTTATACTCTAACTAAGATTTTACTTTGCTTATTGCAGAAAAGTAACTGTGGTAGACCTAGCTAAGTGCTAAGACTTGAGTATAAGTAAAGAACAATACATCATAGCAATATGTAGCCATAGCATCAGTAAATTTCAAAATCATAACCACACTTCTCTACTTAAGTATGATTGCTCCTGCTCGAACAAGAGGTACTCATAACCGCAAGGGACAGCAATTCGAATCAATTTATATCCTGCAGGAGAAAACCCAAGTGTACGACATATGCATCATTTAAGAACACGTATGGCCACCGTTCATGAGATTGCTATAAAGTCGATCCAGGGCCATCGATCCAGAGTACACATCCTCCCTGCAATACAATACTTTGTATCCGAGGCTTAACCCGTGCACTGACCAGCGGACCTCAAACCCGTGAATCCACCGTGCCATTCACATCACCTCTGGATTGATGAGTAGGGCCGTCCAACAATACGGCGCCCAAGTTACTAGGTTTGCCAATTCCCATATAAAGGTATGTATTTGGTACTGTTCAATACTTGTCCGCGGAGTTGCAATGATAGGTGCTCCATTTTATCAAGTTCATCATTCATGTGAACCGTAGTTGAATCAAGTGATTTCATAACCTACTGTTGACTCCACTAGTTTAAGCATAGCACATGCTAACGGAAAGTCTTACTAACATAAACTAATTATAGGTCATTTGCTGGAGTATGCAAGTGGGTTCCATCCAAGTCCTATACTTAATGCACAATACAATATTCCTAGCTTGTGACAAAGTGAAAAGGACTTGTAAAATAATTAGGTATGCACCAAGGCTTGCCTTGGGAGTGATTGTAGTTAGCGTCTTCACCGAAGTTCTTTATATCCAAGTTGCTCCGGAGTGATCTCCTCGATCTCTGACCCTAAATATGAATGGGTATGCACTCATATGCATGGAATGACAACCATTTAATTGAAGGGGACAAACTTCTAATTAGGAGAAATATGGAATTTATTCATTAGAACCATACTTTATGTCTACCCTAAATATGAGCATGGCATCATTGAGGACTACATTGTATTACATGATGAAAATGACATAGAAATACAGTGCTAGGGCCTAAATTTCAGAAAAGTCATTTTGAGCAAAATAGCTAAAGTGACAACTACGCAATTAATCATAGCAATATATGAGATTAACAAGGCTGAACTAAATAAAATAGCTCTAGTAACATATAAGTTAATTATGAACCATTAGCATAAAATGAAGAATAAGAACCCTTACTGTAATTCAAAACTAACATTCTGCATGAACAGTACCGGGGAGGAATTTAGCTAAAATACGACTATATGCATATATATGGCAATATTCATATGGAAATTTCCTAAGCTATTTATCCAATGAGTAATTTAACAGCAAAAAGCATACTGATGGTGCTCCCAATTTTATATGGAATTTTACAGAGATGTATAAATGCACAATGAACAGGAATACCAAATTTCATAATTAAATTCCTAACAAAGAATCTATATAAATTCATTTACTCAAAATGGAGATTATGCATTAACACTAAACATATGCATAAAAATGGAAATGTCCTCTTGCAGAAAGTTTAGATATGCCATGAGATGCTCACTGAACAATTTTCATGATTTTACCATTTATATATTTTTACTTACTAATTTATTATTCTAACTAGGGTTCTAACTTTAGGGAATAATTTAATTAATGTGATGCATAACCTTGGCTCTCAACTTGTTTTTCTGGTAAAGGGGAATTTTAGGAGTCGAACAATATTAGTTTCATATTTTTAGGACTTTTATTTCTCGAGTTATTGAATTTTGAAGTTTAAATCAAAGTTTGGCTTAATTACTAAATTGCCACCTGGCAATTCAAATTGCCAGGCACGCGCGCGAACCTGCGCGGCGGCCGGTGCTGGCGAGCTCGGGCCAGGGGTGAATTGGCGGCGTGGCTTGGACGGCTTCCTACCTTGGGTCGCACGGCATCGCATGGCGGTTCTGTTGCACCGGTCGGCGGCCGACGGAGGGCGCTGGAGGGTGGCCGGTGGCGAGCGGCATAGCAGAGGCAACTCGTCGTCATGTGGCGCTTGTAGAGGGTGAGAGGGGTCAGGAGTGGGCCTGAGAGCATCACCTTGGTGCGGGGTTTGACGACATTGAGGAAGAATCCGAGGAGGGAGGTCGGAGGGTGGTTCTCACCGGCGGGGTGGAAGAGACCCCATGATGGCGGCTCCTTTCTACACAAACTCCGGTGAGGCTGCTGCGGTTCAGAGGGAGATGGTCAGGGGCATTCTGGAGGGGGGTGCTTGCGCGTCGATTTGCAGAAGAACCAGAGGAGAGGGAGCTACCTAGGCGGAGCTTGAGGCGGCGGCGGCGAGGCAGCTCGGGACAGGCGAAGGTCACCGGTTCTTGCAGAAGAGGAGGAAGAGGGTGAGGGCAAGGGCGCCAGGCTTTGGGGGAGTTTCTAGGGAGTGTGTGGGATGCATGCAAGCAGAGACAAAAGGAGGAGAAGAGAGCTTTGGTAGCTGTGGCTTTAAGCTACCGATCGGGTAAGAGAGGGAGAGAGTGTAGAGAGAGAAGGAGGGGCGAGCTGTCGGCTGGGGAGTGGCCTGCCGGTGGGAGGGCTTCAATTCTGACTGGTGGCATAGTGAAAATCAGCAGAGCAGTGACCAGTATGGGCAGAGGGAGGAGAGGCGATTGGTGGCCAGCGGTGGTGCAGTCGTGTTGTCGAGCTGTGACTGGTCCAAAGCAAAAAGAAGAGGTTGACTCATTGACTGGAAATAGGGTTCGGTACTTTGCAAATCCTCCAACCTTTCGTTGCTCCAAACTTCATTCAGATTTTTGTGAATGTCCAGAAAACTCTATGCTCCAACTTTGCTTTTGGGGTCAGGTCCTAATTCGGCTTAGATAAATTCTGAAAATTCTAGGAGAGACATGCATTTCTCAACACTTAGAGAATTTTTAAGAGTGTTAAATGATCACCAAAAATTCTGATAAAATCGTCTAAATTCTCTTTTGATATGGCCAACATGAATAGGCAAAAACATTGGTGCCCTTTCATGGGATTTTGTGATGTTTGTGAATTGTTCTCATTTGGCAAATTTTTGGGGATTTAATGAATTAAATTTTTATTCCCTCTTTCTTTGCCATTTTAATTACTTGAGGTTTTTCAATTAGTCAGCAAATTATCATTAGGGTTAGCTCAATTAGCCTTTTGTGATATGGGATATCACACTACACATCATCAGACAAGCAAACACATTTCCCATCTCCTGCAACATCACCAATACCTCCACAATCTCTGGTTAGTCGAAACCATAATCATGCACACACACATGCAATCCCTGGATTCCCGCATTTCAACTCAAACACCAAATCCGCTCAAGTCAATTACTCATCACATATATTACAAACCATGGCACATCTCCACATGGTTTCTCAAAGCGAGACTTAGCTTTTTGACATGTAGTGCAGTGAGCAACAAAGCGCTCAACATCTTTCCTCATCCTTGGCCAAAAGAAGTGTGTGGCCAAAATATCCTTCGTCTTCTTGGCACCAAAATGACCCATCAATCCACCTCCATGCGCCTCCTGTAACAACAAAAGACGAACGGAACCAACTGGAATGCATAGGCGGTTAGCTCTAAACAAGAATCTATCATTCTACACAAATTTGTTCTATGCATGACCTTCTTTACCATGCAGCAATACATTATTAAAATCAACATCACCAACATATTGTTCTTTAATTTCCTCAAATCCAAAAATTCTACAATCAAGTTGAGACAACAAAGTATAGCGCCTAGATAAAGCATCAACGATTACATTATCCTTCTCTTTCTTATGTTTAATAATGTAAGGAAACTCAACCCATTTAGCATGTCTATGGTTCAAATAACATTGAGAACAAATATACTTAAATGATTCATGATCAGAATGAATAACAAATTCTTTGGGCAATAAATAATGATGCCACGTCTCTAAAGAACATACAAGTGCATACAATTCCTTATCATACGTGGTGTAATTCAAAACAAGCCCAGTAATTTTCTCACTAAAGTATGCAACAGGTTTACCATCTTGCATCAAAACACCACCAATGCCTATACCAATAGCATCACATTCAAGATCAAAAGTCTTATCAAAATTAGGTAATTGTAGCAATGGTGCATGTATAAGTTTGGCCTTTAAAGCATCAAAAGACTCATGATGTACCTTACCCCAATGGAAATCAACGCCCTTCTTTGTCAACTCATGTAAAGGTGCAGCAATGGTGCTGAAATCTTTGAGAAAGTAGCAGTAGAAACCTGCAAGACCAAGAAAACTCTTCACATGTGTGATAGTTTTTGGTACAGGTCAGCTCTTTATGGCTTCAATCTTCGCCTCATCCGCCTCAATTCCCTATGGAGTCACAAAATAGGCAAGAATAGAGACTTGATCCATGCAAAAGGTGCACTTCTCAAGGTTACCAAATAAACGTGCATCTCGCAAAGCATCAAAAATAGCACACAAATGATTCATATGTTCATGTATGGATTTGCTATAAATCAAGATATCATCAAAGCAAACTAGCACAAATTTGTCAATGAAAGCTCTTAAAACCTCATTCATCAAGTGCATGAAAGTACTAGGTGGATTAGTTAAATCGAAAGGCATTACTAACCACTCATATAACCCGAATTTGGTTTTGAAAGCTTTTTTCCATTCATCTCCATGTTTCATTCTAATTTGATGGTAGCCACTATGCAAACCAATTTTAGTGAAAATTATAGCACCACATAACTCATCAAGCATGTCATCTAGCCTAGGAATAGGATGACGATACCTAATAGTATTGTTGTTAATGGCTCTACAATCTACACACATACGCCAAGTACCATCTTTCTTAGGAACCAAAAGTATAGGAACACCACAAGGACTAAGTGATTGATGAACGTACCCACGATCCAAAAGGTCTTGGACTTGTCGTTGTATCTCCTTAGTTTCCTCAGGGTTGGTTCTATAAGCAGCACGGTTTGGCAAAGTAGCACCCGAAATCTAATCAATTTGATGCTCAATCCCTCTCAAAGGTGGCAATCCCAGGGGTATCTCAGCTGGGAAAACATCCTCATACTCCTGCAAAAGGTTAGTGACAGCAGGAGGCAAAATACTAGAAGCAATATCATCAAGCGAAAATAAAGCTTGTTTGCATATCAAAGCATAACAAATATCATCATCAGCAGAAATTTCAGCAAGCTCAGATTTTGTTGCAAGACATGAACGACCGTATAATTTAATTCCAGCACCCATAGATCTTGAAGAATCATTAACATTACTAGGTGTAGAATCAGAATTAATAGTTTGCTGAATTTCAGGACCTTTATTTTTCAAACTAGCAGCTCTTTCTAAATCAGCTTGTACAATTTCAGTAGGGGTCATTGGTAACAAAGTAATTTTAGTTCCTTTATGCATAAAAGTGTACTTATTACTTTTACCATGGTGTACAACATCATTATCAAATTCCCAAGGTCTACCCAATAAAAGTGAACATGCTTGCATGGCTACGACATCGCAATCAATAGAATCCACATAAGAACCAATGGAAAAAGGAACTCTGCAAGTTTGTGTTACCTTAGCTTTTCCAGAGTCATTTAACCACTGAATGTAGTATGGATGTGGATGTGGGCGTATGGTCAAAGCAAGCTTGTCGACCACATCAGAACTGACCAAGTTATTGCAGCTCCCTCCATCAATGATGACACGTGCTCGGCGGTTCCTGATGATGAAGAAAATCTAAAACAAGTTGTGGCGCTGCATCGTCTCAGGCTACTGATCTTGTGTGCTAAGGACACGCTGAATAATAATGTTCATGTATCCCGTGGTGTCTCTGCCTCTAAGGACGAGGTCACTGCTGGTGGCAGCAACATCATCCTCCACCTCATCCTCCATATCGGAGGTGCTCATGTAACCGCCATCGTCTGTCGCCACATATGCCCGCCGACTTGGGAAATCTTTCTGCATGTGACCAAGTCCATGGCAGCGGTGGCACTGAATCCCTATAGTGCGCCCCGTCGAAGCAACAGAGGAGACACTACTAGCTGGTACCTGCATAGAAGTTTTACCTGAGCACGTAGAAGGTGTAGGGGCTGATCTTGGTGCGGCAGAAACAACACTGGTTCCCTTGGCAGCTGCTGGTGGGGGTGGCCGGAAAGATGGCCTGGGCAGCCCCGAAGTCCTTGTTGGGTGTGGGGGGTAGGAGTTCCTGGACTTGCTATACTCCTCAAATGCCTAGAAAAGTCCCTGTGATTCTTTCTCTATAAGTATAGCATACAGGAAACATTGGGTGAGGGTACAATATTCTTTATAATCAAGGATATCCTGAATTTCTTTTCTTAAACCAGAATAAAAGCAGCAAATCTGATCCTCTACTTTTTCAACTACAGCACAACGAATCAAACCCTTCTGAAGCTCACAAAAGTACTCCTGAATAGTTTTATCTCCTTGTTCTAAACGTTGTAGTTTATTACGAATCTCTCTATAGAAAGAAGGAGTAACAAAATGATCATGCATTGCTACCTTAAGTTCTTCCCAAGTAGTAGGCAAATCAGTTTCAGCAGCTAGACCACTCCACCAAACAATAGCAAAGTCCTTAAACTCACTAGTGGCTTGTCTAACTCTATTTTGTTCAGGAACAAGATGGGCATTAAATTTTTGTTCTACAGTCATCTCGCAATCAAGATAAACATCACCATCATACTGACCTGAAAATGAAGGAATTGAAAACTTAATTTTAGCATATGGGTCATCTGGAGCATGGTTACCGTGTGGACAACGGTTGTAGTTGTGGAAACCACCCATACCTTGAGTATTACATAGCAAACAACATCGTAATCTAGCGGTCCTTGTAGCTGACCTATCCATAGTGTCATCTGCCATATACACCGTGTCTTCATCATGGTCATCTTCAACGTCGTTGTTGTTGTTGGTGGTGTTTGTGTCATTGGTCTTGTGAGCGGTCTCCAACTCGACAACTTGATCGGTGAGCTTTGAGATCCACTTCTCCAACCGCTCGATGCTTTCTCCAATGTGAAGCTTGCTGACCGCATCAGTAATGGCTCTAGTGATTGTCTCTGCCAAATCACTCTGAGCAGCCTGTAAAGCCTTCTGTAACTGCCCTTGGCTCACACACTCATGAAATTTTTAGGGCGACGCCTCCTCTCCATCGCTTCCTGACATCACAAACACCAAAATAGGAAACAAACAGTGAATATTATCCCTACAAAACAACTAAGCAGTGGTGCCTCTCAACACAGGCAAAAGGACGCTCCTTACAAAGCTCTTACAAAGTTCTGAAAAGCAAAGCAAAGAAAAGGATACCAGGGAGGTGTGTTCCATGATTGCAAGGGTTACAAAATAACCTGTGTGCTGTTCAGAAGAAATATGTAGAGCTAGGAAGGCCAAATATATATATGTGAGTGGCACACAAATCGAAAACAGAGAGTAAAGCTGAATAAGTGCCCAAGTAACTTTTTTTTGGCAGCGTGGATGCAGCGGAAAGTGGAATTTGTGGGGATTGGTCTGAGGTGATTAGGCTGGGTGTATCAATCAATCCACCCTAGCCCACAAAGCCAACAAAACAGAGGATGGTGAAGGGGATGGCGGCTAGGGTTGCAAGGCAAACACTACTAATGACAACAACACAAACTAAATCAGTGACTAAAACAAGAACTAGGGCACAAACTCAACACTACGGACTCTGAAATTTAAATATGCAAAGGCTAAACACGTGGTTATGGGTGGGGGCAAATAATTTTGGTCTATTTTGTGGACGATAGGATGAACACAAAACGAAATTAACTAAGGATAGTGTGGACCTGACAGTGCACCTGAAGCTCTGATTACCACTTAATGTGAACAAGGGTTCCTGATCTTCTGAAAGGTTCTGGATAAGTTGATTTGGTCAGAGGTGACACACAAATCGATCCGGCTTTAGAACAACACGTTCTAAACCCTGTAATCGTAGCATGACGTCTCCTCTGGTTATCAACCGTCCTAAAACAATTGACCTTGCTGAGAAGGCTAAGTCCTGCGAATGAAGAACACAAGCAAGAACAAAGAAGAATGCAACAAAATTGCAGATGTATTATGAATCTCAAGAAGTTGGGGTCTCACAAACCGTTATGATGGCGAAACTGTTATGAATAGAATAATCTAAGCAAAACCCGAACCCTAATGGTGCGGCGGCAGCTGTATATAAAGACTCTAGGGTGGTGCGAGACCCTCTGGACGCGCCCCTAATTGGGCTCAACTAGATACAAAGCCCAAAGGCCAAAAACGGGCGATGCAGCACCAACACAGATTCTGGACCCTCTCTTGTTTTGACGATTCCTGATGACTCTAGACGAATTTTAAATGAGGCCAGCGACATTAGAAAGGTCTTCTCCTTATCTTTCTGTGCATATGTAGAACATCCAAATCCGAGTCCGTATGCGTCTTGGGCGTTCGTTTTAGTGCAGACTAGTCCTGGGCCGCGAAACAGACTCAAAGTTGGTTTTGGTTGGGCCTCCACCTTTGCTTCCACGTCCTAGCTGGTCCTCCACGTCTCTAGGTCTTTCTCTCATCAGCTCCTGGTCCTCTCCATGGTTCCTAATTACAATATAATCATTATGTAGCAAACCATTCTTAAAAGTGACATATAATGAATAACGTAGGAACGAGCTCACCTCCAATATAATCGTGCATGAGCTCTAGTCATTGGACCTTGGAAGTCCAGAATTGGAGGAGTGTTGTGTGTATCCATAGGAGTGATGTCCTTATCAGACTCGAGGCTGTACCATGGATTTGGTGTAAGCACTCAACCTGAGTAACTAGGAATTTTGACGCTTGATTAGATTTCGGAAAGTTTATCTTAGAAATTTTAGACTTAGACTCGCTATCTTTCCGGCTAGCTTAACCGAATCTCTTTATCTATCTTAGTGTGGATTTCTCCTGTATCACTGCTCCCCTGTTTATCATTGAATATCTTTACCCCCGTTCAATTGGCATAACTCTTATAGTCATATCTTTATTAAACAAAGATATTCTTACGCCTAGCTTCCCTGAGGAAAATAAATACGATACCTTGGAATACTCCTGAGTGAAATGGTACAATAGATGTTCCATGTGCTTGTGGATTGGTTCACACTTCTCTTAAAGCATAGCAAACATCAATCAACACTTCGAGCATTGTTACCAGATAATAATTTGGTGCGATGTTAAGAAGTGCCAACAAGCATTTCTGGCACCATTGTCGGGGAAGCAATAGGCTAAGATATCGGAATTTTAACATTGATATTCATATTAAGGAGTTACCACTTTCCTTAGCGGGGTTACCCTTGTTCTGTTTATTTGTGGTGTAAACAGGATGCTTTATGACTGGTTTCCACCTACCAAACAACTCACCCCTCCTCGACCTAGACTTGCTCTTGAAGCACCTCCAATCCTACCAGCTCAACAGCAAGACCCTTCCACGTCCGCTCAACCAACCATGGCTGAGAAGACAATCCGTGACTACTCCGCCCCGTCTGTAGACAACATCCGCATCGGTCCAAACCCGAACAGTGGTTATATAGAAACCAAGACGATCTGACCACACAGGAGAAGTGCTCCAACGCCTTCCTTGCCAAGTTCTTCCTGCTGAGCAAAACCAACGCCTTGCGGAATAAGATTTCAAGTTTCCAACAGCTAACCGATGAAAGCATCCCTGAGACATGGGAGCATTTCCAAGAGTATACTCTGGCATGCCCACATCATGGAATGCAAGATTGGTTGCTAATCCAGAGATTTCACCATGGGCTTAATCGCTCCGCTTGTGAGCACCTAGATGCAGCCGTTGGAGGTTCCTTCTTCTCTCTGAAGGTGAAGGAAGCTCGTACTCTCATAGAAAAGATGGTCATCAACTATAGTGGCTATGATAAGAGGCAGAGCCAGCCGCAACCCAAGACAAGGGGAGTCCACAACGTTGATGGTATTGACATGCTAGCCATCAAGATGGATCAATTATTGAAGAAGATGGACGGACCTTAGACTGTCCAATCCCTCGACTCTCGCATGACCTGCGAGGTCTGTGGGAACCTTGGACACATGGGAAGCCACCGTCCGGAGACCCATGAATAAGAAGTGAACTACCTCAACAACAGCAACAACAATGGGTTTAGGCCTCGTACGAACAACCTCAGATAGGAGTCCAAGCCAAACCTTTCCTTCGACAAGAATACGTGTAACTCTAGCAATTTTACACATAATGAACCTTCCTGTCGTGATCTTGTTCTAGGACAATCTAAAATTAATGAAACTATTAGTAGGAAATTTATTGCTACTGATAAAGTCCTAGAAAGCATTGATTCCCGTATGGAAGCATTTAATACCTCTCTACAAAACCAGCTTAGCCATAACAAAATGCTAGAGACGCAAATTGCTCAGCTGGCCGCTTCTATTGTTAAGCCTAACTCGGGCAAGCTCCCCGGTCACCCGGAAGCTAGCCCCAAGGAAAATGTGAATGCCGCTCAAGAACCACCAAATCCTAACAATGCAGGGAAGGAAAATCCATGCAAGAACCGCTAAATCCTAACAATGCAAGGAAGGATAGAGCACCTGATGAAGAGTCAGAAGGGGAGGACGAAATTGAGGTTGAGGAGGCAAAAGCACCCCACAAGAAAGGACCACACGACTTCTATGATACCCCGGTATTGCCATTTCCCCCTCGACACAGGAAGCCAACGGTGGACGACCAATTTGGGAAGTTTGTTGAGGTAACAAAGAAACTATATGTCAACATACCTCTACTTGATGCGATGCAGGTTCCCACCTACTCCAAGTATTTAAAGGGCATCCTCAACAACAAACGCCCAATTCCATCCACGGAGATCATTAAATTGATGGAGGAATGCAGCACCGCTATCTTGAACCCTCTTCCAGAAAATAAGTGAGATCTGGGGTGCCTAACCATCCCTTGTTCCATCGAGATGCAACAATTCAACAATGCCCTTTGTGACTTGGGGGCAAGCGCGAGCGTCATGCCAAAGGTGGTATATGATAAACTTAATGTCAATTCATTATCCCCCACAGCAATGTGCTTGCAGCTCACCGACCGATCAGCTCGCTACCCGGCGGGCATCACGGAGGACGTACCCATAAGGATAAGAAATTGTCTCGTCCCCGTCGATTTTGTGGTGCTAGACATGGCGGCCGATGTGAGGACGCCTCTCATACTAGGAAGACCGTTCCTTACCACCGCAAACGCCAATATTGATGTTACGGCTAGAGAAATCCACCTCAACATTAATGGGCATGACGAGAAGTTCGCCTTCAAGCCCCGAATGGAACAATGCAATCAGGTACGCATCTTCTACGGTAAAAATTCTAACACAATACAGAAAATAGAAGTATACCCGATTGTACCAAAATCGGGTGCACCGATGGTAAGAGTTGAGAACGCACCACCGCTGCTCAAGAAGAAGAGCGAGCCACAGGAAATGAAGAGAAAGGTCGCCGCCAAGCCAAAGAAAATCAAACAAGTGTGGTGGAAGAAAGAAGTTGCACCGATCGTGGAGAATTCTCCATCCACGAAGGGCACCACGAGAAATTGAACGTGGAGAACGTCTTGTTCGAGACATAAAATCCGGACCCTCGTTGGGAGGTAAACCAATATTTATTCCCCTTCCTTTTCTTACCCCATTAAATTAGTTGTATTTTCTTTAACCACTAAATTAGGCTAAAAAAATTATGATGGCTTGGCCAAATTTACTGGCCAGGAGGTCAAATTTCATCAAAAATGACCGCCAAGGTGATAATCTGAGGCTCCAACCCAGCCAGTCAGTTCTTAGTACCCACGAGGTCATATTTCATAAAAAAATGACCACCCGGCTAGGTAATATTCAAGTACCCAGAATCCAACCTGACCAGTCAAATATTAGCACCCGGGAGGTCAAATTTCATAAAAAATGACCCTCCGGGTGATGGTCTGATCATCCAACCTGGCTAGTCAGATTTCTGCAAACCGGTAGGTCATATTCCATGAAAATGACCACCCGGCTAGGTAAATTCTGAGAGGTCAGATTCTATCAAATTTTTGCACCCGGGAGGTTAGATTTGGTGAAATATGATCACCCGGCTAGTTAATTTTGAGCCACCTAATCAGAAATAACCCAGTCCAGTTTTAGCACCCTGGGGGTCATTTTTTATGAAGATGACCACCCGGGTGGGTCATTTCTGCCGCTCGGCAGGCCATGCCGCCCGACACTACTTTTTCTTGGATTCTTGGCTCTTTTACTGCATAAATCATGGCCATGAGTGGTAAGGTGTGGTTAGCTCTTCACATGTGAAAATTTTTCACCTAGAGCCCTACATGCGAAAAGCAAGTGAATGAGAGCCACACAAATCACTCCATCTTTTGATCATCCACTCTCACCTGCCACTCTATTCACCTAGGCACCATAGAGGGTAGAGCACTCATTGCAAAATTCTAACTTTGGCCATCCCATCAATCCCTTCTTGCTCCCTATCCTCTCTCCTTTTTTGGAATAATGGAGGCATACATTTCACATGGCACCTGTACAAGCAACTTGGCCACCAATAATGCACCCAAGTGGGAGGGAAAAGGGGTGCCGGCCAGCATGGGGCGTCGCCTGGCCAAGCCCGCTGCCTGGCCTGGCCACTCTCCTCCCAAGGTTCCTCTTGAGCCTATAAATAGAGGGCTCACTCTCCTTTAGTTCTCCACTACCATCCCTTCGGCTAAAAATTTCCTACTCACTCACTTTGCTCTCCCTCCTCCTCTCACCTTTCCACCACATTCCTTAGCAAGAACACTTTGAACCAAGATAAAAGTGTGCTGAACTAAAACCTATTAGCACAAAATTTCCACTGCCCTTGCACCTTTGAACGACTAACACTTGGACTACTAAGCGAACGACTAACCGCTAACCATTATCATCATTTTGTCCTTCGGGTATTGTGTCCAAGTAACCCTTTTGCAGGAATGGCAAATATTTGGAGAGGCATCTACACCAAGTTCAGCAGTAGCAGCAGCTCAAGCCGTGGGAGGCGCACACCAAGTGAGCGCTCAGAAGCCGAGCACTCCGGAGCTTCACATGGGTATGCCCCAAGTTATCTCTCAGACACAATGTCCATATCCGAGGCCCCAACGGTGCAAAGCATGCAAGATTAAGAGTTTGAGAAGTCCATGGAGAGTGAAGAGAAGATGGAGTTCAATGATTACAACGAGCAAAGAAAATTCACCGCCATTCGAGTCTGGGAATTCACATCTGTGCGCAAGTTCAACCACAACTTCCTCGAGCGAATCGGCATCCTTGCTGATTTCGAGTACACGCTCAACATGGCTGAATGCCATAAGGGATGGACAAGAATGGCAGCAGCAAACATCAGAACAATTTCAAACGAACCTCTCTATGATGGACCAACTGTTCGACCACTTCAACATCGATTATCAACCTCCGCAATGAATGCCATCCAATCTTAAGTCTTTCAAAGACCTATGCTTCGGAAGGTACGTGACCAAGGTGCGCCATTTGTCCTACTCCCTCACCTTCTTTCTCTAGTTAAGTTGTTTTATTTCCTCAATAAAAATCCAAAAAGATTTTCAGTTGCGATAAAATTTAGGAAAACCCAAAAATATTTTTCGCTTTCAAGGAAAACCATAAAAATTTGCAAAACAGAAAAGAACAAAAAGATTTCCCATTTCGTATAAAATTTGAAAACTTAGTCTCTACCTTGCCTATAGAAATGATGAATAGTTGCTCTGTTAGCTCCCTGTGAGTCTCAAGTATACAACCTCTACTCTTCATTTTGGTGGGTAATGGTAGACCGGCATGATGACAAAGCTAGTCTCTCTATGTTTTAGTGGGTGCAAAATGGCTAATAAACACCAAGTCTAGTTGTTGGAATTCATGATATAACATGTTTTGGATGAGTCTATGATCTCCTCATGATTAGAGTCCAATGATTTCTTTCAAAACCATGCTGTAATAAAGACCCCCTACTTGGTGTATGTCTTTCCTACGATAGAAAAAATCCTATCAAGGCCAGATATTAATTGTGAACCCTTTTATGTCTTTTATGCCATCCATGTATGCATTGAGTTTGGTTAGGATTTGATCCTTATGAGGGACTCGCACTTTCAAAGCCAATCATTATCCTTCGTGTTATCTTTGAGTTCTCAAATAATCATGCTTGCTTATGCGGTTTCCACATTGGATTCAAGCATCCACTTCACCAAGCGTGTTAGCCAAAAATCTCTCCTTTGCGGAAACCTTGATCCTACAAGAATGATTTTGGTCCTTCCAAAATAAATGCTCAGAAAAAGTTTGCAAAAATATTTGAACCATTGAACTAGCTTCCCTACACTACGAGAGCTGAAAAAGAAAGAAAGAAAAGGAAAAAAGAAGAAAAAAAATGAGAAAATAATTATCAGCTCTCATGGATGTACAAATGTCATGTTTCAAGGTTCATTCAAAAAAAAATTCCTTTGAGCAAAATAAAGGACCACCCTTTCACTCTAGCACAAAAATCCAGTCTTTGATAAACATTTTTGCTATTGTGCTAGTCCACTCCTTCGCGTGAGTCCATTCTCTCCCTCTCCCCTGGACATTATTTCCAAATGGTTGGAATGAGAAAGTGCAATGTCTTTTCGCTTGGACCATCTCTTAACTTAACAAAATATCCATATAAAATGTGCCATCCTACCAAGCTCCACATATAAAGCCAAATTTCATATAGTATGATGAGCACTTGGTGAGGAAATACACTTTTTGAGAGATGAGAGTCATAGTGAAAAAATTGCACCAAGAGGGAATATTTTCAATCTTATGCAGCATAACAAAAAAAAACTTTGGACTCATGATCATGTAGGAGGTTGAGTAATAAAATCTAAACTAGTTGTTCTGAGTTCCAACGGCTCAAGACAAGGTCATAAAATGGCTAAGAGCCCCACTTACAATGAGAAAGACTTAATGATCAAATTGTGCTAGTTTACTATTACCCCTATGTTGTAGGAGTATGTGTTTGTGCACTTGATCCTTGCAGGGCTCTAATATTGAAGCAACTCCTGATCCATCACTTCCAAGTTTTAATTTGCTCGAGACGAGCAAAGGTATAGGTCTTCTTCTTATCTTTCCACGTCCAAATCCGAGTCCGTATGCATCCTAGGCATCCGTTTTAGTTCAGACTGGTCCTGGGCCTCGAAAGAGACTCAAAGTCGGTTTTGGTTGGGCCTCCACCTTGGCTTCCACGTGCTTGCTGGTCCTCCACGTCTCCAAGTCTTTCTCCCATCATCTCCTTGTCCTCTCCATGGTTTCTAATTACAATATAATCATTAGGTAGCAAACCATTCTCAGAAGTGACATATAATGAAGGATGTAGGAACGAGCTCACCTCTAAATTTAATCGTCGTGCACGAGCTCTAGTCATTGGACCTTGGAAGTCCAGAATTGGAGGAGTGTTGTGTGTATCCATAGGAGTGATGTCCTCATTATCCTCCCCCTCTTGAAGTGGAGTAGTCCTTGACTCAAGTTCATCCTCTTCTCCCAAGTATGGTTTCAAATCTGAAATGTTAAAAGTAGGACTAACCCCGAACTTGGGAGACAACTCAAGTTTGTATGCATTATCATTAATCTTCTCAATTATTTTGAATGGACCATCAGCTCTAGGCATTAATTTAGACTTTCTCAATTATGGAAATCTATCCTTCCTCAAGTGTAACCACACTAAATCTCCAACATCAAGCTTTACTTCCTTTCTACCTTTACTACCAGCAATTTTATACTTTTCATTCATCTTTTCAATGCTAAGTCTAGTGGTCTCATACATTTGTAAAATAAATTCAGCATGCACCTTAGCATCATCATGAACTCTCTCATTATTAGGTAGAGGAAGTATATCAAGTGGAGTACGGGGATCAAAACCATACACTACCTTGAAGGGACTTACCTTGGTAGTAGAATGTGTTGCCCGATTATAAGCAAACTCAACACGAGGCAAATATTCTTCCTATTGCTTCAAATTTTTCTTCAAAATAGCTCTCAACATAGTGCCCAAAGTGCGGTTCACAACCTCAGTTTGTCCATCAGTTTGTGGGTGACAAGTTGTAGAAAATAGCAACTTTGTACCCAACTTTTTCCAAAGTGTGCGCCAAAAGTGACTCAAGAATTTTGCATCACGATCTGAAACAATAGCAGAAGGCATACAATGCAAATGTACAATTTTCTTGAAAAAGAGGTCGGCAATATAACTAGCAACATCAGTTTTATGACATGGTATAAAGTGTGCCATCTTAGAAAATCTATACACAACAACAAAAATACTATCGCTCCCCCTCTTAGTTCTAGGCAGTCCTAAAACAAAGTCCATAGAAATATCCGCCCAAGGAATAGAAGGAACAGGAAGTGGCATGTATAAACCATGTGGATTCAAGCGAGACATAGCTTTTTGACATGTAGTGCAGAAAGCAACAAAGCGCTCAACATCTTTCCTGATCCTTGGCCAAAAGAAGTGTGTGGCCAAAATATCCTCCATCTTCTTGGCACCAAAATGACCCATCAACCCACCTCCATGCGCCTCCTGTAACAACAAAAGACGAACGGAACCAACTGGAATTCATAGGCGGTTAGCTCTAAACAAAAATCCATTATTTAACACAAATTTGTTCCATGCACGACCTTCTTTACAATGCAGCAATACATCCTTAAAATCAACATCAGTAGCATATTGTTCTTTAATTGCCTCAAGTCCAAAAATTCTACAATCAAGTGGAGACAACAAAGTATAGCGCCTAGATAAAGCATCAACGATCACATTATCCTTCCCTTTCTTATGTTTAATAATGTAAGGAAAAGAATAAATAAACTCAATCCATTTAGCATGTCTACGGTTCAAATTACATTGAGAACGAATATACTTAAGTGATTCATGATCAGAATGAATAACAAATTCTTTGGGTAACAAATAATGACGCCACGTCTCTAAAGAACGTACAAGTGCATACAATTCCTTATCATACGTGGAGTAATTCAAAACAGGCCCAATAATTTTCTCACTAAAGTATGCTACAGGTTTACCATCTTGCATCAAAACACCACCAATGCCTATACCACTAGCATCACATTCAAGCTAAAAAATCTTATCAAAATTAGGTAATTGCAGCAATGGTGCATGTGTAAGTTTGTCCTTCAAAGCATCAAAAGACTCATGATGTACCTTACCCCAATGGAAATCAAAGCCCTTCTTTGTCAACTCATGCAACGGTGCAGTAATGGTGCTAAAATCATTAACAAAGCGGCGGTAGAAACCTGTAAGACCAAGAAAACTCCTCACCTATGTGATAGTTTTTGGTATAGGCCAGCTCTTTATGGCTTCAATCTTCGCCTCATCCACCCCAATTCCCTGTGGAGTCACAATATAGCCAAGAAAAGAGACTTGATCCGTGCAAAAGGTGCACTTCTCAAGGTTACCAAATAAACGTGCATCTCGTGAAGCATCAAAAATAGCACGTAAATGGTTCATATGTTCATCCATGGATTTGCTATAAATCAAGATATCATCAAAGTAAACTACCACAAATTTGCCAATGAAAGCACTTAAAACCTCACTCATCAAGTGCATGAAAGTACTAGGTGCATTAGTTAAACCGAAAGGCATTACTAACCACTCATATAACCCAAATTTGGTTTTGAAAGCTGTTTTCCATTCATCTCCAAGTTTCATTCTAATTTGATGGTAGCCACTATGCAAATCAATTTTAGTGAAAATTATAGCACCACATAACTCATCAAGCATGTCGTCTAGCCTAGGAATAGGATGACGATACCTAATATTAATGTTATTAATGGCTCTATAATCTACACACATACGCCAAGTACCATCTTTCTTAGGAACGAAACGTACAGAAACAACACAAGGACTAAGTGATTGACGAACGTACCCATGATCCAAAAGGTCTTGGACTTGTCGTTGTATCTCCTTAGTTTCCTCAGGGTTGGTCCTATAAGCAACACAGTTTGGCAAAGTAGCACCCGGAATCAAATCAATTTGATGCTCAATCCCTCTCAAAGGCGGCAATCCCAGGGGTATCTCAGCTGGGAAAACATACTCATACTCCTGCAAAAGGTTAGTGACAGCAGGAGACAAACACTAGAAGCAATATCATCGAGCAAAAACAAAGCTTGTTTGCATATCAAAGCATAGCAAATATCATTATTAGTAGAAATTTCAGCAAGCTTAGATTTTGTAGCAAGACATGAACGACCTTGTAATTTAAGTTCAGCACCCTTAGAACTTGAAGAATCATTAACATTACTAGGTGTAGAATCAGAATTAATAGGTTGTTGAATTTTAGGACCTTTATTTTTCAAACTAGCAGCTCTTTCTAAATTAGCTTGTACAATTTCAGCAGGGGTCATTAGTAACAAAGTAATTTTAGTTCCTTTATGCATAAAAGTGTACTTATTACTTCTACCATGGTGTACAACATCATTATCAAATTCCCAAGGTCTACCCAATAAAAGTGAACATGCTTGCATGGGTACGACATCACAATCAATAGAATCCACATAACAACCAATGGAAAAAGAAACTCTTTAACTTTGTATTACCTTAGCTTTTCCAGAGTCGTTTAACCACTGAATATAGTACGAACAAATTATGGCGTTGCATCGTCACGGGCTGCTGAACTTGTGTGCTAAGGACATGCTGAACAATAATGATCATGTATCCCGTGGTGTCTCTGCCTCCAAAGATGAGGTCACTGCTGGTGGCAGCGACGTCCTCCTCCTCCTCCTCCATATCGGAGGTGCTCATGTAACCGCCATCATTTGTTGCCACATATGTCCGCCTACTTGGGCAATCTTTCTGCACATGACCAAGTCCATAGCAGCGGTGGCACTAAATCCCTGTAGTGCGCCCCGTCGAAGCAATAGATGAGGCACTACTAGCTGGTACCTGTACAGAGTTTTCAACTGAGCGCGTAGAAGATGCAGGGGCTGATCTTGGTGCTGCCGAGGGCACACTGGTTCCCTTAGCAGCTACTGGTGGGGGCAGCCGAAAAGATGGCTTGGACGGCCCCAAAGTCCCCGTCAACCGTGGAGTATAGGAGTTCCTAGACTTGTTGTACTCCTCAAAAGCCTGAAAAAGTCCCTGCGATTCTTTCTCTGCAAGCATAGCATACTGGAAACACTGGTGAGGGTATAATATTCTTTAAAATCAAGGATGTCCTAAATTTCTTTTCTCAAACCAGAATAAAAGTGGCAAATCTGATCCTCTACTTTTTCAACTACAGCACAACGAATCAAACCCTTCTGAAGCTCACTAAAGTACTCCTGAATAGTTTTATCTCCTTGTTCTAAACGCTATAGTTTATTACGAATCTCTCTATAAAAAGAAGGAGGAACAAAACGATCATGCATTGCTACCTTAAGTTTTTCCCGTGTGGACGATGATTGTAGTTATGGAAACCACCCATACCTTGAGTATTACGGTGCAAACAACATCATAATCTTGCGGTCCTCGTAGCTGACCTATCCATGGTGCCATTAGCCTTGTACATCGTGTCTTCATCATGGACGTCTTCAACGTCGTTGTTATTGGTGTTCGTATGATTGGTCTTGGGAGCGGTCTCCAACGCGACAACCTGATCGGTTAACTTAGAGACCCGCTTCTCCAATCGCTCGATGCTTTCTCCAATGTGAAGCTTGCTAACCGCATCAGTAACGGCTCTGGTGATCGTCTCTGCCAAATCACTCTGAGCAGCTTGCAAAACCTTCTAGAGCTACTCTTGGCTCACACACTCAGCAAATTTTGAGGGTGAAGCCACCTCTCCGTCGTCACTTCCTGCCATCACAAACACCAAAATAGGAAACAAAATAGTGAAGGTTATCCCTACAAAATAGCTAAGCAGTGGTGCCTCTCAACACAACAAAAGAAAACTCCTTACAAAGCTCTTATAAAGTTCTCAAAAGCAAAGCAAAGAATACCAGGGAGGTGTGTTTCATGATTGCAAGGGTCACAAAATAACCTGTGTGCTATCCAGAAGAAATATGTAGAGCTAGGAAGCCCAAATATATAGATGTGAGTGGCACACAAATCAAAATTAGATAGTAATACTGAATAAGTGCCCAAGTAACTTGTCCCTAGTTGCTGGTCTAAGTATGTCCTAGAACAATAGTGATAGCAAAGTAGAAACAAGGAGACAAAGGCACACAGGTGATAACAAGGGGCTAAGTGCAAAATAGCCAAATCCAGAAATTTCAGGTGGCTAGATGTAGCACTAGTAGTGTAGGATATACATATCAGGGATATCTCACCACTCGAATATATTGCCGAGTGGGCCGGGGTCTAATAAAGATAAAGCCCATGAAGATAACTAGTTGGATTATTACTTAGAGTACACGACAAGTCAATACTACAGATAGAAAGTTAGAGATAGAATCCTAGTCGGAAATCATGTTGTAACCGAGTAGGAGACTTGCCATGTAACCCTGCCCCCAAGATATATAAGGAGGGGCAGGGGCTCTCTCATTGACAACCAGATATACGACATAATACACCACAGAACACAGGACGTAAGGTTGTTATCCTTCGTGAGGTCCGAACCTGTCTAAACCTTGTGTCTTATATGACCATCGACTCTCGGTCTCGCACATACCTCTACCGATAAACAAGGATCATGGGTAGCCCTATGATCCACTGCCGATATTAGTATCGATAGTTGACGCGTCAGGTAGGGGTAGCGCGGAGATCAGCTTGTCGAGTTTGATGGCTTTCTTCGCCAAGCTCCAAGAAAAAGATTCGTGTGGCTACTTCTCATGCAGAGACAAGTCGGCAAGTCTTCCCAATAAATCTGCATACGAGGTGGCGGTGAGATTGTTCTGATCATCGACCGCTAGTTATGGCTACTGTGTGCTATGCATCGGTGACGAGGCGACCAGAAACCAGAAGATTATATAGTTGACAGTCGATTGCGTAGTACATGAGTCGGTGAGATCGCTGATGAAGATCAATCGACAAGCTTGTCTAATTTTTAGTCGTATATGATCAGAACATATCCCACAGCAATGCAAGCAATTCGAGCGGAGGCCTACATGCATACGCGATTGTTCTGGCGGCAAAGCGGGATTCCTGCCGGATGAACGTTCATCAGGAGCCGCCATGCCTGGCTTAGCACCTCAGATCGGAATCAATGTCTAATGACTGAACAAGGCGGCATCGACTGGGAAGCGTATGATACGTCTGGCACCTTGACGTCGCGGTGGTCCGATTACTTCCGACGACTCACAATCAGACTTAGAGGCGCGTATGTCGCATGAGGGAAGAATTTTTCTACATACCTAATGTTTTACATTATGTGTTCTACATTAAGTTATTATCTACATTACCATAATCACTTTGGTTAATTGAAATATTAAACACGTGATGCTCTTTTGTATGATTGGGAGCTGCATGGAGACCAAACCCAGATCGTCATTGGTGACTCGGTGGAGATCGGCTTCATCATCATCCTCGTGTACTCGACATCAGGTGTGCCGAGTGGTTTGGCAACTTCAGCCAGCCAGTTCGTGGCAAATTTGACGACACAGCGGAGGAAGGGATAAGACCGATCGGCATGGGTCAAATCCGACTGCAAATCATGGAGACATTCAATGAAGAATCTGTTGTGGTTCCGATCGAGAACAGCCAGGACTCCAAGACATGGATCAGCGAAGGCTAACTTTTTCCTCCTTTAATCTTTGCATGTTATTTTATTCCTATTCTATGCTAATCAAGTTGATTAGTGGGAAACTAATTACATATTGTTTTGCATGAGCCGATGCACTCATCCGACCAGTTTGTTTAGAATAGGCCTCGATTTCCTAAAGCAGCTAGGAATCCTGGTCACATACAAGCCCATGTCCAAATCCAATATTCGGACGTTCACCGTTCACGTGCCATCAAGCGATATGAGTCGAGTTTTGATCGGCGGAACGACGACCAGATGACACAGCAGATAGGCGTGGAGGTCCCGACGTCAAGAGCGTCATCGTGAGGCCACACGCACTACAACATTGTTGGATCATGCATAATCGCTACACGATGAAGGCGAGGCGATCGTTGAAGCCAACTACGAGTTCACGATCAGGAGTCTGCTCCGGGTCGATATGCATTGAAAATCAGGAAATATTATTTCTTTAATCTTTCCATATTTTTTTTATTCTTTAAACTGCTAATCAATTTGGTTAGTTGATTCTGAATTACGCCATGTCTTTTTGCATGGATACAAGCTGAGACCGATCGGTCAGAATGATGCTGCTGCGATCTCGTCAAAGAAGGACTCTGAGATACATGCGTGTTGCACCAGGGAAGACTTTTTCTGTGATTTTTTTCTCTTTCTATATTACTCCTTTGGTTATTTTGGTATTATTTTATTGCCTATACCATGTTAATCGCAATTTTGATTAGCCGAGTGCTCATCATGTGATTGGTTTTCTACATGAACACGAGCCACGTGGAGACAAAGGCAGGACCGTCCCTACATGATGCCTTTCACAACTTGGTGACTCGTGGCAGCTCGGCAACATGGTGACTAGGCAACACGGCAGCTCGGTAACTTGGCTGATCACTCGGCCAATTCAGGGAAATTTCTTTCTTTATTTTTTTATATTCTTCATATTATTTTATTATTTATACTATGTTAATTAAGATTGGATTAGTATGAATATTCATGACATGATGTCTTTTTTGTATGGATATGAGTTGAGTCCAGGATTCGATAATGAATCACTCGACGACTGTATGTCACGCCGTGGTTTGGAGACTCCGCCGGCATTACTATCAATACAGGAGATTGCTGAAATTGGTCACTCGGTGATTAACAAGCACTCGGCAAGGCAACTTGGCGGCTCGTGATTTGATGAGTTAGATAATGAATCACTCGTGACTTGGTCGCCGGCTTGATGATCCAGTGGCGTGTCGAGGATTCCTCCATATATCGTCGGTCATTGCAGAGCTAAGTTACTTTACTTATTATAATTTTTTATTCACATTTGCTAGAATTAAAGGCTGTAGGTTCTTAGTCTTACGGTGTTGGTTTTGAGTTTTTTTTACACTTATCTTTTTGCATCTACCAGTTGACCATCCACACCATGGTTAATTGCATGGTGTTAGTTAAAGTAAAATAGATGCTTGTTGCTGTGAAGAGGCCGATGATAAAAATAACAAGTCAAGTCGTTACTAGGCCGATGGATCGGCAATTTAACGATGCAATAGTTCGTCTACACAGCTAGTGGCATAAGCAATTTGGTGACATGATGAGACATCCTTTCGGTTGATGGCTCGAATACTCTACCTCTACTCAGTTGATGGTTCAGCTATCTGATTATTTGATGATTTGATGACTTGGCATTTTGACCAATCACTCAGCGAACGGTTTTCTCGGGGGCTCGCCGACCCATCGATTATTCTAGTTTAAGAGGCTATTATGTGTCATGTTACATGCAACTTTATTTAGTCAGTTTTCTGGGTCTATTCTCGTACACCTCAGTTGCATGAACAATTATTGGATTATTCAATTATCAATTATATGGAATATCTATCAGTGATCTGGATATTATTATGCTCATCTGGAATTTTATTAGTCATCTGGACACTCATCAGGAATATTATGGTTATTGAAATATTTATCGATTATCTGGATATTCTATTAGGATATTCATCCGGATTTTAATTAATCAATGAGTATATTATCGGAAGCATTTATGTAATGGAAATATTCAACTGGAATTTTATTGATCAGTTATTTTTGGAATATATTTATTTGGATTTTTCAGTTACTGGACCTTTTGATCTCTAATTTCGGCGTAATTGGTTCAAGTATCAGGAGTATTGGGAAACTGATCATGATTTCGTTCAACTACGAGCCTGAGCTGCAGAAACTTTTCTTTTCTGGTACTTGACGGCTTGACTAGTCACTCGGCGAGGCCACAGGATGGTTCGTGAATAGTCAAATGACAGGGGAGTTTGTTTTTATATTTATTGTCTTATTTCATTATAAGTAATATTCTAATAATCAGATTGATGAGCTGAATCTCATTATGATGATTTTTTTTTGCATGGACCTAAGGGCATGGAGTCCGTATATCAGCTCATATCGGAGACTTGAGCATGAATCATAGTTTTGACGGTTCGGCAGGACTCGACAACTCTATTGATGACTCGGCCATTCAATTGGTTGACATGTTCATTGATCATTGTTACTTGACATCCCGATCTTTTAGAGATTCACCGACCTGAGAGCTCCTCCAATCCACCGCAACTTGCAACATGCTCGGGGGCTCGTCTTTGACTCGCTGGATATTAAGCAGCTAAGTATTCTTATAATTTCAGTTTTATTCATCTAATTAAAGGCCATAGGTTCTTTTACTTAGGGATGATTTCTTTCTGCATAATCTTGATGCATTAGACTCTCAGTATTACCTTAACTTGCATATTCTTCATAGAGTGAGTTCTTAGTCTCCATAGTTCATATCATTTGTTGAGGACCGAGGCGGCTTTTTACCTTGACTCACATGTTCATCTGAGTGAGTTCTTAGTCTCCATGCTTCATGTTGAATGTTAAGGAAGTCGTTTGGTAGTATTGGTACCTGATATTTACTGGTTGTGAGAGTTAGGCTCGAGTTCATACAGTACTTAATCACCTAATACAACCCAAGCATCTATTGCATTTCTGGCAATGGATCAATATTATTATTTTATATATGTATCGCATATTGAATATATTATTTGATTTATCAGTGTACTACCTATTAAATATATTGTTGGTTTTATCAATGTATTATCTTTTGAGTACATTGTTTGTTTATATATATGTATTACTTATTGAATATATTATTTGTTTCATTAATATATTATTTATTGAATACATTATTTTCATGGATTATAGTAGCTATATCAACTAGAGCTATTTTATTGACATCACTCAGTTTTGTTATCCCAAGTTATTGGATCATTCAGCTTTATTATTGGATCACTCGGCCTTCTTGTCTCAAGCTGTTATATCATTCGACTATATTATTAGATCACTCGACATTGGTTACTTATGATCTTACTCAATATTGTAGAGCCCTGCAAGAGTTGTTATTTTCACACGGAATCACGCCGGGGGCTGCTATACTTGTTATATTTAATCAAGTATTGCTTGAATATTTTTTATGGCTCTTATACTTATTATATTGGATCAAGTATCACCCGGATATTTTGATGACTGCTATGCTTGATATATCTTATCAAGTATCACTCGGATTCATTAGTTGGGGGGAGTGGTAGAACCAATCTTGGGGGCTACAGTATTAAAACTCCTCATCGAATCATTCGGGGAAAGTGGTAGATCCAGAATTATAAATGGTGTTATTATTATTGACTCACAAGATATTTTGTGATCTAAATATCTTCTGAGTCAGGGGGCTGGTGGATTTTTCCCCGCATATGGATATTATTTGGCGCATAATCCTTTTTAAAGATTCTTGGAGACCTTTACAAGTTTGTTGCTGTACATGAAAAAGTTAATCATATTCATGACGAAGCATTAGTCAATCAATTGAAGATCAACAACTAACTTGCAAATCTCTTGGGGGCTACTGTGGGATATATATATCAGGGATACCTCACCACTCGGATATATTGCGGAGTGGGCCGGGGTCCAATAAAGATAAAGCCCATGAAGATAACTAGTCAGATTATTACTTGGAGTACATGACAAGTCAATACTACAGATAGAAAGTTAGAGATAGAATCCTAGTCGGAAATCATATTGTAACCGACTAGGAGACTTGCCATGTAACCCTGCCCCCTCAGATATATAAGGAGGGGCAGGGACTCTCTCATTGACAACCAGATATACAACATAATACACCATAGAACACAGGACATAGGGTTGTTATCCTTTAGGAGACCCGAATCTATCTAAACCTTGTGGCTTGCGTGACCATCGACTCTCGGTCTCGCACATACCTCTACCGATAAACAAGGATCATGGGTAGCCCTATGATCCACTGCCGATATTAGTATCGACAAGTAGAAATCCCAAATTTTGTTTTTTTTGATTTAATTTTTTTGATATTTTTCTCCAACTCAGTAACAATGAGGGAGAATCCATAGAAAATTTTAGCTAAAACAGAGCTAGGATGTGGCCTACAGAAATTCTTGAAGTTGTAGAAAACATCGGGTTAAAACTTGAATGAATTTTTTTATTATCTTCCCGATTTGATTTGAATTTTTTGACGAGGGCGCACAGGGCATAGCCTAGTGTGGGTATGCTCAACTTTGAGTCAAGAAACTCCTGTAAACATTTCAGTAAAAATAGACACCCAAGCGAAAAGTTATGCCCGTTTTACTGAAGGGGGGTCGGAATCAGTTTTCAAGAAACCCGAGGCGAAACCCGAGTCGGGTTAGGGGTCGGGTTTGGAATCGAGTGGGATTTTTTTTGGAGGTGTGGAGGCAGCAGAAAGTGGAATATGTGGGGATTGGTCCGAGGTGTTGACGGTGGGTTTAGGGTGGGATTGGGCTAGGTGTGTTGATCAATCAACCCTAGCACAAAAACCCGACAAAACAGAGGATGGTGAAGGGGATGACGGTTAGGGTTACAAGGGAAAACACTACTGACAAAAAAAAACACAAACTAAACCAGCAACTAAACAAGAACTAGGGCACCAATTCAATACTACGAACTCTGAAATTGAAATATGCAAATACTAAACACGTGGTTATGGGCGGGGGGGGGGGGGGAATTTTTGGGCTTTTCTGTGGACGATAGGATGAACACAAAACAAAATTAACTAAGGGTAGTGCAAACCTGACGGTGCACCTGAAGCTCTGATTACCACTAGATGTGAACAGGGGTTCCTGATCTTCCAAAAGGTTTTGGATACGTTGATTTGGTTGGAGGCGACACACAAATCAATCCGGCTTCAGAACAGCATGTTCTAAACCCCGCAATCGTAGCACGACGTCTCCTCTGGTTATCTACTGTTCTAAAATGATTGACCTCGCCAAGAAGGCTAATCCCTGCCTGCGAATCAAGAACACAAGCAAGAACAAAGAAGAATGCAACACAATTGCAGATGTATTATGAATCTCACGAAGTTGGGGTCTCACAAACCATGATGATGGTGAAACTGTTATGAACAGAATAATCTAAGTGTAAGGTTCATGACCATTGAGGTCACCCCAAGGTTTGATTGTTTTGGTGATGAATGACAAACATGAAATGTGACTAATGTCTACACGAGTGTTGTGCGTGTAGGAAACCTTATCTATCTTATGATGATCATTGATGGTTGCCTTGGCGATTGATGACAATGACAACAAGCATGGAGGCTTGTGAGCTTGATGGAGTCCAAAGGTTGATGGAGATGGATCAAAGCCGAGGACAAGCTATGGAGCAACTATTGGGAACACTTGTCTAGTCGTTAGGGCTTTGAGTCCATAGGAAAACCGGACTATCAGGAGGGCCTAGGTCATTCTTTTAGGTCATGTCTAGTCGGTGATGTGCATAGATGCTCAGTGAAATCATAGGCACTAGGTGACAGTGGAGAAGCCAAGGAGCTGTTGGAAGAAGCCGGGAAAGAAAGTCAAGAGGAGACGAGGAGTTTCAGCTTCTGCAGGTAAAGACCGGACAGAGAGGTCTTGGAGGCCAGACGGTCCGGTGATCAGAGGAAAATTCTCTACAGAGAAGATGTTGGACGCGAGGAATTCTATTGGTGGAAGAACCATATAGACCGGACAGTTTGGTGTGTAGACCGGACGGTTTGGTCTGTATAGAGATGGCTTGGACAAAAGAGGAAGCATCGACAACGTCTCTGTTTGGAGAAAGGAGAGAAGAGACCGGACAGTCCGGTGTGAAGACCGGACTGTACGGTCATCAGGGGAGGCAACAGAACACGGAGAAGAAGTTTCTGTTGGGACCCAGATTTATGAAGACAGGACGGTCCGGTCTATAGAACGGACTGTCCAGTCAGTATGGAGGAAATAGTGGACAAAGAGCAACGGCTCTGGAGGAGCCATCCGGTGGAGATCGGATTGTTCAGTCTAGACAATGACCGGACTGTCCGGTCAGTACATCCAGAAAGCTGTTTCATGGAGCAATGGCTAGTTTGAGGTTGAAAGCCTATATAAACTCGTTGCTTGGGTCTTGGAGACTACCTTTGGCCATTGGGATTGCTGGGAGCATCTATTGGGAGCCAAAGGTCAAAGAGAGGAGCACTAGGAGAGGATATAAGATATCTTGAGAGTGCTAGTGAGAGGAACTTGAGCATTGATGCACATCTAAGGCTAGAGTGTCCTTGAGGGTGTGATCTAGGTTGTTACTCTTGGTCTATGGTGAGACCTAGACCGGTTAGGTGTCGGTGATCGAGCCTATCGTGATCGGTTGTGAAGGCCGTCACACGTTTGTACACGGTTTGAGCCCGCTGTTGAAAGGGGCATCGCTAGTGAGTGCCCGTGTCGGCTCGGGGAGTCCGGAAAGTTCTCAAGGGAGGTGTGATTGTGATTTGTGCAGCGGTGATGCACACCGTGTCTTCACTCGAGGAGTGATTGCGGGCTCATGGGCGAGAACTCCACTTGGTGGCGGGAGGGACCGGGACTCCGACAGGAGTGGTCCAACGAGGAGTAGGGGAAGGCGCCATCCTTCTGAGACCTCGGGAAAAAATTATGAGGCATCTCTTACTCTACTCCTTACTATGATGCTTTACTTTCCGTATTTACATACCGTGCTATTCATGCTTGTGTGCTTACCTTGCTCTAGTTGACTACCTTGTAGACTTGCATGAATAGGCTTATTTACTTGCTAGTAGTGCTTAGCCTTCATACTTGATCACTAGCATGTATAGGAGTTGCTTTGGCTTGATTGATCACCCTAGTATGTATTGTGCTACTCATGCTTGTATGCTTTCTATATGCTTGTTGATCTAGTATCTTTGCTCGAGTAGAACTCCTTGCTAGCTAGTTGTTTGCTTCCGCTTATCTTTGGTAACTAACTTGCATAGGAGTTGTATTGCCTTTGTGTGATCCACTAGTATGCTTAGCTTTTTATTCCTTCCATAGGACTATTATCTTGCTAGTGTGATCACCACTAGAATTGCATAGGAGTTGTATTGCCTTTGTGTGATCCACTAGTATGCTTAGCTTGTTGTTCCTTCCATAGGACTATTATCTTGCTAGTGTGATCACCACTAGAATTGCATAGGAGTTGTATTGCCTTTGTGTGATGCACTAGTATGCTTAGCTTGTTGTTCCTTCTATAGGATCATTATCTTGCTAGTGTGATCACGACAAGGATTGTGTAGGAGTTGTTTTGAGTGATTGGTTTTAGGATTTGGCGAATTTGGTACATAGTCCGAGTTCCCGATTCTCCCCCGCTCTCGATCACTCAGTCCTTTCAAGTGGTATCAGAGACAAGTGCTCATCATAAGGCTTAACCGCCTTGAGTAGTGACCACATTGAGTTGGGATATCATCCCATTCGGGGCCGGGTCATGGCTCATGGAAGGATCGCTTTAAAAGCTACCTAAATGCCATGATTTCGAATGAGTTGATGGATACTCTTGTATATTTTGCCAATACCTTTACCGATAATCATGTGTATGATGATTGTGATGATTGTGTGGATGTGCCATGTTCTAGTGAGTGCCTAGATTCTTCTAACAATGACTTGATAGGGTGCTCTACTAGTATGCCTAATATGACGATTGATAATGATGTGTCTCTTGATCTTGCTTGCTCTACTAGCATGACTAGTATTGATGATGTTTGTGAACCTTCTATTGATCATGCTAGTAGTTCTCTTGTTGAGGAGTTCTTTACTTTTCATGCTAATGACAATGAGGACTTACTTGACTCTCTTATTCGCTTGCGGGGTATTGTGGACAGGATTGGACCAACTTCTTTTGAGCTTCCCATGATTGTGATAGTTGAGAAGATTATCTCCTTGCTTCCGAGCAGCAAGCTCTTCTACGTCACCTTGACCTTCTCATGGAGAAGAGTCTCTCCGTCGAGGATGTGATTGAGCTGCTCTTCAAGGATGAGGAGGTCACCGCGAGCATGGCGGGGAAGAAGACGTTCAAGACAGGCAATGAAGCATCTTCAAGCAAAGGGAAAGAAGTAGCTTTGAGCTCAAACTTCTTTGATCCATCCACAAGATTGTCTTGCAACAACTTCTACAACCCCTTCGGATCAAGACCTACACCAAGCTCTTCATCAAGCACATCATCAAGCTATACCTCAAGTGCCATTCCAAGTTGTACTCCAAGCACTTCAGGTGGACAATGCATTGGTGTAGGGGGAGCACCGACCACAATGTTCACATGATCATTTGAGATGATCGATCTCACCACTACAGCTCTGGCGTCTCCACCTCGTCCACCATAAGATCGACATTGGCATCTTCATCAAGCTCACCAACAGGATTACTTCTTTCAATTTGATGAATTTGTGAAAAATCTAAATGATGACCTTTGTGAGACTCTCTTATGCATTTATGATCTTGTGTGTAGGATAAACTCTTTTAGGGGGCTACGGAGGATTGCACCACATGAAGTGATTGACAAGTGCCTCATGCAAATCATAACTCATGAGATGGGTTTCTTGGTTGAGGAGGTAATCAATAGAAGGCATGAGCTCTCAATTGAGAGAGCAATGGAGATGATACTTGTGCTCCACTCACAAGTGGGACATGTGCTTGAGCATGTCACCGACCTCTATGATCCTCCCTATTACTTCATCGACCTCGAAAATGTACACATGGGGGATGGTCATGGAAAATGGAGGTATCGTGCTCCCCACCATCCTATAAGGAGAAGACTTCAGGAAGGGATTGCAAAGATCCCTAATTATGAGGATGGTTTCATGGTTCGTCATGATGAGGTTAGTGCAAGTCAATTGAGCAATGCTTTGGATACTAACCCTTTTTCCTCTAGTGCTTGTCTTATGGCCACCACCAGGGTCAACTACAAGAGTGGAGGTACTCATTGGACTCTTGACAGTGGGTGCACCCAACATATGACTGGGAAGTCAACCATGTTCACCAATGGTCAACTTTGTAACATGGGATTCAAGTGCACATTTGATGAGGATGGTGCAATGATTGAGAATGTGAAGAAAGGGCTAGTATTTCATGAAGTGAACATTGGAAATGAACCAACAGCCAAACCTTTGAAGAACATGCCCGTGGGTGAGGTCTTACTCCATGATGGTGATATTGATGCGCCCTTTACTCCACCACCTCAACCAATCTCATCCTCCGAGGTACAAAAACCCACTCAAGGTGCTAATGACACACCTTCTAGATCCTCCCAAGATTCTATGAGAGTGCATCCACGTAGCCATGAGAAAAATGAAGAGAGAAGTGAGCCACAACCCTCTCCACATACTTCACCTCAAGCTACTTTCCAAGGCTCTACACATAATATCCCCATATCCACTCCAATCTCTAGTTCCAAGACAAGAAAGCATATGAGTGATTCCACCACCTCATTGCAAATTCAAGACACTTATATCTTAAGAGAGCAAGCAATCCATGATGCACGAGATGCCTCACCTAGACCTCCTCCTACTTAAGAAGAAGGAGACCCCAAAGCCAAGTACAAGAAGAAGAGGTACTTCAACAAAGAAAAGGGCAAAGGAAAAGACCTCAAGAAGAAGTTCTCATGCAAGGCTCTTGTTGGGGAGTGGACAAGCGACAACTCAAGTGAAGCATCCTCCTCTTCAAGTGATGATGATGAAGTGGACGGCTTAGCCATGATCAAGACCACACTTCCACGAGTTCTTCCTCCACCTCCCATGTGCCTCATGGCCACGAGCCAACTTGGGGAGAGTGAGGATGAGAGCAGCGATGACAGCGATGTTGAGGACCGCTCCTGCGCCGTGCTTTGGAGTATGCTTGAGCAAGCTTATGACATCACCGTCAAGAAATCCAAAATATTGGAAGTGGTAAGAAAAGAATGTAAGTTGTCTATGGACCGGGTTTGTGATCTTGAGAGTGAGCTCAAGGACCTTGTCACATCTTATGAAGCGCTAAACAAGAGTTATGACAAACTCAAGGGTGATCATGTAGAGCTTCATGAGAAGTACAAGACCCTTGAGATTAGTTACGAGGATATCAATGTTGAGAACCTTGCCTCTCCCTCCTCTAGTTCATCTAAGAGTGATGCTTCTACTATGTGTGATGAACTAACCACCTCGGTCGAGGTTTCTTCCTTTGAGTCATTTGTTTTGAAGGAATATCATAAGCTCGAGGAAGAGAGGAAGATGGTGATGGACGGCTTCAAGAGGCTCACACGTGGTAGAGATATCCACAAGGAGACTCTTGGGAGAAACCTTATGAACAATGTCTCTCACTGGGGACTTGGCTCATATCCTGCCGCCATCAACATTATCGGGACGAGTGATTTCATCCACGACTGGATCAAACCCCTACTCGCCAACAACTACTATTGCAAGAGGTGTTGCAAGGATGGCCACATCATCAAGGATTGCCCTATGGTGAGAAGTTCCATTATTTTACCTAATGCTAACTTGTTCCATGAGAACACCCATTTCAAGATTTTTAGGGACAAGGATGGCAAGGTGAGAGCAAAGGCTTTGGGACCACCAAACAAGAAGAGAAAGGTCAAGAGCATATGGGTGCCTAAGTGCATTGTTGATCTTGAGAGGTCAACGAAGTACAAGTGGGTGCCCAAGAACAAGACCTAGATGATGGTGGTGGTGGTGGACCGAGCGCTTTCATGAAGATCATGTAAAGTCCACCACAAGTGACATGAACCTCAATGACATATCTACTTATGAGGGAGGTATTCGTGTTTGTTCTTGGTAGTTGTAGTGTGTTCTTTCTTTTCTTGTATTGCATGGTAATTAAGACTCCTTTGTGACTAGAATGTTATGCATCCATGCATGTGTAAAAGAAAAAAAACACATAAAAAAATTAGTCAATGTCTAACCCATCCAAGATAGCTATAAGCAAGGAGGAATGCTTGAGATGGTGGTTTGGCTTCTCTCAAGGCAAGGGTATGGCTTATAGTGAGTAAGCTTGGGAGGGGTTCAAAATTGACATTGTTAGGTTTCCTTTGTGTCTATTTTAATATTGCTTGCATCCACATGGCATGTTTACTTTCGTTGCATATGTAAAATGCTTGTTGCATGCATCACATAGGAAACACAAAGGAGGCTTGTCACATTTGGAGAAGTTTGCGCCTCATGATCTATATGAGATTACATCTCCATAAGTGTGACCAAAAGAAAGGATTGTGCTTCATGCCCATCGAGTCATGTTCAAATGAGCTCCAAGGTTAAATCTACTCGCGCGGCTCAAAGACAAGTGCCTTATACATTCCCATTACACAAATTACTAACCATTGCTTCTTGAAGAAATATTTTTTTGAGTCTTGTGTGTAGGGGGAGCTATGGTGAAACACCATCGTGACCAAGGAGGAGCACCAAGAAAGGGGAGTTTCCTAACTCTTTCCATTTATTATTTGCTCCTTGGTTCTCTTGTGTTTTGTCTTTGGCTTGTGGTTTTTGGTGATACATGACAAAGGGGGAGAAGGAACATGAAGATCCAAAAGCCAAGTCTAGATTGATAACACAAAGGGTGAGAAGAACATGAAGATCCAAAAGCCAAGTCGAGAAGAACATGAAGATCAAAAGAAGATGAACAAAAGAAGACGAATATGGAGAACATGAAGATGAACAAGACAATGGTGCATGTTCACTTGGAGTACATATGAAGATCATGACAAGATGAACATCTACACCAACATGGAGAAGAACAACGATGATGCATGTCTACAACAACAATGAACATCTACGTCCATGGTGCGTGTCTACATCAACAAGATTGACTACCATGACACCATGATGGATGCAAAATTCAACTCAAGCTCAATATCTAGTGCGCTACGTATTTGGGTAGTTCTCCCTCCACACCTAGCAGATTCCAAGGGGGAGACTACTTCTAAGGTAAGGACTAAGGTAATCCATTCAAACCTATCTTTTCTCTTGGTTCCTTGTTTTCATTCGAGTCTTTTGTCCCTTCCTTCATATTCTTTCGAGACTCGTTCGTTTTGGATCATCAAAAGTAGTGGTTGTCATACATCACCAAAAAGGGGGAGATTGTAAGGTTCATGATCATTGAGGTCACCCTAATGTATGATTGTTTTGGTGATGAATGACAAACATGAAATGTGACTAATGTCTACATGAGTGTTGTGCGTGTAGGAAACCTTATCTATCTTATGATGATCATTGATGGTTGCCTTGGTGATTTATGACAAAGACCGCAAGCATGGAGGCTTGTGAGCTTGATGGAGTCCAAGGGTTGATGGAGAAGGATCAAAGCCGAGGACAAGCTATGGAGCAACTGTTGGGAACACTTGTCTAGTTGTTAGGGCTTTGAGTCCATAGGAAAAACCGGACTATCAAGGGGGTCTAGGTCATTCTCTTAGATCATGTCTAGTCGGTGATGTGCATAGATGCTCAGTGAAATCACATGCACTAGGTGACGGTGGAGAAGCCAAGGAGCTGTTGGAAGAAGCCAGGAAACAAGGTCAAGAGGAGACGAGGAGTTTCAACTTCTGCAGGTAAAGACCGGAATAGAGGTCTTAGAGACTGGACGGTCCGGTGATCAGAGGAAAATTCTCTACAGAGAAGATGTTGGACGCGAGGAATTCTGTTGGTGGAAGAACCATAGAGACCGGATAGTCCGGTGTGCAGACCGGATGGTCCGGTCTGTATAGAGATGGTTTGGACAGAAGAGGAAGCATCGACAACGTCTCTGTTTGGAGAAAGGAGAGAAGAGACCGGACAGTCCGGTGTGAAGACCGGACTGTACGGTCATCAGGGGAGGCGATAGAACACACAGAAGTAGTTTTTTTTGGGACCCAGATTAATGAAGACAGGATGGTCCGGTCTATAGACCAGACTGTCCAGTCAGTATGGAGGAAACAGCGGATAGAGAGCAATGGCTCTGGAGGAGCCGTCCGGTGGAGACCGGATTGTCCGGTCTGCACAATGACCGGACTGTCCGGTCAGTACATCCAGAAGGTTGTTTTGTGGAGCAACGACTAGTTTGAGGTTGGAAGCCTATATAAACTCATTGTTGTGGTCTTGGAGACTGGCTTTTACCATTGGGATTGCTGGGAGCATCTATTGGGAGACAAAGGGCCAAGAGAGGAGCACTAGGAGAGAATATTGGATATCTTGAGAGTGCTAGTGAGAGTAACTTGAGCATTTATGCACATCTAAGGCTAGAGTGTCCTTGAGGGTGTGATTTAGGTTGTTACTCTTGGTCTATGGTGAGACCTAGACCGGTTAGGTGTCGGTGATCGAGCCTATCGTGATCGGTTGTGAAGGCCGTTACACATTTGTACACAGTTTGAGCCTGCCATTAAAAGGGGCATCGCTAGTGAGCGCCTGTGTCAACTTGGGGAGTCCAGCAAGTTCTTGAGGGTGGCGAGCTTGTGATTTGTGCAGCGGTGACGCACACCGTGTCTTCACTCGAGGAGTGATTGCGGGCTCGTGGGCGAGAACTCCACTTGGTGGCGGGAGGGACCGGGACTCCAATAGGAGTGGTCCAACAAGGAGTAGGGGAAGGTGCCTGATGTGGACAAGGGTTCCCGAACTTCCGAAAGGTTCTGGATACGCTGATTTGGTCGGAGGCGACACACAAATCGATCCGACTTCAGAACAGCACGTTCTAAACCCCGCAATTGCAGCATGACGTCTCCTCTGGTTATCAACCGTCCTAAAATGATTGACCTCGCCGAGAAGGCTAATCCCTGCCTGCGAATCAAGAACACAATCAAGAACAAAGAAGAAGGCAACACAATTGCAGATGTATTATGAATCTCACGAGTTGGGGTCTCACAAACCGTGATGACGGCGAAACTGTTATGAACAGAATAATCTAAGAAAAACTCCAAACCCTAATGGTGCGGTGGCAGCTGTATATGAAGACCCTAGGGTCGTGCGAGACCCTCTGGACACACCCCTAATTGGGCTCAACTAGATACAAAGCCCAAAGGCCAAAAACAGGTGATGCAGCACCGAAACAGATTCTGGACCCTCTCTTGCTTCGACGATTACGGATGACTCCAGATGAATTTTGATATGAGACCAGCGGCATTGGAAAGGTCTTCTTCTTATCTTTCCGTGCATATGTAGAACGTCCAAATCCGAGTCCGTATACGTCCTGGGCATCCGTTTTAGTGCAGACTGGTCCTGAACCCCAAAACAGACTCGAAGTCGATTTTGGTTGGGCCTCCACCTTGGCTTCCACGTCCTTGCTGGTCCTCCACGTCTCCAAGTCCTTCTCCCATCATCTCCTGATCCTCTCCATGGTTCCTAATTACAATATAATCATTAGGTAGCAAACCATTCTCAAAAGTGACATATAATAAAGAACGTAGGAACGAGCTCACCTCTAAATTTAGTCGTCGTGCATGAGCTCTAGTCATTGGACCTTGCAAGTCCAGAATAGGAGGAGTGTTGCATGTATCCTTAGGAGTGATGTCCTCATCAGTGCCATCCTTCCGAGACCTAGGGAAAAAATCATGAGCCATCTCTTACTCTACTCCTTACTATGATGCTTTACTTTCCGTATTTACATACCGTGCTATTCATGCTTGTGTGCTTACCTTGCTCTAGTTGACTACCTTGTAGACTTGCATGAATAGGCTTCTTTACTTGCTAGTAGTGCTTAGCCTTCATACTTGATCACTAGCATGTATAAGAGTTGCTTTGGCTTGATTGATCACCCTAGTATGTATTGTGCTACTCATGCTTGTATGATTTCTATATGCTTGTTGGTCTAGTATCTTTTCTTGAGTAGAACTCCTTACTAGCTAGTTGTTTGCTTCCGCTTATCTTTGGTAACTAACTTGCATAGGAGTTGTATTGCCTTTGTGTGATCCACTAGTATGCTTAGCTTGTTGTTCCTTCCATAGGACTATTATCTTGCTAGTGTGATCACAACTAGAATTGCATAGGAGTTGTATTGCCTTTGTGTGATCCACTAGTATGCTTAGCTTGTTGTTCCTTCCATAGGACTATTACCTTGCTAGTGTGATCACCACTAGAATTGCATAGGAGTTGTATTGCCTTTGTGTGATCCACTAGTATGCTTAGCTTGTTGTTTCTTCCATAGAACTATTATCTTGCTAGTGTGACCACCACTAGAATTGCATAGGAGTTGTATTGCCTTTGTGTGATCCATTAGTATGCTTAGCTTGTTGTTCCTTCCATAGGATCATTATCTTGCTAGTGTGATCACCACTAGGATTGTGTAGGAGTTGTTATGAGTGATCGGTTTTAGGATTTGGCGAATTTGGTACATAGTGCAAGTTCCTGATTCACCCCCCCTCTCGATCACTCGGTCCTTTCACTAAGCAAAACTCGAACCCTAATGGTGTGGTGGCGGCTGTATATGAAGACCCTAGGGTCATGCAAGACCCTCTGGACACGCCCCTAATTAGGCTCTACTGGATACAAAGCCCAAAGGCCAAAACAGGCGATGTAGCACCGGAACAGATTCTGGACCCTCTATTGTTTTGATGATTCCTAGTGACTCGGGATGAATTTTGACATGAGACCGGAAGCATTGGAAAAGTCTTGTTCTTGTCTTTCCGTGCATATGTAGAACATCCGAATCCGAGTCCGTATGTGTCCTGGACATCCATTTTAGTGCAGACTGGTCCTGGGCCCTGAAACAGACTCAAAGTCTGTTTTGGTTGGGCCTCCACCTTGGCTTCCACGTCCTTGCTGGTCCTCCACATCTCCAAGTCTTTCTCCCATCATCTTCTGGTCCTCTTCATGGTTCCTAATTACAATATAATCATTAGGTAGCAAACCATTCTTAAAAGTGACATATAATGAAGGACGTAGGAACAAGCTCACCTCTAAATTTAATCGTTATGCACAAGCTCTAGTCATTGGACCTTGGATGTCCAGAATTGGAGGAGTGTTGTGTGTATCCATAGGAGTGATGTCCTCATCAGGATCGATGGTGGTTACCGATCGGTGGCGGGGAGGAAATAGAGAGAGGTTGGAGGAGGAAGATGATGGGTGGGGTCGGGCTGTCGGTGAGTGAGGGCGGGAGCTGGGTTGCTGGTGCTGGGCCACGCATGCGCTGAGCAGGTGGGGCAAGCTGGCCCGGGGCAGGCGCGGGTGCGCAGGTGGGAAGGGCAGAGGCAGATTGAGCCTAGCAGGCCGAAAGGGGAAGGGGAGGGAAGAGTGGGTTGCGGTGGGGGTGAGTTTCTGGCCCAAACTGAAGAGGGGGACGAGGGAAAGAAAATGGGCCTCTGCCCGGGTGTTGGCCCAAGGATCCAGTTAACCTTCCTTTTTCTTTTCTATTTCCTTTTCAAAACTCTTTTCTATTTTTTGGTTTAACTTCTAAATTAATCTAAATTGATTTTTAGTTGAATTTTAAAATTGTTTTACATCCAAATAAAAACACCTACTGCAATACTACTCCAGCATGAATGCAACATACAAAAATATAATAATTTTAATTACTTAATAAATCCTAAAAATAATCTTTTTAGTTAAAGAAAAATATTAACACCCTAATTAATAATAGGAAAATTAATAATTTGCAAAATATGAAAAATAGGGTGTTACAATGATGCTTGATGGAGTAGGACATTATGCATTTCTCTCATATGGTGTTATGGTTCCTCTTGATCTTTGTGTAGTTCCTTTAGCCCGGTTATGTATTGATCAAGTTTTTGATTAAGTAGCGGTTGTCATAAATCACCAAAAAGGGGGAGATTGTAAGCTTCATGACCATTGGTGATTGGATCCCCAAGGTATGGATGTTTTGGTAATAGATGACAACTATGAAATTGTGGGCTAATATCTATACGAGTGTTGTTGTCGAAGCTTGATCTCGGTAGTAAATATATAGGGCTACGTCGAGACTAAGAACTATGATGATAACACAAGACGCCGAGTTATACAGGTTCTGGCCCTCATGGTGAGAGTAAAAACCATACGTCCTGTGTTTTGTGGTTTGTATTGCTTGTAATGTTGTGTTGTTGTGTCCCTCGATGGGGGTACCCTGCCGCCTTATATATCCCGGTCGGCAGGGGGTACATGAAGAGTCCTACTCGTAGTCTACAAGGATTTACATAGAAAGTCTATTTCCAACTACCTTGCGCGCCAAGCTAACAATGTCAGATTCCTTGTTGATGAAGTACCCGGTCAGTTGCCGACTTAAGCGTATCTATGGATACCCATAAGGCAAGTATCCCACAGCAGCCCCCGAGTGCTTCCTGATTCTGAGTCTTGATTCTTCGAGTGATCTTCAATGTTGATCATAAATTAGGAAGACCTCTTAATTGAAGTTCCTAATAGATCTGGTTCACCGGTCAAGTGCACCTGATCAGGTGTAGCCCCTGACTCTTGTATAATTTGGAGGCCAACAAATAATGCAAGAGTCTAATCCTGTTAGCTCTTTTTATTTTGTTATATGTATTTTACTCAAACCATCAAGTTTGAGCCTAACAAACCTCTGATCATCAAACCAGTAGGTTAACTCACAAGATTTCAACCTTGCCGACTGATTATTAAAAAGGCCGAGTGATGTACACTATCTACCTATCGAGAGATAATTGGCCATGAAAAAACTGTCACCGCCGAGTGCTTGTATGGCGGTTGAATAGACGTGAAGCCAGTCGAGCGGGTCCATCTTGCCGTCATACTTCTCAATGCCGACTGGTTTAAAACCGGCTGGCCAACTGACGGCCCGAAGCTCCCGAGTAAAGGCCCGAATGCCAGCCTCGTCGCCGTAGTCTTTGAAGATGGGGGTCCATTCCTGCTCGCGACAAGCTTCTCGGCGGGCTCTGTCCTCGTGGCAACCCTCGTCCCATCGATCGTGGTATTAATCGTCTCTGGGCGGCTCTCTCCTGTTGTTGCGCTCATAGTACTGATCGTCAATGAAACCGCGACGACATCATTCATCTTCGTATTTTCGGCAGGCCACGTCGTCCCTCTCTTGGTATCTGCTATCCAATTGAACCCGCGCATCGCGTGGCGGTATACCATTGTGTAGGTTGGCGTCCGGATGCTGATCATGGTAGTCTGCAATGGGTCTTCGCTGCGATGCGGTCGGTGGGGTTGCCTACCGGTTGGTGCACTGTCGGTCCCTTCTTTCCTAGCTGGGTACCGAACTGGTAGCCCCAGATATCGTCTTACTCGGTGTTGATTACGCTGCATGCATCTCTAGTACAGCCGGGCCCTGATGTGCGCTTTTAACTAATTGACCTGAGGTGTTTACTCTGGGGTGACTTGGAGCAAGGGCTCTAGTGAGCTCAAGAGCGCCGCTGCAGCCATGATGTTATGCTGTGGAGTTTTGAAGACGTCTTTGCCATCGAATTTTAAGGTGACGTCGCCCATGTCCAGATTCTGCACAACCCGGGAGCCCTGCCGAACATCCGTTCATTAGAGGAGGGGAGTGGCAGCATCTAGGTCATCGTCCTCTGGATCAGTTTCCTATCCATCACGGTGCTATCCGTTTGCCCGCGCGGCGGCTGCCGCTGATGTTTCTCCATCAGTGCCTCCTTGGGCAGCAGGTGCCACCACGAACACCTCGCGATAATCTGATGAGCAACTTTCCAAATCACTCGGTCCTTCAATCAGGTCCCGAACTGACACATTTTCAAGGCCGATTGTTTCTACGAATCTCAATTCATAGAAAAAATTGGGATCTTCATTCGACTGATCCGTATGAAAAGCCGGGAGATAGACCGCAGTGAGGTTCGAGTCGGCCTGGGTTGCCGATCGGTTTGTTGTGAGCAACATTGAGCAAGGGCTCGGGAGGGTTTCCCTCTGGAGAACCATTGTCGCGTTGTTGAGGCCGAGTGGGAACCGGTCGGCCATCAAAGCCTTGCTGATGCCTGACGTCACTAGATGACACCTTTCGTAGGTTTGAGGCAATTATGTGCAACTTGCGAGCTTGTGGTAACCTTGTGTACAATGACAATGATAGAGCTAAGCAACTGCTGTACTCACTTGATGAAAATGTTTGGGGGGTTAAAATTGCTGCTTTAGTAGAAACTGCTGACTTTAACACCTTGAACTCTGAGCAACTATATAGCAAACTAAAATCTCATAAACTATCTAGGAAATCTCATCCTAATCTTGCTGTTCCTGCTTATAGTATGACTTTGCTTTCTAGCTCTCAGAAGCGTAGTCACAACGATGCTTCTTATGGAACTAACCCCTCACTTGACAAGTCTTCTTTGGAGTTTGCTCTGTCCTCTCTTGTTGCAGCTTCCGATGAACAGATGGGGTGCATTCCTGACGAGGAGCTGTCCTTGCTCACTAGGAAGTTCAGGAAGTTCTACAACAACCGGAAGGAGAGAAGAGGAGGTGGTTCAGGAACCTGCTTGGAGTGCGGTGACCCGGGACACTTCATTGCTGACTATCCCAAGAAGAAGAAGGCTAGGTACCGCGACAACAACACTAAAGACTTCAAGTAGAAGAAGAACCGCTTCTACAAGAAGGGTAAGAACTCAAAGAAGTTTGCTAAGGCCATTGCACGTGCCTGTGTTGCCGCCTTGAGCGATGTCGACCTCACATCAAGCGAAGGTCTTACAAGCTTAGAGGAGGAGATTGAGAAGCCACGAGTCAAGAGGAAGGATGACTTCACCGGGCTTTGCTTCATGGCAAAGAACGACCATGACACCGACTCTGGATCCGACTCTGACACAAGAGAGGTACCTCCCACTCTTGATGAGCTCTCTTCTGAACTTGATCATTTGCGCGATATTCTGCTCTTGCAAGATGATAAGCTTCACAGTGCTGTTCATGAGAGTAGAGAGCTTAAGTCTAAGTTGGAGAGTGCTGATTTTGAAATTGCTTCGCTTAGGTCTAAGCTTGCTAAAGATGACATGGTTGTAGAGTGTGAGTCTTGTCAAGTTGTGATGAATGATCTGAGTCAGAGGGAGAGTGTGCATGCTCAAGTTGCCAGTCATCTTGAAGATGGGGGCTTGATGAAGTCAAGGCTAGACCAACTCTTTTGGATGCATGTCAGAAATGCTCCAAGCTCACAAATGAGTTCGAAGCTCAAACCCTCAAAGTCAAAGAGCTCGAGTCCAAGATGCTAAATGAGACTCGCTCTAAGGTCTTTCCACCACCATGTGAGATGTGTGTGTCTCTTAAGGACAAGCTTGTAATCACTAGGGAGGAAAACAAAGTCCTAGTCCAAGAAAATGATTATCTAATCTCTAGGCTCCAAAGAACCCTAGTGAGTGAGGAGAAGATTGAGAGTAACCTAGCAAGAGTCAAAGAGAGTGCTAGTAGGTCAACCTATAACTTGGGTTTTGGATTTGAGAGGGTTGACAAAGAGAGTGAAAATGTGGGTAAGTTTGTGCCTAGCTCTAGCTACAAGGATGAGGAACAATCCATCAAACCCACTGACACATACTATCCACCCAATCCAAAACCCTCCTTCAACCCAAAGCAAACAGAGAAGCCAAAACCAAAGCCTACCTTGCAAACCAAGTCTAATCCTAAGGGTGTCTACATTTGCATGTTTTGTGGTCGCAAGGGCCACTTGGATGAATTCTGTTATAGGCATAAGAGGATTGAGAGGAAGCAAGCTGAGTTGACTAGGGATGCTTTTATGATGATTTTTTTGACTTTCAGCCTCGCTCATTTTCTCGTGCCTACTGTGGACAGGGCCATCCCTCATATGGCTTTGATTCACAAAAGAGAGGCTTTGCATAGCAGCGCTTTGGTGCCCCATGTTTTCCCCATCATGGTGAGCATCACTCACGTGGATTTGGCTTTCACACAGATGATTTCTATCCTCACAACCCAAGGTTCGAGTTGAGACGCTTTGACAAGCCACGTTTTCCCCATCATGGTTCTCGTCCCATGCGTTCAAATGATAATGTGCAAAGAACTGTAATGACTACTACCGATCGTATGGTTAAGTGCTGGATTCCCAAATGCTTTTTGACTAACCCCAGCACTGAGCCATCAACTTTTTCCTTCTCATTCTTTGTAGGCAGTAGGAGGAGGCTTGGAGAATAAATGGTTGATGGACTCTGGGTGTTTGCGCCACATGACCGGAGATGCAAAGTGGTTCTCCAGCCTCACTCCCTTGAAGCGGCGGTAGTATGTGACCCTTGGAGATGAAAAGAGAGGAAGAGTGAAGGCAAGAGGCGCGGTAAAGGTAAATGTAAAATTCACTCTTAAGGATGTTGGTTTGGTTGAGTTCCTCAAGTACAATCTCCTCTCTGTCTCTCAGCCTCTTGATGCTGGTTTGGAAGTGCGCTTTAACAAAAATGCTTCTTGTGTTCTTGATTCAAGTGGTTCCTTGGTTTGTGGGAATTCTCGCACTGGCAGAGTTTTTCAGGCTGATTTTGCTGGTTCGACTGGTTCTCACAAGTGCTTGTTTGCTCAATCTTCTTCTAAGCTCTGGAAATGGCATAGGAGACTAGGTCACATGAGCTTTGACTTGTTATGTCGCTTGAGTGGCCTTGGCTTGATCCGAGGATTGCCTAAGCTCAAATTTGATAAGGATTTGGTTTGTGCTCCTTGTTGTCATGGGAAAATGATTGCCGCTTCTCATCCACCAATCAATTTAGTGATGATTGAAAGCCCTGGAGAGTTGCTTCATCTGGACACTGTGGGTCCTTCTCGGGTTCGTTCGGCGGGTGGGAAGTGTTATGTTCTTGTGATTGTTGACGACTACGCTCGCTACTCTTGGGTTTACTTTTTTGAGAGCAAGGATGAAGTGTTTCATCATTTTCGGAGCTTAGCTTTGAGGTTGTTCAAGGAACTCCCTAGTGCATTACGAGCAATCCGCAGTGATAATGGCACCGAGTTCAAGAACTCCTCCTTTGATGCTTTCTGTCTTGAGCATGGTATTGAGCATCAGTTTTCAGCACCTCATGTTCCTCAGCAGAATGGTGTGGTTGAATGAAAGAACAGAACCTTGGTGGAGATGGCCCGGACGATGCTCGATGAGCATAGGACTCCGAGGTGGTTCTGGGCTGAGGCTATTAACACTGCTTGCTATGTTTCCAATCGGATTTTCTTGCGCTTAATTCTTAATGTGACTTCTTATGAGCTGTGTTTTGGGAGAAAGCCCTTGGTTTCTCATTTGCGTGCCTTTGGTTGCAAGTGCTTTATTCTCAAGCGTGGCAATCTTGATAAGTTTGAGTCGAGGTCTTCCGATGGCATCTTTCTTGGTTACTCTCTTCATGGTCATTCCTATAGAGTGTTGAATTTGGAAACTAACACCATCGTAGAATCCTATGATGCAACCTTTGATGAATCAAACTCTTGTGCAAGGAATGTGATTGAGTCTGCAGGTGATAAGGAGCTGAAGGAAAGCATCTTTGTAGAAGAGGACCTGCAGGGCTTGGATGATGATGATGATGATTCACTTCATCTCTCATTGGAGCTTGTTCCTGCTGCTACCACTACTCCAGAAGAGGGTCTAGAAGCTTCTACATCAACTTCAGTGGTTGTCGAGCGAGCTCTAGCTGTGGTTGAGGGGGAGGTACACTCTGAGAGAGAGGCCCCCAGCCACATTCAGCGTCAACATCCACCTCAACAAATGATCGGTAATCTCTATGAGAGGACAACAAGGTCAAGGTCTGTACATCTTGCCTGCTTTACCAATTCTCTCTTTGTTGCAACCTTTGAACCCCGAGATGTTGGACATGCACTATCTGCTAAATATTGGGTTAATGCCATGCATGAGGAGTTGCAGAAATTTGAGAGAAACAAAGTATGGACCCTAGTAGAGCCTCCTGTTGGTGTCAATGTCATAGGAACCAAATGAGTGTTTAAAAATAAGCATGGGGAAGATGATGAGGTTGTTAGAAACAAGGCTAGGCTTGTTGCTCAGGGTTTCAGTCAAGTGGAGGGCTTAGACTATGGGGAAACCTTTGCTCCTGTTGCACGCATAGAAGCCATTAGGACCTTGCTTGCATTTGCTGCCTCTAAGGGCATTAGACTCTATCAAATGGATGTCAAGAGTGCTTTCCTAAATGGTTTCATAGAGGAAGAGTTTATGTAAAAACAACCACCTGGCTTTGAGCACCACAAATACCCAAACCATGTGTACAAGCTTCAGAAGGCTTTGTACGGCTAAAGCAAGCACCTAGGGCATGGTATGCTAGGCTTAAGACTTTCTTGCTAGAGCACGGGTATGTCATGGGGTGTGTTGACAAAAACTTGTTCACTCTTAGGCATGGCAATGAGTTTCTAATGGTTCAGATTTACGTGGATGATATCATCTTTGGTGGTTCCTCTCATGCTCTTGTGTCCAGATTTCAGGAAGCCATGGAAAGTGAATTTCAGATGTCGATGATGGGCGAGCTCACCTTCTTTCTTAGGCTTCAAATCAAGCAATGCAAGCAAGGAACTTTCATACATCAAGCCAAGTACACGAAGGATCTCCTGAAGAAGTTCGACATGGTCAATATGAAGTCGTTGCCTACACCAATTTCCACTACAACGGCACTTGACCCTGATGAAGACTGTGAAGTGGTGGACCAAAGGGAGTATAGGAGAATGATTGGCTCCCTCTTGTACCTGATAGTGATAAGACCCGACATCCACTTTGCGGTGTGTCTTTGTGCTCGCTTTCAAGCTTCCCCAAGGGTGACTCATCGCAAGGCTATCAAGCGCATCTTCAGGTATCTCAAATACACCCTTGTGTTTGGTCTTTGGTACTCTGCATCTTCATCTCTTGATCTCATTGGGTATTTGGATGCGGACTTTGCTGGGTGTAGAATTGATAGAAAGAGCACTTCTGGTACTTGCCATTTCTTGAGTACTTCTTTGATCTGTTGGTCTTCTCGTAAGCAGTCAAGTGTAGCCCAATCCACCATAGAGGCTGAGTACGTAGTTGCCACTAGCTGCTGCTCTCAGATCCTATGGGTTGTATCTACCATGAGGGACTATGGGTTAACCTTTAAGAGTGTTCCACTCATGTGTGATAACTCCAGTGCCATATGCTTAGCCAAAAACCCAATCCAACATGGTAAGGTTAAACACATCAATGTGCGATTCCACTTCCTGAGAGACAATGTTGAAAAGGGGGATATTGAGCTCAAATAAATCGACACCAGAAACAAACTAGCTAATATCCTCACCAAGCCCCTAGATGCTTCTAGACATGCTTTTTTTCGGGGGAAACATGGTGTGTGTCATCCTTATGGCATCATTTGAGGGGGAGTTGGTGTTCACTTATATATATGTATCTTACCTTTTATGCATTGCATCTCATATGTAATATATGCATTGATAGATGAGCTTTGATTCTTATGCTTGCATGTATTTCTCATTGCTATGATTGAGGTTAAGCTAAGTTGTGTGGATGTGATAGTAATCTCTTATGCTTAGATTTTCTAGATGGCCTGTTATAGACTCATGTGAGCAACTTGCTAATTTTAAAGGTAAACTAAGCTTCTTGTGAATCTTATGATCTAATCTTGCTAAAACTTTCTCACCACATGTATAATTGCTTTTATCCCTGTTGAAACTTGCATTAAGGCTAGTCTAGACGATGTCTTGGCTTTGGCACCTTGTGTTTGCGAAATGGAAGGAATTGCAAATGTTTCACTCATGATGGGACATTGTGGGAACGTGTGTTCCTTTTGCCGCAAAGGCATGCTCTTTTGTCTTGTGAATAAACCATGGATAATCTGCTAAGTGCTTTTGATCAAGAATACTTCTAAAATGCTAAATCCAAACATTGTGACTTGAGGCCTCGGGGTGTTTTCCGTACCCAGTCGTGTGACCCTCCACATGGATAAGAGGACACATGAGGATAAACAATAAACACTTGATCAATTGAGTCTCTGTTGCATATGTGAGCGTTTGTGAAGCTCATTTTCTGCGAATGCTTGTTGCCCTAGTTGAGATTGAGACTAGCTAGTATCTTTTGATTCACTTGATGCTTGTTTTGCCTTGGATGAGAGTACTTACACATGTGGTGGTAGATTTTCTCATGATAAGCAAATTTGATTCTCTCTAAGCTAGTCAATCTTTCTCCTTAGCTTGTATAGCTCTTGGTGTTTATACCTTGCTATCTATTTTTGATCCTTGTATGATTGTGAATTATTGCTTTTACACTTCATGGCTCTATGTTTATGGGTAGCAAAGTTAAATGCTTGTTTGCATAATTGTTGTAGCTCCTTAGGTTTGCATTTTCATGTTTTGCATGTTTCCTTGTTCTTTGATGAGTTCATTACCAAAGGAGGAGAAAATATTGGATCATGCACAAATTATGCTAAGAAACTTAAAATGATCCATTTTGCACTACATGAAACCTATCACAAGTAGAGGGGGAGCATATCATGATCTTGAATGTTTTCTTGCACTTTTCACATTCTTTGCGTCTCAAGTCGCTTTCTTTGCCAACTCTTGGTTTTGTGATCCCTACTTTGCTAGATGGCTTGTTTTCACCTTTTCTTTGGGTTTGGCCATTTGGATGAGTTTATTCGATTTTGCATTTCACTCTCTAACCTTTGTGCATTTGGTGTTGTCAATGTACTCATCAAGGGGGAGATTGAGAAACCATGTTGAGATGTGCCATGGTTTGCAATATATGTGATGAGTAACTGACTTGAGCGGATTTGGTGTTTGAGTTGAAATGCAGAAATCTAGGGATTGCATGTGTGTGTTCATGATTATGGCTTCGACTAACCGGAGTTGGTGAAAGTTTTGGTGAAGTTGCAGGAGTTGGGAAATGTGTTTGCTTGTCTCATGATGTGTAGGTCACTGGAGTTGACTTGGTGATCAACGGCGAGAGGATTGGGCACAATTAGGGGACTTGGGGCCGGATGATCGGGATGCCGGGTGAAGTCAAGGGTGATCCACTCCGTACACGTGGAGAGGTAAGAAGCACGAACAGTTTTGCGGTTGAGCCACAAAACCGTGGTGGTGATGAAGACGGTGTGTTGACCAAGTCAAGGCGAACGAGATGCCGGTGCAAGTGACAATAGGGCCCGATGGATAGGGACTGGGAGAGACTTTCTGGTGGTCATGATCACGGGACAAGGTGACACGTGTCGACATCGAGAAGTTGCGCTTTGAGAAGCGTGCCAGGTGGTTTCCTAGTTTGGGCCTCAAAACCGGTGGCGGTGGTTGGTGTTGCACGTGGCACCATCACGGAGCTTGCTTCGAGGCAAAGCAAAGACGTGAAGCGTCTGATGGCATTCGGACGATGAGGCAAAAGATGGACGGTTATGCCCCCGGTGGTAGGTGGGTGTGTTATGTAGGTCAAGGGTAGAGTGGTCATGTGACCCTAGGCCTGTATATAAGGAGATGTAAGGCTAGTGGAAGAGGTGCCTCTCTCCCATTAGCCTTGTGTTAGGACTTCATTCAAGTACCTTGTATCTATGGATCTTGTAAGCATGTTTCTATGACATGAGATTTATTTTCGTGCTCAAGATTTTCTCTCTCCCTAAATCCCGAATTTCTCTTTTTCTCAATTTTTGGAGCTATTTTTGTGGGAATTTTCGATCTCCTTTTTGGATGAGTTTTTGGGGCAGATTTATTTGAGAAACTTGTTGCTATGATGAGCTAGAACAATCCTTCATAGGTCCTTGACCGAATCCATAGCTCTAGCACCTTCAATTTGAAGGATTTCTCAAGTTTCCCCTTTTTGGTGTTCTTGGCACAAGAGCTGAAATTCGTGATGATTTCTCTAGCCAATTGAGTTGACCTTCTAGGATTAGGGTCGTGATGTCTTAAGGATTCACTGGTCAACAAATGACATCATTTGGAGATTGTTTGATTCGGTTTTGGAGAAAATTTAACAAAATCCCGAAAGTTTTTACTATTCCGTCGGGGTTGATTAACACTATCGACGACCAGGACTGGCACTGCTGGTGGGTTGCAAAACCTCTCACCAGCACTGCCGATGGCCCTGATCGGCACTGCCGGTGGTGGACCAGTGAGGTCAGGTTTTGAGTCTCTTGATCATATTGAGTCCTTGCTGTTCATTGTTGTTCCCGCTGTGTTTCTTTGCTAAGGTTGATCACTCCTAAGGCTAGTACATCACGAGTTGATGTGTGTAGTCTTGGTGATCGGTTCGGAGGTTGACTTGGATTGTTTTGGGATATAGACCAAGTTCTCTTGGAGAATTTTGATTGGCTCTCATTCACCCCCCTCTGGTCGCCTTCTCGGTCATTCATAGCTTTTCCCTAATAATTTGTCACTCTATTTGATCATAAGTCTCAATTTGGCGATTTAATTATTAGCATCAATTAATCATACAACCTTTGAACTTATACCCGTACGACCATCAAGTCCTCTGCTATATGATCTTCAAATCATATAGATATGACAAGTAGTTTTAAGTGGTTTGGCCACTGCTTCTCATCAAAGAAGCCCCCGAGATTCCTCAAGGTTTAATAGCTAAAAATCTTTTTAAAGACCAAAGCCTTTAACCTATCTTTATTTATTCAGAAGAAACTTGTCACTATACGGCCCATACCGGCCCATGGGACCCTTAGGTCAAAAGTAAAGGTATAAATAAGACTCATCATGTTGACTATCAGTCCACGCCGTTATTTCGTGCACAAGCTCTTTGTCTTCCTCGCGCCTCCCCTGCTTCTCATGATGCCTCTGCTTCTTGAGCTAGGGTTAACTCCTCTCTTCCTGCGCCGTAGATCTCGTCACCCTCAGCCCCCGAGCATCAGCTAGGGTTTAGCTTTTGATCCACCGCGCCAAATCATCCACGACCATGGGTTGCAAGAAGGCTTCCACCGCTGCCGCCGCCAAGTCTTCCTCGTCGGAGATCGTCGAGCAGCTTCGGGAGTTCTCGAAGAGCAGCCTCACCACAGCCGACCTGAACAAGACGGTGATGGATGACATTCTTCCCGAGCAGGCTCGGATTGACTGGAAGGTACCCAAAGAAACTTGCTCCATCCCCATTCATAAACAGATCGTTATGTTTCGCTCATTTTTCAAGCATGGCTTCGGAGTTCCCTACTGCCGCTTCTTGTGTGGGCTCCTTTTCTTCTATGGGATTGAGCTGGTCAACCTCAACCCCAATTCTATCCTCCACATTGCCATTTTCGTGCATATGTGTGAGGCCTTCTTGGGCATTCTCCCCCATTTCAATCTATTTTGCCATCTCTTTGTCCTCCGACCGTTGCCGACGAAGGACAACCAAGTGTCCATAGGCGGTGTCGGTGTCCAGTTACGCAAGAAAGAGGTGTACATCATTGTGCCCCTAAACACCGGGAATAAGAACTAGAGAGACGAGTGGTTCTATTGTGATAACTCTCCCCCTATTCTTGCTGACTTTTCTGGTGCGAAGGCAATTCCTCTGGTGCAATGGACTGAAAAGCTTGATCCATCCGACCCCCAGGTGGTTGCTCTGCTGAAGAAAATTGCTGATCTGAAGAAGGAAGGCGTTGATGGTATCATCATTGCCAAAAGCTTCATAGTGCGTAGAGTGCAGCCCTTGAAACTTTAGAGTCACCCGGCATGGAATTATGCCACCAATGATGAGACCAGGGAAGTGTCTGATCCTTCGAATGGCAACCCTCGTCGGTCTCGCTTGTCCAAGATGTTTGAAGAAGATATCCTTCAAGATCACTCATTAATTGAGAAGGCATACAACATGGGCACTCTACGGGCCCGAGTAAGCCTCAGTCGACTCTAAGTGATTCTGTTATAATCTTGTTTTGATGTCCTACTTGATGTCTTGGCATTTGTGCAGGTTCTAGATACTTATATATCCCACCCTCTGCTCCCTTCGACTTATACCAAAGGACCAGATTATGTCAAAAAGCCACAACAGACCGGTGCTGGTGGTTGAAGCTCAGCAGTAGGCACTCGACCTGAAAATGTTGATTGAGTCATCACCCTGCCTTCCCCCAGTCATCGAATTAAATAGCCTACCCTGCGTGGAAGGCAGTATATTGGGGATCTGGGTGATGATGAAGAAGAGCTATCTCCTGATGCCGGTCAGCCAACTCCTACTCCATCTGATCGACCTTCAAGCTAGTCAGAGCCCCCAAGCAAAACGTCGAGTGACACAGGAGTTGCCCAAAAAGTTGATGAAGCTGGCAAATCTTCCCAAAAGAGGAAGGAGACTAATTCTCAGTCAACTTCTTCAAAGAAGAGAGTTTACCGAATCAAGGTCAAGAAAGCTTCTAGGTTAGTCTCTTAAGCTTTTGATCCTTGTTTTTCATGGCCAATGACCACAATGTGGTTTAATCACCTTATTCTCTGTTAGTAATAGCGGTCGGTTGGGTGATAGCTAGAGTGCCTAAGAGTCCGAGGACACTCGGTCAAACCCTACTCCCCATCCGGCTAACTTGCCTCGACCGATCAACAAGTCATCAAACACGCCGACCGAGTCGAGGAAGCCCTCAGACAAGACAGTCCCCACATCCATTTCAGAGCCAGCACCACAAATCATTGACCTTCTCCAGTCAACGCTCCTTCTTCTCTTGATAAAGGTAAGATAGTATTTACTGCAGATGCACTCAGTCAGCTTGAATTGGATGATGTGGAGATAATCTATCAACACCGAGAAGCCAACAAGGTACATCAATACCCTGCTTTGGCTCTGTCTCAGTCTTGATCTTTAACTTAACCATCTTTTACATGGTTAGAAAATGTATGCTCTCGTGGAGAAGAAATAGGCCAGGGTTGAGTACCTCGAAGCCAAGACTTTTGGTACATCCTAAACTCACTTGCATTCAGCTCTTACTTATGATATTAACTTATTGTTGGAATTATGCTAGTCACCGGTCAGGAGCTCTCCCAAGCCAAAAAAGTAGATCGACAAACTACAGATCAATCAAAAGGATTTGACCAAGGTCTTAGAGCAGAGTCGTGCTGAGATTGCAAGTAAGGTCACATACCACATTTTTCTCTCTAACCACTCTGATGCTAAAAATCTTTGTATGCCTTTAGCTCATGATTAGAAGATTGTCGACCTAGAGAAATTGACTTCAATCAGCAAAGATTCGTTGATGCTTTGAATGCTGAGAAGGAAAATCTCTCCAAGTCGGTCGAGGAACAGAAGATCGAGATCACTCGCCTGCAGAAGAAGTTGGAGGAAGCTGATGTAAAGATAGAGGAAGCCAAGGCACCTCCAAATCATTCCAATGTAAACTCGCTAGTAAGCTCTCCATAACTCCTTAAATATGCTTGAATCAATTTCTGATCTTACTACCCAAAAAATATCTTTTGTAGCGCTATCATACGGTGCTCGAAAAGCAGACCGGTCATTCCTTAGAGTATTTGCTAGAGCATGCGTCGGAAGCTATTGCAGACAATACTCGAAGTTTAGCGACTGAGGTCGGGAGTCAGGTTCTGGCTATTTGCCAATCTTGGTCTCCTGCACTGCCATTGGACAAAATCAAGGAGGGCTTCAACCCGGACTTGACCGATGACCTATGCCAGCTGCTTTTGGATTCCATGCTGGAAACCTCCCGAGCCTTGGTCGACAATATAGAAGTTGATCCAACCGCACCTACTCCTCCAGCATCTCCAAAAGTTGAGCTGCGAGATGATTCTTCTTCTCCTTCAAAGGAATTGTAAAACCTGCAATGTTAGAAAACATTAGTAGTATCAATATACTGAAATAAAATTACCTTTATGTAAATTAATCTTATGCTTTGTAGCTTAGAAGACTGATAAAAATATCATAAGTGTGTTCCTATCATTTAAAGACACAAATTGAATCAGTCTGCCTTAACATATTAGGTTGTAACTCATAAGCGCGTGACAAGCAGAATCGACCAATCGACACATGACCTCTCGCACTTTGGCTCTGTGTTTAGTGTAGTGGTTGTCTGATGTGCAGTATGAAGCGTATAACCATGATGTTTAGACGTTAGACCAAAAAAGTAAAGACCGTGTCAAAAGATGAGAAATCAGTCGGAAAAGATTCCAAAACCAAAATTTCATAAGGTTAGGAAGTAGTGGGACATTATTACTAGCGCCGTGGCTCGATTGTTGTGACAACCCTACTCTGAAAAGTAGAGTATGTCGAATAGGATCGCCTCGGGAGATGGTTAACGAAGTAACCATACACAACATTCACACATAAACATTCATCATTTACAACATTACATCACTTAGGTGCATAGTATTACAAGTTCAGAAGTAGAATATAATTAAGTTCAGATCTAATACAATACATATGTCCTTAGTACATAGTACATAACTTAGCGGAAGCAATACGATGACAAAACACGACGTCAAGACCTACGTGAACCATGCCAGCCCTATGGCGATGGCTCACTCATCACAGTTAGGGGAGCTGGGGACCCATTCAATGGTCCAGTTCTGAGGCTCCTCACCTTCCCACACAACCTTGTTACAACAATCACAATATGTGGCCTGAGGAAAACCTGAAAAACAACATCAACGCAAAGCCTGAGTATCTAACATACTCCGCAAGACTTACCCATCAACCGGTTTACTAAAACCAACTCCTAGTATGCAGGGGGCTGACCGGGTTTATTTGATAGTTGCATAAAAAGCTCCTATTAGTTCTATGTTGCACATTCAATTTCTTTAAACAAGATTTTACTTTGCTTATCGTAGAACACAACTACGGTGAGTCTAGCTAGCTGCTAAGACATGAATATAGCTGAAGAGCAATACATCATAGCATTGTGTATCCATAGCATAAATAAATTTCAGAAACATAACCACAACTTTACTAATTAAAATATCATTGCCGCTGCTCGAACAAGAGGTACTCATAACCGCGAGGGACGACAATTCGAATTGATTTACATCCTGCAGGGAAAACCTAAATACACGATATATGCATCACTTAAGAACACGTATGGCCACCGTTCACAAGATTGCTATAAAGTCGATCTGGGGCTGATAAGTATAGAGTGCCCGATCTTTTGACGAGTGTAGATAACTTCGATTTGGTGGATGTCGACCCTCATGATCCGACAACGACGAGCAAGCCCGAAGCACCAATGCAATCACTAAACCAACTTCCGGAGGATATTAACCTTGCGGTAAACAAGATCAACCTGATCACGAGGATCAATTATTATGCGCAATCGAAGAACGAGCAAGAATTAGAGGCGAGCAATCTGATGTATTGCATGAAGGTGGAGTTCTGAATTCACGTCGAGAGACAGATGAATAGCTAAGCTAATCTTAAAACAAAACTCAAAGATTACAAGGGGCGCAACCCTTGACTAAATAGGGGGAGCGCGGCATCTAGGGCCGACTGAAGTAGAGAGGCGTGCGGTGGAGAGTTAGTCGCGCGACTTGGGCTACTTCGGCCTTTGAGGGGCGTCATCCTGGGCCGTCGTTCCTTAGCATCAAAACCATCTTCAATTCCTGAGCTCGAGCTCTAGTGATTGGGCCCTTGTACGTCATCATCTCGTTGGAAGATGGGTCCATAACTTGAGAAGGCGCGACGACGAGAGGTGGAGGCATGACAACTTGGTTTGGCGCGCCATCTTCCATCGTCGTTGTTCGTATGTCGTTGATGTTCTCATCATCCTCACCTTCTTGAAGCGTAGTCGTCCTCGGCGGCAACGCATCATCCTCACCCAAATATGGTCTCAAATCTGCAACATTAAAACTAGTGGAAACACCAAACTCCATGGGCAAGTCAAGAACATAAGCATTATCGTTAATCTTGGTTAGCACTTTAAAAGGACCAGCAGCATGAGGCATCAATTTAGAACGACGCAAAGTAGGAAATCTATCTTTACGCAAGTGCAACCAAACCAAATCACCAGGTTCAAAAGAAACATGTTTTCTACCTTTACTACCAGCAACTTGATACTTCTTATTAGCAACGGCAATGTTGTGTTGTGTTTCTTCATGCAATTGTTTCATGTGATCAATATGAGCAATAACATCAACATTTGGTTCATCTTCAGCATCAATAGCAAACAAATCAATAGGCGCCCTAGGAACATAGCCATAAACAACCTCAAAAGGACACATTTTAGTGGCAAAATGTGTAGCACGATTATAAGCAAATTCAACATGAGGTAAACAATCTTCCCAACGTCTCAAATTTTTATCTAGAACAGCTCTAAGCATAGCAGACAAAGTTCTATTTACTACCTCTGTTTGCCCATCAGTTTGAGGATGACAAGTAGTACTAAATAGCAGCTTAGTTCCTAATTTATTCCAAAGAGAACGCCAAAAGTGACTAAGAAACTTAGCATCACGATCAGAGACAATTGTTTTAGGAATTCCATGCAGTCTAACAATCTCTCTAAAGAACAATTCAGCAACATTGGAGGCATCATCAGTTTTATGACAAGGTATAAAGTGAGCCATTTTAGAGAAACGATCAACCACCACAAAAATACTGTCCCTTCCCTTCTTAGTACGAGGAAATCCCAAAACAAAATCCATCAAAATATCATGCCAAGGAGAAGAGGGAACAAGTAAGGGCATATACAAACCATGATTACCCAAACGGGATTTAGCTTTTTGACATGTAGTACAGCGGGCAACAAGGCGCTCAACATCACGGCGCATCCGTGGCCAAAAGAAGTGATCGACCAACACCTCATGTGTCTTGAAAATGCCAAAATGACCCATAAGACCACCTCCATGCGCCTCCTGTAACAACAAAAGATGAACCAAGCTAGCTGGAATACACAGCTTGTTAGCAAGAAACAGGTACCCATCCAGCATATGAAATTTCCCCCATGGTTTGCCATCCTTACAATGCATCATAATATCATGAAAATCAGCATCATTCACATACTGATCTTTCAAAGCTTGCAAACCAAAGATTTTAAAGTCTAATTGGGACAACATTGTATAACGATGAGACAAAGCATCGGCAATCACATTTTCCTTCCCGTTTTTATGTTTAATGATGTACGGAAAAGATTCAATAAATTCAACCCATTTAGCATGCCGACGGTTCAGATTAGTCTAGGTTCTAATATGTTTCAAAGCCTCATGATCAGAATGAATAATAAATTTGCGAGGCCATAAATAATGCTGCCATGTTTGCAAAGTTCTTACTAAAGCATAAAGTTCTTTATCATAAGTGGAATATCTAAGAGCAGCACCACTTAACTTCTCACTAAAATAAGCAATGGGTTTATGATCTTGTAACAAAACAGCACCCAAACCAATTCCACTAGCATCACATTCCAATTCAAACACTTTATCAAAATTAGGCAATTGTAAGAGAGGAGTGTGAGTTAACCGTTCCTTTAAAGTGTTGAATGCATCGTCCTGTGGTGCACCCCACTCAAATGGCGCACCCTTCTTGGTCAGCTCATGTAATGCTGCAGCAATAGAACTGAAATCCCGCACAAAACGACGATAGAAGCCTGCAAGACCAAGAAAACTGCGAACCTGTGTAACCGTCGTCGGTTGTGGCCAACTCTGAATGGCGTCCACCTTGCTGCTATCCACCTCAATGCCCTGCGGACTAACAACATAGCCAAGAAACAAAACACGTTGCGTGCAAAAAGTGCATTTTTCCATGTTCCCAAATAAGCGAGCAGCACGCAAAGCATCAAAAACAGCATGCAAATGATCTAAATGCTCATTCATGGATTTGCTGTATATAAGGATATCGTCAAAATAGACAACAATAAATATTCCAATGAAAGGCCAAAGAACTTCATTCATTAAGCGCATAAAAGTGCTAGGAGCATTAGACAATCCAAACGGCATAACCAACCATTCATACAAGCCAAATTTAGTTTTAAAAGCCGTTTTCCATTCATCTCCTAATTTCATTCTTATCTGATGGTAACCACTACGCAAATCAACCTTAGAGAAAATTGTGGCACCACTAAGTTCATCAAGCATATCATCAAGGCGTGGTATAGGATATCGATAACGAATTGTAATATTGTTAATGGCACGACAATCTACACACATACGCCAAGAACCATCTTTCTTAGGAACAAGCAAAACAGGAACCAAACAAGGACTGAGAGACTCATGAATGTAACCTTTATCAAGCAATGCTTGCACTTGACGCTAAATTTCTTTTGTCTCCTCAGGATTTGTACGGTACAGGGCGCGATTAGGAAGCTGTGCACCTGGAATTAAATCAATCTGATGTTCTATGCCACGAATAGGACGAAGACCCGGTGGCAATTCAGCAGGAAAAACATCTTTACAGTTCTGCAGAATGTTAGCAATAGCAGGAGGAATATGCAACATAGGTGCCTCATCTAATGAAACAAGCATACGAGAGCAAACTAGCGCATAGCAGGGTAGATTAGCATCATGTAACTCATCAAAATCAGCTCGTGTAGCAAGCAATATAGGGTTATGCAATTTGATCTCAGGTTGAGCAAGTGCAACAGGTGGTGATTTAATCAATTTTGCAGCTTTTGCCGCTCTAGCAATATCATCTTTTAGAACTTGTTCAGGTGTCATAGGATGAATAACATTTTTTTGACCCTTAAACATGAGGGAATAATTATTAGAGCGACCATGATGAACACTATCAACATCATATTGCCAAGGACGTCCAAGCAACAAAGAGCATGCTTCCATTGGAACAATATCACAATCCACAAAATCAGAATATGCACCAAGAGAGAAAGGAATACGTACTGAGCGCGTTACCTTTATTTTGCCGCCATCATTAAGCCATTGAACGTGATAAGGATGTGGATGCTTCCTTGTTGGCAATGATAACTGCTCCACCAAGGTCGTACTAGCTAAATTGTTACAACTGCCACCATCGATGATTATACAGATCGCTTGTTCTTGCACAACGCCTTTAATATGAAAAATGTTGTGGCGCTGATTCTTTTCGTCTGGCACGACCTGTGTACTAAGAACACGCTGCACAACAAGAGTTGCGTACCTGTCGGCGGCACTAGAGTCGACATGAAGCTCTGTATTATCTGCATGATTAGTGGCAAGCATAGTCTTTATAGTATCCTCAGAATCACTAGCAGAAGAATACTCACCGTCATCACGAATCAACATAGTACGTTTGTTTGGACAATCGTGTATCACATGACCAAATCCTTTGCAACGGTAACACTGAGTATCGCGAGCTCGTCCAGACGACGAGGAGGACGGCGCGATTGAGATAGATCTAGCCATGGGTGGAGCACTCGGCTTGGACGAGGTCACAGTGTGGTCGCGTGACATGGAAGGAGGCACCGATCATGGAGCTGAAGGCGTCTTGGACCCTGCAAAAGTGTTAGGTCTTGACGAAGATTGTCGATCCTGCACTTCACGTTCAGCTTTACAAGCATATTCAAACAAGGTGGTGATATCATCATAATTCTTATAATCAAGAATGTTCTGAATTTCACGATTTAATCCACCCCTAAAGCGAGCCATAGCAGCATCCTCTAGTTCAACTAAACCATAGCAAATCATACCCTTTTGCAACGCTTGATAATAATCCTCTACAGATTGTGAACCTTGTTGAAAGCGCTGCATTTGATTAAGCAAATCTCTAGCATAATATGACGGCACAAAACAATGACACATAGCAGCTTTTAATGCCGTCCAAGTGGCTGGAATATTGTTAGGATATTTTTGTCTATACTCACGCCACCAAAGTAAAGCAAATTCAGTAAATTCACTAATAGCAGCCTTAACTTGTAAATTAGCAGGGATATCATGGCATGCAAATTTTTGTTCAACCTCTAATTCCCAATCAAGATAAGCACCTGGATCATATTTGCCAGTAAAAGTGGGAATATGAAATTTAATTCTGCCAAAAGAATCATTAGTAGGAACACGTACCCTACGAGCATAACCATGATGATTGGCGTCATCCTGCTCGGTGTCGGCACCGTAGTCGTGTGCAGTTTGCAACTCCGTGAGCTGCGTCGTCATGGTCCCAAGTTGCGTTGACATGGCCTCAAGACGAGTCATCATCGTCGATTGAATTTTCGCATGAGTAATTCAAGGCTACAAAAAGATACATAAAGATTTGGCCATCTTAGTAAAGTTCATACCAACAAGAATTAAATCCTAACCAAACTCAACCATCAGTTTAATGTTTATCTATATATCAAAGGCTCATGAGTATTGCTCAAAATATGGCATTGATAGGTAAGGATCTTGAAAATAATAAATTCCATAGTTCACAACATGAAAATTTATTTATAAAAAGATTGGTACTAAGCTATCATCATGAATTGAATAATGCAAATGAAGCACATGGGTACTCATAATTGCTCCACATAAGACATATTTGTCGAATAATTGTTAAGTGTAAGTTCGAAATTTATTCAATGCTTAACATTATTTGGTCTTCATCGACATTTTTCAAGAAAGGATAAGTACTTCAATTCTCCTAAAAGAGCATAACCTCCACCATTATATTAAGATCGAAACTCGAATACATGGTGATGATTTTTGCATACACTTGCATGAAAATAAAACTACTACTAACACACTTGCATGAAAGTAAGCACACTATTAACTAATGCTAACACACTTGCATGAAAATAAACACACCCGATACATGGTTTCCCAACCCGCTCACACACACATAAGCAAATAAAAAAAAGATTACAAAAGATAAAAAGAAAACACTGATGAGGACATCACTCCTAAGGATACATGCAACACTCCTCCAATTCTGGACTTACATGGTCCAGTGACTAGAGCTCGTGCACGACGACTAAATTTAGAAGTGAGCTCATTCCTACATTCTTCATTATATGTCACTTTTGAGAATGGTTTGCTACCTAATGATTATATTGTAATTAGGAACCATGGAGAGGATCAGGAGATGATGGGAGAAGGACTTGGAGACGTGGAGGACCAGCAAGGACATGGAAGCCAAGGTGGAGCCCCAACCAAAACCGACTTTGAGTCTGTTTCGGTGCTCAGGACCAGTCTGCACTAAAATGGAGGCCCAGGACGCATACGGACTCGGATTTGGATGTTCTACTATGCACGGAAAGATAAGAAGAAGACCTTTCCAATGCCACCGGTCTCATATCAAAATTCATCCGGAGTCATCGGGAGTCGTTGAAACAAGAGAGAGTCCAGAATCTGTTTCGGTGCTGCGTCGCCTGTTTTTGGCCTTTGGTGGAAGCCAAGGTGGAGGCCCAACCAAAACCGACTTCGAGTCTGTTTTGGGGCTCAGGACTAGTCTACACTAAAACGGAGGCCCAGGACGCATACGGACTCGGATTTGGATGTTCTACATATGCACGGAAAGATAAGAAGAAGACCTTTCCAATGCCACCGGTCTCATATCAAAATTCATCCGAAGTCATCAGAAATCGTTGAAACAAGAGAGAGTCTAGAATCTGTTTTGATGCTGCGTCGCCTATTTTTGGCCTTTGGGCTTTGTATCTAGTTGAGCCCAATTAGGGGTGCATCCAGGGGGTCCTGAACGACCCTAGGGTCCTCATATACAGCCGCCGCCTCTTCATTAGGGCTTGGGTTTTGCTTAGATTATTCTGTTGATAACAGTTTTGCCGTTTGATCGGTTTGTGATACCCCAACTTGTGAGATTCATCGTATACTTGCAAATTTGGTTGCATTCTTCTTTGTTCTTGCTTGTGTTCTTGATTTGTAGGCAAGGATAAGCCTTCTCGGCGAGGTCAATTGTTCTTGAACGGTTGATAACCAGAGGAGACGTTGTGCTGCGATTGCAGGGTTCATAACGTGTCGTTCGGAAGCCGGATTGATTTGTGTATTGCCTCCGCCTTAATCAAGATTATCAGAACCTATCGAAAGATCGCGAACCCTTGTCCACATCAAACACAAACCAGGAAATCGATACATGTGCCAACTCCTAGGCACTTCAAGTCAAACAGAGGTTGAGATGGTGGCTGATCGAAGCCATAGCACCGCGCCTTGAGACGCTCGAACTCCTCCACCATCGCGTCGTGGTTGTTCCTCCATTGGGACGTGGTGTCCTCCACGTGCTCGATGTGATGCATGTTGTTGTCGAGGTACCCCTGCATGGGCACGAAGAAGTCTGCACCGGGCACCGGAGGCACCACAGGTATTCGTCCTTGGTACCTGTAGTCAGCTAGGTGGCGCCAAAGGGTGCGTTGCCTACGCCGACCGGCGCAGAGGGCTGTGAACCACCAGCTACGTTGCTCCACCCTGACTGGTACTGTTGAGGCTCTTGGCGTGACCCCTAGGAGCCCCACTATCAAAGCTTGAGATCGGCAGTAAATATATAGGGCTACGTCGAGACTAAGAACTACGATGGTAACACAAGACGCCAAGTTATACAGGTTTGAACCCTCTCGATGAGAGTAAAAACCCTACGTCCTGTGTTCTGTGTATTGTATTGATGTTGTGAAACTTGTGTGTGTCCCTCGATGGGGGGTACCCTGCCGCCTTATATATCTGGTCAGCAGGGGGGTACATGAAGAGTCCTAGTCGTAACCCTTTAAGATTTACATAGAAAGTCTATCTCTACATGCCTTGCACTCCAAGCCGAGTCGGTCGGCTTCCTTGTTGATTAAGTACCCGGTTGGCTACTGACTTAGTCTTGTATGAGGATACCCGTAAAGCAAGTATCCCACAGCAGCCCCCAAGTGCTTCCTGATTTTGAGCTTTGATTCTCAGAATGATCTTCAATGTTGATCATAAATTAGGAAGACCTCTTTATTGAAGTTCCTGATAGATCTGGTGCACCGGTCAGGTGCACCTGATCAGGTGTAGCCCCCGACTCCTGTATAATTTGGAGACTCACAAATAATGCAAGAGTCTAATCATATTAGCTCTTACTATTTTGTAGGTATTTTACCCAAACCATCAAGTTTGAGTGTAACAGACCTCTTGTCATTAAACCAGTGGCTCACTTTGCAAGGTTTCAACCTTGCCGACCGATTATCAAAAAGGCTGAGTGATATACACTATGTTCGAGTGACTGGTTGGTCTGAATTTTATGATATCAATCATATTCAATTCATCTGAACCAATATGACATCAATCATATAATGGTATTAAGCTAAATGACATCATTCATAATATATCCTTTCCCTAATAATTAGTCACTCTATCTATTCATGAGTCCAATTTTGGCAATTTGGTTATTGACTTAAATCAATACCATAACCTTTGAACTTATATCCATATGACCATCGAGTCCTTTGCTACATGATCATAAAATCACATAGATATGGCTAAACATTTTCCAAATGCTTCTCATCAAAGAAGCCCCCCAGTTTTACTTCTCAAGGTTTCAGACCCTAAACAGGTTTAAGGCCCTTAATTAATCTTCTGATTACTCATAAAGCAGCATCACTGTACGGCCCATCCCGGCCCATGGGACCCTTAGGTCAAAAAGCGGGAGTATAAAAGGGCAGCGTCAAGTTGACCCTCAGTCCACGCCGCATTTGTGCATGAACTCTTCGTCATCCTCACGCCTCCTCTGCTTTCAGCGACTCCTCCGCTTTCCAGCTAGGGTTAGCGCCTTTGCTTCCGGCCGCTTCAGATCTCACCGTACTTAGCCCCCAAGCTTCTGCTAGGGTTTAGTACTTGATCCACCATGCCCAAAATAACCATTGCCATGGGTCGCAAGAAGGTTTCCACCTCAATTCCTGCAACTTCCACTGCCGCCGCCGCATCCTCCTCGTCGGAAATCGACATCTCAGAGCAGCTTCGGGAGTTCTTCATGCATGGATTTAGAGTCCCCTGCTGCAGCTTCTTGTGCGGGCTCCTATTCTTCTATGAGATTGAGCTTGTCAACCTCAATCTCGACTCCATTCTTCATATCACCATCTTCGTGCACATGTGCGAAGCATTTCTAGGCATTCTCCCCCACTTCAATCTGTTTTGCCATCTATTCGTCCTCCGACCGTTGCCAACCAAGGACAATCAAGTGGCCATAGACAGTGTTGGCTTCCAGTTGTGCAAGAAGGAGGCCTACATCAATGTGCCATTGAAGACTGGAAATAAGAACTGGAAGGATGAGTGGTTCTACTATGACAACCCTCCCCCTGTTCTTGCCGATTTCACCGGTGCCAAGGCAATTCCTCTGGCGCAATGGATAGAGAAGCCTGATTTGACCGACCCTCAGGTGGTCGCTTTGTTGAAGAAGATAGCTGACTTAAAGACTGAAGGCATTGACGGAATTACCGTTGCCAAAAGCTTCATAGTACGTAGAGTGCAACCCCTGAAGCTTCAGAGTCACCCAGCGTGGAACAATGTTAATAATGACGAAACCAGGAAGGTGCCCGATCCGCTGAATGGTGAACTCCATAAGAAACGCCTATCAAAAATGTTTGAAGGGGATATCCTTCAGGATGACTCGTTGATCAGGAAGGCGTATAACAAGGGCACTATACGAGCCCGAGTAAGCCTCAGTCTGCTCTGAGTAATCCCTTATTTTCTTTTCTTGATGTCCTGCTTGATATCTTGATTCTTGTGTAGGTTCTGGATACTTATATATCCCATCCTCTGCTCCCTCCGACCGATACCGAGGGACCGGATTATGTTGAGAATCCACAGCAGACCGGCACTGGAGGCTCAAGCTCTTCTGTAGGCGCTCGTGTTGATCTAGTTGTCACCCTGCCTCCCCCAGTCGGCTCTTGAAGCAGACTATTGGGCGCTGACGGCAATATATTGGGGATCAGGGTGATGATGAAGGAATGTCATCTGCTGATGTCGGTCAACTCACCCCTACCCTGCCCGACCGACCTTCAAGCCAGTCGGAGCCCCCATGCCAAACTTAGAGTGGTGCTGGGGTGGAGGAACAGACCGACAAGGCAGGCAAATCTGCCCAGAAGAGGAAGGAGACTGATTCTCAGTCGACTTCTTTGAAGAAGAGGATATGCCAAATCAAGCTCAAGAAGGCTCCCAGGTTAATCCTTTAACCTTATACTCCTTGTCTCTTATTGCCATCCATAACACGTTTTAAACTCCTCCATCTTTGTTTTGACAGTAGTCGGACGAGTGATTCGCAAAGTGCCCAAGAGTCCGGAGCTACTCGGTCAGGAGCCCCTTCTCGTTCGACTGATCTGCCCAAATCGGTCGGCAAGCCAGCAAACATGTCGACCGAGGTGGATAAGCCATCTGAGAAGGCAATTCCTGCCTCCATTCTGTCGCCTGCACCCCAACCTGCTCCAGCCATCGTCCCTTCACCTCTTGACAAAGGTAAGGCGACATTATCTACAGATATACTTAATCGGTCCAAAGTGGAGGACGTGGAGATTATGCACCAACATCGAGAAGCTAGCAAGGTACTTCAATACTCTGCTTTAGCTTTGTCTCAATCTTATCCTTAAGCTTAACCCCTTTTTGTATACATAAAATGTATGCCCTTGTAGAGAGGAAACATGCTAGGGTGGAATACCTTGAAGCCAAAACTTTTGGTATGTCCTAAACTCTTCAGTCTTCATGTCTTTAAGTTTAAGACTGACACATTGCTGGTGTTATGCTAGTCACCGGTCAGCAGCTCGCCAAAGCACAAAAGGAGATTGAAAAGCTGCAGACCGACCAAAGAGAGATGACCAAGGCCTTAGACCAAAGGTGTGCAGATATAGCTGGTAAGATCACTCACCATCTGTGTTTAAATAATCAACTAATCACTCTAGCGCTAAAAGTTTATTTGTCTTTAGGACGTGACCAGAAGATTGCTGACCTGGAGAAGTTGACTTCCAATCAGCAAAGGTTTGTTAACACCTTAAATACTGAGAAAGAAAGCTTCTCCAAGTCGGTCGAGGATAAGAAGGCCGAGATCACTCAGCTACAAAAGGAGCTGATAGAAGCTAACACCAAGATAGAGGAAGCCAAGAGCACATCAAAATCCTTCAAATGTAAACTTGCCAGTAAGCCCTTCATTATTTCTCACATCTGATTGAATCCTCTTTTGATCATACTGACCAGAAATCGTCACTCGCAGCTCTATCTTACGCTGCTCGAAAGGCAATGGACTATGTTCATGCTGACCGAGTGGAGCAGTCTAGCCACTCCTTGGAGTACTTGCTGGAGCATGCATCAGAAGATATTTCTCATAACACTCGATGAGTGGCGACCGAGGCCGGGAATTAGGTTCTAGTAATTTGCCAATCTTGGTCTCCTGCACTGCCATTGGACAAGATGAAGGAGGGCTTCAATCCAGACTTGACCGACGACCAATGCCAGCTGCTCTTGGATTCCATGCTGGAGACTTCCCGAGCCTTGGTCAACAACATAGAGATCAATCCGACCGTGCCTACTCCTCTAGCACCTCCTGAAGTTGAGCTACGGGCTGAATCTGCACCTCCTAAATTTTGCAATGCTAGAGAACTTTAGTACTATTTATGTAATGAAATGATGTTACCTTTATGTAAATTAGTTTCATGCTTATCATCTTTTAAAAGATTGATAAAAATATCATAAGTATGTTTCTGTCATTGAGAAACTGAAATTATTTCGGTCTGCCTTAACATATTAGGTTGTGACTCGTAACCACGTAACAAGCAGAGTTGACCAATTGACACATGACCTCTCCCACTTGGTGCTGGGTTTAGTGTAGTGGTAGTCTGATGTGTAGACGTTAGACCAAGAAAATGAAGACCGTATTCAAAGAGAAGAAATCGGTCAGAAAATAGTCCAAAACCAAAATGAGGTTAAAATGAGGTGGGACATTATTACTAGCCCCCTGGCGTGATTGTTTAATAAAATGAATTAAGGAATCAAGACAATATAGAATGAAAATCATCAAAAAATCTTTCATCAAAAAGACCGAAGTTTCATTCAGAAATAATGTATAAGTATACAAAAGAATAACTAAGTATAGAAACGACGTAGCTGATTTATGTTCCAGAAATTTGGTATATCATCGCCGTCTTCATACATCAGTCGGTAAGTCCCTGGGTGAGTGACTTCCTTCACGACATATGGTCCTTCCCACTTTGGAGGAAGCTTATGCTGGTTCTTGGTTGACTACACTCGGCGAAGCACTAAATCTCCAACTTGAAAGTGACAATTATGCACGTTTTTATCATGATACCAACACAAGCCTTGCTGGTAAAGTGCCGACCAAAACAGAGCGTGATCATGCAACTCCTCTGCTGCAATCAAATCAATCTCTCGGTTTTCCTCAGAAAGTTGTTCATCATACGCCTGAACCCGTGCTGAAACAAGGCTCACCTCGGTCGGCAGCATAGCCTCTGAGCCATAGACCAATGAGAAAGGTGACTGACCAGTTGCCCAACTGGTGTTTGTGCGAAGCCCCCAAAGAACTAAAGGTAATTCTTTGACCCACCGACCGGCATAAGGCTTAAGCCTATCGAATATCTGCGGTTTCAATCCTTGAAGAATCATACCATTGGCTCGTTCGACCTGCCCATTGCTTTGAGGATGAGCCACTGATGCAGAGTGGATTTTTATTCCCATAACATCAGCAAAGTCACGGAACTCCACTGATGTGAATTGAGTGCCATTATCGGTGATGATATCATAAGGAACCCCAAACCGAGTGAAGATACCCTTGACAAACTCAATTGCCTTCTTCGATGTAATCTTGCCGACTGGCTTTGCTTCAATCCACTTGGCAAATTTATCAATAGCAACAAACAGATAAGTGAAACTGCTTGGCGCTTTCTTGAAAGGACCAACAATATCAAGCCCCTAGACAGCAAAGGGCCAAGTCAAAGGTATCATCTGAAGTTGTTGTGAAGGCACATGCGTCTGTTGAGCGAAGAATTGACAACCTTCACATTTCTGAATGACCTGGTGTGCGTCCTTGACCGCCGTGGGCCAATAAAACCCTTGCCGGAAATCTTTGCCGACCAAAGTCTTGGAAGCCGCATGATTGCCACATATCCCGGAATGAATTTCTTCTACCAACTTTCGGCCCTCTGGTATCGAGATGCATCTCATCAAGATGTTTGAACCTCCTCTTCTATAGAGTTGGTCTCCCACCAACAGATATCCTCGGCATCGGGTCTCTAACCTCCGTTGCTCATTAGGATCCGAAAGCAGCGTTCCCTTGTCCAAATATTGGAGGAGTGGGATGCGCCAATCGGTCTCCATGTCGTCATCACCAACAAGATCAGTGACAACACTCACTAGTACATCCGACCGAGGAGAAATCATGTGGGAATCCAGGATGTGTAAGAAAACACCTTGCGGGACCGTATACCGGGATGATCCTATCTTAGCCAATTCATAGGCCGCTTGGTTATTGTCTTGGAGAACATGCATAAACTTCAATCCATTAAATTTGTCTTCGAGCTTCCTTACTTCTTGACAGTAAGCACTCATATTATCATTCACACAGTTCCAATCCTTAGTGACCTGATTAATGACCAAAGCCGAGTCACCAAAAATGTCAAGACGCTTGATGCAGAGTGACGCGGCAATGCACAAAGCATGTAGAAGGGCTTCATACTCCGCATCACTATTAGACACGCGAAACATAACCTAAAGTACATAACAAAGCTTCTCTCCAGTGGGTGAGATAAACACGACTCTTGCACCAACTCCTTGTAATTGAAGAGATCCATTGAAGTACATTTTTCAATACTCGATATCCTGTGCAGTAGGTGGGATTTGAATCTCTATCCACTCAGCAACGAAATCAGCTAACGCTTGTCCTTTTATAGCCGACCGAGGCGCGAACATAATGGTATACTGACCAAGTTCAACTGCCCACTTGACAATTTTTCCTTCGGCTTCTCAATTGTGCAACACTGTGTCAAGTGCGAAGGAGGTCTGGACTTCAATTGGATGAGCTTGAAAATAATGCTTCAACTTCCTAGAGGTGATCAATAATGCATACAACAACTTCAAGATCTGTTGATACCTAGTCTTAGAGGCTCCAAGGACCTCACTCACAAAATAGACCGGGTGTTGTACTTTTTGTATATGTCCCTCTCCTTCTCGGTCGACTTTTAAAACAGTACTCACAACCGAGTTGTGGCCGATATGTAAAGTTGAAATTTTCTCCAAGCTTCGGAGGCACTAATACTAGAATGCGGCTAAGGTAAACCTTCAACTCGTCCAATGCCGACTGCGCCTCTTTGGTCCACATGAAGTCCTCCTGCTTTTTAAGCAGTCAGAAAAGTGGTAACCCTCTAACCCCCAGTCGGGAAATAAAGCGACTCAAGGACACCATGCATCTGATCAGCTTCTGTACATCCCTTTGAGAATTAGGTGGCCCCATACCAAGGATCGCCTTGATTTTATCCGGGTTGGCCTCTATACCTCGTTTTGAAACGATGTAACCGAGTAGCATTCCCGAAGGAACCCCCAAAACACACTTCTTAGGATTCAGCTTCATTGAATAATGCCTCAGATTGTCAAAAGTTTCTGCCAGGTCAGAAATAAGTTCCTCGACATTCCGAGTTTTGACAACGATGTCATCAACATACACTTCTACGTTTCGACCGATCTGAGTAGCAAGGCAGCATTGAATACCCCGTTGGTAAGTCGCGCCAGCGTTCTTCAGACTGAAAGGCATTATGATATAGCAATAGGCACCGAAGGGTTTTATAAAGGAAGTTTTAATCTGATCTTTGACCTTCAGCGGAATCTGGTGATAGCCTGAATACGAGGAAGAGCGAAAGGGTCTTTAGGACATACCTTGTTGAGATTGGTATAATCAACACACTTCCTCCATTCTTTATTCTTCTTGGGTACAAGGACTAGATTTGCTAACCAGTCGGGTTGATACACCTCCTTTATAAACTTAGCATCTAATAGTCTAACTATCTCCTTCTTCATGGCGTCCTTGTAGTCTTGTGTGAATCTTCTAAGCCTCTACCGAATTGGTGTAGCCCCAGGCGGTACCCTTAACTCATGCTCAATCTTTTCCCTAGGAACTCCCGGCATGTCAGATGGTTTCCATGCAAAGATGTCCCTATTTTCCTGGAGGAAAAGAGTGAGCGCGAGTTCCTATTTGTCGTCGAGGTTGGCCCCAGCATAAGTTACCTTATTGGGGTCCTTAGGATCGAGCATGATTTCTTTGGTTTGGATGTCATCGGTATGAATCTTGTCTTTGGTAGGCTTCTTTGCTGGAGCCGCCGCTCCAGTCTGCTCCTCCATGCCGACTGCCTGCTAGATCTCCTTCTGGTCAGACAGCATCAACCGTTTATTGGCCATCTCACAACTCTCTACATCGCAATCGAAAGAATTCCAAAGATCAGAGTGGAGGGAGATTATTCTGTTTGTGCTTGACGTCTTGAGGGTGAGATATGGATTATGCAGGACAACCATGAATTTAGCCATCATGGGTCGACTGATGATAGCATGATATGCCGAGTCAAAGTCCACCACCTAGAAGAGAATGCGCTCGGTCCTGAAATTCTCACGGGTCCCGAAGGTGACCTGCAGACTGACCTGTCCAATAGGAACTAAAGTCTTGTCAGGTACAATCCCATGGAAAGGTGAAGAACTCGGTTGAAGATCATTGATTGACAGATCGAGCTCTTTAAAAGTCTTGGTGAAGATTAAGTCCAAACTGCTTCCTCCATCAATGAGTACTTTGTTGAACTTTACCTCCTTCATCGTGGTAGCAAGAACTAGCGGATATCGACCCGACTTCGGGATATGCTTGGGATGATCCGACCGATCAAAGGTGGTTGGCACCTCAGACCACCTCATGAACTGAGGCGCAGCTGGTTCCACCGAGTTGATCTCCCGAAGTTCTAGCTTCTGCTTGCGCTTGGACACATAGGCTTACGGGCTGCCGAAGATGAAGTTGACATCCTTGTGGGGCTCCTAGAACTCTCCTGAATTATCCTTGTTGCCATCGTTCCTGGTCTGGACTTTGCTATTGTGCCTTGGGGGATCTTTAGCCACCTTGAGCGCAGCTATTGCAAAACCCTTCAGTCGATAGCAATCCTTCGCTTTGTGGTTTCCCATTGGATGCCAAAGGCACGGGCCACTCAGCAACTCATCCGTGGACGGTTGGTTTGTTCGAGGGTTCTTCTGAAGTCTGTCCATGGTGTGAACCGCATTGTCAAACTTCCTCTTCTTGTCATTCTTGGAGGACTTGGGCTTGTCCGACCGCTTCTCCTTGCCTTTTCCCCGGATATCATCTAATGCCGACTAACCAGATGCGAATTTGTCAGCGATCTCGAAGCACTCTTGAGCTGTAAGCTTGAGGTCATGATTCCTCTGACCGATCTCACAAACCAAATCATCGCTACGGATCCCTCCTTGGAAGGCGGCAATGATTTGTTGGTCCGGGACATTGGGGATCTCAGTCTTTTTAGCGCAAAATCGCTTGATGTAGTCATGAAGAGGTTTGTCGGTCTTCTGCTTGATCCGAGTGAGGTCGAAGTGGTTGCCCGGTCGATTGCAGGTAGCTTGGAAGCTTTCTATGAGCTTCTTGTTGATGTCTCCCCAAGATGTGATTGACTCCTCCAGAATAGATGTGAGCCATATCCGAACGGCTGGATCCAGGCAGACCGGAAGGTAATTAGCCATCACATAGAAATCACCTCCAGCCGACCGAATTGACTTGCTGTAGAGCTGTAGCCACTCTCGGAGGTTGGTCTGACCATCATATTTTTTGATGGGGACCGGCTTGAATCCTTTTGGCCATCGAGCTATGCGAAGCCTAGGGATGTAAGCTTTGATGCCATCGACCTCATTGTCGGTAGGTGTCGGTGACCGCCTATGCCAGTCTGGAGACGGAGCTGGACGGCGGCCGTGTCGCGGACCAACATCATCATCATGACGACATCGCCGATGGTCATTATCATCATTATTGCGCCGATTCCGATCATCACGTCGACGATGGTCGTCACGGTTGTCTCTTGGAGGAGGATCTTGACGTTCCTCTTGTCGGTTGTTCCATCGGTCGTCCCATCAGTCTTCCGTTCTCCAATCACGACATTTTTCCTCATAGCGTCGCATGTCCCGAGCACGTTCTTCATAGTGAGAGTTGATGGTTTCTCGTCCATCAAGGAGACTATGAGAATTTCTCAGATCTTCATGCCTATGTCGACCTCGTGAAGATACGTGACTAGAGCTTGTGACCGACTGAGACTTTGCGGCCTCTTGAGCTGCAGTAGCCTTAAGCATAGCCACCGCCTTCTGCATCGCAGGGGTATGATAATTCGCATCGACCACTAGAGTGTCGAGCAAAGTTTTGGCCCCTGTGATGTTATTCTGAGCAGTGTGGTAGACCTTGACGCCATCCACTTCGAGTTCTGGACCGAGATCCAGTCGACGTGCGTTGCGTGAACCGTGCGACCCTCTTGGTCGACAGCGGTGTCCAACTGATAAGTCATCAACTGGAGGGTTCTCCTCCTGTTGACCTCCTTCGGCTAGTTGATTCAGGAAGCCATCAACAGGGTTACCTTCTTGTTCACTGTCTTGGTCACCATCTTGGTCTCCATCCACGTGATCTGCTATATCCACCATGTTGACAGTATGGGGATATGGGTAAGCGGATCCGACCGAGTCCTCATCAAAAGACCGATCCGATTTTGAATCATTCCCGAAGGAAGGATCTTCTTCCTCAGATCCGAGTGGAACCAATGTGGGGATCATGCCAGATGAACTCGATGATCGCGCCATGGAAATGGCTGCGGTCGAGTTAGATCTGTGGTTCTCCAGACCTAGGGCTTTGTTGTTGCCGACCATGAAGTCAAGCGATCCAAAGGAGATCTTGAAGTCCGGCGAGTACTGAATGATGGGAATTTCGACCATCGTAGTTGACGGAGAATCTCGGCGAGCCTTGTCCCCTTCCTGTCGCGCCAACTGTCAAAGCTTGAGATCGGCAGTAAATATATTAGGCTATGTCGAGACTAAGAACTACGATGGTAACACAAGACTCTGAGTTATACAGGTTCGGGCCCTCTTGATGAGAGTAAAAACCCTACGTCCTGTGTTCTGTGTATTGTATTGATGTTGTGAAACTTGTGTGTGTCCCTCGATGGGGGGTACCCTGCCGCCTTATATATCCGGTCGGCAGGGGGGTACATGAAGAGTCCTAGTGGTAACCCATTAGGATTTACATAGAAAGTCTATCTCTACATGCCTTGCGCTCCAAACCGAGAAGGTCGGCTTCCTTGTTGATGAAGTACCCTATCAGCTACCGACTTAGTCATGTATGAGGATACCCGTAAAGCAAGTATCCCACACCCACTCTCTGCCGGACGCTGCAAATGTCACCGGTTGTTGATCCCGCCTATGGTGGTCCTTGGAAATTTGGCCCTCCTCCAGGAGACCTTCTTCAAGCCAATTTCCTCCCTCCAGCTTGCGAGGGAGAAAAACTCCTAGCTCCGCACACAGGAGCATAATGTTGGTGCCGCCGACATGGAAGCCGGCGGAAACACTTCCCGTGACAATATTGCCTTGAGTCATTTTCTCGCCGATCTCCGTCTCGCACTCCCACCTGTCGTTGAGCCCTCCCGATCCATCACTGTCGCAGACAAGGGCTAGTAGGCGCTGAAGATAGGCCCCGAAGGCCAACTTCTTGCTCTTCTTGCCCCTCTTCTCGAACCAACCATGCACCATCACCGTCATGGGGTTGTAGTGAGACTGGCTCATGATGGCGTTGAAGAGCCACCACAAGTCCACATCGATGATGTTGCTGGGGTCGACCTTGTCGCTTGTGTGCGCCGCCAACCACCGGTGGAAGACATGAATAGTCGGGTTGCGGATGTTGTCATGCTTCATCTCCTCCACGAACGAGAGCCGCCTCCAAAAGGAGTCCAACTTCTCATGTCCCAAGATGCCGGTGACGTCGGCATCAGCGTCAAAGCCGAAGGCCGGAGCCGCCGCCTCCATGGTCACCGTGTAGCTGACACCACGGACGCGGAATTTGATGGCCTCGTCGCTGTAGTTGTTGGTGCCAATCCTCATCGTAGAGGCAACCTCGGTTATGACGTCAAGGTTGTAGTCCATGGGAAGTTGGTGGAAGTCAACCTAACCAAGGTTGCTGAGCATCCTCCTTATGTCCTCCCACATGCCGATCGAGGTGAGGAAGGTCTCGTCCAAGTCGAAGTTGGGGACGAACCTTCCCCTCACCGCGAGGTAGTGCTCTTGTTCCTCCGTGCTCAGGAGGGTGATGCCCTCCTCCATCGTGCGCAGCATGAATGCCAGCGGGGGTGGTGATCTGGGAACCCCACGGCTTGCCGCCGTTTGGCTCCTCATAGCATGCCCCGTTGGAAGGGGGGCGTCGGAGACAGAGTGACGGGCATGGATTGCTGTCGCCGAGCTGGTGGATGCATCACCCACTGACATGTCATCATGAGCGCCAGAGCTCCCCCTCACCGAGGAGTCGCCGCTCGACTCGTCGCTGTCGTCGGAACTACTTCCCCGGTGCAGCCTCATGCCCAACTTGCTGACAGAGGAACACAGACGATCCATCTGTGAGGAATGTAGAACGTGTGCGAGATTGTGGGTAGTGGGGAAGGTGGAGAGATTACCCGGATGGTGTGCCAAACTGGGGGCGCCTGGCCTCCCTTTTATAGCATGGGAAATTTCCAGGAGAAGGACCCGCCTTGAAATTTCAAAATTTAAGAGCGCTCTTGATTTTGAATCCTCTAATAATTGTGGCTCTTGATTCCACTCCTTTATGTAGTTTCCCGGTACATCATGTTAGTTGGCAAGGGAACAACATGGAATCCCGACGTCTTGATTGACTTCGCCAATCGGTGCGCCGTCTCTTTTTCAGCTTTTGGTCCATTCCATGTCTCCTTTGCACTGAACACCTACATAGAAATCATACTTGTTCCTTGAAATCAACGCCTACCACTTTTGTCGTCCATTTGGGAACCGTACGGGTACCCACGCTGGTCGGCGCAGTAGTGCGCCAAACGGCGCAAGTCCCCTGCACCTCATCTTGGGGTCTGGTGCTGATTCTGATGCCTCGTGTTCATCTCCTTCACCCAATTCCCACTTTCCCAATGTTCCTGTAGCAATGACACACATAGAGGGGCCCATCTGGTAGCCGCGCCGATAGGCGCTGGCGTGTGCCGATCGGCACGACGTCCATTTTTGCTCCTGGCCCCTCGCTTCTTTGCTAGATGCTGCCCTTCTTTCCTGCGTATTTAGCAACCATTTTGCATACAAAAATTTATTCAAAAATATTTTTGATTACCTTGAAAATAGCTCCATCTCTGAAAATTACTGTGCTGGTTACCTTTTAGCATCCCTTTCTAGGTCGTCAGCCTTCTATCCTGACTTGGGCAATAGTGCAGCGATCGGCTCCGGAGTGCGCCGATTGGCGTGAGCTTTGTTCCTTCCTGTTTTTGGTCTTTTTCTTTTTATACTCCCGTGTTGTTAGTCTACAGTATGTATATACACAATTTTGCACCAATAAACAGACAACGCAAGAGCACACAAAAATTAAGCACACACTGTATCTAAATCTTTTATTCGGGAGATTGTTTTTATTACAAGCAAGCAAATTAAAAATACCAGGTTGCCCTCCCGGCCAGCATTAACTAAATAAAATGGGTTGCCCTCCCATAAGCACTAAACAATTTCTAAATCCCCTGATCATTGGGTTGCTTCCCAAGAGCGCTCTAGTTATTTAGAGGTCAAAGAGCTTGACCTCCCCGCAAACAATCAATCCTTAGTGTCACGGTGCGGGATGTGAGGCCGCGACACTACAAGGTTTTCTCATCTCTATGGCTCATATACCTCAGACGACCTATCCACACATTCGCTCCAATTACTCTTGATGCCACATTGCCACGGTGTCTTGCATCTCTTCACTTCATCAACGGCACGACACTCTTCTCCTTTTGGGCGGAATTTGAAAGAGTAGGGAGTCTCACTTATATCAAAACTTATCTGACCACTTCCAACATCAATACTTGCCTTTGCTGTCGTCAAGAATGGTCTGCCTAAGATCAACGGGGTCCTCGTCCTCCTATCCATATCAAGCACAATAAAATCAACAGGGACGATGTGATCTCCAATTTGAACAGGCACATCCTCAGCAATTCCATCAAGGAAGTGTACTGATTGATCGGCTAACTCCAAACACATACCTGTAGGCTCCAATTCAGGCAAATTGAGACTTGTGAATATATGAAGGGGCATAACACTTACACTTGCTCCAAGATCGCACAAACACCTATCAAATATCCTTGTTCCAATCATGCATTTGATGCTTGGTGATCCAGGGTTGGGTTTCTTCTCAAGTGCAAGATCATTGATTGCCGCCGTAAGTTCCTTAGTAGCCTTCACAACCTCCTCGGAAACCAGGGATTTCTCGTTTTGCATCATGTCCTTGATGTACATGGCATAGATAGGTACTTGAATAGCATCAACAAAAGGGACATTGATGTAAAGCTTCTTCATAATATCGACGAACCTTGCGAATTGCTCATCGTGTTGCCGCGCTCTTTCTATCTTGGTCAGCAGTTGAGTATCCAAGAACGTGGCAGGGCCATGCTCCTCTGTTTCCATGCCCTTTTTTAGACCAGAGAGGTCAATGTCCTCCTCGTGTCGATCGGCGCTCTCATTGAGCCAATCGGTGCCTATAGTACCGTCGTGCCGATCGGCGCTAGGTGTGAGCTGATCGGCGCGGGTCTTCCTTGCTCCCGCAGAGTGCTCTGGATCTTCTATTTGCTTTCCTGACCATGTAGCTATTGCCTTCAACTGTTCTGCAGACATCGTATTGCCAGGAATAGCCCCCTTGTTACCTTGAATGGCTTGCAATAACTGTCCCATCTGTTGCTCCATAATCTTGGTATGCTTCAAAATATGCTCATTAGAGCTCTCAATCTCTATCACCTTGTCATTAATTCCCCCAAGGATACGATCAATCTCCTTGAATTTAGCTTGGTTGTCCTTCTTGATCTTATCTTGAGCTTGGAAGAACTCATGACATTGGAGACGAAGTGGGATCGAATTTTGCATGGACGAACTAGGAGAAAAAGAACTCCTTTGCTTCTGAAATTGGGGCTTCCATCCATTATTCTTCATATATTCTAGCATCTTCATCCCTTCAGGGCAACATTTCTGCACTTGACCAAATTCTCCACACTCACTACAAGTGGAGCGTGATTCCGCTAGCTTGAGCGGCTCTTCCTTAGGGATATAATGATTATTGTCCAACCTTCTTTGAATAGCATCGAGGTGATCCATAGCCAAGTCTTCATGAGTCCTCTCAATTACACTCTTTGCCACTCCTTTTGAAGGTTGTAAATTTTTTGAACTTCTCTCACCATCCCATGATTGATTTTGAACTAGCAACTTCATCAATTCCTTAGCTTGGGTGGGAGTTTTCGACATGAATAAACCCGTAGCTGAAGCATCTATGTGTTAGCGAGATAGAATATTCAATCCCATGTAGAATCTCTCAACAACTTCTCCAACCGTTTGACTATGATGAGGGCATGCATCAGTATATTCACTGTATCTTTCCCATGCTTCTCCAATGCTCTCATCAACATTCTACATAAATCAAAGAATCTAGCTTGAGTCTTACCAGGAGGGAAGTATTTGGCTAAGAATGCAGCTGCTAAGGTGTCCTACACAGTTTTTACTCTGTTTTCCAATCTATTGTACCGTTGCCTGGGGCGTCCAACTAGAGAGAAGGGGAACAGCCGCACACGTGCTTGATCTCTGGTCAATCCCATTATCTTGAATGTACTGCAAATTTCAAGGAAGTGCTACAAATGGTGATTGGGATCTACCGAACCTGTGAACGGTTGCTACGTCACTAATCCAACATATCTCTCCAGTTGATATGGATGCGGATCTTGAGCTTCTTGGAAATTTGTTAACATTAGTCAATTGAGGCTTCAAACGATTAACCAAGCGTAACTCTACCATCTCCTCTCCTTCTGGATCTGCAATTTTGAATAATACTCGAGGGTTGGCACAGACTGCTTCTCCAGCTAAATCTCCAAGTGACTTGCTTCTCTTCTTCGCTATTCTCTTCTTGCGAAAGAGCCTTTCTGGATCATCGGTGTAATTAGAGGGTTTGTTTGACTTAGGACCATCCATACCTATTAGTTTCACTTAACAGAATATAAGCACTAAAGAGACAAGTAAAGCACAATGACTAAACACTAATACATCAAACAATGTTTAAGAACCTGCTATGGTCCCCAACAACGACGCTAGAAAAATACGCTTGTTGGTCACAACTACGCACCCACTTATATACTGCAAGAGGACGGTGTACGATTGTAGAAATTTTTCCCTTGATTGAGTATTCCAAGGTTTATCGTATCCACTAGGACCTTAGGGATTATTAAACAAAGTTAATAGTAAAAGATCTAATCAAGGCTACTGTCAAGTTCGAGTTGCATGAGGGGAGACTCGCCAGCGCAAAGATGCACTAGACAGCAAATCTATCGTTGCGCCGATCAGCGCAGGGTTGAGCTGATCGGCACACTAGCGAATCTGTGATTGCGCCGATCGGCGCTGGAGTTGAGCCGACCGGCACACAAACGAATCTAAGCCAAAGTGTGCCAGATACCTTGTAAGCCTAAGCTGTTTAAGTGAGTTACCAGATATTTACTAGTGATCGTAACCAGAAAGTCTAATCAAATAGCATCATAATGGTAATTACATGGATCAATGAAAACCTATAATGGATAAGACTACCCACATATCTGAGCGGCTCCCGATTTATCGCTGCTGAGAGGAAACCCTTAATCACGCAAGTATCTTACCCTACTCGACTATCCAATAGTGCTGCGCAGGTTTAGTGCTCTCACCGCTAAACCACACTACTAGCGTCATCAAGCAACCATAATCAATACAATGTCCGAATACTATCCTGATCACCACGATCAAGATAATATCGACCTACTTAGCATCGAACTAAGCAATGGGAATAAGCACATGCATGATTATAGAATCAAGATAAACAAATCACCAAAACCATCATCAACATATTCGATCATCCTTGAGATACATAGAGTAAGATTCATCACCGCCGAGATGGCCTACCTTGACGGATCAACTCTTACACCAATGGTTCTTGAAACTCAACTAGAGATCTATTTTAACGGGGCGAACCCTGGTGGCTCTAACTCACGGATATGTTGTCCCTCCGATGCCTCCTCTTTTCGCGGTCAGGGCTTAAGGGTATATATAAGGGTTCTACTTGTAAAGGACTCGGTTTCTAGCAAATAAGACGGTTGCGCCAATCGGCGTAGGATTGCGTTGATCGACGCAAGCCGTGTCTTCTCTAGTGTCTCTTCCGAGTCGGTTCCTCTGTATTCCATAGCTACCATGTGGGCCTTTTCCTTCGAGATAAAGTCTTGTACTGCATGTTGAGATCTTAAAGTTCCATAAATCTTCTAGGCAAATATCTTCAAGTGTCTTGCGCAGATAAACTAACATAAAACATGTGGAATGGGCCTCGGTCACTTCTATGGGCCAAAACATACTTGCACCGATGGGCTCATGGGTTGCGCCGATCAGCACACTGGGCTTTTCCATTGTTTTTTGTCGCTTCTGGACTCTTGTCCTCTTCCAGCATCACTTTAATCACCAATTTCACTTGTTTCTGCAATAAAGCTCCAAAACAACGCATATGTAAATATATAGGCAAAATCATAGGTAAATGGCATAAATTGATATCAATTATGCTCTAATTAGGGTTATATTCACATATAAAAGGGGCACTTAGGGAGTGCCAACAGCTCCACCCTCCGATCCCCCTCGACGCGAACTACCTCGATGCCGACCGTTGCCTCGTCCCCATGAAGCTATAGGAGAAGACAACGCTAGATTTCGTGCCCTCTACCATTTTCACGACACCGCCGAAGACCGCCGCTCCGCCGACTCTCGTCGTCGACCCCCTCTGGTGAGCTACCATCCCCGCGACCCCCTCTGACCGAAGCGCCTTGACTAGTAGGCCACTCCCGCACGCTCGCGGCGAGTTTTCATCACGTATAGAGCCCGGCGACGAGCTTTGACCAACTCTAGCGAAGCCCCGACGCCGCTGACACCCGTGCCCACTGACGCATACTAGCAGCTGATGTGTCTCTGACATGGCGCCTATGTGTAGCTGATGTGTCGCTTACGTGGCAGCATTTAAACATGAAAATACCAGAGTAAAAGCTAGAAAATGCTTAAAACTTCCAAAACTCATAGTAAATCAAATATAAACCCAATGAGGCCCAAACAAATTTTGTTAGATTCAATTTGAAGTGCTCTATTTTAGTAAAATGATAAATCATTGTCTCTGTACATGTATTTTCATTGATACATTAAATTGTTAAAACACTAAATAATTCACCAGAAATTCTAGGAATACAATTAAATCCTGATTTTTGGCATGCTTAGTAAAAATATGATTATCTACCACCACAAATTTTGGTTTGGTAAAATATGAATTATTTTATGCTCTAGAATGTATTTAGTGTGTTTGCTTAGATTAATTCTAGTAAATAAATTATGAAGAAATTTCCCATGCCACGTGGCATAAAAATCACTCATATAAGTCTCTGTTCACAGTAAATCACACATGTTCAAAAACATAAATTTACTATACTAATTAATTTAATTGCCCATATCAATCATTTACTCTATTTAATTGCACAAAGAATATATATACTTAAAATCTTTAATAACAACTCCACTTCTCTGAAGCATATGGCTTCAAGAACATAATAATAATTTATTTAACAATAAAATACTAATGTGCTTGCATGCATCATACCATTGCATTAAACGATGTTCCGACAATGCCTTAACTCAATTCCATCATATAGGTTACGAGCACCAGGAGCAAGAAGAGGATTATCAGAAGGATATTGACCCTCAAGAGCAAGAAGTTGTAGTTGCTAGCACTAACCTTGATCCAGACAAGCCCCGGTTTGCATTCGCCTTTTTATAAAGTTTTGCTAGTTCATAATATTACTAGTGTCTATGTTGATTGTTGCATTAGGTCATAGGAATTGATTGAAACCCACTTTGCATGATACCCAAATGACCTATGCTACTATCTTTAGAACTTTGGTAGTATCGGTACTGTGTTGCTATGCTTAGTAATTATTAGTCTTAGTAGATATTATTACTAAGGAAAGACTTGACCATGGGAACGGAACTTAATAAAAGAAGTTCACTTTAGGTGCTATGACCGGGCATAGATGATGCATGTGTAGGTTTACAACAACACATGGGTGTTGACTGCGGCAACCCTGCCTTGTCAAACCCAGGACCCGTCCGTGGTCGGCCCCTTGATCAAGTATTGAACAGTACCGAATGCATGCTAGTTTATGGGCACTAGTAAACCGATGTAGCACTAAAGGTCACTTGCATTAAGGACGGTTAAGGTGCGTTGGTTGTTGACCCTCCTGCTACTGGAGTGGACGGTTCATACCACAAAGTACTGTTGGCAGAACGGCATGCCCACTCGACGTCACCACACCCGGTTTGAGGTGTAAGTTCTTTTCTTGCGAAAGGTTGCCATATATGACCTTAATTTGTGCGTATGTGTCATGTATCTCGGGTTTTTCCCAGCTGGTGTAAATCAATTGCAATTGCTGTCCCTCGCAGTAATGAGTACCACTTGGTCACCGCGCCAATCTCGTAGTTGCATATGATACTTGGAAATTGGTTATGTTGCTTATTGTTTATGTTACTATTGTTGCTCTTATGTTGTATTTACTTTAGGTATTGTTTTATTATCTCATGATGCCTCACTAAAGTTACCTTTCTACTCAACCCAATTAAATTGAGAAAATAAACTTGATAGAACTAATAGGTTGCTTAGTGCGAGTCCTTTCAAACAAGCCACCTATTAGAGCCTTTGCATTGTCTAGGTGTTCGACGGGTAAGTGTTGCTGAGTAATTAGTACTCAGGCTTTGTGCCATTGTTATTTTTCAGGTAATGAAGAAATAGAATTGCCTGTAGATGTGATGCCTTGGGACATGCAAGTCCCTGAGAGTTGGACTACCCACTGGGAGTCCGACTTGCCGCTGTAGTGATGTTGTGTGCTGCTAGAGTGATGGTTCTTCGGGCATGAATCATTACTATGCTGTATCGTCGAGCTCGTAGTTTCTTAACGTAATTGCTTCCACTGTTTTCAAAACATTCATGAACTTGTATTATTCCGCTGCACTTTGATCACCTTAATGATGTAATATTCAACTAAAATTTGGACCAATGTTGTATTATCAAGTGTCTACATCATCAGCACCTTCGGGACCTTGATCCTCCAGGAAGGGGAGCCACACTTGGTCTCCTAGATGGCTAGGCGTCGCCCTTGAGCTCCCAACTTCGTGTGGTGAGTCGGGGACGTTTGTGAAGGTGTGATTTGCCGCCGGAGGAAAAGAATCAAGTGGAGAAAGAAATCCAGGCATGATCTTTGTGATTGCTTGGCAGGGAAAAGGGTTGAGAGAGACCCGGTCACTTTGTGTGGCTCCTCAACAAGGACGTAGGAACTACTTAGTGTGGTTGCCGAACCTCGGGTTAAATCCTTGTGTCTCTCTTTACATTCCCGCTTTTATATTTGAGCTTGTACCTTTCTTTCATATCATTGTGCTTGTATCACTTGTTATTTGTGTTGCTAGCTATTCGATCAAGAACTCTAGGTTTACACTTCTATAGCTTCACTTTTAACAAGTTTGTATTACTTCATCTTTGTTATCCGCATTCAATTTAGTGTTTAAAGGAAGGTCGAAGAGAAGTACTATCATTTGACAGAACTTCCGTGGCGACGGAAGTTCCGTCTTTACTGACGGAAGTTCCATCATTACTGACGGAAGTTTTTTCATTCCTGGTTATTTGATAAAGACTTAGTGCTTTTTTAGGATTATTTTTAGATTGCCTATTCACCCCCCCCCCCCCTCTAGGCAACTTTCAATTAGTATTAGAGCCAGAATCTTCTACAAGGCTTGAAAGCTTGAAGATTCAAAGATGTCAAAGCTGGGAGAAGGTGACAAGCCTCAAGATCTTGCCTCGGCAAGCAAGGGAAATGAACTACCACATCCATACCATTCAGTTATGTCGATGTGGCAAGTATCCATGGCAGTGGAAGTGGAAGATTGCCTTACTTTGAAGGCAAGGATTTTAGTTGGTACAAGCATCAGATAAAGATGTATCTCATGTCAATTAGTCCACCAATTTGGGAAATTGTGGAGAATGGATACACCTTGGAAGACAAGGACAATCCTACAACTATGGATCAACTCAACATACATCGCAATGCTCAAGCAGTGTCTGCCATTCTCTCTTCCTTGAATCCTAAGGAATAGTCAAGAGTTGCCGGAATTGAGAATGCCCGGAAAATGTGGAAGAAACTCATATGTGCTCATGAAAGAGTACATGTCGTGAAGAAGTCAAGACTTCAAGTTCTCAAGAATCAATTCAACTTCTTTGTGTTGAACAAGGGAGAAGAGCCTCAACAAACTCATGATAGGCTCATGGACATTGTAAATGAAAGAAGATCTTATGGAGACAACATCAAAGATGAGGAAGTCATCTATAATCTCCTCATGGCTCTTAGAATGTGGAATCCCACACTTTGCACCATCATTGAAGAGAATGATGGTTTTGAGCGCTTCACAACGGATGAAGTCATTAAGAATAAATGCCCACAAAAGTCGTGATGATGAGGGCAAGAGAGTGAATATGCTCATAGGAGATGAGAGCACAAGCAAGAAGGACTTGGCGCTCAAAGCCAAGAAGACTCAAGATGATGATGATGATGATGAGGAGAATGATGATGCAGAAGAAGACAATGAAAAATTTGCCTTATTTGTCATGAAATTTGGCAAATACAAGATCAATAATGGTTTCACCAAGAGAAGCTTTCACAAGGCAAAAGCTAGAAGAACAAATAGAAGATGCTATGAGTGTCATGAACAAGGACACATGATTGTCGATTGTCCAAGATTAAATGGCAAGGGTAAGAAAAATGAAAAGTATAACAACAAGAGAAAGACCAACAAGAAGCCATACAACAAGGGACATGCTCACATTAGCCAGGAGTACATCTCCGATGATGATGATGAAGATTGATGAGGACATCACCAAGCTGGATACGCGCATATGAGGCGCTCAAAGCCAAGATGATGAGAACATCACACCTATGGATACACGCAACACTCCTCCAACTAAGATGAAAGTTCATGTGCATCACCTGAATTTACATGTGACTTCATTTCTAATGTTTTGTTTATGTGATTTTGAGAATAGATTGCTACCTAATGATTTAATTATTGTTAGGAACCATGGAGATGATGATGATATAGCTGAGGAGGTGATTGGAGGCGTGATGGGCCAGCAAGGACGTCCAAGCCAAGGTGGAAGCCCAATCCAAAATGGACTTCGAGTCTGTTTTGGACCCCAGGACCAGTCTGCACTAAAACGGACACCCAGGACGCATACAGACTCGGATTTTGACGTTCTACATATTCCTGGAAACATAATGAAAAGATCTTTCCAACCCAACTGGTCCTATATCAAAATTCGTCGCGAGCCGTCAGCAATCGTAGAAACAAACCAATGTACAGAATCTGTCCTGGTGCTGCGACACAGTAATCGGTCTTTGGGCCATGTATCGAGTTGAGCCCACTTAGGGCTGCGTCCAGGCGGTCTTGCACGACCCTAGGATCCTCATATACAGCCACCGCCTCTTCATTAGGGTTTGGGATTTTGCTTAGATTATTCTGTTCATAACAGTTTCGCCGTCATCACGGTTTGTGAGACCCCAACTTCATGAGATTCATAATACATTTGCAATTGTGTTGCTTTCTTCTTTGTTCTTGCTTGTGTTCTTGATTCGCAGGCAGGGATTAGCCTTCTCGGCAAGGTCAATTATTTTAGGACGGTTGATAACCAGAGGAGACATCGTGCTGCGATTGCGGGGTTTAGAACGTGCTGTTCTGAAGCCGGTTCGATTTGTGTGTCGCCTCCGACCAAATCAACATATCCAGAACCTTTCGGAAGATCGGGAACCCTTGTTCATATCAAGTGGTAATCAGAGCTTCAGGTACACCGTTAGGTTCACCCTTATCTCTGTTATTTTGTTCAGTCCTAAACTCCAGAAAACTACCCTACAAAAGCATTTGTTCGTCGTGTTTCCGTTGTCCTATATCCCCCTTTTGCTATGCAATTTTCAGTTTAGTTTGCTTCTCTGAATTTTAGTCCCTACAAGGTCATTGTATTGCTGGTCTGGTGCTTGTTCTTTGGTCTTGTTTGAGTGGTGCATGTCTTTGTTCATAGAGAATCAAGAGAAAAAAATATTCAGTTTGTTGCACACATTGAGAGTTTTGGAATAATATATTATCTATCTCTGTGACTATCATATTCAGATCATAATATTGCTTATGCTAGAATATATTTTCCTTTTTCTTCCTAGTACTAATTCCTTGCTGCAGTTCTGATTCACAAGAAAAGAAAAGAAAAAGGCAAAAGTGCACGAGGAAAAAGCCGCACAAAAAAGAGAAGTAGAAAAAGGCAAAGATAAAAATTCAGAATTGCTTGCAACCTTTGCATTCTTTGTTAAGTCATTCGCTTGCTTGCTTGAACTAGGTCCAAGACAAGTTTAGGCCGATGACATAGACTAGCTTGGGACTATTATTCAGTGTTGCAATTTCTGAATTGAGATTTTGCTAATCCTTGCTACCTAATATTGCCTATCCAAGCTCCATATATATCCTTCTGAACAGGCACAAATTATTAACTCTCGCAATTGTCAGTTCACACTCTCCAAGGTATCCTTTGCTTGCTGTAATTAAGAACTTTATAAGGGCTTGGTGAGATGCTTCCATTTTCTTGTTGAGAGTTTCCACCGTTATTACATAGTAGTGATAGGAAAATATACTCTTGTGTGTTTTCTTGTTTGCTACTAACAATGACAGGTTCCAATACTCATGGGAATGAATTGATGGCATCTCATGATGATAAGAGTGTTGTAGCACAACAAGTATTCAGTTCTCAAATGGAGAAGGTAGAGCAAAATCAATTGAACAATTTAATCCAGACTCACTTTGTTGTGAAGGATCGACGTTGTCGTGTCATCATTGATGGAGAGAGTAGCCACAACATTGCAAGCTTGGAGTTGGTCGAGAAGCTTGGCTTGACCACACAACCACACCCATGTCCATACTACATCCAATGGGTAAATTCTTGTGGTAAAATAAAGGTAGATCAAATTACACGTATTGAATTTTTTATTGGTTCTTACAAGGATAGTGCAGAATTTGATATAGTACCTATGCAAGCATGTCATGTGTTATTAGGTAAACCTTGGATTTCTACAAATAATGTTTCACATAATGCCATTGCTAATAGCTACTCATTTAAATACAATGGTAGAAGGGTTACTCTTAAACCTATGACTGCTGCTGAAATTTTAGAAGAGGACCAACAAAGATTTGAGAGAGGAAAGAATGAACCATTTAGGATAGAATGGGCTATTTCAAATGTTGCAACACTTTCATCAAAATCTGAATTACTAGAGGATGAACATATTTCTTTGCCTCTTGTTGCAACTAATACATTTGAACATCTACATAAAGAAGATGATAGTGGGAAAGATAAAGAACAGGTTGTTGCTTCAGGTAAAAGCTTTCTTGATGTGATGAATTGTTCCAATAATCTTGCTGTATTGGAACCTTATGATGATGTTTCTTTGTTATAAGTTGATTTATCTATTGGTCCATGTGATAAAGAGGAGTTGTGTGCCAATGCTTCACTTATACCTTTGCCACAACAAATGAATGAGCTTGATGCTTTTGCTTATGATTCACTTAATAGTGCTAAAATAAAACATTTGATTTTAGTTACATGTGAAAAGGATGAGCAGAAATTGTTGACTTCTCTAAACACTTTGGGTTATATTGAATTTGATGTTCTTTGTGATCTAAATGCCGTTGAGAAGAAAATCTTTTCTCAAACTAAATTTCCTTTATTGACAAGAAATAATTTTCATGCTATTGGCTATTATGATCATAGAGGTTTGTTTATGGTGCATAGAGTTTATATTTCTTCAACATTGAAACCTCCTTGTGTTGTGCAACTCAATGAGACACTAGAAAACTGCAATAAAAATTGTCATGTCATGTCATGTTTTTCTACTGTTTCTAAGATCACACATTTTCTAACTTGTCATAAGAGTGAGGATGATCTTCATACTACTGGCCAATTTTCCAAAGATGTTGTTCAGTTGTGTGATATGCCTTCTACTGTAGTTTCACATTCTAATGATAATTTTTATAACACATATAAACATGAGGTGCATTCCAAGTTTGGGAATAGTTCTATATTTCATATTTTAGATTTGAGACAAATATTCGGAGAAGGAGATGGGATCGAGTCAAGGATGACTCTAATTCAAAAGAGGGAGAATGATGAGAACATCACACCTATGGATACACGCAACACTCCTCCAACTAAGATGAAAGTTCATCTGCATCACCTGAATTTACAGGTGACTTCGTTTCTAATGTTTTGTTTATGTGATTTTGAGAATAGATTGCTACCTAATGATTTAATTATTGTTAGGAACCATGGATATGATGATGATATAGCTGAGGAGGTGATTGGAGGCGTGATGGGCCAGCAAGGATGTCCAAGCCAAGATGGAAGCCCAATCCAAAACCGACTTCGAGTCTGTTTCGGACCCCAGGACCAGTCTGCACTAAAACGGACACCCAGGACGCATACGGACTCGGATTTTGACGTTCTACATATGCCTGGAAACATAACGAAAAGATATTTCCAACCCAACTGGTCCCATATCAAAATTCATCGTGAGCCGTCAGCAATCATTGAAACAAGTGGATGTACAGAATCTGTCCTGGTGCTGCGACACAGTAATCGGTCTTTGGGCCATGTATCGAGTTGAGCCCACTTAGGACTGCGTCCAGGGGGTCTTGCACGACCCTAGGATTCTCATATACAGCCACCGCCTCTTTATTAGGGTTTGGGATTTTGCTTAGATTATTCTGTTCATAATAGTTTCGCCGTCATCACGGTTTGTGAGACCCCAACTTCATGAGATTCATAATACATCTGCAATTGTGTTGCTTTCTTCTTTGTTCTTGCTTGTGTTCTTGATTCACAGGCAGGGATTAGCCTTCTCGGCAAGGTCAATTGTTTTAGGATGGTTGATAACCAGAGGAGACGTCGTGCTGCGATTGCGGGGTTTAGAACGTGCTATTCTGAAGCCGGATCGATTTGTGTGTCGCCTCCGACCAAATCAACGTATCCAGAACCTTTTGGAAGATCGGGAACCCTTGTCCACACCACAAGAAGGCCTTCCCCAAGTTACAAGTCGTCACCAACTCGGTCGCCTCGTTCGTCTCGGATTCAGCTGACATCTATTCATGGTTTTGATGATATCTCCCACATCCGATGTGCAAATGAGGCGTTCTTTGATGCGTTGGAAAGGGGATGATGACACCATCATTTTGTTTCTGGTCCTACCTCCAAAAGGATCATGAGTCATGCTGTGTGATCATGACAAGGTGTTGTGCCACCTATTTTGGGCCAACTTGGCCATGTATCGTGTCGGGCCTTAAGCCCATGTTGTGGGCGCCCCCCCCCCCCCTGGTCACACACAACCCTAGGATGCCCCTGGTTCCTACATAAACTCAGTAGCCGCCATCTTTTAGTTTGGAGTTTTGTTTAGTTCACTTTTCTTGAGAGAAACTTGATCAAATTATTGTAACTATGGCGACAAGTCCTTTTACAGTAATCCAGGGCCCCTGATTAGTCCTTTTGTGTTCAGAGCTTGAACCTTTCTTGTGATTTGCTTCATCCATATTTGCAATTTTAGATTGCGTGTTTATCCTCTCTTGCTTGTGTTCTCGATTTCGCTTGCAGGAACAATCAAGTTGTGCTTGATGTAAAGGTTGCGGGGTTGGATCGTGTCTGATTCAAGCCGTCTCATCGACACCAAGTTCCCAAATTCGAGTTTATCCCCCTACCTCTCGGAAGATCGGGCCATATTTACGTCAAGTGGTATCAGATTCCTAGGTTCCCCGTGAGGTATTATCGTGTTTTCCCCTTTAGATTTGTTTGTGTTGTCCACAAAAAAAACCAACAAAAAAATTTTCCCCACTATCCCAGACATTGTTTAGCCTTTGCATAATTTAATTTCAGAGTCCATGGTATTGAGTTTGTGTTCTAGTCGAGTTCAGTTGCTGGCTTGAATTTGTGCTTTGATTCGGTTTGTGTTTTGATCTCCACTGCACACCACCGTTTTCCCCCATCCGTTTCAACCACCATCACCATCGTGTCACCCACACACCCCCAATCCGTTACCAATGAAAAAAACCCTACCCGATTCCGTTTCTGTTCCCCCCCCCCCACACCCCTCAAACCCTATCTTGACCTACCTTCGGTAAAACAGGCATAACTTTTTGCTCGTTGCTCCGATTGGGCTCAAATGTTTACAGCAGATTCTTGACTCAAAGTTGAGATGACCCAGACTTGGCTACACCCTGTGTGCCCTCATCAAAAGTTCAAAAAAATTGGGAAGAAATAGAAAAAAAATTGTGAAGTCAAAAATAGCATTTTCGTGAAACTTTGAGATTTTGCTTACGCTTTGTTTTCCCTCTGTTTGAGTTGAAACTTCTTGTGGTGCCTTCCTTTGTGTTCCTCTATCACAGAAAATTAGTGGAAAAATCATACAAAAAAATCATGATTTTGATTTGCACCCCCCCCCCCCTGCCCTGAAAATTTCTAAGTCTGTGAAGTCTATTTTGATCCTTGCTGCCTTTGCCCTTATTTGATGTCACAACTGTTTTTTGAACACGATTCTTTTGCTAGCAATTAGGACACTTCTTTGGATATTTATTCAGTGCTACTATCTGTTATTGAATCATGTTCCACTGACATATATATTAGCCTTCCAAGCTATACATATTGCAGCAAAGGTTTCTTCCTTGCAACTGTTACACCCAAGTTTGACTATAGATTGTGTCATCCTATTGGCTTTGGTAAGAACACTTGCCAGATTGTGATACATTGCTTCTGATATTGTTTCCCACTTTTAGCACCCTTTGATAGCTGCTAGTAGATAGGGCTAATTCTTTTGTGTAGTCTTGTCTTTTGCTTATTAATCATGTCAGGGAAAGGGACACCTGCAGATTCAGAGTCCCCTATAGACTTCAATGATTGTGTGTCCAAGATCGAGCTTACGAAGCTTCTTGCAGACCAGCGTATATTCATGGAAACGAAGTTTGCCGAGTTGATGGGCCACATCAACACTATTGCCAACCGAATTGAGGATGTTGAACGGCGACCTCCACCTCAACCAGCTGCTGATGATGATGATTTTGACCGTGATGCAGACCATCTTCGCCATAATCGACATGGTATGGGAGGTAATAACAATCGTGGTAATACTGATACTTTTGTTAAGCCAAAATTTAACATTCCTCCTTTTACTAGTAGTGCTGATCCTAAAGCATACTTTAGATTGGGAACTTGCTTATGAACAAAAAATTAATTCTCATTTAGTTCCTACTGAGCATAGAGTTAGACTTGCTACTAGTGAGTTTACGAGTTTTGCTCTATTTTGGTGGAATGATCTTTGCAATAATAATGCTGCTATACCCCAACACTTGGCCTGTTTTGAAACAACGCATGAAATCTCGTTTTGTTCCTCTTTATTACCAATGTGATTTACGTTTGAAATTACAATTTTTAACACAAGGTAGTAAAACAGTAAAGGAATATTATCAGGAATTTCTTATTGGTTTAGCACGTTGTGATATACATGAAGATGATGTTGAGACTAGTCCTAGATTTTTTGGTGGTTTGAACCGCGATATCCAGAATATTGTTGACTATAATGGGTGGAATAGGTTCAGCCAATTTTATCATATTGCTCTTAAGGTTGAACAAGAAGTACAGGGACGCCTTCCACAACATTCTTGCAGGTCCAGCACTAAGCTATCTATCCTATGGCGCAATGGAGTAGAGAACTTGAAGAGTCATGTTGCTAAGCCACCAGCAACAACTCTTCCACTTGCGCCTGCTTCTAAAGCGCAATCATCTAGTATGCAGCACCAACACCAGAAGGAGGCTGCTACTTCCGGTGCTAGGAGTGGCTCCCCCACCACCATTATTTGCCACCGCTGCAAGGGCATGGGACATGTCATGAAGGATTGCCCTAGTCGTCGTTCTTTCATCGCTACCGCTGATGGGTATGAAAGTTGTTGTGATGTTGAAGATGAATTTGCTCGTATGCCTAACCTTGTTGCAGATTCGACGGAGGAGCAGGAGACTACTGCCATTGATTCCATTGCTGCCACCACAGGTTTTCCTAGCCTTATTGTACAACATGTGTTGACCACTCAGGTGGGACGAGAGGAAGAACAACAACACAATAATTTATTCTACATGTACCTCATTGTTGCGGACCGCCGTGTTCTCACCATCGTTGATACTGGGAGCTGTAACAACTTGGTAAGTTCTAATTTGGTAAGCAAACTTGGCTTGACCATGCATGCACTACATCAGCCCTACCACATCAAATGGTTCAACAATACTGGTACGGCACAGGTGACTCGGTCAGCATGCATACACTTTTCAGTCGGTTCTTATCATGACTATGCTGATTTTCATGTTGTGCCTATGCAAGCATGTTCGCTTTTATTAGGCCATCCATGGGAATATGATACGGATGCTGCCCACCATGGTAGAACTAATACATATACTTTCATACATAAGGACAGGAATATTACTTTGCGTCCATTATTGCCTGCTGATATTAGAAATCATTTTAAACTGCTTACTGAAAATACTGAGAAGAAACATGATAGCAAACAACTTTCTGATGTTAAACATAAGCCTATTCAGTTAAAGGGAGGTGCTTTTCTTGCTATGACATCTACTATTGCTGAACTTTGTGATAATCATGATGCACCTTGTTATTCTATGCTTTGTCGTGATATATCTTCTATCAATGATCATGTATCTTGTACTTTGGATTCTGCTAGTACTAACCTTTTGCAGGAAGTTGATGATGAGATAGAGTCGAGGGCGACTCCAATTCAAGAGGGGGAGGATGATGAGGACATCACCATATTGGATACGCGCATATCATGGCCTTCCCCAAGTTACAAGTCATCACCAACTCGGTCTCCTTGTTCATCTCGGATTCAGCCGATATCCCTTCACGGTTTTGATGATATCTCCCACATCCGACGTCCAAACAAGGCGTTCTTTGATGCATTGGAAAGGGGACCGACGCCGTTGTTTTGTTTCTGGTCCTAGCTCCATAAGGGTCATGAGTCATGCTGTGTGACCATGACAAGGTGCTGCGCCACCTATTTTGGGCCAACTTGGCCATGTATCGTGTCGGGCCTTAAGCCCATGTTGTGGGTGCCCCCCCTCCCCCTGGTCGCACACAACCCTAGGACACCTCTGGTTCCTACATAAACTCAGTAGCCACCGTCTTTTAGTTTGGGGTTTTGTTTAGTTCAGTTTTCTTGAGAGAAACTTGATCGAATTATTGTAACTGTGGTGACAAGTCCTTTTACAGTAATCCAGGGCTCCTGTTCTTGTTCTACACCACTATGGCAATTAGTCCTTTTATGTTCGGAGCTTGAACCTTTTCTTGTGATTCGCTTCATCCATATTTGCAATTTCAGATTGCGTGTTTATCCTCTCTTGCTTGTGTTCTCGATTTCGCTTGCAGGAACAATCAAGTTGTGCTTGGTGTAACGGTTGCGGGGTTGGATCATGTCTGATTCAAGCCGTCTCGTCAACGCCGAGTTCCCAAATTCAAGTTTATCCCCCTACCTCTCAGAAGATCAGGCCATATTTACATCAAAGATGATGTCGGTGGCATTGCTAACATTGCCATTGGCCTACCTCCGGCCAAGTAGTCACTCTTCAGCAACCTCACCGATGATGAGGATGATACCCCCCAATGCTTCATGGCCAAGGAAAGCAAGGTAGCTCCTAACACTGATTTCAATCCTTCTTATTGTAGTGATGAAGAGGAGGACTTGGTCCCCTCTATGCATGAAATGGTTCAAAATGCTAGATAAGCTACAATAGGAGTTGGACAATCAAGAAAGAATCATTGATAGACAAGAAGAGTTGTTTGATGAAGAAAGAAGCAAGAACTTTGAGCTCACCAAGCAACTTGAGCATGAGAAGTAGAAGAACAAGACCTTGACCAAGGAACATACAAAGGTCAATTAGACAAGTGAATCATGCACCTCAATGACCAAGAAGTATCAAGAAAGGTGCAACTCTTTGCAAGAGGAGAACAAGGCCTTAATAAAGGCCATTGAAGATCTCAATAAAGCTCTCGCTCATTATTGAAGAAGCTTGAATTCTCTCAAGCCTCAACAAGCAAGGGTTGTGGAAGGTGCCACAACATTGATGATGATATGATTGCCAAGCAAGATGCAATCATTGAGAAGTTAACCAACCAAATCAATGAGCTCAAGAAGAAAGCTCAAGTGGAGACCACAACAAAAATAGTTGGTGAGCCAAGAGCCTCTCATGACAAGAGAGGACTGGGGTACGAGAAGAATGTACCCAAAAGAAGGCACAACAAAGGAATCAACTTTGTGCACGAGAACAAGGGAAAGCGAGTGGCACAAGAGAATACTATCAAACCCAAGAATGCTTCTCAAGTCAACAAGAGCACCAAGAACTCTACCATATCCTTTGATGATTTTGATGCCTCTTATGTGCTAACCCGTAATGTTTATGGTAGAGTAGTTGCCAAGTTTGTTGGTCCACATGATGCGAGGTGGAAACCATGTGTGTGGGTGCCCAAAGCTCTTGTAACTAGTGTTAAGGGACCCGAACCAACTTGGGTGCCTAAAACACGTGCTTGATTATCTTTGTAGGAATACTCCTCCAGTGGTGCAATGTGGGTACTTGATAGTGGATGCTCAAATCATATGACCGGAGAGAGATCAATGTTTTCTACACTTGATCATGACCAAGTGGAGGCATATCATTTGGAAATGACAACAAGGGAAAGATAATTGGTCATGGACGGATCGACGTCACCCATGACCTTTCAATTAGTAATGCTTATCTTATGAGATGGGCTATAGTTGTCTCTTTGATGATATGGTGTGACCGTCTTTAGGAAGAAAGATTCCTCAATAGCTTTCAAAGGGTATTTAGAGGATAGATCTATCTTGTTGATTTCACCAACAAAGAAGGATCTAATCTAAATAGTTGTTTGGTCGCTAGAACTACCTTGGGTTGGCTATGGCATCGCCGGGTAGCTCATGTTGGGATGAGGAATCTTTCTAAACTCCTTAAAGGTGGCCACATCGTTGGACTAAAGGATGTTGCTTTTGAGAAGGACAAAATATGTAGCGCATGTCAAGCCGGAAAGAAAGTAGGAGCGGCACATCAATCCAAGACAATGATGACAACGACAAGACCATTGGAAATGCTCCATATGGACCTATTTGGACCAGTCACCTACATAAGCATTGGCAGTAACAAATATGGCCTTGTAATTGTTGATGATTATTCTTGTTTCACTTGGGTATTCTTTTTGAAGGACAAAAGTGAAACACAATGTATCCTAAAAAAGTTCTTGAGGAGAGCCCAAAATGAGTATGAAGTGAAGATCAAGAAAATAAGGAGTGACAATGGAACCGAGTTCAAGAACACACAAGTTGAAGAATATCTTGATGAAGAAGGCATTAAGCATGAATTCTCAGCTCCATACACTCCACAACAAAATGGGGTAGCCGAAAGAAAGAACCGCACACTCATAGAGATGGCAAGAACAATGCTTGATGAGTACAAGACACCGGACACTTTTTGGGCCGAAGCCATCAACACCGCATGCCATGCAACAAATAGATTATATCTTCACAAGATCTTGAAGAAAACACCATATGAGCTTCTCACCGGTAACCTTCCAAATGTTTCATACTTCCGTGTCTTTGGGAGCAAATGTTTCATTCTTAACAAGAAAACTAAATCCTCTAAGTTTGCTCCTAAGACACATGAAGGTTTTCTCCTTGGATATGGAACTAATGTCTATGCATATTGAGTCTATAACCAAGACACCGGAGTTGTTGAAATCATCCGAGATGTGCAATTTGATGAATCTAATGGCTCTCAAGTAGAGCAAGTTAATCCAAGTGATGTAGGTGACGAAGCTCCTTGTGATGCAATAAGGAATATGGCAATAGGAGAGATAAGACCACAAGACCCAAACTCAAAACAAAATGAACCATCTTTCTCAAGACAAGATGATCCATCTCCACAAGAGCCACATGATGAACAATATCAAGGGAGAGACCAAGATCATGGTGACGATCATGGTCAAGGTAACAACCAAGATCAAGCTCAAGATGATGGGGATAGAGACACTCAAGATGATAGCAATCAAGAAGAAGAAGATACATCTAGGCCAATTCATCCACGAGTACGACAAAGCATTCGAAACGATCACCCTGTTGACAACATTCTTGGTGACATCCAAAAAGGGGTAACTACTAGATCCCGAATGACTACGTCTTGTCATCATTACTTGTTTGTTTCCTCTATGGAACCACTTAGGGTGGAACAAGCCCTTCAAGACTCAGATTGGGTGATGGCCATGCAAGAAGAGTTGAACAACTTTGAAAGAAACAAGGTGTGGTCATTAGTGGAAAGACCCAAGCAAAATGTTGTAGGCACAAAATAGGTTTTCCGAAACAAGCAAGATGAGTATGGTTTGGTTGTGAGAAACAAAGCAAGACTTGTGGCAAAAGGCTACTCACAAGTAGAAGGTTTGGACTTTGGTGAAACTTATGCACCCGTAGCTAGGCTTGAATCAATTCGTATTTTACTTGCCTATGCTACTCACTATGGCTTTAAGCTTTTTCAAATGGACATGAAAAGTGCATTTCTTAATGGCCCCATTCAAAAAGAGGTGTATGTACAACAACCTCCGGGGTTTGAAGACCCAAAAAAACCAAACCATGTGTACAAGCTTCACAAAGCTATCTATGGCCTCAAGCAAGCTCCTAGAGCTTGGTATGAACACCTCAAGGGATACTTGATCGACAAAGGCTTCACAATTGGCAAGGCCGATCCTACTCTCTTCACAAGAAAAGTTGATAATGATTTATTTGTGTGCCAAATATATGTTGATGACATTATATTTGGTTCTACTAATCAATCTTTTTGTGATGAGTTTGCCAAGATTATGACTAGGAAATTTGAGATGTCCATGATGGGGGAGTTGAAGTTCTTTCTAGGTTCTCAAGTCAAGCAACTTGAAGAAGGAACATTCATAAGTCAAACCATGTACACTCAAGACATACTCAAGAAGTTTGACATGTAGAATGCTAAGCCTAACAAGACTCCCATGAAGACAAATGGACAGCTTGGGCTAGATGTAAACGGTAAACCCATGGATCAAAAGGTATATCACTCCATGATTGGCTCCTTGCTTTATCTTTGTGCATCTAGGCCCGATATCATGCTTAGTGTGTGCATGTGTGCAAGATTTCAATGTTCTCCTAAGGAAAACCACTTGGTGGTTGTAAAAAGAATCTTGAGATATTTGGTTCACACCCCAAACCTAGGATTGTGGTATCCCAAGGGTTCCAAGTTCAAGCTAGTTGGCTACTCCGATGCTGACTATGCCGGATGTGAAGTGGATAGGAAAAGTACCTCCGGGACATGCCAATTCTTGGGTAGGTCCCTTGTGTCATGGTCATCCAAGAAACAAAATTCCTTTGCTCTATCCACAGCTGAAGTGGAGTATCTTGCAGCCGGTATTGTTGTGCTCAACTACTCTGGATGCGACAAACTCTAAAGGACTTTGGATACACTATGACCAAAGTTCCACTCCTATGTGACAATGAGAGTGCCATCATGATTGCATATAACCCCATTGATCATAATAGGACAAAGCATATAGATATCCGGCACCACTTCTTGAGAGATCATTCAATAAAGGGGGGCATTGAGATTAGCTATGTTAGAACTGATAAACAATTAGCCGATATATTTACCAAACCCCTAGATGAGAAGTGGTTTTGTGAACTTAGAAGTGAATTGAATATTCTTGACTCTTCAAACTTGGAGTAGAATCTTGTGCTTTGTTTGGTGTATTGATCATGAAAACTTGTTGAAAATAAAATCTCTTCAAAATTTCAGTCTTTGATTTCAAACAAAAATTCTTTGATCAATAGATCATATTGTTGATACTTGTGAATATAGTTTTAATTGTTGAATTGTAGCTATTCACAAGTTGAAACAAGCCTTATATTCTCTATGTAACTTGTCCAAAAGTTCAAACTTGAGAGAAAGTTGTCTGTCTGAAACAAAGAATGACGGAACTTCCATCACTCAATGACGGAACTTTAGTTGAATCGCAGATGTTCTGTCAGAACTTCCGTGACCTTTCGGTCTGGCTGTTTGCCCAAACCCGAGAGCGACAGAACTTCCGTCACCCAATGACGGAACTTCCGTCACTCCCAGGTTAAAGGATTCGAAGCTCTTCTTCTTCCTTATCCAACCGGCCACTTCCTTCTCTCTTCTTCTCTCTCCTCAACTCAAACCCTAGGAGGTGATTTGGTGGTGATTTAGAGTTCCAACTGGCGTTTTCACTTGGATTTGGTGAGAATCAACTCCTCCCCTACGGAAGTTCCGCAATCTTCCTCGTTTTCCTTCGGTTTTTTATCTATGTATGAGACTTTGACCCAAAATCCTTTTTTAGTCAATCGTTCAAATGTCTTCATTGGGCTTGAATAGATTGACTCCTTAGGGGCTAGTCTACCCTCTGTTAGAAGCATTTGCCATGTTGTGGTAGGATCTAGGAGTAGTTTTGATTTTGGTGCAAACTGCAAGTGACGGAAGTTCCGTTGACAGAACTTCCGTGAGTAGTCACGGAACTTCCATTGTGTGCAGTTCAGTGCACTAAAGTCCATTCTCTCTTAAATCATTGCATATACATGTGACTCACCTTTTTCTTTCCTATGCCAGTGAAAGTTCAATGACGAGGGTCAAGCAAGGGGGCACAATTCGGTTTGAGGCAAGCGAGGATTCACCCTCTCCCTCCCCTTCCAGTGAGGAACTTGTGCTAGCTTCTAAGAGGATGAAAGCCGCTACTGTTCAGGACCGTGGGGCTAGTGGTCAAGGATCGAGTGGGGATGCTCAAACTATGCATGTGCAACCGGGAGGAACTCTTCCTCCATGAAGGTCTCTAGACAAAGGGAAGCAGCCAATGAAGGAAAAGAGGCCAACAAAGCGCAAGACCACCTCAAGAGTAGCAAAAACTAACCCTGCAGCAGTCATTGAGGGACTCAAGGTTCATGCACCAGTGTACCCCGATGACTATGTCTACAAGGACTATAAGAAAGATTTGGATGCACTCACTGAAGAAAGAGGCCACCGATGTTGCTCGGTGAGCAAGAGGCCACCGATCCTAGGTTCTACACTTGGTTCCAGCAAGTTTACTACATGTCGATGTTCATTGACAAGAATCGGAAGAATAGACTAGCATCTCACCAATGGATTGACTAGACCTACATGGAGTCCAAGGAAAACCAAGTGTTTGCCGACATCATTTGGACTTGTAAGGACAAAGGTGTGTATGAGTTGATGGGATTCAACTATGGGTGGAATGAAGAAGTCATTTGTCAGTTCTATGCAACTCTCTACCTATATGGCAAGGGTGTTCTTCATTGGAGGACTCAGGGTGTGGAATACTCAGTCTCTGCCTCTAAGCTTGCTAGATACTTCTTCCAAAGTAGTGATGATCGTACTAGAGAGCTCATCTCAAATGAGCCTGTGATGAAGGACAAGGACATGACCTTCATGTATTATGAACCAAGAAAGCGTTGTTTTGGTTCTACAAATGGTCTCCACAACTACTACTTCATACTCAATAGGATGCTTAGAGTGACCATTGCTCCTAAAGGAGGGTATGCTATTGCTATAGTGGAGAGATCCAGGAACATTCTTGCTAGGTTCAATCCCCAAGCAAGACCCTTCTGTGTCATGGACTTCATCACAAATGAAATCCATCTAGCTTCCATTGACACTAGAAGGAGCCTCCCATATGCTCCCTATCTTATGAGAATGATTGAGGCTGAGACCGGATTAGTCTTTGAGAAGGAATGTGAGCATCTTCCTCTAAGGCCAAGGGTGCAATCTGAGATTAGACCAATGTTTGCTCCTCCTCAAGGTGTTTCATCCTCTGAGAGAGCCGACATCCATAGGTTCTATGCCGAGCAAGCCACCGAGAAAGCAGCAGTAGTAGCAGCAGGGGCCGCCTCCTCAGCCCAAGATAGACAACGCCGTCCTTCTTCCCCTATTCTTGTGTTTCTTAAAGGCATCTTCGGTGCTTGTTGCTTCAATGCTAGGGAGAACTGGGAGAACAAGCGGCGCATCAAGAAGCAAGTGAGGCGCTATAAGAGGGATCAACGGGCTCAAGGCCACGAGGTGTCTCCTGATGGATCTGAGTGTGAGCCCGATGGTGAGCCCTCGGTCTTTGCCGACCCTCTTGCCGACTATGATTGGAATGATCTTTTAGCCAGTCCATCCGCAGCTGCTCCACCTCATGAAGATGAAGATGAAGATGAAGATGAAGCTGAAAATGAAGATGAGAATGGCGAGTCCGAGGAAGCCGATGAGTGATCTCATTTCTTTTCCTTTTTGGTGTGTTGATGCCAAAGGGGGAGAGAAGTGAGAAAAAGGATGTTTACGTGTCTGTCTTCCTCTCCTTGTAATAGGATAGTGATGAACCTGTGGACAAGTTTCTCTCTATTTGCTTTGTGTGTGAAAACTATTTGTGAACCTTTATTGTAATAACTCTATTGTTCTTATGCTATGTGTGGTGCTTGTTTTTAATTACTCTTGTAGAATGATTGTGTCAAGGAAGTGTTGATTGCATATTGCTTTATCACATTGCTACACTTGTACACTTTTAGGCATCCCACTCATTGCAAAATTTAGGGGGAGTTTCGCTATATGTTGCTCTTTGTCATTTTTTATTATCCTCTTTATGTCCTTTTAATCTATTGTCATCAATCACCAAAAAGGGGGAGATTGAAGATGCATCTAGGATCCCCTAGTGGATTTTGGTGTACGATGACAAAAGAATAAAATTGTGCTAACCAATCCTTAAAGGAAATGTCCAGATAATCAAAATATGTGAATAAACCCACATGTGCAAGATGACTTTTACACCCAAAAAGAAGAAAAGAAAATGGACTCAAAAGCGCTTCAAAGAGTAGTTCTTTTGTTTATGTTGAGTCATCGACATGCCGAGCTATTAAGGGGGGTAAAACAAATCTTGCTAAGAAGGGAATTTATGTGCTCAAACTTACCAAAAAAGGTTTAGGAGAATTTAGCCAACCAATGCCAACAAGAACCAATCCTTTTTGAGCTAAACAGAGACTCACGAAAGTTCCATGGTGCAAACCACGGAAGTTCCGTCATTGCCAAGCTTCTCAACTCAGCCAACCCGAGAGCTACAGAAGTTCCGTGGGCTTATCCACAGAAGTTCCATCATCCTCGGGTTCCCATTTCTCTAGCTACCCGAGATTGACGGAAGTTCCATGGTGCCCATCATGAAAGTTCCATCGACTTTGACCTAGTTGAAGACTGGCTCGCACAATGGCTAATTTTGAAATGATGGAAGTTCCATGGGTAACCACGAAAGTTCCGTTAGACATAGAAAAGATGTGTAACGGCTAGTTTTTGGAGAGCTCCTATAAATACTTCCCCCTTTCCCCGTGGGAAGGGTTGCATTCCTTGCCATTTCACTCACTCTTTAGCTAGAAGCTCTCCCCTCTCACTCCTTGGCTTGTTCTTGATATTCAAATAAAAGTGAGAGAGATCCAACCCCAAAAAGATTAAATCCATCCATTCAAAAGCTTGAGCACATCTTTCCCTCCCCATCAAGATTTGATTTGCTTGTTACTCTTGGAGACTTGGTCTCCTAGATGGCTAGGCATCGCCCTTGAGCTCCCAACTTCGTGTGGTGAGTCAGGGACGTTTGTGAAGGTGTGATTTGCCTCCGGAGGAAAAGAATCAAGTGGAGAAATCCGAGCACGATTTTTATGATTGCTTGGCGGGGAAAAAGGTTGAGAGAGACCTAGTCACTTTGTGTGGCTCCTCAACGAGGATGTAGGAACTACTTAGTGGGTTTGCCGAACCTCAGGTTAAATCCTTGTGTCTCTATTTACATTCCCACTTTTATATTTGTGCTTGTACAATTATTTCATATCATTGTGCTTGTATCACTTGTTATTTGTGTTGCTAGCTATTCGATTAAGAACTCTAGGTTTACACTTCTATAGCTTTACTTTTATCAAGTTTGTATTACTTCCTGTTTGTTATCCGCATTCAATTTAGTGTTTAGAGCAAGGTGGAAGAGAAGTTCTGTCATTTGATAGAACTTCCATGGCGACGGAAGTTCCATCATTACTGACGGAAGTTCCGTCATTCCTGGTTATTTGATAAAGACTTAGTGCTTTTTTAGGATTATTTTTAGATTGCCTCTTCACCCCCCCCCCCCCTCTAGGCAACTTTCAGTTGGTCCATTTTGCCATCGTATTTCTCAGTGCCGACTGGCTTGAAACCAGCCGGCCATCTAACAACTCGTAACTCACGGCTAAATGCCCGGATACCGGCCTCATCATCATAATTGTCGGGGGTTCGCTCCCTTTCACGACCAGCTTCTTGGCGATACCTATCTTTGTGTCGCCCATCATTCTGTTGATCATAATACCGATCATCACGAGGTGGATCTCTTTTGTCGACACACTCATAATATCGGTCATCCATGAAACCACGGCGTCGCTGTTCATCCTCATACTCTCGGTGAGCCGCCTCATTCCGCTCCTGATATCTGTTGTCCAGCTGGACCCGGGCGTCGTGAAGTGGGATACCACTACGAAAATTGGCATGTGGGTTCCGGTCATGGAAGTCCGTGATAGGCCGCCATCATGGCTCAACTGGCAGGGTGGCCTGCCGATCGGTATGTTGCGATCCCTCCTCTCCTGACTGGGCCTCAAGGTAGCCGCACCAGATGCTGACTTACTCGATGCTAAACGTGTGTTGTTCATCTATAGTACGGCTGCCGCTTTGATGTGCGCCTTTAGCCTATTGACTTGTGGTGTCAACTTTGGGCTCACTTGGAGCATAGGCTCTAATGAGTTCAACAGGGCAGCCACAGCCGTGATGTTATGTTGTGGGGTCTTGAAAATGTCTTCATTGTCCAGTCAAAAGGTGACATCACCCATGTCCAGGTTTTGCATGACCTTGGATCCCTGCCAAGCATCCGATCGTTGGAGCGGGGGAGTGCAGCGTCTGGGACGTCGTCCTCAAGCTCGGTCCCCTACCCATCCTAAGGCTTCGCGTTTCTTCGTGCAACGACTGCCGCAGATGTTTCCTCGATGGTGCCTTCCGGGGCAGTTGGTGCCACCATGAAGTCCAGGATTGACTTGTTTTCAAGGCCGATCATAGCTACTAATGTTGATCCGTAGAAAAAATTGGGATCCTCATCCGACTCTTCCACGCAAGGAGCTAGGAGATCAACCGTACTCAGATCCGAATCGGCCAAGTTTGTCGGCCGGTCCATCATGGGGAACGCCAAGAAGGAACCCGGGAGGGTTTCTGCCTGAAGGGCCGCTGTCGCATTGTTGAGGCCTAATGGGAACCGGCGGGCTGGATCGACCTTGTGTTCGACGGACGAAGTATTGTAGATCACGGGGCTTGGCGTCGTAGCGTTCATCAAAGGAGCCATCGAGTATTGCTTGACGAAGTCCCCATCTGCACTGGCGATGAAGCTGAGGGTGCCAAAACGGATCTTGTCTCCCAGGTGAAACTTGTCGAGGAAAGCCATCGACTTCAATGAAGAACTCAACGCGTCCCCCTTCCGGGTGCACCAACTGTCAAGAGATAATCTTGATAGTAATACTAGGTATGCGTATGAGTATGAATGTTGATGAACACAAGACGCAGGATTTATACAGGTTCGGGCCTCCTTGCGAATAACAACCCTACGTTCTGTTGGTGTTCTTGTATAACTAGGGTTCCCTACGTTCTGTTGGTGTTCTTGTATAACTAGGGTTCGCACAGGGCACAAAGTTCCCAATATGAGTTCTAATAATCTCTAAAGACCCCCTGCCCACCTTATATAACCGAAGGGCAGTGGTTTACATGGTGATTTATGATTTGGTTACATTTGATTCTATCTATACACCATATCTCTTGACCTAACTTGTAGCCGTCACACCCATTTTAAGAAGCAAAATGGGTGCAGCCATACGTGTGCCCAGGATCAAGTTACACACACATACGGTCGTCATCAATGGTAAACAGAATAAATATCCATATCCTTTGATTAGTACATCATATCTTTATTACAAAAGGACCCGTAGGTCTAAAAGAAAAGTACATCAAAGTAGCGAAAATAACTAGTGTAGACGTCCCAAGTCTCCACAGGCATCAACTGGTGAACCATCGCCTAGTACTCGCCTCCGTCGTCTTCATAGTGGTTCCATTCCTCTCTTATGGCTGAATAACAATATGGTGTGGCAAGGGTGAGTACGTGTCGTACTCAGCAAGTGGGGGAAAAGATGACATGGGGCTAAAACGTGGGGTCATCCCAACCATAATTCCATAAGGTGCTATCCAATCCAAGTCCCAATCCATTCCACCAACCCAACCATACCAGTCCATACCCAATTAATCTTGTGAGGACTTCAGGCCGCTCATGACCGTGAGCACGGCTATCATGATAGTTTGATACTCTGCAGAATTTGTACCACTTTACCCACAAGTTGTGATTCCCTTTGTGCCCATGGACGCAACCCTCGTTACACACTACCTTTGGTGTGTGGTAGGGTTTCACTACGAGGCTTTTCCAATGGGTCTCCCAGTACATGCTAGCCACTAAGGTTCCACTCCCGTACATAAGTGATAGCCCATCATTAAGCAGCTCATCACCCCAGGAGCCCCCTCTTGAGCCATTTGGATCCAAGGACAGTCCTCTTGACTTCCGTTCCTCGCTCGACCAAAACGCTACACCGACACTAGGAGAACACCTAATTACTAGGCTAAGCCTTACCTATATCAGTCTTGTGACAGCACTGTTTTCCTGGGTTATCGCTCCAAGAAGTGGTTCCTAGGATCTACAATAAGCCTACCACCACCAACCATGCACCTACAGCACCACATACATTCCATACGGCCTGCATAGATCCCTAAGCCATGTTGCTAAAAGAATTACCAATCATTTCCCACATGATACTGTTCATTAATCAAGCTTAATATTAACCCCACATCCCATAAGCAACCTATGTGTTGTGGTTACAAGTCCAGAACAAATAATTGATGGGCTAGCCGAGGGCTGGACTAGCCGAAGGTCCCTCGGACAAGCTAAGACAGGAAGGAGCAAAGCCAAGCTACAACGCTAGTGCCGAAGGGCTCATACTGGTGCAGAGGTATTATCTAGTCAGAATCGTACCGGAAGGTTCTGGTTGTAGAGGCACGTCTTGTCCCGCTCAGAGGTGCAGGTGAGCATTTATAGATCTACGCTCACCTACCCTCCGGGCATGTTTACAAATTTGCCCGGACCTTACATTACACATCTTACTACTTGACATAAGGGTATTCTAGTACTTCAATCTTCCTCTGGTACACGCCCCCCGGCTGTCATCCTCTAGTGTCTACGCCCGCGGCCCGCCACGTCGTACGGCCTTCGGCCATACCGGCCTTCGGACGCCTGCTGGGCTGAAGGCCTTCTGGGCCGCCAGTCCAGCTGGACCTTCCTTATTATTGTTGGGCTATCTTCTGGGCTTGGGGAGACTATGGGGTGGGCATTCCCCCAACAGTAGCCCCTCATGGGTGAGATCCGCCTTCGGCAGGACCGAAACCATGATCATGCGAAATGACCACCCCTAGTCTCCCCCCCCCCCTTTCGGGCCTATCCGGAGGCCATCCTTTCCTTCGGTTACCTGCAGTTCGCACACGCAATCGTATTCGAAATTGTTAGTGACTTGTCAGAAGCGAAGCGTGCTACCGGAGGCAACATGTTTTTTTGTTCCGAACCCGAACTGCCTTCGGGCTCCCGGCCCTTAGCCGCCAGACTGTGTAGCACTCCTAAAGATGCAACAAACATGTTGTCATAAATGCAGTCCACGCATTGAAATCCAGCAGGTGTTCTGGCCTTCTACGGGCTCGAAATCCAGCAGGTGTTGCTGAATACCATTGCCCGGCTGGCCTGCTTCGAATGGGCTTTCCGAATGGAGGGCTCCGAGCCGCACGCCGGTGCCTTTACTGCAACACACCTGGCATCTGAACGAGAGCACCTGTGCCCCGGAGACCCTACACTGCTGTTTAACTACCTAACCATCACCCTTCGGCCACGCCGTGAATGGGACGTGCCTGCGAAGGGGTCAAGGCAGCACTAGGGGAAGCAGATCGCCTCCGGCTGGTTCTACTATGATGTGGGCCCTGACAGCAATCTTCGCAGTCGGAATGCTGAGATCATTTACACACCGAAGCCCGAGGTCCCGGAGGATAGCCTTTTCAGCAGCCGCATCCGGCTATTATCCCGCATGGCCAAGCGACTAAGAATGCGGGATTTGGTGGAGGAATTCTACACCGCCGGCATCGACCCCCTTTGGGCCGACTAGCATGTGCAATTCATCACCCAGGACCCCGTAAGTGGGGCCTTGCAGTTTAACCGCGAGCAGCTCCCAAAGATCAATTTCACCGAGATAGAGCAGCGAGCCATCCACTATCTCGGCCCTGTGATTCAAAAGGAATGGGAGCTGCTTGGGGAGATGGGACATGGGCGGCCCAACCGTATTGTGCAGCTATACAATGCGGAAGTAGTTCTGCCCCCCCCCCCCCGGGAGCCACACCGGGCCGAAGCTCGGCAAACCGGAGGCAAGGCGGCTAAAGGCCCCGACGACGAGGAGGAGGAAGAAGAGATAGAAGAGGAAGGAGAGGAGGAAGCCGCCCCTGCTTCGCTGCAAAGGCATGTAAAGGTGGTTTTCAAGCGCCCTACAACCCAGAAGGGTGACGCCGAAGGCGCGACCTCCGCTCCGCGGCACATGAAGCAAGTGGCGCATTGCGCCAGGGGTATGAGGGGCAGCCTTCGGGTCGACGAGGATACCTCCGGCCGAGGGAGGTAGACTAAGAAGCGTTCTGGGGCCGCTGAAGGCGCATCCTCGCCCGCCCCGCAGCCATCCAAGCGCCGACGCCTCCACAAAAAATACGTGGGAACCGTCATGAGACCGGCGACCCCGAGCGAAGCGGCGGCCGATGAGGACGTGGTGGCCACCTCTCCTGACCCAACACCACCAGCGTCACCGCACCTGAGAACGATGGACTCCGACAACCTGCTGAACGTGTTGGTAGACATCATTCCCGATAGATCCGGGGAGCGGCCAGAGGGGGGTTCCGAAGACTTTGCATCACCTGTGTCCCGGTCCCCCGGTATTCTGATGCCATCTCTGGATTTTGGCGCCAACAGCCCTTCGGCCTGTAAAGGTATCCGAGGCTGCTAAATTATTTGTTGTCTTCTTAAGCACTGTGATCTAATGTTCTAATAACCCACTCTGTTATCTTCTGCAGAACAACAGGAGGGTGGCACCAAGGACGCCGCCGGCTCTCGCCAGACCGAAGAAGCGAGGGTCAACGCACGCTCTAGCTCTGAACCCGGTGGCGAGAGCTCTAGACCGGCTAGTTGGGGCAGCAGCTCGACCGAAGGCAGCAAGGCCTTTGGGGAGGTGGAAGAGGTGGAAGGGGAGGAGCAGCACGTTGAAGACATCCCCAGCGATGAAGAGGAGGAAGAGGAGGAGCGAGCCCTGATGCACACCCGGAGAGCCAGATGCGGCAAAGGTTTCATGGGCGTCCTTCCTTCAGGTGTGCAACCGAGTGACGTCGGGACATCTCTTCGGGCAAGCGACTTCAGCGGTCGTGCCGAAGCCGCCACAGCACTGGGGTACGTGTCGCAGATGCTGGACCTTTGCGATAGTGGAAAGGCGCTTGAGGACATCGACACAATGACTGCTATCAGCTACTTGTCTCGCTTAACCGTGCAGGTATGCGACATTCTAAGATTTAATGCGTTCAGTCAAAAATACTATTATTGGTTTGTAACTCTTCGTGTATTGGCGTAGACCGCGTTGCTGTCCCATCACCTCGAGACCAAACTGTCCCCGGAGGCGACCCTTGCAGAGCTGAAGAAACAACTGGCCGAAAGCCAAACACAAGCTCAGCTAGCTGCCAGGGACCAGAAGAAAGCCCAAGACACGCTCATGGAGGCTGAAAGGAAAGTGCAGCAGGTCACCGAGGAGGCGAAGAAGAGTGTCGAGACCTAGGGAAGCGGCTGGAGGTTCTACAGAAAGACAACCAGGCACTGGGAGCCGAGAATGTGGATCTTCATAACGACAATCAAAGGCTATCCAGAGCTCTAGAACAGGCCTCCGTGTATATCAAAGAATCTGAGTGAATGGGCTGAGGCCTATTCGGCTAAATCTCATAGCTGCGCCTCTTCTTTGCTGGAATGGAACTCGTCTCCTGGGAGCCAGGACATTCCGAGGGGGAGGGTATGAATAGCATCACCTGGCTGAGCAAGGGCCTTGAACATGCGAGAGATGGTCTTCGGTCATACGGCACCATCTACGCCCGGATAGGCTGGACAGCGGCTTACTCTACCATGGAATCACTGGCCGCGCCTCAACGCTCAGAGATTCGTGAGTCTGCGTGCCAACTGCTATCCCAGTGCCGGGGTGCCCGTGACGTGTACAGCTAACTGCAGGAATGGCTAAGCCCCCTTGGTAACATCTTGGGGTGGGAGTTTTGGCAGCCCCTCGGCAACGACCTTGCCGAAGGCCTTGCTCGCGAGCCAGCTGCTCGTCTGGCTGCATAAGCCCCCACCGGTAACACCCCAGTTTTTGGTGGATGAAGGGAAACCAGCCCGCCGACTGGTGGTGCGGACGGCAGCACCAACACATCCTCTGGCGCTTCAGGCCACGACGCCAGTTCACCCGCTACTGCCGCCACCTCTGCTATTCTGAGCTCCAGTACCGAAGAGCCCCTCGACCGCTCCAGAGACCCAGGTGTGAGTTCGTCCTTATCTAAGGCCACCGCACCTTCTAGGTTTGCTAGCACTCCATGGGTTGTGATTTTTGTATGGCAATCATGAGCGTCTAGCGCTCCGATGGTTCTCTCCTTGTAACTTAGGCATCTTTCGGAATAAAACTTAGTTCATTATTCACCTAAATTGCCCATTGCACTTTCCCTAAGATTGTGTTTGTTACTTTTCTCTAGAACACACCTCCCGAGGATGCCTCCGCGGTTCTGCCAGACACCACGATACTGGACATAGCTCCAGTATCTATCAAAGTGCTAGGGGTTGGGGAAGCCCCTGGCGATTACCTGATTTGTGGTGTGCACTGGCGGCATTAGAAGCATGAGCACCCTGAAGGGAATTTTATAGAATTCCTGTCTTTCATTGATAAAGAGAATGAGCGCATTAAAGCGGCCTGCTTGCGCGTTTCCCAGAAGTGCTACTTCAGCGACGCATGTGCCACGACGCCCGAAGGGCGAGCGGCGGCACTGCGGCCGAGCCCCTTATTTTGTTGCCAGCACCGAAGGCAGAGCCAATCAAGATTTCCAGTGGCAGCTCTAGTTTGTCTCATGGCGATACTTCATCTAGCAGTTCGTCTGACCTGGACCAGGAGGCTCTCCGACAAGTGGCGCAGACACCCTTCGACCGCTTACAAATTATTGCCGACTTGGAACGGCGCCGACAGAGCATAGCGCAAGGCCATTGCCGGATAGAAGAATCGAGCACCACACTTAGTGATTTGGCCGAGCAGCACCGCGAGTTATCAGAAATGCTCAATGAACTGAAGCGGTTGCCTTGAAGAGATGTACCTAGCTCAGGGACCTTGAGCCCCTTAGCATGTTGGGCCTTCGGGCCATTGAATATCTAATGCCCATGGGCTCTAGTAAAACCTCACACCTTCAGGCAGATCCTGTATCCTCCTGCCCTCGAGCTTGTGTTGTATTAAAGAAAATGACATACCAGTTAATATTCAAACTTATGCAGAAATGTGCAGCAATGGCAAATTATATACTAGTTGCTATTCTACATGCCGAGTGCCTCGTCAGGCCTTGGCAAACTTCGAACCATAGTTGTTCGGCATCGGGCCCTTGTAGCGCCCGGCTTTCCGGACATGTCTTTCCGAAGCATTAGACCGTAGTTGTCCGGCATCAAACCGTAGTTGTTCGGTTAGTGGCCGTAGTTGCTATTTTTTAGAAATGACAGGAATTAACTAAAGTAGCATCATCTTACCTCATTGAGCATGTAATGTTTTCATATGCTTGCTCTACTAACCTATCGAACATTGAACCGAACTGCACGCCCCCACCGGGCAGCTGCGGACGCAGAGTAGAGCAATCGGGACGCAGCCCGATGGACTCTACGGGACGTAACTCGACACGACTTTTTAAGATGCAGCTCGAATGGCTCCTGGGGACGTATCCCATAATGACTTTTTAAGACGCAGCCAGAATGGCTCCTCGGGACATATCCCGGAATGACTTTTTAAGACGCAGCCCGAATGGCTCCTCGGGACATATCCTGGAATGACCTTTTAAGACGCAGCCCTAATGGCTCCTCGGGACATATCCCGGAATGACCTTTTAAGATGCAGCCTGAATGGCTCCTCGGGACATATCCCGGAACACATTAACTAGGTGGAGCATGACACCGGGAACATATATGTTCTATTCCAGCTTTAGATACACCAAAACAGTTATGATAACTATGGGAACGACCAGCTAGTCCTTACACGTAGAAACGCTTCAAAGCATCAGCATTGTAGGTGTGTTGCATTGGGGAGCCGTCCAATTCCAACAGATGATAGGCCCCCGGCCTGTTTGACCAGTCTACAATGAAGGGACCCAGCCACTTGCTGCACAGCTTGCCGACGTTGATTGGGTTAGGGTTGCGCCAAAGGACTAGATCACCTGGTGCAAACTCCCTCGCGTGAACCTTGCGATTGTATGTCTTCTCGAAGGATGCGATGTATTAGTGAAGGTTGGCGACTGCTTGCATGCGTACTTCTTCCAACATGTCCTTTGCCACATCATCTTCATTGGCATGAGGCCTGATTGTGCATAGTGATCCAGCCCGAATCTCCTCCGGCGTGACCGCTTCGACACCATACAATAGCCGAAAGGGAGAGAAACCAGTGGACCTTGTAACAGTTGTTCTGATGGACTAGAGAACATTCGATATCACTTTGACCCATTTTCCCTTTGGCAAGCCAATCAGAGAACGAAAAATCCCAGAGAACAAGTTACCATTCATTCTTTCCACCGCTCCATTGGCCCTCGGATTAATGATGGAAACTTCAAACTTCTTCACTCCTAGGCTAAGGCAATATTCTTTGAACTCGAGCCCCTCAAACTGCTTACCATTGTCCATAGTGAGCTCCAACGGAACCCCAAAGCAATAGACCACATTCTTCCAGAAAAATTTCCTGACATTTCCAGCTGTTATCTGAACCAGTGGCTCGGCCTCCACCCATTCGGAAAAATAATCTATAGCTACCAGTGGCTCGGCCTCCACCCATTGTTGGATGCCTCTTCAACAAGGCCTTCAGCTCCTTCCTGAAGCGGGCGCGCCCCAGCCGCGGCCGACGTTTCCAGGCGGACGACCTCCACTGCCGCCCTACTCCGGGTTGTTGCCTATTACGACAAGCCCGAGACGGGTGGTCTCTTTCCCCCTGCCATGCCTATGTGCTTTATTGTTCAACTCCCCACGGTCGGCGCCAGCTGTTGTGGTTACAAGTCTAGAACAAACAATTGATGCGCTAGCCGAGGGCCGGACTGGCCGAAGGTCCCTCGGACAAGCTAAGACAGGAAGGAACAAAGCCAAGCTACAACGCTAGTACCGAAGGGCTCATACTGGTGCCCTTCGGCTAACGAACTCTGTATTATCTGGTCAGAATCATACCGGAAGGTTCTGGTGGCAGTGGCACGTCTTGTCCTGCTCAGAGGTGCAGGTGAGCATTTATAGATCTACGCTCACCTACCCTCCGGGCATGTTTATAGATTTGCCCCAGACCTTACATTACACATCTTACTACTTGACCTAAGGGTATTCTAGTACTTCAATCTTCCTCTGGTACATGCCCCCTGACTGTCATCCTCTAGCGTCTGCGCCCGGGGCCTGCCACGCCGTACGGCCTTCTGCCGTACCGGCCTTCGGACGCCTGCTGGGCCGAAGGCCTTCGGGGCCGTTAGTCCAGCAGGACCTTCCTTATTATTGCTGGGCTGTCTTCTGGGCTTGGGGAGACTATGGGGTGGGCATTCCCCCAACACTATGCATTATCTACCCACAACCAACCAACCAACCAGTTCAAGGCAACAAGGAAAAGGGGTAAAACAATACTAGGAAAACCGTAATAATAGGTCCCCAATCAATTGACACAAGCATGCAATTCTACAATAAACATTATAATAGGTACAAGATGCATCAAGGACACTTGCCTTCATCCTGCGTGGGAGGCTGCTCTAACACTTCAAATTCCTGCTCCTGGAAGTCCTTGTAGGGTGGTCCTTGTGTATGTTCGTCTTTACGTATAATAGTACCGACACAAGCAATTGCATAACAAAGTTAATTTCAGAACACTAGACGGACTTAACTGCAATATAATAGGGTCTAAATAACCTATAGGAAAATCTAGGGACTAAAATTTGATTTAGAACAAGTACAGGGACTAAAGTGTAAAAAGGCAAGACTCAAACATGATTAAAATTAAGTCTAGTGGTGTTTTTGTAAAATTACAAGGTCAAAATAATAATTTTAGTAAAGTACAGGGGTGTTACTATTAAACTATAGTGCTAAAATAATTTTTTTATAAAATTCAGGGGCTTAAATACAATTTTCTAAAGCTCTAGACAAAAACAGGGGCATAAATCTAATTTGAACTAAAAGCAGGGGCCTAAATGCAATTTGCTAGAAAATCCAAGAATTAATTGAACTATTTTAGAACTAAAAATCCTATGGACCGGGTCTAAGGGCTCTGTGGACCCACGATCCACTGGTCCATGGTGGACCGATTACATACCCAGAAGGGGTATGTAATCTGGCTCGCTGGATCAAGATCCAACGACCAAGATTAAAACAGAGGGGGAGGTGTGGGCTGCCGACGGCCAGCATGGCGGCTAGCGGCGAGGTTCGCCGGAGCTTGCCGGAGATGGCGCTCCGATGGTCGGAGCTCGGCCAGGAGGGGTCCAGAGGGAAGATGGGGACGTGGAGAGCTAACCAGACTGGTCGCGCACGGGAGTTGGAGGCCGGGGAGGGCTCGCGATTATGGGTGGCGGCTCCGTCTTGTCGGCGACGGCGGGAAGGTCCCTGGCGGCGATGGGAGGTGGCCGGGAGTGGCTCGGAGGGTTCGTTGTTCATCTGCGAAGGTCACTGGCCCGTCAATTGGGTCCTAGGCACATCGGAGCGAAGAGACGGCATCGGGGCGACGCGGCTTACCGGAGACGATGAAGAAATGGCAGATGTCGACGCTGGAGTGAGGCAGGCGAGGAAAGGGCTCGAGCACGACGAGGGATAGGTGCTGGGGAGGGCTTCGTCTTGGGTTTTATAGGGGGAGGGAGCTAGGGTTGGCTCGGAGCACGGTAGGGAGATGGGACCAGTGATTCCGTGCTTCCCGAAATTCACCGGCGGCGGCGTAGGATAATTGGGGGGAAGGGGGCCAGGGGATTGCGGGTGAGCGGCGATCACGCTCTGGTTGTCGGGGACAGCGCGGGAGGAGCACACGAGCGTGGATTCGAATGGGGAGAGGGAGAAATGGAAGGAGGCGGGATCGGCGGGATTAAGAGGATGACGGGGCGGGCCTGCTTGTCGGTGGGAGATAGGGGGAGAGGGTGGCGGGTTTTCCTGGTAGGTGCCTTCGGCATAGGAGGGGGCAGGCGGGATGGCTCGTGGGCTGTCTGAGCCGAGAGCGGAGTGCGGTTGGGGAAAGGGGAAGAGAGCGGGGTGGGCCAGAATGGTGGTTTCGGCCCACTGTTTTGGTTTCTCTCTTTTATTCTCTTTCTAATTCCATTTCCTTACTAATCTTTTCCTAAATTCTATTTCTATTCTTCCTGGTAGTAATTTAGCAAATAAACTAAATGCTAAATGCACCTAATCCTACATGGACAATGACATGCTATGCAAATGCAAATTTAATTAATTATTTTAAAAATAAATTGGTCCTAGGTTATTTAATTAACTGCTAAATGCTATTAATTGGTATTCTTAGAATTTGTAAAAGTAGGGTGTTACAAACTACCCCCCTTACAATGAATCTCACCCTCGAGATTCAAAAGGATCAGGGAAGGGATGGGGGAACTCGGCTTTCAATTCGTCTTCACGCTCCCAGGTGGCTTCCTCTTCGGTGTGATGATTCCACAATACCTTGCACATTCAAATCACCTTGTTTCTCGTGACTCTCTCAACAACCTCTAGAATATTGATTGGTTGTTCCGCATATGTGAGGTCTTCCCGAAGGTCTACTTCATCAATGGGGAGTTGTTCTTCAGGCACTCTTAAGCACTTCATCAGTTGTGACACATGGAATACGTCATTCACGTCCATGAGGTGTGAGGGAAGCTCCAACTGATACGCAACCTCTCCTCTTCTCTTGAGGATCTTGAAAGGACCGATGTACCATGGTGCTAACTTCCCTTTGACCTTGAAGCGTCTGACACCCCTCATGGGTGATACCTTGAGATATATGAAATCTCCAACCACGAAGGATAGGTCTCTTCGCCTACGATCGACATAGCTTTTCTGCCTTGACTGTGCAACCTTCAGGTTCTCGTGCATAGTCTTAACTTGCCTTTCTGCTTTATGTAGTATCTCCGGTCCAAAGACTTGGTTCTCTCCTATCTCATTCTAGAATAGAGGTGTTCTACACTTTCTTCCATATAGGAACTCGAAAGGCACCATCTCTATACTTGCTTGATAACTATTATTATATGAAAATTCTTTGTAGGGTAGACTCTTGTCCCAACTCTTGCCATATTCCAATGCACAGGCTCTCAACATGTCTTCCAATATTTAGTTCATCCTCTTGGTCTGCCCATCAGTCTGAGGGTGATAAGCAGAGCTAAAGTTCAACTTGGTGCCCAGGGACTCATGTAGCTTCTCCCGAAACCTCAAGGTGAACTAAGAGCCTCTGTCAGATACTATCTTCTTAGGGACTCCATGTAGGCAAACTATCCTTGACATGTATAGTTCTGCCAGCTTTGCACCACTATAGGTTGTCTTGATAGGGATGAAGTGTGTCACCTTGGTTAAGCGATCAACTGTAACCCGTATAGAATCGTATCTCTACTGTGTATGGGGTAGCCCAACTATGAAGTCCATACCAACTTGTTCCCATTTCCACTCAGGAATCTTTAGAGGTTGAAGTGACCCGGGGGTCGTTGTTGTTCTGCCTTGACAGGGTGACACGTATCACATACAAAAACATACTCTGCGACATCGCGCTTCATGCCATGCCACCAATAACGAGTCTTCAAGTCTTGATACATCTTAGTACTCCCTGGATGAATGGAGTATGCAGAATTGTGTGCTTCCCATAGGATTATGTCACGAATGGGCTTCTTATCTGGCACACATATCCTTTTACCCATCCATATGGTGCCCTTCTCATCTTCTATGAAGCCGATAGCCTTTCCTTTCTTAATGAGCTTTCTGATCTCACTTAGCTTCTCATCATCTAGTTGTCCCTTACGGATTTCTTCCTTGAGGGTGGGTTCCACTTCCATTGCAACGGTCTCAAGCTCATTCACAAACCCAAGGTTCAGTTGTTCAAACTCCTTGCATAGCTCTAGTGGTAGCTCCTCCACAATTAGTTGGCGGCAATAGGCCTTCCTACTCAGGGCATCTGCAATGACATTCGCCTTCCCTAGGTGATAGTTGATACCCACATCATAGTCCTTGATCAATTCTTGCCAACATTGTTGTCTTAGGTTCAACTCAGTTTGAGTGAATATATACTTGAGACTCTTGTGATCCGTATAGATCTCACAACGATGACCAAGAGTATAGTGCCTCCAAATCTTCAGAGCATGTACCACTACCGCTCATTCCAAATCATGTGTTGGGTATTTCTCCTCATGCTTCCGTAATTGCCTAGAGGCATATGCCACAACATGTCTTTCTTGCATGAGCACACATCCTAGTCCTTGTCTTGAGGCATCATAGTATATGTCAAAACTCTTACTGATGTCAGGTAAAATCAAGACAAGGGTTGACGTCAATCTTCTCTTCAATTCTTCAAAACTGGCTTGACAACACGGAGTCCCCTCAAAACTCTTGTCCTTCCCTAACAACATCATCATTGGCTTCGCTATCTTGGAGAAATCCCTTATGAATCGCTGATAGTATCCGGCCAACCCCAGGAAACTTCTAATCTCCTTTACTATCTGGGGCGGTTTCCAATCTAGAACGTCCTTCACCTTGCCTGGATCGACTGACACTCCTCCAGCGGAGATGACATGACCGAGGAAGGCTGCTTCCTTCAACCAGAATTCACACTTGCTCAACTTGGCATACAACTTATGCTCTCGTAACTTCTCTAGAACTAGCCTCAGGTGTTCCTCATGCTCTTCTTCATTCTTCAAAAACACCAAGATGTCATCAATGAACACCACAACAAACTTATCCAAGTACTCCATGAATACTTTGTTCATAACATACATGAAGTAGGCTGGTGCGTTGGTTAATCCAAAGGACATCATGGTATACTCATATAACCCATATCTTGTCCGAAAAGCTGTATTGGGTATGTCTGATGGTGTGATCTTCAATTGGTGGTACCCTCATCACAGATCAATCTTGGAGAAGACACAAGCTCCCTTCATATAATCAAATAGATCTTTAATCTGTGGTAGTGGATACTTGTTCTTGATGGTCACCTCATTAAGAGAACGATAGTCCACACACATCCTCTAGGTCTTATTCTTCTTCTTGGCAAAAATTACTAGAGCTCCCGAGGGTGAGGAACTAGGGTGAATGAAACCTTTCTCTAACATCTATTGTAATTGCTTCTTAAGCTCTACTAACTCATTAATTGGCATCCTATAGGGCCTCTTAGATATAGGTGCAGTTCCAGGTATTAAGTCGATAACAAACTCTATGTCGCGGTCAGGCGGCGTACCTGGAAGTTCTTCTAGGAAGACATCAGGGAAGTCATAAACCACCCATATCTCTTCTATGGGGGTGCTAGTGGCTTGGGTCAGTATGACCTCTTTGGCTGTAGAGTTGGCTGCTACGAACTCAACTTTGGTACCCTCGGCACTAGTCAATTGTACTGCTTGCTTGGCGCTCTGTATCACTCCATCATACTTGCGTAGCCAATCCATTCCAAGTATAATATCTATCCCCTTGGAGTCTAGGATTATGAGATCAGCTGAGAAGTCTACCCCCCTTGTTTTGAGGGTAACCTTTGGGTATATTTGATTGGTTCTCATTTCTCTTCCTGGAGAACTAACTAGCATGTTATGCTTCATAATAGCAATTGGCTGATTATACCTCGCAACATAGGTTGATGTGATGAATGAATGAGATGCTCCTGAATCAAACAAATTGGTTACAGGTTGAAAGTTTGCTAAGAACATACTGAGCACCACATCTGCAGCTTGTTCGGCCTCCTCAGTAGTGACATGGTTGATGCGGTCTCGAGCATAATTCTATTGTCCTCGATTGCCTTGAAGCATGTTGGTTGGCCTTGGTGCGCTGTTCCGCTAGGGACACTGACCTATGAAGTGACCCTCCTGTCCACACTGATAACAAACTCTCTTCGGACCACTAGTATTCCTAGAAGTATTGCGGCTCTAGTTTGGTGGAGCTACTGGGGTTGCGGGATGGGGTGCCTGCTGATAGGTGGTGCGAGGTGCCTGCTGCGGGTTAGGGCGTGGTGGCTGATAGTTTCGGGCATTGCATATGGAAGTTGGGGCATGGAGCTTGCATGTGTGGCCTGACTGTGTTGGGAGGTAGTATAGGTTGGGGGATGGCATCATGCAAGGATGAGTGTTATTACCAGATGATTATCCTTGGAATGGCATCTTCCTCTTGCCTTCTCTTTGAATCTCATTACGCTTGTTTTCCACAACAATGGCCTTGTCCACTAGCTTCTGGCAGTTTGCATAGTCATTGTTCAGCAACTGGAACTGGATATCATTCTGCAGTCCTCTCATGAACATGTACATCTTCTTCTCGTCCGTGCTCACATCCTCAGGAGCATACTTGGATAGCTGGATGAACCTAGTCAGGTACTCACTCACTGTCATGCTTCTCTGCCTCAGGTCTTGAAATTCTTGTCTCTTCAACAACTTGATGCCCGTAGGGACATAGTGAGAGCGAAAGCTAGCCTTGAACTCATTCCAAGTGATGGTCCCCACATCAGCATGGGCATTGCAATAAGCTTCCCACCACTCTGTGGGTATACCAATCAACTGATGAGCTGCAAATAGAATCTTCTCTTGATCATTGCATTGAGCGATCATCAACTTTTTCTCTATGGCCTTGAGCCAATCATCAGCTTCCATAGGATCTTTGTACTGGGAGAAGGTAGGTGGCCTAGTCCTTAGGAACTCTCCCAACCTATTCTAGGGTGGTGGTGGAGGTGGAGGGGCATGGTTGTTCTACTGGGTGTTGTGATTCTACTGTATGGCGCCCAAGGTTTGGATCACCGTCTACATAAGCTGAGTCTGCATGGCTAAGAGTTGCTCAAAGTTTGGAGCATTGATGTCATCCTCGTTGTTCTGGTGGCTACCTTCAACGTGTCCCCTAGTGCAAACCATCTGAGAGGGAATGAGTGGTGGGAGTAGTGTAAGACGAGGTGTAATAATAGCGAAACGAAAGAACCCCAACTAAATGCATCAAGGAATGATAAGTAAAACAATAGTTTATTTAATAACCAAACAAAAGATGAGGTTGTGGATAAGGTGCCAAGGCATCCCACAACTCAAATCAAGCACACTCAAATCAAGCCAAGCAAAAGAGTTTATTACATCACATCATGAAAGCAAAATGATCTAACATTTGATCATTACAATCTTTATTCATAGGGGCAAGTAATCTTCTAGGCACGGGAGCTGGCTTCATCGAAGACTGAAGGTAGAGAGCTTGCGCGTTTCGAGGAGTTTGCAGTCCAAGTACGGATGCCAGGGGGAGTAGAGGTCACTTTGCTCGCCCATCTTGACCTAATAGTTGCTCTTTATATGAGACTCAGTATCTTGCAGCCTCTTCCGAACAGTGTGGTTCTCCTTCTGTAAGGCCTCCATTGCGTGGGTTAGGTCCATAGCGACTCCCTGAGTATCATCCATCTCTCTGGTACTCACATACCATTCTGTAGGAACGACGGTGTACTTTTCCGTGCCTGGCTTCCGACGAGGAACATGGGCAAAACTTGTCCTTGCTATTCCATGACGATGAGTGTAGCAGAGGCTAGTGAGAGCCTTCCAGGTAGCGTCATCCACAGCGGCCCCATGAGTAGCCCTGGGGGTGCGGCCACGGTGAGTAGATATGACGTGGTCGCCGTCGTAGATGTTGACCTCCGCTATCCATTCCTCATGAAGAGGGTGATTCACCTTCTTGAGGAAGTACTGTGGCCTGTTGGTGACGCCAATCCTCTCAAGTAGCTTCCCTAGGGTCTTGGAGAAGGTCTCACCCTCTAGTCCAAAAGAGCGATACTTCTCGGCCTGATGGACGGCTGGGTCTTTGTCCTCCTTCTCTGAGTCATCATCATCACCATTTTCAGGATCCTCAGGGTCCTCAGGCTCTTCAAGGTCTTCTTCCCCTTGGGGTTCCTCAGGATCCTCTTGTTGCTCGTGTTCTTCAGGCTCTTCCTCTTCAGGTTCCTTAGGATCTTCTTCCTCGATGGGCTCCTCCTACAGTGCCTCTGGAAGCTCCTCGTCAGACAATAGGGCCTTCTCACATTCGGGCTGGGTGACCTCCTCCTTGCTTCCTTCCGAACATGCCTAGGGGCAAGGCGTCCACATTGACGTCCAGACGTAGCCTTATGAGCGGTCAGCTTGGTACGGGCCATCTACATTTTAGAAATAACAAGGGGTCAATAAGCAATGGTTAAAAGAAATCAAAAAAGTAAGCAAAAAGAAATGAAAAAGTACACTATGGGTCAATATTTTTTTTTTGCTAAAATAGTTTGAATAGGCGTAAAACAAAATAGTGTCCCTAATGTGTCCATGGCTAACTAGGCTGACGTCCTACAGTCGATATGGTTCTGATACCACTTCTGTCACACCTATTTTAAGAAGCAAAACGGGTGCAGCTGTACGTGTGCCCTGGATCAAGTTACACACACATATGGTACGTCATCAATGGTAAACAAAATAAATATCCATATCCTTTAATTATTACATCGTATCTTTATTACAAAAGGACCCGTAGGTCTAAAAGAAAAGTACATCAAAGCAGCGGAAATAAACTAGCGTAGACGTCCCAAGTCTCCACAGGCATTGACTGGTGGACCATTGCCTAGTACTCGCCTCCGTCGTCTTCATAGTGGTTCCATTCCTCTCCTGTGGCTGAGCAGCAATATGGTATGGCAAGGGTGAGTACATATCATACTCAGCAAGTGGCAGAAAAGATGACATGGGGCTAAAGACAAGGAAGGCTAAAAGGGGTTTACTGCATGAGCTTTTAATTAACCTAAGCATCCTATTTACTACGTGGGGTCATCCCAACCATAATTCCACAAGGTGCTATCCAATCCAAGTCCCAATCCACTCCACCAACCCAACCATACCAATCCATACCCAACTAATCTTATGAGGACTCCATGCCACTCGTGACTGTGAGCACCACTATCATGATAGTTTGATACTCTACAGAGTTTGTACCACTTTACCCATAAGTCATGATTCTCTTTGTGCCCGTGCACATGACCCACATTACACACTACCTTTGGTGTGTGTCAGGGTTTCACTACGAGGCTTTTCCAAAGGGTCTCCAGTACATGCTAGCCACTAAGGTTCCACTCCCGTCCATAAGTGATAGCCCATCACAAAGGAGCTCATCACCCCAGGAGCCCCCTCTTGAGCCATTCAGATCCAAGGACAATCCTCTTCACTTCTGTTCCCCGCTCGACCAAAATGTTGCACCGACACTGGGAGAACACCTAATTACTAAGCCAAGCCCTACCTATATCAGTCTTGTGATGGCACTGTTTTCCTAGGTTATTGCTCCAAGAACCGGTTCCTAGGATCTACAACAAGCCTACCACCACCAACCATCTGCCTACAACACCACATCCATTCCATCCGGCTTGCATAGATCCCTAAGCCATGTTGCTAAAAGAATTACCAATCATTTCCCACATGATACTGTTCATTAATCAAGATTAATATTAACCCAACATCCCATAAGCAACCTAAGCATTATCTACCCATAACCAACCAATCAACCAGTTCAAGGCGACAAGGAAAAGGGGTAAAACAATACTGGAAAACCCTAATAATAGGTCTCCAATCAATTGACACAAGCATGCAATTCTACAATAAACATTATAATAGGTACAAGATGCATCAAGGACACTTGCCTTCATCCTACATGGGAGGCTGCTCTAACACTTCAAATTCCTACGCCTGGAAGTCCTCGTAGGGTGGTCCTTCTGTATGTTCGTATTTATGTATAATAGTACCGACACAAGAAATTGTATAACAAATCAAAACACAGCCATGCAATAGTGCAAAAACAATATGTAAATGCAATGAATGCAAAGATTACGGTGCTACGAGAAATTTGGCACAAGTATCACCTAATTTGGAGTTACGAATAAAAAGTTATGTCTATTTGAAGTTCTCGGGGTAAAATAGTAAAAACAGGCTAGTTTAGGGGCTAAAAAGGTAATTTTAGAACACTAGAGGAACTTAACTGCAAAATAACAAGGTCTAAATATCCTATAGAAAAATCTAGGGACTAAAATGTGATTTAGAACGAGTATAGGGACTAAAGTGTAAAAAGAGAGGACTAAAACATAATTAAAATTAATGCCAGGGGTGTTTTTGTAAAATTATAGGGTCAAAATAATAATTTTAGTAAAGTACAGGGGTGTTACTATTAAATTATAGTGCTAAATAATTTTTTTATAAAATTCAGGGGCTTAAATACAATTTTCTAAAGCTCTGAACAAAAATAGGGGCATAAATCTAATTTAAACTAAGCAAATCCAGGAAGATTTTAGAACTAATTGAATTAATCACCGGTCTAATATAAAATCTAGTTTAAATTTGATTAGAAATCAACTATGATTTTCTAAAATTTTATGGCAAATTTGATTAGAAATTTTATAAAATTAAACAGGGGTATGCTTCCCAAATTTTCTAAAGCTCTGGACAAAAATAGGGGCATAAATCCACAAAAAGAGGCAGCTAGGGCTGGCTCGGCACACGGCAGGGAGCAGGGACCGGTGATTTCATGCTTCCCAAATTTCACCGGTGGCGGCGTGGGATAATTGGGGGAAAGGGGGCCAAGGGATCGCGGGTGAGCGACGATCACACTCCTGTTGTTGGGGGTAGTGGGGGAGGAGCGCGCGGGCGTGGATTCGAACGGGGAGAGGGAGAAATGGAAGGAGGCGGGATCAGTGGGAGAGAGGAGGGAGAGGGTGGTGGGTTTTCCTGGTGGGCACCTTCGGCGCAAGAGGGGGTAGGCGGGCTGGCTCGTGGGCCGAGAGGGGAGTGCGGGTGGGGAAAGGGGAAGAGGGCGGGGTGGGCCATAATGATCGTTTCAGCCCACTGTTTTGGTTTCTCTCTTTTATTCTCTTTCTAGTTTCTTTTCCTTACTAATCATTTCCTAAATTTTATTTCTATTCTTCCTGGTAATAATTTAGCAAATAAACTAAATGCTAAATGCACCTAATCCTACATGGACAATGACATGCTATGCAAATGCAATAATTTAATTAATTATTTTAAAAATAAATTTGTCCTAGGTTATTTAATTAACTGCTAAATGCTATTAATTGGTATTCTTAGAATTTGTAAAAGTAGGGTGTTACAGTAGCCTACTCTAAAGAAATATCCGAATAACTATCTTCTGGGCCTTGATCTACAATGCTTCATAACCAAGCCTTTGGCCCACTCGGCCATATTGCCGAGTGGTTAAGTATCCCATATACATATACACCACAGTCCCATTTACAGAGAGAGAGAGAGAGAGAGAGAGAGAGAGAGAGGAGTGGGATCTATGCATGAGGAGTCGGAGGAGGCATGCGGGAGAAGGCGAAGCTTCGGTAGGCAGCGTGGTCTTCGGTCCTAGTGGGTCCCTCGTCCTGGCCACCATGTGAGATGGAGGGCACTATGCTCGGGCATGCCCTCGCCTTCCTGCGATTGGCCGTGTCTCCCTGGTTCTTGTTGATGGCGTGCTCTATCATGAGTAGCGAGGTGCATCATGGGTGTTGTCACACCGTCTAGACGGTGAACGTTCCTGCCACCCATCGGCTGTCCCACACATCCGTTGTGAGGGACGTCATTGGGAGTTGGCATCATAGAATGCCCTGTCACGCCCATTTGCGTCAGCAAGTGTGGGCGGCAATGGGTGTCACAAGACGTATAGGGGGATTTGACCCCCTGATACTATGCATGCGCTGCGGGTGCGGCATTTAAGGCTGAGTGCTTGGTAGTTAATGACCACTGACCCGCTCATCCCCCTTCAGCCAGGGTTAGGACGTCGGACCATGTTTGCACGAGCCCGCTTGGAGTTGGGATCTGTCTTGTCCTGACAGGGTAATTGAGTTTCTCCATCCCACCATTTCTGGTCTGGTTTGGGTCTTTCCGTCCCGTCTCGTCGGGGTTCGGACTCCTGCTGGCGGGAGTCAAAGGTGGCGGAGCCCACCTGACAATTAGGAGGGGCCCACGATAAGAGCCCTGACCCCTTCTGCGGTGTCGCGTGGAGCGTATCATGGTGGGGCATCGACCTCTCCTGAGGGGTCGGATGCTGCAGGTCGCACGACCCCCACCAAGGGGTCTTGCGAGGCGCAGCTGGTTCCTGGCTGCCCAAGGGTCGGTTGAGTCGGGAGCGTGGTGTGACTGTCATTCGAGTGGCACCCCGGTATTTAGGGGATGCCACGTGACACCCCGGTATTTACCCTCGACAGCGCCGGCATGATGCATTCTTGCAGACACTGCTCGTAGATCTACGCAATGTCGTGTGGTCTCTTAGTAAGGAGAAAACAGCACTGAACAAAGCTCTTGGTGAGGCAACCGCTAGGCTGGATTCGACGGAGAAGAAGCTGGCGGCGGCGAAGAAGGAAGAAGAGGACAAAGTGGATGCTCTGAAATCTGAAAAAGAGGGCCTCACGGCAGAAGTCATGAAGCTAGAGGTGGAGAAGACCGGGCTGAAGGCGTTATGTGTGTTCTTTGTTGCCATTGTGTTATTCATGTGGATTGGCTATCAGTAGGTGCATGTATATCCAGTTAGTGTTGTGTTGTAGTTAAGCAGCCTTAGCTGCATGTATGCTGGTTATGTCTTTGAACTAAGTTCATGTGTCAGATGTATGCTGGTTATTATCTAGTTGGCTATCAAATTATGCGCAATATTAATGTGAAGATGCAAGCTGATGATAGATAACACAATACTGTAACAAAGTTGGAGGAGCTAGAGTGCAACTCAAATTTATACAAAAAAATCATCATCATTGTTTTCCATGAATCTACTACAGCTATGACTCCATCAGTAGTGTACGTATCATCATAATGTAGTCATCTTGTAAGTCCTCATTATTCGATTCTGGCATGGAGGCAGCACGCGCCTCTTCGAGTACAACAGCATCGACACTTAATCCTTCCATGTCAGTCCAACTCCAATTTCTCAATTCCTCATGTTGCTCTTCAATGTTCATATGTTCCACTCCTACGACAACCGAGTCAGCATCAGTATTAGCAAAATTATTTTCATTCTCCTCTCCTTCTTCAGGCATGGCAACCAGGTTCTTAGGTTTCATTCTAAGGATACTGCACCAATTCGCTCTCCTAGCACATTTCACATAACACACCTGCTCTACTTGGATCGCCAGGATGTACGACTCCTCTAAATATTGAGTCCGACTGGTATCAATGTCGATAATGCCATATTTATCCTTATTGTACCCTTTGGATTTGTTTTTGTCCGGTGCTGGAACATCAAACCAATCACACTCGAACAAAATGACTTCCTTCTTCATATGATAGTCTAGCATGATAATTCTTCTAATCACTCCATACCATTCCATGCCATCCCCCTGGACGACAACACCGCTATTTTGTGTGGTTAAGTTTTTCTCTGCTTCTTTTGTCCGAAAGAGAAATCCATTGATGGAGCACCTGTTAGCCACACGAATACGAGGATCTAGACCACGAGCTAGAGCATATATCATGCCATCCACTTCTCCCTTTGCCCATAGTTTCCTTATCTGCCTCAAAATAATTTGAAGATATGTTAGGAACACATTGTAAATTTAGATATCATGTATTTAAAAATTAGAGGAATATGTCTCACTTTTTTCTCAAACCATCCTACAAATTGTTGCTTGTGCCTTCTGTCAACATTCCGTGAGTCGGATTTCCTCAATTCCTCCTCATGCTCACTGCAACAATAGGCAAATGATCAGGCACCTAGTAGAAGATAACACATGTTTCAAAATATCAATCAAATATGTGACATGCAATGACTTACTTTATCCATTCATTGCACTCATCACAGTTGGACTATATGTAGTGCCTCATCTTCTGAAATTCTTGAGGCTCAGGTTTGTCGAGCTAAAAAGGTTTTTTTTTACTGAAGTCCCTACTGCCGAATATGCTCATACCATTAGAAGTTGGTTCAGTAACAGCGTTCTTTTCTTGATGCTCTGACCCATTGAGCTATGTACTAACATCTTCAAAGAAGCGAGTGAAAAATTTATGTCACTCCTCCAAGAGATATCCCTCTACTATTGAACCTTTAGGACGTGCTTTGTTCCTCACGTAGCCCTTGAGGGTACACAAGTACTAAAAGTTGCCTAGACGGGGGGTGAATAGGCAATCTAAAAAATATTCCTGAAAAAGCACTAAGGCTTAATCAAATATCAGACACGAGGAACTTCCATCAGATTCAACCAATTTTCCTCAAAACAATGATTTGAGTGTGGATAACAAAGAGGAAGCAATACAATACTTGATTGAAGTGAAGCTATAGCAATGCACACCTAGGGTTCTTTGTTGGATAGATAGCAACAAAAATAACAAGTGATACAAGCACAATAATATGAAAGAAATACATAACCACAAAGATAAAAGCAGGAATGTAAAGAGAGAGACACAAGGAATTAACCCGAGGTTCGGCAACCACACTAAGTAGTTCCTTCGTCCTTGTTGAGGAGCCACACAAAGTGGCTAGGTCTCTCTGAACCCTTTTCCCCGCCAAGCAATCACAAAGATCATGCTTGGATTTCTTTCTCCACTTGGTTCTTTTCCTTCGGAGGTGAATCACACCTTCACAAATGTCCCCGTCTCACCACAACAAGTTGGGAGCTCAAGGGCAATGCCTAGCTGTCTAGGAGACCAAGTCTCCAAGAGTAACAAGCAAATCAAATCTTGATGGGGAGGGAAAGATGTGCTCAAGCTTTTGAGCGGATGGATTCAATCTTTTTTTGTGGTTGGATCTCTCTCACTTTGATTGGAATCTCAAGAACAAGTCTAGGAGTGAGTGGGGAGAGCTCTAGCTGAAAAGTGAGTGGAATACCAAAGTGCCCAACCCTTCCCACGGGGGAAGAGGGTGAGCTATAAATAGAGGCTCTCCAAAAGCTAGCTGTTACTGAGTTTTTTTCGAGTCTGATGGAACTTCCTGGTCACACATGGAACTTCCGTCATTTCAAAAATAGCCGTTGCGCAAGCCTAGAAGCGAAGCAGATGCTGTGATGGAACTTCTGTCAAGGACTGATAGAACTTCAGTCACTCTCGGGTAGACATGAAAAAAGGACTTCACAGAACTTCCGTGAGAGCCTCCATCATAGAACGATGGAACTTCCATCACTCCCGGGTTGGTGCAAGGATGGAATCTGAGACTGATGGAACTTCCATAAGGAGGATCATGGAACTTCTGTCACCCTCTATTTGGCTCAGAAAATAGGCTGGTTCTTTGGCTTTGTTGGCTAAGCTTTCACCAAGTTTATTTGAGGACTTGAGCACATAAATTCCCTTACAAGCAAGAAAAGTTTTACCCCCTTCATAGTTCGGCATACCTATGACTCAAAATAAAATGAAGAACTACTCTTTGAAGTGCTATGGAGTCCATTTTTCTTTTATTCTTTTTGGGAGTAATAGTCATCTTGCAAATGTGGGTTTATACAATAAATTTGATTATCTGCACATTTACTTCATGAATCATGTTAGCACAATTTTAATCTTTCATTGTCATACACCAAAACCCACTAGGGGATCCTAGATGCATCTTCAATCTCCCCCTTTTTGGTGATTGATGACAATAGATTAAAAAGGATATAAGGAAGATAATCAAAAGAGACAAAGAGCAACATATAGTAGAACTCCCCCTAGAGATATGCATGATTCACACAAACATGTGAGGGAGCTCCCCCTATATTTTGCAATGAGTGGGATGCCTAAAAGTGTACAAGTGTATAACAACGTGATAAAGCAAAGAGCAAACAACACCCTTGACACAAACAATCTTTAAAAGCAATAAAAAAAGCACCACACATAACATAAGAATAATAGAGTTATTACACTAGAGGTTCACAAATAGTTTTCACCCACAAAGCAAATAGAGAGATACTTGTCCATAGGTTCATCACTATCCTATTACAAAAGCGGAAGGCACACAATCATCCTTTTTCATCGCTTCTCTCCCCCATTGGCATCAACGCACCATAAAGAAGGGAGAGAGAGAGAGAGAGAGAGAGAGAGAAGTAATGAAATCACTCATCATCTTCCTCGGACTCGTCATCCTCATCTTCATCTTCATCAACAGGAGGTGGAGGAGCTATGAATGGCCCGGCCGATAGGTCACTCCAATGATAGCCTACTAGAGGGTCGGCAAAGACCGGTGGCTCACCATCGGACTCACACTCAAAGCCGTTAGGAGATACCTCATGTCCCTGAACCCGCTGGTCCCTCTTGTAGTGCCTCACCTACTTCTTGATGCATCGCTTGTTCTCCCAGTTCCTCTTTGCATTAAAGCAACAAGCACTGAGTATACATTTAAGAAAGGCAAGAATGGGAGAGGATGGTTGACGCTGTCTATCATGGGCTGATGAAGAGGCCACTACTGCTGCTGCTATGTCTGGCACTGCCTCTGCTACTGCTGTTGCTGCTACTGCCTTCTCTGCCGCTATCTCTCTCCGAATTGTCTCATCATGGGGACAAGTTTGCCTCGGCACATGGGGTCTCAAAGGCTGATGTTTGCACTCCTTCTCAAATACCAAGCCTGTCTCAGACTCGATCATCCTCATAAGATAAGGTGCAAAAGGAAGGACCTTCCTTGTATCCAGAGATGCGGAGTAGATCTCCTGGACAATGAAGTCCATCACACTAAAGGAAGCAGCCCCATCTCTGAATCTAGCAAGAATGTTCCTGGAGTGCTCAACAAGTGAAGTAGCATACCCTGAGCATCCTGTTGAGGGTGAAGTAAAAGTTGTGCATCCCATGAGTGGTGCCCTAATATATTGGATTGAGATCCTCATACATGAAGGTCAACTCTGAATCCTTCAACACAGACTCATATGAAAGCTTGTCCCTGGCATCATCATCCTGAAAGAAAAAGGTGGCCAGGCGAGATAGGGAGATGACATACTGCACACCCTGTGTCATCCAATAAATGTATGCTCTCCCATCAATATAACAGATGGAGTAGAATTGACAGATCACCTCCTCATTCCAGTCATAGCTGAACCCCATGAGATCGTAAACATTTCTAGCCTTGCAAGCTTCCACAATCTCATTGAAGGTAGTGTCATCCTTCTCCTCCATGTACTTCCAATCAATCCATTGATGAGTGGCCAACCGGTTCTTTCTATTCATATTAATGAGCATGGACATGTAGTAGTCCTGCTGAAACCATGTGAGAAACCGGGGGTCACTCGCTTCTTTGTCTGCCACAGTATATTGGTTTTGCTTTCTTGCTGCACTCAAGCCCTCTGCGTCCCTCTTGTAGTCCTTGAAGTCATGGTAGGGTGGATACACAGGGGCATGGACTCAAAGATCCGTCACAATGTTCAAGGCCTCATCTTGCTAACTTTGGCCCTTCCTGGACTTGGGACCCTCTTTCTTGGGTGGAGCTTTGCCTTTGTCAGTGGCTCTCCTAGAAGGGAGAGAGCCTCCAGCCGCTACATGCACGGTCTGAGCACCGCTACTTGATTCCCTTCTTCTCTTGAGCACTGCCTTCTATCTCTATGCTATGGGCACTAAATCATCACTTGAGGAAGATTCCATGATCTGTTCATCTTCACTTGATTCACTTTGAAGAGTTGGTGCATTAGCAGCACGCTTGGTCCTCAGCATCTTTTACTGCCATGGATAGGAACAAATGCGCAAAAGATTAGGTACAGGTCATATAGAAGAGTAGAGAATCTAGCAAACTTCAGTGCACTGAACTGCAGACGACGGAAGTTCCATGACAGGTCACAGAGTTCTGTCATGACAGAAGTTCAGAAGGAACTTCCGTCACTTGTAGTTTGCACTGAAGTCAACCTAGCCTCTAAATCCTACCACAAGAACCCAAATGCCTCTAGCATCTAGTAGATGAACCCTAGAAGAGTTAATCTATCCAAAGGAATCGAGGACATCTGAACTTTTGACCTAAATCTAAAGATTGGGGTCAAAACTCATACCTAGAGCAAGGAGAGGGAAAAACTTGTTGGAGATCACGGAACTTCCATGGGGGAAGTGTTGAATCTCCAACAAATCCAAGGAATCCACCGGTTGAACCTTCAAATCTCCAAGAATCACCACTTAGGGTTTGATGAGAGGAAAAAGAAAGAAGAGTAGAGGTAATGGCCGATTGGATAGGGAAGAAGAGAGGACTCGGGCCACTTAACCTGAGATTTACGAAAGTTCCATCATTGGATGACGGAATTTCTGTTAGTCACGGGTTAAGACAGACAGCAGTTGAAAAGTCATGGAAGTTTTCCCAGAACATCCGTGGACGACGGAAGTTCCGTTGTTCTCTATTTGACAGAGTGAAACCTTCTACTAGTTTGAACTTGTGGACAACATAGGGAATATAAGGCATGTCTCAACTTGTGAATAGTGCCAACCAATCAATCAAAACTATATTCACAAGTTTCAACAATATGATCTATTGACCAAAACTTTTATTTGAAATCAAAGACAATATGAAATTTTGAAGAAATTTTCCTTTCAAGATGTTTTGCATGATCAATACACCAAACAAAGTACAAGATTCTACTCCAAGTTGGCTGAGTCAAGAATATTTAGTTCACTCCAAAGTTCACAAAACCGCTTCTCATCTAGGGGTTTGGTAAATATATAGGCTAGTCATTTGTCGGTTCTAACATAGCTAATCTCAATATCCCCCTTTATTGAATGATCTCTCAAGAAGTGGTGCCGGATGTCTATATGCTTAGTCCTATTATGATCAATGGGGTTATATGCAATCATGATGGCACTCTCATTGTCACATAGGAGTGGAACTTTGGTCATAGTGTATCCAAAGTCCTTTAGAGTTTGTCGCATCCAAAGTAGTTGAGCACAACAAATTCCGGCTGTGACATACTTCGGCCGTGGATAGGGCAACGAAATTTTGTTTCTTGGATGACCATGACACAAGGGACCTACCCAAGAATTGGCACGTCACGGAGGTACTTTTCCTTTCCACCTTACATCTGGCGTAGTCGGCATTGAAATAACCGACTACCTTGAACTTGGATCCCTTGGGATACCACAATCCTAGGTTTAGGGTGTGAACCGAATATCTTAAGATTCTTTTTACAACTACTAAATGACTTTTCTTAGGAGCACTTTGAAATCTTGCACACATGCACACACTAAGCATGATATCGGGCCCAGATGCACAAAGATAAAGCAAAGAGCCAATCATGGAGTGATATACCTTTTGATCCACGGGTTTACCGTTTACATCTATCCCAAGGTGTCCATTTGTCTTCATGGGAGTCTTGTTAGGCTTAGCATTCTCCATGTCAAACTTCTTGAGTATGTCTTGAGTGTACTTGGTTTGACTTATGAATGTTCCTTCTTCAAGTTGCTTGACTTGAAACTCTAGAAAGGACTTCAACTCCCCTATCGTGGACATTTCAAATTTCCTAGTCATAATCTTGGCAAACTCATCACAAAAAGATTGATTAGTAGAATTAAATATAATGTCATCAACATATATTTTCCACACAAATAAATCATTATCAACTTTTCTTGTGAAGAGAGTAGGAACGATCTTGCCAATTGTGAATCCCTTGTTGATCAAGTATCCCTTGAGATGTTCATACCAAGCTCAAGGAGCTTGCTTGCGGCCATAGAGAGCTTTGTGAAGCTTGTACACGTGATTTGGTTTCTTTGGGTCTTCAAACCCTGGAGGTTGTTGCACATACACCTGTTCTTGGATGGGGCCATTAAGAAATGCACTTTTCACGTCCATTTGAAAAAGCTTAAAGCCATGGTGAGTAGCATAGGCAAGTAAAATACGAATTGCCTCAAGCCTAGCTACGGGTGCATAAGTTTCACCAAAGTCCAAACCTTCTACTTGTGAGTAGCCTTTTGCAACAAATCTTGCCTTGTTTCTTACCACCACACCATAGTCATCTTGCTTGTTGCGGAAGACCCATTTTGTTCCTACAACATTCTACTTGGGTCTTTTCACCAATGACCACACCTTGTTTCTTCCAAAGTTGTTCAACTCTTCTTGCATGTCCATCACCCAATCCGAGTCTTGAAGTGCTTGTTCCATCCTAAGAGGTTTCATAGAGGAAACAAACAAGTAATGATGACAAAACATAGCCATTCGAGATCTAGTAGTTACCCCCTTCTGGATGTCACGAAGAATGTTGTCAACGGGGTGATCCTTTTGGACGCTTTGTTGGACTCATGGATGAATTGGTCTAGATGCATCTTCGTCTTCTTCATTGATTTCATCTTGAGTGTCTCTATCTCCACCATCTTGAGCTTGATCTTGGTTGTTGCCTTGACCATGGTCGTCACCATGATCTTGGTTACTTCCTTGATCATTTTCATCATGTGGCTCTTGTGAAGATGAGTCATCTTGTCTTGAAGAAGATGGTTCATCTTGATTTGATTTTGGGTCTTGTGGGCTTATCTCACATATTGCCATGTTCCTTATTGCATCACAAGGAGCCTCATCACCTACATCACTTGGATTAACTTGGTCTATTTGAGAGCCATTAGATTCATCAAATTGCACATCCTGGGTTATTTCAACAACTCTGGTGTGTTTGTTAAAGACACGATATGCATAGACATTAGTTCCATAACCAAGGAGAAAACCTTTATGTGTCTTAGGAGCAAACTTAGAGGATTTTGGTTTCTTGTTAAGAATAAAACATTTGCTCCCAAAAACACGAAAATATGAAACATTGGAAAGTTTATCAGTGAGGAGCTCATAAGGTATCTTTTTCAATATCTTGTGAACATATAATCTATTTGATGCATGGCATACGATGTTGATGGTTTTGGCCCAAAAGGTGTCCGGTGTCTTGTACTCATCAAGCATTGTTCTTGCCATCTCTATGAGTGTGCGGTTCTTCCTTTCGGCTACCCCATTTCGTTGTGGAGTGTATGGAGCTGAGAATTCATGCTTGATGCCTTCTTCATCAAGATATTCTTCAACTTGTGTGTTCTTGAACTCGGTTCCATTGTCACTCCTTAGTTTCTTGATCTTCACTTCATACTCATTTTGGTCTCTCCTTAAGAACTTCTTTAGGATACCTTGTGTTTCACTTGTCTTTCAAAAAGAATACCCAAGTGAAACGAGAATAATCATCAACAATTACAAGGCCATATTCGTTACCGCCAATGCTTATGTAGGAGACCGGTCCAAAAAGGTCCATGTGGAGCAATTTCCAATGGTCTTGTCATTGTCATCATTGTCTTGGATGGATGTGCCACTCCTACATGCTTTCTGGCTAGACATGCGCTACATATTTTTTCCTTCTCAAAAGCAACATCCTTTAGTCCAACGACATGACCACCTTTAAGGAGCTTGAAAAGATTTCTCATCCCAACATGAGCTAGTCGGCGGTGCCAAAGCCAGCCCAAGGTGATTTTAGCGACCAAACAAGTATTTAGGTTAGATCCCTCTTTGTTGATGAAATCAACAAGATAGATCTTGTCCTCTAAATACCCTTTGAAAGCTATTGAGGAATCCTTCTTCCTAAAGACGGTCACACCATCATCGTCAAAGAGACAACTATAGTCCATCTCACAAAGTTGTGATACAGACATCAAGTTGTATCCTAGACCATTCACAAGGTAAGCATTACTAATTGAAAGATCATGGGTGACGTCAATCCGTCTACGACCAATTACCTTTCCTTTGTTATCATTTTCAAATGATATGCCTCCACTTGGTAGATTGTCATGATCAAGTGTGGAGAACATTGATCTCTCTTCGGTCATATAATTTGAGCACCCGCTATCAAGCACCCATATTGCGCCACCGGAGGCGTATTCCTACATAGGAAATTAAGCACGTGTTTTAGGCACCCAAGTTGGTTTGGGTCCCTTAACACTAGATACAAGAACTTTGGGCACCCACACACAAGGCTTCCACCTTGCATCATGTGGCCCAACAAACTTGGCAACTACTCTACCATAAGCATTATGGGTAAGCAAATAAGAGGCATCAAAATCATCAAAGGATATGATAGAGGTCTTGATGTTCTTGTTGACTTGGGAAGCATTCTTGGGCTTGATGGTGTTTTCTTGTGCAACTTGCTTTCCCTTGTTTTCCCTTACAAAGTTGATTCGTTTGTTGTTCCTTCTTTTGGGTACATTCTTGTTGTACCATAATCCTCTCTTGTTATGAGAGGCTCTTGGTTCACCAACCAATTTTGGTGTGGTCTCCACTTGAGCTTTCTTCTTAAGCTCATTAGCTTGGTTGGTTAGCTTCTCAATGATTGCATCTTGCGTGGAAATCATATTAACATCAATGTTGTGGCATCTTTCACAACCCTTGCTTGTTGAAGCTTGAGAGGATTAAAGCTTCTTCAACAATGAGCGAGACTTTGTCTTGAGATCTTCAATGGCCTTTACCAAGGCCTTGTTCTCCTCTTGTAAAGTGTTGCATCTCTCTTGATATTTCTTGCTTGTTGAGGTGCTTGATTCACTTGACTCATTTACCAACCATCCATTCTTGATCATGTACTTGCCAAACTTCTTGTTCTTCTCCTTCTCTTGATCAAGTTGCTTGGTGAGCTCAATGTTTTTTCTTCTTTCTTGATCAAGCAACTCTTCTTGTCTATCAATGATTCTTTCTTGATTGTCCAACTCCCCTTCTAGCTTATCTAGCATTTTAACCATTTCATGCATAGAGGGGACCAAGTCCTCCTTGTCGTCACTACAATAAGAAGGATTGAAATTGGTGTGAGGAGCTACCTTGCTTTCCTTTGCCATGAAGCATGGGGGCATCATCCTCATCATCGGTGAGGTTGTTGAAGAGTGGCTTCTTGGCCGGTGGGAGACCAATGGCAATGTTGGCGATGCCACCCTCATCATCTTCATCATCATCATCATCGGAGATGTATTCTTGGCCAATGTGAGCTTGGCCCTTGTTGTATGGCTTCTTGTTAGGCTTGGTCTTGTTATTGTATTTCTCACTTTTCTTGCCCTTGTCATTTAGCCCTTGACAATCGGCAATCATGTGTCCTTGCTCATCACATTCATAGCATCTTCTATTTGTTCTTCTAGCTCTTGCTTTGTCAAAGCTTCTCTTGGTGAAGCCATTCTTGATCATGTACTTGCCAAACTTCTTGACAAATAAGGCAAATTCTTCATTGTCTACTCTTTCATCATCATTGTCTTCATCATCATCATCTTGAGTTTTCTTGGCTTTGAGTGCTAAGTCCTTCTTGCTTGTGCTCTCATCACCTATGAGCACATTCACTCTCTTGCCCTCATCATCACGGCTTTTATGGGTATTTACTCTTCCAATGACTTCATCCGTTATGAAGCTCTCAAAACCATCCTTCTCTTCAATGATGGTGCAAAGTGTAGGATTCCACAACCTAAGAGCCATAAGAATCTTATAGTTGACTTCTTCATCTTTAATACTATCTCCATAAGATCTTCTCTCATTGACAATGTCCATTAGCCTATCATGTGTTTGTTGAGGCTCTTCTCCCTTCTTCATTACGAAGAAGTTGAATTGATTTTTAAGAACTTGAAGCCTTGACTTCTTCACCACATCTACTCCTTCATGAGCACATATGAGTTTCTTCCACCTTTTCTGAGCATTCTCAATTTCAGCTACTCTTGAGTATTCCTTTGGATTCAAGGGAGAGAGAATGGCCGACACCGCTTAATCATTGTGATGTATGTTGAGTTGGTCCATGGTTGTAGGATTATCCTTATCTTGCAAGGTGTATCCTTTCTCCACAATTTCCCAAATTGGTGGACCAATTAACATGAGGTACATCTTCATGCGATGCTTGTACCAACTAAAATCTTTGCCTTCAAAGTAAGGCAATCTTCCACTTCCACTACCATGAATATTTGCCACATTGGCATAGTTGAATGGCATGGTTGTGTTCAATTCACTTCCTTTGCTTGTCGAAGCAAGGTCTTGAGGCTTATCACCTTCTCCCGGCTTTGACATCTTTTAATCTTCAAGCTTTCAAGACTTATAGAAGATTCCTGCTCTGATACCAATTGAAAGTTGCCAAGAAGGGGGGGTGAATAGGAAATCTAAAAAATATTCCTGAAAAAGCACCAAGGCTTAATCAAATATCAAACACGACAGAACTTCCGCCAGATATGACGGAACTTCTATCACCGTGGAAGTTCTGTCAAATGACAGAACTTCAACCAACTTTCCTCTAAACAATGATTTAAGTGCAGATAAAAAAGAGGAAGCAATACAATACTTGATAGAAGTGAAGCTATAGCAATGCACACCTAGGGTTCTTTGTGGGATAGCTAGCAACAAAAATAACAACTGATACAAGCACAATAATATGAAAGAAATACACAAGCACAAAGATAAAAGCGGGAATGTAAACAGAGAGACATAAGGAATTAACCCGAGGTTTGGCAACCACACTAAGTAGTTCCTACGTCCTCGTTGAGGAGCCATACAAAGTGTTCGGGTCTCTCTCAACCCTTTTCCCCGCCAAGCAATCACAAAGATCGTGCTTGGATTTCTTTCTCCACTTGATTATTTTCCTCCGGAGGCGAATCACACCTTCACAAATGTCCCGTGTCACCACAACAAGTTGGGAGCTCAAGGGCAATGCCTACCCGTCTAGGAGACAAAGTCTCCAAGAGTAACAAGCAAATCAAATCTTGATGGGGAGGGAAAGATGTGCTCAAGCCTTTGATTGGATGGATTCAATCTTTTTTTGTGGTTGGATCTCTCTCACTTTGATTGGAATCTCAAGAACAAGTCTAGGAGTGAGAGGGGAGAGCTCTAGCTAAAAAGTGAGTGGAATGCTAAAGTGTACAACCCTTCCCATGGGGGAAGGGGTGAGCTATAAATAGAGGCTCTCCAAAAACTAGCCGTTACTAAATTTTTTCTGAGTCTGACGGAACTTCCGTGATCACTCATAGAACTTCCATCATTTGAAAAATAGCAGTTGCACGAGCCTGGAAGCAAAAGCATATGCTATGATGGAACTTCCGTCAAGGACTGACGGAACTTCCGTCACTCTCGAGTAGACATGAAAAAGGACTTCACAGAACTTCCGTGAGAGCCACGGAAATTCTGGTGATAGAACTTCCATCATAGAATGATGAAACTTCCGTCACTCCCGGGTTGGCGCAAGAATGGAGTCTGAGGCTGACAAAACTTCTGTGAGGAGGGTCACAGAACTTCCATCACCCTCTGTTTGGCTCAGAAAATAGGATGGTTCTTTGGCTTTGTTGGCTAAGTTTTCACCAAGTTTATTTGAGGACTTGAGCACATAAATTCCCTTACAAGCAAGTTAAGTTTTACCCCCCATAATAGTTCAGCATACCTGTGACTCAAAATAAAATAAATAACTACTCTTTGAAGCGCTTCTGAGTACATTTTTCTTTTCTTCTTTTTGGGAGTAATAGCCATCTTGCAAATGTCGGTTTATACAATAAATTTGATTATCTACACATTTACTTCATGAATCACGTTAGCACAATTTTAATATTTCATCATCATACACCAAAACCCACTAGGGGATCCTAGATGCATCTTCAGGTACCTCTCAACTCGATACATCCATATGTAGCAAACTGGGCCGCTATACTTAGCCTCCCAAGCAAGATGAACTAGTAAGTGCACCATAATATCGAAAAACTCATGCAGAAAAATCATCGGAAGGCGAGAAAGGGTCTCTCCAATAGATTTGTCAAGTTTTTCAAGTTTAGCAACCTCAAGCTTCTTCGAACATATTGCGTTAAAAAACCTGCTGAGTTCAATGGTCCTAACCACTACATCCTCAGGAAATATGTCGCGTACCACCAAGGGTAGAAGTTTTTATAAAAAAAACATGTTAGTCATGACTTTTTAAGTCCAGTTACCTTGTAGGCACTGACATCAATACACCTCCTGATATGGGAGGCATACCCATCTGGCATCTGAATATGTTGTAGGAAATTGCAAAAAAATTGCTTCTCATCTTTTCCTAACATGTACAACACTGGTGGCAAAGTGTATTTACCTTTCTCTTGCAATGGATGTTGATCCTTCCTTAGACCCAGTTCTTGCAGATCAAGTCGAGCCTTCTCACCATCCTTACATTTACCAGCTAAACCAAGCAAAGTCGCTATCAAGCTCTCGCAAATATTCTTCTCAATGTGCATGACATCTAGATTATGGTGTATCGGCAATTTCTAGTAAGGAAGCTGAAAAAATCACTCTTCTTCCAATAGTTCTGCCACCTAATATCTTCATCTTGATGCTTCCTCTTCCTTGTAGTAGTCTTTCCAAAACATACTTGCTCAAAACTCTCGTAATGCTGCAAAACTTGTTCACCAGTTAGCGGCACTGGAGGCTCCCTCTCTTCAACCTTGTCATTGAAGCTCACCTTGTTCATTCGCCACCTGTGGCCTAAAGACAAAAAACAATGATGCCCCATATAGCAATGCTTTTTACCATGTTGTAACCACAAGTAATCAGTATCCTTGTGACAATGAGGACAAGCAAACTTTCCTTTTGTGCTCCAACCAGATAACATCGCATATGCAGGAAAATCATTTATTGTCCAAAGTAAAACTACATGTATATTAAAATTCTTCTTCGCTTTTTCATCCCAAGTCACAACTCCATTAATCCAGAGATCTTTCTGCTCATTGATTAGAGGCTGCAAATACACATCAATGTTAATTCCTGGAGATCTAGGCCCTGGAATGAGCATCAACATCATCCAATAAGACTGTTTCAAGCACAACCATGGAGGCAGGTTATAAGGAATTAGGAGCACCGACCATGTAATGTAATTGACACTCAACATCCCAAATGGATGGATGCCATCTGATGCAAGTCCTGGCCTAATATTACGTGGATCCAATGCAAAGTCCTTATACTCGCCATCTATGTGCTTCCATGCCAATGAGTTGGCCATGTGCCGAACTTTCCCATCTTTAACGACCAATTCTTCAGCATGCCAACGCATTTGCTTCGATGTGGTTGCGTTCATATATAATCTTTGAAGGCGAGGAATAAGTGGAAAGTACCTCAGTATTTTTTTAGGAAAGAGCTTCTTCTTCTTTACTCCACCATCATGAGTGGCACCACCCTCTGTATGCCCGTCTGGATCATCATTTTTCCACCTACTTTCTCCGCATGTTGGACACTCATGTAGATCCTGGTATTCTCCATGAAATAACACACAGTTGTTGACACAAGCATGAATCTTCACATAGTCCAAGCCAAGTTCTCGAACTACCTTTCGAACTTTTTCCAATGTATCTGGGACACAATGTCCTTTGGGGAGCAAAAGACATATTAATCGAAGGATCTGCTCCATGGCATTGTTGCTAATGCTGAACATGCACTTAATCTGAAATAGCCTCATAATAAAAGATACTTTTGTAGCCTCCTTACAACCTAGGTACAATTCTTTCTTTGCTTCTTGCATTATTTTGAAAAAAAGCCTTTGCTGAATCATTTGGCTCCTTAGTATTACTGCTGCTTCCGCTAAGCTTTCCATGTATAGCACCACTGATTATTGAGTCCATCAGATTTCTAATAGCGGGGCCATCAAGAGCAGGTTCGCTTTCATCAGTAAAATCCCGATTATCATCCAGAACCATAAGCTTAGTAGCTAGATCATGAAAATGATATTCCTGTGTTATGAATTCCTTATGAAACCCTCTGTGAACCAGGTGTTGTGCAAGTTTAGTCTTTGTTCTATATGCCACGCAACCACACCTACTACATGGACATTTCACAGTCTCTCTTGGAAAAGTGCCCTCAATGGTGTCTTCAATGAATTTTTCAACTCCGTCCTGCCAAGCCTTATCTCCATGTGGCAACATCATCCAACTCCGATCGTTTCTCGGATGCCATCAGTGAAATTAAAGGAACTAATTAAAAAATTCCTGAAACATGAGAAAAGGTTGCTGATGGTGGACAAATAAACAAACGACGATCGAAACTACAATCCTAAACAAACAAAACTACTCAGATTTACTAATCTGCCAATGAGCCCCAATCACAAAAAGTATAAGAAGATCTCGACCTTAATTATCATGGATGGCTTGTGTTCCAGGAGGCGGGGTGCGGACAAGTCCGGTGTCCACAATCCTGGCCGCGCGTGTCTTCCCGCCGCAGTCTTCCCGCCGCCGAATGCCTTGGCCTCGTCACGAGCGACTATTCTAGGGTGGAGGCGATGTTGGAGCTGAGGACAGAGACACCAACAACAGCTAGTGGATGGACAACGTTGGAGCCGACAAGGACTGCGGGCCCCATACTGGTATTATTTTTTTGTGATGGAGAAAATCCTACTATTTACCTCCCGCCTGGTATGAATCATATAGTCTCTCTGATTCTGTGCGTAATGAAACTCATTTTAGACAACATTTAGCATACAAATCTTATCTTATATATATTTACTAATTAGAGCCTCCTTTTGATGCCTCCATGTTAATCGGAGAAAAATTGAAGAAATTCTCACAGAAAATGAGTCTACACTCAAACCAAATAAATGGAAAGCTAAAACTGAATGACGTATATGCATGCGCTTATATGTATCTACTATGACTAGATTTGTTCATCCCTGCCATTAAAAAGAGTTTCCGATCCATTGTTATCAGCATTAGAGCATCTCCAACCATTGTGTAAAATCACTTCCTAAATCAAAATTTAGGATATTATTAGGAAAATCATTCTCCAACCGTTATGTAAACCAGCTCCCTAAAAATACCAACTCCCTAAACAAGTGCTCTAGGTTGCAATATTTAGAAACTAAATAGGAACTCCCAAAACATAAATTTCATTTGGAGACCAGATATTAGGAATTGTTGGAGGAAACAAGTTTTTTCACTCTTTATAATTCTTTAGAAACTCCCTAAATCCAGATTTAGAGAGTAATTTTTTACATAATTATTGGAGATGCTCTTAAGTCATTGTTTGACTAGCTATCTACTCGGCTTTCTAGACTGCAGGTCGTGGAGTAATGATAACTAGCAATTGTTACCCACGTCGCATTGAATAAATACTAGTAGGAGCTGATTGTGAAAGGTCATGTCGCTTGACTTGAATCGAGGCAAGCAGCGCTGCCCAGGAGGGGTTCGTGAGTCATGTGCATGCGTTCAGTATTGTTGAGGCATGCGTTGGGACTGGGTAGGCTGGCTGACGAGAGTCATGCGCATGCGCTAAGTTGCCATCGGAGGAAGCAGGTCTTTGGATGCTTCACAGGAAAAAAAAAGGAATTTTGTAGGTCGATGTTCATTAGTAGTAGTAGTACTAGCAAAAGGGAGTAGAGAGAAGGGGAGAGAGAGAGAGAGAGAGAGAGATGATATGCCTTGAAACTTTCATACTCCTACATCAAGGAGACAGAGAGAGATAGGGCAGTGGTGCATTGAAGGCTACTTGGACCCTGGGGGAAAACTACCTGGTGCATGCGGGCAGCTTCACAGACCTGGGGTTGGATTTTCTCAGCCTAAGTTTGGATTTGATTGTCTGGGCCAGGCAGCAACTCCCAGTAAAAAACCACACAGGCTACTACTCATATGTCAACTGGCGTGGATATACCTTCTAGAGCTGCCATGGCATTTTAGGCGGAAGCATGTCTGCCTCTTATCACAACACGTGGTGCATTCTCTGGTACTCATGTGTGGATGTGCCATGATATTTTAGCTACATATTCTCTATAAAAAGAATATGAAGATTAAACTTTCAAAATTATGTATCTATCAAAAAATGACTTATGTGTGGGAGTCTCAAACTCCAACTGACTTATGGGGTAGTTTTTGCAATTAACCCAACTTTTATCTATCACATGTACCCATTTGCGTCTTAACAGTGCAGTTTGATTTTGTTCTCTATCGACCAAATTCCTTATGGTACTATTTGTCACATGTTTATATACCTCACTAATAATGATGTGTTTGGTGGGTAGGAGATATACTAGAACGTGTCTATACCGACCATACACCTCCTTGCATATAGAATGTGCTTGTTCAAGTATAACAGCTCATTTCATATGGCCCACTAATATGTGGGTTCCAAAAGGATTCATCTCAAAAAAGTTTGGAAATATTGTATATAGGTGATATTTCAAATGGAATTAAATGCCAGCGCTGCCCTCGGTAATCGAAGCGCCAGTGATGAGCCATGCTCAGGAATTAAAAGATCGCCCTCACCAAGAAAATTGAATCAAAAATTGAGGCCACTTCAAATCGAACTCGCGACCTCGCGTCTGTCACACCCGGTTCCAACGACCCAAACCGAATGCATCTGTATGCGTGCCCAGGAACAAGTTTTCACGCACATAGGAGAATTATTGTGATAAAAGAACAATATCTTTATTAAATCCATAACTTTATTACAAGGGCGACCCGTAGTTCAAAAGAAATAAAATTATAGTGCAGTGGAATAAACTAAGTGGAAGACCGTAGGCCTAGAGCTCTTCTCCATTGTCTTCATCGTTGTACCATCCTTCTCCTGTAGCTGAGCAGCAGTGTGGTATATAGCAAGGGTGAGTACATGTCGTACTCAGCAAGTGGGGGAAAAGAAAACATGGGGCTATAGACAAGGAAGGCTTATAAGGGTTTCTTGCATGAGCTTTTAATTAACCTAAGCATCCTATTTACTAAGTGGGGTCATCCTAACCATCAATCCACAGGGTGCTATCAAACAAGTCTAATCCCATCCACCAACCAACCATTCCCAACCTTCACCATCCATACCCAAACTAATCTCGTGAGGGATCCAGGCCGCTCATGACCGTGAGCATGGCTGTCTTGATAGTTTTACAGTCTATAGAGGTTGTGCCACTTTACCCACAAGTCGTGATTTTGTCCCCTGTTACCAGATGGACTAGAGTCTCCATGTTGCCATGCCGGCCAAGCACTAGCACACTTACTTAGGTGTGCGGCCAGGAGATCACTACGAGGCTTTTACAAAGGGTCTCCCAGTACATGCTAGCCACTAAGGTTCCACTCCTGTCCATAAGTGATAGTCCATCAAAAAGCAACTCATCACCCCAGGAGCCCCCTCTTGAGCCATTCGAATACAAGGACAGTCCTCTTGACTTCCATTCCCCGCTCCACCAAATGCTGCACCGACACTGGGAGAACTCCTAATTAATCAGCCAAGTTGTTCCATAGCAGCCTTGTGATGGCACTATTATCATGGGTTACCGCTCCAAGAACTGGTTCCTAGGATCTACAACAAGCCTACCACCACCAACCATGTGCCCACGGCGCCACATCCATTCCATCCGGCTTGCATAGATCCCTAAGTTCATTTTGCTAACATAAATTACCATTCCACCCATGAAGTGACATAGTTCATTAATCAAGTATAAATCCAACATCCCACAAGCAACCTAAGTATTATCTACCCACAACCTACCAAACAGCTAGTTCAAGGCGACAAGGAAAAGGATAAAGCAATACTAGGGAAACCCTAACAATAGGTAACCATTCAGTTGACACAAGCATGCAATACTAAAATAGTATTCATAATAGGATCAAAATGCATCAAGGACACTTGCCTTCATCCTATGTTTGTTGCTTCTCAACCACTTCAAACTCTTTGTCTTGAAGGTCCTCGTACGACGGTCCTTGCGTGTGTTCGTCTTCTCGCCCCGAGATTCAGAGAGGCTGGGTTAAGATGACTAGATAGGAGAGCAATAAGAGGATCAAGATATAGAGAGATAAAAGATAAAAAAACAAGGTTGAAATCAATCTTATATGGGTTTTTTTATCACACTATATGCATCAAGGACGATAGATACATTTCAAGGATGAAATGTTGGTCACGGAAGATAGGCACAAAGTAACCTATATCATACAAAGCAATCATACACAACTCAACAAACAGAGATCAACGATGATGCCTTAGCTTCATCTTCATCTTCCTTACTAAGAGCTTCACTTCTTGATGTAGAGGAACTTCGGTAGTATATCTTGTTAATTGAGTTGTTGTTCATGATGACGATCCTATTTGACTGGGTCATCTCCTCGAACCAAAAGGTAGAATTAGAGTCAACAAACAAAATAGGATCAATGTGGCTATGGACAAGGGAAAGGCTTAAAGCAAGGTGTTTGAAACAAGTAAAATGATCACACAAGCACATCATAATAAAACAACCAATAAAAATGACAACGGAGAACTAAACCTATTTTAGGTTATCTTACTAACTTGTCATGGTAGGCTTGGGAATAGTGAACCTGGACTAAAATTATATACAACCTATTGGCTGGGCAAGTCGGTAAAACATTTTATTTCAAAACACAAAGAGAAAATGAAATAGTCAAGGAAGTAGGGGAAAGAAATGGAGTTTGCAAAATTGTACTTTAAAAACTGACCATTTCTAACTAGGCTTGCGTTCGGCGGTCGATATAGCTCTGATACCACTTGTCACACCCGGTTCTAACGACCAAAACCGAATGCATCTGTATGCGTGCCTAGGAACAAGTTTTCACGCACACGGGACAATTATTGTGATAAAAGAACAATATCTTTATTAAATCGATAACTTTATTACAAGGGTGACCTGTAGGTCAAAAGAAATAAAATTATAGAACAGCGGAATAAACTAAACGTTGGCGACCTTCAGCTCCCATAGGAAGTCGATCGAAAGACCGCAGGCCTAGAGCTCTTCTCCATTATCTTCATCATTGTACCATCCTTCTCCTATAGCTGAGCAGCAATGTGGTATATAGCAAGGTGAGTACATGTCATACTCAGCAAGTGGGGAAAAAGATGACATGGGGCTATAGACAAGGAAGGCTTATAAGGGTTTATTGCTTGAGCTTTTAATTAACCTAAGCATCCTATTTACTAAGTAGGGTCATCCCAACCATCAATCCATAGGGTGCTATCAAACAAGTCTAATCCCATCCACCAACCAACCCTTCCCAACCTTCACCATCCACACCCAAACTACTCTCGTGAGGGATCCAGGCCACTCATGACTGTGAGCACGGCTGTCATGACAGTTTTACATTCTGCAGAGGTTGCACCACTTTATCCACAAGTCATGATTTCATCCCCTGTTGCAAAGTGGACTAGAGTCTCCATGTTGCCATGTCAGCCAAGCACTAGCACACTTCCTTAGGTGTGTGTCCAGGAGATCACTACGAGGCTTTTACAAAGGGTCTCCCAGTAAATGCTAGCCACTAAGGTTCCACTCTCGTCCATAACTGATAGCCCATCAAAAAGCAGCTCATCAAACCAGGAGCCCCCTCTTGAGCCATTCGGATACAAGGACAATCCTCTTGACTTCCATTCCCCGCTCCACCAAATGCTGCATCGATACTGGGAGAACTCCTAATTAATCAGCCAAGTTGTTCCACAGCAGCCTTGTGATGACACTGTTATCCTGGGTTACCGCTCAAAGAACACGTTCCTAGGATCTACAACAAGCCTACCACCACCAACCATGTGCCCATGGCACCACATCCATTCCATCCGGCTTGCATAGATCCTTAAGTCCATGTTGCTAACATAAATTACCATTCCACCCATAAAGTGACATAGTTCATTAATCAAGTATAAATCCAACATCCCACAAGCAACCTAAGCATTATCTACTCATAACCAACCAACCAACTAGTTCAAGGAGACAAGGAAAAGGATAAAGCAATACTAGGGAAACCCTAACAATAGGTAACCATTCAGTTGACACAAGCATGCAATACTAAAATAGTATTCATAATAGGATCAAAATACATCAAGGACACTTGCCTTCATCCTGTGTTTGTTGCTGCTCAACCACATCAAACTCTTTATCTTAAAGGTCCTCGTACGACGGTCCTTGCGTGTGTTCGTCTTTACGCTTGACAATATTGACATATTCAATTGCATATAAATCAATACACAACCATGCAAACAGTGGGAAAAGAATATATGAATGCCATGAATTCATAGGTTATGCTAGTATGATCGATTTGGCGCAAGAATCAACTAATTTGGAGTTATGAATCAAAAGATATGCAAGGTTTATGCTGGACTATGGCTGCGCAAATAGTGTAAAACCTATGTGCGCGTTCCCAATGATTAGATCTTGTTCTCAAGGAACAATTTGAATAGACATATTCCTAGTGATGTGGAACATGTGAAACGTATGGTGAATTGGTTCAAAAGTCACCTATACTGAAGATCGATTGGTTGTATCATGGTGAGGTCGTCCAGCGGCAGATTGGGCATGAATCGCGTTCCTCGTTGCACCAGGGCCGTTCTAGGAGAACCCTCTGGTGGAGAAGATTAAAAGAACCTGGAACACAAGTCGGAGTGTCGGTTGTATCAATAACATCTCTGAATTGAGAGAAAATATGATGGTTTTACCATCGTGCGTGCTGGATTTGCCCAGATTAGGGAGTGGTTGTCATTGTGACACAGATCCCGGAGGCATACGACATCCAATGGATCTGATTTTTGTATATATTGTAGGGGACCTCTAGACGCACCTCCACGTAAAATGTGGGGTCATTTGGTTGGGTGGATCACCGGGAACACCAAATCCAACTGGCAGAACTGTTGCTGGACGCGAGAGCAGGGTGGAGCTGCGGCAGCCTGGCGGCGTGGTGAGGGTTTGAGGGGATGGGGAGGACGTGGGAGTGGGCCTATTATTTATAGGAGGGGTGGGGAAGGTGTGGGAAGAATATGGAAAGAAAATTAAGAGGAATTAATATATTTATTAGAGGCAAACATGGAAGGCATAGGAAATATGGAAAGAAAATTATTCTCTTGCTCTTTCCTTATGAATGTTTATGGAAGGTGTAGTTTCTTTCCATAGAAATATTTATGGAATGTGGGTCTATTTCTATAGAAAGGTTTATGGAATGTCATGCAAACATGGAAGGTATTACGACTAGGTACATTGATACAGTAGGAAAAATGAATGAGGATGAAAATGAGTCTAGATGCATCAAGGCGTGTAGGATGAAATATTTGATGAACGAAGATATGATGTGATAAAAAAAAGTTTAGAAGACGGTGTTCGACGATGCATTCACGTGAGTCAAGGAGATATAGATAGTTGAGGCCATTTTGGAAAATAGAATATACGTTGAAAAAATTTGTTGAAAGGATTTCAATTTTCTCAAATTAACATGGAATCCGAAAATGACAAAATTTTGAAATCAAATAAAATAAAATGATTTTTGTTCAAAACTAAATACATTTATGACATAGAGCAATTACTTCAACCCAACAAAATCCTTGTTAATTTACAAAGTTTCTTATAAATAGTTTCAAAATTTGAGAAATCTACCTCTATTGTTTGAAAGCGGTTCACATTCGAAAATGGGAAATTTTGGGATGTGACAGCATCTCTGCAAGAGTGCAGGTAACCAATCAGGTGTGGAAACGATTCTGAGTAAGGTATACCTAAGACTTTATTTGTAGGGAAAACAGGGAAAGTTTCTCCCTCCAAACTCCTGATTAAATGCTTCTTGGTTTTGTAAATCCTATACAAAACACCCTCTATTTTGAGTATGGAGGGAGTATCCTCTTGATTTGATCTTAAATTTGGCCCTGTTTTACGGTACCTCTATAACCTCATAATAGGAGTAAGAGGTGGACGTACATTTGTGCCGTTATTTATTGAGGCAGACATGCACCTCCATAAAACAAACAAAAAATTACAATAGCACACGTATGTCATGTTGCTGAAAAGATGCTATAGATCATTTACCAATCGAAAGGCAAATCAAATTCTAAGATCAGTCATTATATTTCTCCTTGAATTTGGCTATCCATCATCAACATTATACATTGATGGAGGCATTTATTCCATTGTACTGACTGGTAGGTCCACGTTGTAGAAACTACTGACCTCATTCATTTACCCCCCTTTGAATGTACTAGGATACAAAAAACATAGGAATAATAAAATGTATATGAATTGAGACGGTATGCTTTTGATTGGAAGCTTCCAATCAGCTGAAAGGTAGGAAACATGATTAATTAAATATCTACATCTCTACTATGAAGGCTAAACTTCATGTCTAATATAGGTTACTTGAGTATATACCTAGCAGCAAGTGTCAGCCCTTGATCCAACTGTTACTTTTTCCCCCCGACCGCACGATCTTCATGATACGATCAGATTTGTGGGCCCAGACCGGATGCATCACGCTGTTTACGCCTGGCAGCACTATGATTCGTCCGGATTTCATCCACTTTTTTCACCCACGACGACGGTACCCACCAGTGGTACCCACTACTACGTCCTTTCCTTTTTTTTCCTTCCCATGGTTGCTCCACGCCTTGCTCCCATGATTTTCTCGCTTTCCTTTGACTTGATCCCCGAGTGGCCGTTATAGCGACGAGGGTGGATCGTATCGTAGGTGGTGGGTGAGCGGCCGATAGCGACGAGGGTAGAGGCTGCGGAATCGTGAGCCCATCCTATCATGAGTTGCGGCCCCTCTGACGCCGGTCCTCCTCGTCGTGAACAGAGAAGACTGTGGCATAGGGTCCGGCCCCTCCCAACCATTCCGCCTCTACTCCTCCCATCAAGATCGAAGGGGTGTCGTCCTCTTCGGCCCCTACTCCTCCCATCACGATCCCGGCCCCTCATCCTCGTCGGTGGGCTAGAAGCTGCACAGGCAACGCATCCGGCGGCTCCTTCCATTCCACTCCCAATTTGGTACGATTCATAAGGAAAAAAAAAATCAATCAAGCGTTGCTCCCTGGGTGCGGGTCGGGAGGCGACGACTAACCCTATGAGCCGCCATCCCACCCCACAACCTCCGCTGGAGCAAGGCGCTAGGAAAACCATCACCCGTTGTCGCTTCATGGCCATGGATCAGAACAACTTTTGAGGATTTTTGCGTTCTCATGATTTTTTTCTTGTATTTGGCATTTGCTGATGCATTTATTTCTTGCTCGGTTCTTGCAGATTGGAGAAAAGCAAGGATTCGCGGATGGAACTAGGTGCTGCAAGAATCAGAGGTAACAACTGTGAAATATGAGTGAATTTTGTTTGTTTTAGGGGGGGGGGATTTTTTGCTTCTGCCCTGACTGTGTTCTCCTGATGCGTTCATGAGTTTTGCAGGTTATTAGTAGTAGCAATTTTCCACCAGGGCTACAGGTAATAATCCACTCTCCACTTTCATTATTTTGTTTCATTCTTTTTAATCTTTAACATATTTGATGTGGACAAGGGTTCCCGATCTTCCGAAAGGTTCAAGATACGTTGATTTGGTCGGAGACGACACACAAATCGATCCGGCTTCAGAACAGCACGTTCTAAACCCCGCAATCGCACCACGATGTCTCCTCTGGTTATCAACCATCCTAAAATGATTGACCTTGCCGAGAAGGCTAATCCCTGCCTGCGAATCAAGAACACAAGCAAGAACAAAGAAGAAGGCAACACAATTGCAGATGTATTATGAATCTCACGAAGTTGGGGTCTCACAAACTGTGATGACGGCGAAACTGTTATGAACAGAATAATCTAAGCAAAACCCGAACCCTAATGGTGCGGTGACGGCTGTATATGAAGACCCTAGGGTCGTGCAAGACCCTCTGGACGCGCCCCTAATTGGGCTCAACTAGATACAAAACCCAAAGGCAAAAAACAGGTGACGCAGCACCGAAACAGATTCTGGACTCTCTCTTGTTTTGATGATTCCTGATGACTCCGGATGAATTTTGATATGATACCGGTGGCATTGGAAAGGTCTTCTTCTTATCTTTCCGTGCATATGTAGAACATCCAAATCCGAGTCCGTATGCGTCCTGGGCCTCCGTTTTAGTGCAGACTGGTCCTGAGCTCCAAAACAGACTCGAAGTCGGTTTTGGTTGGGCCTCCACCTTGGCTTCCACGTCCTTGCTGGTCCTCCACGTCTCCAAGTCCTTCTCCCATCATCTCCTGGTCCTCTCCATGGTTCCTAATTACAATATAATCATTAGGTAGCAAACCATTCTCAAAAGTGACATATAATGAAGAATGTAGGAACGAGCTCACCTCTAAATTTAGTCGTCGTGCACGAGCTCTAGTCATTGGACCTTGCAAGTCCAGAATTGGAGGAGTGTTGCATGTATCCTTAGGAGTGATATCCTCATCATCCTCCCCCTCTTGAAGTGGAGTCGTTCGCGACTCAAGCTCATTCTCTTCTCCCAAGTATGGTTTCAAATCTGAAATGTTAAAAGTAGGACTAACCCTGAACTCGGGAGGCAACTCAAGTTTGTATGCATTATCATTAATCTTCTCAATTATTTTGAAAGGACCATCATCTCTAGGCATTAATTTAGACTTTCTCAAATCTGGAAATCTATCCTTTCTCAAGTGTAACCATACTAAATCTCCTACATCAAGTGTTACTTCTTTTCTAGCTTTACTACCAGCAATTTTATACTTTTCATTCATATTTTCAATGCTAAGTCTAGTGGTCTCATGCATTTTCAAAATAAATTCAGCACGCTCTGTAGCATCAACATGAACTCTCTCATGAATAGATAAAGGAGTACGGGGATCAAAACCATACACTACCTTGAAAGGACTTACCTTGGTAATAGAATGTGTTGCCCGATTATATGCAAACTCAACATGAGGTAAACATTCTTCCCATTGCTTCAAATTTTTCTTCAAAATAGCTCTCAACATAGTACCCAAAGCGCGGTTCACCATCTCAGTTTGTCCATCAGTTTGTGGGTGACAAGTTGTAGAAAACAACAACTTTGTACCCAACTTATTCCAAAGCATGCGCCAAAAGTGACTCAAGAATTTTGCATCACGATCTGAAACAATAGTAGAAGGCATACCATGCAAACGTATAATTTCTTTGAAAAAGAGGTCAGCAATATAACTAGCATCATCAGTCTTATGACATGGTATAAAGTGTGCCATCTTAGAAAATCTATCCACAACAACAAAAATACTATCACTCCCCCTCTTAGTCCTAGGCAGTCCTAAAACAAAGTCCATAGAAATATCCGTCCAAGGAATAGAAGGAACAGGAAGTGGCATGTATAAACCATGTGGATTCAAGCGAGACTTAGCTTTTTGACATGTAATGCAGCGAGCAACAAAACGCTCAACATCTTTCCTCATCCTTGGCCAAAAGAAGTGTGTGGCCAAAATATCTTCTGTCTTCTTGGCACCAAAATGACCCATCAATCCACCTCCATGCGCCTCCTGTAACAACAAAAGACGAACGGAACCAACTGGAATGCATAGGCGGTTAACACTAAACAAGAAGCCATCAGTCAACACAAATTTGTTCCATGCACGACCTTCTTTACAATGCAGCAATACATCTTTAAAATCAACATCAGCAGCATATTGTTCTTTAATTGCCTCAAGTCCAAAAATTCTACAATCCAGTTGAGACAATAAAGTATAGCGCCTAGATAAAGCATCAACGATCACATTATCCTTCCCTTTCTTATGTTTAATAATGTAAGGAAAAGACTCAATAAACTCAATCCATTTAGCATGTCTACGGTTCAAATTACATTGAGAACGAATATACTTAAGTGATTCATGATCAGAATGAATAACAAATTCTTTGGGCAACAAATAATGATGCCACATCTCTAAACAACGTATAAGTGCATACAATTCCTTATCATACGTTGAGTAATTCAAAATAGGCCCAGTAATTTTCTTACTAAAGTATGCAACAGGTTTACTATCTTGCATCAAAACACCACCAATGCCTATACCACTAGCATCACATTCAAGCTTAAAAATCTTATCAAAATAAGGTAATTGCAGCAATGGTGCATGTGTAAGTTTATCCTTCAAAGCATCAAAAGACTCATGATGTACCTTACCCCAATGGAAATCAACGCCTTTCTTTGTCAACTCATGCAAAGGTGCAGCAATGGTGCTGAAATCTTTGACAAAGCGACGGTAGAAACCTGCAAGACCAAGAAAACTCCTCACTTGTGTGATAGTTTTTGGTACAGGCCAGCTCTTTATGGCTTCAATCTTCGCCTCATCCACCTCAATTCCCTGTGGAGTCACAACATAGCCAAGAAAAGAGACTCGATCCGTGCAAAAGGTGCACTTCTCAAGGTTATCAAATAAACGTGCATCTCATAAAGCATCAAAAACAGCACGCAAATGATTCATATGTTCATCTATGGATTTGCTATAAATCAATATATCATCAAAGTAAACTACCACAAATTTGCCAATGAAAGCTCTTAAAACCTCATTCATCAAGCGCATGAAAGTACTAGGTGCATTAGTTAAACCAAAAGGCATTACCAACCACTCATATAATCCAAATTTGGTTTTGAAAGCTGTTTTCCATTCGTCTCCAAGTTTCATTCTAATTTGATGGTAGCCACTACGCAAATCAATTTTAGTGAAAATTATAGCACCACATAACTCATCAAGCATGTCGTCTAGCCTAAGAATAGGATGACGATACCTAATAGTAATATTATTAATGGCTCTACAATCTACACACATACGCCAAGTACCATCTTTCTTAGGAACCAAAAGTACAGGGATAGCACAAGGACTAAGTGATTGACGAACATACCCACGATCCAAAAGGTCTTGAACTTGTCGGTGTATCTCCTTAGTCTCCTCAGGGTTGGTCCTATAAGCAGCACGGTTTGGTAAAGTAGCACCCGGAATCAAATCAATTTGATGCTCAATCCCTCTCAAAGGTGGCAATCCCGGGGGTATCTCAGCTGGAAAAACATCCTCATACTCCTGCAAAAGGTTAGTGACAGCAGGAGACAAAGCACTAGAAGGAATATCATTAAGTGAAAACAAAGCTTCTTTGCATATCAAAGCATAGCAAATATCATCATTATCAGAAATTTCAGCAAGCTCAGATTTTGTTGCAAGACATGAACGACCTTGTAATTTAATTCCAGCACCTTTAGAACTTGAAGAATCATTAACATTACTAGGTGTAGAATAAGAATTAAAAGGTTGTTAAATTTCAGGACCTTTATTTTTTAAACTAGCAGCTCTTTCTAAATCAGCTTGTACAATTTCAGCAGGGGTCATTGGTAACAAAGTAATTTTAGTTCCTTTATGCATAAAAGTGTACTTATTACTTCTACCATGGTGTACAGCATCATTATCAAATTCCCAAGGTCTACCCAAAAAAAGTGAACATGCTTGCATGGGTACAACATCACAATCAATAGAATCCACATAAGAACCAATGGAAAAAGGAACTCTGCAAGTTTGTATTACCTTAGCTTTTCCAGAGTCGTTTAACTACTGAATGTAGTACGGATGTGGATGTGGGCGTGTGGTCAAAGCAAGCTTGTTGACCACATCAGAACTCACCAAGTTATTGCAGCTCCCTCCATCAATGATGACACGTGCTCGGCGGTTCTTGATGACAAAGAAAATCTGGAACAAGTTATGGTGCTGCATCGTCGTGGGCTGATGAACTTGAGTACTAAGGACACGTTGAACAATAATGTTCATGTATCCCGTGGTGTCTCTGCCTCCAAGGACGAGGTCACTGCTGGTGGCAGCGACGTCCTCCTCCTCATCCTCCACGTCGGAGGTGCTCATGTAACCGCCATCGTCTGTTGCCACATATGCCCACCTACTTGGATAATCTTTCTGTACATGACCAAGTCCATGGCAGCGGTGGCACTGAATCCCTGTAGTGCGCCCCGTCGAAGCAACAGAGGAGGCACTACTAGCTGGTACCTGCACAGAAGTTTTACCTGAGCGCATACAAGGTGCAGGGGCTGATCTTGGGGCTGCAGAAACAACACTGGTTCCCTTGGTAGCTGCTGGTGGGGGCGGCCGGAAAGATGGCCTGGGCAGCCCCGAAGTCCCCGTCGAGCGTGGTGGGTAGGAGTTCCTTGACTTGCTGTACTCCTCAGAAGCCTGGAAAAGTCCCTGTGATTCTTTCTCTGCAAGCATAGCATACTGGAAACACTGGGTGAGGGTATAATATTCTTTATAATCAAGAATGTCATGAATTTCTTTTCTTAAACCAGAATAAAAGCGACAAATCTGATCCTCTACTTTTTCAACTACGGCACAACGAATCAAACCCTTCTGAAGCTCACTAAAGTACTCCTGAACAGTTTTATCTCCTTGTTCTAAATGCTGCAGTTTATTAGGAATCTCTCTATAAAAAGAAGGAGGAACAAAACGATCACGCATTGCTACCTTAAGTTCTTCCCAAGTAGTAGGCAAATCAGTTTCAGCAGCTAGACCACTCCACCAAACAATACCAAAGTCCTTAAACTCACTAGTAGCTTGTCTAACTCTATGTTGTTCAGGAACAAGGTGGGCACTAAATTTTTGTTCTACAGTCATCTCCCAGTCAAGATAAACATCACTATCATACTGACCCGAAAACGAAGGAATTGAAAACTTAATTTTAGCATACGGGTCATCTGGAGCATAGTTACCATGTGGACGACGATTGTAGTTATGGAAACCACCCATACCTTGAGTATTATGGTGCAAACGACGTCGTAATCTTGCGGTCCTTGTAGCTGATCTATCCACGGTGCCATCAGCCTTATACACCGTGTCTTCATCATGGACGTCATCAACGTCGTGGTTATTAGTGTTCGTATCATTGGTCTTGGGGGCGGTCTCCAACGTGACAACCTGATCGGTTAACTTAGAGACCCGCTTCTCCAACCGCTCGATGCTTTCTCCGATGTGAAGCTTGCTGACCGCATCAGTAACGGGTCTGGTGATCGTCTCTGCCAAATCACTCTGAGCAGCTTGCAAAGCCTTCTGGAGCTGCTCTTGGCTCACCCACTCAGCAAATTGTGAGGGGGAAGCCATCTCTCCGTCGTCACTTACTGCCATCACAAACACCAAAATAGGAAACAAACAGTGAAAGTTATCCCTACAAAATAACTAAGCAGTGATGCCTCTAAAAAAAAAGCAAACTCCTTACAAAGCTCTTGCAAAAGGAAACTCCTTACAAAGCTCTTGCAAAGTTCTGAAAAACAAAGTAAAGGATACTAGGGAGGTGTGTTCCATGATTGCAAGGGTCACAAAAGAACCTATGTGCTGTCCAGAAGAAATATGTAGAGCTAGGAAGGCCAAATATATATATGTGAGTGGAACACAAATCAAAAACAGATAGTAAAGCTGAATAAGTGCCCATGTAACTTGTCCCTAGCTGCTGGTCTAAGTATGTCCTAAAAAGTAGTGATAGCAAAGTAGAAACAAGGAGACAAAGGCACACAGGCGATAACAGGGGGCTAACTGCAAAACAGCCAAATCTAGAAAGTGCAGGGGGCTAGATGTAGCACTAGTAGAAATCCCAAATTTCTTTTTTTTGATTTTATTTTTTTGATATTTTTCTCCAACTCACTAACAATGGGGGAGAATGCACAAAAAATTTTAGCTCAAATAGAGGTAGGATGTGGCCTACAGAAAATCTTGAAGTTGCAGAAAATGTCGGGTTTAAATGTCGAGTATGCTCAACTTTGAGTCAAGAATCTCCTGTAAAACTTTCAGCCAAAAAGGAGAATCGAGCGAAAAGTTATGCCCGTTTTACCGAGGGGGGTCGGAGTCGGTTTTCCAGAAACCCGTCTCGTGTTTGGGGTCGGGTTTGGAATCGGGTAAGATTTTTTTTTTGGTGGCGTGGATGCAGCAGAAAGTGGAATTTGTGGGGATTGGTTTGAGGTGTTTGAGGGTGGGTTTAGGGTGGGATTAGGGTGGGTGAATCGATCAATCAACACTAGCACACAAAGCTGATAGAACAGAGGATGGTGAAGGGGATGACAGCTAGGGTTGCAAGGGAAACACTACTGATGACAAAAAACACAAACTAAACCAGCGACTAAACAAGAATTAGGGCACAAACTCAACACTACGGACTCTGAAATTGAAATATGCAAAGGTTAAACACGTGGTTATGGGCTTAGGGGAATTTTTTTTTTTTGGCTTTTCTGTGGATGATAGGATGAACACAAAAAAAAATTAACGAAGGGTAGTGTGAACCTGATAGTGCACCTGAAGCTCTGATTACCACTTGATGTGGACAAGGGTTCCCGATCTTCCGAAAGGTTTGAGATACGTTGATTTGGTCGGAAGCGACACACGAATCGATCCGGCTTTAGAATAGCATGTTCTAAACCCCGCAATCGCAGCACGATGTCTCCTCTGGTTATCAACGGTCCTAAAACAATTGACCTCACCGAGAAGGCTAATCCCTGCTTGCGAATCAAGAACACAAGCAAGAACAAAGAAGAAAGCAACACAATTGAAGATGTATTATGAATCTCACAAAGTTGGGGTCTCACAAACCGTGATGACGGCAAAACTGTTATGAATAGAATAATCTAAGCAAAACCCGAACCCTAATGGTGCGGTGGCGGCTGTATATGAAGACCCTAGGGTCGTGCAAGACCCTCTGGACGCGCCCCTAATTGGGCTCAACTAGATACAAAGCCCAAAGGCAAAAAACAGGTGATGCAGTACCGAAACAGATTCTGAACTCTCTCTTGTTTTGATGATTTCCGATGACTCCGGATGAATTTTGATATGAGACCGGTGGCATTGGAAAGATCTTCTTCTTATGTTTCCGTGCATATGTAGAACATCTAAATCCGAGTCCGTATGTGTCCTGGGCCTCTGTTTTAGTACATACTGGTCCTGAGCCCCGAAACAGACTCGATGTCGGTTTTGGTTGGGCCTCCACCTTGGCTTCCACGTCCTTGCTGGTCCTCCACGTCTCCAGGTCCTTCTCCCATCATCTCCTGGTCCTCTCCATGGTTCCTAATTACAATATAATTATTAGGTAGCAAACCATTCTCAAAAGTGACATATTATGAAGAATGTAGGAACGAGCTCACCTCTAAATTTAGTCGTCGTGCACGAGCTCTAGTCATTGGACCTTGCAAGTACAGAATTGGAGGAGTGTTGCATGTATCCTTAGGAGTGATGTCCTCATCAATATTTTATAGAGGTCTTTTGACTTTAGTGCTTAATATTATTGTGTTGTCTGACAAGTTCTCGCTGCCTCTCACATCAGGATGCAGGTGGCCCATGTTGGGTCAACCCAATCGATGACCCATGCGACCCACCAAAATTACCATGGGTGATGGGTCGACCTGACCCACGATTCCTATAGACCCAGGAAACCCATTTGACCCACGAAAACCTTATCTCTTGTTCGTCGTGGGGTGACGGCGCTCTCGCGGGAGCTTGATTCCAGCACTCTTTTGGACTTTGGAGAGCAGGAGGAGGGGCCCCAAGGGAAGGCGAGCTTAGCAAGGTGGTCTACGTCTTGCTGTGATGGTCGGAGATATGTCGACAGCGAGTGACCAACACCAGCGGAGCTTCGGTGACCTTGTACGCGCAGTGGAGGATGTGGATGGATAGATCGCCGTCACCGGTCGCCGCATCAAAGGATCACGAAGAGACTCGCCGGGTCGCTGCATCACGAAGGCATCCATCCATCCGCTCGATCGAGGCCGGCCGTTCCTCTCCTCCTTCAATGCCGATCTATCTCCCTGAATCTCGACGCGATGGTGGCGTGGCGCCCCGGCCACTGACGGAGCCGACGCGAGCGCGACAGCCAACCGGTCGGCGATGGACCAGGCTAGGGTGCACCACGTCGTGCACGACCCACGGCATCGGCGTTGACATCGTCCTTGCTCGCGGCAGCGTGGGAGGACCGGCTGCGCCAGTCATGGAGGCGCGGCGCGAGCGCGACCGGCGGCAGCCGCGGTGCGGCGAGGTGGCGGGCGGGACGGCAGCCGATTGTAGTGCAGGATCATGAAGGGACTCGTCGATCGCTGCATCGAATGAGATCACGTGGTAGCATCGCAGCCGCAGACACTGGGCCAACTGGGTTACCCAGTGTTTTAGTGGGTCAGTGCAGTAAGGTAATTACCCTATTTTTGGTTTTATGGGTAGTGGGCCACTGGGTTGGCCAAGCTAAACTTGCAGCGTGACTCTCACATATGCCTCAAAGGCTTTGGCGATGATGCAATCGAGGAGCCGTGGAGGAACCACCATGGACGAGCTCGATGTATCCTCCTGATTCATCCACTGGCATGCCTTTGAGGTGTTTGCTGATATGCCTATAAAGTGCAAGAGGAAAAAGAAAGGGAGCTGCAGTACAATGAGATCACCTTAGAGGAGTAGGCACCACCTTCTTCAAGGTGCCATGCATTGTCATTTTGTTCTTTCATTCCTTCTGATTATCAATATGGAATCATCTTTTCTAAAAATTTTGTTGTGATTGAATGAACCTGTGTGCAATCTGGTTGTGTTGCAAAGCCGTGACAGTTTTGCCAATAATGAAGGATTTGTTTGCTCCTTAAATTCCTTGCAGCTCAGGTTCAAATTACCATTTTGCTGGTATAAGGAAGCATCTGTAGCAATACAATTTTTTGGAATAATGTTTCTAGGTGTTGCAACACATGCTGATGTTCAGTTTGTCTTTAAGCCTCACTAGTGATTTCACATTTTAGGTCATTACTAAACCTCATCTTAATGCTTCTATAAGCAGACATTAGTTAGATAAACTGATTTTCATGCTTGAGGAATTATGATGTTGAGTTCCATGTTTCAGTAAAGTGAATGACTTTATTTGCTTGGCCAGACTCAAACTCAACTGTTTTATGAGGCATAAGTAGTCTTTAGTGTGGTGGTATGGGTTAGTGAAAGATCCCCATTCCCCACTTCTATTTGAAAGTTTTTGTAGCATGGTTCTTTGTATGCATTGCCTATTGTGTAGATGATTACATGGCACCATATGGGGTATTCAACTGCTCACTCATTTTTTTGTAGCATTGTTTCCCTTGTTTTGTGTTTTCATTCACAGCCTGATGTCATGCAGGGAGGTGAACTTTGCTCTTTGCAGTATGATCTGACTCTTCCACTCGCCCACTATGTTGCTATAAATAACTTTGGTGCACTGGAGAGATACCAGATAGAAAAGGTATATAGGAGAGGTAATCCATCAAAAGGAAGATACATAGAGTTCTACCATTGTGACTTTGACATTGCTGTTGTGTATGAACTAATAGAACTGGATTTTAAGGTTGTCAAAGTTCTAACTGAATTGCTCTGGATATAGGTAAATATGACATAAAGCTAAATCACAGAAAGCTGCTTGATGGGTTGGAGATCTGCGGTGCATTTGCTTAAAAGTTCAGAATAGTTTGCTCAAGTATTGACAAGCAAGATAAGCAAACATTTCAACAGCTGAAAAAGTAACTGGTAAGCATCTGAAATAACTAATATGGTTTCAACTAAGGAAATTTTAATTATTGACTTGATCATGAATTGCTGTCTAGGAACCTTTTACATTTGACTGGATCCCTCCCTGTTTGACATCTTCTTTCTGGCACCCACTAATATGTTGTGCAACACTGGATTTAGTCAAATCTTTGTTACGAGGTCTGCTGCCTTATGTGTCCATTGTAGAAGGGATATGAATCTGAGTCTAACAAGCGTGATTCAATCAGTTTGCAATTTTTTTTTTCGAAAACGTAGGAGAGCTGTGCTTCTTTGTATTAGAGAGAAAAAAGTGATCCCCATACATTCCTGCATCTCACATGGGGATCAATATGAGATGTAGTTTAATTAGGAACTGATTAACAACAACAACCAGGACAAAATTAGACCGAAGAGGGAGCAAGACTAAGCTAGAATTCCCCCAGCTAGACCTAACCCCTCAAGTTTCTTAGCTCCAGCCATGCACCAGAGGCTATACTCATCCTTAAGCTCCCTCATGATTGAGGCAACAGAGGGAGAGGTGTGGTCAAATACACACCCATTCCTATGTTACCAAATAATCCACGCAACCAAAATAATCAGATAATTGACTCCTTTTTTGTGTTGCTTCGAGACTTTGCGCAATGTCCTTCTCCACCAATCAGCAAAGCTACGTTCGACCATCCTAGGTACCATGTCTGTTAAATTCAGAGCCGAGAACACACTGAACCACACTTCTCTTGCCACCACACATGTAGTTAGAAGGTGTTGAGCAGTCTCATCCTCTTGGTCACATAAAGGACATTTTTCATGATGAGATAGGCCCCTTTTAGCCAATTTATCCGCAGTCCAGCAATGGCTTCGTATTGCTAACCATAGGAAAAATTTGCATTTGGATGGTGCCGAAGTCTTCCACAGTCGCCTCCAAGGTTCAAAAGTGACAGACCCATTGAAATAAGCACGGTATGCAGACTTTGAAGAGTAGATACCTGACCCATCCAATCTCCTGATGTGATGATCATCATGGTCAGATAGAGAAATTTCCAAAAGACAGTCCCACAACCAAAGGAATTCTGCAATTCCATGCCAAGAGAGGCCAGCTCCATTCCGCACATCTTGTACCCAAACTGCACAGTCAAGCGCCTCTGCCACTGTCCGAGTTTTGCGGATTCTCGGTGCAATGGAATTGAACACAGCTGGAGCAAGATTTTCAATAGAGCAACCGTGCAGCCACCGGTCTGACCAAAATAACATGTTGTTCCCATTGCCCACTTCTGTATAGGTCGCAATTGTGAACAGAGCTAATGCATTAGGATTAGATGGAAGTTCCAGATCAGTCCATGGCTTGTCCTCTCTTGTTTTTCTAAACCATTGCCATTTCATTTGAAGAGCCCAAGACATTATTTCCATGTTTGGGATTCCCAACCCTCCAATGTCCAGAGGTCGCGCCACCTTTGTCCATGCTACCAGGCAGCATCCCCCATTGGCTTTATCTTTTCCTTTCCACAAGAAATGTTGTTGATTTTTTCCACGGCCTTTATAAACCACTTAGGCACATTCATGGCAACCAGAATATAGACTGGTATTGCGGTGAGAACGAAATGTACCAAAGCTGCACGTCCCGCTTTATTCATCAGCGACACCTTCCAGCTTGGCAGTTTGTCTACGATTTTCTCAACCCATGTCATGAGGTCTGACTTTCGGAGCTTCTTGTTAGATAAAGGCAGACCTAGATAAGTACATGGAAATTCTGAAATATTGCAGGGCAGAGCATTATTAATTAGATCCGAGATATCCTCACACCCGGTAGGAATGATACTACAAAAGACACGATCCAGATTGACAAGAGTCAGGGATACTCTCTCATTGGACCATGTATAACGTCGACCAAGAAGGGGTATCTCCTTTAGCTCCATGTCATTAACAAAGCGCCTGAAACATCCCATCAGTGCCCTATTAATATTGTCATTGTTTTTGTCTTTCTGGGCGGTGTCTACTTGCATGTAAGATATGTAATTTGTGCCCTTTTTTTAATTTCCCTGCTCGGGTGTATTCAAAGTTAGGTGGATAAGTTTTGTAGTAGCAGTCATGACTACCTACATGGTCTTGATTTTTGTAGTTATTAAAAAATTATAATTTTGGTTTTGGCACTTGCATAGCTCAAATGTCTGCTACGGAGATACGATGACAAAGCCACTGTTGTTACAGATACATATCATTTCATTCAATTAGACAATATGTGTGCACCTTCCATCCTATTCCGTCTATTTCAGTGACCATGAGTTTCTTTTGTACCTATTTATAGGGGAATGATGGAAATGATTTTGGAGGACTCTCCAGGAGGGTGAAGTAAGATATGCTTTTGATCACTACCTTGTCTGATTTTCTATTTTTAATAATGATGCAATCAGAGATTTGTTACATAGCAATAGGTATTCTCATAGATATTGTATGGACCAATAGATTTGTTTCTACTTAATTATTCATGTTGTATGTTATTTCATGGCTCTTGCTTACATCCTTTGACAGTCTTAGCCATCCCATCTTTCAGTTCTGATAGTATGTGTGATCACTATTCCTTGTCTTCACGAACCTTTGTAGTTTCCTTTTGTATAATCTATTTTCCCATTAGACTTGGATCCTCTTTTACATTGCTGCTATTATACTTGCTAGCTTGGAGGTGGTTACCTATTCGGTCTGCCTGTTGGGTTCATTACTGACTCCATCGAAAGCACATTTGGTGCAACTGCTGCATTTTTGCTTGGTAGAACGGTATGTTTAATTTGATAAATGTGAATTGTTAACTGCATATCCTCACAGATGGATATCAAAATCAAGCGTTAACTGAATTTACTGCATCTATATGTTCATGCAGTAATGACTTTGTGGTTTTGTTTCAACTGCAATTACATTATCATTGTTAAATTTCCTTATATTAGTTTTCACTTAGCATATCTTTCCAGTATTGTTAGTTTGGAATTTGCTTCTGTTAGGTTTTACTGTATGTTTGCATTATTTGTTTTTCAAATTTCTAAACAGTTGTACAATATTATTGCAGATTGGGAGACCATATGTTATCTCCAAATGTAAATATTACCCTAAGTTTCAAGCAGTAGCCATTGCCATCCAAAGATCTGGCTTCAAGGTAACTTCTTGCAGCGAGGAGGATTCAGTTACTCCTGAATTTGCACATTGTAAGTGTTTTCTTTCAGCACCTCTGAATATGCAGATTTTGATTTATATGCTTAAGAATGACACATTGTTGTTTCTTTTTGTAGCATGAGTTTGGCGACACCACAAATGGGTGCATATTAACCGGTTTGTTTTTTGATCTAATTTTATGCCTGAAAATGTCACAGCTTCATAGTTTATATTTGTGAAGCTGTCTTTTATGCTATAATAACACCATGAAGTTCCCATCTAAATGCATTTCTCAACTTCTGTTGCATCCTATGTGGACTAGATTTTAGGAAGCAACAAAAAAGATATTTCAGTCATATAGTTGTTGAAATACCAATGTCCTATGATGGCCTTAATTACAAAGTTAATTTTATCTTGCAGGACCATATTTTAACCCAAACAACATGGCCCACGGTGCTCCAGACTACCAGAGGATGAAGTTCGCCATGCAAGTGACATGGGGAAAAGCCAATGCTGAAGGTATATCCTGTAACAATTAGTAATACATGTGTTTTTCCTTCTTTCTTTCATGGTGGTTGCAATGTTCATTTCAGAAATTCCTCTCCTTGGATGCTAACTTCCTTTATTTGTTTGTTTTACTTGTGGCGTATTGCTGGTATAGGCGTGGCTGAGACAACCATCGTAGATAGCTAGGTAACTATAGTTGCTCATATTTTTACATGCGTAAATTCATCATAACAGATCTACATTCCATCATTGAAAGCTAATCATAGATGGTTTCTAATACACAAATCCCTTTGACTGGCCCAAATTTAGTTGTTGGTAGAGCATTTGTTGTGCATGAGCTTGTAGGTATTAATGAAAGAATCCCTCCTTTGATAAAATACTGATACCGGTAAGGTTTTAGTTCAGGCATTGATCTTATACATGTCAAGTTCCTCTATGAACTATGTTAGCTTTTGGAATAAACAATATAAATGTTAGCTTTTTCTCATGTCACTATGTGTTCCCCATCGCATTGCATGGTCAAGATTACTTGGATGATTGTCATGCTGCTTTAGCAACTGAGAGATGTTGGTGTCAACAAAACATAACTCATACATGCATTTTTTATTAGTGTAATACACATTTAGTTTTGGGATGGTTTACTCTTCTGATAATATAATGGTCAGATTCATATCCATTTGATGTAAAGACTTCCAAAATTGAGGAGTCACTGGATTCTTTCAAAATGCAAGTTCCAATGCTACATATGGATTTGAGGTAAAGATTTTCAACATTGTCCTATTATATGCTTTATAAATTAGTTCTTAATTCTTTTGGTGCCAAGGTGCTTTTGTTTCCTTGATATGCTCTCCTTGATCAACCTGGTGTGATTGGTATAAAGCTGTGTACATAATGGCGGTGGCAGACGGCATGCTCAACATGTACCCACTGAAATGGTCCGAGTGCTTGTTTAAGAAATAAGTAGACCTTCCCAGTTATGACAATTTACAAAGAATTGCCAATTGAATTAAAAGTTTAGTGCATGAGACCCCACCAATCCTTCTGCAGCGAACTGATTTTGTGTACCATATATATAATGTTGTATAATCAGATAGAGATAACAATATGATGTAAAAACAATACCTTTTTCCCATATAATACTGTAGATACAGTATTTTTTAATCGGTTTTGAATGGTGATTTTTCTTCAACTTTTCATATTATTTTTCATCCTTCTAATTCATGATTAGTGTGGTTCTATAGCTCTATTGGCATCAATGCGATTTAGTGTTTTTTAAAGGATTTGTAAAAAAGATTTCACTATCTGGTATTGTTTTGTGAATATTTTCCTTTCAATATCTATAGTAATCCTCTATTTCTCTATCCATCATAAGGTAATTAGTATGTGTTAATTAGGTGGCACAGTGCTATCATGTACCTTTTATTAATTATTCATAGCGAAAGATAGCACGTGTGTGTCGCATATGCAAAATACTAGTATATATAAAAGATGCAACCCACTAAAGATCATAACTCCTATTTCTCTACATCCACGTTGAGCCACATCATCTCTAAAATTATATCCGTTTGATTTGTCCATTGATCTAATACTTGCCGTCCATTGTAGCCTCATGCCATACATCAGTTACCATATTTTGACGCTCTCCTTGACTGCTCCATAACAGCATTTAGTCCCACTAGCCGGGACCTCCACCATGCATGCAATCACTCTAATGACACTAATGGCTAATAGCAATATAATTCCTCCAGCAATCAATACCTACCATAAAGAAATTCCCACTTCATGCTTCTAAGCTTTACTCCACGTGACCCCTTGCTTCTCAATTGGGACCTATAACTAGCAACATAAACATTGTGGTACGTTTTTCCCTTCCACTTAATTGCATTGCTATTAATCACCTCCCGTTCACTCCATTTTCCTTTCTTTATATACTACGGTTCAAACAAACGAAATGGAAGGGCTAGCCACAAGACAATGATGTTCATTTGTGTAATCAATTTCGTGTCATAGTACCCCATTGATTTTCATGTTCTTTAGTTTATTTTGGCAATATTGTTTTTGGTTTAGGTCCCTTTGACTCACTCCCTTTCATATCTTTCTATTTCTATATTAGTATAGTATGCTCCACACCGAAACAGATGCACACGAGCCACAAGAAATTGATATTCATTTGGGTAATCGTTTCCCTCTTCATACTTTTTTTTTGTTTTCCTTTTCCAAATATACAACCCTATTGTTCAATTTCTTTAGTCTTTGTGTTCTCTCAAAAGATGTACAACAATAATTACAATGAACTGGATGGCACAAATTTTAGCCATAACAAGTATTCCTTACTTTCTTTATCCGACTATATAGTCCAGTTCTTTTAGGTTGCTATTTTTCAACTAATGTTTTATATTAGTTCTTTATCAACTTCAAATTAAAGTGCGCCAATACAAAACTTATGTAGTTCCTTAAAATATTCTACGGGAATATGACATCAAATTCCCAATGCAACGTGCGGGGTACCATCGCTTGCTCCATTATACTATTGTTTTTTACTGCTGACAAAATGATGACATGGAGACTCTATTTCCTCGGCTGCTGGCGTTTCTATTGAACTTTCTCTTAAATCCAAAGGGAAGTTATATCATTTCCAATGTTCTGCCTTCCTGACCAAAAAAGGAAAAACTTTCTCCCTTCCATTTTTTTACGACATACGCTGAAGTTCTACTCAGGACTCAAGGACAAGTGTGACCATGTTTTGCAGTCCCATTTTCAGTGTGTTAAGCATGCTAGTATGCGAGAAGGCGCCTCTCGACCTCACGCCCATATCAGGGGCGCACTCCCGTTCCCTCTCTCCTGCTTCTCATCTTCTTTGCCGCGCTCAAACCACCTCAGCTCTCGCTCGCCACGCTCAACTGCCATGGCACCCATGGGGGACTCGAGGGAGCCCGCTGGCAACTGCAACCTCCGCACCCCTCTCCTCCCAGAGTCTGCGGCCATGATTTCCGTACAATTTTAGGGATTTTTACTGTTCATCGACTGTTTACAGACCGGTGGTTCATCTCCTTCCGTGGCTAGAGCACACCGCGGTGAGTCACGCTGGCCTTCACTGAAGCGTGTTCACGGCGCTCTAGCCCCGGACGTCTCGGCGGCTCGGAAGGAGGAGGAGGTTGTCCCGGCGGCGGCAGAGGAGGAGGTGGTGGCGCCGCCGGAGGTCGTCAAGGGGACTGTCGGTGACGATGACACCACCACCGATGACGACAGCGACGAAGAGTACAGCGACAACAGCGATTCCGCTGACTACTACTAGTCCCCCGATGGCGGCACACGCGTCATGTACCGGGTGGATTATTCCTCCGGCAAGACCTTGTACATTTGCCCGGTTTGCCAAGATAGGGAGTTCAAGTACATGGAGGAGGTTCAAGTGCGCGCGTTGCGGTTATTTCGCGATAATGTTGGGGTGCGCGATGATATTGAGAGGCACCATCAGATTGCTCAGGACGCGAGATACAAGTCTGCCTTCAACAAGAGATGGACTTCCTCCTCGATCGTTTCACCACCACGCTTTGGTCATCCCATCCATATAGTCGTTAACTACTAGTACTAGTTTAATGCTTTTGTTTTTTTGTTTCTTTCTTTCCGTGTGCTGATGATGAACAGTATTGATGGATGTCGATCTTCGTCTATGTATATCCAGTGGTGGTGAACTAGCCAATGCGAATATATATATATATTATTAGGACATATATGTGTCTTGATCAATTTTCATCATCTTCGCCTAAAAAGACACTTGTTAGTCTGACATACTACAATATCCTTTTTCTTCAGAATAATCCTTCATAATTTCAAAATCACAAAGTGGCATTCATTACATAAGTCACCCTGACACTAGATAAGATCATTCATACATGGCTAAGTTGATTATTTGATACACTTGTACACAGTGCCATCACCTTTTTCTTCAGAATAATCCAAAGATCCTCTACCCTAGCCATGATCTGAAGTTTTACAAGGTGCATAGTTAATAAGTATAATAATATAGCATGTCAAACTATATTAGTGTTTGTAATCAACAGGGAAGGACCATCACCTCCTTGCAAGACAACACCTCGTGAGGTCTAACATCATGGCTTTCATTAGTGAACATAAACTTGATGTGCATTTTTCCAACCTGAGGTCACAATGGACTTCACGTCCTAGGTGGCACATCGGCGTCAAAAACAAAACCAAAGATCACTTCTTTAGATTTCTTCTTCCTTTTGTCTTCAAATCCTGGTGGCACATCGGGGAAATTGGGCTTGAGGACCTATAATAAAGAGATTGATGAGATGAGATAATCATAATTTTCTGATAGATAGCATGACTAACAGATTAATCAATTGAAGCAGAGGGTACTCATAGATCGATACATATAGCATAAACAAACTAAGAGCATCTCCAAGAGCTCTTCTATATTATTCTTTATCTATAAATTTGAAGATTTTCAACAAAAAATGTCATCCAACAGGTGTTCTATATGTGTTTCTATTTTTTTGATAGCTAAAATACTCCTCTCAATAGCTATTTATAGTCAGTCATGGAAGCTTGCTATATGGCCGTAATTACTGCATGCAGGGAAGAAAACGTGTGCATACAATGGAGAAAAATAGAATTGCTGACATCATTGCATGCAACTTTAATTTTAAAGCTAAAACATTTGATAACTCTCAAATCAATTTTCAAGTCCAAAACTGATTTTACCAATGCATTGGTAGTGATGAAAGCTTCAAAACTAGATCCAACTTGCCTATATTTTAACGATTTTTAAATATAGATATAAGAAGTTTTAGAGAGTATGTTGGATTACTTCATTATTTTAGAGGATATTTTATTTTAGAGAGTGGCTATAATTAGTATTTAGCATGTTTCTAATGAATCTGATTAATGAATCTAAAAATGCATTAATCAATCTATCTAATTACTTTAACAGATTAATCAAGTGAAGCACATAGGAGTAGTACGCGTGGACTGATGCAGAGGTTGTTGATGTTCCCTTGCCTTTCTTCCTCGCGGCCGCGGTGGCTGAGGCAGAGGCTTCCGCAAGGCCCATCCCTTTGTCCATGGTGTTTGAGGCGCGTGGTGTCTCAGGCTAAGGCTGAGGCGCGCCGTGGTGGCCGAAGCTGAGGTCGAACAGGATGAGGGCCGTGGAGTCGCGGGTGTCCGACGGAGAAGCCGCGGTCACTGCGCTACGCGAGAAGCTCCCGTATGCGTCGCGCATCTAGTGACGCGACTGGAACCTCCGGTGTATAGGCATTGTCAGCGGCTATAGCTGCTCCCAAGGTTGAAGAGGATGGCTGCCAGCATCACAGGGGGGATTGGGGATACAAAGTTGACTCTCCGATGGGACGTTTCAGTGAGGAGATGAACAGTTAGGGTTGAGAGGGTAGAGGAGTGTTGGGTTTAGTAGGGAACGACACAGTAGTAGTAGTTTTCACCTCCAGTCATATTCTACTACCTCTGTCCAAAAATATAATCATTTCTGGGTTTGGTCAAAGTCAAATAATTTTAACTTCAACTATCAATAGAGAAAAAGTTACGATGATTGATCAAGTATAAAAGATATTTCTAGATTCATCTTAAAAGCAACTATCATAATATGCAACTCCTTATATTTATAACTATTTACTTTTGGAGATATTATTAGTCAAAGTTTAAAATATTTGACTTTGACTAAAGATAGAAATGCTTATGTTCTTGGACGGAGGGAGTACTAGCAAACTCTTCTCTCCCCTTCATGCAACAAAAGTCATATTCTAATGATTAGAGTGTTTCTTAGCTAATTACATACCACAATTAAAGAAGTCCTTGTAGCAACTACATAATTAAGTAGTAGTGTCTTATAGCAAAGACCATGAAAGAATGATGTCCACTAGCAAATTTGGCCTTTGAAAAGTTCTATCTCTCTTAAATGATTATTGGGAAAATTTGTGCTAGACACTCTTCTTTTGTGGTCTTTGCTAGAGGACACTCTTCAAATGAGTCTTTGCTCATGGACATTATACTACTTAATTGTGGTAATTGATTAAAAGACACTATGATGAATAGAATATGACTTCTCATGCATGAAAGAGAGAGAAGATTTCACAAATGGGTAAATTGACCTTGCAATTGTGTTAACAAATTTGATCATAAAATTATATTTTATAAATCAAATATCATAAATATTATTAAATCTTATCATATTATCAAATTTTTTATTAAATCTGAGTCTTTGATTATATGCTCAGATTTAAAAATATTTATGATATTTGATTTATAAAATATAATTATATATGGTCAAATTTGCTAATAATTTCAAGGGCAATTTAGCCATTTGTGAAATCTTCTCTCTCTTTCATGCATGAGAAGTCATATTCTATTCACCATAGTGTCTTTTGGTCAATTACCACAAGTAAGTAGTGTCCATGAGCAAAGACTCATTTGAAGAGTGTCCTCTAGCAAAGACCACAAAAGAAAAGTGGCAGCAGCAAATTTACTCATGATTATTGTAGCTGAAGTGTGTTTTAGCAAATAACCATCATTGAAGAGTGGTTTCTAGCAAAACCAGAATTGAGGAGTGCTCTACAAAAAATACCTTCATCGAAGAGTCAATTGTAGCAATTTTTGCTTAGTAACTAATGGACATGGCATGTGTATTTCAGGATCCGTGGCAGGATTCGTTTCTTGGGGTCTAAATCTTAGAGGGGTCACATCAATCATTCGAACGCTAAATACGATGATTATATATAAAACTAATTACACAATTGAATGTGCATTTGCGTGAAAATTCTATTAAGATTAATGTTCAATTCTTTCACTATATAAAATGATTCTATAATAAATAAGTACGTGGTGCATAATTGGATGTAGACCTACAACAAGTATACAAAATAAATCTTTGTTTACATTTCTAACCACTATTGTTGGTATGGAAAATAGGAATAATCTTTTTTAATAGAATAAAGATTTAGTTTTTGAAGTATATCACAAAAAGAATTAAAACAAATAAAGTTGATTATATATTGTTTAAAGGAATCAATATATACAAAAAGAAGTTATGATTTACACTAACAATCGTGCTGCGATTGCGGGGTTTAGAACGTGTTGTTCTGAAGCCGGATCGATTTGTGTGTCGCCTTCGACCAAATCAATGTATCCAGAACCTTTCGGAAGATCGGGAACCCTTGTCCACATCAAGTGGTAATCAGAGCTTCAGGTGCACCGTCAGGTTCATACTACCCTTAGTTAATTTCGTTTTGTGTTCATCCTATCATCCACAGAAAAGCCCAAAAAAATTTTTCCCTCCGTCCATAACCACGTGTTTAGCCTTTGCATATTTCAATTTCAGAGTCTATAGTGTTGAGTTTGTGCCCTAGTTCTTGTTTAGTCGCTGGTATAGTTTGTGTTTTTGTCATTAGTAGTGTTTTCCTTGCAACCCTAGCCGCCACCCCTTCACCATCATCTGCTTTGTTGGCTTTTTGTGCTAGGGTTGATTGATCGATACACCTAGCCTAGTCCCGCCCTAATCCCACCCTGAAGACACCATCAACACCCCGGACCAATCCCCACAAATTCCACTTTCCGCTGCATCCACGCCGCCAAAAAAAAAAACTTACCCGATCCCTAACCCGACTCGGGTTTCTGGAAAATCGACTTCGACCCCCCTTCAGTAAAACGGGCATAACTTTTCGCTCGGTTGTCCGTTTTGGCTGAAATTTTTACAGGAGATTCTTGACTCAAAGTTGGGCATACCCACACTCGGATCCGCCCTGTGTGCCCTCGTCAAAATATTCAAAAAAAAATCGGGAAGATAAAGAAAAAATTAATTTAAGTTTAAACCCGACATATTCTGCAACTTCAAGATTTTCTATAGGCCACATCCTACCTCTATTTGAGCAGAAACTTTTTGTGGATTCTCCTCCATTGTTAGTGAGTTGGAAAAAAATATCAAAAAATTAAAATCAAGAAAAATTTTTTTGGGATTTCTACTAGTGCTACAACTAGCCCCCTGAAATTTTTGGATTTGGCTGTTTTGCACTTAGCCCGCTGTTATCGCCTGTTGTGCCTTTGTCTCCTTGTTTCTACTTTGCTATCACTACTGTTCTAGGACATACTTAGACCAGCAACTAGGGACAAGTTACTTGGGCACTTATTCAGCTTTACTATCTGTTTTTGATTTGTGTACCACTCACATATATATATTTGGCCTTCCTAGCTCTACATATTTCTTCTGGACAGCACATAGGTTATTTTGTGACCCTTGCAATCGTGGAACATATCTCTCTGGTATCCTTTGCTTTGCTTTTTAGAACTTTGTAAGAGCTTTGTAAGGAGTCTCCTTTTGTTGTGTTGAGAGGCACCACTGCTTAGCTGTTTTGTAGGGATAACCTTCACTGTTTGTTTCCTATTTTGGTGTTTGTGATGGCAGGAAGTGACGACGGAGAGATGGCTTCACCCTCACAATTTGCTGAGTGCGTGAGCCAAGAGCAGCTCCAGAAGGCTTTGCAGGCTGCTCAGAGTGATTTGGCAGAGACGATCACCAGAGCCGTTACTGATGCGGTCAGCAAGCTTCACATTGGAGAAAGCATCAAGCGGTTAGAGAAGCGGGGTCTCTAAGTTAACCGATCAGGTTGTTGCGTTGGAGACCGTTCCTAAAACCAACAATACGAACACTAATAACAACAACAACGACGTTGAAGACGTCCATGATGAAGACACGGTGTATAAGGCTGATGGCACCATGGATAGGTCAGCTACAAGGACCGCACGATTATGATGTCGTTTGCAACATAATACTCAAGGTATGGGTGGTTTCCATAACTACAACCGTCGTCCACACGGTAACTATGCTCCAGATGACCCGTATGCTAAAATTAAGTTTTCAATTCCTTCGTTTTCGGGTCAGTATGATGGTGATGTTTATCTTGATTGGGAGATGACTGTAGAATAAAAATTTAATGCCCACCTTGTTCCTGAACAACATAGAGTTAGACAAGCTATTGTTTGGTGGAGTGGTCTAGCTGCTGAAACTGATTTGCCTACTACTTGGGAAGAACTTAAGGTAGCAATGCATGATCGTTTTGTTCCCCCTTCTTTTTATAGAGAGATTCGTAATAAACTGCAATGTTTAGACCAAGGAGATAAAACTATTCAGGAGTATTTTAGTGAGCTTCAGAATGGTTTGATTCATTGCGCTGTAGTTGAAAAAGTAGAGGATCAGATTTGTCGCTTTTATTCTGGTTTAAGAAAAGAAATTCAGGACATCCTTGATTATAAATAATATTATACCCTAACCCAGTGTTTCCAGTATGCTATGCTTGCAGAGAAAGAATCACAGGGACTTTTCCTGGCTTTTGAGGAGTATAGCAAGTCAAGGAACTCCTACCCCCCACGCTCGATGGGGACTTCGGGGCTGCCCAGGCCATCTTTCCGGCCGCCCCCACCAGTAGCTACCAAGGGAACCAGTGTTGTTTCTGCAGCCCCAAGATCAGCCCCTGCACCTTCTACGCGCTCAGGTAAACTTTCTGTGCCGGTACCAGCTAGTAGTGCCTCCTTTGTTGCTTCGACAGGGCGCACTACAGGGATTCAATGCCACCGCTGCCATGGACTTGGTCATGTGCAGAAATATTGTCCAAGTAGGCGGGCATATGTGGCGACAGACGATGGCGGTTACATGAGCACCTCCGATGTGGAGGACGAGGAGGAGGACATCACTGCCACCGGCAGTGACCTCGTCCTTGGAGGCGGAGACACCACAGGATACATGAACATTATTGTTCAACATGTCCTTAGTACACAAGTTCATCAGCCCGAGATGATGCAGCGCCACAACTTGTTCCAAATTTTCTTCGTCATCAAGAACCACCGAGCACGTGTCATCATTGATGGAGGGAGCTGCAATAACTTGGTGAGTTCTGATGTGGTCAACAAGCTTGCTTTGACCACACGTCCACATCCACATCCGTACTACATTCAGTGGTTAAACGACTCTGGCAAAGCTAAGGTAATACAAACTTGTAGAGTTCCTTTTTCCATTGGTTCTTATGTGGATTCTGTTGATTGTGATGTCGTACCCATGCAAGCATGTTCACTTTTATTGGGTAGACCTTGGGAGTTTGATAATGATGCTGTACACCATGGTAGAAGTAATAAGTACACTTTTATGCATAAAGAAACTAAAATTACTTTGTTACCAATGATCCCTGTTGAAATTGTACAAGCTGATTTAGAAAGAGCTGCTAGTTTGAAAAATAAAGGTCCTGATATTCAACAACCTGTTAATTCTAATTCTACACCTAGTAATGTTAATGATTCTTCAAGTTCTAAGGGTGCTGGAATTAAATTACAAGGTCGTTCATGTCTTGCAACAAAATCTGAGCTTGCTGAAATTTCTGATAATGATGATATTTGCTATGCTTTGATATGCAAAGAAGCTTTGTTTTTGCTTGATGATATTGCTTCTAGTGTTGTGTCTCCTGCTGTCACTAACCTTTTGCAGGAGTATGAGGATGTTTTTCCAGCTGAGATACCCTCGGGATTGCCACCTTTGAGAGGGATTGAGCATCAAATTGATTTGATTCTGGGTGCTACTTTGCCAAACCGTGCTTCTTATAGGACCAACCCTGAGGAGACTAAGGAGATACAACGACAAGTTCAAGACCTTTTGGATCGTGGGTATGTTCGTCAATCACTTAGTCCTTGTGATGTTCCTGTACATTTGGTTCCTAAGAAAGATGGTACTTGGCGTATATGTGTAGATTGTAGAGCCATTAATAATATTACTATTAGGTATCGTCATCCTATTCCTAGGCTAGACGACATGCTTGATGAGTTATGTGGTGCTATAATTTTCACTAAAATTGATTTGCGTAGTGGCTACCATCAAATTAGAATGAAACTTGGAGACGAATGGAAAACAGCTTTCAAAACCAAATTTGGATTATATGAGTGGTTAGTAATGCCTTTTGGTATAACTAATGCACCTAGTACTTTCATGCGCTTGATGAATGAGGTTTTAAGAGCTTTCATTGGCAAATTTGTGGTAGTTTACTTTGATGATATCTTGATTTATAGCAAATCTATAGATGAACATATGAATCATTTGCGTGCTGTTTTTGATGCTTTATGAGATGCACGTTTATTTGGTAACCTTGAGAAGTGCATCTTTTGCACGGATCGAGTCTCTTTTCTTGGCTATGTTGTGACTCCACAGGGAAATGAGGTGGATGAGGCGAAGATTGAAGCCATAAAGAGCTGGCCTGTACCAAAAACTATCACACAGGTGAGGAGTTTTCTTGGTCTTGCAGGTTTCTACCACCGCTTTGTCAAAGATTTTAGCACCATTGCTGCACCTTTGCATGAGTTGATAAAGAAGGGCATTGATTTCTATTGGGGTAAGGTACATCATGAGTCTTTTGATGCTTTGAAGGATAAACTTACACATGCACCATTACTACAATTACCTAATTTTGATAAGATTTTTGAGCTTGAATGTGATGCTAGTGGTATAGGCATTGGTGGTGTTTTGATGCAAGATAGTAAACCTATTGCATACTTTAGTGAGAAAATTATTGCGCCTGTTTTGAAATACTCCACGTATGATAAGGAATTGTATGCACTTATACGTTGTTTAGAGACGTGGCATCATTATTTGTTGCCCAAAGAATTTGTTATTCATTCTGATCATGAATCACTTAAGTATATTCGTTCTCAATGTAATTTGAACTGTAGACATGCTAAATGGATTGAGTTTATTGAGTCTTTTCCTTACATTATTAAACATAAGAAAGGGAAGGATAATATGATCGTTAATGCTTTATTTAGGCGCTATACGTTATTGTCTCAACTTGATTGTAGAAGTTTTGGACATTAGGCAATTAAAGAACAATATGCTGCTGATGTTGATTTTAAGGATGTATTGCTGCATTGTAAAGAAGGTCGTGCATGGAATAAATTTGTGTTGAATGATGGATTCTTGTTTAGAGCTAACCGCCTATGCATTCCAGTTGGTTCCGTTCGTATTTTGTTGTTACTGGAGGTGGATTGATGGGTCATTTTGGTGCCAAGAAGACGGAGGATATTTTGGCCACACACTTCTTTTGGCCAAGGACGAGGAAAGATGTTGAGCGCTTTGTTGCTCGCTGCACTACATGTCAAAAAGCTAAGTCTCGCTTGAATCCACATGGTTTATACATGCCACTTCCTATTCCTTCTATTTCTTGGGCGGATATTTCTATGGACTTTATTTTAGGACTGCCTAGGACTAAGAGGGGGACTGATAGTATTTTTGTTGTTGTGGATAGATTTTCTAAGATGGCACATTTTATACCATGTCATAAGACTGATAATGCTAGTTATATTGCTGATCTCTTTTTCAAAGAAATTGTTTGTTTGCATGGTATGCCTTCTACTATTGTTTCAGATCGTGATGCAAAATTCTTGAGTCACTTTTGGCGCACGCTTTGGAATAAGTTGGGTACAAAGTTGTTGTTTTCTACAACTTGTCACCCACAAACTGATGGATAAACTGAGGTGGTGAACCGCACTTTGGGTACTATGTTGAGAGCTATTTTGAAGAAAAATTTGAAGCAATGGGAAGAATGTTTGCCTCATGTTGAGTTTGCATATAATCGGGCAACACATTCTACTACCAAGGTAAGTCCTTTCAAAGTAGTGTATGGTTTTGATCCCCGTACTCCACTTGATATACTTCCTCTACCTATTCATGAGAGAGTTCATGTTGATGCTAAGGAACGTGCTGAGTTTATTTTAAAAATGCATGAGACCACTAGACTTAGCATTGAAAGGATGAATGACAAGTATAAAATTGCTGGTAGTAAAGGTAGAAAAGAAGTAAAACTTGATGTAGGAGATTTAGTATGGTTACACTTGAGAAAAGATAGATTTCCAGATTTGAGAAAGTCTAAATTAATACCTAGAGCTGATGGTCCTTTCAAAATAATTGAGAAGATTAATGATAATGCATACAAACTTGAGTTGTCTCCCGAGTTCGGGGTTAGTCCTACTTTTAACATTTCAGATTTGAAACCATACTTAGGAGAAGAGAATGAGCTTGAGTCGAGGACGACTCTACTTCAAGATAGGGAGGATGATGAGGACATCACTCCTAAGGATACATGCAACACTCCTCCAATTTTGGACTTGCAAGGTCCAATGACTAGAGCTCGTGCACGACGACTAAATTTAGAGGTGAGCTCGTTCCTACGTTCTTCATTATATGTCACTTTTGAGAATGGTTTGCTACCTAACGATTATATTGTAATTAGGAACCATGGAGAGGACCAGGAGATGATGGGAGAAGGACTTGGAGATGTGGAGGACCAGCAAGGACGTGAAAGCCAAGGTGGAGGCCCAACCAAAACCGACTTCGACTCTGTTTCGGGGCTCAGGACCAGTCTGCACTAAAACGGATGTCCAAGATGCATACGGACTCGGATTTGGACGTTCTACATATGCACGGAAAGATAAGAAGAAGACCTTTCCAATGCCGTTGGTCTCATAACAAAATTCATCCGGAGTCATTAGGAATCGTTGAAACAAGAGAGAGTCCAGAATCTATTTTGGTGTTGTGTCGCCTGTTTTTGGCCTTTGGGCTTTGTATCTAGTTGAGCCCAAGTAGGGGTGTGTCCAGAGGGTCTTGCACGACCCTAGGGTCTTCATATACAGCCTCTGCCGCACCATTAGGGTTCAGGTTTTGCTTAGATTATTCTGTTCATAACAGTTTCACCGTCATCACGGTTTGTGAGACCCCAATTTCGTGCGATTCATAATACATCTGCAATTGTGTTGCTTTCTTCTTTGTTCTTGCTTGTGTTCTTGATTTGCAGGCAGGGATTAGCCTTCTCGGCAAGGTCAATCATTTTAGGACGGTTGATAACCAGAGGAGACGTCGTGCTGCGATTGCGGGGTTTAGAACGTGCTGTTCTGAAGCCGGATCGATTTGTGTGTCGCCTCCGACCAAATCAACGTATCCAGAACCTTTCGGAAGATCGAGAACCCTTGTCCACATCACATAGTATGTAGTACACTTATACAACTGCTTAGACATCAAGATGTCCATAGTATTGATAGTATTTATGTACATATGTGCAGCCCCCCCCCCCCATTGAGTGGTGAAACATGGACTTTTGCAGTCGAATACACGGGAAGAAACAGGGAACATCAAACCTACTGGTGTCATCTTTACGAGGATCGACTGACATTTGAAGGCATTATATCATTAAAACACAAGCTTGGTTTTAGTGCGCAGGACTATTACAACTACAAGAAGAGAACTGGAAATAACTCAGCAAGTCTTGAGGCATTTGATTTCCTAGATGATTTGGAAAAGTTAATTGATTGCATCGATGCCGAGAAGAAAGTTTGGATGTTATTGACAACATATGATGAATCAGCTAATGGAGACGTTAGCATTACACCCCTGAAATGAGTGAGGGAGTCCGAGTCTGATGATGATGATGATGATGATGATGATGATGATGATGATAGTCTTGGTGGTGAGAATGTTGATGCTTACAAAGATTGTCTTTAGAAGCAAGGATCTGATACAGGTATACATGTTCTTTTTGTACTTCATAAACCACATGTAAACGATATTTTTTCTCCTATTTGACATAGTCCTATTGTTGGTATCTTGAAGGTCTTTGCGATGTAGACCGGGTTGGTTCAATTGCAGCATACACTGTATGGCTGAAGGAGAAAGGCCTCCTGAGATACATAAGTAACTCTTTTCTCATTCTGACTTCTTGTTCTATAAACATGTTTTTTTTCATTAACTAAGACATCAGTATTTACAATGTTTTAGTGTGTTATAACAATTATAGGGAGCCTACATGAGTAGATGGTGAGGGCACTTGTTGCAGCAGATCAGGAGGAAAAAATGGCCAATTCATGGTAGGAGAATAAAGAAGAAGGCGAAAGGTTATATATATATATATATATATATATTATTAATGTCGTAGCATTAGCCCTGAAACCTTGTAGTTTGGTACAGACACTGTATCTCATAGCCATTTGTTTTATGATTATTAGGAAATGGCAAGATTGTCGATCGTGGTACCATGAAAGGTCTAATTGCACTTGCCAGGAGATATAAGGCTAGTGTAGCGAAAATGCAAATTGAATTTTCGCCAACTTTGGGTGGTCCCTCTGAAAAAATAGACGTGCATTTGTGGATGAAGTGGTTACATTTACAAGGACAAAGGCTCCAATAATTGGAGTTGGATAGTGGAACATGTAAGCGAAGAAATCAAGAATTACATCACAGAAAGCATTATGGTATGTTAATTTCCTTGTACACCATACCATTTATTAGTTGTTGATAGTATATTAACATGAGTGGCTTACAATAATAGGAAGGATGGGACATGGAGAACATTGGTGATGTCAAGGAAAAGATATTGAAGGTTGCGCAAGAGCGCTACAAAGGATGGAGATCCACTTTTAGAGCTACATATAAGGCATACAAGAGTTATGATGCCACAATGAAGCATAAGCATGAAGACCTGGACATTGTAGAGTGGCACTATTTAATCAAGTACTTTGGAACTTCAATGTTCAAGGTAAAATAGTGTTCATTTCTTGTAGTCCAAATGCTCCAAGGTAATAACTTTTGAGTCTCCTTTTCTAAATTGTTTGGACAAGTGGGATGAAATCCTCTAATCTTGGTTTTATGGTAAATAGTAGCAATCATAGGTATGTGAATGGCAAATTTCCCATATTACACCCAACTGTGTTAGCCAGGACCTCCATTCTGTCATTGATGACATTTAGTATAACTATGATTGATTTGTTGTGATCTATTACTATCTACACTACAAGAAAAAGGCCCTCTAGACATGATTGTGGAGTTACATTTTTATAAACATCTTTACATAAAGACTTAAAGACACTTTTTAACACGATTTAAAAAATGTGTCAATGTGATAAGATGAGATGGTTAGACTAGGTTGTCAAAAACAAAGAGGTCACAGGCAGTGGCGGACCCAACATTTGGCACTTGGCTATTCCCGATCCACTGAGGTAAAAAAAAACTCAATTTAAAGTAAAAAATCTTTTATAGTATTATAAAAATTTAAAGTCAAATTGTAGCCCAATGAAACAGCGTTCATTTATATCATTCATTTTTCTAGAAAACTATGGTGGTAGCTCTCCACCTGAACTTTTAAGTTTATATTTCACAATGTACACGATACATTAGATGGGTAGAGCAATTCTAAGCTTTTCTTGTGGAATCAACTAATTAAGGCATATTTTGAAATGGGAAAATTGCAAATACCCACTTTTTCATATACCTCCCTGACAATGTTGACTGAGCATCGTCTATCGTTATGAAGTTACTTATAATATTGTTTGAATCATACAATTATCATCATTCTTGAGATTTTTTTCCCTCTAAATTGGTCATAATATCTCATAAATAAAGCGTATCAACAGGGTTTTTTTCCTAGTAGTGCTAAAGCCAGTTAATTCAGCAAATGTGTGTAGTAGGGCTTTCAGAGCTGTCGACTTGGGAGGCTTCCATTACTAGGAGTGTATCATTCTGTGTTGCTAATTTCATGATTCCCAAACTACCTTGTTTTTTTGGCCTTCTAACCATGCATGTCCCAAGCAGGCAGGGATGAAAGTGTGTTGTATTGTCCATTATTAGGAGCATATCATCTGCATTTGAACTATTGGAAAGTCCTAACCTTCTATGTTTTGCAGTGGTAGTTTGAGTTTCCTAACTATAATTGTTAACTTTCCACAGAAGATCAACAGCCAAAACTCTACGAATTGTGAGGAAATGAAAAATATGCATGTGATGGGTTTGAAGCCTTTCTCTCAGTGTAGTTGGGAAATGGTAAACATTGTCATGACTGTTCTCTGCTTGTAACACATTAATCTGATATATTAGTAATGTGTACGCTTGCATTTGTAGAGAGATATAGAAACTAGTGTCGAGCCAGGCCCTATGCAACTCTTTAAGGCTACTCACACGAAGCATGGACAATGGTCAAATGAGAAGTCCGAAAGTATTTATGTGAGTGCTATAAACTTTGTGAACTAATTTACTTTTTGTCGCAACATTACATACATTGATCACATATATTTGTTTCTTTTCCTCAGAGCAATGCAGCCAGGAGATTGCATATGGCTGAATCATCTGAGTTGGGTTGTGACGAAGCAAGAAGTAACACATCTGCATGTGATAAAGAGGGCCTTCTTCTCTAGCAATCGTACATGGAAACAACCAGCGCCAAATCAAGCAGGTTACATGGCCAAGGTTACATGCGTAATCCAAATAAAAAGCAACTGCTTAAGGAAAGAGTCCAAGAACAAGCTCTTGAGCTTGAGCAACTAAAAGTGCTTCTTGCAAAGCCAGCTACTGACAAGGAAGAAGAGGAGGAGCGACTCATGGCCAAACATCAAGATAAATTGTTGCAAAAGTTTCCAATAATGTTTCCACAAAACCACAAGCCGAAGGTAATTAACACTCTCATGCCCACCCTCAGATCCAAAAGATACATTTTTTTGCATCTATTTTTGGCATTTTTTCCTTTAGCCCACCCAAACTATGACAACCCTATACCAAAATATAGAGTGTGCCATATAGGATCGCCTTGGCAGATCATTAACAAAGTAACCATACATAGCATTCACACATGAACATCCATCATTTACAAAGATAATTCATTAAGTGCATAATATTACAAATTCAAGAGTCATAGCGGAAGCAAGTTCAAATTACAGTACAATACATATGTCCTTGGTTTATATTACATAAATGGCGGAGGCGAAAAGATGACAAAACACGATACGAAGATCCTAAGCAAACCTCGCCGGCCCAATGGCAATGGTTCACTCTTCTTGGTTAGGAGAGCTAGGGACTCATTCAATGGTCCAATTCTGAGGCTCCTCACCCCCCTCCCCCCTCCCTCCCAAACCACTTTGTTACAACAATCATAGTAAGTAGCTTGAGGGAAACCTGAAAAACAACATAATCACAAAGCATGAGTATCTAACATACTCCGCAAGACTTACCCATCAAAAGGCTTACTAAAACTGACTCCTAATATGCAGGGGGCTGACCGGGCATAATTGATAATTGCATAAAAAGCACCTATTAATTCTATGCTGCAATTTTTATTCTCTAACCAAGATTTTACCTTGCTTATTGCAGAAAAGTAACTGTGGTAGACCTAGCTAAGTGCTAAGACTTGAATATAAGTAAAGAACAATACATCATAGCAATATGTAGCCATAGCATAAGTAAATTTCAGAATCATAACCACAACTTCTCTACTTAAGTATCATTGCCCCTGCTCGAACAAGAGGTACTCATAACCGCTAGGGACGGCAATTCGAATCGATTTACATCCTGCATGAGAAAAAACCAAGTACATGACATACGCATCATTTAAGAACACGTATGTCCACCGTTCACGAGATTGCTATACAGTCGATTCGGGGCCATTGATCCTGACTACACGTCCTTCCCACGATACAATACTTTGTATCTAAGGCTTAACCCGTGCACTCTTCAGCGGTCCTCAAACCCATGCATCCACCATGCCATTCACATCACCTCTGGATCGATAAGTAGGGCCGTCAAACAATACGGCGCCCAAGTTACTAGGTTTACCAATTCCCATATAAAGGTATGAACTTGGTACTGTTCAATACTTGTCCGCGGAGTTACAACGATAGGTGCTCCATTTTATCAAGTTCATCATTCATGTGAACCATAGTTGAATCAAGTGATTCCATAACCTACCGTTGACTCCACTAGTTTAAGCATAGCATTTGCTAACGGAAAGGCTTACTAACATAAACTAATTATAGGTCATTTTGCTGGAGTATGCAAGTGGGTTCCATCCAAGTCCTATACTTAATGCACAATACAATATTCCTAGCTTGTGACAAAGTAAAAAGGACTCGTAAAATAATTAGGTATGCATCGGGGCTTGCCTTGGGAGTGATCGTAGTTAGGGTCTTCACCGAAGTTAACTTCAGCTCCAGTTTGCTCCGGTGTGATCTCCTCGGTCTCGTGCCCTATATGACAATGAAATGCATGAATAAAAGGAATACACAAGGATTCATGGAATTCCCTAAGAAAGAATGAAATGCATGCCATGATGATTATAGAAATGAACATAGAAACTTTATATTGCAAGTTAAACACTAACATGCATTCCCTTAATTAGATTCCTAGAGGTTGATGTGCACACTTTTAAAATAAATTGATCTAGGTACATATAAGCCAATTATGAACCATGAGCATAACATGAAGAGTAAGAAACCTTTACTGTAAATCAAAACTAACACTCTACATGAACAGTACCAAGGAGGAATTTAACTAAAATACTAACTACATGCATATATATGGCAATATTCATATTGAAATTTCCTATGTTATTTATCAAATGAGCAATTTAACAGCAAAAAGCATACTGATGGTGCTTACAATTTTACATGGAAATTTACAGGGATGTATGAATGCACAAGGAACAGGAATGCCAAATTTCATAATTAAATTCCTAACAAAGAATTTATATAAATTCATTTACTGAAAATGGAGATTATGCAATAACACTAACAATATGCATAAAAATGGAAATGTGCTTTTGCAGAAAGTTTAGAGATGTCATGTGATGCTTACTGAACAATTTTCATGATTTAACCATTTGTATATTTTTACTTATGATTTTATTACTCTAACTAGGGTTCTAACTTTAGGGAATTAAATTAATTAATGTTCTCCATAACTTTGGCTCTCATCTTGTTTTTCTAGTAAAGGGGGATTTTAGGAACCGAACAAAATTAGTTTCATATTTTTAGTACTTTTATTTCTTGAGTTATTGATTTTTGAAGTTTAAATCAAAGTTTGGCTTAATTACAAAATTACCACCCGACAATTCAAATTGTCAGGCGTGCGCGTGAGCCCGCGCGGCCGGCACCGGCGAGCTCGGGCCAGGGGCTAATCGGTGGCATGGCTTCGACGACTTCCTACCCAGGGTTGCACGGCGGTCCCGTTGCACCGGTCGGTGACCGACGTGAGGCGCCGGAGGGTGGCCGACGGCGAGCCGCGGGGCAGGGGCAACTACGGCAGTGTCGCGCGGCACTTGCAGAGGGTGAGAGGGGTCGGGAGTTTGTCGGAGAGCATCACCTTGGTGCGGGGATTGATGGCATTGAGGAAGAATCCGAGGAGGGGGGCCGGAGGGAGGTTCTCGCCGGGCGGGTGGAAGAAGCCTGATGACAGCTGCTCTTTTCTTCTCAAATTCCAGTGAGTTGCTGCAGTTCAGAGGGAGCTGGTTAGGGGCATGTTGGAGGGTTTGTTTGTGCATCGGATTGAGAAAGAACCAGGGGGGAGGGGCTACCTAGATGGAGCTCGGCGTGGCGGCGTCCATGGCGGCTCGGAACAGAGGGTTCGCACTGGAGTTCACCGGGAATGCAAAAGGAGGCTGCGCCTAGTCTTGTGGGGGTCAAGGGAGTTGTGTGGAGTGCTTGTGAGAAGGGAGAGAGAGGAGAGGCGCGCGGTTGGCAGCGGTTTTCTTATGGCACCGATCGGCAGGAGGGAGAGCAAAGAGAGGGAGGCGGCGAGCTGGCGGCCAGGGAATGGTTGGACGGTAATGCCTTCAATTTTGGATGGTGTCACAGGGGAGTTGGGTGGTGCAGTGGTTGGAATGGCGAGCTGCAGTGGCCGGCGGTGGCAGTACTGTGGCCGGTGGTACATCGGTGTGGGAATGGCCAGAGAAAAAGGTTTTTGTTGACCCCTTGACTTTAAACAGTGCTCTGTACTCGATTTAATTCACCAAGTTCCATTGATCAATTGCAAATGCCAATTTTTGTGCAAGTCCAGAAAAATACACTCTACAACTTTGCTTTTGATGTCAAGTTGAGACTATTGATGGAGAATTAACGTAAAATCCTAGAACAGAGGTGCTTTTCTCTGCATTTAGGGAATTTTTAAGGGTATTAAATGATCACCAAAAATTCTGCTAAAATCCTCAAAATTCTCTTTTAATATGGCCAACATGTATATGCAAAAACATTGATGCACTTTCATGGAGTTTTGTGATGTTTGTGAATTGCTATCATTGGGCCAATTCTAGATTTAATTAATTAATTTCCTCCTTATTCTTTGGCACCTTAATTCTTTATATTTTTAAGTAGCCCTCAACTAGTACTAGGGTTAGCTTAATTAACCTTTTGTGACATGGGATGTCACAGCACACCCTCCTTAAAGAAATCTTGCCCCGAGATTTGCAAATAGGAGAACAACGAGAGGGGGCGTGGGCAGTTACCGGATTTGCGAGGCCAAGAATTCTGGGAAGTTTGTTTTTAGAAACTCTTCTTGTTCCCAAATAGCTTCGTCTTAGGTATGGTTACTCCATTGCACTTCGTAGATGGTAATAGTGCGACTGCGCGTTACCCGGTCTTTTTTATTAATGATCCGGACGGGGTATTTGGGGTAGGAGAGGTCTTCTTCCAATTGCTCGGTGTCGGAGATAACTACGTCGATTGGAGGCTTCAAACACTTCTTGAGTTGGCATACATGGAAGACGTTGTGCACCCGCTCAAGATTTTCTGGTAGTTGCAACCGATAAGCCACGGCGTTATGCTTCTCTGTGATCAGAAAGGGTCCGATGTAGCGGGGTGCTAATTTTCCCTTGATTCCAAAGCGAGATAGACCTGTGTTGGGAGAAACTCGAAGATAGACATAATCTCCCTTTTTGAACTCCAATGGATGTCTTCTTTTGTTGGAGTAACTTATTTGATGGGATTGTGCGGCCTTCATGTTAGCTTGGATTTGCCTTACTTTCTCTTTGGCTTGCGTGACAAGATCTGGACCAAAGGCAATGCTTTCTCCCGATTCTGACCAATTCAGCGGTGTTTGACATGAGTGACCATACAAGGCTTCAAATGGTGACATTCCCGAACTCTCTTGGTAGCTATTGTTGTAGGAGAATTCGGCGAACAAAAGACAATCTTCCCAATTTCCACGATTGTCCAGAACATAGGCTCTCAATAGGTCCTCCAAATATTGATTTAGTCTCTCGGTTTGACCATCGGTTTGCGGATGATAAGCAGAACTTTGGATAAGAGTGGTGCCAAGACAAGCGTGTAATTGCTCCCAAAAACGAGCAACAAACTGGGGACCTCGATTAGAGATAATAGTCTTGGGCACACCGTGCAAACATAGGACTCGTGCGATGTAGAGCTCAACATACTGCTTGGTAGAGTAGGTTTGATGAGGACATCACTCCTAAGGATATATGCAACACTCCTCCAATTCTGGACTTGCAAGGTCCAATGACTAGAGCTCGTGCACGACGACTAAATTTAGAGGTGAGCTCGTTCCTACATTCTTTATTATATGTCACTTTTGAGAATGGTTTACTACCTAATGATTATATTGTAATTAGGAACCATGGAGAGGACCAGGAGATGATGGGAGAAGGACTTGGAGACTAAAGTCCTTGTGTTGTTCCTGTACTTTTGGTTCCTAAGAAAGATGGTACTTGGCGTATGTGTGTAGATTGTAGAGCCATTAATAATATTACTATTAGGTATCGTCATCCTATTCCTAGGCTAGACGACATGCTTGATGAGTTATGTGGTGCTATAATTTTCACTAAAATTGATTTGCGTAGTGGCTACCATCAAATTAGAATGAAACTTGGAGACAAATGGAAAATAGCTTTCAAAACCAAATTTGGATTATATGAGTGGTTAGTAATGCCTTTTGGTATAACTAATGCACCTAGTACTTTCATGCGCTTGATGAATGAGGTTTTAAGAGTTTTCATTGGCAAATTTGTGGTAGTTTACTTTGATGATATCTTGATTTATAGCTAATCCATAGATGAACATATGAATCATTTGCGTGCTATTTTTGATGCTTTATGAGATGCACGTTTATTTGGTAACCTTGAGAAGCGCACCTTTTGCACGGATCGACTCTCTTTTCTTGGCTATGTTGTGACTCCACAGGGAATCAAGGTGGATGAGGCGAAGATTGAAGCCATAAAGAGCTGGCCTGTACCAAAAACTGTTACACAGGTGAGGAGTTTTCTTGGTCTTGCAGGTTTCTATCGCCGCTTTGTCAAAGATTTCAGCACCATTGCTGCACCTTTGCATGAGTTGACAAAGAAGGGCAGTGATTTCCATTGGGGTAAGGTACATCATGAGTCTTTTGATGCTTTGAAGGATAAACTTACACGTGCACCATTGCTGCAATTACCTAATTTTGATAAGATTTTTGAGCTTGAATGTAATGCTAGTGGTATCGGCATTGGTGGTGTTTTGTTGCAAGATAGTAAACCTGTTGCATACTTTAGTGAGAAAATTACTGGGCCTGTTTTGAATTACTCCACGTATGATAAGGAATTGTATGCACTTGTACGTTGTTTAGAGATGTGGCATCATTATTTGTTGCCCAAAGAATTTGTTATTCATTCTGATCATGAATCACTTAAGTATATTCGTTCTCAATGTAATTTGAACCATAGACATGCTAAATGGATTGAGTTTATTGAGTCTTTTCCTTACATTATTAAACATAAGAAAGGGAAGGATAATGTGATTACTGATGCTTTATCTAGGCACTATACTTTATTGTCTCAACTAGATTGTAGAATTTTTAGACTTGAGGCAATTAAAGAACAATATGCTGCTGATGTTGATTTTAAGGATGTATTGCTGCATTGTAAAGAAGGTCGTGCATGGAATAAATTTGTGTTGAATGATGGATTCTTGTTTAGAGCTAACCGCCTATGCATTCTAGTTGGTTCCGTTCGTCTTTTGTTGTTACAGGAGGCGCATGGAGGTGGATTGATGGGTCATTTTGGTGCCAAGAAGACGGAGGATATTTTGGCCACACACTTCTTTTGGCCAAGGATGAGGAAAGATGTTGAGTGCTTTGTTGCTTGCTGCACTACATGTCAAAAAGCTAAGTCTCGCTTGAATCCACATGGTTTATACATGCCACTTCCTATTCCTTCTATTTCTTGGGCGGATATTTCTATGGACTTTATTTTAGGACTGCCTAGGACTAAGAGGGGGAGTGATAGTATTTTTGTTGTTGTGGATAGATTTTCTAAGATGGCACACTTTATACCATGTCATAAGACTAATGATGCTAGTTATATTGCTGATCTCTTTTTCAAAGAAATTATACGTTTGCATGGTATGCCATCTACTATTGTTTCAGATCGTGATGTAAAATTCTTGAGTCACTTTTGGTGCACGCTTTGGAATAAGTTGGGTACAAAGTTGTTGTTTTCTATAACTTGTCACCTACAAACTGATGGACAAACTGAGGTGGTAAACCGCACTTTGGGTACTATGTTGAGAGCTATTTTGAAGAAAAATTTGAAGCAATGGGAAGAATGTTTGCCTCATGTTGAGTTTGCATATAATCGGGCAACACATTGTACTACCCAGGTAAGTCCTTTCAAGGTAGTGTATGGTTTTGATCCCCGTACTCCACTTGATATACTTCCTTTACCTATTCATGAGAGAGTTCATGTTGATGCTAAGGAGCGTGCTGAATTTATTTTGAAAATGCGTGAGACCACTAGACTTAGCATTGAAAAGATGAATAAAAAATATAAAATTGCTGGTAGTAAAGGTAGAAAAGAAGTAACACTTGATGTAGGAGATTTAGTATGGTTATACTTGAGAAAGGATAGATTTCCAGATTTGAGAAAGTCTAAATTAATGCCTAGAGCTGATGGTCCTTTCAAAATAATTGAGAAGATTAATGATAATGCATACAAACTTGAGTTGCCTCCCGAGTTCGGGATTAGTCCTACTTTTAACATTTCAGATTTGAAACCATACTTGGGAGAAGAGAATGAGCTTGAGTCGCGGACGACTCCACTTCAAGAGAGGGAGGATGATGAGGACATCACTCCTAAGGATACATGCAACACTCCTCCAATTCTGAACTTGCAAGGTCCAATAACTAGAGCTCGTGCACGATGACTAAATTTAGAGGTGAACTCGTTCCTACATTCTTTATTATATGTTACTTTTGAGAATGGTTTGCTACCTAATGATTATATTGTAATTAGGAACCATGGAGAGGACTAGGAGATGATGGGAGAAGGACTTGGAGACGTGGAGGACCAGATAGGACGTGGAAGCCAAGGTGGAGGCCCAACCAAAACCGACTTCGAGTCTGTTTTGGGGCTCAGGACCAGTCTGCACTAAAACCGAGGCCCAAGACGCATACGGACTTGGATTTGGATGTTCTACATATGCATGGAAATATAAGAAGAAGAACTTTCCAATGCCGCTGGTCGCATATCAAAATTCATCCGGAGTCATCGGGAATCGTCGAAACAAGAGAGGGTCCAGAATCTGTTTCGATGCTACGTTGCCTGTTTTTGGCCTTTGGGCTTCGTATCTAGTTGAGCCCAGTTAGGGGTGCATCCAGAGGGGCTTGCACAACCCTAGGGTCTTCATATACAGCCACCGCCACACCATTAGGGTTGGGGGTTTTGCTTAGATTATTCTGTTCATAACAGTTTCGCCGTCATCACGGTTTGTGAGACCCCAACTTTGAGAGATTCATAATACATCTGCAATTGTGTTGCCTTCTTCTTTGTTCTTGCTTGTGTTCTTGATTCGCAGTCAGGGATTAGCCTTCTCGATGAGGTCGATCATTTTAGCACGGTTGATAACCAGAGGAGACGTCGTGCTACGATTGCGGGGTTTAGAACGTGCTGTTCTGAAGCCGGATCAATTTGTGTGTCGCCTCCGACCAAATCAACGTATCCAGAACCTTTCGGAAGATCGGGAACCCTTGTCCACATCAAGGTTGTATGGACGGGAATAAAATGAGCAGATTTGGTCAACCTGTCCACAATAACCCATATGGAATCGTGCTTCTTGGGTGTGAGGGGCAATCCAACGATGAAATCCATAGCAATATCCTCCCATTTCCAAGAGGGAATTTTTAATGGGTGCAAAAGACCGGCTTTTCTCAAGTGATCGTCCTTCACCCGGTTGGCAAGTGTCGCATTCGGAAACATAACCAGCAACCTCTCGTTTCATGCGCGTTCACCAAAACTTCTCCCTTAACCCACTGTACATCTTGTTGCTACCGGGGTGTATGGAGTATTTGGACAAGTGAGCCTCATTCAAAATTTTCTTTCTTAGCTCCTCATTCTTTGGAACAACAAGGCGGTTGTTGAACCATAGCACTCCATCTTCGTCTTGTCGGAAACATGTAGCTTCTTTCTTCCCTATCTTCTGGCGGATGTATTCTATTCCCTTGTCCTTCTTTTGTGCTTCCACGATTTCTTCCCGAAGGGTAGGAATAAGGGCTAGGTTATACAAGGATCCATATGGAATGACATGAAGACTTGGTTCGCTAGAATCTAAAATTGGGCAAGCTTCCATAGAGCAAACAATTGCGTGATTGCAGTGGTCCCTTCGACTCAAGGTGTCGGCAACCACATTGGCTTTCCCAGGGTGATAGTGAATTTCCAATTCATAATCCTTGATTAATTCTAACCATCTATGCTGCCTCATATTCAGTTCTTGCTGCGTGAATATATACTTGAGACTCTTGTGGTTGGTGTAGAGTTTGACAAGGTTACCGAGCAAGTAATGGCACTAGGATTTTAAGGCTAGGACAACAGATGCCAATTCAAAATCATGAGTGGGATAATTTTGCTCATGCTTTCAGAGTTGTCGTGAGGCATAGGCAACGACATGGCCTTCTTGCATGAGCACACAACCCAATCCAGTGCCGGATGCATCACAGTAAACATCAAACGGTTTGGTAATATCAGGTTGAGCCAAAATCAAAGCGGTTGTCAAATGCTTCTTGAGCGACTAAAAGGCTTCTTCACATGCACTACTCCACTTAAACTTAGCATCTTTTTCTAATAGCTTGGTCATAGGCTTGGCAATGCTTGAGAAGTTGGGAATGAATTTCCGATAATAACCGGCAAGACCAAGGAAACTACGAATTTGCTTGACCGATTTCGGAGCTTTCCAATTCAGCACGTCTTCTACATTGCTAGGATCAATGGCTACTCCTTCTGCTGAAATGATGTGAACCAAGAATGGAACTTGCTTTAGCAAAAATTCACACTTGCTAAATTTGGCGTAAAGTTGATGATATCGGAGTTGTTGCAGAACAATGCGGAAATGTTCAGCGTGCTCTTCCTCGGACTTGGAGTAGATAAGGATGTCATCAATGAACACAACTACAAACTTATCCAACTCTGGCATGAATACGGAATTCATCAAACACATGAAGCGGGCTGGAGCATTGGTGAGATCAAAAGACATAACAAGATATTCGAAAAGACCATATCACGTGGAGAAAGCAGTTTTCGGAATGTTTTCGGCTCGGATCTTTATTTGGCGATAACCGGATCAGAGGTCAATCTTCAAGAAAACCTTAGCACCAACAAGTTGATCAAAGAGAATGTCAATTCGAGGTAGAGGGTACTTGTTCTTGATGGTTACAGCATTTAAAGTCCTGTAGTCGACACATAGACGTAGGGTCTTGTCTTTCTTCTTCACAAAGAGGGCGGGACAGCCCTAGGGTGATGAACTCTGTCGGATGTAACTCTTGTCCATAAGCTCTTGCAATAGCTCTTTTAATTCTGCTAACTCATTAGGAGCCATTTTGTACGTCCTACGAGAGATAGGCATTGTACCGGGTTTGAGTTCAATTTTAAACTCGACATCCCTGTCTGGAGGCATTCCCGGCAAATCATCTAGAGATACATCAAGAAAATCATGTACCACTAGAATATCCTCTAGATTTTTCCCTTTAACATGACACACTTGAGAAGTAGACAACTTGGGACATGGCAATCGGAGGATACACGGGCCATGTAAGGGTGAGTTCAAATGGACTTCCTAGGATTCAATGTGCAAGAAGGCTTTATGTCTAGTCATCCATCTCATACCAAGAATTATGTCAATGCTTTGGCTATCTAAGATGATTAGGGAAGTGGGGTATACGTTGCTTGCTAACTTAAGTGGGACTTTTCTCAACTCAAGATGAGCCCTTATTTTTCCACCGGGAGATGTGATGATGTATGGTGTTCCCATAGTGGTGGGGGTGATTTTCAAATGATTCACCCATGCTTGACTAATAAAATCATGTGTTGCTCCTGAATAAAAAAGAACCATGGCAGCATGTTGGTTGATTGAGAACGTACCCACAAGAACGGGCTCTCCAACTTGGATCTCTTTGACCGTGGTATAGTTGACTCGGTCATTCTTATGAGCAGGAGTATATGATTGGGGATGATTGCCATTGTTGTCATTGTTATTGCCGCTGCTGTGGTTGTTGTTGTTATTGTTGTTGTTCCTGGAAGTGTTGGAGTTGTTGTTGATGCCCTGGTTGCGCTTCGGGAAATGGCACTCTTTGGCAAAGTGACCGGTTCGGCCGCAGTTGTAGCACGGCTGCGAGGAATTGGTCTTCACCACTTGATTACTCTGCTGCGGGGGGGGGGGGGGGGGGGGGGGGGAGGGAGGGGGGGGACCACAGGATTGCTGCTGGTTACTCCCATGAGAGCGAGAGTGAAGCTGCGAGTAAGACAGGAGAAATCCTCCTCCCGGTGGTACCGCAGCTCGGAACTTTTGTCCAGTCAGGGAGGTGATTGCCAGCTTGTACTTGGTCGGTGTGGAGCCGGATGAACTTCCCATAGCACGTTTCCTCTTCTTGTCCTCTTGGTTAGCCCGGATAGCATCTTCTTGCACAATGGCGGCACTCATCAGATCATTGAATGTGCTGGCGGTAACTTGTGCCAAGCGATCTTGCAGCTTCGGGGTAAGACCTGAACGGAAACAATCCTTCTTCTTCTCATTCATATCAGTGTGATACGACGCATACTGAGCCAAGTAGTTGAACTTCCGTGCATACTCTTGCTCGGTTCCAGAGCCTTGCTTCAAGTTGAGGAACTCTTTTAGCTTGTGCTTCATGAGTCTAGCGGGAATGCAGTGCACATGGAATGCAGTGCAGAATTTTGTCCAAGTGACTTGATGATCAGCAGCAAGAGCGGCGGTGAAACTGGCCCACCAAGCACTTGCAGAGCCACAGAGTTGTTGTGCGATGAAGAGGGGCTTCTGCTGGTCGGTGCAGTGGAGGAGAGCGAACTTTGATTCCAGAGTGCGAATAAAATTATCCGCTTCCAGCGGATCACCGGCTTCTCCGAAAGTGGGCGGATGAGTTGCCCAGAAGTCGCTATAGGAGGAGTCACGGGGCTGCTGTGGTGGTGGTCCTGGAGCTCCTTGGCGGTTCATGTTCTTCATGAACATGCGGAACATCTCATTCTGGTTATGGATGAGCTGCTCCATAGCCGTCATGGGCGGAGCATTGGGTGGTGGCTGGTTTCCACCGATGTTTGAAGCACCGGGAGCATCACTGGGGTTTTCTCCACCGCAGCATGTTTGCACCATCTACCATATGAACAAAGCACGTTAGCCCGATCATCACAAGAGATAATATGATAATATGGCTATGACATGGCGACGAAATAAAATTTTAGATTGTTCATAAATTGGAATGCTGACAAGGAAATGGTGCAGGACATAAGAGATAACTTAAATTCCATTAATTCCAACACCATAGGCAACACAATTACAATAAAAAGCATAGATACATATGATGCAACTTTTGATACATGGCAAGTCTTAGGTTACATCACTCGGAACATGACACCGCACGATCTCGGAGAGCTTAGGTTACAACTTAACTTAGTACTGCTAACACTATCCACATACAAACATGATGTCTCACGAGATTTCCACCCTACACACGTACTACTACTCAGTCACTCGGCATGGCTACCACCATCGAACTCCACGTCCGTATCACCCGGTCCAGGGGGTGCTTCATAGTCAATGCCGGAATCACCGTTCTCACTCAAGTCAGCGTCATCGGGGGAATTCACTGCAAGTGGCACGGGTGGCTGATCATTAAGGATAGCGTATAGCTGGCCATTAGCAGCTTGGAGATGCCCAATGGGTTGCTCTTGCTGTGCGATGATGGCATGAGCGTTGTTGAGGTTACCCTCCATGACATCCCGCGCATCCTGAGCTTCTTTGCATTGAGCCTGCAGCTCACTTTGCTCCTCCAAGAGAGCGGTAACCTGTCCATGAACAGAGTAAATCTTCTCTTGGTCAGCAGTGAGTTGAGCATTGTGTTGGTTCAGTTGCTCCTGCAACTGATCGCTTGCATCGCCTTCAATGATGAGCTGAGCATCATGGAGTTGCTCAAAAAGATCAGCCCGCTCTAACTCGCTACTGTGCAGCTTGTCCTCAAGAACTGCAACCTTAGTGTCACGCTCTGTGAGCAGGGCATCACGGGCAGCAAGTGTGGACTGCAGCGCCTCGTGCTCTCATTCCAACTCGAGAATGCGGGCGGCAAGGTGCTCGGGGTCCTTCATGAGCTTGCCAACACCCATCTGCCGGAATAAAGTTTGCAAGGGTGAGTCAAAACTTAATATCCCACTAAGCACACATGCTCAAAATAGCATAAGGATTGATTGGTAAAAGAAAAGATACGAGGTTCCCGATCCGTTTGACAACCGACAACGACAAATTCTGTGGCTGACGGAGTAACCTTTTACAAACGTTGTGGAGGATTTCCTTATCTTTCCAACGCATATTCACACACTTTCATCCGATAAAATCTCTGGGAGTTATGATCATCCAAAGATAGAGGACAGGAATGAAGCAATTTCTGACACTCCAGAAAAGCTTACTGTTTTTGCCAACGTCAACCCAGTTCCAGATTTTTCTAGGACAAACTCCCTAAACCAAACTGGTAGAGAAAAACATCAGCTTTCCAACAAGCACTCATTCACCTTCATTAAATTAAAATTGAGGAAGTTATGCTCATTTTACTAAAACTAACTTTTCTAGCAAAGTTTGGTTCTTATCGGTTGAGTTCAAGCTTTCAGTTTATGTGCCATAGGAAATCAAAATTGCCCAAGGCTTGGTCATTTCACATGTTTGCAATATTAGTGACCTTTTTACATGATTTGGTAAGGATGAATGCATATGGTATGCATGAATGTCAATGCTCAATATGACGATTCCCTACATCCTCACATAAAGAAACTTGACCGAATATATAAATCAATCCTTTTGGTGGCACACACACCTCTCACACGTTTCTAAGTGAACTACACGTGGTTAGTGTACCTACAAGAGATCCATTTTCAGAAATATTACATCAAAATAGAAAAGAAACAAACCAAAATAACAATGATAGTTATGCTCAGGTATTTGCCCACCCGGAAGGCAGCCGGAAGCCCAGGTCTTTGCCCACCTGGAAGGCGTTTGGTATTTACCGCGCAACCGATCCGTGCACAATGACATACCTTCGTTGAAGATTCCATAGATGCAAGTAATTTAAACAAACATAACCCAGGGTTAGCTTTGCCACCTACTAATAATAACTCTTATAGGGGTACTACTAGTTTGTACCTCACCGTAAGGCATAAAAATGGGTTGTTTATGTTTTAAAATATTCATTTATATGTAGCTTATCCCGAGATGGCTCTGATACCAGCTGTGACAACCCTATACAGAAATATAGAGTATGCCGTACAGGATTGCCTCGGAAGATGATTAACGAAGTAACCATACATAGCATTCACACATGAACATCCATCATTTACAAAGATACATCATTAAGTGCATAATATTACAAGTTCAAGAGTCATAGCGGAAGCAAGTTCAGATTACATTACAATACATATGTCCTTGGTTATATTACATAAATGGTGGAAGCAAAAAGACAACAAAACATGATACGAAGATCCTAAGCAAACCATGTCGGCCCTATGGCAATGGTTCACTCCTCTTGGTTAGGAGAGCTAGGGACCCATTCAATGGTCCAATTCTCAGGCTCCTCACCCTCCCAAACCACTTTGTTACAACAATCACAGTAAGTAGCTTGAGGGAAACCTAAAAAACAACATAATCACAAAGCCTGAGTATCAAACATACTCCACAAGACTTACCCGTCAAAAGGTTTACTAAAACCGACTCCTAATATGCAGGGGGCTGACCGGGCTTAATTGATAATAGCATAAAAAGCACCTATTAATTCTATGCTGCAATTTTATTCTGTAACCAAGATTTTACCTTGCTTATTGTAGAAAAATAACTGTGGTAGACCTAGCTAAGTGCTAAGACTTGAATATAAGTAAAGAACAATACATCATAGCAATATGTAGCCATAGCATAAGTAAATTTCAGAATCATAACCACAACTTCTCTACTTAAGTATCATTGCCCTTGCTCGAACAAAAGGTACTCATAACCGCGAGGGACGGCAGTTCGAATCAATTTACATCCTGCAGGAGAAAAACCCAAGTACACGACATACGCATCATTTAAGGACACGTATGGCCACTGTTCACGAGATTGCTATACAGTTGATCCGGGACCATCGATCCCGAGTACATGTCTTCCCCGCAATACAGTACTTCGTATCCGAGGCTTAACCCGTGCACTCTCCAGTGGTCCTCAAACCCGTGCATCCAGCATGTCGTTCACATCACCTCTGGATTGATGAGTACGGCCGTCCAGCAATATGGCGCCCAAGTTACTAGGTTTACCAATTCCCATATAAAGGTATGTACTTGGTACTGTTCAATACTTGTCCGCGGAGTTGCAACGATAGGTGCTCCATTTTATCAAGTTCATCATTCATGTGAACCATAGTTGAATCAAGTGATTTCATAACCTACTGTTGACTCCACTAGTATAAGCATAGCATTGGCTAACAGAAAGGCAGACTAACATAAACTAATTATAGGTCATTTTGCTGGAGTATGCAAGTGGGTTCCATCCAAGTCCTATACTTAATGCACAATACAATATTCCTAGCTTGTGACAAAGTAAAAAGGACTCGTAAAATAATTAGGTATGCATCGGGGCTTGCCTTGGGAGTGATCGTAGTTAGGGTCTTCACCGAAGTTAACTTCAGCTCCAGTTTGCTCCGGTGTGATCTCCTCGGTCTCGTGCCCTATATGACAATGAAATGCATGAATAAAAGGAATACACAAGGATTCATGGAATTCCCTAAGAAAGAATGAAATGCATGCCATGATGATTATAGAAATGAACATAGAAACTTTATATTGCAAGTTAAACACTAACATGCATTCCCTTAATTAGATTCCTAGAGGTTGATGTGCACACTTTTAAAATAAATTGATCTAGGTACATATAAGCCAATTATGAACCATGAGCATAACATGAAGAGTAAGAAACCTTTACTGTAAATCAAAACTAACACTCTGCATGAACAGTACCAAGGAAGAATTTATCTAAAATACTAACTATATGCATATATATGGCAATATTCATATTGAAATTTCCTAAGTTATTTATCAAATGAGCAATTTAACAGCAACAAGCATACTGATGGTGCTCACAATTTTACATGGAAATTTATAGGGATGTATAAATGCACAAGGAACAGGAATGCCAAATTTCATAATTAAATTCCTAACAAAGAATTTATATAAATTCATTTACTAAACATGGAGATTATGCAATAACACTAACAATATGCATACAAATGGAAATGTGCTTTTGCATAAAGTTTAGAGATGTCATGAGATGCTTACTGAACAATTTTCATGATTTTACCATTTGTATATTTTTACTTATGATTTTATTACTCTAACTAGGGTTCTCACTTTAGGGAATTAAATTAATTAATGTGCTCCATAACTTTGGCTCTCATCTTGTTTTTCTGGTAAAGGGGGATTTTAGGAACCGAACAAAATTAGTTTCATATTTTTAGGACTTATATTTCTCGAGTTATTGATTTTTGAAGTTTAGATCAAAGTTCAGCTTAATTACGAAATTGCCATAGGGCAATTCAAATTGACAGGCGCCCGCGCAAGCCCGCGCGGCGGTGCACGGTGGCTGGCGTCGGCGAGCTCGGGCCAGGGGCAAATCAGCGGCATGGCTTGGATGACTTCCTACCCAGGGTCGCACAGCGTCACACGGTAGTCCCGTTGCACCGATCGGTGGCCGACAGGAGGCGTCGGAGGGTGGCCGGCGGCAAACGGCGGGGCAGGGGCAACTATAGCAGCGTTGCGCGGCACTTGCAGCGGGTAAGAGGGGTCGGGAGTTGGCAGGAGAGCATCACCTTGGTGCAGGGATTGACGGCATCAAGGAAGAATCTGAGGAGGGGGCGGAGGGAGGTTCTCGTCAGCGGGGTGGAAGAAGCCCGACGATGGCGGCTCTTTTCTTCTCAAATTCCGGCGAGGTTGCAGCGGTTCAGAGGGAGCTGGTCAGGCACATGCTGGAGGGGTTGTTTGCGCATCAGATTGAGAAAGAACCAGGGGGAGGGGCTACCTAGATGGAGCTCGGCGCGGCGGCATCCATGGTGGCTCGGAACAGAGGGTTTGCGCTGGAGTTCGCCGGGGAGGGAAAAGGAGGCTGCGCCTGGTCTCGTGGGGGTCAGGGGAGTTGAGTGGAGTGCTTGTGAGTAGGGAGAGAGAGGAGAGGCACGCGGTTGGCAGCGGTGTTCTTATGGCATCGATCGGCAGGAGGGAGAGCAGAGAGAGGGAGGCGGTGAGCTGGCGGCCAGGGAATGGTTGGACGGCAACGCATTCAATTCTGGCCGGTGTCAAGGGGAGTTGGGCGGTGCAGTGATCAGAATGGCGAGCTATAGTGGCCGGCGGTGGCGGTACAGTGGCCAGCGGTACATCGGTGTCGATCTGGGAATGGCCAGAGAAAAAGGTTTTTGTTGACCCCTTGACTTTAAATAGTGCTCTGTACTCGATTCAATTCACCAAGTTCAATTGCTCAATTTCAAATGCTAAGTTTTGTGCAAATGCAGGAAAATATACTGTACAACTTTGCTTTTGGTGTCAAGTTGAGATTCTTGCTGGAGAATTAATGTAAAATCCTAGAATAGAGGTGCTTTTCTCTACATTTAGGGAATTTTTAAGGGTATTAAATGATCACCAAAAATTCTGCTAAAATCCTCAAAATTCTCTTTTAATATGGCCAACATGGATATGCAAAAACATTGATACACTTTCATGGAGTTTTGTGATGTTTGTGAATTGCTATGATTTGGCCAATTCTAGATTTAATTAATTAATTTCCTCCTTATTCTTTGGCACCTTAATTCTTTATAGTTTTAATTAGCCCTCAATTACTATTACGGTTAGCTTAATTAACCTTTTGTGACATGGGATGTCATACAAACCAGCCCGATAGCATTTGGCCCAACCTAGAGCTAGGGCCTAGCTCCGCCACTGCCAAGCTCCGGTTTTCCTATATCTAGCGCATGCTACGTGGAGCTTCCACATAGCACGCTTTAATTTTCATGCTAAAATGGCCCAAGAGGGTGAGAACGGCCGATGAAGAGCACTGAGGGCTGTGGAGGTGAGTGTGGGCCGAAATGAAGAACAAACGAGCAACACGTGTCATGCAGTGAATGGAGCAACAAAATTCAAGTTTAGTTCAAATTTCAAAAAGATTTTTCTCTGAAACCAAAACTTTATTATCGATTTCATTTGAATCATTACACGCATATGTTCTTTCAAAATTTTAAAATTATGATTTGGAAATTTTGAATTTCATACATTGTTCTAACAATACAAATCAATTGTTCCAATAACAAAAAATCAATTGTTCTAGTATTTTAGAAAATTTAAAATTTAGTTTTTGATTTTTTTAGTTATTCAAACAACAAAAATCAATTGTTCCACTAGTAAAAATCAATTGTTCCGGTGGCAAATATTGATTGTTCGAGTAGTAAAAAAACAACTGTTCTCATATTTTATATTTTTTGAATTAAATGATTTTATTTTGTAAATTTTTTTGAATTGTTTCAGCTGTAAAACTTAGTTGTTCCAATGATGAATATCGACTGTTCTAACGGTAATAGTTCATAATGTATAAGCAAATGAGCTCGTGGGCCTTATTGGGCTGCTCTGTGTGTATAAGCAAATGAGCTCGTGGGCCATAATGGGCCGCTCTACGTGTAAGCTACACGTAGCACGGCCTGTATATAGGAAGTCCCGCCAAGCTCTGTTGCCAATTAAAGATTCATAATGCTCCTGAAAGTTTCTGAAATTGCTCACATAGATTATAGTCAAAATCTCGACTACTTTTAAATTTGTCATATTACATAATTTATTCTTTGTTTTGTAATCCACTAGATTAATTAATCTAGCTCAATTAATCTTGTACGAAAACAAATATGGTAGATTAAAAGGTCAGATTAATTTAGGGCAAATTATTATAATCCAATAATCTCCTCAATAGGTGCTTATTTTGGATTATTTTGGTAAAAGACCCTTACAACTCATGTCTTGGGCTATTTCTTCCCCTACAACTACTTGATCGAGCTTAAATAATCTAAAAAACCAACACTACATTTAGATTAATTAATCTAGCTAAAATAATCTAGATTAAATAATCTAGTGCTATAATCCAAGTTAATTAATCTGGTGAGAAAACAAATAGGCCCTAACACTCTCATGCCCACCCTCAGATCTGAAAGATACATTTATTTTTATTTTTTGTATCTGTTTTCGGCATTTTTTTTCCTTTGGCACACCCAAACCAGCCCGATAGCATTTGGCCCATCCTAGAGCTTGGGCCTAGCTCCACCACTGCCAAGCTCTGTTGCCAATTAAAGATTCATAATGCTCCTGAAAATTTCTGAAATTGCTCAACTGCTTTTAAATTTGTCATATTAAATAATTTGTTCTCTATTTTGTATTCTAGTGCTATAATCCAGGTTAATTAATCTGGTGAGAAAACAAATAGGCCCTAACACTCTCATGCCCACCCTCAGATCTGAAAGATACATTTATTTTTTTGTATCTATTTTCGGCATTTTTTTCCTTTGGCACACCCAAACCAGCCCGATAGCATTTGGCCCATCCTAGAGCTTGGGCCTAGCTCCACCACTGCCAAGCTCTGTTGCCAATTAAAGATTTATAATGCTCCTGAAAATTTCTGAAATTGCTCAACTGCTTTTAAATTTGGCTGCTACCAATGAAACCAACATTGCATTAGGGACCACTGAAGGCATAATTACAGAGGAGACCAATGGGGATGAACAGGACCACTGAAGGCATAATTGCAGAGGAGACCATGAAGTGATGAACAATATAATAATCTGCACAACAGAACGTGAAGCTAGGAACACTAAGGACAACATTGATGCAACACCAGTGCATAACACTGTTCAAACACTCGAGCCAGAGCAGGTAATGGTTTTGAACAAGTATGACAATCATGATGATGTGGTACTTCGATTATAGCTAACAACATCTTTATACCAGATTGAGACAAGAAGCATTATCACAACACAAAAACAAAATGTTTCGGCTCGCAAACCAAAACTTACCAAGCTATCAAAGAATTTAGCGAAGGAATATCATGATCATGAGCCATCAAAAAATTTCATATCTCAAAATGAGCTGATAGTTCTAAGTAGAACGCGAGGAGGCAAAAGGAATCAGCATGCATGTAAGAACTGGAAATAGACCTTTATTCATAATTGCCTTAATTTTTATCAACGCATTTCTATATAGCTCCACAAGTTGTAATGCTCATCTCACTGGAAACCCTATATGTCTCTTATTTGGGTAGGAACATTGAGATTTGGTGGGGTGATATACAAGGTTCAGGATTGCCTAGGTGCGAAGCAACCTTAGTGTCTCCCATCATTGTTATCATTTCGGTATGCAGAAATTTCTGTGGATACAATTGCAGTTCTGGATTTGAATGGGTTGTATGAGTGAATACTGGATTGATATAACTAATAATATTGGATTTCTGTGGATACAGTCGCATCAATAATATTGGATTGATGTACGCTATTCATGTCATTGTGATACACTAAATGCAGATTGCCATGGCTGATATATTGATGCGATACCCTCTATCTATAGCAACATGAAGGAGGTTGTTGCAGTTTGAGTCAGATATCGTGACGACCACCTACATGGCAATTACGGCATTCGCTACACCTCAAGAGCGTTGCAATATTCCGTATTTGCAACTACGCAACATTGATGCAATAGCCATTATAGCAACAATGCGCGTAGTTGTGAATCCGTCCTACTGCAACACAGCCGTCGTTGCCATATGACCTATACGCAACACCACATGTCGTTGCAACAAGCCACAGCTACCGCAATGATATAAAAATCCGATGCAGTGTGCTATCGCAGCACGACTACTTGTGATGCCTCCCAATGACACGACATCGTTGTGATGGTTTATTATCACATCGAAAATACCCATATAGCAACATTTTCAGGGCCTTGCAATAGACCTGAAACCATGTAGTGAGTGATTGATGAAGAGACTTTTTCGAGGTATCTTGTCATGAGCAGTCCCCGTAATCTTGTCTACGACTTCCTCTCTATATGTATTTCTACGAGTAATGCTAATTCATTACAAGATCTTAAGTACTATCCTAACCACCATGATTGAGATAGCAATCTAAATACTTAGCCTATGTACTAAGTAAGGATTAAGAATATGCAAGAATCATCAAAACCTGGGTACCTAAATATCCAAAACCATTCATCAACATAGTAGATATAACTTTTATACAATACATAGTAAAAGATTCATCACCATCTAATAGGCCTATCTTGATGGATCACCTAAAGTACCAGTGGTTATCCAAGATTTATGCAAATATCTCTCTTCTAGAATGCCTGAGGAGTGGACTAGTGAGAAACCATGTGGCTAAGTGCCATGGTTTGCAATATGTGATAAGTAATTGACTTGAGTTGAATTTGTGTTTGAGTTGAAATGCGGAAAATTGGGGATTGCATGGGTTTGTGCATTGCTATGGTTTGACTAACCGAAGTTGGTGGAGGTATTGGTGAACTTGCAGGAGTAGGGAAATGTGTTTTCTTGTCTCATGATGTGTAGCTCATAGGAGTCGACTTGGCGGTCAATAGCGAGAGGATTGGGCACAAGTAGGAGACTTGAGGCCGGACGATCGAGATGCCGGGTGAAGTCAAGGGTGATCAACACCATACACATGGAGAGGCAAGAAGCATGGATTGTTTCATGGTTGAGCCTCAAAATCATGGTGGTCGTCAGGACGGCATGTTGATCAAGTCAAGGCGAGCGGGATACCAGTGCAAGTGACAAGGGGCCCCGATGGACAGGGACTGGAAGAGACTTGCCAGTGATCAGGATCACGGGACAAGGTGACACGTGTCAACATCGAGAAGTCATGCTTTGAGAAGCAAGCAAGGCGGTTTCCCGGTTTGGGCCTCAAAACCGGTGGTGGTGATTGGAAGTGCACGTGACATCATCATGGATCTTGCGTCGAGGCGATGAGGAAAAAGATGGATGGTTGTGCCCCTGGTGGTAGGTGGCAATGTATTGTAGGTGAGGCGTAAGATGGTCTTTAGGACAACCACTAGGCTTATATAAGGAGAGGTAGGGCTAGTGGAAGAGGTGTCTCTCTTTCCATTAGCCTTGTGTTAGGTTTACATTCAAAGTGCTAGGAGAGGTCTCCATATTTTAGTGGAGAGGAAAGTGTGTGTGAGAGACAAACTTTTCTCTTCCAAATAGTGGAGGAAGAGGGTGGCTTCCTAGCCTTGTACCCATGGATCTTCTAAGCATGTTTCAATGATATGAGATCTATTTTTGTTCTCAAGATCTTCCTCTCTCCCTAAATCCTAAATTCCTCTTTTTCTCTATTTTTGAAGCTATTTTTATGGATATTTGTTATCTCATTTTTTAGTGGGTTTTGGTACAAATTTCTTGAGGGATCTTGGTGCTAGGACATGCCTAAACATTCCTTGATGGATCCTTAGTTGAATCCTAGGCAAGAGCACCTTTGATTTCATGGATTTCTTCAAGAACATTCAAACACTAGAGCTTTTCATTAAACCCTGAAATTTGAGATGAATTCTTGAGATTTTCTTGTGATTCCACATGGACAAGGAACGTCCTACCATGAGACACTTTTTATCCAAGTTTCATGATTTTTTGAGTTCGTTTAGTTAGGTTTTGTCGATTTTCTAACCAAGTCACGAGTTCAGTTTTGTTTCTAGAAAGTGTCAATCGGCACTACTGATTTCTGAATCGACACTACCAGTGCATGAGGAAGAACCCCTGATCGGCACAACCGATGGCTGGACTAGCACTGCCGGTAGCCTTTGTCTGAACTCGCATCGGCACTACCGATGTGTCGACCGGCACTACCGATGAACCTTGTCTGTGTGTTCCAGTAGCTTTGCTCCTTCTATCGACCGGTAATGTCGATGGCCGGACCAGCACTGCCGATCACCAAAACTCTCTGTCAGTCTATCAGCACCCCTGATGGATCATATCGGCACTGCCGATCCCTATGATCGGCACTGCCGATAGTAGTCTAGAGTGTTATGCTTTGAGTTTGGTTCTTGACCATTACAAGTCTTTTTAGTTCTCCTTTGTTTTCGTCGTGTTCCGTTGCTATTGTTGGTCACTCCTAGGATAAGCACATCACAAGTTGGTGTGTGTAATCTTGGTGATCCGTTTTGAGGTTGGCTCAGATTGAAATTGGGACATAGGCCAATTTCTTGTGAATAATTTTTATTGGCTCCCATTCACCCCCCCCCCCCCTCTGGTTGCCTTCCCGGTCCTTCAACTAGTGAGAAACCATGTGGATAAGTGTCATGGTCTGCAATATGTGATGAGTAATTGACTTGAGTTGGATTTGTGTTTGAGTTGAAATGCGGGAAATTGGGATTGCATGGTGTTATGCATTGCTATGGTTATGACTAACCGGAGTTGGTTTAGGAATTGGTGAAGTTGCAGGAGAAGGGAAATGTGTTTGCATGTCTTATGATGTGTAGGTCAATGGAGTCGACTTGGCAATCAACAGCGAGAGGATCGGGCACAAGTAGGGGACTTGGAGCCGGACAATTGAGAGGCTGGGTGAAGTCAAGGGTGACCCACACCATACACGTGGAGAGGCAAGAAGTACAGACGGTTTCGCAGTTGAGCCTCAAAACCATGGTGGTGATGAAGACGGCGTCTTGACAAAGTCAAGGCGAACAGGATGCCGGTGCAAGTGACAGGGGGGCCAATGGAGTGGGACCGGGAGAGACTTGCTGGTGGTCAGGATCGCAGGACAAGGTGACACGCGTCTGCATTGAGAAGTCATGCTTTGAGAAGAGTGCAAGGTGGTTTCCCGGTTTGGGTCTCAAACCCAGTGGCGGCGATTGGAGGTGCACGTGGCACCATTGTGAAGCTTGCGTCAAGGCGAAACAAAGATGTGAAGGGCCTGATGGTGTTCGGGCAAAGGAAAAAGAGATGGACACCCTTGGTGGTAGGTGGCAATGTATGATAGGTCAAGGGTGGTGTGGTCTTTAGGACAACCCCTAGACCTATATAAGGAGAGGTAGGACTGGTGGGAGAGGTGTCTCTTCCTATTAGCCTTGTGTTAGGGTTTTCATTCAAAGTGCTAGGAGAGGTCTTCATGTTTTAGTGGAGCGAAAAGTGTGTGTGAGAGACAAACGTTTCTCTTCCAAATAGAGGGAGGAAGAGGGTGGCTTCCTAGCCATGTATCCATGAATCATGTTTGTAAGGATCAATGATATGAGATTCAATTTTGTGTGCAAGATCTTCTCTTCTCCCTAAATCCTCAATTTCTCTTTTTCTCTATTTTTAGAGCTATTATCGTGGGAATTTTCAATCTCATTTTTGGGTGAGTTTTTGGGGCAGATCTCTTGAGGATCTTGGTGTTATGATGAGCTAGAACAATCCTATAAGGGTCCTTGACCAAATCAAAAGCTCTAGCACCTTCGATTTCATAGATTTCTCAAGTTTCCCTTGGTCATGTTCTTGGCACAAGATCTTAAATTCATGATGATTCCTTATCCTATTTGAATGGATTTCTTTAGAGGAGAGTATTGATGTCTTGTGGATGATCTGGCCCAAATTTTGTCATTTTTGGATTTTGTTTGATAGAGGTTTGGTAATTTTCTTTTTGAAACAAAGCTGTTGTTCTTTCCAATATAGAACTTCCATGGTCAAGATAGAACTTCCGTCACCATGACAGAACTTCCATCAAGGACCACGGAACTTTCATGAGTGATAGATCTTTCATCGCCCAGAACTTCCGTGAGTGATAGAACTTCCATTAGGGACTTCGAAACTTCCGTCGGCACTTCGGAACTTTCCTCAAGCTCTAGAATTGCAGTTTTTAGGACCCTCTTTGTTCCCCTTTTTAACCTCTTGTACTTCCTCTATGTATCCTATTGCTTTAAATTTTGAAGTTCCCTTTGTGCCATCCACTTAAATTTCTAAGCCTTGTATGCCATTGGCGATAGTGCTTAACATTTTCCGCTATTCACTAGCTCAAAAAAGATACTTTCTTTACTCTAAAACTTCTGAAAATTTGTAAATCTATAGAGTAACACATGGGGAACATTTTTGGTTGTTGGAAAATATTTTGGTTCTATAACATTTTTGAATTTGAAATTGGTTAACATGACAAAGCGTTAAGGTTTAATAATATAAAACATTTTCTATGTTCGCTAATTTTAAAGTAAAAAATAAAGAGAATAAAGACATATGATAATAACAAAAATCTTTACTTATGTGATTCTCTATCAGTATAAAAGTTTATAAAAATTTTAGAATAAATAAATTATTCAATGGCACAGAAGGAATAGGGAAAATTTTCAGTGGCATGTAAGGAATTTTCTCTTAAATCATTCCTAGGGTTATGACATCACAAGTTGGTGTGTGTGACCTTGATGATTTGCTAAAGGGACGGGTTTGGTTGAAATTGGACATAGGACAAGTTCTTCAGAAGAATTTTTATTGGCTCTCATTCACCCCCCCCCCCCCCTCTGGTCGCCTTCTCGGTTCTTCAATTGGTATCAGAGCCGGTTTGATTACCGGTTTTGTGATCCAGAGGTGACATAGAGAACCGTGCGGTCAAGCTTGTGATGTTCAATGGAGAAGATTTTCCCTATTAGAAATCTCGGACCAAGGCTTACCTCTTGAGTCAAGGACGTGCTATCTGCGACATTGTCGAGCAAGAATACGACATACCTGCCAACCTCGACACTACACCCATTGGTGAGTTAAATAGGTATGAAAATAACTCCAAAGCTATTAACATCTTGCTCTCTGCACTTGGTAGGAGTGAATTTGATCATGTTTCTCATCTTGACACTACTCATTCTATTTGGAAAAAACTTTGCACATACCATGAGGGTACCAACCAAGTCAAGTCTATACGTAAGGACTCTTACAATAAATAGTACCAAACCTTTGCACAAAAGCTTTTAGAAACACTAGATGATACCTTTTGTAGGTTTGAGGCCATTGTTTGCAATCTAAGGGCTTGCGGTAATCTTGTCTACACTGATAATGATAGAGATAAACAATTGCTTTACTCTCTTGATGAAAATTTGTGGGTTGTTAAGATTGCTGCTCTAGAGGAAACTATTGATTTCAATATCCTTAATTGTGAGCAACTATATAGCAAGTTGAAATCTCATGAGCTGACCAGGAAATCTCGTCCTAATCATGTCAATCCTTCTTCTAGCATGGCTTTGCTTTCTAGCTCTCAAAAAGGTAGTCATGGTGGTGCCTCTTATGAAACTAACCCCTCACTTGAAAATCTTCCTTGGACTTTGCTCTGTCTTCTCTTGTTGCAGCTTTCGATGAACAGATAGAGTGCATCCCCGACGAGAGTTGTCATTGCTCACAAGGAAGTTTAGGAAGTTCTATAACAACTGTAAGGAGAGAAGAGGTAGTGGTTCATGAACCTGCTTTGAGTGTGGTGACCACATACACTTCATCACTAAATGTCCCAAGAAGAAGAAGAAGAAGACCGGGTACCACGAAAACAACTCTGAAGACTTCAAGAAGAAGAAGAAGAATTGAGAAACCATGTGGATATGTGCCATGGTTTGTAATATATGTGATGAGTAATTGACTTGAGTGGATTTTGTGTTTGAGTTGATATGCGGGAATCTGGAGATTGCATGAGTTTGTGCATGTCATGGTATTGACTAACCAGAGTTGGTGGAGATATTGGTGAAGTTGCAGGAGATGGGAAATGTATTTACTTGTCTCATGATGTGTAGGTTACTGGAGTCAACTTGGCGGTCAACGACGAGAGGATCAGGCACAAGTAGGGGACTTGGGGCCGGATGATCGGGATGCCGGGAGAAGTCAAGGGTGATCCACACCGTACACGTGGAGAGACAAGAAGCACGGATGGTTTCGCGGTTGAGCCTCAAAACCGTGATGGTGATGAAGACGATGTGTTGACCAAGTCAAGGCGAGCGGGATGCTGATGCAAGTGACAAGGGGGCCCAATGGACAGGGACCGGGAGAGACTTGCCGGTGATCAGGATCGCGGGACAAGGTGGCACGCGTCAACATCGAGAAGTCGTGCTTTGAGAAGCGTGCAAGGCAGTTTCCCGGTTTTGGCCTGAATACCGGTGGCAGCGAATGGAGGTGCACGTGGCATCATCACGGAGCTTGCGTCGAGGCGAAGAAAAGATGTGAAGGGCCCGATGGCATTCGGGTGAAAGAAAAAGAGATGGACAAGTTTACCCCCGGTGGTAGGTGGCAATGTTATATAGGTCAAGGGTAGTGTGGTCTTTTGGACAATAGGACCCTAGGCCTATAAAAGGAGAGGTATGGTTGGTGGGAGAGGGGCCTCTTCCCATTAGCCTTGTGTTAGGTGTTCATTCCAAAGTGCTAGGAGAGGTTTTCATGTAATAGAGAGGAGAGGGTGTGTGAGAGACATCTCTTGATCTTCCAAATAGTGGGAGGAAGAGGGTGGCTTCCTAGCCATGTATCCATATATCTTGACTTGATGAATCAATGATATGAGATTGAAATTCATGCTCAAGTTCTTCCTCTCTCCCTAAGTCCCGAATTTCTCTTTTTTCTTATTTTCGGAGCTATTTTCATGGTGATTTTCAATCTCGATTTTGAGTGAGTTTTGGGATGGATTTTGTGGGGGATCATGGTGCTATTATGTGCTAGAAAAAACCCTATATAGGTCCTTGACCAAATCAAAGGCACTAGCACCTTCGATTTGAAAGATTTCTCAAGTTTTCCCTTTTTGGTGTTCTTGGCACAAGGTCTGAAATTCATGATGATTCCTTGTTCTTTTTGAGTGAATCTCTTTAGAGGAGTGTCGTGATGTATTGAGGATGATCTGGTCCAAATTTCATGATTTTTGGAGTTCGTTTGATAGGGTTTTGGCAATTTTCTTTCCCAAATAGAGTTGCTGTTTTGCCCAGCACAGAACATCCATGGCTAGGACAGAACTTCCGCGACCATGATGGAACTTCCATCAAAAACCACGGAACTTCCATGAGTGATAGTTCTCCCGTCGTCTGGAACTTCCGTGATTGACCGAACTTCCATCGGGGGCTTTGGAACTTTCGTCGGGCATCACGGAACTTCCGTTAGGCTCAGTTTTGTGATCTCTCGGATCTTCCTTGTTTTCCTTTTTGTTCCTATTGTGCTTCCACTATATGTCCTTTTAGTTTGAATCATTCCTAGGGTTAGCACATCACAAGTTGGTGTGTGTAATTTTGGTGACTCGGTTAGAGGTTGGTTTGGGTTGTAGTTAGGACATAGGTCAAGTTCTTGAGAAGAATTTTAATTGGCTCCCATTCACACCCCCCCCCCCTCTGGTGACCTTCTTGGTCCTTCAATTGGTATCAGAGCTGGTTTGATCACTAGTTGACCTTCACCGGCTTTGTGATCTGAAGGCGACATGGAGAAGCGTGCAGTTAAGCTATGGATGTTCGATGGAGAGGACTTCCCCTACTGGAAGTCGCAAACCAAGGCTTATCTCCTGAGTCAAGGACGTGCTATCTGGGACATCGTCGAGCAAGAAAACAACATACTTGCCGACCTCAACACCGCTCCTATAGGTGAGTTGAACAGGTATGAACACAACTCCAAAGCTGTCAACATTCTACTCTCTGCACTTGATAGAAGTGAACATGATCGCGTTGCACACCATGACACTGCTCATGCTATTTGGGTTAAGCTTTTCATGTACCATGAGGGTACCAATCAAATCAAGTCTATGCGTAAGGATTCTTACAATAGACAGTACCAAACCTTTGCACAAAAACCCGGCGAGTCACTAGATGACACCTTTCATAGGTTTGAGGCAATTGTGTGCAACTTGCGGGCTTGTGGTAACCTTGTGTACAGTGATAATGATAGAGCTAAGCAACTGCTGTACTCACTTGATGAAAATGTTTGGGGGGTTAAAATTGCTGCTCTAGAAGAAATTGCTGACTTCAATACCTTGAACTATGAGCAACTATATAGCAAGCTGAAATCTCATGAACTGTCTAGGAAATCTCGTCCTAATCATGTTAATCCTGCTTCTAGCATAGCTTTGCTTTCTAGCTCTTAGAAGGGTCATCACAGTGATTCTTCTTATGGAACTAACCCCTAACTTGACAAGTCTTCTTTGGAGTTTGCTCTATCTTCTCTTGTTACAGCTTCCGATGAACAGATGGAGTGCATTCTTGACAAGTAGCTATCCTTGCTCACAAGGAAGTTCAGGAAATTCTACAATCGGAAGGACAGAAGAGGAGGTGGTTCAAGAACCTGCTTTGAGTGCGGTGACCCGGACACTTCATTGCTGACTGTCCTAAGAAGAAGAAGAAGGTCAGGTACCGTGACAACAACACTGAAGATTTCAAGCAGAAGAAGAACCGCTTCTACAAGAAGGGCAAGAACTCCAAGAAGTTAGCCAAGGCCATTGCACGCGCCTGCGTTGCCGCCTTGAGCAATGTCGACCTCACATCAAGCGAAGGCTTTACAAGATCGAAGAAAGAGGTTGAAAAGCCATGAGTCAAGAGGAAGGATGACTACACCGAGCTTTGCTTCATGGCAAAGAACGATCACGACACCAACTCTGGATCCGACTCTGACACATGCGAGGTACCTTCCACTCTTGATGAGCTCTCTTCTGAACTTTTAATCATTTGCGTGTTGTTCTGCTCTTGCAAGATGATAAGCTTCACAGTGCTGTTCGTGAGAGTAGAGAGATTAAGTCTAAGTTGGAGAGTGCTGATTTTGAAATTGCTTCGCTTAGGTCTAAGCTTGCTTGTGATGTCACTGTTGTAGAGTGTGAGTCATGTCAAGTTGTGGTGAATGATCTGAGTCAGAGGGGGAGTGTGCATGCTCAAGTTGCCAGTTAGCTTGAGAGTGCCCTCAAGGAGCTTGATGAATTCAAAGCTAGGCCAACTCTTTTGGGTGCATGTCAGAAGTGCCCCAAGCTCACAAGTGAGTTGGAAACTCAAACCCACAAAGTCAAAGAGCTTGAGTCCAAGATGCTTATTGAGCCTCGCTCTAAGGTCCTTCCACCACCCTGTGAGGTGTGTGTATCTCTTAAGGACAAGCTTGTAATCACTAGGGAGGAAAACAAAGTCCTAGTCCAAGAAAATGACTATCTTGTTTCTAGGCTCCAAAGAACCTTAGTGAGTGAGGAGAAAATTGAGGGTGACCTAGAAAGAGTCAAAGAGACCTAGTTGGTCAACCTACAACTTGGGTTTCGGATTTGAGAGAGTTGACAAAGAGAGTGAAAATGTGGGTAAGTTTGTGCCAAGCTCTAGCTACAAGGATGAGGAACAATCCATCAAACCCACTGACACATACTATCCACCAAACCCCAACCTTCCATCAACCCAAAGCAAACAGAGAAGTCAAAACCAAAACCTCCTGTGCAAACAAAGCCTAAACATGAGAGTGTGTACATTTGCATGTTTTGTGGGTGCAAGGGTCACTTGGATGAGTACTGTTATAGGCGTAAGAGGATTGAGAGGATGCAAACTGAGTTAACTAGGAATGTGCATCATGATGATTTTTATGGTTTTTAGTCTCGCTCTTTTTCTCGTGCCTATCGTGGACAGGGTCATCCCTCATAAGGCTTTGATTCACGAAACAAAGGCTTTGCGCAGCAGCGCTTTGGCGCCCCATGTTTTCCCCATCATGGTGAGCGTCACTCGCGTGGATTTGGTTTTCACATAGATGATTTCTATCCTCAAAACCCAAGGTTCAAGTTGAGACGCTTCGACAGGCCATGCTTTCCCCATCGTGGTTCTTGTCCCATGCATTCAAATTATAATGTGCAAAGAACTGTGTTGACTACTACCGGTCGTATGGTTAAGTGCTAGATTCCCAAATGCTTTTTGACTAACCCCAGCACTGAGCCATCAACTTTTCCTTCTCGTTCTTTATAGGTAGCAGGTGGAGACTTGGAGAACAAATGGTTGATGGACTCCGGGTGTTCGCGCCACAAGACCGGAGATGCAAAGTGGTTCTCCAGCCTCACTCCCTTAAAGCGGCAGGAGTATGTGACCTTTGAAGATGACAAGAGGGGGAGAGTGAAGGCAAGAGGCATGGTAAAGGTAAATGAAAAATTCACTCTCAACGATGTTGGTTTGGTTGAGTAGCACAAGTACAATCTCCTCTCTGTTTCTCAGCTACTTGATGTTGGTTTGGAAGTGCGCTTTAAGAAAAATACTTCTTGTGTTCTTGATTCGAATGGCTCTTTGGTTTGTGGGATTTCTAGCATTGTGAAATTTTTTAGGTAGATTTTGCTAGTTCTCCTAGTTCTCACAAGTGTTTGTTTGCCCAATCTTCTTTTGAGCTCTGGAAATGGCATAGGAGACTGGGTCACATGAGCTTTGACTTGTTATCTCACTTGAGTGGCCTAGGCTTGATCCGAGGATTGCCTAAGCTCAAATTTGATAAGGATTTGATTTGTGCTCCTTGCTGTCATGGGGAAATGATTGCCGCTTCTCATCCACCTATCAATTATGTGATGACTGAACGCCCTGGAGAGTTGCTTTATATGGACATTGTTGGTCCTTCTCTGGTTCATTCGGCAGGTGGGAAGTGGTATGTTCTTATGATTGTTGACATCTACTCTCGCTACTCTTGGGTTTAGTTTCTTGAGAGCAAGAATGAAGTGTTTCATCACTTTTGGAGCTTAGCTTTAAGGTTGTTCAAGGAACTCCCTGGTGCATTACAAGCAATCTGCAGTGATAATGACACCGAGTTCAAGAACTCCTCCTTTGATGCTTTCTGTCTTGAGCATGGTATTGAGCATCAGTTTTCACCACCTCGTGTTCCCCAGCAGAATGGTGCGGTCGAAAGAAAGAACAGAACCTTGGTGGAGATGGCGTGGACGATGTCGATGAGCATAGGAATCCAAGGCAGTTCTGGGCTGAGGCCATTAGCAGTGCTTGCTATGTTTATAATCAGATTTTCTTACGCTCAATTCTTAATATGACTTCTTACGAGCTACATTTTGGAAGAAAGCCCTTGGTTTCTCATTTGCGTGCCTTTGGTTGCAAGTGCTTTATTCTTAAACGTGGCAATCTTGATAAGTTTGAGTCGAGGTCTTCCGATGGTATCTTTCTTGGTTACTCTCTTCATGGTCATTCCTACAGAGTTTTGAATTTGGAAACTAACACCATCGTAGAGTCCTATGATGTAACCTTGGATGAATCAAACTCTTGTGCAAGCAATGCGATTGAGACTGCAGGTATCAAGGAGATGGAGGAGAGCATCTTTGCAGAAGAGGACCTACAGGGCATGGATGATGATGAAGATGAGTCATTCCATCTCACATCCGAGCTTGTTCCTGCTGCCACCACTACTCTAGCAGAGGGTCTACAAGCTTCTACATCGACCTCAGCAGCTATTGAGCGAGCTCCAGCTGTGGTTGAGGGGGAGGTATGCTCTGAGAGAGAGGCTCCTCATCACATTCAGCGTCAACATCCACCTCAATAGATGATCGGTAATCTCTATAAAAGGACAACAAGGTCAAGGTCTGCATATCTCGCCTGCTTTACCAATTCTCTCTTTGTTGCAACCTTTGAACCCCTGGGATGTTGGGCCCGCACTATCTGATGAACATTGGGTTAATGTCATGCATGAGGAGTTGGAGAAGTTTGAGAGAAACAAAGTATGGACCCTAGTAGAGCCTCCTGTTAGTGTCAATGTCATAGGAACCAAATGGGTGTTTAAAAACAAGCATGGAGAAGATGTTGAGGTTGTTAGAAACAAGGCTAGGGTTGTTGCCCAGGGTTTCAGTCAAGTGGAGGGCTTAGACTATGGGGAAACCTTTGCTCCTGTTGCACGCATAAAAGTCATTAGGATCTTGCTTGCATCTGTGGCCTCTAAGGGCATTAGACTTTATCAAATGGATGTCAAGAGTGCTTTCCTAAATGGTTTCATAGAGGAAGAGGTTTATGTAAAACAACCACTTGGCTTTGAGCACCACAAATACCCAAACCGTGTGTACAAGCTTTAGAAGACTTTGTACGGGCTAAAGCAAGCACCTAGGGCATGGTATGCTAGGCTTAAGACTTTCTTGCTAGAGCGCGGGTATGTCATGGGGTGTGTTGACAAAACCTTATTCACTCTAAAGCATGACAATAACTTTCTAATGGTTCAAATTTACGTGGATGATATCAACTTTGGTGGTTCCTCTCATGTTCTTGTGTCCAGATTTTAGAAAGCCGTGGAAAGTAAATTTTAGATATCGATGATGGGCGAGCTCACCTTGTTTCTTGGACTTCAAATAAAGCAGTGCAAGCAAGGAACCTTCATACATCAAGCTAAGTACATGAAGGATCTCTTGAAGAAGTTTGACATGGTCAATGTGAAGCCGTTGTCTACACCATTGTCCACTACAACGGCACTTGACCCTGACGAAGACTATGAAGCGGTGGACCAAAGGGAGTACAGGAGCATGATTGGCTCTCTCTTGTACCTGACGGCGACAAGACCCGACATACACTTTGCAGTGTGTCTTGGTGCTCACTTTCAGGCTTCCCCAACGGTGACTCATTGCAAGGCCATCAAGCGCATCTTCAGATATCTCAAATACACCCTTGAGTTTGGTCTTTGGTACTCTGCATCTTCATCTATTGATCTTATTAGCTATTCGGATGCGGACTTTGCTGGGTGTAGAATTGATAGGAAGAGCACTTCTCGTACTTGCCATTTCTTGGGTACTTCTTTGATCTATTGGTCTTCTCGTAAGCAGTCGAGTGTAGCCCAATCCACTATAGAGGCTGAGTATGTAGATACCGCTAGCTGCTGCTCACAAATCATGTGGGTTCTATCTATCATGAGAGACTATGGGTTAACCTTTAAGAGTGTTCCACTCATGTGTGATAACTCCAGTACCATATGCTTAGGCAAAAACCCAATCCAACATGGTAAGGTTAAACACATCAATGTGCGATTTTACTTCTTGAGAGACAATGTTGAGAAGGGGGATGTTGAGCTCAAATACATCAGCACCAGAAACCAACTAGCTGATATCCTGACCAAGCCCCTAGATGCTTCAAGACATGCTTTTCTTCGGGGGAACTGGGTGTTTGTCATCCTTATGGCATCATTTGAGGGGGAGTTGGTGTTCTCTTGTATATATGTATCTTACCTTTTATGCATTGCATCTCATATGTAATATATGCATTGGTAGATGAGCTCTGATTCTTATGCCTTCTTGCATTTCTTTTTGCTATGATTGAGCTTGAGCTAAGTTGTGTGGATGTGATGGTAATCTCTCATGCTTAGATTTTCTAGATGGCCTATTATAGACTCATGTGAGCAACTTGCTAATCTTAAAGGTAAACTAAGCTTTTTGTGAACCTTATGAACTAATCTTGCTTAAACTTGCTCACCATGTGTATAATTGCTTTTATCCTTGTTGAAACTTGCATTGAGGCTAGTCTAGAGGATATCTTGGCTTTGGCACCTTGTGTTTGCGAAATGGAAGGCTTTGCAAGTATTTATCTCATGATGGGACATTGTGGGAACGTGTGTTCCTTTTGCCGCAAAGGCATGCTCTTTTGTCTTGTGAATAAACTGTTGATAATCTGTTAAGTGCTTTTTATCAAGAAAAACTCTGAAATGCTTAGCTTGTGTAGCTCTTGATGTTTATGCCTTGCTATCTATTTTTGGTCTTTGTATGATTGTGAGCAATTGCTTTTACACTTCGTGGCTCTATGTTTATGATTAGTAAGGTGAGAAACCATGTGGATATGTGCCATGGTTTCCAATATATGTGATGAGTAATTGACTTGAGTGGATTTTGTGTTTGAGTTGAAATGCAGGAATCTGGGGATTGCATGAGTTTGTGCATGTCATGGTTTTGACTAACCGGAGTCGGTGGAGGTATTGGTGATATTGCAGGAGATGGGAAATGTGTTTGCTTGTCTCATGATGTGTAGGTCACTGGAGTCGACTTGGCAGTCAACAGCGAGAGGATCGGGCACAAGTAGGGGATTTGGGGTCGGATGATCGGGATGCCAGGTGAAGTCAAGGGTGATCCACACCGTACAACTGGAGAGGCAAGAAGCACGGACGGTTTCACGGTTGAGCCTCAAAACCGTGGTGGTGATGAAGATGACGTATTGACCAAGTCAAGGCGAGCAAGATGCCAGTGCAAGTGACAAGGGGGGCCGATGGACAGGGACCGGGAGAGACTTGCCGGTGGTCAGGATTGCGGGACAAGGTGACACGCGTTGACATCAAGAAGTCACGCTTTGAGAAGTGTGCAAGGTGGTTTTCCGGTTTGGGCCTCAAAATCGATCGCGACGATTGGAGGTGCACGTGACACCATCGTGAAGCTTGCTTCGAGGCAAAGCAAAGTCGTGAAGGGCTCGATCGCATTCGGGCGATCAGGTGAAAGATGGACGAGTATGCCCCCGATGGTAGGTGGGTGTATTATGTAGACTAAGGGTAGTGTTGTCATGTGGGCAATAGACCTTGGGCCTATATAAGGAGAGGTAGGTCTGGTGGAAGAGGTGCCTCTCTTTCCCTTAGCCTTGCCTTAGGTCTTCATTCAAAGTGCTGGGAGAGGTCTTCATGTAACAGAGGAGAGGAGAGGGTGTGTGAAAGACATCTCTTGCTCTTCCAAATAGTTGGAGGAAGAGGGTGGCTTCCTAGCCATGTATCCATGTATCTTGACTTGATGAATCAATGATATGAGATTCAAATTCGTGCTCAAGTTCTTTCTCTCTCCCCAAATCCCAAATTTCTCTTTTTCCCTATTTTCGGAGCTATTTTCATGGTGATTTTTTATCTCGATTTTGAGTGAGTTTTTGGATGGGTTTTGTGGGGGATCTAGATGCTATGATGTGCTAGAACAATCCTATATAGGTCCTTGACCGAATCAAAGGCACGAGAACCTTCGATTTCAATATTTTCTCATGTTTCCCCTTTTCGGTGTTCTTGGCACGAGATCTAAAATTCATGATGATTCCTTGTGCTTTTTGAGTGGATCTCTTTAGAGGAGTGTCGTGATCTATTGAGGATGATCTGGTCCAAATTTTGTGATTTTTCGAGTTCTTTTGATAGAGTTTTGGCAATTTTCTTTCCCAAATGGAGCTGCTATTTTGCCCAGGACCGAACTTCCGTGGCCAGGATGGAACTTCCGTGACCATGACGGAACTTCTGTCAAGAACCATGGAACTTCCATGAGTGATAGTTCTCCGATCGCCCGGAACTTTCGTGATTGACAGAACTTCCGTCGGGGGCTTCGGAACTTTCGTCGGGCACCACAGAACTTTCGTCAGGCTCAGTTTTGTGATCTCTCGGATCTTCCTTGTTTCCCTTTTTGTTCCTCTTGTGCTTCCTCTATGGGTCCTTTTGGTTTGAGTCATTCCTAGGGTTAGCACGTCACAAGTTGGTGTGTGTAATCTTGGTGACTTGGTTAGAGGTTGGTTTGGGTTGTAATTGGGACATAGGCCAAGTCCTTGAGAAGAATTTTAATTGGCCCCCATTCACTCCCCCCCCCCCTTTGGTCACCTTCTCGGTCCTTCAATTGGTATCAGAGCCGGTTTGATCACTAGTTGACCTTCACCGGCTTTGTGATCAGAAGGTGACATCGAGAAGCGTGCGGTCAAGCTCTGGATGTTCGATGGAGAGGACTTCCCCTACTGGATGTCGTGGACCAACGCTTATCTCCTAAATCAAGGACATGCTATCTGGGACATCGTCAAGCAAGAATACAACATACATGCCGACCTCAACACCGCTCCTATAGGTGAGTTGAACAGGTATGAACACAACACCAAAGCTGTCAACATTCCGCTCTCTGCACTTGGTAGAAGTGAACATGATCGTGTTGCACATCTTGACACTGCTCATGCTATTTGGGTTAAGCTTTGCATGTACCATGAGGGTACCAATCAAGTCAAGTCTATGCGTAAGGATTCTTACAATAGACAGTACCAAACCTTTGCACAAAAACCTGGCGAGTCACTAGATGACACCTTTTGTAGGTTTGAGGCAATTGTGTGCAACATGCGGGCTTTCGGTAACCTTGTGTACAGTGATAATGATAGAGCTAAGCAACTGATGTACTCACTTGATGAAAATGTTTGGGGGGTTAAAATTGCTGCTCTAGAAGAAACTGCTGATTTCAATACCTTGAACTATGAGCAATTGTATAGCAAGCTGAAATCTCATGAACTGTCTAGGAAATCTTGTCATAATCATGTTAATCCTACTTCTAGCATGGATTTGCTTTCTAGCACTTAGAAGGGTAGTCACAGTGATGCTTCTTATGGAACTAACCCCTCACTTGACAAGTCTTCTTTGGAGTTTGCTCTGTCTTCTCTTGTTGCAGCTTCCGATGAATAGATGGAGTGCATTCCTGATGAGGAGTTGTCCTTGCTCACAAGGAAGTTCAAGAAGTTCTACAACAACTGGAAGGAGAGAAGAGGAGGTGGTTCAAGAACCTGCTTCGAGTGTGGTGACCTGGGACACTTCATTGTTGACTGGCCCAAGAAGAAGAAGAAGGTCGGGTACCGCGACAACAACACTGAAGACTTCAAGCAGAAGAAGAACCGCTTCTACAACAAGGGCAATAACTCCTAGAAGTTTACCGAGGCCATTGCACACGCCTACGTTGCTGCCTTGAGCGATGTTGACCTCACATCAAGCGAAGGCCTTACAAAATCAGAGGAGGAGGTTGAAAAGCCACGAGTCAAGAGGAAGGATGACTTCACCGACCTTTGCTTCATGGCAAAGAACGACCATGACACCAACTCTGGATCCGACTCTGACACAAGCGAGGTACCTCCCATGCTTGATGAGCTCTCTTCTAAACTTGATCATTTGCGCGATGTTCTGCTCTTGCAAGATGATAAGCTTCACAGTGCTATTCATGATAGTAGAGAGCTTAAGTCTAAGTTGGAGAGTGCTGAGTATGAGATCACTTCGCTTAGGTCTAAGCTTGCTAAAGATGACATAGTTGTAGAGTGTGAGTCCTGTCAAGTTGTGATGAATGATCTAAGTCAGAGGTAGAGTGTGCATGCTCAAGTTGCCAGTCAGCTTGAGAGTGCCCTCAAGGAGCTTGATGAATTCAAAGCTAGGCCAACTCTTTTGGGTGCATGTCAAAAGTGCCCCAAGCTCATAGATGAGTTGGAAGCTCAGTCCCTCAAAGTCAAAGAGCTTGAGTCCAAGCTGCTTCATGAGACTCGCTCGAAAGTTCTCCCACCCCCGTGTAAAGTGTGTCACCCTCAAGGACAAGCTAATAATCACTAGGGAGAAAAACAAAGTCCTAGTTCAAGAAAATGACTATCTTGTTTCTAGGCTCCAGAGAACCCTAGTGAGTGAGGAAAAGATTGAGAGTGATTTGCAAGAGTGAAGGACAGTGCTTCTAGGTCAACCTATAACTTGGGCTTGGGATTTGAGAGGTGTGACAAGGAGAGTGAGAATGTGGGTAAGTTTATACCTAGCTCCAGCTACAAGGATGAGGAAAACACCATCAAACCCACTGACACATACTATCCAACCAATCCAAAACCCTCCTTGAACCCAAAGCAAACAGAGAAGCCAAAACCCAAGCCTGCCATGCAAACCAAGCCTAATCCAAAGGGTGTCTACATTTGCATGTTTTGTGGTCGCAAGGGCCACTTGGATGAATTTTGTTATAGGCATAAGAGGATTGAGAGGAAGCAAGCTGAGTTGACTAGGGATGCTTTTTATGGTGATTTTGTTGACTTTCAGTCTTGCTCTTTTTCTCGTGCCTAACATGGACAGGGTCATTCCTCATATGGCTTTGATTCATGAAATAGACGCTTTGCGCAGCAGCGCTTTGGCGCCCCACATTTTCCCCATCGTGGTGAGCATCACTCGCGTGGATTTGGCTTTCACACAGATGATTTCTATTCTCACAACCCAAGGTTCAAGTCGAGATGCTTTGATAGACCACGTTTTTCCCATCGTGGTTCTCGTTCCATGCGTTCGAATGATAAGGTGCAAAGAACTGTGATGACTACTACCGATCGTATGGTTAAGTGCTAACTCTCAAATGCTTTTTGACTAACCCCAGCACTGAGCCATCGACCTTTCCTTCTCGTTCTTTGTAGGCAGCAGGTGGAGGCCTGGAGAACAAATGGTTGATGGACTCTGGGTGTTCGCGCCACATGATCGGAGATGCAAAGTGGTTCTCTAGCCTCACTCCCTTGAAGCGTTGGGAGTATGTGACCTTTGGAGATGACAAGAGAGGGAGAGTGAAGGCAAGAGGCGCGGTAAAGGTAAATGAAAAATTCACTCTCAAGGATGTTGGTTTGGTTGAGCATCTCAAGTACAATCTCCTCTCTGTTTCTCAGTTGCTTGATGTTGGTTTGGAAGTGCGCTTTAAGAAAAATGCTTCTTGTGTTCTTGATTCGAATGGCTCATTGGTTTGTGGGATTTCTAGCATTGGAAAAGTTTTTCAGGCAGATTTTGCTGTTCTCCTGGTTCTCACAAGTGCTTGTTTGCTCAATCTTCTTCTGAGCTCTAGAAATGGCATAGGAGATTGGGTCACATGAGCTTTGACTTGTTTTGTCGCTTGAGTGGCCTAGCCTTGATCCGAGGATTGCCTAAGCTCAAATTTGATAAGGATTTGGTTTGTGCTCCTTCTCATCCACCAATCAATTTGGTGATGACTGAACGCCCTGGAGAGTTGCTTCTTATGGACACTTTTGGTCCTTCTCGGGTTTGTTCGGCGGGTGAAAGTGGTATGTTCTTGTGATTGTTGACGACTACTCTCGCTACTCTTGGGTTTACTTTCTTGAGAGCAAGGATGAAGTGTTTCATCATTTTTGGAGCTTAGCTTTGAGGTTGTTCAAGGAACTCCCTGGTGCATTACGAGCAATCCGCGGTGATAATGACACCAAGTTCAAGAACTCCTCTTTTGATGATTTCTATCTTGGGCATGGTATTGAGCATCAATTTTTAGCACCTCATGTTCCCCAGCAGAATGGTGTGGTTGAAAGAAAGAACAGAACCTTGGTGAAGATGGCCCGGACGATGCTCGATGAGCATAGGACTCCGAGGTGGTTCTGGGATGAGGCCATTAGCACTGCTTGCTATGTTTCTAATCGGGTTTTCTTGTGCTCAATTCTTAATGTGACTTCCTATGAGCTACATTTTGGGAGGAAGCCATCTGTCTCTCATTTGTGTGCCTTTGGTTGCAAGTGCCTCATTCTCAAGCGTGGCAATCTTGATAAGTTTGAGTCGAGATCTTCCAATGGCATCTTTCTTGGCTACACCCTTCATGGCCATTCCTACAGAGTTTTAAAATTGGAAACTAACACCATCGTAGAATCCTGTGATGTATCCTTTGATGAATCAAACTCTTGTGCAAGGAATGTGATTGAGTCTGCAAGTGATAAGGAGCTAAAAAAAAGCATCTTTGTAGGAGAGGATCTACAGGGCATTGATGATGATGACGATGATTCACTTCATCTCTCATCTGAGCTTGTTCCTGCTGCTACCACTACTCCAGCAGAGGGTCCAAAAGCTTCTACATCGACTTCAGCGGCTATCGAGCGAGCTCCAGCTGTGGTTGAGGGGGAGGTATATTCTGAGAGAGAGAGAGGCCCCCAGCCACATTCAGCGTCAACATCCACCTCAACAAATGATCAGTAATCTCTATGAGAGGACAACAAAGTCAAGGTCTGCACATCTCGCCTACTTTACCAATTCTCTTTTTGTTGCAACCTTTGAACCCCAGGATGTTGGACACGCACTATCTGATGAACATTAGGTTAATGCCATGCATGAGGAATTGGAGAACTTTGAGAGAAACAAAGTTTGGACCCTAGTAGAGCCTCTTGTTGGTGTCAATGTCATAGGAACCAAATGGGTGTTTAAAAACAAGCATGGGGAAGATGGTGAGATTGTTAGAAACAAGGCTAGGCTTGTTGCTCACGGTTTCAGTCAAGTGGAGGGCTTAGACTATGGGGAAACCTTTGCTCCTGTTGCACGCATAGAAGCCATTAGGATCTTGCTTGCATTTGCTACCTCTACGGGATTACACTCTATCAAATGGATATCAAGAGTGCTTTCCTAAATGGTTTCATAGAGGAAGAGGTTTATGTAAAACAACCACATGGCTTTGAGCACCACAAATACCCAAACCGTGTGTACAAGCTTCAGAAGGCTTTGTACGGGCTAAAGCAAGCACCTAGGGCATGGTATGCTAGGCTTAAGACTTTCTTGCTAGAACCCGGGTATGTTATGGGGTGTGTTGATAAAACCTTGTTCACTCTCAGACATGGCAATGACTTTCTAATAGCTCGGATTTATGTGGATGATATCATCTTTGGTCGTTCGTCTCATGCTCTTGTGTCCAGATTTCAGGAAGGCTTGGAAAGTGAATTTCAGATGTCGATGATGGGCGAGCTCACCTTCTTTCTTGGACTTCAAATCAAGCAGTGCAAGCAAGGCACTTTCATACATCAAGCCAAGTACACGAAGGATCTCTTGAAGAAGTTTGACATGGTCAATGTAAAGCCGTTGTCTACACTAATGTCCACTACAACGGCACTTGACCCTGATGAAGACTGTGAAGCAGTGGACCAAAGGGAGTACAGGAGCATGATTGGCTCTCTCTTGTACCTAACGGCGACAAAACCCGACATACACTTTGCGGTGTGTCTTTGTGCTCGCTTTCAAGCTTCCCCAAGGGTGACTCATCGCAAGGCTGTCAAGCGCATCTTCAGGTAACTCAAATACACCCTTGAGTTTGGTCTGTGGTACTATGCATCTTCATCTCTTGATCTCATAGAATATTTCGATACGGACTTTGCTGGATGTAGAATTGATAGGAAGAGCACTTCTGGTACTTTCCATTTCTTGGGTACTTCTTTGATCTATTGGTCTTCTTGTAAGCAGTCGAATGTCGCCCAATCCACCAAAGAGGTTGAGTATGTAGCTGCCGCTAGCTGCTGCTCACAAATCCTATGGGTTGTATCTACCATGAGAGACTATGGGTTAACCATTAAGAGTGTTCCACTCATGTGTGATAACTCCAGTGCCATATGCTTAGCCAAAAACCTAATCCAACATGGTAAGGTTAAACACATCAATGTGCGATTCCACTTCCTGAGAGACAATGTTGAGAAGGGGGATGTTGAGCTCAAATACATCAACTCCAGAAACCAACTAGCTGATATCCTGACTAAGCCCCTAGATGCTTTGAGACATGCTTTTCTTCAGGGGAACTGGGTGTTTGTCATCCTTATGGCATCATTTGAGGGGGAGTTGGTGTTCTCTTGTATATATGTATCTTACCTTTTATGCATTGCATCTCATATGTAATATATGCATTGGTAGATGAGCTCTGATTCTTATGCCTTCTTACATTTCTCTTTGCTATGATTGAGCTTGAGCTAAGTTGTGTGGACGTGATGGTAATCTCTCATGCTTAGATTTTCTATATGGCCTATTATAGACTCATGTGAGCAACTTGCTAATCTTAAAGGTAAACTAAGCTTTTTTGTGAACCTTCTGAACTAATCTTGCTTAAACTTGTTCACCATGTGTATAATTGCTTTTATCCTTGTTGAAACTTGCATTGAGGCTAGTCTAGAGGATATCTTGGCTTTGGCACCTTGTGTTTGCGAAATGGAAGGCTTTGCAAATATTTATCTCATGATGGGACATTGTGGGAACGTGTGTTCCTTTTGCCACAAAGGCATGCTCTTTTGTCTTATGAATAAACTGTTGATAATCTGTTAAGTGCTTTTGATCAAGAATAACTCTAAAATGCTAAATCCAAACACTATGATTTGAGGCCTCGAGGTGTTTGCCATACCCAGTCATGTGACCCTCCGTATGGATAAGAGGACACATGAGGATAAACAAGAAACACTTGATCAAATGAGTCTCTGTTGCATATGTGAGCATTTGTAAAGCTCATTTTCTGCGAATGCTTGTTTCCCTTGTTGAGATTAAAACTGGCTAGATTCTTATGATTCACTTGATGCTTGTTTTGTCTTGGATGGGAGTACTTACACATGTGGTGGCAGATTTTCTCATGATAAGCAAATTTGATTCTATCTAAGCTAGTCAATCATTCTGCTTAGCTTGTGTAGCTCTTGGTGTTTATGCCTTGCTATCTATTTTTGGTCTTTGTATGATTGTGAGCAATTGCTTTTACACTTCGTGGCTCTATGTTTGTGATTAGCAAGGTAAATTCTTGTTTGCATAACTATTGAAGCTCCTTAGGTTTGCATTTTCATGCTTTGCATGTTTGCTTGTTCTTTTGCCTCTTTGATGTGTTCATTGCCAAAAGGGGGGAAAATATTAGGTCATGCACAAATAATAAGAAACTTAAAATGCTCCATTTTGCATTACATGAGACCTACCACAAGTTGACGGGGGGCATATCATGATCTTGAGAGTTTTCTTGCGTTTTTTACATTCTTTGCGTCTCAAGTCGCTTTCTTTGCCAACTCTAGGTTTTCTGATCCTTACTTTGCTAGATGGCTTGTTTTCACTTTTTCTTTGGGTTTTGCCATTTGGATGAGCTTATTCGGTTTCGCATTTTAATCTCTAATCTTTGTGCATTTGAGGTTGTCAATATACTCATCAAGGGGGAGATAGAGAAACCATGTGGAGGTACTGGTGATGTTGCAGGAGATGGAAAATGTGTTTGCTTGTCTCATGATGTGGAGGTCACTGGAGTCGACTTGGCGGTCAATGGCGAGAGGATCGGGAACAAGTAGGGGACTTGAGGCCGGATGATCGAGATGTCGGGTGAAGTCAAGGGTGATCCACACCGTACAAGTGGAGAGGCAAGAAGCACGGACGGTTTCGCGGTTGAGCCTCAAAATCGTGGTGGTGATGAAGACGACATGTTGACCAAGTCAAGGAGAGCGAGATGCCGGTGCAAGTGAAAAGGGGGCCCGATGGATAGGGACCAGGAGAGACTTGCCAGTGGTCAGGATTGTGGGACAAGGTGACACACGTCAACATCGAGAAGTCACACATTGAGAAGCGTGCAAGGTGGTTTCCCGGTTTGGGCCTCAAAACCGGTGGCGGCGATTGGAGGTGCACGTGGCACCATCGCGGAGCTTGTTTTGAGGCGAAGCAAAGTCGTGAAGGGCTCGATGGCATTCAGGCGATGAGGCAAAAGATGGACGATTATGCCCCCGATGGTAGGTGGGTGTGTTATTGTGGGATACTTGCTTTACGGGTATCCTCATACAAGGCTAAAGTCGGTAGCCGACCGGGTACTTCATCAACAAGGAAGCCGACCGACTCGTCTTGGAGTGCAAGATAAGAAAGATTAGACTTGCCATATGGAACCATTGTAGAGTACGAATAGGACTCTGCTTGTACCCCCTGCCGACCAGATATATAAGGCCGCAGGGTACCCCCCATGAGGAGGGGTCGAGAGTTAGCTAGAGGCAATTTAGGCTTAACATCTCGGAACAATCAATACAATACAGAACATAGGACGTAGGGTTTTTACTCTAATTGAGAGGGCCCGAACCTGTATAATTCGGCGTCTTGTGTAACCATCGTAGTTCTTGGTCTCGACGTAGCCCTATATATTTACTGTCGGTCTTGAGCATCAACAGTTGGTGCACGAGGTAGGGGGACAAGGCTCATCGGGATTCTCCGTCGACTATGATGGCTGAACTTCCCATCATCCAATACTCTCCGAACTTCAAGATCTCCTTTGGATCGCTCGACTTCACAGTCGGCGACAATGGAGCCCTAGGTCTGAACGACTACAGATCAGACTCGACCGCAGCCAGTCCCATGGCACGATCACCGAATCCGTCTGACATTATTCCTGCATTGATCCCACTTGGATCCGAGCAGGAAGACTCTTCCTTCGGATATGACTCAACACCAGACCGGTCTTCTGATGAGGACATGATCAAATCGACCTACTCATATCCCCATACAGTCAACATGGTGGAGATAGTAGATCCTGCCGCTGGAAACCAAGAGGAGGATCCAGATGCCGAAGAAGAAGGGAATCCAGCCGGTGGTCTCCAAAATCAGCCGGTCGAAGGAGGCCGACAGGATGATAACCCGCCAGCGGATGAATTATCGGTCGGTCACCACCGTCGACCAAGAGGGTCGCGCGGGTCGCTTAATGCACGCCGACTAGATCTTGGCCTTGACCTTGAAGTGGATGGTGTTAAGGTCTACCACACCCCATAGAGCAACATCACCGGGGCCAAGACATTGCTTGACACCTTAATGGTCGATGCCCACTTTCAAACTCCTGCTATGCAGAAGGCGGTGGCTATGCTTAAAGCCGCAGCGGCACAAGATGCTGCAAAGTCTCAGTCGGTCGCAAGTTCCAGCCATGAATCCCCTCAGGGTCAGCGAAGACACAAAGATCTGAGAAATTCTCTCAGCCTCCGTGATGGACGAGACACCATCAACTCTCATCATGAGGAACACGCTTGGGACAACCGACGCTATGAGGAAGAGCGGCGTGAATGAAGGATGGACGCCCAACGGGAAGACCAGTGGGACGACCGACGAGAAGACCGACGGGATAACCAACGGGATGATTGTCAGAATCCTCCTCTAAGAGACAACCGCGACGACTGACGTCAACACGATGATCAGGATCGGCACGATAATGATGGCAATCGACAACGTCGTCATGACGAGGATGTTGGCCCACGCCACCATCGTAACCCAACTACGTCCCCAGATCGACAAAGGCGGTCACCAACGCCGACTGATGACGAGATCGATGGCATCAAGGCTTACGTCCCTCGGCTTCATATTGCTCGATCGCCGAAAGGATTCAAGCTGGTTCCCATCGAAAAATATGATGGACAAACCAATCCCCAAGAGTGGTTACAACTCTATAGCACGGCGATCCGGTCGGCTGGAGGTGATTCCTATATAATGGCTAATTACCTTCCGGTCTGCTTAGAGCCTCCCGTTCGGATATGGCTCACATCTTTACCTGAGGAGTCAGTCACATCCTGGGGAGACCTCAACCAGAAACTCATAGAAAGTTTCCAAGCAACTTGCAACCGACCGGGCAACCACTTCAACCTCACTCGGATCAAGCAGAAAGGATACGAGCCTCTTCGTGACTACATCAAGCGGTTTTGTGCTAACAAAACTGAGATCCCCAATGTCCCCGATCAGCAAATCATTACTGCCTTCCTGGGTGGAATTCGCAGTGATGATCTAGTCTGGGAAATCGGTCAGAGGAACCATGATCTCAAGCTCACTGCTCAAGAGTGCTTTGAGATTGCTGATAAGTATGCATCAGGAGAATCTGCACTTGATGATATCCGAGGAAAGGGCAAGGAAAAGCGGTCAGACAAGCCTGAGTCCTCCAAGAAGGACAAGAAGAGAACACCCGACAATGCTGTCAACACAGTAGACCGGTTTCCGAAGAATCCTCGGACGAACCAGCCATCTAATGATGAGTTGCTGAGTGGCATTTGCCCTATGCATCCCAAGGGAAACCACAAAGCAAAGGATTGCTATTATCTAAAGGGTTTTGCAACAGCTGCGCTCAAGGTGGCCAAAGATCCTCCGAGGCGCAACAACAGCAACAAAGACAAGCCTAATGATGATGATGACAAGGATGATTCGGGAGAGTTCCAGGAGCCCCGTAAAGAAGTAAACTTCATCTTCGGAGGCCCGGATGCCTATACATCCAAGCGCAAGCAAAAGTTAGAGCTTCGAGAGATTAACTCGGTGGAGCCAGCTATGCCTCAGTACATGAGGTGGTCTGAGATGCCAATCACCTTTGATCGGTCGGACCATCCAAAACATCTACCAAAACCAGGTCGCTACCCATTGGTGCTTGCTGCAACTATGAAGGAGGTGAAGTTTAACAGAGTACTCATCGATGGAGGAAGCAGTTTGGACCTAATCTTCACTAGGACCCTTCAAGAGCTCAGTCTGTCAATCAATGACCTCCAACCGAGTTCTTCACCCTTCCATGGTATTATGCCTGGTAAGACTTCAGTCCCAATTAGACAAATCACTCTGCCAGTCACCTTTGGCACCCATGATAATTTTAGGACGGAGCGTATCCTTTTCCAGGTGGCAGACTTCGAGTCAGCATGGCATGCTATCATCGATCGACCGGCGATGGCTAGATTTATGGTAGTGCTGCACTATCCGTATCTCACCCTCAAGATGCCAGGCCCGAACGAAATAATCTCCCTCTACTCTGATCTTCGGAATTCTTTTGATTGTGATGTACAGAGTTGTGAGATGGCTACCAAACAGTTGATGCTGTTAGACCAAAAGGAGATCTAGAAGGCGGTCGGTATAGAGGAGTAGACTAGAATGGAGGTTCCTACAAAGAAACTTACCAAGGACAAGATTCAGACCGATGACATCCAAACCAAGGAGATTTTGCTCGATCCTCAGGACCCCGATAAGGTGACTTATGCTGGGGTCAACTTTGATGAAAAATAGGAACTCGCGCTCACTCTTCTCCTCCAGGAAAATAGGGATATCTTTGCATGAAAACCATCTGACAAGCCGGGAGTTCCTAGGGAAAAGATTGAGCATGTGTTAAGGGTACCTCTAGGGGCTACCCCCGTCCGCCAAAGGCTTAGAAGATTTGCGCAAAACCACAAGGACGCTATAAAGAAGGAGATAGTTAGATTGTTAGAAGCTAAGTTTATAAAGGAGGTGTATCATCCTGACTTATTAGCAAATCCAGTCCTTGTACCTAAAAAGAATAAAGAGTGGAGTATGTGTATTGATTATACCGATCTCAACAAGGTCTGCCCGAAAGACCCCTTCATTCTTCCTCGTATTGATCAGATTATAGATTCGACAGTCGGGTGTGAGCTTTTAAGCTTTCTGGATGCCTATTTAGGCTATCACCAGATCCCACTAAGAGTCAAAGATCAGATCAAGACTTCCTTTATAACACCCTTCGGCGCTTATTGTTATATCACTATGCTGTTCGGTCTGAAAAATGCTAGCGCGACTTACCAACGAGGTATTCAACGCTGCCTTGCCACTCAGATTGGTTGGAACGCTGAAGCATATGTTGACGACATCATTGTCAAGACTCGGAAAGTTGAAGAACTTCTCTCTGACCTGGCAGAAACCTTTGATAATTTGAGACATTATTCAATGAAGCTGAATCCTAAAAAGTGTGTTTTTGGGGTTCCATTGGGAAAGTTACTCGGTTACATCATTTCGAAACAAGGTATAGAGGCTAACCCAGATAAAATCAAGGCAATCCTTGATATGAAGCCGCATAATTCTCAAAGGGACGTTCAGAAGCTAACTGGATGCATGGCATCCTTGAGTCGCTTTATTTCCCGATTGAGGGTTAGGGGGTTACCACTCTTCCGATTGCTTAAAAAGCAGGATGACTTTGTTTGGACTGAGGAAGCGCAGTTGGCACTAGACGAATTAAAGATTCATCTCAGCAGTATTCTAGTGTTGGTGCCTCCGGAGCCAGGGGAAAAAGTTCAGCTTTACATCTCGGCCACAACCCAGGTTGTGAGTACTGTTTTGACAGTCGACCGAGAAGAAGAGGGACACGTGCAGAAAGTACAGCATCCGGTCTACTTTGTGAGTGAGGTTCTCAGCGCCTCTAAGACAAGGTACCAGCAGATCTTGAAGTTGTTATATGCATTATTGATCACCTCGAGAAAGTTGAAGCACTATTTCCAAGCTCATCCAATAGAAGTTCAAACATCTTTTGCACTCGGGACAGTGTTACATAACCGAGAAGCTGAAGGAAAAATAGCCAAGTGGGCAGTCGAACTTAGTCAATATACTATTATGTTTGCATCTCGGTCGGCTATAAAGGGACAAGCGTTAGCTTAATTCGTTGCCAAGTGGACAGAGATTTAAAATCCTCCCATTGCCCAAGATATCGAGTACTGGAAAATGTACTTTGATGGTTCCCTTCAATTACAAGGGGCAAGTACGGGAGTTGTATTTATCTCGCCTACTGGAGAAAGGCCTCGATACGTCCTTCAAATCATGTTTCGCGCGTCTAATAATGCTGCGGAATATGAAGCTCTCCTACACGGTCTGCGCATTACTATGTCACTCGGCATTAAGCGCATCAACATATTTGGTGACTCGGCCTTGGTCATTAATTAGGTCACCAAGGATTGGAATTGTGTAGATAACAACATGAGTACTTATTGCCAAGAAGTATGAAAACTCGAAGACAAGTTTGATGGATTGAAGTTCACACATGTTCTCCGAGATAATAACTAGGCAGCTGATGAGTTGGCCAAGATAGGATCATCTCGGTCTGCAGTACCGCCGGGTGTTTTCCTACATATTCTGGATTCCCCAACAATTTCTCCCCGGTCGGACGTGTTGATGAGTATTGTTGCTGATCTCGTTGACGATGACGTCTCCAAGACCGACTAGCGCGATGCACTCATTCAGTATTTGGATAAGGGAACGCTGCCCTCGGATCCTGATGAGCAGCAAAGATTGGAGATCCGATCTTGAGGATACTTGTTGGTGGGGGACCAACTTTATAAAAGGGGTGGTTCCAACATTTTGATGCGATGCATCTCAATTCCTGAAGGCCAGAAGTTGGTAGATGAGATTCATTCGGGAATATGCGGTAATCATGCAGCTTTCATGACTTTGGTCGGCAAAGCTTTCCGGCAAGGGTTTTATTGGCCCACGGCGGTCGAAGATGCACACCAACTTGTTCGGAAGTGTGAGGGTTGTCAATTTTTTGCTCAACAAACACATGTGCCTTCACAGCAACTTCACATGATACCATTGACTTGGCCTTTTGCTGTTTGGGGGCTTGATATTATCGGTCCTTTTAAGAAAGCGCCAGGCGGTTTTACTCACTTGTTTGTTACTATCGACAAATTCACCAAGTGGATTGAAGCAAAGCCGGTCAGCAAGATTACATCCAAGAAGGCGATCGAGTTTGTCAAAGACATATTCACTCGGTTTGGAGTTCCTCATGATATCATTACCGATAATGGCACTCAATTCACTTCAGTGGAGTTCTGGGACTTTGCCGATGAGATGGGAATAAAAATCCACTTTGCATCAGTGGCTCATCCGAAAATCAATGGGTAGGTCGAACGGGCCAATGGTATGATTCTTTAAGGATTAAAGCCACGGATATTTGACAGACTCAAACCTTATACTGGTCAGCGGGTCAAGGAGTTGCCATCAGTCCTTTGAGGGCTTCAAACAAACACCAGTCGGGCTACTGGACAGTCACCTTTTTCATTGGTCTGTGGCTCAGAAGCTATGTTGCCGACTGAGGTCAGCCTTGTCTCAGCACGAGTTCAAGCGTATGATGAAAAGCTTTCTGAGAAAAACCGAGAGATTGATTTAATTGCGGCAGAGGAGTTGCGTGATCGTGCTCTGTTTCAGTCGGCACTCTACCAACAAGGCTTGTGTCGTTATTATGATAAGAACGTTCGTAGTCGTCACTTTCAAATTGGAGACCTAGTGCTTCACCGAGTGCAATCGACAAAGAATCAGCATAAGCTCTCTCCGAAGTGGGAAGGACCGTACGTAGTGAAGGAAGTCACTCGCCCGGGGGCTTACCGACTGATGTATGAAGACGACGATGATATTCCAAACTCCTGGAACATAAATCAGCTACGTCATTTCTATACTTAGCTACTATTTTGTGTATTTATACATTATTTATGAATGATACTTTAGTCTTTTTTTAATGAAAGATTTTCTGATGATTTTCATTCTATATCTGTCTCAATTCCTTAATTTATACTATTAAACAATCGAGCCAGGGGGCTAGCAATAATGTCCCATCTCGGTCTAACCATATTTTGGTTTTGGCCTATTTTTTGACCGACTTATTATCATGAGATCTTGAGATCTTGAGTTTTGGTCTTTATTATTTTGGTCTTACGCTTATACATCATGGTTAAATACTTTGTGCTGCACATCAGACTACCACTACACTAAACCCAGAGCCAAAAGTGTGAGAGGTCATGTGTCGATTGGTTGATTCTGTTTGTTACGCGGTTACGGGTTACAACCTAATATGTTATGGCAGACCGATGAAATCTTTGTTTCTCTTGATAGAAACATGTCAATGATATCTTTGTCAAACTTCTAAAGCTATAAAAGCATAAGATTAGTTTATACACAAGTATCATTACAAAAATACTACTAATGTTTTACACTATTACAGGATTATATCTCCTTTGAAGGAGAAGAAGAGTCAGTCCGAAGTTCGACCTCTGGAGTTGCTGGGGGAGTCGGCACGGTCGGATTGATTTCTATATTTTTGACCAAGGCCTAGGAAGTCTCTAGCATGGAATCCAGGAGCAGCTGACATTGGTCGTCGGTCAGGTCGGGGTTAAATCCCTCTTTGATCTTGTCCAATGGCAGAGCAGGAGACCAGGATTGGCAAATCGCCAACACTTGACTCCCGGCTTCGGTCGCCACTCGCCGAGTGTTATGAGCAATGGCTTCCGAAGCGTGCTCCAACAAGTAGTCCAGAGAGTGACCAGTCTGCTCTACTCGGTTAGCATGAACATAGTTCATTGCTTTTCGAGCGGCATAAGATAGAGTTGTAAATAATAATTATTGGTCAGTATGATCAACAGAAAAATCAAGCAGAAGGAAGAAGTCGAGGGCTTACTGGCAAGTTTACATTTGAAAGATTTGGAGACAGCCTTAGCCTCCTCTATCTTTGCCTTAGACCCCTTCAGCTCCTCCTGCAGCCGAGTGATCTCGGTCTTCTGGTCTTTAGCCAATTTGGAGAGGCTTTCCTTCTCAACCTTCAAGGCGTCAACGAACCTCTGTTGGTTGGAAGTCAACTTCTCCAGATCGGTTATTTTTTGATCGCGAGCTAAAAGTAAAGCTTTTAGCGTTAGAGTGGTCAGCAGATTGCTTAAATATGGATGGAAGGAAAACTTACCAGCCAGATCTGCACGAACTTGGTCTAAGACCTTGTTTATCTCTTGTCGGTCGGCCAACAGCTTCTTGTTTTCCTCTTGAGCCTTGGAGAGCTGCTGATCGGTGACTAGCAAGACAAATAAGAAGTTAGTCTAAAACATAAAGATGAGAAGATTAGGCAACCAAGGACATACCGAAAGTTTCGGCTTCAAGATATTCCACTCTAGCCTGCTTTCGCTCCACAAAAGCATACACTTTCAGATATGCAGAAGATAAGTGAGCTAAAAGATGAGAGCGAAGCAAGGTAGAACCATAATGTTGAGTTACCTTACTGGACTCCCGGTGTTGGTGCAAAATCTTCGCATCCTCTACCTCAGGCCGACCAGACATATCTACAGGAAGAGTTCTGTTACCTTTGTCAAGAGGCAAAGAGATATTAGTTGGAGTGGTCTGAGACAGAGGCTCGGGAGTGGAGGCAGGAACCGTCCGTTCAAGCAGTTTATCCACTTCGGTTGGCGTGTTTGAAGATTTGCCAATCAAATGGGACACACCAGTCGGATGAAGTGGGAGCGCAGACCGAGTATCCTCAGATCCCTAAGCGCTCTAAGAATCACTTGTCCGACTGCCAAGAATAAATAAATAAATTAGGAGATGTTGAGATCAACAATAAGAAGATAAGGAGTATAGGGTTTAAAGAATAAACCTGGGAGCCTTCTTGAGCTTGATCCGGCATAGCCTCTTCTTTGAAGAAGTTGACTAAAAATCAGTCTTCTTCCTCTTTTGAGAGGGCTGGTCAGCCTTGCCAGTCTGAACTACCTCTTCCGTTGACCTTTGAGTTTGACTCAGAGGCTCCGGTCGGTCTGAAGGTCGGCTGGAGGTTGCAGGAGCAGGTTGACCAACATCTGCGATAGTTATTTCTTCATCGTCGTCTTGGTCCCCCACATATTGGCGACGACGCGCCAGGTATAGTATGAGAAGTACCCGAGAATTATTTTGCCATATCTATGTGATTTGATGATCATGTGGCAAAGGACTTGATGGTCGTATGGTACAAGTTCAAAGGTTATGATATTGACTAAAGTCAAAAAATCAGAATAATATGAGCCACTCGGCTGGTCTAATGATCGGTCGGCAAAGTGGTCACTTAGCAATAAGACCCAAAGGTTTGATAACCAGAGGTCTAAAAGATTCAGACTTGATGGTTTGAATATCTATAAACAAATTAATAAGAGCTAATACAATTAGACTCTTGCATTATTTGTTAGTTTCCAAATTATACAAGAGTCGAGGGCTACACCTGATCAGGTGCACTTGCCCGGTGCACCAGATCTATCAAAGACTTCGACAATGAGGTCTTTCTAATTTATGATCTTTAGATCATACGGACAATTAAAGCTCAAAATTAGAAAGCACTCGAGGGCTGCTGTGGGATACTTTCTTTACGGGTATCCTCATACAAGGCTAAAGTCGGTGGCCGACCGGGTACTTCATCAACAAGGAAGCCGACCGACTCGGCTTGGAGTGCAAGATAAGAAAGATTAGACTTGCCATATGGAACCATTGTAGACTACGAATAGGACTCTGCTTGTACCCCCTGCCGATCGGATATATAAGGCGGCAGGGTACCCCCCATGAGGAGGGGTCGAGAGTTAGCTAGAGGCAATTTAGGCTTAACATCTCGGAACAATCAATACAATACAGAACACAGGACGTAGGGTTTTTACTCTCGTTGAGAGGGCCCCGGCCCGAACCTGTATAATTCGGCGTCTTGTGTAACCATCGTAGTTCTTGGTCTCGACATAGCCCTATATATTTACTGCCGGTCTTGAGCATCGATAGTTATGTAGACCAAGGGTAGTGTTGTCCTGTGGGCAATACACCTTGGGCCTATATAAGGAGAGATAGGGCTGGTGGAAGAGGTGTCTCTCTTTCCCTTAGCCTTGCCTTAGGTCTTCATTCAAAGTGCTAGGAGAGGTCTTTATGTAACAGAGGAGAGGAGAGGGTGTGTGAGAGACATCTCTTGGTCTTCCAAATAGTGGGAGGAAGAGGGTGGCTTCCTAGCCATGTATCCATGTATCTTGACTTGATGAATCAATGATATGAGATTCAAATTCGTGCTCAAGTTCTTCCTCTCTCCCTAAATCCCAAATTTCTCTTTTTCACTATTTTTGGAGCTATTTTCATGGTGATTTTTTATCTCTATTTTGAGTGAGTTTTGGGATGGATTTTGTGGGGGATCTTGATGCTATGATGTGCTAGAAAAAACCTATATAGGTCCTTGATCGAATCAAAGGCACGAGCACCTTCGATTTCAACATTTTCTCAAGTTTCCCCTTTTTGATGTTCTTGGCACAAGATCTGAAATTCCTGATGATTCCATATGCTTTTTGAGTGGATGTCTTTAGAGGAGTGTCGTGATGTATTGAGGATGATCGGGTCCAAATTTTGTGATTTTTGGATTCTGTTTGATAGGGTTTTGGCAATTTTCTTTCTAGAACGGAGCTGTTGTCTGGCCTAGGACAGAACTTCCATGACCATGACGGAACTTCTATCAAGAACCATGGAACTTCCATGAGTGATAGTTCTCCCATCGCCCGGAACTTCCACGATTGACAGAACTTCTGTCAAGGGCTTCAGAACTTCCATCGGGCACCACGGAACTTCCATCAGGAACCATGGAACTTCTGTTAGGCTCAATTTTGTGATCTCTTAGATCTTCCTTGTTTCCCTTTTTGTTCCTCTTATACTTCTGCTATGTGTCCTTTTGGTTTGAGTCATTCCTAGGGTTAGCACATCACAAGTTGGTGTGTGCAAACTTGGTAACTCGGTAAGAGGTTGGTTTGGGTTGTAATTGGGACATAAGCTAAGTTCTTGAGAAGAATTTTAATTGGCTCCCAGTCACCCCCCCCCCCTCTGGTCGCCTTCTCGGTCCTTCACAAGGTTAAATGCTTGTTTGCATAATTATTGAAGCTCCTTAGGTTTGCATTTTCATGCTCTGCATGTTTGCTTGTTCTTTTGCCTCTTTGATGAGTTCATTGCCAAAGGGGGAGAAAATATTGGGTCATGCACAAATAATAAGAAACTTAAAATGCTCCATTTTGCAATACATGCGACCTACCACAAGTTGAGGGGGATCATATCATGATCTTGAGCGTTTCTTGTGTTTTTTACATTCTTTACGTCTCAAGTCGCTTTCTTTGCCAACTCTTGGTTTTGTGATCCATACTTTGCTAGATGGCTTGTTTTCACCTTTTCTTTGGGTTTGGCCATTTGGATGAGCTTATTCGGTTTCGTATTTCAATCTCTAATCTTTGTGCATTTGAGGTTGTCAATGTACTCATCAAGGGGGAGACTGAGAAACCATATGGATATATGCCATGGTTTGCAATATATGTGATGAGTAATTGACTTGAGTGGATTTTGTGTTTGAGTTGAAATGCGGGAATCTGGGGATTTCATGAGTTTGTGCATGTCATGGTTTTGACTAACCAGAGTTGGTGGAGATATTGGTGAAGTTGCAGGAGATGGGAAATGTGTTTGGTTGTCTCATGATGTGTAGGTTACTGGAGTCAACTTGGCGGTCAACAGTGAGAGGATCGGGCACAAGTAGGGGACTTGGGACCGGACGATTGGGATGCCGGGTGAAGTCAAGGGTGATCCACACCGTATACGTGGAGAGACAAGAAGCACGAACAGTTTCGCGATTAAGCCTCAAAATCGTGATGGTGATGAAGACGACGTGTTGACCAAGTCAAAGCGAGCAGGATGCTAGTGCAAGTGACAAGGGGGCCTGATGGACAGGGACCAGGAGAGACTTGCCGGTGGTTAGGATCGTGGGACAAGGTGACACGCATCGACATCGAGAAGTCATGCTTTGAGAAGCGTGCAAGGCGGTTTCCCAGTTTGGGCCTGAAAACCAGTGGCGGCGAATGGAGGTGTATGTGGCACCATCGCGGAGCTTGTGTCGAGGCGAAGCAAAGATGTGAAGGGCCCGATGGCATTCGGGTGAAGGAAAAAGAGATGGACAAGTTTGCCCCCGATGGTAGGTGGCAATGTTATGTAGGTCAAGGGTAGTGTGGTCTTTTGGACAATAGGACCCTAGTCCTATATAAAGAGAGGTGTGGCTGGTGGGAGAGGGGCCTCTTCCCATTAGCCTTGTGTTAGGTATTCATTTCAAAGTGCTAGGAGAGGTCTTCATGTAAGAGAGGAGAGGAGAGGGTGTGTGAGAGACATCTCTTGCTCTTCCAAATAGTGGGAGGAAGAGGGTGGCTTCCTAGCCATGTATCCATGTATCTTAACTTGATGAATCAATGATATGAGATTCAAATTCGTGCTCAAGTTCTTCCTCTCTCCCTAAATCCCGAATTTCTCTTTTCCCTTATTTTTGGAGCTATTTTCATGGTGATTTTTTATCTCGATTTTGAGTGAGTTTCGGGATGAATTTTGTGGGGGATCTTGGTGCTATGATGTGCTAGAACAACCCTATATGGGTCCTTGACCGAATCAAAGGCACTAGCACCTTCGATTTGAAAGATTTCTCAAGTTTTCCTTTTTGGTGTTCTTGGCACAAGATCTGAAATTCATGATGATTCCTTGTGCTTTTTGAGTGGATCTCTTTAGAGGAGTGTCATGAGGTACTGAGGATGATCTCGTCCAAATTTCATGATTTTTGGAGTTTGTTTGATAGGGTTTTCACAATTTTCTTTCCTGAACGGCGCTGTTGTTTTGCCCAGGACAGAACTTCTGTGGCTAGGACAGAACTTCCGTGACCATGACAGAACATCTGTCAAAAACCATGGAACTTCCATGAGTGACAATTCTCCCGTTGCCCGGAACTTCCGTGATTGACAGAACTTCTGTCGGGGGCTTCGGAACTTCCATTGGGCACCACGGAACTTCTGTCAGGCTCAGTTTTGTGATCTCTCGGATCTTCCTTGTTTCCCTTTTTGTTCCTATTGTGCTTCCGCTATGTGTCCTTTTGGTTTGAGTCATTTCTAGGGTTAGCACATCACAAGTTGGTGTGTGTAATCTTGGTGACTTGGTTAGAGGTTGGTTTGGGCTGTAATTGGGACATAGGCCAAGTTCTTGAGAAGAATTTTAATTGGCTCTCATTCACCCCCCTCCCTCTGGTCGCCTTCTCGGTCCTTCAAGAACCACTTCTACAGGAAAGACAAGAATTCCAAGAAGTTCATGAAGGTGGTCACACGCGCCTACGTTGCCGCTTTGAACGACGTCGACCTCACATTAAGCGAAGGCCTTACAAGCTCAGAGGAGGAGGTTGGAAAGCCATGAGTCAAGAGGAAGGACGACTTCACCGGGCTTTGCTTCATGGCAAAGAATGACCACGACACCGACTCTGGCTCTAACTCTGACATAAGCAAGGTACCCCCCCCCCACTCTTGATGAGCTCTCTTCTGAACTTGATCAATTGCACGATGTTCTGCTCATACAAGATGATAAGCTTCGCAGTGCTGATCATGAGAGTAGAGAGCTTAAGTCTAAGTTAGAGAGTGCTAATTATGAGATTCCTTCGCTTATGTCCAAGCTTGCTAAGAATGCTAAAGTAGAGTGTGAGTCTTGTCAAGTTGTCATGAATGATCTCTGTCAAAGGGAAAGTGTGCATGCTCAAGTTGCTAGTCAGCTTGAGAGTGCCCTTAAAGAGCTTGATGAGTTCAAAGCCAGACCAACTCTTTTGGGTGCATGTCAGAGGTGCCCCAAGCTCACTAGTGAGTTAGAAGCTCAAACCGTCAAAGTCAAAGAGCTCGAGTCCAAGCTGCTCAATGAGACTCGCTCGAAAGTTCACCCACCATCATGTGTAGTGTGTTGCTCTCTTAAGGATAAGCTTGCAATCACTAGAGAGGAAAACAAGAACCTATCTCAGGAAAATGACTACCTCATCTCTCGCCTCCAAAGAACCCTAGTGAGTGAGAAAAAGATTGAGAGTGATTTGACAAGAGTGAAGGAGAGTGCTTGTAGGTCAACCTACAACTTGGGCTTGGGATTTGAGCGGTGTGACAAAGAGAGTGAGAATGTGGGTAAGTCTGTGCCTAGCTCTAGCTACAAGGATGAGGAACAATCCATCAAACCCACAGACACATACTATCCACCTAACCCCAATCCCTCCTTCAACCCAAAGCAAACAGAGAAGCCAAAACCCAAACCTCCTGTGCAAACTAAGCCTAAACAAGAGAGTGTCTACATTTGCATGTTCTATGGCCGCAAATGTCACTTGGATGAATTCTTGTTATAAGCATAAGAGGATTGAGAGGATGCAAGCTGAGTTAACTAGAAATGTGCATCATGATGATTTTGTTGATTTTCAGCCTCGCTCTTTTTCTCATGCCTATCATGGACAGGGTCATCCCTCATATGGCTTTCATTCATGAAACATAGGCTTTGCACAACAGCGTTTAGGCGCCCCATGTTTTCTCCAACATGGTGAGAGTCGCTCGTGTGGATTTGGTTTTCACACAGATGAGTTCTATTCTCACAACCCAATGTTTGAGTTGAGACGCTTTAACAGATAATGTTTTTCCCATCATGGTTCTCGTCCCATGCGTCCGAATGGTGATGTGCAAAGAATTGTGTTTACTTCTGCAGGTCGTATGGTGAAGTGCTGGATCCCCAAAAGCTTTCTTTCTAACTCTAGCACCGAGCCATCGATCTTTATTTCTCGTTCTTTGTAGACAGCAGGTGGAGGACGGAGAACCTGTGGATGATGGATCTTGATCTTTTACATGATTGAGATGTGATAGTTCTTCGTACCCTTTTTTATGGCCTCCAAAAGGCTTGTATGTCTTCACCTATTTTATGAGTTTTCTCATACACTCACCCTTTTACCTTCATGTACATTACTTGTGGTGTGAGATGATTGTTTATATGCTCACTTTATCATCTTGATGTTCCTCCCTTACTCTTTCATGAGTCATGATTTGCGCTCTCTGTATAGTCTTCTTGCCCTCTTTTCAATTGATTCTTCATTTGTTTTGTTGAGGGGGAGACTGGCTTGGTTAAGGGGGAGTTGCTCTTTGTTGAAGCTTTGAGATTAGTTGTTCTTGTGGTTTGATCATTTGGAGCTTTATATTTGCCATCCCTATGACATCATTTGAGTGGGAGTTGATGTTCTCTTGTATATATGTATCTTAGCTTTCTGTATTGCATCTCATATGTAATATATGCATTTGTAGATGAGCTTTCATTCTTATGCTTTTCTTGCATTTTTCATTGCTATGATTGAGCTTGAGCTAAGTTGTGTGGATGTGGTAGCAATCTCTCATGCTTAGATTTTCTAGATGGCCTGTTATAGACTATTTTGAGCAACTTGATAATCTAGAAGATGTCTTGGCTTTGGCACCTTGTATTTGCGAAATGTGGCTTTGCGAATGTTTAGCTCATGATGGGACATTGTGGAAACTTGTGTTCCTTTTGCCGCAAAGACATGCTCAGTTTTTGCTTTTAATTTGCTAGATATGTTGATGAAATGAAAATTGCTTCGAAGCCTCAGGGTGTTTGTCGTACCTAGTCGTGCGACCCTCCGCATGGATTAGAAGTAACATAAAAAATGCTAAATCCAAAAATTATGCTTCAAAACCTCGGGGTGTTTGTCGTACCCAGTCGTGTGACCCTCCGCACGGATTAGAAGCTACATGAGGATCACATAAGAATAATGCCATTCTCTTTTTCTTATGAGTCTCTGTTGCATATGTGAATGTTTGTAGAGCTTATTTTTTACGAATGCTTGTTGCCCTGGTTAAGATTGAGACTTGCTAGATTCTTATGATTCACTTGATGCTTCTTTTGTCTTGGATGGGAGTACTTACACATGTGGTGGCAGCTTTTCTCATGAGGAGCGAATTTGATTCTATCTGAGCTAGTCAATCTTTCTGCTTAGCTTGTATAGCTCTTGGTGTTTATGCCATGCTATCTATTTTTAGTCTTTGTATGATTGTGAGCTATTGCTTTTACACTTTATAGCTCTATGCTTATGGTTAGCAAGGTTAAAGGTTTGTTTGTATAATTGTTGAAGCTCCTTAGGTTTGCATTTTCATGCATTGCATTTTTGTTTTTGTGCATCTTTGATGAGTTCATTTCCAAAGAGGGAGAAATCAGTGGATCATGCACAAATAATGCTAAGAAACTTAAGATGACCTTATTTTGCATTACATGTGAACTACCACAAGTTGAGGGGGAGCATAACATGATCTCGAGCATTTTCATGCGCTTTTCACAATCTTTACATCTTAAGTCGCTTTCTTTGCCAATTGTTTGTTTTTACGATCCTTTATTTGCTAGATGGCTACTTTTCACCTTTTCTTTGGGTTTGAGCCATTTTGATGTGCTTATTTTCTTTCACATATCAAATTCTAAATCCTTGTGTATTTGGTGTTGTCAATATACTCATTAAGGGGGAAATTGAGAAACCACGTGGATAAGTGCCATGGTTTGCAATATGTGATGAGTAATTGACTTGAGTTGGATTTGTGTTTGAGTTGAAATACGGGAAATTAGGATTGCATGGTGTTATGCATTGCTATGGTTATGACTAAGCTGAGTTGGTGAAGGAATTGGTGAAGTTGCAGGAGAAGGAAAATGTGTTTGCTTGTCTCATGATGTGTAGGTCAATGGAGTCGACTTGGCGGTCAATGGTGAGAGGATAGAGCACAAGTAGGGGACTTGGGGCCGGACGATTGGGAGGCTGGGTGAAGTCAAGGGTGATCTACACCGTACACGTGGAGAGGCAAGAAGCACGGACGATTTCGCGGTTGAGCCTCAAAACCGTGGTGGTGATGAAAATGATGTGTTGACCAAGTCAATGCAAATGGGATGCCAGTGCAAATGACAAGGGGGTCCAATGGAGCGGGACCGGGAGAGACTTGCTGGTGGTCAGGATCGTGGGACAAGGTGATACACGTCGATATCGAGAAGTCATGCTTTGAGAAGCGTGCGAGGTAGTTTCTCCGTTTGGGCCTCAACATTGGTGGCGGCGATTGGAGGTGCACATGGCACCATCGCGAAGCTTGCGTCGAGGTCGAAGCAAAGATGTGAAGGACCCGATTGCGTTTGGGCAAAGGAAAAAGAGATGGACAAGTTTGCCCTTGGTGGTTGGTGGCAATGTATTGTAGGTCAATGGTAGTGTGGTCTTTTGGACAACCCTAGGCCTATATAAGGAGAGGTAGGGCTGGTGGGAGAGGTGCCTCTTCCCATTAGCTTTGTGTTAGGGTTTTTATTCAAAGTGCTAGGAGATGTCTTCATGTTTTAGTGGAGAGGAAAGTACGTGAGAGACAAACTTTTCTCTTCCAAATAGTGGGAGGAAGAGGGTGGCTAACTAGCCATGTATCCATGAATCTTGTTTGCAAGGATCAATGATACGAGATTCAATTTCATGCTCAAGATCTTCTCTTCTTCCTAAATCCTGAATTTCTCTTTTTCTCTATTTTTAGAGCTATTTTCGTGGAAATTTTCAATCTCATTTTTGAGTGAGTTTTTGGGGCAGATCTCTTGGAGATCTTGGTGCTATGATGAGCTAGAACAATCCTATATGGGTCCTTGACCGAATCAAAAGCTCTAGCACCATCGATTTCATAGATTTATCAAGTTTCCCCTTTTTAGTGTTCTTGGCACAAGATCTGAAATTCATGATGATTCCTTGTGCTATTTGAGTGAATCTCTTTAGAGGAGAGTCGTGATGTCTTGTGGATGATCTGGTCCGAATTTCGTGATTTTTGGAGTTCATTTAACAGGGTTTTGGTAATTTTCTTTTCAAAACGAAGTTGTTGTTCTATCCAGTAAGAACTTCCATGCCTAGGACAGAATTTCCGTCACCATGGCGGAACTTCCGTGAGTGATAGATCTTTCATCGCCCAAAACTTCCGTGAGTGACAGAACTTCCGTTGGGGATTTTGGAACTTCCATCGGCACTTCTGAACTTCCGTCAAGCTCTAGAATTGCAGTTTTTCAGACCCTCTTTGTTCCTCTTTTTACCCTATTATGCTTTTGCTATGTATCCTATTGCTATAAATCACTCCTAGGGTTAGCACGTCACAAGTTGGTATGTGTGACCTTGGTGATTTGTTAAAGGGATGGGTTCGGTTGAAATTGGGACATAGTGTAAGGATCATGACCATTGAGGTCACCCCGAGGTATGGTGTTTTGGTGATGCATAACAAACATGAAATATGACTAATATCTACACGAGTGTTGTTCGTGTAGGAAATCCTTTTTATCTTATGATGATTGTCTACGGCGTCCTTGGCGATGGATGACAATGACCGCAAGCATGGAGGCTTGTGAACTTGATGAAGTTCAAGGATTGATGAAGATGGATCAAATCGGAGGACAATCTATGGTGCAAGTGTTTGGAACACTTGGGTAGTTGTTAGGGCTTTGAGTCCATAAGAAAAACCGGACTATCAAGGGGGTCTAGGTCATTCTCTTAGGTCATATATAGTCGGTGATGTGCAAGGTTGCTCGGTGAAATCACAAATACTAGGTAACAGTGTAGAAGCCAAGGAGCTGTTCGGAGAAGCCGGGAAACCAAGTCAAGCGAGGACGAGTTTCAGCTTCTGGACATAGAGACCGGACAGAGGGGTCAGAGGAGACCGGACTATATGGTCACTATAGGGAGTTTTCCAGGACTTAGTGCGAGGAGCAGGACTCTATCATCAAGAGACTCCATACAGACCGAACAGTCCAGTTTGCTGACCGGACAGTCCGATCAGTAGGAGTGCAGGGAGGTAGAAGAGGTGTATTTCGCGGAGGCTCCTGGAATAGAGAGAGAAAGTGGTCCAGATGGTCCGGTGCAGTGACCGGACTGTCCGGTCAGTATGGAGGAAACAACGGACAGAGAGCAACAGCTCTGGAGGAGCCATCCGGTGGAGACCGGATTGTCCGGTCTGGACAATGACCGGACTGTCCGGTCAGTACATCCAGAAAGCTGTTTCATGGAGCAATAACTAGTTTGAGGTTGGAAGCCTATATAAACTTGTTGCTGGGTCTTAGAGACTGCCTTTGGCCATTGGGATTGCTGGGAGCATCTATTGGGAGCCAAAGGGCCAAGAGAGGAGCACTAGGAGAGGATATTGGATATCTTGAGAGTGCTAGTGAGAGTAACTTCAGCATTGATGCACATCTAAGGTTAGAGTGTCCTTCAGGGTGTGATCTAGGTTGTTACTCTTGGTCTATGGTGAGACCTAGACTGGTTAGGTGTCGGTGATCGAGCCTATCATGACCGGTTGTGAAGGCCGTCACACGTTTGTACACGGTTTGAGCCCGCCGTTGAAAGGGGCATCGCTAGTGAGCGCTCATGTCGGCTTGGGGAGTCCAGCAAGTTCTCGAGGGAGGTGAGCTTATGCTTTGTGCAGCGGCGGTGATGCACACCGTGTCTTCACTCGAGGAGTGATTGCGGGCTCGTGGGTGAGAACTCCACTTGGTGGCGGGAGGGACCGAGACTCCAGCGGGAGTGGTCCAACGAGGAGTAGGGGAAGGCGCCATCCTTCTGAGACCTCGGAAAAAAATCATGAGCCATCTCTTACTCTACTCCTTACTATGATGCTTTATTTTCCGTATTTATATACCGTATTATTTATGCTTGTGTGCTTACCTTGCTCTAGTTAACTACCTTATAGACTTGCATGAATAGACTTCTTTACTTGCTAGTAGTGCTTAGCCTTCATACTTGATCACTAGTATGTATAGGAGTTGCTTTGGCTTGATTCATCACCCTAGTATATATTATGCTACTCATGCTTGTATGCTTTCTATATGTTTGTTGATATAGTAGCTTTGCTTGAGTAGAACTCCTTACTAGCTAGTTGTTTTCTTTCGCTTATCTTTGATAACTAACTTGCATAGGAGTTATATTGCCTTTTGTGTGATCCACTAGTATGCTTAGCTTGTTGTTCCTTTCATAGGACTATTATCTTGTTAGTGTGATCACCACTAGAATTGCATAGGAGTTATATTGTATTTGTGTGATCCACTAGTATGTTTAGCTTGTTGTTCCTTCTATAGGATCATTATCTTGCTAGTGTGATCACCACTAGGATTGTGTAGGAGTTATTTTGAGTGATCGGTTTTAAAATTTAACGAATTTGGTACATAGTGCGATTTCCCGATTCACCCCCTCCTCTAAGTCACTCGGTCCTTTTACATAGGCCAAGTTCTTGAAAATAATTTTATTGGCTCTCATTCACCCCCCCCCTCTCTGGTCGCCTTCTCGGTTTTTCAACTGGCTTTGATCAACCCAAATTACTCATGTGCCGATCGGAATACAGGTCGTGCCAGTCGGCAGCTGGGTCTTCTGTGCTATAATTCATCTCTTCTGAATCTAAGTTCACTAGAAATGTCCCAAATTATTGTCTTTTTTACCTGTTTCTATAATAATTATTCAGAATAATAATTTATAAATATTCTACCATTTTCAGGGGTTAATAACCTATAATAATAATATTTAAATTCTAAATTAAGTGTTTTGACGCATAAAATAACGCACTAACTAGTGTCAAGACCTCAAGTGCATGTATATTCTTTTGTCATGCCACCTTGAACTCGTCCCAACACCTCAAGTGCATGTGTGTCGCCCCCTTGGGTTAATCTTAGCTTCCGCCATTCTCTGATCCAAAATGCTAATACCTACAATGGAACTTGTTGATTTGGGGAAAACGAATGCTGATTATTTGGGTATTGTTTGTTTCCCTTCAAATTGTCGTGTTCAGGAGCAATGACCATGGATAGTAGTGTAAAGAATTGTACTCCTGTTAGTTTGTTGTAACATGCATGGTTCAATTTGTGTATGAATCGAACAAGTAACATTGCTGTACTCTGCCTTTTTCTTTCCCCGTAAAGGAAAATGTGTCCGACCTGCTCATCATCTAATTCACTAGTTCTCTACCTCGCCAGTTTCAGTTGTTCAAATTCTAACCGTTTTTATTTACTGCATTGGTTAGAGTCCAAATCCAGTTGTTCATGGACATAGCATGATATTCTAGCCTGAAATGACAAAAAATATCTTTTTTTTAAACTTACAAAAAATATCTAGTGACAAAAAATATGTTTGCTGGAAAAACCAGAGGCCTGGAACGGAGGGACGGATATACTCCACGTCAGCGGATACACGGATGCGCACACCGACTAGGCGACAGGGAAGCCGCAGCCCAATGATTGTGCGGGTGGTGCACCCAGATGCTCGGTTCGGACACCAAGCGCCTATAAGACCCCCTACACGTCCGGCGAAATACCCTTTTTGCCCCTGCAATAATTTGCGCATCCACCCGTCGCGGCCTCGCCCTCAGCTCGCACGCCCCTTCGCTCTCCCATCGCTCCGCCTCCTCCGCTCCCCTTTGTCGCCACCCGAATCAGCACAGATCTCGCCGGTATCTGCCGCTCATCGCCTCGATTCGCGCCCTAGAATCCGCGGCTCCGTCGTCTCCGTGCGGTGGGAGGGGTCGACTCGTCCCGGGGCCCTGGATCTGGGGGAGTTGGTGGCGCCGGCGGCGTGATTTTGGAGGGGTTGGCGGCCTACAGAGCCGAGACGCGGGATGGAGTCCGGACACTACGTGGACAGCAGCGGTGAGTGCGGTTGATTTGACGGCTTGGATTAGAATTCGTTATTATTCAATAGGTAAACGTTCGGGGATTCGGTGTAGTTTTTCAGGCGGCGCAATCGGTAGGAATTACGCCAGTTATTTCGATTGTTTCGTTCACGCAATTGTCTGAAATTAGTCTTTCAGTTTGGGTTATTGTGAGCCAGCTGTTCCTGGTATGAAAAAACCCCGTACTTTTTTTTTTTGAACTTCCGTTAAGTACCGTAGGTAGGTAGTTCTTCAGTTGGATACAAAGTCATGCGTTGCTTAACTTGTTTATTACCATCTCAGGTTGTCAATTGTTGACACTTTGGACAACAGATTCAGCTAGAAATGAACTATCCTTGTCTGAACATCAAGAATTAAAATACGGAGCGCGTATCTTTTAGGGAATGAACACTAGGTTCAAGATAAATAACACTCTCTTGTATTGTAGTTTTTTTAGACGTTTGATGCTAAATTATATTTCTCTTGAGTAGTTTGATATAAAAATTCCCTGCCTTTATTTGCATTCAGTGTGTGGAATGTCTGCATAGTTAATAGATTTGAGACAAGTTGTTGTCTGGATAAAAGCTTTGAAACATGAAAATTTTGCTCTTGCTAGTAGGACATGGAGCATCAGGAAACATGAGCAGCCATTTGGAGATCCATTCATTATTCATATGCAAATGCAAGCAAACTTATAGATTGTAAAGTAGTCGGAAGGGTGGAATTGAATTGGCATTCAATACCAAATCTGTGTAGAATTGGAATTGAGCACCAATTCAATGTTTTTGTTTGGTGGTCAAAAGAATTCGTTGGAAATGGAAATTAGATCAATTCAATTCCATTTCATGTTTGGCTGTAAACTCTGAAGGATTGGAAATAGGAAGGATCTGCTCCCACCGCCGACGGATCCCCCTGCCCTCGCCGCGCAGCAGCAGAGCGGCCATGGATCTGCTCCCGCCCCCAACGGAAGTGCCGGCCGGCAGCCCCACCCCGCGGACCCCTCGCCGTGGGCTGTGGCACGGGGTGGGCTTCCGCTCGCTCAAGCTGGTCAGCGTCGCCATGGACGAACCGCTCGCTTGCCACCTGCCTTCTGCGTGTACGCAGGTCAGTGGTGGAGGAGGTGGGCAGGGTGAAGCTCACCGGAGCTCGTGGGAGGGCGTGGTGGAGCTCGGGGGAAGGCAGGAGGCGCCAGAGCTTGTGGGAGGTCCAGGAGTGCTGGATCTCGGGGGACGGCCAGGAGCTCGGGGAACGGCGGGGTGGAGCTCACCGGAGCTCGGGAGACGGCGGGGTGGTGCTCGCTGGATCTCGGGAGACGGCGGGGTGGTGATCGCTGGAGCAACAGAGCCAACAGCCATGGTGGGAACTGGGAGGAAGAGTCGTGTGCATCTGCCAATTCTGCCCAATTCAGAGGGTCAAGCTCTGTATTGAAGAGTCGCTCCTTCAGTTATTCTCGATTCCAGCAAATATTGGGCTCCAATTCCAATTCCAATTCTAGCTACATCCAAACAACTGAAATGGGCTGAGGCCAATGCCAATTCCCAATTCCTCCCCCGAATACCAACATCCAAACACAGTGTAATGTAATTTCCACCAAGGCAATCTGTACTATACTTGTCGTATATTGATGTTATCTAATTTTGATATTATAGAACCTAATACTACCTCCCTTGTTCTAATGACAAGAAAATAAAATCAGAGGTATATCGTTGAAATTTCTTGTGTTGGATATGCCGTATGTTGCATTGTAATTGAGGTGTAGTCCAGTTTTTTGTTGGGTATATAAAGTTATTAAATATAGTGGTGCTTTAAGTAAGTGGGTCTACAGACTTTCTAATTAGAACCTATTCTAATTTGAATACTTTGCTTAGGTGTCTTCTGATTGGTTAAATTACACATAAATTGTTAGTAACTGAACTGTAACTCTCATTGAGAGAGGATGACGCTAGGAGATGGGGCAATTTTCTGGTTTATTTCTCACACAACTCACAATGCCATACCAACCCAAGGGGTTGTGAATACATATTTATAGCTGGCCAGGGCAGCCAGCATATGCTAAGATGCTAGTCTAAAAGCATAAAGCAAGTGCAGTCCTAGATGGTCTAATGCAGTCCTAGATGCTGTCCTAGCTACTGTCCTATGCTGTCCTATACAAGGACCAAGATGGTGTCCTATACAAGGACTAATATGTTGTCCTAGACAGGGACCAGCAGTCAAACAAAGGCCAAGACCAAACAATACAAGACTTATTCCATTATTCTCCCCCTAAGTCTTGTGTATCGTCTTGTGAGGAGGTTGAACCATCCCAATCCTGAAGCAGAGTTCAAGGAACTTGATCCTCCCAAGGGTCTTGGTGAGCAGATCCGCAAGCTGGTCATTGGTGTTGATGTAGCTTGCCTTGGTGCTTCCTTCCTCTAGGCAGCCACGGATGAAGTGGTACCTCAGTGCTTACTCCGTTCGTGAAAAACGGGGTTCTTCGCTAGAGCCAAAGCGGACGTGCTGTCCACTCTGAGTTCCATTGCTTCAGTGTCTCTGCCGAGAAGATCACCAAGCAGCCGAGTAAGCCAGAGCGCCTGGCTCGAGGCGGTGGAGGCCGCAACGTACTCGGCCTCGTAGCTGGACATAGCAACCACCGGTTGCTTGACTGACTGCCAACTAACAAGACACTTGTCAAGGAAGAAGAGTATCACGCTCGTGCTCTTGCTAGTGTCGATGTCGCCAGCGTGGTCGTTGTCGCTGTACCCGATGAAGTGTGCCTCTCCAGGACACCTCGGGTAGTAGAGTCCGTGGTCGAGAGTCCCCGCAACATAGCGGATGATCCTCTTCACAACCTACTGGTGCTCCGTTGTCGGTCGCGGCATGAACCGACTAACGTAACCAACGGAGAATGCAAAGTCCGGCCGTGTGTGGGCGAGGTAGCGGAGCCTCCCCACAAGACGCCGGTACTGTATAGTATCCACCTCCTTTGCAATGCTGTGGTGACTCAGCTTCAGCCCTCCTTCATCGGAGTGAGTGTTGGGTTGCAGTCGGTAAGCCTAGCCAACTCAACAATGCGCTTGGCTTAGGCGGTCTGTCGAAGAGTGATCCCGGAGTTGTCCTGGCGCACCTCGATCCCCAGGTAGAAGGAGAGAGGCCCCAGGTCACTCATCTGGAAAGTGGCCTTCATGTCTTCCTTGAATGCCGCCACCTCCGCATCCTTGGTGTCGGTGATTACCAAGTCATCGACGTAGACACCCACCAGCAGGGCATTGCCTCCATTGCCCCGCCGGTAGATGGTCGCCTCGTGTGGGCTATGCTCAAAGCCCATCCCTTTTAGCATGGAGTCCAGCTTGGCGTTCCACGCCCTCGGTGCCTGCCGCAAGCTGTAGAGGGCCTTGCGCAAGCGCAACACCTTGCCCTCTTTGCCGGGGATGACAAATCCCGACGGTTGGTGCACGTAAACCTCCTCCTTCAAGTCGCCGTTGAGGAACGCTGACTTGATGTCCATGTGATGGACGCACCAGCCCTCCTGGGCAGCTAGTGCAAGGAGGATTCGCACGGACTCCATCCGTGCTACGGGGGCGAAAGCATCGTCGAAGTCGATCCCCTTCTGCTGCACGAAACCGCGAGCCACCAAGCGGGCCTTGTGCTTGACAATGGCACCGGCTTCATCCCTCTTCAGCTTGAACACCCACTTAACGGTGATCGCGCGTTGCCCACAAGGGAGGTCAGCAAGCTCCCAAGTGCGGTTCTCCGCAACCGCGTCCATCTCCGACTGCATCGCAGCACGCCATGTGCTGTCTCTCTCAGCCTCTGCAAAAGACCGAGGCTCACCATCGTCGCACGCAAGGTGCAACTGCGTCTCCAGATCGTGAAGCGCTAGTCCCGACACTGGATGATCGCCAAGGATGTCCTCCATCGTACGATACCATAACGGCTTGTCGTCATGGTACGTGTCAAGGCGCACCTCGTCGCGGGAGAGCAAAGTAGCAAACTCCAACGGGCTTTGCTCGACATGAGCTGGTGTTGGAGTAGCTGTGCCCGGAGGAGTAGTTGTCGGTGTTGGAGTGCGCGGGGACGCCGGCTGTGGCACTGTCGATGAGGAACTGGTTGTGGCCGGAGTCGGTGGAGGCCCGGGGACGCTTGGTGAGGGGGAGCCGCCTACTCCCCCCAGTTCCCTCGAAGTGAACGTACTCGACAGTGAAGTCGTAAGTCGGAGTCGAGCCGTCATCCACCACCTTGTCCCATGCCCACCCTCGCCCTTCATCGAACACTACGTTGCGTGCTGTGCGCACACGCTGTGTCTCCGGGTCGAGAATGCAGTAGGCCTTCGAGCCCTCCGTGTAGTCGATGAACACTCCCGGAGTGCTCCTGTTGTCGAGCTTGCCGATGTGGCCAAGCTCTTTGGCGAACGCGAGGCAGCCGAAGGTCCGCAAGTGAGAGACTGTCGGCTTGCGCCCATGCTAGGTCTCGTACGGCGTCCTACCGTCAAGTGCCTTGGTGGGCGAGCGGTTGAGGATGTAGACAGCGGTCACCACCACCTCTCCCCAGAAGATAGCCGGTATCCCCCTCTGCTTGAGGAGGGCCCGGGCCATCCCCACAACCGTCTGGTTATGCCGCTCGACGACGCCATTCTGCTGTGGACTGTACGACGCGGAGTAGTGGCGCTGAATGCCTTCATCCGCGCAGTACGACACGAATTCAGTTGCCGTGAACTCGCCGCCATTGTCAGTGCGCAGCACGCGCAGATTGTGGCCGCACTCCGCCTCCGTAGCTGCCTGTGCGCGCCTAATAGCGTCCGCAGCCTCTCCCTTGCTGCCAAGGACCATCACCCACATATAGCGGGAGAGGTCCTCGTCGTCGACAAGCAGCAAGAAGTAGCACCGTCCTCTTGGTGTGGCTGGAGTCACCGGGCCACACAAGTCCTCGTGCACGAGCTCGAGCCGCTCCTTGGCTCGGAAGCTCGCCTGGCGAGGGAAGGGACGCCGCCTTTGCTTTGTCAACACGCAGACGTTGCAGAACTGCTCCACGTGGTCAAGGCACGGCAAGCCTCGCACCATCTCCTTGGCACCGAGCTGCTTTAGGGCCTCAAAGTTGAGGTGCCCAAAGCGCTCGTGTCACCTCCACGCGTCGTCGTCCCGCCGTGCTGTAAGACATAGTGGTTGTGCCACCTTCACGTGAAGGATGTAGAGGCGGTTGCTCCCCCTCCTCACCTTGGCGAGAAGACGACCGTGGGTGTCCCAAACACGAAGGAGGCCGTCGTCGATCTCCACGCGTGAGCCGATCTCATCCAGCTATCCCAAGCTGATGATGGAGTTCCTCAACGCGGGGATGTAGTAGACTCCGGTGAGCAGCCTGTGCTCACCGGACTTGGCGGTGAAGAGAATGGAGCCGACGCCCTTGATCTCCACGCAGGAGGCGTCCAAAACTTGACGGAGCCTCGAACGCTGGAGTCAAGCTCGGTGAAGTACTCCCGCCGTCCAGTCATGTGATGGGTGGCACCGGTGTCCAGGCACCACCCGTCACACTTGTCGTCGTTGGAGCCGTCGCCGAGGAAGGCGCTTGCCTTTGACTCGTCAAGGTGGAGAACGGGCGATGCCGCTGGAGGTAGCTCGATGCTCGCGTGCGCCAGAAGCAGAGCTGGCTCCTCCTCCACGTGTGTGACATGGGCCTGGACCTGGGCCTGGTGGCGTCGTGGCTGCCGACAGTCCCTGGCCCAGTGGCTAGTCTTGCCACAGTTGAGGCAGATGTCGTCTCGTGCCGGCTTGCGCTTGCCGGCGGCACCACCCTGGACGTTTCCACCCTGAGCTTCTATACGAGCTTTGCGCGGCTTGCCGCGCTTGTGGCCACCCGTGGAAGACTGCCCCTTCTTCTCGTCACCCAGGCCAGCCTCCCACTGCTCCCGAGTGAGATGGAGCTTCCCGCCGATGGTGATAGGCCCCGAGTGAGGCCGTGGCTTGTCGTTGTCGATGACCTTGAGCCGACCTATCGCCTCCATGATCAACATCGTGGAGAGGTCCAGCATCGACTCGATCGAGCAAGCAATCTGCTTGTACCTCTTGGGGATGTAGCGGAGGAGCTTCTCTACAACTCTCTCCTCGTCGTAGGTGTCGTCGCCGAGGTGTGCAGCCGCCCGCTCCTGCGCTGCCTCCTGGTCCCGCACCGCCTCCAGCTCCCTGAGCTCTTCGTCGATGTTGCCATCAGCGACAGAGCCGCCAACGCTGCCACCACGCAGAGCCTCAAGGTTTGCCGCCGCCGCACGCGCTGCATCCGCCGCCGCCGCTGCTGCCGCCTCCGCCCTTGCTGCTGCCAGCTCCACCGCTGCCAGCCTTGACGCCCTCGCTGCCGTCGCAGCAGCGCTGCCGCTGCACGCTCGCGCTCCTCTGCCGTGGCGAGCTCGGTCTCTTGCCGAAGCCGCTCGCTCGAGGCGACCGAATGCCGAGATTGTCCTGCGGACATGGCACACCACTAGGGGACTGCTGCGTGGGGAAGAGGCTGTCTCTGACGAGCTGCTGCTCCTCTGAGTAGGGGAACGAAGATGTGCAGGGACAGAGGATGTTCCTGCTGCTGGCTGAGAGGCTAGGGAGGGAGATGAGCAGGAGATGTTTAGGCTACAAGACAACACGGCTTTGATACCAGATGTTAGTAACTGAACTGTAAGTCTCATTGAGAGAGGATGACACTAGGAGATGGGGCAATTTTCTGGTTTATTTCTCACACAACTCACATAATGCCATACCAACCCAAGGGGTTGTGGATACATATTTATAGTTGGCCAAGGCAGCCAGCATATGCTAAGATGCTAGTCTAAGATGATAGTCTAAAGCATAAAGCAAGTGCAGTTCTAGATGATCTAATGCAGTCCTAGATGCTGTCCTAGCTACTGTCCTATGCTGTCCTATACAAGGAATAATATGCTGTCCTAGACAGGGACCAGCAGTCAAACAAAGACCAAGACCAAAAAGTACAAGACTTATTTCATCATAAATTAGGAGAAAGCACGTGGCTTATCAACACTATGCTGTTTCAAAGCCATATTATTGCAAAGGATGGTGACATTCTCTAGCTTTCATTATGACGTTTAAATGAACAATAGGCGCTAGTTACACGGTTGGGCTGGGCATAGGCACCTCCTACCAGTTGTACTTCTGGCAAAATAATGTTAGAAAATATAGAGTAGGAAAATTGTTGATCAGCAGTTAACTTGCCATTCGTGAAATTGGAAGAGATGCCTTTGCATAGGCAAAATGGGGATGCTCTACTGAGTGGCTAGGTGAAGACAACTTTTTGGGACATCGATAAATTCTAGTTTTTTTAGCAACAAGGCTTGGAATAACAGGCACTGTCCATTGGGCAGGAGAAATAAGTTATCTCCGTTTTAAAAATTGTTGTCACCGTTGACTTTTTGAGTTACGTTTGATCATTCGTCTTATTCAAAATATTAGTTCAAATATGCAAAATTGTAAGTTATGTTTCAGTTTTTTCTAGTGATAAAAGAAATCATAAAAACATATGACAATTCTTTAAAAATTATTAAATAAGACAAATGATCAATCATAACTCAAAAAGTCAATGGCAGCAACAATTTAATAACGGAGGGAGTAGAAAAGTAAAACAGTTGAGACCTGAAGAACCTCATCTTATATGTTGTATGAACTGAATGATTGATTTCAGCTTTTATTTCAGGTCATGGGTTTTCATGTGCCAATAACATTTCTCCTTTTTTTTTTCCTACATTGTTCTAGCTATTTTTTTTTTTGGCGTAGTAGGAAAACCCTTACACTATTATTTTATTATAAGCCGTGTAGAGTAAATTTCTTGCACCTTATATTGATTTGTCTCAAAAGTCGCACTTGGTGATTTACCCCACATGCAGTAACTTGAAACTTCTATGTCGCTGTCCCATCATCTCTCTAGCATGTAATATCATTACTGGGACATTATTTGAGGTTCAATGTGCAAGTTCAACTGTTCTGTTTTCCTAGCATGTGTAGACTTATAGACTCATTGTACTTCAACCATTGCAAGGAATTTACACCATACATTATTGTGAGGTGCTGTGTATTTTAGCATGTGTTAGTGCTAATAGCATAACTACATCAGGAAATCAATCATAGACATATCGCCACTGTGTTTGTTTTCCTAGGTCTGTCGCGCGTGAAAAGAGTTGTAGATTCATTGTGAACCATTTTAAGGAATTTTCACCATGCATTTTGTGAGTTGTTGTGTGTTCTAGCACGTTTTAATGCTGATAGCACAACTACATTATGACATTCAATCGTAAGCGTCTAATTGTGAATAGTGGTCATTCGTGCATATGGTGAAGTGCCTGCTAGTGTTTGTAGTTACAATTCTTTTGCTAGTGTGCAATATAATTTGTATTTGACCGCCATGGTTTTTGTGGCGTGGTGGCGTCCTGTGGCGATCAACCTCCATCATAGTGCCTTACGCCACGACTAGGCATTGTACAACGACAGCAACAACAAAAACAAAGCCTTTTTATCCCAAGCAAGTTGGGGTAGGCTAGAGATGAAATCCATGGAAACCCAAAAGAAGAGACGAAGGAACAAAAGCCAAAAGAAAGAGAAGAAAAAGGAAAAAAAAGAAAAGAAAAGAGAGACAAAAACAAAAGGAACAAAAGCCAAAAGAAAGAAAGAAAAAACGAGTAAGCAAGAAGGAAAAAAAAAAGATCACGGTTCTGACACGTCTATTGCTAGTCTCCAAGCGCTCCTATCCCACGCCTTAAGGTCTCTCTTAACCGACTCGTCCCAAGTCAAGTTAGGTCGGCCTCTACCTCTCTTAACATTAGCATCTCTCTTTAGAACCCCACTACGCACTGGCGCCTCCAGAGGCCTCCGTTGAACATGTCCGAACCATCTCAACCGATGGTGAACCAATTTCTCCTCGATAGTTGCCACCCCTATCCTGTCCCGGATATCTTCATTCCGTATTTGGTCTCTTCTTGTATGCCCGCAAAACCAACACAACTTACGCATCTCTGCTACACTCAATTGTTGAACAACGCAACATACAACTATGCATTGTGGCATAACTAAAACTGTGTGGCATCCTATGGCGACCCACCATCCTCACAACAGCTAGGCGATGCCACAAAAACCATGCTTGACCCACACGCCAGCTGTTCTGTTTTTTTCTTCTTCTGAAAAACGGTGCTGCGGTAGCATTATGTTGGGGTAACCTGTTACTACCATTTGAACTATTGCCCACCGATACAGATACGGGTATCAGTATCAGAATGATATGGATACGTGGATATGTTATTTTCTAAAAGATCTGTATCTGGATACATTTCATTTTTTTTAAAATAAGTTTTATGGTGTATACAAACTATATCTGAGCAGTTTGATTGGAACATTTAGATAGCATATAACTGCTAAATTACAAAATTAATCCATTTCTATATAAGAATGCCTCCACCAATCAGTTGAGCCTTGAGGCGAGAGAGAGATTAACACGGACAGAGGATGCTTATATACGAGTGCCACTACATAATCGAGTAGTTGCCATCTGAATGTAAATAACTAGCCAAGTGCATTAGCACTACAATCATCCGAGCAGCCGCAGCAGGAAGAGGCGAAGCAAAGAAGGGAGCAAATCAGGACAGGGAAATAAATGAACTCACACGCAGTCACTTTGTTCGCCGTAGGCTCACCACCGGTACATGCCTAGCAGAGGACTAGAAGATCCTCGGCTTGTTGCTGTTGCGGCTATCGCTGCGAGATGGAGTCGTGCGAGGCAGCTGGCAGCTGGCGGCGTTGAATGGGCAAAGGCGTGAGACATGGCAAGGGATAGGCTTCATGTCCATACTGACCCAACTTAGCTGACTAAACCTACTGGGCCGTATCCATTGCTAGCCAATACGCATCAACGCTGTATCTGAATTTTATTTTATTCATTTTCTCCCGTTACTTCATGATGCGTATTGAGGTCGTGTCACCGGTGTATCAGTATCCATCGCCGTTTCGGACACCGATACGCTCCTTCTCCCACGTATCCATGTTGCATAGCTATTGCCAGAAAAAGGATCAAAGGCCAGTGTGAATAATTATTTTTTTGAGTGCTATTGCATGAATTATTTCGAATGGTTACTTTTATGGGGAAAAAATTGTATTTTGAGAATATTTTTTGGAATTATTTCACACAGGTTCCTGCCAGTGACAGGCTGGGAACCGGTACCTGCCGCCCGGTTTTACTGTTTTAGCCAGTCAGGTAACAGTTTTTGAAATGTTGTGCTCAGAAATTTGGCATTGATTACAGGAACCGATGATGATCTTCCACCATCGTATCAGAACACCAGAGGTATGAAAGGAGGTGGACGTATGAGCGGTAACGGAAGAGATATGATTCGTGTTGATCCATATGCTCGAGTTCAACCTCAGACAGATATGGAAACGCGGATACATCAACTTGAACAAGAAGCTTATTGTTTTGTTCTTCGAGCGTTCAAGGCTCAGTCTGATGCTATCACATGGGTATACACTCTTATCTATGTGACTCTTTATATAATATGAATAGATCGTTTTACCTACCTTTCATAGAATTGACCTTAAAGTCTGATGAACATATGATCTCAGGAAAAAGAAGGTCTCATTACTGAGCTTAGGAAAGAGCTAAGAGTATCTGACAAGGAACACCGGGAGTTGCTAAATAGGGTTAATAATGATGACATTATCAGAAGTATAAGGTATTATATGGACAGATCAATATACATCTTAACTCCTTTTCTCCTTTTACTTATATCTGGTGTCTTCCATTAAGGGAATGGAGAGAGTCAACAGGTGGTCTTCAGATGAATTTGGTTAATAATAATGCTCAGCGTTTGCATGACCCCATGCCCAGTCCTACCACCTCTGCTCGCAAGAGGCAGAAGACATCTCAACCCATTCCTTCTGCATCCATTCCTGCACCATCTGCTGTGCATTCACAGCCTTTAGCTGCCCCAATGCAACCGTCATCATCAGGAGCTAAAAAAGGAACTCCATCTAGCACAAAAGGAAAAAAGACTAAACCAGTAAGTGATGGTTAAAAAATCTGCAGATGTTTTTGCACCTGTAATGTTTGTAATGTCTTATTTATTATTTTTGGGCAATTGAATGTACTGGAAGAACCAGAAGATACCCAATGTTCCTGCAGTCAAAGCTATACCATCTTCTGTTGGTCCTGGTGGGAGGGAACCAATCACAAAGATCAACCCACCTGGTAGCCTTCCTTCTGAAGGATTACCAGTAAATCCGTTAATTGGCCGTAAAGTAATGACTCGGTGGCCTGATGATAATAGCTTTTATGAGGCTGTGATAACTGATTATAATCCAGTTGAGGTACATTTTATTTCTTATGGGTCACAATTATCACTTATCTTGTTTTACCTGCTTTCTCAAGTCACTCTTATTAATGTAGGATCGATATGTACTGGTTTATGACATAGATACTGCACATGAGTCTTGGGAGTGGGTCGATTTTAAAGAGGTAAATGTTCATTTGTTTTGAATGATGTGTGAAGTTCTATGCAATAATTGCTAGTTCGGATGCTTCTATGAATTGATGGGTATAAAGCTATCCTATGGATCTAATGATAGTACAAAAGAGAATCATGTGCTATTCTCGAGTGATATTTATAAGTGAGCATTGTGTAGTTACATTATGCAATCGAACTGCCAATTTACCTTTTTGTTTGTGGATTATGTTCCCAGCATATAGTATCTACTAATGTACTCCCAATATTATGTCAATTTCTAGTGTTGTCATAAGCCAACCTATACCTATCATAAGTAAGTTTGTTAAAAGAAAAGTGTCAATATTTATGACTCAAAATTAGTACCATTAGATTCATCATGAATTATATTTTTTTTATGAAGTTGCTCAAACTGAAGATAGTTTTACTTGGGACAACTCTAGAAATGAACTTATTTCGGGATGGAGTAGTTCTAATCAGTCTTGACAGCAGCATGGGCCAAAGCTACTGTCTATCCCTGTACATGGGGCGCAAGGCAGCATTCTGTGGGAGAATTATCACAAATTTACTTTTCAACTAGGTTTCACTCGCTAATCAAATTGCGAGGTTTTTACCTTCTGAGCATCAATTGGATTATATGTTTCAGTATAGCAAGCAAGACTATTTCTCAGCTCTTCAATCCACTGCTCAACACTATTTTTTCTTAAATTATGTATGGATTGTGATAGCTATTTCTGCTGCGTTGAATATGGCAGTCAACCAAACTGCTTCCTTAATGTACATGATGAGACTGAGATATCTGGATTTACTCATAATAGATTTTCTGAGAGAATTCCCTTCATTTTATTCTTCTTAAAGAAAAAGATATGAAGACAACTGCTGTTGAAATCTAAGTTCCACTATAATGAGGTCATATGACTTACTGATTGAAAAATGGACTGTACTTGCCATACAATGCACTAAACTAAACTAAGCATTATTTGATTAACTGCCTGGCGAAGGACTGAGTGGAGGAACCCGCTGTAAGCGAAGTGCATGAACTAAGGCTCAAAATTACTTGAACTAGTGTGTTGTTGTTTAGTAGGTAGGACATCAGTATATTTGGATATGCTCTAGCCTGTAGGACTACCAAACAGGTGAAGCAGTTGCTTGTCCAGTTATCTCTCTGTTTCAGTTTTTGTAGCTATGATCTGTGAAAAGGAAAAGAAAAGGATGATGTGGGTCTCATTACCAATGGAATGAAATTGACTGTGATAGCTGAACACGTTTATGAAAATATGGACTATACAGAGTGATCTGTGCATGATGTTTGTTGATCGTTACTGCAGATGGCACCTGAAGATGTAAAATGGGAAGATGGGGACCCCGGAATAAACTTGCATGGTCATGGTGTTCCTGTTCGTGGTGGTAAAAAATCAAGCAACCATGTTGGTGGCCCCATTTCAGGTGCTGGAAGGGGCAGGGCCCCCCAAAAGAACTCATTTAAGAAAGAGTTTCCACCTTCACAAAATGGTGTTGGGAAGAAAAGTTCAGACTACATAGAAATACTCCATACAGATTTTCTCATAAAGGAGGTTTGTTTGAAATAGGAATTTAATGTTTTCGTTTAGAATATACCAATTGTCTGTCCTATATTACTATTATCTGCCTATGTAGGTGGAGCGAGTTTTCAGCGCAAGCCACCCTGATCCTGTTGAGATGGAGAGGGCAAAGAAAGTGCTAAAGGTAAAGGACCTGCATACCATTGTTGGGGTGTCCTTTCTCCTGAACTAATGGATGTTCTGGCAGGAGCATGAACAATCTTTGATCGATGCAATTGCAAGGCTCGCTGAGGCATCTGATGGTGAGAGTGGTAAGTTCAGTGCATAATCTGATACATATTGAGGCCCCTGTTTTTTTAACTTGATTAAACATTCATCTGTCCCCTCAATAAAAAGTTCTGTTGCCCCTGCTCAAAATCCAGCATCTTTAGCCAATCCATGCAACACATGCCCCATTGGCACTTTGAATTGATCCCAACAAATTTGTAACACAGGAGTTTGAAGTGCATTTGAATATTGGGCTGTGTAATTAGCTCACAAAATTATCTTAAATTATGACTTATAGCAAATGTAGTTTAACATGTTTCTCGTATTCCATATGGCTGTAGCAGATGACCGATTACAGTCTCTGGAGTACAATCGTGGATGGCAGAACCCGCATGGACGAAGATACGGAGATGACATGGCAATGGATGGTTTCTTGACCGGAGATGCTGATGCCATGTAAACAATTGCTGAAATGTACACATATTTTCTTGGTTAGTTTTGTCTGTTGTAAAATCCCAATGCTGATCTTTATCTAGATTTAGCCCTAGGTACTTCTGATTTGTTCTAACGAATGAATCATTTTGTAGTTTTGCGGCTCTGATTGTCGCTGTTTTGTAGAATTGAAGCCCGCCAACACATGCCTGACACTGTAAATTTAGATCGGGAGCTATTTTTTGTTGCCGTCTAGCCGTTTGATAACTGTAGTGTCACTAGCGTTGTTTCTAATAGTGCTTCGAATTAAAGGCCTTTTTTTTTCTTCAAAATTTAGCTCTAGGTACTTATGATTGGTTGTAATTGTGCCAACGGCTACATTGATGACCTGAATCTTTGAAGAGGACGTGGCAAATGTTGTATTCCTTAGCTTGCTGTCAGCACACAAGCATGTCTACCATCTTTGCCTGTGTATAGTGCATTTTTACAGAACTATATGCGTCTTTAGACTGTGAAAGAGCTTGCCTTCTCGAGCCAGCTGTTGGGTTTTAATACTTGCTCTCTTCACCTATATTACATTCTAATATTACTAAATAGTGCAACGGACTTCATGACTTGATACAAATTCTGTTTTTTATGTACGTTGCATAAAAAGAAGGAAATACTTGCTAATTCAATCGAGTCGGGCAATTAAAAACAAAGCATATCAAAATGCTAGAATGCCAGCCGTCGGTGGACTAGCTAATGACATAGAATTCAAGGGCGGAACAACGTGAGCTCCGTATAAACCATGAACAAAACGCTTGTAATTTAAACAGCATAATTAGTTGCTAATATTATGATTTGGAAAACATAAGAAAAAGTATGGACGAAAGACAGCGATTTGGGTGGCTTAACAACGATGCATATCAATTTTAAAGTATTGATAAGAGCAGGACTAATGATGCAGCCAGTTCGGTTCCATGCTCAGTTGCTCACCTACCGTCGCCATGAGTAACAGCATCTTCATGAGTTTTTCTAAAAAAAAAAGCTTTCAAAAACTGGTTTTTGGAAATAGACCAAAAATTATTGGAGTCAAAATATTTTCTCTCCTTTAACAATTCTCCTAAAAGTAGTTTAATCCAAATTTAATTGGGCCACGTCAGCCCAGGCGTGTCCAAAATTGATCTGTCCTCCTCGCAACTCGTCGACGCGAGCGCCGCCGCCGCGTCGCTACTCATTGATGCCCGCGCGTCTTGGCCGAAGCTCATCTTGGCCGACGCCGCAACGCCCGGCTGCCTGCGCGCATTGGCCGACGCTGCAACGCTCGGCTGCCCGCGCATTTTGCCATCCCGGAAGGAATATTTGGAGCAGCGTCTTATCCTGTGCAGGTACAGTACACACGCCTTTATAAATACCATCCTCAATCATTTGTTCAACGTGTTCAACTTAATTATTACTTGTTGCATCAAATTAGTGGCCCTTGGTTGTACTCAACGACTGCTTAGGAAGAGCCAACATCCTGACGGTGCTATAGTAGTCCTCGAAGTTAAAGATCGCTAAAACTCCATGGACTCGTATGTTACAAAGTAGTCAGGCATCTTGTGTAGTGCAGGATGCTCTCGGCTGCCTGCTTGGTGCTCACGTCCCCTCTATGGAAGGCGCTCAGCAGCACCGTGGGAAGCATCCGGTCGCCGGTCACCTCCCTCATGCACCGGTCGTCGCCGTGCTCCAGGAGCTTCTCCACCACGCAGAGTCGCAGAAGCACTTCTGCTACAGTAGGTTTTGCCTGTGCTGCCTCAGCGTGCCGAGCACGCGCCTCACCGCGTCCAGCTCGACAAGTGCCGCCACAATCTTCTCGACGTCCACCCTGTCATCGAGAAGCATGCACAGCGCTCCGAGCGCGGCCTCCACCACCAGGACGTTGTCGTTCTCTAGGCAGGCTAGGAGGCCCTCGACGGCGCCGGCCTCCAGCAGGCAGAAAGTCGTCGCGGGGGTGCAGACTCCCCTGTGCACAAGGCAGACGACCGAGGCGGGGCGGTGGGGGAAGACCGAACGGCTTGGCGGGAGGGAGACGGACGACCGAGGCGTGGTTCGGCGGGGGGACAAACGCAGCGGCGCCGCACGGGGTGGGTGCCAAAAGCGACGCGTTTGAGGGAGAGGCGTGGCGGGATTTGTTGCCAACTGGGTGCGGTGGGATTGGCGATGCCAATTCGTTCCTCACATTTACCTATCTTTAAGGATGATTTAGTAAGTTAATAAAAATAGAGAGATGTTTAACGAATCTGTTGGAGAATGATTTTTTTCATTTAATCTCATTATTTTAATTTAGGGATAGTTATTGGGAAGCTCTTGGAGATGATCTAAATATCTACAACCTATTAATTGAGGTGTAGTCATCCACTTCGTGTCCACAAAGTTAGAGATTGAATTCAAATCGGTTTCGTACCTTTTATATCAAGTACTAAATTTCAAAAATCATAACTCCCTCGTCCGGAGCTCAAATGAGTCAAACTCGGAGTCTATCTCGTAGCCCTCAAAAAGTTCTACAGCTTTGGTATTCAATAGAAGTCCAGATTCCGCCGTTTTGGTTTGCAAATATACTATGCAAAAATATTTGTTTTTATTTAAACTCCTCTACACAGGTCTCTGCGTGGAACCCATATCTCCTAGCTCCGAAAATCAAATAATGTGATCCACATATATTTTAAAAAGGTCTCGACGAGATATATATAACTTTTGTGTTTTAACTTTTTCTATTAGAGCAAGTCTTCAAGTTCAAAATCGCGTTATAATACAGTGTTGTTTCTAGAGTTTGTGAATTGATTTTTTCATCCAGATAAATCTTCTAGAAAACTTTACGCATTGGGACATGATCTTTGCCTTGTGTTGGGTTTCATGAGGGTGTCTTATAGGCGTCATAGAATGTCAATAATATTATGTATATCTAACAATTATACTGTATAAATAATTTATATTTAAATATTAAATAGTGTTTTATTTTTTTAAATCTATAGCAACGTACGAACACTTTGCTAGTTCATTTATATAAATAATTTTATATTTAATTCAATAATTATATAACATTATATTTAAGAAATATATAATTATAAAGTGACTACCGTGCAATTGCGCGGGCTAACAAGCTAGTAGTTGTGTAGATTACCTCCCTTATAAAATGTAAGTATTTATAATGCCTATTTTCTTTACGACATGAGGAAATTGTCTAACCCAGACAGTGCTCTCAGACATTCGATTTCGAGCGTCTGGGGCTCTGATCATTGCCTAGCTCAAGTAGCCTGGTCAGGATCTCATCTAAACGTGTCCTTATTGACTGTGAGATACTAGTTTGACTATTTGTCTTATATATTTTTTTTATTAAAATAACTATATCTAATGATATAATATATTATAACAAAATAAACAATATTTTTATAATTATTTAAAACGAATGATCAATGATGATGTCTCAGAGTCAACATATGCTTATATATTGAAACGGAAGAAGTTGCCTATATATTCAAATGGAGAAATAGATGGGCTATCTAATCTGATAATTTTTGGAATATTTAAATGATTGGATAGCAATTTAATTGGCTATAATACGGACCGTTTCAGCTGGCTTCCACCGGCGACTCAACGAGCGCTCGCTATGTTCTCTCTCTCGTCTGCTTAATGCTCCGACTTGCTGTAACATTGGAAATCCAAGAGCTGGGAGATGTTGAGTTATGGCTATGCCCGAATGATCACACTTTTCATCCTTTTATTTTCTTTTATTAAGAGCAACTCCAGCTGTGTAGATCAATGAAGATTATTGCTTGAAACTGTCGGGAGCTGGGGAACGGCAGTTCGCGGCCTTCTGAATCTTCTGAAGGACCCTGATATTCTATTTCTATCTGAAACAAAGATGGATAGGAGCAGGATTGAAAGATTTTGTTGGAAGCTTGGTATGATAAATTTCGTGTCAAAAGACTGCGACGGGAGGAGTGGTGGTCTCACATAGGAGTGGTGGTCTCGCATTTTTTTGGAAGACGGGAATTAATCTGCACCCATGTGCGGTGTCTAGACTCTATATTGATGCAGACGTGATAGAGAATGACGGTTTTGTTTGGAGGTTCACAGGGATGTACGACGAACCAAGTCCAGACAGAATTGACTTGCGTACTCTAATCGCAGCGAGGAGGCGCCTTGGTTGTGCATAGGAGATTTTAACGAGGTGCTATTGGGTTGTGAAAAGGAAGACGGCCAGCAAAGACCTCAAATTTGCATGGACCGTTATAGGGAAGCACTAGAACATTATGGTTTTGTCTAATCTTGGTTCCGAGGGGGATATTTTCACTTGGAGAAATAACAACCACAGGTGTGAGGACTACATTCGGGAGCGCTTGGACCGAGCTGCCGTGGACAATGCTTGGCAAATTCGGTTTCCAACTTTGCGAGTGATCAATGGAGAACATTGCCACTCTGACCATTGTCGTGTGATTCTGATCACGGAGGACGCATCTGACAAGCGGGTCAGGAGTGGCACCCCAACGTTTCGCTTTGAGGCTGGCTGGGTTCAAGAAGATAAATGTGAAGCGATTGTTGAGAATGCATGAAAATTGGAGATGGATGTCCGTGATGGTCTAGTGGCCGAAGCAGTGAAGGGGGTGGCCGGAGACTTATGGGACTGGAGCCGTAACATACTAAGGGATTTGAAGAAACATATCAAGCATGCTTGTCGAGCTCTAGAAGTGTGTCGCACAAATCCTATTTGTGCTCGGAGTATATCCCGAAGAGGCATCGAGCTCTAGAAGCGTGCCGCAAGAATCCTATTTGTGCTCGGAGTATATCCCGAAGAGGTGCTGAAATACAAACTTGATAAATTAGAGGAACAAAAGGATTTATATTGGCATCTGATAGCGTGTGTACATTGGTTACAGAAAGGTGATAGAAATACAAAGTTTTTTCATGGTTATGCATCAAAAAGAAAGAGGAGAAATAAAATAAAGAAATTAGTGAAAGATGATGGGACGCTGGTGACACAACAAAGGGAGATGTTGCAGCTTCTCACTAATTATTATCAAAATCTTTTCTAGTCTGGTGCAGGTGGTAGGTATATTGAGTTACTACAATATGTCACACCACGGGTTACAGAGGAAATGAACAGTGCATTATGCAAGGAGTTCAGTGACTCGGAGATCAAAATTGAACTTGATGGTATTGGGGATCTTTAAGCACCGGGAACTGATGGTATGCCAGCATTATTCTATAAGCAATATTGACACATTATGTGGGAGGATGTTATCGGAGCAGTCAAAAGTTTCTTGCAAGGGGGTGAGATGCCAACAGGTTGGAACGATATGATGGTAGTGTTAATTCTAAATAAATAATCCAGAGAGGTTAAAATATCTTAGGCCAATCAGCTTGTGTAATGGGGTATACAAGATTGCTTCGAAAGTGTTGTCCAATAGATTGAAGCTTATATTACCAGATATTATTTCTACAAATCAAAGGGTCTTTGTTCCTGGATGGGTCATCACTGATAATGTATTGTTAGCTTATGAGATGACACACTTTATGCAGAACAAAAGATCAAGAAAGGAGGGTTTTGCTGCTATCAAGCATGATATGAGTAAGACGTATGACCGAGTTGAATGGGAATTCCTAAGAAGAATGATGGTCCAGATGGGGTTTTCTGGGTGAATACTATCATGCATTGTGTCACATCTGTATCATACAAGATCAAGTTAAATGGTGTTTTAACTGAAGAGATAATTCTAGAACATGGTCCAGGGCAAGGTGATCCAATTACCCTATACTTATTTCTCATATGTGCTAAGGGATTTTCTTCTTTATTGAATGCGGCAGAGGAAAGGGGCGATCTAGCAGGGGTACGAGTTTGTCCTGGGGCGCCAAGTATCAATCATCTTTTGTTTGCAGATGATTCATTGCTACTTCTGAAAGCTAATGAACGAAGTGCACGTCATCTACAACATATACTCCAACTCTATGAAGTACGCTCGGGCCAGACAATTAATAAGGATATCGTCTATTATGTTTGGAAAGTATACAAATGAAAGAGATAAGAGAGAGATGATGTCTATTTTGGATATTAATTCGGAAGCCATGAATGAGAAATATCTGGGGCTGTCCATCTATATGGGGAAGTCAAAGAAGAAAACCTTTGCTTATCTGAAGGATAGAATTTGGAAGAAAATTCTAGGGTGGAAGGAGAAATTGTTATAGAAAGCTAGAAAGGAAATTCTTCTTAAGGTTGTTGCACAGGCCATTCCGGCATATGCTATGTCATGTTTTGATCTCACCAAATCCTTATGTGGTGAGATAAGTACATTGATAAATCATTATTGGTGGTCCCAACAAGATAAAGAAAACAAAGTGCATTGGCTATCATGGGAGACGTGGTGTAGCAGGAAAAGTAAAGGAGGGTTAGGCTTTCGTGACTTGCATCTGTTTAACCAAGCTATGCTAGCTAGACAGGCATGGAGACTAGTTACAACTCCGGATTCTCTATGTGCTGGAGTACTTCATGCAAAATATTACAATGAAGGAAGCCTGCTCGATGTGCAGGAAGAGCCGAGAATCTCATACTCTTGACGTAGTATTGTCCGCGGTATTCAGGCTCTCAAGGAGGGACTCACAAAAAAAAATATAGTGCATCAACAATGGTAACTCAATTAACATCTAGTTGGATCTGTGGATTCCACGTGGGGTGATGAGAATGCCTAGTACTCTGAGAGGACAGACAATTGCAAATATAGTCAGCGAGCTAATTAATCCCATAACCGGCGGCTGGGATAAAGACCTAGTGCAAGATATATTTTGGGAGGAAGATGTACAGAATATACTCGCTATCTCGATGAATACTGATAGACATGATTTGTTGGCATGACATTTTGAACCATGTGGTTTATTCTTGGTAAAATCAGTGTATCATATGCTAGAAGATAAAGCAGATTGTACAGTGAAAAAGCAACATGGGGAGTTGTAAGGACCGAAGGCCTACCGAGGAGGGGAGGGTGTGAATCGGTAGCCGACCACAAATTTGAATACTTCAGTTTCACGCCACTAGAACCTAACAATCATTACAACCTAAGCAATTCTAGTAGGCCAAGACCCTACACATGCTATTGTACATGATGAGTACATAATATGGAAGCTAAACACACTAGCCTATGCAAGCCACAAGTCACCCTATCAACTATAGCACAAAAATATGGAATAGTAAAGAGGGGTCAAGGAATGCTCATGATTTTTTTTCCAAGGTCTTGGAAGGATAGCACCTTTCCCTACTCCTTGTTGGACCACTCCTGTCGGAGAGTCCCCGTCCCTCCCGCCACCAATGTGGAGTTCTTGCCCACAAGCCCGCAATCACTCCCGGAGAGAAGACACTGTGCGCGTCACCGCTGCCACCAAGGCACAAGCTCGCCTCCCTCGAGAACTTGCCGGACTCCCCGATCCGACACGGGCGCTCACTATTGATGCCCCTTTCACTGACAGGCTCAAACCATGTATAAACGTGTGACGGCCTTCACAACCAATCACAATAGACTCGATCACCGACACCTAACCGGTCTAGGTCTCACCATAGACCAAGAGTAACAACCTAGATCACACCCTCAAGGACACCCTAGCCTTAGATGTGCAAGATTGCTCCTTGTTACTCTCACAAGCACTCTCAAGATATCCGATATCCTCTCCTAGTGCTCTCCTCTTTTCCGCTTGGACCTTACCAAATGCTCTCAGGTATTCCACTGGCCAAGAGAGGTCTCCAAGACCCAGCAACAAAGTTATATGGGCTTCCAACCTCCAACTAGCCGTTGCTCCACGAAATCAGCTTTCTGGGCCTACTGATCGGACTGTCCTGTCACTGCTTGACCAGACAATCCGGTCACTGCAATTCTGAGCTCCAACAGCTTTGCCCACTGCTGAAATTCTACTGGACTGGACTGTTCGGTTTGTTTCTCTCTCCAATCTAGGAAAATTTCAGACTTCGGCTTCCTCTCTGCCCTGTGCAACTCATACTGACCGGACCGTCCGATCAGTAGACCGGACCGTCCGACCTCTATGAACTCTGGCACAGGCAGATTCCTCGCGAAGTCAATGTTGTCTCTGGACAAAATCACTTAGTGATCATATAGTCCGGTCACCTCTGACACCTCGGTCCGTTCAGTTTGTCCAGAAGCTGAAACTTCTCGTCCTCGCTTGACTTCATTTCCTGGCTTCTCCAAACAGCTCCTTGGCTTCTCCACTATCACATAGTGTCTGTGATTTCACCGCGCAACCGCACACATCACCAACTAGACATGACCTAAGAGAGTGACCTAGACCCCCTTGATAGTCCGGTTTTCCTATGGACTCAAAGCCCTAACAACTAGACAAGTGTTCCCAACACTTGCTCCATAGTTTGTCCTTAGCTTTGATCCATCTCCATCAACCCTTGGGCTCCATCAAGCTCACCAAGCCTCCATGCTTGTGGTCATTGTCATCAATCACCAAGGCAACCATCATCCATATGATTTGTAATAGAGTTTATAGATGATTTTTGCATAGACAACACTCGTGTAGATATTAGCCCACAATTTCATAGTTGTCATCTGTCACCAAAACATTCATACCTTGGGGATCCCATCATCAATGGTCATGAAGCTTACAATCTCTCCCTTTTTGGTGATTGTTGACAACCACTACTTATCATAATCTTAACAAGAAAACAACATGGCTAAAAGAGCTACACTATGATCAAGAGGAACCACAAAAGCATGAGAGAGAAATACACAAGGTCCTACTCAATCAATCATCATCAATAGTTAAAAGGAAAAGAGAGAAAAGCACACTCTAGATGATAATGCATGCATATCATGATAGCATATTAAGGAAAGCGTAAATACATGCAATACAAGACATGAATGATAAAATGCAACAGGTTAGCATGGCAATTCATAAGAATTAAAAGCAAGCAATCATCATCATGGAGTCATACACAGGAAAACATGATAAATAAAGGAAAGACAAGTACTGCATATGAAAATAAACCAAGTGAGATCAAGATGAGTCAAACACACACGAATGAAAACCATGACTCATCAAAATCCATGAACATCTCAATAAATCCATCAAAATAAGAACTGAATGTATCTAACTCCCAAAACCAATGTACAAGCATGCGTATGCTCCCCCCCAGATACAAGCTACTCTCAATCGCACAGGATCACACTCCCACTCCCCACTCCCCCTAGACCTATGACAACTTATCCCCCTTTGGCAACAAGCACCAAAAAGACAAGAAGAAGTGAACATCTAAACGCTCGTGGTTGAAGGAAGTGGTGCAGCAATGTCCTCTGAGGGCTCTGCTCCTAGCTGTTCCTATGCTGGATCCTACTATCCTCCCTGAGCCTGTGCCGCTTGAGCATCCATCTGCTTGAAGAAGTCAAGGTCTACAAGTGACTCAGACCCTCTGTCCTGCTCTGTTGGAGTAACTATGGCTGTCCCCTGAGGAACGGAAGCCTGAAGAAGAGTGAACATGCTGACTTTAGCAGTGGAAGGTGGAACAGTAGCTGTAGTTGACTCTGAAGCTGACTGGGAGTCTGCACGGGTGGTATGCACTATCTCTGAGAATAAGCTCCTGACTGGTAAGTGCTCTGAGGTGGAGGGTCCTGCCATCTATGAAGTTGAAGAGTGTGATGTGAGATGATCAATGCAAATACTGAGAAAGTGGACACGGGGGAGAACTAAGCTGAAGAGAGTGTCTGTCCTGCTCCCCCTGTCGGTAGAACCCTTGAGAGTGAAGGCAGTCCAGAAGACTAGGCTATCATCATGGCAGTGAAGGGTCCTAGCTGAGTCGGCAGCTGCTGAAACTGTCGAAGTGTTGAGGGTCCTAGCTGCTGACTTGCCTGCCTCTGAGTCACCTCTACCATCTGAGCTATCAGGGTGTTCATGATCATCATCTACTGATGCTGAAACTCTGCCTGTCCCCTGATAACCTTTATCATCTGACGTCTATCCTCAACTGTGCTCTGAATAAACTCACTCATGTGTCCTGCTAGTGCTGCTACAGAGATAGCGTTTGCTGACTGTGAAGCTGTCGGCTAAGGATGTGCTCCCGTACTAGCTGACTCAGGAACCATCGTCTCTGGATGAGCTGCCTGCTCATGAGTGACTGGCGGTGACTCCTACTCCTCCTCTCCTATGTCCTGACTCGAGACTGACTGCGATCCTCTAGGGATTCGAGGTGCGTAGCTGGTGGTCACCTCAGGGAATGCCTCATACTGCTGCTCTATCACAAGGCCCATCCTCCTCAAAAGATAACAAATGTAGGGAGCATAGACCAAGTGACGTCCTCCAACCCTCTCAGAAATAACCTCCTCCATCTCTCCAATCAGTAGATCTGCCAAGTCAAATTGCTCTCTCCTTAGAAGAGCTGCTACAGCCCACTGGTGAAGTAGAGTGAACTCCTCTCTGTAGCCAGACCTGGGAATGATAGTCCTGGTGACTATCGCTCTAACTAACTTGGCCTGTGCGGTGAGTCTTGCAGGGTCTCTCTCAAAGCCTGGGGTGTGTGGTGGTGGAAAGGCGATCGATGCCATGTCATCTGAAGATAGCTTCCCTCCCTATGGTCTGCGGGGTGGAGTGAGGGTCCCATAGGCACTCCTGTATAACTGAAAGTCTAAGGCCAGAAGTCTGAAGTTGGCTATGAGATCCCCTCTAGTCACACGCTGTGGCTACCCTCTGAACAGGAACCAGATCACTGAGCGGTCTCTGGCAACCCACAGTGTCACGTAGAACTCTAGGACTATGTCCTCTCTGTACCTGTAAGGAGCAGTAACTAGCTCTGCTAGCCCTGGTAAGTACGTGAAGTACTGCTTCATGTTGGTGTCGGTGGCTCTCCTCATAGCCTCGTAGGTTCTGTACTAGTGCGGCACAAACAGTTTGTCCTTGCCCTTTAGGCCAAGGTAGCGTCTAAGTCCCTCTCCAATCCTTCTTTGGAGGCCTGTCCAGTACCTCTCTCCAGCAGCGGGATCCTTGGAGATTGGAACCCACTGCTCAAAGGAGACTAGACGCAGTGCCTTAAGGTCATTTACAGGAACCTTTAAGTATATCCGACTCTCTGGCTGCCTGTACCTGTCTCTACAGCCTCACACTGCACCTCGGGTCTCCTGCCCGACAAGCTGACCTCTGGGGTCCTATCTACTCTGGCTGTGCTGGCAGCTCCTCCTCCTCCTCGTCTGACTCCTCAGACCTTGACTCTGAGGACTCCTCCTCAAAACTCTCCTCCTCAGACTCCTTCTGCTACTTCCTGGAGGATCCCTGCTCCGTAGTTCTCGATGACCTCTCCTAACGAGAAGCCAGAGTACGCTACGACCACGCTAACAGAATGACTCCTGTCGCCAAGGGAGCTGTCCTCTACCTGGTACTCCTTCATAGTCCCTATGTCTCTGATTGTCCAATAATAAAACATGCACCATGGGTCCTACATGCTGTCTCCATAGCATCAAGGTGTTGAGCCACCCTCAAGGCTCTCGCTGACTCTGGGTCCAGCCTCAGTCTTTTCTTGCCCTTGGGCTTCTCTGGCATCTTTCCCTTGCATTTGTCCAGCCTAGAACCTTGTCCTACCCATAACCTGCCATCTCTGCTGCTGACTACTATCACTACACGCGCGTAGGTATAGACAGGATAAGCATGGAGTCCTATATACATCTACAAGCAAAGCACCGTTATGAAAGAATACGCAATAGAAATCCTAGCACTGAATGAAGGACATGATCACCAAACAAATATGCAATGTGACAACAGTGATCTCGACTATATGTGGCTGGTGCGAGTCATCTAGTGTGCAGCAAATAATGAGCAATAAATCTAACTACAGACAAAATAGGATACAACCCTAGATATGTAATTAACAGAAAATCATGGAATTGATTGCACCTAGGTTGAGCTAATTACCTAAGTAATGCAACTAAACATAGGTAGTTAATCAAATTGCATCAATTAAGGAAACTTCTCGCTAATCAGGGCATAATTGGATGAATGGAAAGATAGCTTGAAAGACCGAGAAGGTGACCAGAGGGGGATGAATGGGAGCCAATTAAAATTCTTCTCAAGAACTTGGCCTATGTCCCACCTACAACCCAAACCCTCCTCGAGGCAAATCACCAAGGTCACACATACCAACTTGTGATGTGTTAACCCTAGGAATGATTTAAAGCAATAGGATACATAGCGGATGCTCAAGGGGATCAAAAGAGGAACAAAGAAGATCCAAGAAAAGATGTTTCTGGAGCTTGATGGAAGTTCCGTAGTGCCCGACAGAAGTTCTATCAATCATGAAGTTCCGGGCGATGGGAGTACTGTCACTCATGTAAGTCCCATGGTTCTTGATAGAAGTTCCGTCATGGTCACGGAAGTTCTGTCCTGGCAACTGAAATTCTGTCCTGGACAGAACAACAGCTCCATTTCAGAATTTTTTTTTACCAAAACCCTATCAAATGAACTCCAAAAATCACGAAATTTGGACCAGATCATCCACAAGACATCATGACTCTACTCTAAAGAGATCCACTCAATTGGCTCAAGAAATCATCATGAATTTCAGATCTTGTGTCAAGAACACCAAAAAGGGGAAACTTGAGAAAACTTTTAAATCAAAGGTGCTAGAGCTCTTGATTCAGTCATGGACCTATAGAGGTTTGTTCTAGCTCATAACAGCACCAAGTTACCCAAGAAATCTGACCTAAAACTCACCCAAAAACGAGATCGAAAATCTCCACGAAAATAGCTCTGAAAATAGAGAAAAAGAGAAATTTGTGATTTAGGGAAAGAGGGAGATCTTGAGCATGAAAATAATTCTCATATCATAGAAAGGTGCTTGCAAGATCCATGGATACAAGGCTAGGAAACCACCCTCTTCCTACCACTATTTGGAAGAGAATAGCTAGTCTCTCACGCACACTTTCCTCTCCACTAAAACATGAAGACCTCTCCTAGCACTTTGAATGTAAACCTAACACAAGGCTAATGGAAAGAGAGACACCTCTTCCACCAGCCCTACCTCTCCTTATATAGGCCGAGGGGTTATCCTAAAGACCATCCTACCACCAGGGGCACAACCGTCCATCTTTTTCCTCATCGCCCGAACGCCATCGAGCCCTTCACAACTTTGCTTGCCCTTGACGCAAGCTCCGTGATGGTGCCACGTGCACCTCCAATCGCCACCACCGGTTTTGAGGCCCAAACCGGGAAACAGCATTGCACGCTTCTCAAAGCATGACTTCTCAATGTTGACATGTGTCCCCTTGTCCCGCGATCCTGACCACCGGCAAGTCTCTCCCGGTCCCTGTCCATCAGCCTCCCTTGTCACTTGCACCGGCATCCCGCTCACCTTGACTTGGTCAACACACCGTCTTCTTCACCACCACGATTCTAAGGCTCAACCATGAAACCGTCCGTGCTTCTTGCCTCTCCACATGTACAGTATGGATCTCCCTTTACTCCACCCGGCCTCCTAATCGTCTGGCCCCAAGTCTCCTACTTGTGCCCGATCCTCTCGCCATTGACCGCCAAGTCGACTCCAGTGACCTACACATCACGAGACAAGAAAACACATTTCCCAACTCTTGCAACATCACCAATACTTCCACCAACTCCGGTTAGTCATAATCATGATATGCAAACCCATGCAATCCCCGGATTCCCATATTTCAACTCAAACACCAAATCTGCTCAAGTCAATTACTCATCACATATATATTGCAAACCATGGCACATCTCCACTTTGTTTCTCATAGCTCAATACCCTAGGAGAACTCAAAGCTGAAACCAGAAGGAAACTCATAGCCGATCGCCTAAAAACTAGAACTTTGGGCTTGCCGACAATGGAGGTGAGAGAAAAAGGGAAACTCGCCCTAGGATTCAATGGAGCTTGGCTCTTGGCAGCCCTGGGTGAGTGCGAGCGAGGTGGAGGATGAGGTGGAAGCGCGGGCATGATGGCGGTGCGGCTGCTCGGTGGCTGGCTACGGCGACGACTCTAGTCGAGGCGGCAGGCGCATGTAGGGGCTCTGCTAGGGTTTGCGAGCGTGGTGCGGGGGAGAAGAGCGGGGAATGGGGGCTGTGTAGCAGTGTGGCACGGCCCAGCGGCTCGTCGGTGATATCAGGGGAGAAGAGCTCGACAGCGGAGCAAGCGAGGTGGTGAGTGTGGAGCGGGTTCTTGGCGTCGGGAGCGAACAAGGACCGAGCCAAATGACTCTAACCAATTTTGACCTAGGTCAAAAGAGAACCAATGGCCGAGATGCATCAAGGATCAAATCAGCGGTCATAGATCGGGATTCCTTCATGCGATCAATCATAGTAACCAGACGGTACAGTTCTAGACTAGACGGTCTGGTCAGTTTAGGGTCTGCTGGCCATCGTGTAGACCGGACGGTACAGTCTCTAGGACCATTCTGTCTAGTCTCTATGACCAGACTCCCGCTAGGCACTGTGCACAGAGCCACTGACCGGACTGTACGGTCCAGTGATCGAACTGTATGGTCACTACTAGAAATTTTGCTAAATCAAGGAAATTCTCCTTTTGCCAAGTGCCCTTGCTAAACACTCAAATAAACACTACACTTGGAATATGAAGGGAACTCTCAAGCACTCATTTTCAAATAGTGGCATTCTATGGCCTTATAATTATCACAAATGCCAAATGAAGAATCGAGCAAATAAGAACCAAGGCAGTTAAGAACCAAATGGGTATGTATGAGCCTTAGTCCATGAACCGCACGAGTAGATTTAACCTCGGAGTTCATAGGAGCTTGCTCAATGGGCATGAAGCACAATCCTTCCCTTTGGTCACACTTATGGAGATGTAATCTCATATAGATCATGAGGCACACGTATCTCCAAACATGACAAGCCTCCTTTGTATTTCCTATATGATGCATGGAACAAGAATTTTACATATGCAATGAAAGTAAACATGCTATGCGAATGCAAGCAATATTAAAATAAGACACAAAGGAAACCTAACAATGTCAAGTTTGAACCCCTCTCAAGCTTACTCACTACAAGCCATACCCTTGCCTTGAGAGAAGCCAGACGACCATCTCAAGCACTCCCTCTTACTTATAGCTATCTTGAGTGGGTTAGACATTGACAAATTTTTATGTGTTTTTCTTTTAGTTATTTACACATGCATGTATGCAAAGCATACTTAGTCACAAAGGAGTTCTAATTATCATGCAATACAAGAGAAAGAAAAACACACTACAACTACCAAGAACTAACAAGGTTACCTCCCTCATGAGTAGATATGACGTTGAGGTCCATGTCACTTGTGGTGGACTTCACATGATCTTCATGACAGCGCTCGGTCCACCACCACCACCATCTAGGTCTTGTTCTTGGTCATCCACTTGTGCGTAGCCGATCTCTCAAGATCAACAATGCACTTAGGCACCCATATGCTCTTGACCTTTCTCTTCTTGTTTGGTGGTCCCAAAGCCTTAGCTTTCACCTTGCCATCCTTGTCCCTAAAAAGCTTGAAATGGGTGTTCTCATGGAACAAGTTAGCGTTAGATAAGCAATGGAACTTCTCACCATGGGGCAATCCTTGGTGGTGTGGCCATCCTTGCAACACCTCTCGCAATAGTAGTCGTTGGTGAGTAGGGGCTTGATCCATGTAGGAATTGAATCAATCGTCCCAATGATGTCGATGGTGGCGGGATATGAGCCAAGTCCCCGATGGGAGACATTGTTCACAAGGTTTCTTCCAAGAATCTCCTTGTGGATGGCTCTACCACGTGTGAGCCTCTCGAAGCCATCCATCACCATCTTCCTTTCTTCCTTGAGCTTATGATATTCCTTCAAAACAAGTGGCTCAAGAGAAGAAACCTCGACCAAGGTAGTTAGTTCATCACACATAGTGGAAGCATCGCTCTATGATGAACTAGAGGAGGGTGAGGCAAGGTTCTCAACATTGATGGCCTCATAAGTAATATCAAGGGCCTTGTACTTTTCATGAAGCTCTACATGATCACCCTTGGGTTTGTCATAACTCTTGTTTAGGGCCTTATGAGATGTGACAAGGTCCTTGAGCTCACTCTCAAGGTCAAGAACACGGTCCTTAGTCAACTTACACTCTTTTCTTACCACATCCAACATTTTGGATTTCTTGATGGCGATCTCACGGGCTTGCTCAAGCATACTCCATAGCTCAGCACAGGAGAGCTCCTCATCATCGCTATCGTTGCTGCTCTCATCCTCACTCTCCCCAAGTTGGCTCACGGACATGATGCACGTGGAAGGTGGAGGAATAGCTCGTGGAAGTGTGGTATTGATCATGGCTAGGCCGGCCACTTCTTCATCATCGCTTGAGGAAGATGATGTGTCACTTGAGTTGTCACTTGTCCACTCTCCAACAAGGGCCTTGGGAGAGAACTTCTTCTTGTAGTCTTGAGCTTTGCCTTTGCCTTTACTCTTGTCCTTGTTGAAAAACCTCTTCTTCTTTTGCTTGGCTTTGGGGTCTTCATCATCTTCTTCTTTGCTTGAATCTTGTGACTTGAATACTTCTTTCTTGGGCTTTGGACATTCTCGGACAAAGTGATTCTTTGAGCCACAATTGAAGCACATGCCCCTGGACTTGGAAGCAAACTTGTTCTTGAAGGTCTTCATCTTCTTTATGAGAAGAGCCAAGTCCTCGGTCAAGTCACAAACATATTCATATTTTTCATCATCATCTTCAATGACTGCCTTCTTCTTGTTTTTCTTGCTCTTGCTTGTCAGCTTGAAGAGCAAGATTGGATGGTTGAGGATCATCCATCCCTAGCTGGTAGCTCTCGAAGGCAGTGATCTTGCCAAGCACACCCTTCATGGTCTTGGTCTTGAGGTCACCTTACAAGGTGAAGGTGATGATGGACTCATACTTGGGGTCTTTGAAAAGCCCCAAGAATCTTTTTATCACCTCAACAGGCTTGAGCTTGAAGTCATCACCAAGAGCATTGATCTCCTCCACTTGAATATGAAAACAAGAATACACAGTGTTAGCTATCTTATGTGGCAATCTAGTGAAGCTATCATACTTGTTCTTCAACATATAGTATCTTTCCTCTTTGACATCACTAGTACCCTCATGGAGACTCGAAATCTTAGTCCAAATACCGTGTGCTGTCAAAATCGCATCTAACCTGGCAAAGACATCCTTAGATTTGCATGTGAACAAAGCATTCTTGGCCTTAGCATTGTTCTTAATAAAATAAGGTTCAAGAAGGTTCACATTATCACCCGATTCATGGGTCACCATCCATATCTCCGGATCAAGGGACTCGAGGTAGGCTTGCATACGTGCCTTCCAATACCTGTAGTCCTCCCCATTGAATATGGGAACACTCCCCACATGTCCCGACATCCTTACTCAAGGCAGTGAAGCCTCAAAGATGAGCACTTGGCTCTAATACCACTTGTAAGGACCGAACGCCTACTGAGGGGGGGGGGAGGGTGAATCGATAGCCGACCACAAATATGAATACTTTAGTTTCATGCCACTAGAACCTAACAATCATTACAACCTAAGCAATTCTAGTACGCCAAGACCCTACACTTGCTAATGTTCATGATGAGTAAATAATACGGAAGCTAAACACACTAGCCTATGCAAGTCACAAGTCACCCTATCAACTATAGGACACAAATACAGAATAGTAAAGTGGGGTCAAGGAATGCTCATGATTTTTTCCTGAGGTCTTAGAAGGATGGCGCCTTCCCCTACTCCTCGTTGGACCACTCCCGCCGAAGTCTCGGTCCCTTCCACCACCAATGTGGAGTTCTCGCCCACCAAGGCACGAGCTCGCCTCCCTCGAGAATTTGCCGGACTCCCCGAGCCGACACGAGCAGTCACTATTGATGCTCCTTTCACCGGCAGGCTCAAACTGTGTACAAACATGTGACGGCCTTCACAACTAATCATAATAGGCTCGATCTCCGACACCTAACCGGTCTAGATCTCACCATAGACCAAGAGTAACAACCTAGATCACACCCTCAAGGACACCCTAGCCTTAGATGTGCAAAATTGCTCCTTGTTACTCTCACAAGCACTCTCAACATATCCAATATTCTCTCCTAGTGCTCTCCTCTTTTCCTCTTGGACCTTACCGAATGCTTTCAGGTATTCCACTAGCCAAGAGAGGTCTCCAAGACCCCATCAATGAAGTTATATAGGCTTCCAATCTCCAACGAGCCGTTGCTCCATGACATCAGCTTTCTGGGCCTATTGACCGGACTATCCGGTGACTACCTCACCGGACCATGCGGTAACTGCAATCCCGAGCTCCAATGGCTCTGCCCACTGCTGAAATCTTGCCGACCGAACCGTATGGTCAGCTGACCGGACCGTCCGAACCATTTCTCTCTCCAGTCCAGAAACATTTCAGACTTCGGCTTCCTCTCAGACCTGTGCAACTCATACTGATGGACCGTCTGGTTAGAAGACTGAACCGTCCAGTCTCTATGAACTCTGGCACAAGCAGATTCCTCGCTAAGTCGCTGTAGTCTCCGGACAAACCACTTAGTGACCATATAGTTCGGTCACCTCTGACCCCTCTGTTCGGTCACTTCGTCCAGAAGCTGAAACTCCTTGTCCTCGCTTGACTTTGTTTTCCAGCTTCTCCGAACAGCTCCTTGGTTTCTCCACTGTCACCTAGTGCTTGTGATTTCTCCGAGCAACCTTGCACATCACCGACTAGACATGACCTAAGAGAATGACCTAGACCCTCTTGATAGTCCGGTTTTTCCTATGGACTCAAAGCCCTAACAACTAGACAAGTGTTCCAAACACTTGCTCCATAGCTTGTCCTTAGCTTTGATCCATCTCCATCAACCCTTAGACTTCATCAAGCTCACCAAGCCTCCATGCTTGTGGTAATTGTCATCAATCACCAAGGCAACCATCATCCATATGATTTGTAATAGAGTTTAGAGATGATTCCTACATGGACAACACTCATGTAGATATTAGCCCACGATTTCATAGTTGTCATCTATCACCAAAATATTTATACCTTGGGGATCCCATCATCAATGGTCATAAAGCTTACAGGAGTCATCATCGCCAAGACCAGATGATAATTTCAAATGGGAAAGCATATGGAGATTGGATGGACTACCAAAAGTGAGGCAATTCTTTTAGCGGTTGGTCCACAACAGCCTTCCACTTCGGATGAACATAAAAAAAAGGAATATGGACATCAACACTCTATGCCCGGTTTGCTGGAGGCTAGATGAGGCTGGTGGACACTGCTTTCTCAAATGCAAATTTGTGATATAGTGCTAGAGGGAAGCTATGCTTGAACATGTGTGCAACATGCTCATGGAACAACATTCTGCAAAGGAGGTGGTGAAGAAGATTCTATCTCTAGAATCTGGTACATGCCTCACAGTGATAATGTGGATGTGGACATGGTGGAATACAAGGAACAAGGCCAATGCTGGGGAGGGTTGATGAACCACTGAACATACTATTCATTCTGTATCTAGGCTTTCAAGTGAAGTGCTAGGTATGAAGCAGAAGAAAGACAAAGGCCCAAAACCAAAAAAAAATTATGGAAGACACCTCTATAGGATGTGCTAAAAGCTAATTGTGATGGAGCGTTCATTGAAAGTTTGAAAACAAGAGCCTGGGGTTTCGTAGTCAGGGATAACCAAGGCCAAGCTGTGTGTGCAGGTGCGGGTAATCTTTCTTCTGTTCATGATACGGCTTGTGCGGAGGCTGAGGCATGCATTACGGCATTACAAGCCATGTTTGATCAGGGTATATCAAAAGCACAACTAGAAACATACTCCTTGAATTTAGTCCGGGCTTTACAATCTGATGAGTTTGATTACTCCCTAGGATCAAATCGTTACAAAGAAGCAAGAGACCTGATCCGTCTTCATTTCAAATCGGTCGAGTAAATGTATGTGCCGAGATCTTGTAATATGTGTGCTCATGAGCTTGCTCGCTCTAGTCTCAGTTGGGACCCGGATCAGTCCTTTGTTTGGCTGGATGCCCTCCCTAGCTTTGTAATGAACTTGTGGTTTGCAATCGTACTGAACCAAATGTCTTTGAATAAATAGAGTGTGTTTGATGATAAAAAAAGAAGCAACTCTAGCTTGTCTGCAAATTGGAGCCCGCAAAGTCTTTGTAGACCAGTAGGGAAAATACGGGTTGTAAGGTTCATGACCATTGAGGTCACCCCAAGGTATGATTGTTTTGGTGATGAATGACAAACATGAAATGTGACTAATATCTATACGAGTGTTGTGCGTGTAGGAAACCTTATCTATCTTATGATGCTCATTGATGGTTGCCTTGGCGGTTGATGACAATGACCACAAGCATGGAGGCTTGATGAGCTTGATGGAGTCCAAGGGTTGATGGAGATGGATCAAAGCTAAGGACAAGCTATGGAGCAAGTGTTTGGAACACTTGTCTAGTTGTTAGGGCTTTGAGTCCATAGGAAAACCGGACTATCAAGTGGGTCTAGGTCATTCTCTTAGGTCATGTCTAGTTGGTGATGTGTGCGGTTGCTCGGTGAAATCACAGAAACTATGTGATAGTGGAGAAGCCATGGAGCTGTTGGAAGAAGCCGGGAAACAAAGTCAAGAGAAGATGAGGAGTTTCAGCTTCTACAGGTAAAGACCGGATAGAGAGGTCTTGGAGACTGGATGATCCGATGATCAGAGGAAAATTCTCTACAGAGAAGATGTTGGACGTGAGGAATTCTGTTGGCAGAGGAACCATAGAGACTGGATAGTCCGGTGTGCAGACCAGATGGTCCGGTCTGTATGGAGATGGTTCGGACAGAAGAGGAAGCATCAACAATGTCTCTGTTTGGAGAAAGGAGAGAAGAGACCGGACAGTCCGGTGTGAAGACCGGACTGTACGGTCATTACAGGAGGCGACAGAACAGAGGAGAAGTTGGCTGCAAGGAAATCTATTGGAGCAGAATTGTAAAGATAGGACTGTACAATGTGATTGTATGGTCTATAGACCAGACTGTATGGTTTGTAGGAAGAAATTCTGGACAGACGAGAAAGTGGCTGCAATGGATCTGGAGCTATGAAAACCGGACTGTATGGTCTGTAGACTGGACTGTACGGTCTGTATGGAGGAAATAGTGGACAGAGAGCAACAGCTCTGGAGGAGCCGTCCGGTGGAGACCGAACTATCCGGTCTGGACAGTGACTGGACTGTCCAGTCAGTACGTTCAGAGAGGCTGTTTTGTGAAGCAATGACTAATTTGAGGTTGGAAGGCTATATAAACTCATTGCTGGGGTCCTGGAGACTACCTTTGGCCATTGGGATTGCTGGGAGCATCTATTGGGAGCCAAAGGGCCAAGAGAGGAGCACTAGGAGAGGATAAAATTCAGCAAGTGTGAATTTTGGTTGGACCTTGTACTATTTCTTGGCGACATAGTTTCAGTAGAAGAAATCTCGGTAGATCCCAGCAAAATTCAAGATGTGCTAGATTGGAAGCCACCAAAAATAGTTCATCAAGTTCATAGTTCCTCAGATTAGCTGGATATTATCGTAGGTTCATCCCTAATTTTTCCTAGTTATCCAAGCCTATCACAAGATTACTAAAAAATGATGTGAAGTTTAAATGGAGTGATAAATGTGAAGAAGCATTTCAGAAATTGAAGGAACTATTAACCACTGCCCCAGTATTGGCTCAGCCGGACATCACCAAACCGTTTGACGTGTATTGTGATGCATCTGGGACATGACTTGGATATGTGCTTATACAAAGCGGTTGTGTCATTGCCTATGCATTGCGACAACTACAAAAGTATGAAGAACATTATCCAACTCATGATTTAGAACTAGCTGCAGTTGTGCTTGCACTAAAGATTTGGAGGCATTACCTACTCAGGAATTTAGTGCATATTTACACAGATCATAAGAGCTTGAAATACATTTTCACTCAGACCAATCTAAACATGAGACAACATCGGTGGCCAGAATTAATCAAGGATTATAATATGGAGATTCATTATCATCCAGGCAAGGCCAACGTAGTCGCCGACGCGTTAAGCAGAAAAATCCACTGCAATAACTTGGTGTTAGAATCTCAGGACAGCAACAACCACATAACTAATTCAGAACCCAGTCTTCATGTTTTGCCTGCTATAGTGATCAGCAACCTTAGTATACATTCCACCATCCGTGAAGAAATCATTGCTGCACAGAAGAATGACATTGGTATGATATCTGTCAAAACATTCAAAATGGTAAAGCAAAATGTTTCATACAAGACTCAGATAGTACCCTATGGTTCAGTAACTGTTTAGTCGTACCGAAGGACTTTGAACTTCGACGGAAAATCTTGGATGAAGCACATCACTCCAAATACTCTATCCATCCGGGTAGTAATAAAATGTACCAAGATCTGAAGAAGAATTTCTGGTGGACAAGAATGAAGCGAGAAGTTGCCCGATATGTTGCAGAATGTGATACTTGTCAGAGAGTTAAGGCTGACCATTTGAAACAGGCTGGATTACTTCAACCATTGAGTATTCCTGCCTGGAAATGGGAAGACATCAGCATGGACTTTATTGTTGGCCTCCCTCTCACTTCTCGGAAGCATGATTTGATTTGGGTTATTGTGGACAGACTCACCGAATCTGCTCACTTCCTACCAGTCAACAATAGATACAGCATACAACAGTATGCAGAGCTATACATCACTAGAATTTTGTGTCTTCATGGAGTACCCAAGACCATCATTTTAGATCGAGGTTCGCAGGTTGTCACTCTTTTCTGGGAATAGCTGCATGCATCTTTGGGTATAGGTTTAATTTGTAGTTATGCTTACCATCCCGCTACTGATGGACAAATCGAGCGTGTCAACCAGATTTTGGAAGATATTCTTAGAGCATGTGTTTTAGCACATGGTGGTAATTGGGATAAGTATCTACCTTGTGCGGAATTTTTGTATAACAATAGTTACTAGGAAAGTGTGAAAATGTCGCCATTTGAAGCACTCTATGGTCGCAGTTGTAGAACCCCTCTAAACTAGTCCGAACCTGGAGAAAGAGTAACATTTGGTCCTGATTTTGTAAAGGATGCCGAGCAAAAAGTTCATACCATTCAGGCAAATCTAAAAGCTGCTAAATGCCGTCAGGAGAAGTATGCAAACAGACGACGTAGACCACTATATTTCAATAAAGGTGACTATGTCTATCTCCGAGTATCACCTATGAAGGGTATCCAACAGTTTGGAGTCAACGGAAAGTTAGCATCCCGTTATATTGGACCATTCCAAATTCTGGAATGATGTGGAAACGTAGCCTACAAACTGGAGTTACTGGCTAACTTATCTGGAGTTCATAACACCTTTCACGTCTCTCAGCTAAACCGGTGTCTTAAACCACCCATTGAAAAAATCTTGGAAGACTATGACCAACTTCAACCCGACCTCACGTACTCTGAACAACCAATAAAGATCGTCGATGAGAAAGAGCGCACAACCCATAGAAGAATCATCAAATTCTATAAAGTTCAGTGGAGTAATCACTCGGAAGATGAATCCACTTGGGAATCCGAAGAATTTCTGAGTACACATCACCCAAAATTTTGGTCGTCATACGCAGGTATAACCTTGACCACCGTACTTCCCTCTAGTTTGCCTTGTTCATAATTTCGGGATGAGATTTCTTTAAGGAGGGAGGGCTGTGGCACGAAGGTGTCTCATTTTGCCTAACAAGCTTGAAGAGCACAAACTATAGTTAAGGGTAGCATGAAATAATAGACGTCACTCAATTTTGAATTAATTCTAGGCAATTCAAAAACTCTGCAACCAAGATATAGAAGCAATTTAAAAATTTCAATATAACTTATGCCAAATAAATTTATAATCAGATTTATAATAATAAAATAGAATTTTATGAATTTAATGAGCATTTTACCAAATGTGGAAATACCTCAATTAATTAATTAAAATCTAGGAACCTTCCTAATTCAATTTTCAATGGTAGAATTTCCTTTAATATTCTGATCAATTGGGTCCCACCAGAGCACCATGAATATCCCAAAGGACCTATGTGCAAAATTCCATAATTTTAGGAGACCCCTAGCTATTTTATTTGGAATAAACTAGACCCAGGGACCTTTTTGCAAAGATCTTATAAGATTAGGGGGTTCAGAGGAAAAATCCATTCCCTGTCTTCTCCATTGGCCACCGGCAGTAGAGCGCTCCCTTCTCCCTGGCCGCATGCCACCGGCTCCACCTTGGGACCTCGCGCGCTACAGCGTCGCCTGCCCCCTCTGCCTCGCCTCGCCCTGTCCCCTCCATCGCGTCAGCCACGTGCAGCGCCCAACCGACCCCTCTGCTTGACCCTCACGCCATGGCCGCCTGCCAAGAGCTTCAATGCTACCGCACCCAACCACTCCCGTTGCCTCAACTACCCATGAATCAAGGCGTTGACCTCTCGTACTCCCTCTCAGTCATAACCTAGTCTCTGCTCCCTGTCCTCTCACTCCCTCTGCTCCCAAGACTCGAGCTCGCCCTGGCCAACCTTGCACCCTCCCGAGCCAAGCCAAGTACACGAAAGCCCACACACAACTCATCTCCACTCCCATGCTCATCACTCGGGCAGCACCCGTTTGAAATCAAACCATATTGGGAAGAAACAAGAACTACTCCCATTCGAGCTCCATCGGCACTGACTTTAAATTCACTGAAATTGGTGAGCCATCGGCCTTGATTCTTTTCAAACTCGTGCGTAACATGTTCTGATACACTCCGAACCACTTCCCCTCCCGTGTTTTCTTCTCGTGAAGCCACTGCATATCATTTTCTCCGGCTCTGATTCCCTCCGCCGCCAGAACCTGAAGCTCCCCGTCAAACTCCGTCATGATGTCGATGATCGCCTCGTCCCCGTAAAGCTATAGGAGCAATCGGTGCTGGATTTGGTGCTCCCTATCGCAATCGCTACATCACCGAACCTCTCCCATCCGCCGCCTCTCATCGACGGCCACCTTCCGGTGAGAACCCAGCCTCGTGACCCTCTCCAGTCATTCTGCCTCATCACCCTCGTCACATGGACACACTCGCGACGTGCTTTCCCCCAGTGACGCGCCCAGCAGCGAGCTCTCCGACGAGCTGCCCTGCCACGGCGGCGCTGACTGGCAGCCTCGCTATTGCCCACATGGCGCTGAGCAGTCGCTGATGTGTTGTCGACGTGTCGCATGCATGGCACTGATTTGTCATTAGATAAAAGCTAAAAATGCCATGAAATTATCAAAAAAATGCTAGAACTTTGAAAACTCATTGTAAATCAAATATAAATCCAATGAAGCCCAAGTAAATTTTGTTAGATTCATCTTGAAGAGCTCGATTTTAGAAAAATGATAAATCACTGTCTCTGTACATGTATTTTTATTAATACATTAAATTGTCAAAACACTAAATAATTCACCAGAAATTCTAGGAATAAAATGTAATCCTGATTTTTGGCATGCTTAGTAAAAACATGATTATCTACCGCCATAATTTTTGTCTTGGTAAAATATGAAATATTTTAGGCTCTGGAATTTATTTAGTTTATTTGCTTAGATTAATTCTAGTAAACAATTTATAAATAATTTGCCCATGCCACTTGGTATAAAAATTACTCATATAAGCCTCTGTCCACAGTAAATCACACATGTCCTGAAACATAAATTTACTATACTAATTAATTTAATTGCTCATATCACTATTTCACCCTAATTAATTGCATAAAGAATAATTTATACATAAATTCTTAATATCAACTTTGCTTCTCTGAAGCATATGACTTTGAGAACATAATAATAATATTGTTGATATTAAAACACTAATGTGCTTTGCATGAATCATATCGTTGCATTTTGATGTCTCGATAATGCCGTTAACACAATTCCATCATACAGGTAACGACAACCGGGAGAAAGAAGAGGATTTTCAGAAGGATATTGACCCTCAAGAGCAAGAAGTTGTAGTTGCTAACACTAACGTTGATCCAGGCAAGCCCCAGTTTGCATTCGCCTTTTTATAGAGTTTTGCTAGTTATAATATTACTAGTGTCTATGATGAATGTTGAATTAGGTCATTGGAGTTGATTGAAACCCACTTTGCATGATACCCAAATGGTTATGGTGCGTTGGTCATTGACCCTCCTGCTGCTAGAGTGGGCGGTTCATACCACGAAGTACTGTTGGTAGAACGGCATGCCCACTCGATGTCACCACACCCGGTCTGAGGTGTAAGTTCTTTTCTTGTGAAAGGTTGCCATATACGACCTTAATTGTTGCGCATGTGTCATGTATTTCGGGTTTTCCCAGCTGGTGTAAATCAATTGCAATTGCTGTCCCTCGCAGTAATGAGTACCACTTGGTCACCGCGCCAATCATGTAGTTGCACATGATACTTGGAAATTGATTATGATGCTTATTGTTGATGTTACCATTATTGCTCTTATGTTGTACTTACTTTATGTATTGTTTATTACCTTATGATGCTTCACTAAAGTTACCTTTCTGCTCCACCCAATTAAGTTGAGAAATTGAAACTTGATAGAACTAATATGTTGCTTAGTGTGAGTGCTTTCAAACAAGCCACCTATTAGAGCCATTACATGTCTAGGTGTTCGATGGGTAAGTCTTGCTGAGTAATTAGCATTCAGGCTTTGTGCCATTGTTGTTTCTCAGGTAATGAAGAAATAGAATTGCCTGTAGATGTGATGCCTTAGGACATGCAAGTCCCTGAAGGTTGGACTGCCCACTGGGAGTCTGACTTTCCGCCGTAGTGATGTTGTGTGCTGCTAGAGTGATGGTTCTTCGGGCATGAATCATTACTATGCTGTATCGTCGAGCTCGTAGTTTCTTAACGTTATTTGCTTCCGCTGTTTTCAAAACATTCATGAACTTGTATTATTCCGCTGCACTTTGATCATCGTAATGATGTAATATTCAGCTTAAATTTGGACCAATGTTGTATTATCAAGTGTTTGTGTTATCAGCACCTTCGGGACCTCAATCCTCCAGGAAGGGGAGCCACAGCTGGTATCAGAGCCGTGGTCCATGATAATACAACAAATAAATTGTATTTTTAAAAACTCTGATGTTTGCGAGTAATGATACGTTAGTATTGCCCGTATGGATAATAGGGTGGTGACAAAGCTAACCTTGGTTATGTTTGTTTACATTATTTGCATCTACGGCTTCTTCAAACGAAGGTATGTACGTGCTTAACCGACAAGCGTGATATCGGTGTCTGTGCTCGCAGACGGATACGAGACACTGTTGGCTTGTGACTTATCACGGGGCGATCCTTTTCCATGGATCGTTACTAGTAGAAATATGCTTATTTTTGTAGTTTCTTTTGAATTTGATGTATTGTTTTTGAAATGGATCTTCTGTAGGTACATTAATGCCATTAGTATAACACTTAGAATAACTTACGTGATGAGTGCGGGTCGTCACCAAATATTTGTGCCGCTAAGTATCGGCAAAATATGTGTTGTGTTGTGAGGAACGATAGGTTAATAAAATAAAAATTTTGCATCATGCCTCCCTTTTTAACTAAACTAAAATTTTGTTCTCATCTTGATCACCAACCTCTGGATACAACATTTCTAAGCTTGTTGAGCATAAAAATTCAAAGTACAAGTCCAATTGTCAAATTAACAAGAATCTGTCCCGATTCTAGCTGTCAACTTCACAAATTCATAGTTATTGATTTACTCAACCAAATAAGGCATACAAATACTTTTTAGAAAGGTCTAAACACCCTCTGTTCACCAATGTTTCATTTAATTATTGATCATAAGAGTAACAACCTCAGAAACAAGGAGCAAGTATAATCTGCCAACACACTGTTTTCAGCATAACTCTGAACTTAAAAATTTCATAACTCGAGTTGTACTTCGAAATTTTAGGTGTTTGAACCCAATCTGGAAATTCCTTGAAGTCTATTTTCATCTCCAGTAGGTTTCATAATTTTATTGGTTTCCCTCTGTCCAGTAGAGCCAAAACACTAAGGCCCTGTCTTCCAGAAAACAGAATCAGCCAACCTGAACTTGTAAAATTCATAAGTCCTGATTTACTTGGAATTTTTGAGAGTGTAAACACAACCTGGAAAGCTAAGAATGTATACTGTAACATAGTTCCAAGCACCAGTTTTGAAGACCTTGTTTTCTGGTCGAAACACCCACCTTTCTGATTGTTGTACAGTTAAGACAGAGTCTGTTTTAAAAAAAAAACCGTTGTCATATTATTGCCCCTTGAGACTGGAAAATGTAAACTAAAACTTTGTCTCTATATTTCATAGCACTTTATGTGAAATGCATCTTTACTATAAGGAAGGTTTGACTCAATCAAAGTACTTTCCTTGTAGATGGCTGAAAACAACGATCAACCACCACCGGGTTGGGAGATCACCGACGGTCTAGAGTTCACTGGAATGACTCATCTATTTTGGAGAGTTCTCCGTGGTTTTGGTTATGATACCCCTCCCACTTATGTTGGCAAGGAATTTGAGGAGCATGGAGTTCCCTCATATGTCATCCATGTGGCATTTCCCACCAACTACTCGGTTACTCCAACATGGGAATCTTGGACCATTAGCGTCTCTGCGACAGATTTGCCTTCCACTTGGGGTGTTGCTGCTTTCAAGGCACTCACTCGGTTTTGTGAAGATCACAAGCATGACATTGCTGGAACACCCATCGCACTATTGCCCATTAGTGACGTGAATGATTTTGAATAGAATCGGCGTGTGGACTTCATCTTTGATCGAAACCATCGCCACCATGAGCCTTTGCTGCCCATAATAGAGTATTATGGCTTATCCACGTTCGCCTTGTGCACAAACTTGAGCCGCCGACTGGATGTGTTTCATGCTGCACTTCGACTTTCTGAAGTCAAAAAATAAGCTAAGGATGAGGAAATTGCAGAACTGAACCAACAAATTCAAGCAAAAAATAAAGAGATGAATGCAATTATAGAAGAACGTAACCAAGCCTTGCAGGATATAGAAAGTTTTGAGCATGATATGATTGAGGCTCAAGATGACTTGGATGCATTCAAAGCTGCCCACCTTCCTATTGAAGGGAATTGGGATGAGATCACCTTAGAGTACAGAGAACAAGAGGATGTAGAGATGGCACCTGCTGGTAATGATGATGTGGAAATGATGGATCCGGAGGAACCGGAAGTGCCTATGGAACTGGAAGAGCCAGAAGATATAGACTAGGAGTAGATGACTCACTACACCATGTGTATTGTTCATGTAGTATATGTATCTCGAGTTCGGATGTAGGATTGTGAATCTTGCATAGCGTGTCTGCAATACCATAACTAGGTGTTGACACATGTGTGTAAGAATCTGTGTGATGATGTCCTTTTATCAACCACCACCGGGTTGGGAGATCACCGACGGTCTAGAGTTCACTGGAATGACTCATCTATTTTGGAGAGTTCTCCGTGGTTTTGGTTATGATACCCCTCCCACTTATGTTGGCAAGGAATTTGAGGAGCATGGAGTTCCCTCATATGTCATCCATGTGGCATTTCCCACCAACTACTCGGTTACTCCAACATGGGAATCTTGGACCATTAGCGTCTCTACGACAGATTTGCCTTCCACTTGGGGTGTTGCTGCTTTCAAGGCACTCACTCGGTTTTGTGAAGATCACAAGCATGACATTGCTGGAACACCCATCGCACTATTGCCCATTAGTGACGTGAATGATTTTGAATAGAATCGGCGTGTGGACTTCATCTTTGATCGAAACCATCGCCACCATGAGCCTTTGCTGCCCATAATAGAGTATTATGGCTTATCCACGTTCGCCTTGTGCACAAACTTGAGCCGCCGACTGGATGTGTTTCATGCTGCACTTCGACTTTCTGAAGTCAAAAAATAAGCTAAGGATGAGGAAATTGCAGAACTGAACCAACAAATTCAAGCAAAAAATAAAGAGATGAATGCAATTATAGAAGAACGTAACCAAGCCTTGCAGGATATAGAAAGTTTTGAGCATGATATGATTGAGGCTCAAGATGACTTGGATGCATTCAAAGCTGCCCACCTTCCTATTGAAGGGAATTGGGATGAGATCACCTTAGAGTACAGAGAACAAGAGGATGTAGAGATGGCACCTGCTGGTAATGATGATGTGGAAATGATGGATTCGGAGGAACCGGAAGTGCCTATGGAACTGGAAGAGCCAGAAGATATAGACTAGGAGTAGATGACTCACTACACCATGTGTATTGTTCATGTAGTATATGTATCTCGAGTTCGGATGTAGGATTGTGAATCTTGCATAGCGTGTCTGCAATACCATAACTAGGTGTTGACACATGTGTGTAAGAATCTGTGTGATGGTGTCCTTTTAACAACCATGTAGCCTGAATTGAATTAATGGAGATGGTTGTCACTTCTGAATTTTATTTATGCCTCTTGCAAATTTGTATTCTTGCACATGTGCTTTATGGATTCTTTTGAGCAATAACTAATGTGCAACCGTATAAAATGCAGCATGGTGCATACTCAGAATCAGGATGATCTTGAGAGCTCTCAGCAACGAGCTAATGCTGAGCCCTCACTAGTTGAGGTATTGGCTGCTGCACTCAACCGGCAACAGAACAACTCTAAGCTGCTCTACCGGCTGGTTGATATTACGTCCCATTTGGCTAGACATGGAGGCAACCACAACAACAACAACCCCGATAGAGCACCTACTCAGACTCCCTGGGTACTCATCCGCCGACATTCGAGCGTGACAGAGAGCCGCTGGACGCTGATCATTGGCTGCGTTAGACTGAGTCTAAATTCAGTCTGCTGGAATGCACCAAGCACCAGAAGGTGCTATTCACTGCCCAGCAACTCCAGGGCCCTGCTGGTGCCTGGTGGGCGAACTACGCCGCTTCACTACCTGCTGGCCATCGTGTCGAGTGGAATGAGTTCAGGACAGCTTTTCGAGCTCATTTCATTCCAGCTGGTCTTGTGTAGAGAAAGTTTCAGGAGTTCATGTATCTGAAACAAGGAGGGAGGAATGTCCTCCAATATTCTGAAGCTTTCAATCACCTTGCTCAGTATGCTACTGATTATGTCAACACTGAGGAGAAGAAGAGATATGCATTCTTGCATGGTTTGAATGCCACACTCAGGGTACGCCTAACTTGGCAGACAACTGGCACGTACAATGACCTGGTCAATGCTGCTATTATCCAAGAAGGCGCTATGCGCCAAGTTGAAGAAGAAGATCGCAAAAGGAAGGTCCTTGCTAGTGCCTCTGTTGCCCCACAGGCAAAGCATCGCCTGATTTACACTTCACCCACCGAACAACATTTCTGAGCATCACCGCAGCAGCAGTATCAGCGACAGTTTGCACAAAACTACTCAAGGCCACCACAGCAACAGAACTTCCCACCCCATGCACCGTACCAATAGCAGAACAATCAATACCGTGCACCATATCAGCAGCAAGGAAATCATAATACTCGTGCCCCACAGCCCGCTGATCGTGGAAGCAACTATCCGTGCTATAACTGTGGTCGTACCGGCCACTTTGCAAAGAACTGTACCACACCTAGGCGCAACAACAACATCAACAATAGCAACCAACGTCAGAACCAGAATAGGAATGTGAATGCACCGTCTCGTGGTGCCCAAGTAAACTACACCAATGCTGAAGACATCCCTCAGGGTGAACCCGTGCTGACCGGTACGCTCTCACTCCATCGCCAGCCTGTCCTTGCACTTTTTGATTCTGGTGCTACGCATAATTTCATTAGCAAAGCTTGTATGCAAAAACATAATCTCCACACCGCCACCATAAATAAATGCTACACCGTCCGCTCTCCTGCTGGACAAATTTTTGCTAACGAAGTAGTATGTAAAGCTCCACTAGAAATAAATCAAAAGATTTACCCCAGCGATTTCATCATGTTCAAGGATCAAGAAATCGACCTGATCATAGGTATGACCTGGATGGAAACCCATAGAGCCATGCTAGACATCGAGCCCCGTATCATTCACATAATCTCTCCCTTGCATGGCCAAGTCTCATTTTCTCTAAATACCGATTCATCGAAAGCCCTGGTTGTCCATCACTTGGAAGAACAATCACTCAAGAACATTCCCGTTGTTTGTGACTATCCGGACGTGTTCCCTGAAGATATCTCTGGTCTTCCCCCTGACCGTGAAGTGGAATTTAAGATAGAACTACAGCCAGGGACTTCTCCAATATCCAGTCGTCCGTATAACATGGCCCCGAATGAGCTGGCTGAGTTGAAAAAGCAATTGAATGAGTTATTGGAAAAGGGATTCATTCGCCCAAGCACTTCACCGTGGGGCTGCTCTGCTATTTTTGTGAAGAAGAAAGACAAATCTCTGTGCCTTGTTGTTGATTATTGGCCACTAAATGAAGTTACCATCAAAAATAAGTATCTGCTGCCCCGAATTGACATTCTTTTTGACCAATTGGTTGGTGCCAAGGTATTTTCAAAAATTGACCTCCGTTCGGGTTATCATCAAATCAGGATCAGAGCAGAAGATATTCCAAAGACCGCCTTCTCTACTAGATATGGTTTATTCGAGTATCTAGTAATATCATTCGGATTGACAAATGCCCCCGCCCATTTCATGTACCTCGTGAATTCGGTATTCATGCCAGAGCTGAACAAATTCATGGTAGTGTTCATTGATGACATCCTCATCTATTCTAAGTCCAAGGAAGAGCGTGCTGAACATCTTCGCATTGTTCTCCAATGTCTCCGAGATCATAAGTTGTATGCAAAATTCAGCAAGTGTGAATTTTGGTTGGACCATGTACCATTTCTTGGCCACATAGTTTCAGCAAAAGAAATCTCGGTAGATCCCAGCAAAGTTCAAGATGTGCTAGATTGGAAGCCACCGAAAACAGTTCATCAAGTTCGTAGTTTCCTCGGATTAGCTGAATATTATCGTAGGTTCATCCCTATTTTTTCCCAGTTATCCAAGCGTATCACAAGATTACCGAAAAACAATGTGAAGTTTGAATGGAGTGATAAATGTGAAGAAGCATTTTAGAAATTGAAGGAACTATTAACCATTGCCCCAGTATTGGCTCAACCGGACATCAGCAAACCGTTTGACGTGTATTGTGATGCATCTGGGACAGGACTTGGATGTGTGCTTATGCAAAGCGGTCGTGTCATCGCCTATGCATTGCGACAACTATGAAAGCATGAAGAACATTATCCAACTCATGATTTAGAACTAGCTGCAGTTGTGCTTGCACTAAAGATTTGGAGGCATTACCTACTCGGGAATTTAGTGCATATTTACATAGATCATAAGAGCTTGAAATACATTTTCACTCAGACCGATCTGAACATGAGACAACATCGGTGGCTAGAATTAATCAAGGATTATAATATGGAGATTTATTATCATCCAGGCAAGGCCAACGTAGTTGTCGATGCGTTAAGCAGAAAAATCCACTGCAATAACTTGGTGTTAGAATCTCAGGACAGTAGCAACCACATAGTTAATTCAGAACCCAGTCTTCATGTTTTGCCTGCTACAGTGATCAACAACCTTAGTATACATTCCACCATCCGTGAAGAAATCATTGCTGCACAGAAGAATGACATTGGTATGAATTATATTTGTCAAAACATTAAAAATGGTAAAGCAAAATGTTTCATACAAGACTCGGACGGTACCCTATGGTTCAATAACCGTTTAGTCGTACCAAAGGACTTTGGACTTCGACGGAAAATCTTGGATGAAGCACATCACTCCAAATACTCTATCCATCCAGGTAGTAATAAAATGTACCAAGATCTGAAGAAGAATTTCTGGTGGACAAGAATGAAGCGACAAGTTGCCCGATATGTTACAGAATGTGATACTTATCAGAGAGTTAAGACTAACCATTTGAAACAGGCCGGATTACTTCAACAATTGAGTATTCCTGCCTAGAAATGGGAAGACATTAGCATGGACTTTATTGTTGGCCTCCCTCTTACTTCTCGGAGGCATGATTTGATTTGGGTTATTGTGGACAGACTCACCAAATCTGCTCACTTCCTACCAGTCAACAATAGATACAACATACAACAGTATGCAGAGCTATACATCACAAGAATTTTGTGTCTTCATGGAGTACCCAAGACCATCATTTCAGATCGCGGTTCGTAGTTTGTCGCTCGTTTCTGGGAACAGCTGCATGCATCTCTGGGTACAGGTTTAATTCGTAGTTCTGCTTAGCATCCTGCTACCGATGGACAAACCGAGTGTGTCAACCAGATTTTGGAAGATATGCTTAGAGCATGTGTTTTAGCACATGGTGGTAATTGGGATAAGTATCTACCTTATGCGGAATTCTCGTATAACAACAGTTACCAGGAAAGTGTGAAAATGTTGCCATTTGAAGCACTCTATGGTCGCAGTTGTAGAACCCCTCTGAACTAGTCCGAACCTGGAGAAAGAGTAACATTTGGTCCTGATCTTATAAAGGATACCGAGGAAAAAGTTCGTACCATTCAGGCAAATCTGAAAGCTGCTAAATGCCGTCAGGAGAAGTATGCAACAAACGACGTAGACCACTATATTTCAATAAAGGTGACTATATCTCCGAGTGTCGCCTATGAAGGGTATCCAACGGTTTGGAGTCAAAGAAATGTTAGCTCCCTGTTATATTGGACCATTCCACATTCTGGAATGATGTGGAAACGTAGCCTACAAACTGGAGTTACCGGCTAACTTATCTGGAGTTCATAACACCTTTCACGTGTCTCAGCTAAAGCGGTGTCTCAAACCACCCATTGACAAAATCTTGGAAGACTGACCAACTTCAACCCGACCTCACATACTCCAAACAACCAATAAAGATCCTCAATGAGAAAGAGCACACAACCCATAGAAGACCTTCAAATTCTATAAAGTTCAGTGGAGTAATCACTCGGAAGATGAATCCACTTGGGAATTCGAAGAATTTCTGAGTACACATCACCCAAAATTTTGGTTGTCATATGCAGGTCTCCCTCTAGTTTGCCTTGTTCATAATCTCGGGACGAGATTTCTTTAAGGAGGGAGGGCTGTGACAACCAGGTGTCTCATTTTGCTTAACAAGCTTGAATAGCACAAATTATAGTTAAGGGTAGCATGAAATTATAGACCTCACTCAATTTTGAATTAATTCTAGGCAATTCAAAAACCCTGCAACTAAGATATAGAAGCAATTTAAAAATTGCAATATAACTTATGCTAAATAAATTCATAATCAGATTGGTAATAATAAAATAGAATTTTATGCATTTAATGAGCATTTTACCAAATATGGAAATTTCCCAATTAATTAATTAAAATCTAGGAACCTTCCCAATTCAATTTTAAATGGTAGAATTTCCTTGGGTCTCACCAGAGCACCAGGAATATCCCAAAGGACCTATGTGCAAAATTACATAATTTTAGGAGACCCCTAGCTATTTCATTTGGAATAAACTAGACCCAGGGACCTTTTTGCAAAGATCTTATAAGATCAGGGGATTTAGTGGAAAAATCCTTTCCCTGTCTTCTCCATTGGCCACCGACGGCAGAGCGCTCCCTTCTCCCCGGCCACACGCCTGCCTCCCCCGCACGCCACCGGCTCCACCTCGGGACCTCACGCGCTACAGCGTCGCCTGCCCCCTCTATGTCGCCCCGCCCTGTCCCCTCCGTCGGTTCAGCCGCGTGCAGCGCCCAACCGACCCCTCTGCTTGACCCTCACGCCATGGCCGCCTACCAAGAGCTTCAATGCTGGCGTACCCAACCACTCCTGTCGCCTCAACCAACCAAGAATCAAGGCGCTGACCTCTGGTACTCCCTCTCGGCCATAACCTAGTCTCTGCTCCCTGTCCTCTCACTCCCTCTGCTCCCGTTTTCCCCCTCCACCATTTCTCCATTACCGCTTCAAGACTCGAGCTAGCCCTAGCCAACCTTGCACCCTCCCGAGCCGAGCCAAGTAGACAAAAGCCCGCACACAACTCATCTCCCACTCCCATGCTCATTACTCGGGCAGCACCCATTTGAAATCAAACCAATTAGGGAAGAATCAAGAACTGCTCCCGTTCATGCTCCATCGGCGCTGACTTCAAATTCGCTGAAATTGGTGAGCCATCGGCCTTGATTCTCTTCAAACTCGCGCGCAACATGTTCTGATACACTCCTAACCACTTCCCCTCCCTTGTTTTCTTCTTGTGAAGCCACGGTATATTATTTTCTCCGGCTCTGATCCGCTCCGCCACCAGAACCCGAAGCCACCCCACGATGAGCACTACCCTCTGGCTCTCCCCGTCAAACTCTGTCATGATGCCGATGATCACCTCGTCCCCGTGAAGCTATAGGAGCAATCGGCGCTGGATTTGGTGCTCCCTACCGCAATCGCGACATCGCCGAACCTCTCCCATCCGCCACCTCTCATCGACGGCCAGCTTCTGGTGAGAATCCAGCCTTGCGACCCTCTCCAGTCGTTCTGCCTCATCACCCTCGTTACATGGACACACTTGCGACGAGCTTTCCCCCAGCGACGCGCCCATCAGCGAGCTCTCCGGCGAGCTGCCCTGCCGCGGCGGCGCTGACTGGCAGCCTCACTATCGCCCATGTGGCGCTGAGCTATTGCTGATGTGTTGTCAACATGTAGCACGCGTGGCACTGATGTGTCATTAGATAAAATCCGAAAATGCCAAAAAATTACCAACAAAATGCTAGAACTTTGAAGACTCATTGATGTGGAAGGCGACACACAAATCGATCCGGCTTCAGAACAGCACGTTCTAAACCCCGCAATCGCAGCACGACGTCTCCTCTGGTTATCAACCGTCCTAAAACGATTGACCTCGCTGAGAAGGCTAATCCCTGCCTGTGAATCAAGAACACAAGCAAGAACAAAGAAGAAGGCAACACAATTGCAGATGTATTATGAATCTCACGAAGTTGGGGTCTCACAAACCGTGATGACGGCGAAACTGTTATGAACAGAATAATCTAAGCAAAACCCGAGCCCTAATAGTGCAGCGGTGGCTGTATATAAAGACCCTAGGGTCGTGCAAGACCCTCTGGACGCGCCCCTAATTGGGCTCAACTAGATACAAAGCCCAAAGGCCAAAAACAGGCGACGCAGCACCGAAACAGATTCTGGACTCTCTCTTGTTTTGACGATTCTTGATGACTCCGGATGAATTTTGATATGAGACCGGTGGCATTGGAAAGGTATTCTTCTTATCTTTCCGTGCATATGTAGAACATCCAAATCCGAGTCCGTATGCGTCCTGAGCCTCCGTTTTAGTGCAGACTGGTCCTGAGCCCCGAAACAGACTCGAAGTTGGTTTTGGTTGGGCCTCCACCTTGGCTTCCACGTCCTTGCTGGTCCTCCACGTCCTCAAGTCCTTCTGCCATCATCTCCTGATCCTCTCCATGGTTCCTAATTACAATATAATCATTAGGTAGCAAACCATTCTCAAAAGTGACATATAATGAAGAATGTAGGAACGAGCTCACCTCTAAATTTAGTCGTCGTGCACGAGCTCTAGTCATTGGACCTTGCAAGTCTAGAATTGGAGGAGTGTTGCATGTATCCTTAGGAGTGATGTCCTCATCATCCTCCCCCTCTTGAACTGGAGTCGTCCGCGACTCAAGCTCATTCTCTTCTCCCAAGTATGGTTTCAAATCTGAAATGTTAAAAGTAGGACTAACCCCGAACTCGGGAGGCAACTCAAGTTTGTATGCATTATCATTAATCTTCTCAATTATTTTGAAAGGACCATCAGCTCTAGGCATTAATTTAGACTTTCTCAAATCTGGAAATCTATCCTTTCTCAAGTGTAACCATACTAAATCTCCTACATCAAGTTTTACTTCTTTTCTACCTTTACCACCAGCAATTTTATACTTTTCATTCATCTTTTCAATGCTAAGTCTAGTGGTCTCATGCATTTTCAAAATAAATTCAGCACGCTCCGTAGCATCAACATGAACTCTCTCATGAATAGGTAAAGGAAGTATATCAAGTGGAGTACGGGGATCAAAACCATACACTATCTTGAAAGGACTTACCTTGGTAGTAGAATGTGTTGCCCGATTATATGCGAACTCAACATGAGGCAAACATTCTTCCCATTGCTTCAAATTTTTCTTCAAAATAGCTCTCAACATAGTACCCAAAGTGCGGTTCACCACCTCAGTTTGTCCATCAGTTTGTGGGTGACAAGTTGTAGAAAACAACAACTTTGTACCCAACTTATTCCAAAACGTGCGCCAAAAGTGACTCAAGAATTTTGCATCACGATCTAAAACAATAGTAGAAGGCATACCATGCAAACGAACAATTTCTTTGAAAAAGAGATTAGCAATATAACTAGCATCATCAGTCTTATGACATGGTATAAAGTGTGCCATCTTAGAAAATCTATCCACAACAACAAAAATACTATCACTCCCCCTCTTAGTCCTAGGCAGTCCTAAAACAAAGTCCATAGAAATATCCGCCCAAGGAATAGAAGGAACAGGAAGTGGCATGTATAAACCATGTGGATTCAAGCGAGACTTAGCTTTTTGACATGTAGTGCAGCGAGCAATAAAGCACTCAACATCTTTCCTCATCCTTGGCCAAAAGAAGTGTGTGACCAAAATATCCTCCGTCTTCTTGGCACCAAAATGACCCATCAATCCACCTCCATGCGCCTCCTGTAACAACAAAAGACGAACGGAACCAATTGGAATGCATAGGCGGTTAGCTCTAAACAAGAATCCATCATTCAACACAAATTTATTCCATGCACGACCTTCTTTACAATGCAGCAATACATCCTTAAAATCAACATCAACAGCATATTGTTCTTTAATTGCCTCAAGTCCAAAAATTCTACAATCAAGTTGAGACAATAAAGTATAGCGCCTAGATAAAGCATCAGCGATCACATTATCCTTCCCTTTCTTATGTTTAATAATGTAAGGAAAAGACTCAATAAACTCAATCCATTTAGCATGTCTACGGTTCAAATTACATTGAGAACGAATATACTTAAGTGATTCATGATCAGAATGAAGAACAAATTCTTTGGGCAACAAATAATGACGCCACGTCTCTAAACAACGTACAAGTGCATATAATTCCTTATCATACGTGGAGTAATTCAAAACAGGCCCAGTTATTTTCTCACTAAAGTACGCAAAAGGTTTACTATCTTGCATCAAAACACCACCAATACCTATACCACTAGCATCACATTCAAGCTCAAAAATCTTATCAAAATTAGGTAATTGCAGCAATGGTGCATGTGTAAGTTTATCCTTCAAAGCATCAAAAGACTCATGATGTACCTTACCCCAATGGAAATCAATGCCCTTCTTTGTCAACTCATGCAAAGATGCAGCAATGGTGCTGAAATCTTTGACAAAGCGGCGGTAGAACCCTGCAAGACCAAGAAAACTCCTCACCTGTGCGATAGTTTTTGGTATAGGCCAGCTCTTTATGGCTTCAATCTTCGCCTCATCCACCTCAATTCCCTGTGGAGTCACAACATAGCCAAGAAAAGAGACTCGATCCGTGCAAAAGATGCACTTCTCAAGGTTACCAAATAAACGTGCATCTCGTAAAGCATCAAAAACAGCACACAAATGATTCATATGTTCATCTATAGATTTGCTATAAATCAAGATATCATCGAAGTAAACTACCACAAATTTGCCAATGAAAGCTCTTAAAACCTCATTCATCAAGCGCATGAAAGTACTATGTGCATTAGTTAACCCAAAAGGCATTACTAACCACTCATATAATCCAAATTTGGTTTTGAAAGCTGTTTTCCATTCGTCTCCAAGTTTCATTCTAATTTGATGGTAGCCACTACGCAAATCAATTTTAGTGAAAATTATAGCACCACATAACTCATCAAGCATGTCGTCTAGCCTAGGAATAGGATGACGATACCTAATAGTAATATTATTAATGGCTCTACAATCTACACACATACGCCAAGTACCATCTTTCTTAGGAACCAAAAGTACAGGAATAGCACAAGGACTAAGTGATTAACGAACATACCCACGATCCAAAAGGTCTTGAACTTGTCGTTGTATCTCCTTAGTCTCCTCAGGGTTGGTCCTATAAGCAGCACGGTTTGGCAAAGTAGCACCCGGAATCAAATTAATTTGATGCTCAATCCCTCTCAAAGGTGGCAATCCCGGGGGTATCTCAGCTGGAAAAACGTCCTCATACTCCTGCAAAAGGTTAGTGACAGCAGGAGACACAGCACTAGAAGCAATATCATCAAGCGAAAACAAAGCTTCTTTGCATATCAAGGCATAGCAAATATCATAATTATCAGAAATTTCAGCAAGCTCAGATTTTGTTGCAAGACATGAACGAACTTGTAATTTAATTCCAGCACCCTTAGAACTTGAAGAATCATTAACATTACTAGGTGTAGAATTAGAATTAACAGGTTGTTGAATTTCAGGACCTTTATTTTTCAAACTAGCAGCTCTTTCTAAATCAGCTTGTACAATTTCAGCAGGGGTCATTGGTAACAAAGTAATTTTAGTTCCTTTATGCATAAAAGTGTACTTATTACTTCTACCATGGTGTACAGCATCATTATCAAATTCCCAAGGTCTACCCAATAAAAGTGAACATGCTTGCATGGGTACAACATCACAATCAACAGAATCCACATAAGAACCAATGGAAAAAGGAACTCTGCAAGTTTGTATTACCTTAGCTTTTCCAGAGTCATTTAACCACTGAATGTAGTACGGATGTGGATGTGGGCGTGTGGTCAAAGCAAGCTTGTTGACCACATCAGAACTCACCAAGTTATTGCAGCTCCCTCCATCAATGATGACACGTGCTCGGCGGTTCTTGATGATGAAGAAAATCTGGAACAAGTTGTGGCGCTGCATCGTCGCGGGCTGATGAACTTGAGTACTAAGGACACGTTGCACAATAATGTTCATGTATCCCGTGGTGTCTCCGCCTCCAAGGACAAGGTCACTGCTGGTGGCAGCGACGTCCTCCTCCTCATCCTCCACGTCGGAGGTGCTCATGTAACTGCCATCGTCTATTGCCATATATGCCCGCCTACTTGGACAATCTTTCTGCACATGACCAAGTCCATGGCAGCGGTGGCACTGAATCCCTATAGTGCGCCCCGTCGAAGCAACAGAGGAGGCACTACTAGCTGGTACCTGCACAGAAGTTTTACCTGAGCGCATAGAAGATGCAGGGGCTGATCTTGGGGCTGCAGAAACAACACTGGTTCCCTTGGTAGCTGCTGGTGGGGGCGGACGGAAAGCTGGCCTGGGCAGCCCCGAAGTCCCCGTCGAGCGTGGGGGGTAGGAGTTCCTTGACTTGCTGTACTCCTCAAAAGCCTGGAAAAGTCCCTGTGATTCTTTCTCTGCAAGCATAGCATACTGGAAACACTGGGTGAGGGTATAATATTCTTTATAGTCAAGGATGTCCTGAATTTCTTTTCTTAAACCAGAATAAAAGCGACAAATCTGATCCTCTACTTTTTCAACTACGGCACAATGAATCAAACCCTTCTGAAGCTCACTAAAGTACTCCTGAACAGTTTTATCTCCTTGTTCTAAACGCTGCAGTTTATTACGAATCTCTCTATAAAAAGAAGGAGGAACAAAACGATCACGCATTGCTACCTTAAGTTCTTCCCAGGTAGTAGGCAAATCAGTTTCAGCAGCTAGACCACTCCACCAAACAATAGCAAAGTCCTTAAACTCACTAGTAGCTTGTCTAACTCTATGTTGTTCAGGAACAAGGTGGGCATTAAATTTTTGTTCTACAGTCATCTCCCAATCAAGATAAACATCACCATCATACTGACCCGAAAATGAAGGAATTGAAAACTTAATTTTAGCATACGGGTCATCTGGAGCATAGTTACCGTGTGGACGACGATTGTAGTTATAGAAACCACCCATACCTTGAGTGTTATGGTGCAAACGACGTCGTAATCTTGCGGTCCTTGTAGCTGACCTATCCACGGTGCCATCAGCCTTATACACCGTGTCTTCATCATGGACGTCGTCAACGTCGTGGTTATTAGTGTTCATATCATTGGTCTTGGGGGCGGTCTCCAACGCGACAACCTGATCGGTTAACTTAGAAACCTGCTTCTCCAACCGCTCGATGCTTTCTCCGATGTGAAGCTTGCCGACCGCATCAGTAACGGCTCTGGTGATCATCTCTGCCAAATCACTCTGAGCAGCCTGCAAAGCCTTCTGGAGCTGCTCTTGGCTCACGCACTCAGCAAATTGTGAGGGTGAAGCCATCTCTCCGTCGTCACTTCCTGCCATCACAAACACCAAAACAGGAAACAAACGGTGAAGGTTATCCCTACAAAACAGCTAAGCAGTGGTGCCTCTCAACACAACAAAAGGAGACTCCTTACAAAGCTCTTACAAAGTTCTGAAAAGCAAAGCAAAGGATACCAGGGAGATATGTTCCACGATTGCAAGGGTCACAAAATAACCTGTGTGCTGTCCAGAAGAAATATGTAGAGCTAGGAAGGCCAAATATATATATGTGAGTGGTACACAAATCAAAAACAGATAGTAAAGCTGAATAAGTGCCCAAGTAACTTGTCCCTAGTTGCTGGTCTAAGTATGTCCTAGAACAGTAGTGATATCAAAGTAGAAACAAGGAGACAAAGGCACAACAGGCGATAACAGGGGGCTAAGTGCAAAACAGCCAAATCCAGAAATTTCAGGGGGCTAGATGTAGCACTAGTAGAAATCCCAAATTTTGTTTTTTTGATTTTATTTTTTTGAGATTTTTCTCCAACTCACTAACAATGGAGGTGAATCCACAAAAAATTTCAGCTCAAACAGAGGTAGGATGTGGCCTACAGAAAATCTTGAAGTTGCAGAAAACGTCTGGTTTTAACTTAAATCAATTTTTTCTTTATCTTCCCGATTTTTTTTGAATTTTTTGACGAGGGCACACAGGGCAATGCCCGGTGTGGGTATGCCCAACTTTGAGTCAAGAATTTTCTGTAAAAATTTCAGCCAAAACGGACACCCGAGCAAAAAGTTATGCCTGTTTTACCGAAGGGGGGTCGGAGTCGGTTTTCCAGAAACCCGAGTCGGGTTAGGGATCGGAAAGTAGAATTTGTGGGGATTGGTCCGGGGTGTTGATGGTGTGTTCAGGGTGAGATTAGGGCGGGACAAGGCTAGGTGTGTCGATCAATCAACCCTAGCACAAAAAGCCAACAAAGCAGAGGATGGTGAAGGGGATGGCGGCTAGGGTTGCAAGGGAAACACTACTGACGATAAAAACACAAACTAAACCAGCGACTAAACAAGAACTAGGGCACAAACTCAACACTACGGACTCTGAAATTGAAATATGCAAAGGCTAAACACGTGGTTATGGGCGGAGGGGAAAAAAAAATTTTGGGCTTTTCTGTGGACGATAGGATGAACACAAAACAAAATTAACTAAGGGTAGTATGAACCTGACGGTGCACCTGAAGTCTGATTACCACTTGATGTGGACAAGGGTTCCCGATCTTCCGAAAGGTTCGAGATACGTTGATTTGGTCGAAGGCGACACACAAATCGATCCGGCTTCAGAACAGCACGTTCTAAACCCCGCAATCGCAGCACGACGTCTCCTCTGGTTATCAACCGTCCTAAAACGATTGACCTCGCCGAGAAGGCTAATCCCTGCCTGCGAATCAAGAACACAAGCAAGAACAAAGAAGAAGGCAACACAACTGCAGATGTATTATGAATCTCACGAAGTTGGGGTCTCACAAACCGTGATGACGGCGAAACTGTTATCAATAGAATAATCTAAGCAAAACCCGAGCCCTAATAGTGCAGCGGCGGCTGTATATAAAGACCCTAGGGTCGTGCAAGACCCTCTGGACGCGCCCCTAATTGGGCTCAACTAGATACAAAGCCCAAAGGCCAAAAACAGGTGATGCAGCACCGAAACAGATTCTGGACTCTCTCTTGTTTTGACGATTCCCGATGACTCCGGATGAATTTTGATATGAGACCGGTGGCATTGGAAAGGTCTTCTTCTTATCTTTCCGTGCATATGTAGAACATCCAAATCCGATTCCGTATGCGTCCTGAGCCTCCGTTTTAGTGCAGACTGGTCCTGAGCCCCGAAACAGACACGAAGTCGGTTTTGGTTGGGCCTCCACCTTGGCTTCCACGTCCTTGCTGGTCCTCCACGTCCTCAAGTCCTTCTCCCATCATCTCCTGATCCTCTCCATGGTTCCTAATTACAATATAATCATTAGGTAGCAAACCATTCTCAAAAGTGACATATAATGAAGAATGTAGGAACGAGCTCACCTCTAAATTTAGTCGTCGTGCACGAGCTCTAGTCATTGGACCTTGCAAGTCCAGAATTGGAGGAGTGTTGCATGTATCCTTAGGAGTGATGTCCTCATCACTCATAGTAAATCCAATATAAATTCAATGATGCCCAAGTAAATTTTGTTAGATTCTTCTTGAAGATCTCTATTTTAGTAAAATGATAAATCATTGTCTCTGTACATGTATTTTTATTAATACATTAAATTGTCAAAACACTAAATAATTCACCAGAAATTCGAGGAATAAAATTTAATCCTGATTTTTGGCATGCTTAGTAAAAACATGATTATCTAATACCTCAAGTTTTGTCTTGGTAAAATATGAATTATTTTAGGCTCTAGAATTTATTTAGTGTGTTTTCTTAGATTATTTATAATAAACAAATTATAAATAATTTGCCCATGCCACTTGGCATAAAAATCACTCATGTATGCCTCTGTCCACAGTAAATCACACATGTCCAGAAACATAAATTTACTATACTAATTAATTTAATTGCTCATATCACCATTTCACCCTAATTAATTGCATAAAGAATAATTTACACATAAATTCTTAATATCAACTTCGCTTCTCTGAAGCATATGGCTTCGAGAACATAATAATAATATTGTTGACATTAAAATACTAATGTGCTTTGCATGAATCATATTGTTGCATTAAGTGGTGTCCCGATAATGTCGTTAACACAATTCCATCATATAGGTAACGACAACCAGGAGCAAGAAGAGGATTTTTAGAAGGATATTGACCCTCAAGAGCAAGAAGTTCTAGTTGCTAACACTAAGGTTGATCTAGACAAGCCCCGGTTTGCATTTGCCTTTTTATAAAGTTTTGCTAGTTATAATATTACTAGTGTCTATGATGAATGTTGCATTAGGTCATAGGAGTTGATTGAAACCCACTTTGCATGATACCCAAATGACTTATGCTACTATCTTTAGAACTTTGGTAGTATTGGTACTGTGTTGCTATGCTTAGTAATTATTAGTCTCGGTAGATATTATTACTAGGAAAAGACTTGACCACGGGAATGGAACTTAATAAAAGAAGTTTACTTTTGTTCTTAGGGCTGGGCAGGGATGATGCATGTGTAGGTTTGCAGCAACACATGAGTGTTGACTACGGTAGCCCTGCCTTGTCAAACCTAGGACCCATCCGTGGTCAGCCCCTTGATCAAGTATTGAACAGTACCTAATGCATGCTAGTTTATGTGCACTAGTTAACCGATGTAGCATTAAAGGTCACTCGCATTGAGGACGGTTAAGGTGCGTTGGTCATTGACCCTCCTGCTGCTGGAGTGGGCGGTTCATACCACGAAGTAATGTTGGTAGAACGGCATGCCCACTCGACATCACCACACTCGGTCTGAGGTGTAAGTTCTTTTCTTGCGAAAGGTTGCCATATACGACCTTAATTGGTGCATATGTGTCATGTATTTCGGGTTTTCCCAGCTGGTGTAAATCAATTGCAATTGCTGTCCCTCGCAGTAATGAGTACCACTTGGTCACCACGTCAATCACGTAGTTGCACATGATACTTGGAAATTGATTATGATGCTTATTGTTGATGTTACCATTATTGCTCTTATGTTGTACTTACTTTATGTATTGTTTATTACCTTATGATGCTTCACTAAGTTACCTTTCTGCTCCACCCAATTAAGTTGAGAAATTGAAACTTGATAGAACTAATAGGTTGCTTAGTGCGAGTGCTTTCAAACAAGCCACCTATTAGAGCCATTGCATGTCTAGGTGTTCGACGGGTAAGTCTTGCTGAGTAATTAGGACTCAGGCTTTGTGTCATTGTTGTTTTTCAGGTAATGAAGAAATAGAATTGCCTGTAGATGTGATGTCTTGGGACATGCAAGTCCCTGAAGGTTGGACTGCCCACTGGGAGTCTGACTTGCCGCCGCAGTGATGTTGTGTGCTGCTGGAGTGATGGTTCTTCGGGCATGAATCATTACTACGTTGTATCGTCGAGCTCGTAGTTTCTTAACATTATTTGCTTTTGCTGTTTTCAAAACATTCATGAACTTGTATTATTCTGCTGCACTTTGATTACCGTAATGATGTAATATTCAACTTAAATTTGGACCAATGTTGTATTATCAAGTGTATGCGTTATCAGCACCTTTGGGACCTCGATTCTCCGGGAAGGGGAGCCACAATACCTTGGTCCTTACCTTGGACGTAGTCTCCCCCTTGAGATGTACTAGGTGTTGAGGGAGAACTACCCACTTATTTAGCGCACTTGGATATCAATCCTGAGCTGAAATTGCGCCCGCCTTGGTGTTGTGGTAGTCGATTTTGTTGATGTAGACATGCACCAAGGACGTAGATGCTCATGTCGGTGAAGGTGTACATTGTCGCCGTAGACATGCGCCATCGTTGTTCTTCTCCATGTTAGTGTAGATGTTTATCATGATATGATCTTCATGTTCCATCTCCATCAAATCTTCACGTTTCTTCTTCATGTTCACCTCTCTCTTTGTGTTATCGATCATCTTCATGTTCCTTCTCCCTTTTTTGATCTAGACTTGGCTTTTGGATCTTCATGTTTCTTCTCCCCCTTTGTCACCTATCACCAAAAACCACACAAAAACGTAACAAAACCAAGAGGCATAAAATAGTTGGCAAGAGTTGAATAACTCCCCCTTTCACGGTGCTCCTCCTTGGTTGAAGTGGCGTTTTGCCATAGCTCCCTCTACACTTATGACTCAACAATAGATTTTCTCAAATGTGCAAGGGTTAGTCATTATAGAGATGGGAATGTATGAGCCACTTGTCTTTGAGCCACACGAGTAAATTTAACCTCGGAGCTCGGTCGAACATGGCTCAATGGGCATGAAGCACAAATATCACTATTTGATCAGCTAGAGAGTCATGTACTCACATTGTAAATGAGTAACTCCCCCTAGAAACATGCTTGGAAGCATACATGGTATCATAATGCAAGGATGCATAAATGCAAAGAATGCAAATGTAACAAGTATACAATGCATGATACGATGCTAAAGAAAAGAGAGAGAACCACTACAAACCAAAGTGTCAACAACGAGTTGTTCCCTTCTCAAGCTTGCTCACAACAAACAATTCTTCAAAGCCTTGGGTACACCATGAACCACCTTCCCTAGCTTAACCCATGTCCATTGCTATCTCAAGATGGTCCGAAGTCAACCTACAAAAGAAAAGAAACAAGTGCAAACAAAAATACAAACGAGAACAACCAAAACACTATATATATATATATATATATATATATATATATATATATATAAAGGACAAGCTCAAGGGTCACTCATGTGAAGTTGGAAAGGTCAAGAACATTGAGTTCTCCCCTTAGCTTGTTGAAGGTCTTCTCATCGAGTGACTTGGTGAAGATGTCTGCCAATTGTTCATGAGTTCGCACACTCACCAACTCGATGTCCTTCTTCTCAACATGGTCTCTTATGAAGTGATGCCTCACTTGAATGTGCTTTGCATGACCATGATCTTCCGTCTTGAGGGCCATCTTGATTGCCACCTCACTATCACAATATAGTGGCATTTGAGTAAAGTTGAGGCCATAGACCGAGAGTGTTTGCCTCATGTATAGAAGTTGTGCACAACATGCTCCCGCCGCCATATACTCCGCTTCAGTGGTAGATAGAGCCACCGAGTTTTGCTTCTTTGAGCTCCAAGATACTAGAGATCTTCCAAGAAATTGGCAACCTCCTGATGTACTCTTTCTATTCACTTTGCACCTCGCGAAGTCCGATCCGAATACCCAAGCAACTCAAAGTTTGTTCCTCTAGGATACCATATACCCATTGTAGGTGTGTACTTGAGGTGTCTCATAATTCTCTTCACGGCCTTCAAGTGTGACTCCTTTAGATTTACTTGATAGCGTGCACACAAGAACACACTAAATATGATGTCCGGTCTCGAAGCGGTGAGATAGAGCAAAGACCCAATGATTGACTTATATAGCTTGGGGTTCACCGGTTTTCCTTTCACATCATCATCCAAGGGTTTGCTAGTAGCCATAGGTGTGTGCAAAGGCTTGCAATTCTCCATGTTGAATCTCTTGAGAAGGTCCTTAGTATATTTCTCTTGATAGATGAAGTTTCCCTCTCTCAATTGCTTGACTTGGAATCCAAGGAACGTATGCAACTCTCCAATCATTGACATTTGGAATTCCCTAGCCATCATCTCCCGAAACTCTTCATTGAATTTCTCATTGGTTGACCCATAGATGATATCGTCCACATAGATTTGGCACACAAAGAGATCCTTCCCAACATGCCTCGTGAACAAGGTGTTATCAATGCTTCCAATGGTGAATCCATTTTTTAGTAGGAAGTTCCTCAAGTGTTCATACCATGTCCTTGATGCTTGTTTGAGGCCATAGAGAGCTTTCTTCAATTTGTACACATGTCTTGGATGTTTTGGGTCCTCAAACCCCGGAGGTTGTTCCACATAGACTTTCTCATTGATCTCTCCATTCAAGAAGGCATTCTTGACATTCATTTGAAAGAGCTTGAAGCCATTATGTGATGCATAGGCAAGTAAGATCCGAATAGCTTCAAGACGGGCCACAGGAGCAAAGGTATCTTCAAAGTCAATCCCCGTCACTTGAGAATATCCCTTAGCCACTAGGCGGGCCTTGTTCTTGACAATTGCTCCTTTCTCATCTTGCTTGTTCTTGAAGACCCACTTGGTGCCAACCACATTATGATGCTTGGGCCTCTCAACCAATTTCCATACTTTGCACCTCTTGAAGTTGTTCAACTCTTCTTGCATGGCAATAACCCACTTGTGATCATCCATAGCCTCATCAATGGTAGTGGTCTCAATCATAGAGACAAAGGAGCAGTTCTCAATCTCAACATTTGCCTCATCATCATCCTCTTCACTCACATAGTTGGGTTTATATTGATTCCTCCTTGTTTTTATCCCTTGAGATGGACTCCCAATGATCAAGTCTTGTAAGTGATCTTCATTGATGGCTTTGGGTCTGGGATGGTATTTTCTTTGAGTAGGAGAAGCTCTAGGTGAAATATCTTGTACATCATGGATTGTTTGCTCTTTTGATATATTAGTGTCTTGGATCCTAAGAGAGGTGGAAGAGGCACTCTTATGCTTTCTTGTTTTGAAATTTGAGCTTGGGGTGGATGGGAGAGTATCTTGTCAAGAGCTAGGAGAAGTGATTTGTGGTGAAGTATGTGGGGAGGTTTGTGGCTCACTTCTCATTTAGGACTCTTCATCATTTGGTGAGTGTACTCTCAATGAATCTTGGGAGGAGCTTGTGGGAGTATTTGTGGCATCTTGAGTTGTTTGTTGTACGTCGGAGGAGGAGCTGGGTTGAGGCGGTGGAGTAGAGGGCTCATCAATATCACCATCATTGGCCTCGTGGGTTAATACCTCACCCACGGGCATGTTTCTCAAGGCTTTCCTCATAGGCTCATCTCCAATGTTTACTTCATGAAATTCATCCTCCTTTTGAGACCCATTTGACTCATCAAATTGCACATCATAGGATTCTTCCACACACCTGTGGCTGAGTTATAGACCCTATAAGCTTTAGAAGTCCGAGAGTACCCAACAAGAATGCCTTCATAAGTTCTGCTCTCAAACTTCCCGGGCTTTCTCCTCTTCTTGAGAATGCAACACTTGCAGCCAAAGACTTGAAAATAGGAAACATTGGGTTTCTGTCCCACCAATAGCTCATATGGCATCATCTTCAACAACCAGTGGAGATAGACACGGTTGGAGGTGTAGCATGCCGTGTTGATTGCCTCCGCTCAAAACCTCTCATGAGTTCCATACTCATCCAACATGTCACGAGCAAGAGTGATGAGTGTCTTGTTCTTCCTCTCCACTACTCCATTTTGCTCGAGTGTATATGTAGCAGAGAATTCATGTTTGATCCCTTTCTTGTCATAGTATTTCTCCACTGTGGTATTCTTGAACTCCATCCCATTGTTATTCCTTATCCTCACAATGCTAGCATTGAACTCATTCTTTGCTCTCTTGGCAAACTTTCTGAAGATACCACTGGCTTGAGATTTATCCATAAGAAAGAAGGTCCAAGTGTATCTCGTGAAGTCATCAACAATCACCAAGCAATATAAATTGCCTCCTAGACTCTTGTAGTGTGTTGGCCCAAACAAATCCATGTGCAAGAGCTCTAGAGGACGAGATGTAGATATGAATGACTTGGTGGGATATGAACATGCAACTTGTTTTCCTGCCTGACAAGCACTACATAGTCTATCCTTCTCAAAGGCCACATCCTTAATTCCTTCAACTAGATTCCTCTTGACAATCTTCTTGAGCTGATTCATCCAACATATGCCAGTCTTCTATGCCACAACCATCCCTTGGATGCCTTAGTGAATAGGCAAGTGCTTGGTGGCATGTTGCTTGACTTCAAGGTGACATACAACTTCCCATGCCTTACTCCACGAAATACTAGCCCTCTCTTGTCATTCTCAATCTTTGCACCGTCCTCATCAACACTTGAAACCCATGTCACATAGTTGACCAATAGACAGAAGGTTGAAGTTGAGGGTTTCCACAAGAAAGACCTTGGAGAGATGGAGGTCATTTGTGATGGCCACCTTGCCCGAGCCTCTAACTCTCTCCTTTGAGTTATCCCCAAAAGTCACCTTCTCACTATCTTTGTCTTCATCAATGGTGGTGAACATGGTTGGCTACCTGGTCATATGTTGAGTGCACCCACTATCAAGAATCCAATGAGTGCCTCCACTCTTGTAGTTGACCCTGGTGGTAGCCATAAGACAAGCACTAGAGGAAGGAGGGTTAGTATCCAAAGCATTACTTGATTAACTAGCACTAACCTCATCATGTCGAGCAATAAGACCGTCCACATAGATAGGGATTCTTGCAATCCCATCCAGTAGTCTCCTCCTAATGGGGTAGTGAGGAGCACAGTACCTCCAATGTCCATGACCATCCCCCATGTGCACATTGTCAAGGTTGATGTAGTAATGGGGAGGGTCATAGAGTCCAGTGATGTGCTCAGGTACATGCCCCACTTGTGTATGGAGCACAAGTATCATCTCCATTGCTCTCTCAATTGAGAGCTCATGTCTCCTGTTGACTACCTCCTCAAGTAAGAAACCCCTCTCAGGAGTTGTGATTTGTTGGAGGAGCATGTCAATCACTTCATGTGGTGCAATCCTCCAAAGTCCCCTGAAAGAGTTTATCCTACACACAAGATCATAGATGCTCAATAGATTTTCATAAAGGTCAACATTCAGATTTCTCACAAATTCACCGAGTTCAAAGAAGGGTTCCTGTTAGTGAGCTCGACGAAGATTCCAAAAATGATCTTGTGCTAGAGGGAGTGGAGGCACCGGAGCTGAAGCCGCAAGATTGATCATCTCAAATGATCGAGCGAGCATTGTTGTTGGTTCTCCCCCCTATGCCCATGCTCGGTCCACTCAAGGTGATTGGAGTAGATCTTGGGATGGCACTCGAAGTAGAGCTTGATGAAGCGCCCGAATAATGTCTTGACCCAAATGGGTTGTAGAGGTTGTTGCAAGAGAATCTTGTGGAGGGATCAAAGAAGTTTTAGCTCGAAGCTACTTCTTTCCCTTTGCTTGAAGATGCTTCATGATTTGTCTTGTAAGTCTTCTTACACGCCATGCTCACGGTGATCTCCTCATCCTTGAAGAGTAGCTCAATCACGTCCTCGATGGAGAGACTCTTCTTCATGAGAAGGTCAAGGGTGATGTAGAAGAGCTTGCTACTCAGAAGCAAAGAGAGGATCTTCTCCACTATCATAATCTTGGGAAGCTTGAAAGAAGTTGTCCCAATCCTGTTCACAATACCTCGCAAGCGAATAAGAGAGTCAAGTAAGTCCTCATTGTCATTATTATGAAAAGCAAAGAACTCCTCAACAAGAGACCTACTGGCGTGATCAATAGGAGGCTCATGAATATCATGAATGCTAGTCATGGTAGTAGTGCAAGCAAGATCAAGAGACACATCATTATCAATCATCATATGAGGCACACTAGTAGAGAAACCTATCAAGTCATAGCTAGAAAGATCTAGGCACTCACTAGTACAAGGCACATCCACGCCATCATCGCAATCATCCTACACATGATCATCGGTAAAGGTATTGGCAAAGTCCACAAGAGTATCCATCAACGCATCTGGAATCATGGCACTTAGGTATCTTTCAAAGTGATCCTTCCATGAGCCATGACCCGGCCCCGAATGGGATGACATCCCAACTCAATACGGTCACTACTCAAGGCGGTTAAACCTTATAATGATCACTTGGCTCTGATACCACTTGAAAGGATCATAGTGACCGAGAGGGGGGGGGGGTGGATCGGGAACTACCACTATGAACCAATTTTACCAATCACAAACTACCGATAGCACTCAAAGCAACTCCTACACAATTCTAGTGGTGATCACACTAACAATGTGCTCCTATGAAATAAAGGCACCCTATGCATACTAGTGGATCACACAAGTCAATACAACTCCTATGCACTTCTAGTGGTGATCACACTAGCACGATAATAGTCCTATGGAAGGAACAACAAGCTAAGCATACTAGTGGATCACATAAAGGCAATACAACTCCTATGCAAGCTAGTTACCAAAGATACGTGGAAGCAAACAACTAGCTAGCAAGGAGTTCTACTCAAGCAAAGCTACTAGATCAACAAGCATATAGAAAGCATACAAGCATGAGTAGCACAATACATACTAGGGTGATCAATCAATCCAAAGCAACTCCTATACATGCTAGTGATCAAGTATGAAGGCTAAGCATTACTAGCAAGTAAAGAAGCCTATTCATGCAAGTCTACAAGGTAGTCAACTAGAGCAAGGTAAGCACACAAGCATGAACAACACGGTATGTAAATGCGGAAAGTAAAGCATCATAGTAAGGAGTAGAGTAAGAGATGGCTCATGATTTTTTTCAAGGTCTCGGAAGGATGGCGCCTTCCCCTACTCCTCGTTGGACCACTCCCGTCAGAGTCCCGGTCTCTCCTGCCACCAAGTGGAGTTCTCGTCCATGAGCCCGCAATCACTCCTAGAGTGAAGACACGGCGTGTGTCACTGCTGCACAAAACAGAAGCTCACCTCCCTCAAGAACTTGCCGGACTCCCCGAGCCGAGACTGGCGCTCACTAGCGATGCCCCTTTCAACGACGGGCTCAAACCGTGTACAAACGTGTGACGGCCTTCACAACTGATCACGATAGGCTCAATCACCGACACCTAACCGGTCCAGGTATCACCATAGACCAAGAGTAACAATCTAGATCACACCCTCAAGGACACCCTAGCCTTAGATGTGCAAGATGCTCAAGCTACTATCACTAACACTCTCAAGATATGTAATATCTCCTCCTAGTGCTTTCCTCTTTTTCTCTTGGACCTTACCAAATGCTCTCAGGTATTCCACTGGCCAAGAGAGGTCTTCAAGATCCCAGCAACGAAGTTATATAGGCTCCCAATCTCAAACTAGTCGTTGCCTCACGAAGTTGCCTTTCTGGACCTAATGACCGGACTGTCTGGTCACTCCCAGACCGGACCATCCAGTCTCTCTAGAATGGTTCCTAGAACCGTTGGCTGCACTGTCCAGACAACTTTCCTGAACTAATCGGACTTTTCGGTCACTAGATCAGACTGTCCGGTCCATTTCTCTCTCCAGTCCAGGAGCCTTCACGAAAGTGCATCCTCTCTGCCATTCCTGCACTCCTACTGACCGGACCATCTAGTCAGTAGACCGGACCATCCGGTCTCTACAGAGTCCCCTGCTGATAGACTTACTGCTCCTCGCTCTAAGTCCGAGACAACTCTCTATAGTGACCGGACAGTCCGGTCTCCACTGACCCCTCTGTCCGGTCTCTATGTCCGGAAGTCAAAACTTGTCATCCTCACTTTACTTCATTTCCCGGCTTCTCCAAACAACTCCTTGGCTTCTCCACTATCACCTAGTGTCTGAGATTTCACTGAGCAACCTTGCACATCACCGACTAGACATGACCTAAGAGAATGACCTAGACCCATTTGATAGTCCGGTTTTTCCTATGGACTCAAAGCCCTAACAACTAGTCAAGTGTTCCAAACACTTGCACCATAGCTTATTCTCCGCTTTGATCCATCTCCATCAACCCTTGGACTCCATAAGGTTTGCAAGGCTCCATGCTTGTGGTCATTATCATCAATTGCCAAGGATGCCATCAACAATCATGATAAGATAGAAAATGTTTCCTACACGGACAACACTCGTGTAGATAGTAGTCTCATTTCATGTTTGTCATTCATCACCAAAACACCATACCTTGGGGTGACCTCAATGGTCATGAACCTTACAATTTGATCCCCATTTGGTACAGCAACAAAGTTTATTGGATCGATATTCTTTGGCTGATCATCCAACAATTCCTTATCTCCACCAAGTGATCGAATTAGATTATGCAATATGGCACAAGCTATAGGTAGTTTAACTTGATTTTCTAACTTGTGGAATGTGGGGACCTTGAGAATGGGGAAGTGCTTCTTAATCACCCCTAACGCCCTTTCCACATGATTTATTAATTGAGTGTGGCGGTGGTTGAACAACTCCCTTGGGTTCTGAGGTCTTCGGTGTCCAGCTCCAAATTCTTTCAAATGGTACCTGACTCCTCGATATGGTGCAAGAAAAGATGGAGTATTTGCATACCCACCATCAACAAGATAGAACTTTCCTGGAGGTACTTTGAAGCCCTTGCCCATTGCTGATCTTAGCACTCTTGCATCCGCAGCAGAACCCTCCCAACCACTAGAAACATATGTGATATTCAGGTCAAAATCACAAGCCACCATCACATTGATACTAAGTGTACCCTTCCTATTTCTAAAAGGAGAAGCTCTATCAGAAGATATTGAAATGGGAATGTGGGTACCATCAATTGCACAAAGACAATCTTTGACGAATGGATAGAATATAGGATTATATTCAATTGTTGGTGGCACATGATTAGGATCGGGAGATTGGATGAAAGTGTGAGAGAGTTTCGGAATGACTCTTCTAAAGAAGTGGACTATGTGATGATGGAATGTGTCATTGCTATGACCAAAAAACAATTGGAGTTGCTCATATGAGGAGTTGTTACTTAACATGTAAAGGAAGAAACCCAACTTCTCCTCCACCATAATTGATGAGGACATCACTCCTAAGGATACATACAACACTCCTCCAATTCTGGACTTGCAAGGTCCAATGACTAGAGCTCGTGCACGACGACTAAATTTAGAGGTGAGCTGGTTCCTACATTCTTCATTATATGTCACTTTTGAGAATGGTTTGCTACCTAATGATTATATTGTAATTAGGAATCATGGAGAGGACCAGGAGATGATGGGAGAAGGACTTGGAGACGTGGAGGACCAGCAAGGACGTGGAAGCCAAGGTGGAGGCCCAACCAAAACCGACTTCGAGTCTGTTTTGGGGCTCAGGACCAGTCTGCACTAAAACGGAGGCCCAGGACACATACGGACTCGGATTTGGATGTTCTACATATGCACGGAAAGATAAGAAGAAGACCTTTACAATGCCACCGGTCTCATATCAAAATTCATCTGGAGTCATCAGGAATCGTCAAAACAAGAGAGAGTCCAGAATCTGTTTTGGTGCTGCATCGCCTGTTTTTGGTCTTTGGGCTTTGTATCTAGTTGAGCCCAAGTAGGGGCGTGTCCAGAGAGTCTTGCACGACCCTAGGGTCTTCATATACAGCCACCACCGCACCATTAGGGTTCGGGTTTTGCTTAGATTATTTTGTTCATAACAGTTATGCCGTCATCATGGTTTGTGAGACCCCAACTTCGTGAGATTCATAATACATCTGCAATTGTGTTGCTTTCTTCTTTGTTCTTGCTTGTGTTCTTGATTCGTAGGCAGGGATTAGCCTTCTCAGTGAGGTCAATCATTTTAGGACGGTTGATAACCAGAGGAGACATCGTACTGCGATTGCGGGGTTTAGAACGTGCTGTTCTGAAGCCGGATCGATTTGTGTGTCGCCTCCGACCAAATCAACGTATCCAGAACCTTTCGGAAGATCGGGAACCCTTGTCCACATCAAGTGGTAATCAGAGCTTCAGGTGCACCATCAGGTTCACACTACCCTTAGTTAATTTTATTTTGTGTTCATCCTATCATCCACAGAAAAGCCAAAAAAAAAATTCCCCTAAGCCCATAACCACGTGTTTAGCCTTTGCATATTTCAATTTTAGAGTCCGTAGTGTTGAGTTTGTGCCCTAATTCTTGTTTAGTCGCTGGTTTAGTTTGTGTTTTTTTGTCATCAGTAGTGTTTCCCTTGCAACCCTAGCCGCCATCCCCTTCACCATCCTCTGTTCTATCGGCTTTGTGTGCTAGGGTTGATTGATCGATACACCCACCCTAATCCCACCCTAAACCCACCCTCAAACACCTCAAACCAATCCCCACAAATTCCACTTTCCTCTGCATCCACGCCGCCAAAAAAAAAAATCTTACCCGATTCCAAACCCGACCCCTAACCCGAGTCGGGTTTTTGGAAAACCGACTCCGACCCCCCTTCGGTAAAATGGGCATAACTTTTCGCTCAGTTGTCCGTTTTGGCTGAAATTTTTACAGGAGATTCTTGACTCAAAGTTGAGCATACCCACACTCGGCTATGCCCTGTGTGCCCTTGTAAAAAAATTAAAAAAAAATCGGGAAGATAAAGAAAAAATTGATTTAAGTTTAAACCTGACGTTTTCTGCAACTTCAAGATTTTCTGTAGGCCACATCCTACCTCTGTTTGAGCTGAAATGTTTTGTGGATTCTCCTCCATTGTTAGTGTGTTGGAGAAAAATATCAAAAAAATAAAATCAAAAAAAAAGAAATTTGGGATTTCTACTAGTGCTACATCTAGCACCCTGAAATTTCTGGATTTGGCTGTTTTGCACTTAGCCCCCTGTTATCGTCTGTTGTGCCTTTGTCTCCTTGTTTCTACTTTGCTATCACTACTGTTTTAGGACATACTTAGACCAGCAACTAGGGACAAGTTACTTGGGCACTTATTCAGCTTTACTATCTATTTTTGATTTGTGTACCACTCACATATATATATTGGGCCTTCCTAGCTCTACATATTTCTTCTGGACAGCACACAGGTTATTGTGTGACCCTTGCAATCGTGGAACACATCTCTCTGGTATCCTTTGCTTTGCTTTTCAGAACTTTGTAAGAGCTTTGTAAGGAGTCTCCTTTTGCTGTGTTGAGAGGCACCACTGTTTAGCTGTTTTGTAGGGATAACCTTCACTATTTGTTTCCTATTTTGGTGTTTGTGATGCAGGAAGTGACGATAGAGAGATGGCTTCCCCCTCACAATTTGCTGAGTGCGTGAGCCAAGAGCAGCTCCAGAAGGCTTTGCAGGCTGCTCAGAGTGATTTGGCAGAGACGATCACCAGAGCCGTTACTGATGCGGTCAGCAAGCTTCACATTGGAGAAAGCATAGAGTGGTTAGAGAAGCGGGTCTCTAAGTTAACCGATCAGGTTGTCGCGTTGGAGACCGCTCCTAAAACCAACAATACGAACACCAATAACAACAACAACGACGTTGAAGACGTCCATGATGAAGACACGGTGTATAAGGCTGATGGCACCGTGGATAGGTCAGCTACAAGGACCGCATGATTACGACGTCGTCTGCAAGTTTCCATAACTACAATCGTCGTCCACACGGTAACTATGCTCCAGATGACCCGTATGCTAAAATTAAGTTTTCAATTCCTTCGTTTTTGGGTCAGTATGATGGTGATGTTTATCTTGATTGGGAGATGACTATAGAACAAAAATTTAATGCCCACCTTGTTCCTGAACAACATAGAGTTAGACAAGCTACTAGTGAGTTTAAGGACTTTGCTATTGTTTGGTGGAGTGGTCTAGCTGCTGAAACTGATTTGCCTACTACTTGGGAAGAACTTAAGGTAGCAATGCGTGATCGTTTTGTTCCTCCTTTTTATAGAGAGATTCGTAATAAACTGCAGCGTTTAGAACAAGGAGATAAAACAGTTCAGGAGTACTTTAGTGAGCTTCAGAAGGGTTTGATTCGTTGTGCTGTAGTTGAAAAAGTAGAGGATCAGATTTGTCGCTTTTATTCTGGTTTAAGAAAAGAAATTCAGGACATTCTTGATTATAAAGAATATTATACCCTCACCCAGTGTTTCCAGTATGCTATGCTTGCAGAGAAAGAATCACAGGGACTTTTCCAGGCTTTTGAGGAGTACAGCAAGTCAAGGAACTCCTACCCCCCATGCTCGACGGGGACTTTGGGGCTGCCCAGGCCATCTTTCCGGCCACCCCCACCAGCAGCTACCAAGGGAACCAGTGTTGTTTCTGCAGCCCCAAGATCAGCCCCTGCACCTTCTATGCGCTCAGGTAAAACTTCTGTGCAGGTACCAGCTAGTAGTGCCTCCTCTGTTGCTTCGACGAGGCGCACTACAGGGATTCAGTGCCACCGCTGCCATGGACTTGGTCATGTGCAGAAAGATTGTCCAAGTATACGGGCATATGTGGCAACAGACGATGGAGGTTACATGAGCACCTCCGACGTGGAGGATGAGGTGGAGGACGTCGCTGCCACCAGCAGTGACCTCGTCCTTGGAGGCGGAGACACCACGGGATACATGAACATTGTTGTTCAACGTGTCCTTAGTACTCAAGTTCATCAGCCCGTGACGATGCAGCGCCACAACTTGTTCTAGATTTTCTTCGTCATCAAGAACCGCCGAGCACGTGTCATCATTGATGGAGGGAGCTGCAATAACTTGGTGAGTTCTGATGTGGTCAACAAGCTTGCTTTGACCACACGCCCACATCCACATCCATACTACATTCAGTGGTTAAACGACTCTGGAAAAGCTAAGGTAATACAAACTTGCAGAGTTCCTTTTTCTATTGGTTCTTATGTGGATTCTATTGATTGTGATGTCGTACCCATGCAAGCATGTTCACTTTTATTGGGTAGATCTTGGGAATTTGATAATGATGCTGTACACCATGGTAGAAGTAATAAGTACACTTTTATGCATAAAGGAACAAAAATTACTTTGTTACCAATGACCCCTGCTGAAATTGTACAAGCTGATTTAGAAAGAGCTGCTAGTTTAAAAAATAATGGTCCTGAAATTCAACAACCTATTAATTCTAATTCTACACCTAGTAATGTTAATGATTCTTCAAGTTCTAAGGGTGCTGGAATTAAATTACAAGGTCGTTCATGTCTTGCAACAAAATCTGAGCTTGCTGAAATTTCTGATAATGATGATATTTGCTATGCTTTGATATGCAAAGAAGCTTTGTTTTCACTTAATGATATTCCTTCTAGTGCTTTGTCTCCTGCTGTCACTAACCTTTTGCAGGAGTATGAGGATATTTTTCCAGCTGAGATACCCCCGGGATTGCCACCTTTGAGAGGGATTGAGCATCAAATTGATTTGATTCCGGGTGCTACTTTGCCAAACCGTGCTGCTTATAGGACCAACCCCGAGGATACTAAGGAGATACACCGACAAGTTCAAGACCTTTTGGATCGTGGGTATGTTCGTCAATCACTAAGTCCTTGTGCTATCTCTATACTTTTGGTTCCTAAGAAAGATGGTACTTGGCGTATGTGTGTAGATTGTAGAGCCATTAATAATATTACAATTAGGTATCGTTATCCTATTCCTAGGCTAGACGACATGCTTGATGAGTTATGTGGTGCTATAATTTTCAGTAAAATTGATTTGCGTAGTGGCTACCATCAAATTAGAATGAAACTTGGAGACGAATGGAAAACAGCTTTCAAAACCAAATTTGGATTATATGAGTGGTTAGTAATGCCTTTTGGTTTAACTAATGCACATAGTACTTTCATGCGCTTGATGAATGAGGTTTTAAGAGCTTTCATTGGCAAATCTGTGATAGTTTACTTTGATGATATATTGATTTATAGCAAATCTGTGGTAGTTTACTTTGATAATATATTGATTTATAGCAAATCCATAGATGAACATATGAATCATTTGCGTGCATGTTTATTTGGTAACCTTGAGAAGTGCACCTTTTGCACGGATCGAGTCTCTTTTCTTGGCTATGTTGTGACTCCACAGGGAATTGAGGTGGATGAGGCGAAGATTGAAGCCATAAAGAGCGGACCTGTACCAAAAACTATCACACAGGTGAGGAGTTTTCTTAGTCTTGCAGGTTTCTACCGCCGCTTTGTCGAAGATTTCACCACCATTGCTGCACCTTTGCATTAGTTGACAAAGAAGGGCATTGATTTCCATTGGGGTAAGGTACATCATGAGTCTTTTGATGCTTTGAAGGATAAACTTACACATGCACCATTGTTGCAATTACCTAATTTTGATAAGATTTTTTAGCTTGAATGTGATGCTAGTGGTATAGGCATTGGTGGTATTTTGATGCAAGATAGTAAACATGTTGCATACTTTAGTGAGAAAATTACTGGGCCTGTTTTGAATTACTCCACGTATGATAAGGAATTGTATGCACTTGTACGTTGTTTAGAGATGTGGCGTCATTATTTGTTGCCCAAAGAATTTGTTATTCATTCTGATCATGAATCACTTAAGTATATTCGTTCTCAATGTAATTTGAACCGTAGACATGCTAAATGGATTGATTTTATTGAGTCTTTTCCTTACATTATTAAACATAAGAAAGGGAAGGATAATGTGATCGCTGAAGCTTTATCTAGGCGCTATACTTTATTGTCTCAACTTGATTGTAGAATTTTTGGACTTGAGGCAATTAAAGAACAATATGTTGCTGATGTTGATTTTAAAGATGTATTGCTGCATTGTAAAGAAGGTCGTGCATGGAACAAATTTGTGTTGACTGATGGCTTCTTGTTTAGAGCTAACCGCCTATGCATTCCAGTTGGTTCCATTCGTCTTTTGTTATTATAAGAGGCGCATGGAGGTGGATTGATGGGTCATTTCGGTGCCAAGAAGATGGAGGATATTTTGGCCACACACTTCTTTTGGCCAAGGATGAGGAAAGATGTTGAGCGTTTTGTTGCTCGCTGCACTACATGTCAAAAAGCTAAGTCTCGCTTGAATCCATATGGTTTATACATGTCACTTCCTGTTCCTTCTATTCCTTGGGCGGATATTTCTATGGACTTTGTTTTAGGACTACCTAGGACTAAGAGGGGGAGTGATAGTATTTTTGTTGTTGTGGATAGATTTTCTAAGATGGCACACTTTATACCATATCATAAGACTGATGATGCTAGTTATATTGCTGACCTCTTTTTCAAAGAAATTGTACGTTTGCATGGTATGCCTTCTACTATTGTTTCAGATCGTGATGCAAAATTCTTGAGTCATTTTTGGCGCACGCTTTGGAATAAGTTAGGTACAAAGTTGTTGTTTTCTACAACTTGTCACCCATAAACTGATGGACAAACTGAGGTGGTGAACCGCACTTTGGGTACTATGTTGAGAGATATTTTGAAGAAAAATTTGAAGCAATGGGAAGAATGTTTGCCTCATGTTGAGTTTGCATATAATCGGGCAACACATTGTACTACCCAGGTAAGTCCTTTCAAGGTAGTGTATGGTTTTGATCCCCGTACTTCACTTGATATACTTCCTTTACCTATTCATGAGAGAGTTCATGTTGATGCTAAGGAGCGTGCTGAATTTATTTTGAAAATGCATGAGACCACTAGACTTAGCATTGAAAAGATGAATGAAAAGTATAAAATTGCTGGTAGTAAAGGTAGAAAAGAAGTAACACTTGATGTAGGAGATTTAGTATGGTTACACTTGAGAAAGGATAGATTTCCAGATTTGAGAAAGTCTAAATTAATGCCTAGAGCTGATGGTCCTTTCAAAATAATTGATAAAATTAATGATAATGCATACAAACTTGAGTTGCCTCCCGATCTCGGGGTTAGTCCTACTTTTAACATTTCAGATTTGAAACCATACTTGGGAGAAGAGAATGAGCTTGAGTCGTGGACGACTCCACTTCAAGAGGGGGAGAATGATGAGGACATCACTCCTAAGGATACATGTAACACTCCTCCAATTCTAGACTTGCAAGGTCCAATGACTAGAGCTCGTGCACGACGACTAAATTTAGAGGTGTGCTCGTTCCTACATTCTTTATTATATGTCACTTTTGAGAATGGTTTGCTACCTAATGATTATATTGTAATTAGGAACCATGGAGAGGATCTGGAGATGATGAGAGAAGGACTTGGAGACGTGGAGGACCAGCAAGGACGTGGAAGCCAAGGTGGATGCCCAACCAAAACCGACTTCGAGTCTGTTTTGGGGCTCAGGACCAGTCTGTACTAAAACGGAGGTCCAGGACGCATACGGACTCGGATTTGGATGTTCTACATATGCACGGAAAGATAAGAAGAAGACCTTTCCAATGCCACCGGTCTCATATCAAAATTCATCCGTAGTCATCAGGAATCTTTAAAACAAGAGAGAGTCCAGAATCTGTTTCGGTGTTGTGTCGCCTGTTTTTGGTCTTTGGGCTTTGTATCTAGTTGAGCCCAATTAGGGGCGTGTCCAGAGGGTCTTGCATGACCCTAGGGTCTTCATATACAGCCACCACCACACCATTAGGGTTCGGGTTTAGAACGTGCTGTTCTGTAGCCGGATCGATTTGTGTGTCGCCTCTGACCAAATCAACGTATCCAGAACCTTTCGGAAGATCGGGAACCCTTGTCCACATCAATAATCCTTGTATCACAGACGAGCCTTATCCTTCTCAGGTAATTGTCCAACACCTTGAAGATCTGAGGCTCCATCCTAAATGCCACTTTACAATTTTTCACATGTCCATTAAGTAGTCGTTGAATGTTCTTCTCACCAGTTTCTTTTGATGTATGGCGTTTCATCTTTTCCCCTCCTCTACTAGAACCCAAAAGATAAAGGGCAGGAAAAACTAGCATCATCATATCATCGTCTTCTTCCTCCCTCCTCTTTCTTCTACGGTCTCTCAATGAGATACTCATTGCCAAGCTACAGATAACTTATAATCAGCTACAAGCTAAGGAACCAAGGATACAAGATAAATTTTAGTTGATATAAATAAAGCAACTAGAACATGGCAGAATTCAGTCACTATACTCAAAGCAACTAGTGTAGTATATACATGGCAGAATTGAAGCATGACAAAATACAAATCTTTGGGAGTCAATACCGGATCCCAAGAGGGCAGAGGCTTGTCTTCCCCAAGTCTAAACGGTGCTGGTGGAATCTATAATTAATAAGAATAGGTATTTGTTAAATAATAGACTAGATTATTTGATCATCCTAAGAGTAGTCTAACCAGAATCATCTTAGATGATGCATAAATATATGATATGCTGCTAGTACCATAAACATATAACATGCTGATAATGACCAAAGGAAGGTAAAGGGGAATTGATGGAGTTAGTGAGAGACAACAGTGCCTTCCAGCTGACCGAAGGGAAACAAGACATCAGAGTTCAGCAGGTTTAATATAACATAGAGTGTCCACTGAATTCTGATTCTGAATGCGTGAATCTTTTGTTTTTAAAAATAGATAAAGCTAAGCTTTTCAAGTTCCCATTCACAATTAACTGGGTACTAATAAACTGGTGCACGGTTCTGAATGTGACATGCCGCTGGGCCGTGGAAAAGTCCGGGATTGGATGGGTTGTAAACCACTACGGGCCTAACCGAACGCCCAATCCATGGTAGGCCAATTTTTGTTACACGTCGGGCCAATCCATGTGGATTGGGCCTTGATCCATGCCAATCCATGTCTAACTGAACAAGGCCTTAGGCATGCTGCGCCGATCGGTGTTGGTGTTTAAAATCATCGACTAGTAATTTTTGTGTGTTGTGAGTTTAGGCCTAGATGGTACGCAAGAGGATATAAGGAATTATGCTAGTTCAGGAAGAACCCCTACGTCCAGTTTAAACTGCTCGTGTTACTTGCGTCAGGATTACAAGGGTGGATAAATCAATGGCGAGAGAGGAGACGGGGCTTCAGGTCTTGATGTGCGAGCGTTTGCGTGAGTATGAGTGAAAGCGTGAGCATAAGAGTGCGTGTACGTGAGATAGAATGCTCACGAAGAAGAAGCCCTCTCCTTTTTATACTTCAAGGGATTGGACCTATTTACAGAAAAAGGGAGAAATGGGGATGGCCGTTGATTGTCGTGGGTGCCGCTCCTCCGGGTTTTGAGTCGCTCCGATGGGCTCTCGTGCTGACCCAACATGCGCCATCAGCTCCCGTCGATCGACGATGTTGCATCAGTACTGTAGCCAGCATTCAAGCCGTGACGGTGCCCCTTTTGTTGATGCATCCCACATAATGTGGGGTGGACATCATTATGCCGTCTACTTCCCCAACCTGCAGGGCAAAGATCATGATTCAAGCGGATGGGCAAAATGATAGGACTAATCAACATTGTAGTCGCATGCCCATTCATGGCATTTAAGGGCTTCGGTGCGTTGTCCTCTAGTACTTGGCTTATTCTTGTCAGAGTGGATTCCAGCCGGTCAGCTCTCAAATCCCGCTTTGCCTTCCCATTACTCCTGGGTAAGGCAACGTCACGTCGCCTCGATCCCGTTAGAGCAGATTGGACCATTGATGGGGGTTGTCAGCACGTTGCCTATAGTTGACAGCACTGTACGTGCATGCGCGCGCGTTGTTATCAACGGCGTAGAGCCAGCGCTCTTACCTCAATCGCAAACCCGCTCCACCCTTCCTTTGGGAGCCGAGTGGAGCGAGATTCGCTCGACCCCACTTGTTGGGGGGGGGGGGGGGGGTCGGTCTATGTGGAGCACGAGCAGGAGACGGTGACTAAGCTCAGTTGTGTATTTTATTTGGATTGATCCTTTAATAATTTGTAAACCACTCCCCTCACAGCTTGGTCTAGAGTGAGGGGGCGTATTTTAAACGGGACCGGTTTTTCTCTCTTAATACAAGTATACACAATTCTCCTACATATTCAAAAAAAATGCTCAGACAAAGCTGAGTTCTGAATTGAATTACTCATCTTCACGTGTAATAAAATTATTTCAAGAACATAACATACTCATGAGACAGGTACCAAGGATTGTAACTCTACTTTGAATTAACAAGGCTCTTGTATTCACCACCCTTTACCAATGAGCCACAACCAATCGAGAACGGCGCCAAAGAATATGCCTCCCAAAAGGGAAAAGGCAAGCAAGTTTCCAAAAGCATTTTGTTTTGGTCCCTGCATGTTTGATCACGTACGTAAGTTTGAATGAATGCTGCATAACAACACTGTAACAATACTTTATTGCACTACGATACTAACCTTATATCCTTTTGGTGCCTCAGTGATGACACACACCGCAAGGTATCCATGGCTTAAACCGAGAAACGACGTTAGTAAGATCATCCAACCCTGGGAACCAAGTTTTACAGTATAATAGAATGCAGGAATAAGGAGAAACCGTGAAACAACAGCAATTAGTAGCCACTTCCGTGATGTCAGCTTAATTTGTTCAATAAGGGGTATGTATGACCCAATCAGATCCCAGGTGTAAGTACACGCGATCAGGACAATGCCGTACCTGCATAATGACGCGAATGTGTGGATTCTGTTACCGATTGCAAATGTCGCATGTTACATAAAACAGAATGAATAAGTTTATGGATAGCTGTACCAGGAGCCCATGCTGTGTGATCCGGTATCTTCTGCTAGAAACCCAGGTACAATGGCGCATGACAATAGATATAGCAGGAACATGTCCAGTATATAGTCTTTGTTCTGATGCAACAATTGATTGGTACTCAAACGTCCCACATATGTTGGACTTTCTAGGGACTGAAAAACTCGTTCCACATTAGTGTTAGTGGATTAGGTAACATCGGTTTTGTAGAAAATGAAAATTATTTTTCGCCTTTATTAGCATCATGTGATGCATGCAGCCATAAGTTATTATACACGATTCTCCATATTTGTTGTCATTTAAATTACATACCACTAGGTTCGATTGTGTTTGGATGCCAGCAGCAGCCAGATCAGCGGTGACTGTCAAAGGCCCATCAGAAGCTGCTTGTGAACGATACAAGTTCACAATTGACAACTTTGGGAAGACAAAAGCATACAAAACAGCACATATCATCCCGAAGAAGCATGATATTGCGGAGAAGAGCACTGCATTCATCGATTGGGGCAAGTAGTGAATAGTTAGATGTAGGCAAGGTGATGCATACGGAAAGTTTAGCCCTGCTATTGCGGCATACCACATACCAGCTCCTTTGCGAAGGCCGTCTTGAGAATTTTCAAAAGCCGCTTTTGTTATGAACCTCAACGCGGATGTTAAGGCCACCTGATGCAGCTATTCCTGCATAAAAGGACTAGAAACAAAACAAGTGAACCGATGCCAAGGCATTAAGTTGAAATAAAAAAAACGTCAACAGGATCTCATGAAAATGGTACCTGGATGAACTCTGGGCACATAAGGGCAAGGTCACCGCTCATCCCACCTTGAACATGACCATTGGCAACACCAAAAGAAGCAGAAATGATACAGGTACCGGCAAATGGTGCAACTCCTCTTCCCGAAGTTGCTATATCGAGCTGCAGTGTTGGATAACTCGTAAGTAGAATATGATATTGATTGCTTGTTCCAAACTCCAAACAATGAAATAGAAATCAGGTGTCAGTTTAGTCATTTGCTCTTACAAGGATCACTGCAAGTGAACTCAAGAAGAACAGTGTATACCCCACCAAAATGCGCCTCCTAGTGTTGACTTTAGCTTCGTAGTAGGTAAATATGGCGGTTGTGGTGAGGACAAATGGCTGATAGGTCAGAAAGATAACTCTTGCAGGATGGTACTTCTGCATTCAGGAAGAATGAAATATGTTATAGATATAGAGAAGTTATTTTATCTTCTCAATTATGATATGATATGAAAATTAAGCTGAGATGTAACACATACCGGAAAGAGGTATATGTAGTAATCTAATGTTGTAAGCATGCTGTTGAAACCAAAGAGGCATCCGTTCCCCATAAGCCAGCAGATGACTATACCCCAATATTTCCCCTGCGATCAGTGCTCAGTTTTTGTACAGAACATTCGTTAAGCAAACAGAATACAAGAATCATTCTACTATAACTATTGAATACCATAGGTGTTGCAGCACTACTTGGGTCTTCATCCTTGTGCACCATGTTTGGCAGTTAAAGAATAAAACTTCCCCACAGAACAATGAAACAAACTCTGAGGACAATGAGTACAAATATACACATATTTGACTATTCAATTTTGAGCGAAAATGTCACTAACAGTCATAGCACTAACTTTCAAGCCGTGTGTCATGAACTTATAAAGGAGTGCCATCTTGTAATGGGGAAAGACTAGCAACAAGAAGTTGAAATGGTAGCCGAGAACAAATTATAGACTGAAGACTTGAGAATATAATAAGTGTCCTTGGTTCATGTCTTCATGTGTGGGCTAATTCGATCACATGATTCAGCTTCACCTTTTTTTTTTGCGATGACGATTCACATTGACCTGATGATCAGTCCAAACAAATGTTATAGTTAAACAACTAAAGAAAAGCATGAGGGGCGGTAGAAGGAATCAATGCACATTGGAACACAATTTCTTGTCAAGATGGCTGTTTATAGCTACGATACAGAATACATTTTAATTTCCGAAGTCTGAAGACTTGTCAGGAATGAGTAGGTGCTCCGTATCCATGCTTACTAAGCACCCATGTTCAATAATTTATACGTACTTCCAAAAAAGAATCCACAAATTTTTTTGAGCCAATGGCTACTGAGTACATCGACCCTGAGGTTGTAGCCGAAAACAAACGCTGCATCAGCTGGCTGTCTTGCAAGTTGCAAACAAAAATATATGCAAATGCCGTTACGACAGAGAAGCACGACGGAGATGTGAAGAGATGTGACCGTGAAGACAAAAGGAAGTACTTTCTTTAGTTCTATCCTAACTTAGAGCATCTACAATGGAGGCATACATTTAAGTCTCTCTATCATAAAATTTGCATATCAAGCAAACAAACTGTTCCAGTCGGGACCTTATTTAGGAATGCATTTTGTATGGACTCTCAATTCTCCTCTCTCAGCTCCAAGTTTGGGAGTCTCTACTCCCTCTCTAGAAATACAACTGGCAGTAGGACCCATGTTTTTTTCCTTCCGCCCCCCCTTTCCTTCCCATCTCGCCCGTCAGCGAGGCAACCCCGACGCCCGGCCCACCGTCGCCCTGCCTCCCCTCCCCCTCGCCTCATCTCCTCAGCGCCTCCTCTCCCTGTGCCGCCAAGCCGTCGCCGCTTCTTCTCGGCTACGCCGCCCGGCCACCCTCCACGCCGTGGTGATGAAGGCCCACATGATAGGGCCGAGGGCACGGACGGGCCATGGTGGCGCTAGATCTATAGCAGGGCGCAGTGGTGCAGGAGGAGGCAGGCAGGACGAGCGGGGCGGATGCACCGGCGGAGCACAAGAATAGGAGGAGCTCGGAGGGCAACTCAGTGAAGAATGGTAGAGTTGCTGATAGTCTTGCCTCACCTGTCGGAGAAAAAATAGGGTCTTAGACCTAGATTTGCCACTGGAGTTGACTCCCGTGAAAGGACCGAGTGACCAAGAGGAGGGAGGGTGAATCAGGAACTTGCACTATGTACCAAATTTACCAAATCCTAAAACCGTTCACTCAAAACAACTCCTACACAATCCTAGTGGTGATCACACTAGCAAGATAATGATCCTATGAAAAGAACAACAACCTAAGCATACTAGTGGATCACAGAAAGGCAATACAACTCCTATGCAAGCTAGTTACCAAAGATACGCGGAAGCAAACAACTAGCTAGCAAGGAGTTCTACTCAAGCAAAGCTACTAGATCAACAAGCATATAGAAAGCATACAAGCATGAGTAGCACAATACATACTAGGGTGATCAATCAAGCCAAAGCAACTCCTATACATGCTAGTGATCAAGTATGAGGGTGAAGGATCAAGAAGGCGACCAGAGGGGGGGGGGGGTGGATGGGATCCAATAAAAATTCTCCAAGAGAACTTGGCCTATGTCCCCAAAACAACCCAAGCCAACCTACGAACCGATCACCAAGACTACACACACCAACTCGTGGTGTACTACCCCTAGGAGTGATCAAACATAGCAGACAAACACAGTGGAAACAACAAGAAACAACAAAGACTCGAACTAGTCAAGGGACTCACCAAAAACAAGACTTAACTGGACCACTACCGGCAGTGCCGATCAGGGCCATCGATAGTGCCGGTTGGCCCCATCGGCAGTGCCAGTGAGGCCCATCGGCACTACTGGTGCGGGGTTCTGGAACCCACTGGCAGTGCCGGTCCTTGTCGTTGGCAGTGCCGATCAACCCCGATGAAACAGCAGAAACTTTCGGGATTTCGGCAAATCTTCTCCAAAACCTAATCAAACGAACTCTAAATGATGCAATTTTTGGATCAGCGAATCCTTAGCACATCATGACCCGAGTCCTAGAAGATCAACTCAATTGGCTCAAGAAATCATTATGAATTTCAGATCTTGTGCCAAGAACACCAAAAAGGGGAAACTTGAGAAATCCTTCAAATCGATAGTGCTAGAGCTATGGATTTCATCCAGGACCTATGAAGGATTGTTCTAGCTCATCGTAGCAACAAGTTCCTCAAGAAATCCGCCCCAAAAACTCATCGAAAAAGGAGATCGAAAATCCCATGAAAATAGCTCCGAAAATAGAGAAAAGGAGAAATCGGGATTTAGGGAGAGAGGAAGATCTTAAGCACGAAAATAAATTTCATGTCATGGAAACATGCTTACAAAATCCATAGATACAAGGCTAGGAAGCCACTTAAATAAAGTCCTAACACAAGGCTAATGGGAAGAGAGGCCCCTCTTCCACTAGCCTTACCTCTCCTTATATAGGCCTAGGGTCTATTGTCCACATGACCACTCTACCTTTGACCTACATAACACACCCATCTACCACTGGGGGCATAAGCGTCCATCTTTTGCTTCATCGCCCGAATGTCATCGAGCCCTTTATGACTTTGCTTCGCCTCGAAGCAAGCTCTATGGTGGTGTCACACGCACCACCAACCACCGGCACCGGTATTGAGGCCCAAACCGGGAAACCACCTCACACGCTTCTCAAAGCACGACTTCTCAATACTGACACGTGTCACCTTGTCCCGTGATCCTGACCACCGGCAAGTCTCTCCCAGTCCCTGTCCATCGGGCCCCCTTGTCACTTGCACCGGCATCCCACTCGCCTTGACTTGGTCAACACGCCGTCTTCATCACACCACGGTTTTGAGGCTCAATCGCGAAACCGTTCGTGCTTCTCGCCTCTCCATGTGTATGGTGTGGATCACCCTTGACTCCACTTGGCATCCTGATCGTTCGTCCCCAAGTCCCCTACTTGTGCCCGATCCTCTCGCCGTTGACCGCCAAGTCAACTCCAGTGACCTACACATCATGAGACAAGCAAACACATTTCCCAACTTCTGCAACTTTACCAATACTTCCACCAACTTTGGTTAGTCAAGACCATGACATGCACAAGCTCGTGCAATCCCAAAATTCCCGCATTTCAACTCAAACACAAGGCCCACTCAAGTCAATTACTCATCACATATATTGGAAGCCATGGCACATATCCACATGGTTTCTCAATCTCCCCCTTGATGAGTACATTGACAACCTCAAATGCATAAGATTAGAGAGTGAAATGCGAAACCAAATAAACTCATCCAAATGGCCAAACCCAAAAAAAAGGTGAAAACAAGCCATCTAACAAAGTAGGGATCACAAAACCAAGAGTTGGCAAAGAAAGCGACTTGAGATGCAAAGAGGTGAAAAGTGCAAGAAAACACTCAAGATCATGATATGCTCCCCCTCAACTTGTGGTAGGTTTCATTTAGTGCAAAATGGATCATTTTAAGTTTCTCCCTCAACTTGTGGTAGGTTTCATGTAGTGCAAAATGGATCTTTTAAGTTTCTTAGCATAATTTGTGCATGACCCAATATTTTCTCCCCCTTTGGCAATGAACTCATCAAAGAACAAGCAAACATGCAAAACATGAAAATGCAAACCTAAGCAGCTTCAACAATTATGCAAACAAGCATTTAACTTTGCTACCCATAAACATAGAGCCATGAAGTGTAAAAGCAATAGCTCACAATCATACAAAGATAAAAAATAGATAGCAAGGTATAAACACCAAGAGCTATACAAGCTAAGCAGAAAGATTGACTAGCTTATAGAGAATCAAATTTTGCTTATCATGAGAAAATCTGCCACCACATGTGTAATTACTCCCATCCAAGGCAAAATAAGCATTAAGTGAATCGTAAGAATCTAGCCAGTTTCAATCTCAACTAGGGCAACAATTCATAGAAAATGAGCTTTACAAACGCTCACATATGCAACAGAGACTCATTTGATCAAGTGTTTATTGTTTATCCTCATGTGTCCTCTTATCCATACGGAGGGTCACACAACTGGGTACGACAAACACCCCGAGGCCTCAAGTCACAATGTTTGGATTTAGCATTTTAGAATTATTCTTGATCAAAAGCACTTAGTAGATTATCCATGGTTTATTTACAAGACAAAAGAGCATGCCTTTGCGGCAAAAGGAACACACATTCCCATAATGTCCCATCATGAGCTAAACATTTGCAAAGCCTTCCATTTCGCAAACACAAGGTGCCAAGGCCAAGGTATCCTCTAGAGTAGCCTCAATGCAAGTTTCAACAAGGATAAAAGCAATTATACACATGGTGAGCAAGTTTTAGCAAGATTAGTTCATAAGGTTCACAAGAAGCTAAGTTTACCTTTAAGATTAGCAAGTTGCTCACATGAGTCTATAACAGGCCATCTAGAAAATCTAAGCATGAGAGATTACCACCACATCCACACAACTTAGCTCAAGCTCAATCATAGCAAAGAGAAATGCAAGAAGGCATAAGAATCAAAGCTCATCTACCAATGCATATATTACATATGAGATGCAATGCATAAAAGGTAAGATACATATATGCACGTGAACACCAACTCCCCCTCAAATGATGCCATAAGGATGACACACACCAAGTTCCCCCTGAAGAAAAGCATGTCTTGAAGCATCTAGGGGCTAGGTGAGGATATCAACTAGTTGGTTTCTGGTGTCGATGTATTTGAGCTCAACATCCCCATTCTCAACATTGTCTCTCAGGAAGTGGAATCGCACATTGATGTGTTTAACCTTACCATGTTGGATTGGGTTTTTGGCTAAGCATATAGCACTGGAGTTATCACATATGAGTGGAACACTCTTAAAGGTTAACCCATAGTCCCTCATGGTAGATATAACCCATAGGATTTGTGAGCAGCAGCTAGCGGCAGCTACATACTCAGCCTCTGTGATGGATTGGGCTACACTCGACTGCTTATGAGAAGACCAACAGATCAAAGAAGTACCCAAGAAATGGCAAGTACCAGAAGTGCTCTTCCTATCAATTCTACACCCAGCAAAGTCCGTATCCAAATACCCAATGAGATTAAGAGATGAAGATGCAGAGTACCAAAGACTGAACTCAAGGGTGTATTTGAGATACCTAAAGATGCGCTTGACAGCCTTGCGATGAGTCACCCTTGGGGAAGCTTGAAAACGAGCACAAAGAAACACCGCAAAGTGTATGTTGGGTCTTGTTGCTGTCAGGTATAAGAGGGGGCCAATCATGCTCCTGTACTCCCTTTGGTCCACCGCTTCATAGTCTACATCAGGGTCAAGGGCCGTTGTAGTGGACATTGGTGTAGACAACGGCTTCACATTGACCAAGTCAAACTTCTTTAGGAGATCCTTCGTGTACTTGGTTTGATGTATGAAAGTGGCTTGCTTGCACTGCTTGATTTGAAGCGCAAGAAAGAAGGTGAGCTCGCCCATCATCGACATCTGAAATTCACTTTCCATGGCTTCTTAAAATCTGGACACAAGAGCATAAGAGGAACCACCAAAGATGACGATCTGGACAAGGGTTCCCGATCTTCCGAAAGGTTCTGGATACGTTGATTTGGTCGAAGGCGACACACAAATCGATCCGGCTTCAGAACAGCACGTTCTAAACCCTGCAATCGCAGCACGACGTCTTCTCTGGTTATCAACCTCCTAAAACGATTGACCTCGCCGAGAAGGCTAATCCCTGCCTGCAAATCAAGAACACAAGCAGGAACAAAGAAGAAAGCAACACAATTGCAGATGTATTATGAATCTCACAAAGTTGGGGTCTTACAAACCGTGATGACGGTGAAACTGTTATGAACAGAATAATCTAAGCAAAACCCGAACCCTAATGGTGCGGTGGCGGCTGTATATGAAGACCCTAGGGTCGTGCAAGACCCTCTGGACGCACCCCTACTTGGGCTCAACTAGATACAAAGCCCAAAGGCCAAAAACAGGCGACACAACACCGAAACAGATTCTGGACTCTCTCTTGTTTTGACGATTTCCGATGACTCCGGATGAATTTTGATATGAGACCAGCGGCATTGGAAAGGTATTCTTCTTATCTTTCCGTGCATATGTAGAATGTCCAAATCCGAGTCTGTATGCGTCTTGGGCATCCATTTTAGTGCAGACTAGTCCTGAGCCCCAAAATAGACTCGAAGTCGGTTTTGGTTGGGCCTCCACCTTGGCTTTCACGTCCTTGCTGGTCCTCCACGTCTCCAAGTCCTTCTCCCATCATCTCCTGGTCCTCTCCATGGTTCCTAATTACAATATAATCATTAGGTAGCAAACCATTCTCAAATGTGACATATAATGAAGAACGTAGGAACGAGCTCACCTCTAAATTTAGTCATCGTGCATGAGCTCTAGTCATTGGACCTTGCAAGTCCAAAATTGGAGGAGTGTTACATGTATCCTTAGGAGTGATGTCCTCATCATCCTCCCCCTCTTGAAGTAGAGTCGTTCTCGACTCAAGCTCATTCTCTTCTCCTAAGTATGGTTTCAAATCTGAAATGTTAAAAGTAGGACTAACCCCGAACTCGGGAGGCAACTCAAGTTTGTATGCATTATCATTAATCTTCTCAATTATTTTGAAAGGACCATCAGCTCTAGGCATTAATTTAGACTTTCTCAAATCTGGAAATCTATCTTTTCTCAAGTGTAACCATACTAAATCTCCTACATCATGTTTTACTTCTTTTGTACCCTTACTACCAACAATTTTATACTTGTCATTCATCTTTTCAATGCTAAGTCTAGTGGTCTCATGCATTTTTAAAATAAATTCAGCACGTTCCTTAGCATCAACATAAACTCTCTCATGAATAGGTAGAGGAAGTATATCAAGTGGAGTACGGGGATCAAAACCATACACTACTTTGAAAGGACTTACCTTGGTAGTAGAATGTGTTGCCCGATTATATGCAAACTCAACATGAGGCAAACATTCTTCCCATTGCTTCAAATTTTTCTTCAAAATAGCTCTCAACATAGTACCCAAAGTGCGGTTCACCACCTCAGTTTGTCCATCAGTTTGTGGGTGACAAGTTGTAGAAAACAACAACTTTGTACCCAACTTATTCCAAAGCGTGCGCCAAAAGTGACTCAAGAATTTTGCATCACGATCTGAAACAATAGTAGAAGGCATACCATGCAAACGAACAATTTCTTTGAAAAAGAGATCAGCAATATAACTAGCATCATCAGTCTTATAACATGGTATAAAGTGTGCCATCTTAGAAAATCTATCCACAACAACAAAAATACTATCACTCCCCCTCTTAGTCCTAGGCAGTCCTAAAACAAAGTCCATAGAAATATCTGCCCAAGGAATAGAAGGAACAGGAAGTGGCATGTATAAACCATGTGGATTCAAGCGAGACTTAGCTTTTTGACATGTAGTGCAGCGAGCAACAAAGCGCTCAACATCGTTCCTCATCCTTGGCCAAAAGAAGTGTGTGGCCAAAATATCCTCCGTCTTCTTGGCACCAAAATGACCCATCAATCCACCTCCATGCGCCTCCTATAACAACAAAAGACAAACAGAACCAACTGGAATGCATAGGCGGTTAGCTCTAAACAAGAATCCATCATTCAACACAAATTTATTCCATGCACGACCTTCTTTACAATGCAGCAATACATCCTTAAAATCAACATCAGCAGCATATTGTTCTTTAATTGCCTCAAGTCCAAAAATTCTACAATCAAGTTGAGACAATAAAGTATAGCACCTAGATAAAGCATCAGCGATCACATTATCCTTCCCTTTCTTATGTTTAATAATGTAAGGAAAAGACTCAATAAACTCAATCCATTTAGCATGTCTACGGTTCAAATTACATTGAGAACAAATATACTTAAGTGATTCATGATCAGAATGAATAACAAATTCTTTGGGCAACAAATAATGACGCCACGTCTCTAAACAACGTACAAGTGCATACAATTCCTTATCATACGTGGAGTAATTCAAAACAGGCCCAGTAATTTTCTCACTAAAGTATGCAATATGTTTACTATCTTGCATCAAGACACCACCAATGCCTATACCACTAGCATCACATTCAAGCTCAAAAATCTTATCAAAATTAGGTAATTGCAGCAATGGTGCATGTGTAAGTTTATCCTTCAAAGCATCAAAAGACTCATGATGTACCTTACCCCAATGGAAATCAATGCCCTTCTTTGTCAACTCATGCAAAGGTGCAGCAATGGTGCTGAAATCTTTGACAAAGCGGCGGTAGAAACCTGCAAGACCAAGAAAACTCCTCACCTGTGTGATAGTTTTTGGTACAGGCCAGCTCTTTATGGCTTCAATCTTCGCCTCATCCACCTCAATTCCCTGTGGAGTCACAACATAGCCAAGAAAAGAGACTCGATCCGTGCAAAAAATGCACTTCTCAAGGTTACCAAATAAACGTGCATCTCGTAAAGCATCAAAAACAGCACGCAAATGATTCATATGTTCATCTATAGATTTGCTATAAATCAAGATATCATCAAAGTAAACTACCACAAATTTGCCAATGAAAGCTCTTAAAACCTCATTCATCAAGCGCATGAAAGTACTAGGTGCATTAGTTAACCCAAAAGGCATTACTAACCACTCATATAATCCAAATTTGGTTTTGAAAGCTGTTTTCCATTCGTCTCCAATTTTCATTCTAATTTGATGGTAGCCACTACGCAAATTAATTTTAGTGAAAATTATAGCACCACATAACTCATCAAGCATGTCGTCTAGCCTAGGAATAGGATGACGATACCTAATAGTAATATTATTAATGGCTCTACAATCTACACACATACGCCAAGTACCATCTTTCTTAGGAACCAAAAGTATAGGAACAGCACAAGGACTAAGTGATTGACGAACATACCCACGATCCCAAAGGTCTTGAACTTGTCGTTGTATCTCCTTAGTCTTCTGAGGGTTGGTCCTATAAGCAGCACAGTTTGGCAATATAGCACCCGGAATCAAATCAATTTGATGCTCAATCCCTCTCAAAGGTGGCAATCCCAGGGGTATCTCAGCTGGAAAAACATCCTCATACTCCTGCAAAAGGTTAGTGACAATAGGAGACATAGCACTAGAAGCAATATCATCAAGCGAAAACAAAGCTTCTTTGCATATCAAAGCATAGCAAATATCATCATTATCAGAAATTTCAACAAGCTCAGATTTTGTTGCAAGATATGAACGATCTTGTAAATTAATTCCAGCACCCTTAGAACTTGAAGAATCATTAACATTACTTGGTGTAGAATTAGAATTAACAGGTTGTTGAATTTTAGGACCTTTATTTTTCAAACTAGCAGCTCTTTCTAAATCAGCTTGTACAATTTCAGCAGGGGTCATTGGTAACAAAGTAATTTTAGTTCCTTTATGCATAAAAGTGTACTTATTACTTCTACCATGGTGTACAATATCATTATCAAATTCCCAAGGTCTACCCAATAAAAGTGAACATGCTTGCATGGGTACGACATCACAATCAACAGAATCCACATAAGAACCAATGAAAAAAGGAACTCTACAAGTTTGTATTACCTTAGCTTTGCCAGAGTCGTTTAACCACTGAATGTAGTACGGATGTGGATGTGGACATGTGGTCAAAGCAAGCTTGTTGACCACATCAGAACTCACCAAGTTATTGCAGCTCCCTCCATCAATGATGACACGTGCTCGGCGGTTCTTGATGACGAAGAAAATCTGGAACAAGTTGTGGCGCTGCATCGTCTCGGGGTGATGGACTTGTGTGCTAAGGACACGTTGAACAATAATGTTCATGTATCCTGTGGTGTCTCCGCCTCCAAGGACGAGGTCACTGCCGGTGGCAGTGATGTCCTCCTCCTCATCCTCCACATCGGAGGTGCTCATGTAACCGCCATCGTCTGTCGCCACATATGCCCGCCTACTTGGACAATCTTTCTGCACATGACCAAGTCCATGGCAGCGGTGGCATTGAATCCCTGTAGTGCGCCTTGTCGAAGCAACAGAGGAGGCACTACTAGCTGGTACCTGCACAGAAAGTTTACCTGAGCGTGTAGAAGGTGCAGGGGCTGATCTTGGGGCTGCAGAAACAACACTGGTTCCCTTGGTAGCTACTGGAGGGGGCGGCCGGAAAGATGGCCTGGGCAGCCCCGAAGTCCCCGTCGAGCGTGGGGGGTAGGAGTTCCTTGACTTGCTGTACTCCTCAAAAGCCTGGAAAAGTCCCTATGATTCTTTCTCTGCAAGCATAGCATACTGGAAACACTGGGTGAGGGTATAATATTCTTTATAATCAAGGATGTCCTGAATTTCTTTTCTTAAACCAGAATAAAAGCGACAAATCTGATCCTCTACTTTTTCAACTACAGCACAACGAATCAAACCCTTCTGAAGCTCACTAAAATACTCATGAACGGTTTTATCTCCTTGGTCTAAACGTTGCAGTTTATTATGAATCTCTCTATAAAAAGAAGGGGGAACAAAATGATCACGCATTGCTACCTTAAGTTCTTCCCAAGTAGTAGGCAAATCAGTTTTAGAAGCTAGACCACTCCACCAAACAATAGCAAAGTCCTTAAACTCACTAGTAGCTTGTCTAACTCTATGTTGTTCAGGAACAAGGTGGGCATTAAATTTTTGTTCTACAGTCATCTCCCAATCAAGATAAACATCACCATCATACTGACCCGAAAACGAAGGAATTGAAAACTTAATTTTAGCATACGGGTCATCTGGAGCATAGTTACCATGTGGACGATGGTTGTAGTTATGGAAACCACCCATACCTTGAGTATTATGTTGCAAACGACGTCATAATCGTGCGGTCCTTGTAGCTGACCTATCCACGGTGCCATCAGCCTTATACACCGTGTCTTCATCATGGACGTCTTCAACGTCGTCGTTGTTGTTATTGGTGTTCATATTGTTGGTTTTAGGAGCGGTCTCCAATGCGACAACCTCATCGGTTAACTTAGAGACCCACTTCTCTAACCGCTCGATGCTTTCTCCAATGTGAAGCTTGTTGACCGCATCAGTAACGGCTTTGGTGATCGTCTCTGCCAAATCACTCTGAGCAGCCTGCAAAGCCTTCTGGAGCTGCTCTTGGCTCACGCACTCAGCAAATTGTGAGGGTGAAGCCATCTCTCCGTCGTCACTTCCTACCATCACAAACACCAAAACAGGAAACAAACAGTCAAGGTTATCCCTACAAAACAGCTAAGCAGTGGTGCCTCTCAACACAACAAAACGAGACTCCTTACAAAGCTCTTACAAAGTTTTGAAAAACAAAGCAAAGGATACCAGAGAGATATGCTTCACGATTGCAAGGGTCACAAAATAACCTGTGTGCTGTCCAGAAGAAATATGTAGAGCTAGGAAGGCCAAATATATATATGTGAGTGGTACACAAATCAAAAACAGATAGTAAAGCTGAATAAGTGCCCAAGTAACTTGTCCCTTGTTGCTGGTCTAAGTATGTCCTAGAACAGTAGTGATAGCAAAGTAGAAACAAGGAGACAAAGGCACAACAGGCGATAACAGGGGGCTAAGTGCAAAATAGCCAAATCCAGAAATTTCAGGGTGCTAGATGTAGCACTAGTAGAAATCCCAAATTTCTTTTTTTGGATTTTATTTTTTTGATATTTTTCTCCAACTCACTAACAATGGAGGAGAAACCACAAAAAATTTCAGCTCAAACAGATGTAGGATGTGGCCTACAGAAAATCTTGAAGTTGTAGAAAACGTCGGGTTTAAACTTAAATCAATTTTTTTCTTTATCTTCCCGATTTTTTTTGAATTTTTTAACGAGGGCACACAGGGCAGAGCCGAGTGTGGGTATGCCCAACTTTGAGTCAAGAATCTCCTGTAAAAATTTCAGCCAAAACGGACAACCGAGCAAAAAGTTATGCCCGTTTTACCGAAGGGGGGTCGGAGTCGGTTTTCCAGAAACTCGAGTCGGGTTAGGGATCGGGTAAGTTTTTTTTTCTGGCGGCGTGGATGCAGCGGAAAGTGGAATTTGTGGGATTGGTCCGGGGTGTTGATGGTGTGTTCAGGGTGGGATTAGGGCGGGACTAGGCTAGGTGTGTCGATCAATCAACCCTAGCACAAAAAGCCAACAAAGCAGAGGATGGTGAAGGGGATGGCGGCTAGGGTTGCAAGGAAAACACTACTAACGACAAAAACACAAACTAAACCAGCGACTAAACAAGAACTAGGACACAAACTCAACACTATAGACTCTGAAATTGAAATATGCAAAGGCTAAACACGTGGTTATGGGCGGAGGGAAAAAATTTTTGGGCTTTTCTGTGGATGATAGGATGAACACAAAATGAAATTAACTAAGGGTAGTATGAACCTGACGGTGCACCTGAAGCTCTGATTACCACTTGATGTGGACAAGGGTTCCCGATCTTCCGAAAGGTTTTGGATACGTTGATTTGGTCGGAGGCGACACACAAATCGATCCGGCTTCAGAACAGCACGTTCTAAACCCCGCAATCGTAGTATGATGTCTCCTCTGGTTATCAACCGTACTAAAACGATTGACCTCACTGAGAAGGCTAATCCCTACCTACAAATCAAGAACACAAGCAAGAACAAAGAAGAAAGCAACACAATTGCAGATGTATTATGAACCTCACAAAGTTGGGGTCTCCCAAACCATGATGACGGCGAAACTGTTATGAACAGAATAATCTAAGCAAAACCTGAACCCTAATGGTGCGGCGGCGGCTGTATATGAAGACCCTAGGGTCGTGCAAGACCCTCTGGACGCACCCCTACTTGGGCTCAACTAGATACAAAGCCCAAAGGCCAAAAACAGGCGATACAGCACCGAAACAGATTCTGGACTCTCTCTTGTTTCGACGATTCCTGATGACTCCGGATGAATTTTGATATGAGACCAGCAGCATTAGAAAGGTCTTCTTCTTATCTTTCCGTGCATATGTAGAACGTCCAAATCCGAGTCCATATGCGTCTTGGGCATCTATTTTAGTGCAGACTGGTCCTGAGCCCCGAAACAGACTCGAAGTCGGTTTTGGTTGGGCCTCCACCTTGGCTTTCACGTCCTTGCTGGTCCTCCACATCTCCAAGTCCTTCTCCCATCATCTCCTGGTCCTCTCCATGGTTCCTAATTACAATATAATCATTAGGTAGCAAACCATTCTCAAAAGTGACATATAATAAAGAACGTAGGAACGAGCTCACCTCTAAATTTAGTCGTCGTGCACGAGCTCTAGCCATTGGACCTTGCAAGTCTAAAATTGGAGGAGTGTTGCATGTATCCTTAGGAGTGATGACCTCATCAGATGATATCATCCACGTAAATCTGAACCATTAGAAACTCATTGCCATGCCTGAGAGTGAACAAGTTTTTGTCAACACACCCCATGACATACCCGCGCTCTAGCAAGAAAGTCTTAAGCCTAGCATACCATGCCCTAGGTGCTTGCTTTAGCCGTACAAAGCCTTCTGAAGCTTGTACACATGGTTTGGGTTTTTGTGGTGCTCAAAGCCAGGTGGTTGTTTTTACATAAACCTCTTCCTCTATGAAACCATTTAGGAAAGCACTCTTGACATCCATTTGATAGAGTCTAATGCCCTTAGAGGCAGCAAATGCAAGCAAGGTCCTAATGGCTTCTATGCGTGCAACAGGAGCAAAGGTTTCCCCATAGTCTAAGCCCTCCACTTGACTGAAACCCTGAGCAACAAGCCTAGCCTTGTTTCAACAACCTCACCATCTTCCCCATGCTTATTTTTAAACACTCATTTGGTTCCTATGACATTGACACCAACAGGAGGCTCTACTAGGGTCCATACTTTGTTTCTCTCAAATTTCTCCAACTCCTCATGCATGGCATTAACCCAATATTTATCAGATAGTGCGTGTCCAACATCTCGGGGTTCAAAGGTTGCAACAAAGAGAGAATTGGTAAAGCAGGCAAGATGTGCAGATCTTGACCTTGTTGTCCTTTCATAGAGATTACCGATCATTTGTTGAGGTGGATGTTGACACTGAATGTGGCTGAGGGCCTCTCTCTCAGAGTGTACCTCCCCCTCAACCATAGCTAGAGCTCGCTCGACAACCACTGAAGTCGATGTAGAAGCTTCTGGACCCTCTGCTGGAGTAGTGGTTGCAGCAGGAACAAGCTCCGATGAGAGATGAAGTGAGTCATCATCATCATCATCATCATCATCCAAGCCCTGCAGGTCCTCTTCTACAAAGATGCTTTCCTTCAGCTCCTTATCACCTACAGACTCAATCACATTCCTTGCACAAGAGTTTGAGTCATCAAAGGTTACATCATAGGATTCTACGATGGTGTTAGTTTCCAAATTCAACACTCTGTAGGAATGACCATGAAGAGAGTAACCAAGAAAGATGCCATCGGAAGACCTCGACTCAAACTTATCAAGATTGCCATGCTTGAGAATAAAGCACTTGCAACCAAAGGCACGCAAATGAGAAACCGAGGGCTTTCTCCCAAAACACAGCTCATAATAAGTCACATTAAGAATTAAGCGCAAGAAAATCCAATTGGAAACATAGCAAGCAGTGTTAATAGCCTCAGCCTAGGACCACCTCGGAGTCCTATGCTCATCAAGCATCGTCCAGGCCATCTCCACCAAGGTTCTGTTCTTTCTTTCAACCACACCATTCTGCTGAGGAACATGAGGTGCTGAAAACTGATGCTCAATACCATGCTCAAGACAGAAAGCATCAAAAGAGGAGTTCTTGAACTCGGTGCCATTATCACTGCGGATTGCTCGTAATGCACCAGGAAGTTCCTTGAACAACCTCAAAGCTAAGCTCCGAAAGTGATGAAACACTTCATCCTTTCTCTCAAGAAAGTAAACCCAAGAGTAGCGAGAGTAGTCGTCAACAATCACAAGAACATACCACTTCCCACTCGCCGAACGAACGCGAGAAGGACCAACAGTGTCCATATGAAGTAACTCTCCAGGGCGTTCAGTCATCACCAAATTTATTGGTGGATGAGAAGTGGTGATCATTTTACCATGACGACAAGGAGCACAAACCAAATCGTTATCAAATTCGAGCTTAGGCAATCCTCGGATCAAACCTAGGCCACTCAAGCGATATAACAAGTCAAAGCTCATGTGTCCTAGTCTCCTATGCCATTTCCAGAGCTCAGAAGAAGATTGAGAAAACAAGCACTTGTGAGAACCAGGGGAGCTAGCAAAAGTAGCCTAAAAAACTTTCCCAATGATAGAAATCCCACAAACCAAAGAGCCATTTGATTCAAGAACACAGGAAGCATTTTTCTTAAAGCGCACTTCCAAACCAACATCAAGTAGCTGAGAAACAGAGAGGAGATTGGACTTGAGATGCTCAACCAAACCAACATCCTTGAGAGTGAATTTTTCATTTACCTTTACTCTTGCCTTCACTCTCCCTCTCTTGTCATCTCTAAAGGTCACATACTCCTGCCGCTTCAAGGGAGTGAGGCTGGAGAACCACTTTGCATCTCCGGTCATGGGACGTGAACACCCAGAGTCCATCAACCATTTGTTCTCCAAGCCTCCACCTGCTTCCTACAAAGAATGAGAAGGAAAGGTCAATGGCTCTGTGCTGGGGTTAGTCAGAAAGCATTTGGGAATCGAGCACTTAACCATACGACTGGTAGTAGTCATCACAGTTCTTTGCACATTATCATTTGAACGCATGGGACGAGAACCACGATAGGGAAAGCATGATCTGTCAAAGCATCTCGACTCAAACCTTGTATTGTGAGAATAGAAACCATCTGTGTGCAAACCAAATCCACGTGAGTGACGCTCACCATGATGGGGAAAACATGGGGCGCCAAAGCGCTGCTGCACAAAGCCTCTGTTTCGTGAATCAAAGCCATATGAGAGATGACCCTATCCATGATATGCATGAGAAAAAGAGCGAGGATGAAAACCATCAAAATCATAATGATGCACATTTCTAGTTAATTCAGCTTGCATCCTCTCATTCCTCTTACGCCTATAACAGAACTCATCCAAGTGACCCTTACGACCACCAAACATGCAAATGTAGACACTCTCATGTTTAGGCTTTGTTTTCATAGGAGGTTTGGGTTTTGGCTTCTCTATTTGCTTTGGGTTGAAGGAAGGTTTGGGGTTTGGTGGAAAATATGTGTCAGTGGGTTTGATGGATTGTTTCTCATCCTTGTAGCTAGAGCTAGGCACAAACTTACCCACATTTTCACTTTCTTTGTCAACCCTCTCAAATCCCAAACCCAAGTTGTCGGTTGACCTACTAGCACTCTCTTTGACTCTTGCTAGGTCACTCTCAATTTTCTCCTCACTCACTAAGGTTCTTTGGAGCCTAGAAACAAGATAGTCATTTTCTTGGACTCGGACTTTGTTTTCCTCCCTAGTGATAAGCTTGTCCTCAAGAGAGACACACACCTCACAGGGTGGTGGAAGGACCTTAGAGCGAGTCTCAATGAGCAGCTTGGACTCAAGCTCTTTGACTTTGAGGGTTTGAGATTCCAACTCACTAATGAGCTTGGGGCACTTCTGACTTGCACCCAAAAGAGTTGGTCTAGCTTTGAATTCATCAAGCTCCTTGAGGGCACTCTCAAGCTGACTGGCAACTTGAGCATGCACACTCGCCCTCTAACTCAGATCATTCATCACAACTTGACATGACTCACACTCTACAACAGTGACATCACAAGCAAGCCTAGACCTAAGCGAAGCAATTTCAAAATCAGCAGTCTCCAACTTAGACTTAAACTCTCTACTCTCACGAACAGCACTACAAAGCTTATCATCTTGCAAGAGTAGAACATCATGCAAATGATCAAGTTCAGAAGAGAGCTCATTAAGAGTGGGAGGTATCTCGCTTGTGTCGAAGTTGGATCAAGAGTCAGTGTCGTGATTGTTCTTTGCCATCAAGCATAGCCCGATGAAGTCATCCTTCCTCTTGACTCGTGGCTTTTCAACCTCCTCCTCCGAGCTTGTAAGGCCTTTGCTTGATGTCAGGTCAACATCGCTCAAGGCGGCAACGCAGGCTCGTGCAATGGCGGTTGTAGAAGCGGTTGTTCTTCTGCTTGAAGTCTTCGGTGTTGTTGTCGCGGTACCCGACCTTCTTCTTCTTGGGACAATCAACAATGAAGTGTCCAGGGTCACCGTACTCGAAGCAGGTTCTTGAACCATCTCCTCTTCTCTCCTTCCAGTTGTTGTAGAACTTCCTGAACTTCCTTGTGAGCAAGGACAACTCCTCATCAGGGATGCACTCCATCTGTTCATTGGAAGCTGCAACAAGAGAATACAGAGCAAACTCCAAAGAAGACTTGTCAAGAGAAGGGTTAGTTACATAAGACGCACCATTGTGATCACCCTTCTGAGAGCTAGAAAGCAAAGCCATGCTAGAAGCAGGATTAACATGATTAGGACGAGATTTCCTAGACAGTCCATGAGATTTCAGCTTGCTATACAGTTGCTCACAGTTCAAGGTATTGAAGTCAGCAGTTTCTTCTAGAGCAGCAATTTTAACCCCCAAACATTTTCATCAAGTGAGTACAGCAGTTGCTTAGATCTATCATTATCACTGTACACAAGGTGACCACAATCCCTCAAGTTGCACACAATTGCCTCAAACCTACGAAAGGTGTCATCTAGTGACTCGCCAGGTTTTTGTGCAATGGTTTGGTACTGTCTATTGTAAGAATCCTTACGCATAGACTTGACATGATTGGTACCCTCATGGTACATGCAAAGCTTAACCCAAATAGCATGAGCAGTGTCAAGGTGTGCAACATGATCATGTTCACTCCTACCAAGTGCAGAGAGTAGAATGTTGATAGCTTTAGAGTTGTGTTCATACCTGTTCAACTCACCTATAGGAGTGATGTTGAGGTCGGCAGGTATGTTGTATTCTTGCTCAACGATGTCCCAGATTGCATGTCCTTGACTCAGGAGATAAGCCTTGGTCCGCGACTTCCAGTAGGGGAAGTCCTCTCCATCGAACATCCAGAGCTTGACCGCACGCTTCTCCATGTCGCGTTCGGATCACAAAGCCAGTGAAGGTCAACTAGTGATCAAACCGACTCTGATACCAATTGAAGGACCGAGAAGGCGACCCGAGGGGGGTGAATGGGAGCCAATCAAAATTCTCTAAGAGAACTTGGCCTATGTCCCAAAAATAACCCAAGTCAATCTTCGAACCGATCACCAAGACTATGCACACCAACTCGTGGTGTACTAGCCCTAGGAGTATCAAACACAGCAGACAAACACAGCAGAAATGATAAGAAATAGCAAAGACTCGAACTAGTCAAGGGACTCACCAAAAACCAGACTTTACTGGACCACTATTGGAATTGCGATCAGGGCCATCGGCAGTGCCGGTTGGCCCCATCGACAGTGTCGGTGAGACACATCGGCAGTGCTGGTGTGGGGTTCTGCAACCCACCGGCACTACCTTCCACTAGCCTTACCTCTCCTTATATAGGCCTAGGGTCTATTGTCCACATGACCACTCCAACCTTGACCTACATAACACACCCACCTACCACCGGGGGCATAATCGTCCATCCCTTGCTTCATCGCCCGAATGCCATCGAGCCCTTCATGACTGTGCTTTGCCTCGAAGCAAGATCTAATGAGGACATCACCATGCTGGATACGCGCATATCATGGCCTTCCCCAAGTTACAAGTCGTCACCAACTCGGTCGCCGTGTTCGTCTCGGATTCAACCGACACCCTTTCACGGTTTTGATGATATCTCCCACATCCGACGTCCAAATGAGGCGTTCTTTGATGCGATGGAAAGAGGATGACGACGCCGTCATTTTGGTTCTGGTCCTAGCTCCAGAAGGGTCGTGACTCATAATATGTGACCATGACAAGGTGTTGTGTCACCTATTCTGGGCCAACTTGGCCATGTATCGTGTCGGGCCTTAAGCCCATGTTGTGGGCGCCCCCTGGTCGCCCCAACCCTAGGAAGTCTTTGTTTCCTACATAAACGCAATAGCCGCCGTCTTTTAGTCTCGGGTTTTGTTTAGTTCAGTTTTCCAGAGAGAAACTTGATCGAATTATTGTAATTGTGGCGACAAGTCCTTTTACAGTAATCCAGGGCCCCTGTTCTTGTTCTACACCACTGTGGCGATTAGTCCTTTTGTGATCAGAGCTTGATCCTTTTCTTGTGATTCACTTCATCCATATTTGCAATTTCAGATTGCGTGTTTATCCTCTCTTGCTTGTGTTCTCGATTTCGCTTGCAGGAACAATCAAGTTGTTCTTGGTGTAACGGTTGCGGGGTTGGATCGTGTCTGATTCACGCCGGGTCGTCGACGCTGAGTTCCCCAAATTCGAGTTTATCCCCATACCTCTCGGGCCATATCAACATCAAGTGGTATCAGATTTCCAAGTTCCCCGTGAGGTATTATCGTGTTCTCCCCTTTAGATTCGTTTGTGTTCATCACCTTTTGTCCACGAAAAAGCCTACAAAAAAAAATTTTCCCCACCATCCCAGACACTGTTTAGCCTTTGCATAATTTAATTTTAGAATCCGTAGTGTTGAGTTTGTGTCCTAGTCGAGTTCAGTTGCTGGTTTGAATTTGTGTTTCGATTCGGTTTGTGTTTTGATCTCCGCTGCACACCACCATCACCATCGTGTTTTCCATTGGATTTACCATCGTGTCACCCACCCACCACACCCACAATCTGCTGCCAACAAAACAACCCTATCCGATACGGTCCCCCCCCCCCCCCCCCCCCGTCACCCCTCAAACCCTATCTTGACATACCTTCGGTAAAACAGGCATAACTTTTCGCTCGTTGCTCCGATTGGGCTGAAATTTTTACAGCAGATTCTTGACTCAAAGTTGAGGTGATTCAAAAAAACTTGGGAAAAAATAGAAAAAAAATTGTCAAGTCAAAAATAGCGCTTTCGGTGAAACTTTGTGATTTTGCCTACCCTTTGTTTTTCCTCTGTTTGAGTTGAAACTTCTTGTGGTTCCTTCCTTTGTGTTCCTCTATCACAGAAAAATAGTGGAAAAATCATACAAAAAAATCAAGATTTTGATTTGCACCCCCCCCCCCCCGCCCTGAAAATTCTAAGTCTGTGAAGTCTGTTTTGTTCCTTGTTGCCTTTTCCATTGTTCTTTGCCATTGTTCTTGCTATCACAACTGTTTTTGAACACGATTCTTTTCCCAACAATTAGGACACTGCTTTGGACATTTATTCAGTGCTACTATCTGTTATTGAATTGTGTTCCAGTGACATACATATTAGCCTTCCTAGCTATACATATTGCAGCACAGGTTTCTTCCTTGCAACTGTTACACCCAAGCTCAACTACAGATTGTGTTGACCTGTTTGGCTTTGGTAAGAACACTTGCAAGATTGTGATACATTGCTTCTGATATTGTTTTCCACTTTCTACACCCTCTGCTGCCTGATAGTTGTAGGGCTAATCTTTTTGTTAAGTCTTGTCTTTTGCTTTGTAACTATGTCAGAGAAAGGGAAAGGGACACCTGGAGAGTTGGAGTCCCCTACAGACTTCAATGATTGCGTCTCCAAGGCCGAGCTCACGAAGCTTCTTGCGGACCAGCGTACATTCATGGAAACAAAGTTTGCCGAGTTGAGGGGTCACATCAACACTGTTGTCCACCGCATTGAGGATGTTGAACGACAACCTCCACCTCATTGAGCTGCTGATGATGATGATTTTAACCGTGATGCAGACTGTCTTCACCATAATCGACACGGTATGGGAGGTAATAACAATCGTGGTAATTCTGATACTTTTGTTAAGCCCAAATTTAACATACCACCTTTTGCCGGTAGTGCTGACCCGGAAGCATACTTAGATTGGGAACTTGCTGTTGAACAGAAATTTAATTCTCATTTAGTTCCTATTGAGCATAGAGTTAGACTTGCTACTAATGAGTTTACAGGTTTTGCTCTCTTTTGGTGGAATGATCTTTGCAATACTAATGCTGCTATACCTGCCACTTGGCCTGTTTTGAAACAACGCATGAAATCTCGTTTTGTTCCTCCTTATTACCAACGTGATTTACGTTTGAAATTACAATCTTTAACACAAGGTAGTAAAACAGTAGAGGAATATTATCAGGAATTGCTTATTGGTTTGGTACGTTGTGATATACATGAAGATGATCTTGCAACTAGTGCTAGATTTTATGGTAGTTTAAACCGTGATATCTAGAATATTGTTGACTATAAAGAGTGGAATAGGTTCAGCCAATTGTATCATATTGCTCTTAAGGTTGAACGAGAAGTACAGGGACGTTTTCCACAACAATCTTACAGGTCCAACACTGAGCAATATCTCCAGCAATGCACTGGAGTAGAGAACTTGAAGAGTCATATTGCTAAGACACCAGCAACAACTTTTCCTCTTGCGCCTACTTCTGCAGCACAATCGTCTAGTGTGCAGCACCAACACCAGAAGAAGGTTACTACTTCCGGTACTAGGAGTGGCTCCTCCACCACCATTATTTGCCGCCGCTGCAAGGGCATGGGACATGTCATGAAGGATTGCCCTAGTCGTCGTGCTTTCATCGCTACCGCTGATGGGTATGAAAGTTCTAGTGATGTTGAAGATGAATTTGCTCGTATGCCTAACCTTGTTGCAGATTCGACGGAGGAGCAGGAGACTACCGCCATTGATTCTATTGCTGCCACTGCGGGCTTTCCTAGCCTCATTGTACAACGCGTGTTGACCACTCGGGTGGGACAAGAGGAAGAACAACAACGCAACAACTTATTCTACATGTACCTCATTGTTGCGGACCGCCGTGTTCTCACCATCATTGATACTGGGAGCTGTAACAACTTGGTAAGTTCTGATTTGGTAAGCAAACTTGGCTTGACAACGCATGCACTACATCAGCCCTACCACATCAAATGGTTCAACAATAGTGGTACGGCACAAGTAACTCGATCAGCACGCATACACTTTTCAGTAGGTTCTTATCAAGATTTTGCTGATATTAGGCCGTCCATGGGAATATGATACGGATGCTGCCCATCATGGTAGAACAAATACATATACATTCGTGCATAACGACAGGAATATTACTTTGCGTCCGTTATTGCCTGCTGATATTAGAAATCATTTTAAACTGCTTGCTGCAAATACTGAGAATAAACATGATATCAAACAACTTTCTGATGTTAAACAAGAGGCTATTCAGTTAAAGGGAGGTGCTTTTCTTGCTATGACATCTACTGTTCCTGATCTTTGTGATAATCATGATGCACCTTGCTATACTATGCTTTGTCATGATATATCTTCTATTGATGGTCATGTATCTTGTACTTTGTATTCTGCTAGTACTAACCTTTTGCAGGAGATTGATGCTGAGATGGAGTCGAGGGCGACTCCAATTCAAGAAGGGGAGGATGATGAGGACATCACCATGCTGGATACGCGCATATCATGGCCTTCCCCAAGTTACAAGTCATCACCAACTCGGTCGCCGTGTTCGTCTCGGATTCAGCCGACACCCTTTCACGGTTTTGATGATATCTCCCACATCCGACGTCCAAACGAGGCATTCTTTGATGCGATGGAAAGAGGACGACGACGCCGTCGTTTTGGTTCTGGTCCTAGCTCCAGAAGGGTCGTGAGTCATAATATGTGACCATGACAAGGTGCTGTGTATTTTGGGCCAACTTGGCCATGTATCGTGTCGGGCCTTAAGCCCATGTTGTGGGCGCCCCCCTGGTCGCCCCAACCCTAGTGATGTGGACAAGGGTTCCCGATCTTCCGAAAGGTTTGAGATACGTTGATTTTGTCGGAGGCGACACACAAATCGATCCGGCTTCAGAACAGCACGTTCTAAACCCCGCAATCGCAGCACGACGTCTCCTCTGGTTATCAACCGTCCTAAAATGATTGACCTCGCTGAGAAGGCTAATCCCTGCCTGCGAATCAAGAACACAAGCAAGAACAAAGAAGAAGGCAACACAATTGCAGATGTATTATGAATCTCACGAAGTTGGGGTCTCACAAACCGTGATGACGGCGAAACTGTTATGAACAGAATAATCTAAGCAAAACCTGAGCCCTAATAGTGCAGCGGCGGCTGTATATAAAGACCCTAGGGTCGTGCAAGACCCTCTGGACGCGCCCCTAATTGGGCTCAACTAGATACAAAGCCCAAAGGCCAAAAACAGGCGACGCAGCACCGAAACAGATTCTGGACTCTCTCTTGTTTCGACGATTCCCGATGACTCCGGATGAATTTTGATATGAGACCGGTGGCATTGGAAAGGTCTTCTTCTTATCTTTCCGTGCATATGTAGAACATCCAAATCCGAGTCCGTATGCGTCCTGGGCCTCCGTTTTAGTGCAGACTGGTCCTGAGCCCCGAAATAGACTCGAAGTCGGTTTTGGTTGGGCCTCCACCTTGGCTTCCACGTCCTTGCTGGTCCTCCACGTCTCCAAGTCCTTCTCCCATCATCTCCTCGTCCTCTCCATGGTTCCTAATTACAATATAATTATTAGGTAGCAAACCATTCTCAAAAGTGACATATAATGAAGAATGTAGGAACGAGCTCACCTCTAAATTTAGTCGTCGTGCACGAGCTCTAGTCATTGGACCTTGCAAGTCCAGAATTGGAGGAGTGTTGCATGTATCCTTAGGAGTGATGTCCTCATCACCTAGGACGTCTTTGTTTCCTACATAAACTCAGTAGCCACCGTCTTTTAGTCTCGGGTTTTGTTTAGTTCAGTTTTCCAGAGAGAAACTTGATCAAATTATTGTAACTGTGGCGACAAGTCCTTTTACAGTAATCCAGGGCCCCTGTTCTTGTTCTACACCACTGTGGCGATTAGTCCTTTTGCGATCAGAGCTTGAACCTTTTCTTGTGATTCACTTCATCCATATTTGCAATTTCAGATTGCGTGTTTATCCTCTCTTGCTTGTGTTCTCGATTTTGCTTGCAGGAACAATCAAGTTGTGCTTGGTGTAACGGTTGCGGGGTTGGATCGTGTCTGATTCACGCCGGGTCGTCGACGCCGAGTTCCCCAAATTCGAGTTTATCCCCTTACCTCTCGGAAGATCGGGCCATATCTACATCAAGCTTCGTGATGGTGCCACATGCACCACCAACCACCGCCACCGGTTTTGAGTCCCAAACCGGGAAACCGCCTCACACGCTTCTCAAAGCATGACTTCTCGATGTTGATGCGTGTCACCTTGTCCCGTGATCCTGACCACCGGCAAGTCTCTCCCAGCCCCTGTCCATTGGGCCCCCTTGTCACTTGCACCGGCATCCCGATCGCCATGACTTGGTCAACACACCGTCTTCATCACACCACAGTTTTGAGGCTCAGCCGCGAAACCATCCGTGCTTCTTGCCTCTCCATGTGTACGGTGTGGATCACCCTTGACTCCACCCGGCATCCTGATCGTCCGCTGTTGACCGCCAAGTCGACTCCAGTGACCTACACATCATGAGACAAGCAAACACATTTCCCAACTCCTGCAACTTTACCAATACTTCCACCGACTTCGGTTAGTCAAGACCATGACATGCACAAACTCATGCAATCCCAAGATTCCCATATTTCAACTCAAACACAAGGTCCGCTCAAGTCAATTACTCATCACATATATTGCAAACCATGGCACATATCCACATGGTTTCTCAGAAGGCTAAGCACTACTAGCAAGTAGAGAAGCCTATTTATGCAAGTCTACAAGGTAGTCAACTAGAGCAAGGTAAGCACACAAGCATGAATAGCACGGTATGTAAATGCAGAAAGTAAAGCATCATACTAAGGAGTAGAGTAAGAGATGGCTCATGATTTTTTTCCCGAGGTCTCGGAAGGATGGCGCCTTCCCCTACTCCTCGTTGGACCACTCCCGCCGAAGTTCTGGTCCCTCCCGCTACCAAGTGGAGTTCTCGCCCACGAGCCCGCAATCACTCCTCGAGTGAAGACACAGTGTGCATCACCGCTGCACAAAGCATAAGCTCGCCTCCCTCAAGAACTTGTCATACGCCCTGAGCCGACACGGGCGCTCACTATTGATGCCCCTTTCGTCGGCGGGTTCAAACCATGTACAAACGTGTGACGGCCTTCACAACCAATCACGATAGACTCGATCACCGACACCTAACTGGTCTAGGTATCACCATAGACCAAGAGTAACAACCTAGATCACACCCTCAAGGACACCCTAGCCTTAGATGTGCGTCAATACTCGCGTTACTCTCACTAGCACTCTCAAGATATCCAATACATACAACTTATGATCTCGGAGACGTTGGAGAACAATGCGAAGATGTTCAGCATGCTCTTCCTTGGACATAGAATAGATGAGGATATCATCAATGAACACTTCCATGAATTTGTCCAGCTCTGGCATGAATACCGAATTCATGAGGTACATGAAATGGGCGGGGGCATTTGTCAATCCGAATGACATTACTAGATACTCGAATAAACCATATCTAGTAGAGAAGGCGGTCTTCGGAATATCTTCTGCTCTGATCTTGATTTGAAGATAACCCGAACGGAGGCCAATTTTTAAAAATACCTTGGCACCAACCAATTGGTCAAAAATAATGTCAATTCGGGGCAGCAGATATTTATTTTTGATGGTAACTTCATTTAGTGGCCGATAATCAATGACAAGGCGCAGAGATTTGTCCTTCTTCTTCACAAAATAGCAGGGCAGCCCCAAGGTGAAGTGCTTGGGCGAATGAATCCCTTTTCCAATAACTCATTCAATTGCTTCTTCAACTCAGCCAGCTCATTCGGGGCCATTTTATACGGACGACGGGATATTGGAGAAGTCCCTGGCTGTAGTTCTATCTTAAATTCCACTTTACTGTCAGGGGAAAGACCAGAGATATCTTCAGGGAACACGTCCGGATACTCACAAACAACGAGAATGTTCTCGAGTGATTGTTCTTCCAAGTGATGAACAACCAGGGCTTTCAATGAATCGGTATTTAGAGAAAATGAGTCTTGGCCATGCAAGGGAGAGATTATGTGAACAATACGGGGCTTGATGTCTAGCATGGCTCTATGGGTTTTCATCCAGATCATACCTATGATCAGGTCGATTTTTCATCCAGATCATACCTATGATCAGGTCGATTTCTTGATCCTTGAGCATGATGAAATCAGTGGGGTAAATCTTTTGATTTATTTCTAGTGGAGCTTTACATACTACTTCATTAGCAAAAATTTGTCCAGCAGGAGAGCGGACGTTGTAGCATTTATTTATGGTGGTGGTGTGGAGATTATGTTTTTGCACACAAGCTTTGCTAATTAAATTATGCGTAGCACCAGAATCAAAAAGTGCAAGGACAGGCTGGCGATGGAGTGAGAGCGTACCGGTGAGCGCGGGTTCGCCCCGAGGAATGTCTTCAGTGTTGGTGTAGTTCACTTGGGCACCATGAGATGGTGCATTCACATTCCTGTTCTGGAAAGGGCGTTAGGGGTGATTAAGAAGCGCTTCCCCATTCTCAAGGTCGCCACATTCCACAAGTTAGAAAATCAAGTTAAACTACCTATAACTTGTGCCATATTGCATAATCTAATTCGATCACTTGGTGGAGATGAGGAACTGTTGGATGATCAGCCAAAGAATATTGATCCAATAAACTTTGTTGCTTTACCAAATGGAGATCAAATTGTAAGGTTCATGACCATTGAGGTCACCCCAAGGTATGGTGTTTTGGTGATGAATGACAAACATGAAATGAGACTAATTGCTACATGAGTGTTGTCCGTGTAGGAAACCTTTTCTATCTTATGATGATTGTCCACGGCATCCTTGGCGATTGGTGACAATGACCACAAGCATGGAGGCTTGTGAACTTAATGGAGTCCAAGGGTTGATGGAGATGGATCAAAGCAGATAACAAGCTATGGTGCAAGTGTTTGGAACACTTGACAAGTTGTTAGGGCTTTGAGTCCATTGGAAAAACCGGACTATCAAGGGGGTCTAGGTCATTCTCTTAGGTCATGTCTAGTCGGTGATGTGCAAGGTTGCTTGGTGAAATCACAGGCACTAGTGACAGTGGAGAAGCCAAGGAGCTATTCGGAGAAGTCGAGAAATGAAGTCAAGCGAGGACGACAAGTTTCGGCTTCCGCACATAGAGACTGGATAGAGGGGTCAGTGGAGACCGGACTGTCCGGTCACTATGGAGAATTGTCCAGGACATAGAGCGAGGAGCAGTAAGTCTATCAACAAGAGACTCTGTATAGACCAGACAGTCCAGTCTGCTCACCGGACAGTCCGGTCAGTAGGAGTGTAGGAACGACAGAGAGGATGCACTTTCGCAAAGGCTCCTGGACTGGAGAGAGAAACGGACCGGACGGTCTGGTCTAGTGACCAGACAGTCCGATCAGTTCAGGAAAGATGCCGGGATAGTGCAGCCAATGGTTCTGGGAACCGTTCTAGAGAGACCGGATAGTCCGGTCTGGGAGTGACCGGACAGTCCGGTCATTGGGTCCAGAAAGGCAACTTCGTGAGGCAACGACTAGTTTAAGGTTGGGAGCCTATATAACTTCGTTGCTGGGGTCTTGGAGACCTCTCTTGGCCAGTGGAGTACCTGAGAGCATTTGGTAAGGTCCAAGAGGAAAAGAGGAGAGCACTAGGAGGAGATATTGCATATCTTGAGAGTGCTAGTGAGAGTAGCTTGAGCATCTTGCACATCTAAGGCTAGGGTGTCCTTGAGAGGGTGTGATCTAGATTGTTACTCTCAGTCTATGGTGAGACCTAGACCGGTTAGGTGTTGGTGATCGAGCCTATCGTGATCGGTTGTGAAGGTCATCACACATTTGTACACGGTTTGTGCCCGCTGTTGAAAGGGGCATCGCTAGTGAGCACCTGTGTCGGCTCGGGGAGTCCGGCAAATTCTGGAGGGAGGCGAGCTTGTGCTTTGTGCAGCGGTGTCACACACCATGTCTTCACTCTAGGAGTGATTGCGGGCTCGTGGGCGAGAACTCCACTTGGTGGCGGGAGGGACCGGGACTCCGGCGGGAGTGGTCCAACTAGGAGTAGGGGAAGGCGCCATCCTTTTGAGACCTAAAAAAAATCATGAGCCATCTCTTACTCTACTCCTTACTATGATGCTTTACTTTCCGCATTTACATACCGTGTTATTCATGCTTGTGTCTTACCTTGCTCTAGTTGACTACCTTGTAGACTTGCATGAATAGGCTTCTTTACTTGCTAGTAATGCTTAGCCTTCATTCTTGATCACTAGCATGGATAGGAGTTGCTTTGGGTTGATTGATCACCCTAGTATGCTTTCTAGTTGCTTTCTACTCCTTGCTAGCTAGTTGTTTGCTTCCGCGTATCTTTGGTAACTAGCTTGCATAGGAGTTGTATTGCCTTTATGTGATCCATTAGTATGCTTAGCTTATTGTTCCTTCCATAGGACTATTATCTTGCTAGTGTGATCACCACTAGAAGTGCATAGGAGTTGTATTGACTTGTGTGATCCACTAGTATGGATAGGGTGCCTTTCTTTCATAGGAGCATATTGTTAGTGTGATCACCACTAGAATTGTGTAAGAGTTGCTTTGAGTGCTATTGGTAGTTTTTGATTGGAAAAATTGGTTCATAGTGGTAGTTCCCGATTCACCCCCCCCCCTTCGGCCACTATGATCCTTTCATAAATCAATGACCGCGACAGTGAAGAAGCCAATGCATTAAGAGACTCCATCGCACAAGAAGTGTGGAATCAGTACCAACTATATAGACATTAGTCATGTGATAGGAATTTTATTGTATCTTTGTCATAAGTCATTAAGCTTATGTAATGAGTAAGTTTTGTTAGTCAATAAGTAGTTTCATTTTGTTTCTCATGGGTTGTAATAATGAGCTTATGTATTGAATAACATGATTTGATAGTGATGGTTGAGAAAGGTTTGCCAAAGTTAAATATGATTGCTAGGGGATCACCAAAACTAAGTATGTTCTTGGCTACTACAAGTGCTACTGTGAAAAAGAAGTCTCCAAAATGCAGCCGGGGAAAGAAGGTTGCAGGTTCTCCAAGAGGTATGGTGTTTTTGTTTGTTTATGTTTTGTCAGTACTCATCATATATATCTAAAATTTCTATGTTGATGATTGATTATTTTTTATGCAGTGAAACAAAGAGCCTCTTGGAACCCAGCCCTCGAGAAGTCACTAGTTCACATACTCCTTGAGTACAAAGACAACCATTATAGAGGAGAAAATGGATAGAGTTCAGAAGGATGGAACAAAATGGTTAAGGAGTTCCATGAGAAGAACAAGTATGTGTCATATTCCAAAGAGCAAGTCCATGATAAAGAAAGAGAACTGAAGAGGGACTACATGATGGTGAAACAGGCAAGAATGCAAAGTGGATGTAAATGGAATGAAGAAAGGTGTATGATTGAGGGAGATGATTTCATGTGGAACAATCTGAGAGTTGTAAGTTCATTTCTTGAAGTTTACTAAATTCAGTTATTATTGCATAAAAGATGAATCCATTTGAATTATAATTTCTTTGAACGTGCAGTCATTTCCTAGAATCAAGAAGTTCCAAAACAACAAGGCATCATTTCTGTTGTTTGATGATTTAGGACTAGTGTATGACGGTGAGTTCTGCTAGAAGTCATAAATTTTTCTTCTTGTCAAAATGGATGCTTTGTTGACTTCTTTTTTCTTATTCTTTATTGCACACTCATTTCCTCATTTTTGCATAGGTCATCTAGCTGAAGGAACCTACAATTTCACTTCAATGGACAACGAAGAAGAAGTTCCTCTTAGGCAGATTTATTCTTTGGAAGATGGGATCCAAGAGTTGGGTGGGATCCAGGTACATGATCTAGAAGATGAAGATATATCACTACATAGGATCAATGAAGTTGTTGCAAGTGAAGATGCAAATGTGGAAAGGAATGGACAACCAAGAGAAGCAAGTGAAGATGCAAGTGTGGAAAAGAATGGACAACCAAGAGAAGCAAGTGAAGATGCAAGTGTTCCAAGGAATGTACAACAAAGAAGGTGTTGATACTTGATCTCGGCAATATAATTATGGGGCTACATCGGGACTAAGAACTATGATGGTTAAAGACACAAGACACCGACTTATACAGGTTCGGGCCCTCTCGATGAGAGTAACAATCCTACGTCCTGTGTTCGGTGGTTTGTATTGCAATAAAGTCGATGTCCCTGTTAGGGGGTTCCCTGCCACCTTATATATCTGGTTGGCATGGGGTACATGAAGAGTCCTACTCGTAGTCTACAAGGAGTTACATAGAAAATCTATCTCTAATTGCCTTGTGCTCCAAGCCGACTCGGTCGGTTCCCTTACTGATGAGGTCGGGTCAGCTACCGACTTAGGCTTAGCTATGCATACCCGGAAGGTAAGTGTTCCACACAAGGTTGGCTGCTGCTCTAAAGAATGAAGAAGGAAAGGATGAAAAAACCCAAAGAAGATTTCTTCTATTGAAGGAATTATGGAATGGTACTTGGAGATGAGGACTAAAAAAGCTGAAGAAGAAACTGCATCATTGGAAAGAGCAAAAAATGATTTCTCAAGGAGCAGATTACTCCGTCAAGATGTGTATCTCGGTTCTGAGTTCAATGGATGTGACCAAGGAAGAAAAGGCAAAGGCATATGTTGTGTTCAAGAATCCAGAAAATAGGGAGGTGTTTCTTTGTGCTTATGAAGATGATCTAGATTCAACTTTGATTTGGCTGAGAAATGAAATGGTCTAGCTAAACCACCAAAGTGATGAGGACATCACCATGCTAGTAACGCACATATCATGGCCTTCTCCAAGTCACAAGTCATCACCAACTCGGTCACCGTGTTCGTCCCAGATTCAGTCGATACCTCTTCACGGTTTTGATGATATCTCCCACATCCGACGTGCAAATGAGGTGTTCTTTAATGTGTTGGAAAGGGGACGACAATGCTGTCGTTTTGTTTTTGGTCCTAGCTCCAGAAGGGTCATGAGTCATGCTGTGTGACCATGACAAGGTGTTGTGCCACCTATTTTGGGCCAACTCTGCCTTGTATCGTGTCGGGCCTTAAGCCCATGTTGTGGGCGCCCCCCTGGTCGCCCCAACCCTAGGATGCCCCTGGTTCCTTCATAAACTCAGTAGACACCATCATTTATTCTTGGGTTTTGTTTAGTTTAGTTTTCTAGAGAAAAACTTGATCGAATTATTGTAACTGTGGCAGCAAGTCTTTTTACAGTAATCCAGGGCCCCTTGTTCTTGCTCTATACCACTGTGGCGATTAGACCTTTTGTGTTCAGAGCTTGAACCTTTTCTTGTGATTCACTTTATCCATATTTGCAATTTCAGATTGCGTGTTTATCCTTTCTTGCTCGTGTTCTCGATTCGCTTGCAGGAACAATCACGTCGTGCTTGGTGTAACGATTGCGGGGTTGGATCATGTCTGATTCAATCCGGCTCATCGGCGCCGAGTCTCCAAATTCGAGTTTATCCCCCTACCTCTCAGAAGATCGGGCCTCATCTACATCAAGTGGTATCAGATTCCTAGGTTCCCCGTGAGGTATTATCATGTTCTCCCCTTTAGATTCGTTTGTGTTCATCACCTATTGTCCACCATCCCAGACAATGTTTAGCCTTTTGAAAGGACCTTGATGTCGCCTAGAGGGGGTTTGAATAGGTGAAACCTGCAACTTTAAAACTTAAAACAGAAAATGGTCCAAAACCGGTCAGACCGGTTAGCCAAACCGGTTAGACCTATTTTGACAGGGAATGCACAATTGCAGATTGTTGACTCTAACTCAAACCGATACTCGAAGTAGTGTTCCAGTATATGTTCCTTGCAGATGCACTTAGCCTGTGCATAACACAAATAAGCACACCCAAGTAGATCAAAGCAGAAGCACAATGTGAGTTAGAAAATAAACATGAGAAGCAAACCGAACAAGGAGACACAAGAGTTTATTTGCCGAAGTTCAGATTCACCCCATGAATCCTACATCTCCGTTGAGGAAGCTTGAGCCGCTCAAAAGCCAACTCCAGGCCGGGTCTCTTTCAACCACTTTCCCCGGTCCACTAGCTTGATCTTTGTCCTTCCGGAGGTAAGATCACACCTTCACAAACTAACCCGTGGCTCACCACACAACTTGGGAGCTCGTGGGTAACACCTAGCCGTCTAGGAGGCTTCACTCCAAGAGTAACAAATGCCACAAAGATTGCTCAGCTAGTCACAAAGTGCTCAAGGCTTGGATTTGCTCTTAATGCTCACTTAGCTCAAATCTCTCAGCCCAACTCAAAGATTTTCACCAAATCACTCAAGTCTCACAAAGAGATGTTGGGGAGAGCTCAATATGGCCGTTGGAATGTTATGAGATATTCTGGAACCAGCCGCTCATAAAGGAGGGGGGAGGGAGGCTATTTAAACACTTTCTAAAAAACTAGTCGTTGGCTCTGTCAGTCAAAACCGGTCTGACCTATTTTGGTCTGAACACCAAAAAGACACTCCTCTCCCTTTTAGATTGATCTCATATCACCACCTTTTGTCTATAGGCTCTAAACAAAGTCTAAAAGACTCCCACACCCAAACCAGACCCTGAACTCAAGACTTCCAAAACCGGTCTGACCTATTTGCAAAACCGGTCAGACCTATTTTTTGCATGTCAGCACACCAGGGTTAGGTTTTCAGGGCTTTCTCTCATGGCTTCTCTGATAGGACTTTGAGCACTTTGTACCAGTAGAAGCACTATGTTGCATCCCCCTTGATAGATCGACAAACCTATACTCAAGATTAAAAACAAAGAAACATTTTTAACTTCTTGAGCTTGTAGTCTTGTCACTTTGCCATTTGTCATTGCTTCAGTTGGGGTTGTCAACATGAATAGAAATCTGAGCACATCCACCTTGAGCTGATGTCTATGAATATTGAATCCTCTTGATCAATGCTGCACTTCCCATTCATAGCACATCTTTCATTCTTTCTTCAAAATTGACACTAAATGATATGTGACTTTCCATGGCTTTAAAGATCCATCGGAATTAACTCCACTTGCTCTTCATCATCACAAAGGTCCTTCGGCGCCAAGCCTCTAGCTTGCCCTTATCCAATGTATGATCCATCGCAGCCAAGTCATGTTATTCCTTCATATTCCTACCATCCAAATCCACATATCATGTTGTGCCTCACAATAAGCCATACTTCTTTTTCTTCATTTGATTGATCTAATTTTGATTGATATTTCCTTGTCAACATGATATCCATCTTCATTTTTCAGTTATCATGGTAGAGGCGTGTAAAGATAAGATTGTGCACCCTTGCCTCTTTTCTTCATTGTTCACTTGTTTGCAATACATAATACATTGTCTCATGGAATATGTGATCTTCATCAAAAATAATATCCATAAGCACATATGTGAATGATGGTCCATAATAGTATTACAATTAAATTCCTGCTCATCATCTCAACAAATAGGTTAGACCTTTAATCGTTTTGTCAATCAACTCACCAAAACCCACTAGGGGCCTAGACGCACTTTCACCTTTGCATAATTTTATTTCAGAGTTCATGGTGTTGAGTTTGTGTCCTAGTCGAGTTCAGTTGCTGGTTTGAATTTGTGTTTTGATCTCCGCTGCATACCACCATCACCATCGTGTTTTCCATTGGATTCACCATCGTGTTCCCCACCCACCACACCCACAATCCGTTGCCAAAGAAAACACCCCACCCAATTCTATTTTCCACTCACCCCCCCCCCCCCCCAAAGAAAACCCTGTCTTGGCTACGCCCTGTGTGCCCTCATCAAAAAATAAAAAACAATCGGGAAAAAATAGAAAAAAATTATGAAGGTCAAAATAGCGTTTTTGGTAAAACTTTGAGATTTTGCCTATGCTTTGTTTCCCCTATGTTTGAGTTGAACCTTGTCGGTGTTTTGGTCACCGACCAGTAGAATTTGTTCTAGGGGTGCGTGCTTCAAGTTCGGTAATGGCTAAGCAGGAGGACACGGGGCTTATACTGGTTCGGGGAAGTCCCCTACGTCCAGTTCACTAGCCTGCTCGTGTTACTTGCTTCGTTGGGGAGTACAGTGGTGGTGAGAGAGGAGCATGCTCCATGTCTTGTATGAGAGGGAGGGGACGACTAATCGCGGGTGTTCATCGTGGTTGCGGCTACGGCTGTGTTTTTTGAGTTCGCTCTCCCCCCTGGAGGAAGAAGGACCTCCCCTTTTATACTTCAAGGGGTTGGGCCCATTTACACACACACACACACAGAGAGAGAGAGAGAGAGAGGGAGAGTGTTCTATCCGTGCACAGTTGGTGAAGGCGTGTGGGAGAAGGTGTGGCCTCTGGTTGATGGCATGGTCCTCGGTCATCGTGGGTCCCGCCATCCTAGTCATCACATCAGGGGATGGCGCTGTGCTCAAGCGTGCCCCCGTATTCCATCGTTGAGGCGAGCTCCTCCTGTTACTATGGATGGCATGCTCTGTCAAGTGTGGCAGGTTACATCATGGGTGTTGTCACGTTGCCCACGCGGGCTTCATCTGAGCTGTCCATCGACTGCCCTGTATCGTTGCTAATAGGGGTGCCATCGGGCGCCAGCATCATCAAGCACGCTACCCCGCTGTCGTCAGCGGAGGTGGGTGATGAGAGCTGGGGTAGGTGCACAGAGGGATTTGACCCCTGATACTGTGCTCGCACGGTGCAGCTGGTGTGGATGACGATGGCAGGGGTAGGTATATGGCAGGATTTGACCCCCTGATACTGTGCCTGTATGTCAGGCACGACATTGAGGCCGAGTGGTTGGTAATCCACTTTCCGTCGCCCCGCTCGATCCCTTCCGCAGGAATCGCATTGGTGAGCTTAGTTTGTCGGGGCTTGTTTGGAGGGGGGTCTGCCCTGTTTTGTCAAGGTAATCGAGCTTCTCCGCTCCGCCACTCCCGGATTTGTTAGTGTCTGGCTGCCTCGCTTGGCCTGGGCTCTGTCTCCACTCGATGAGAGCCAGCGAGCGTGACTGTACCCCATGATTTAGGGGAGACCCGTGCTAGTACAGTGATCCTGATGTCAGCAAGGGCCTGGTCCCTATTACGGAGCGGAAAAGCTTGGTGAGGAGGCCGAGCCGTCCCCCTAGGTGGAGCGAGATGCGCTTGGGTCCCCCTGGGCAGGTCGGACCAGCTCGACCCCTGCCAGGGGGTCGTGCAGGTCGCGGTTGGCTTCCGACCCCTTGGAGGGGTCGAGCGAGCTAGGGCAGATTCTCGACCCCTGCCGAGGGGTCGAGTGGGCTCAGGCTGGCTTCTGACCCCATTGAGGGGTCGAGCGAGTCGGGATTATGCGCGGCCTTCCAGGCCGATACGGGTTTGCCATATGGACGTGTGCTAAGTGGACCCCACGTGGGCGGTAGTTAGGCAGTGATCTGGTGACCCTTTTGTTATGGCCGAGTAGCTGAGTTGATTAGGAGGTGCCATGTGGCATCCCTGGTTTTTACCCTCGACAGCAGCCCCCGAGCCCCCGAGCGAGTCGGAGAGTCGTTCAGGGGGTTTAGCGCTGGTGCCAGTCGAGAGAGGTCAGAGTCGCTTGCGAACCATTGGATTCACTCAGGCGAGGTGCGCGCGAGCGCACCCAATGGGTGTAGCCCGTGTGCCGTGGGGCGAGTTTCGGGGAAACTCGTGCCTCGGCTGGACTTGGCGTGGGAAAGTCGCTGTGTCGCTCGACGTGGGTGCATGCAAGCGCACCCGTCGGGTGTAGCCCCCGAGCCAGAAAAGAAGTCCGCGTGGACTCGTTTTTTGGCTTCATTTGTTAGGAGCGGTCACAGGTATGCCTAGGCCGGGCAAGCAACGAAGGGCATCGCAGGGGCCTATCCTGCTTACCTAGAAAGGTGTGACACGCTGGTACCTGAGCGGTGGGCTGCTTGTCTTTTTTTGGCATGCGGTGGGCAAGGGAATCTTTTGCGGGCTCTGGGCGCTGTGTGTCCACGGTGACCGGCGGCCCCCCTCTACGCAGGGCGCGCTGTTCGATGTCGTCTACCATGGCAGTCTTTTGTCTTCACGTAATGTGTGGGGGTCCCTCGTGAACTCGCGTCGGGCTCGGTGCCTACGCAGGGCATCCTAGTCCCGGGCCTGGTTCGACTATTTAAGGATGCCATGGGGTGCCGTTCCACCTCATCCGTATGCCTTGCACTGACACCTAGAGCTCCTGGATACTTGGAGCGTGAGTGGCTCTTGGCGGGTCGGCTGGCTGCCTTTATGGCCCCTGAGAGCGATGATGCTCTCGGCGATGAGGACGAGGAGGAAGATCTGCTGTCTTGGCGTTGTAGCCTGGATGGTTGTGGGGATGTCGACTTGATTCATGTTAGGTTCTCCTTTTGTTGGAGCATGGTGGAGATAAAGGGTGCCTCACATGGAAGATTTCCATGGCTTATTAGGTCCCATCGCGTTCGTCCTTGGTGACGTCAGTAGGCGCGGGGTGGAGAAGATGCATCCTGTCGTGCTTCCCACCTGTATGGAGGTTCACAGCCTCATGGGGCAGTTCCAGCAGCTGTTGTACTGTGCCTCCCGGCCGCTCGCCTTCTTCATCGGCGGAAAAGGCCAGCCCTAAATTAGGGCATATTTTCCCGACGATGAAGCATTACATGTGCTTCACCTTGTATGTACCCGCCGAGGTACGGGTACCGCCTTTCTTCTTTGTAGAAGACCCCTCCGGTCGGTAGGTGTAAGAGACGCCTCCGGCCGGTACTCTCATTTCTTTCTTCTTTTTTTTTGAGTCATTGGCACTCGCCTTGTAGGAAAGGAGAGGGAGAGAAAGTTTGTAAGGGTCGACCCTAAGAGGTCTTATTAACAAAGAAAAATGGATGTGACCCTGCTGTCAGGCCTCATTTGGCGATGCCGGACCTCGCGTCCCCGCTCAATGCAGTCGGACTGGTTGAGAGACGGTTTCGACTTTTTCATTTTCTCCTTCCATGTCCTGTTCGTGGGACGGAGATAGAGCCGCGCCGCGTTTTTGCCTTGATGGCTGAAACGTGGTTTCTCAGTGAGCTATTAACGGGTTTGTTTGAGTGAGGTCTCCGATTCCCCGTCAACGGGGCCCCAGCGAACCAACTGGTGGTCGACCTCCTAAATCCATCTTTTCTGACTCAGCTGGTTGTCACGACCATTCGATAGGTCGTGATGGCTAGATGCCTCTCTTCGGGGAGATACCAAAGGACGGGTTGGAACAGGACTCAAACGCTACTCCGTGATGCCCTCGACCCCTCGGGGGTCAGGGTATTGGCTGCCAAGTGTGCCCATCGCTTGTGACCCCCGCTCTACTTTGCGCTCTAGGCGGCTGTCAAACCCACGCGTGGGGCCAGCCTTAGAACCTTAGCGCCATCGGGCCGTCGAGGCAGTTTTTAGCCTCTTATCCCGGCTTACCTGCGCTGATGGTCGGTCGAGCAGTCCCGGGTCGATCGCGTTGATCATGGAGAGTATGTGCGACGGAGCTTGTACATTTTCTCTGTTTCAAAATTCCAGGCACAGTGCAGGATTCGGATCGACCGCGCGCTGCCAACCCCACTGCCCAAATAAATAGAGGAGGTTGAGCGATTTACCTAGCGTTCGCGTCGTGGTGGCCCCGGGCGCAGTTCGTAGTCGCCTCATCCTTTGTGGCGCGGGAGTGGAGGGGACATTTCCTGCAGCGGTGGCAGCGGAGGTGGGCCCGCAGCATGCAAAGTCGTCATGGAAGACAAGGAGTTTACGGGGTAGTGGGAGGAGTGGAGTTATGGATGAACGTGGACAGCCACGCCAGCGCGTGGTGCGGGATGAGGGGATGACGAGTTATCACCTGGCAAATCGTATGCAGATTTTTTGGGGTCTGTTCTGCCCGTGCACCTAGCCTATTCCCTATTTAAGTCTTCTGGTGCCGCATCCACAGCCTTCCTTCTGCCCTGCTCATTCTCTCGCCCTTTCTTCTCCTCTCGCCTAGAAGTTGATCTTGCCATAGCCCCGCCACAGCCATATCGGTGTTCTTCAAGTCCGAGGTGATGAAGAAGGAGCTGGATGCCCTCGTTGCGGCCGGGCTCCTTGCCCCCCTCATCGGAGCGCGGGAGTGGATTGTGCCGGGGAATTAGAGGTGACCGGAGCCTCCACCGGGGTACGTGGTGTCCTTCATCCCGTTCCACGAGCGCGGGGACGGGCGACCACCGCACGACTTCCTTCGGGCGCTACTCCATCATTACGGGGCGGACCTGTAGCATCTGAATCCCAACGGGGTTCAGCATATCTCGACCTTCGTGGCTCTGTGTGAAGGATTTCTCAGGATCCCTCCCAACTTCGACTTGTGGTGCTACTTCTACCTCGCGACCTGTATTCGAAGCAAGCTCGACAGCGACGGGACGGCTCCCTGCACTATCGGGTGCATGGGGATCTGTCCTCGCAGCGATCACTCGAGGCAATACATCGAGATGCCCACCCCGACCGCCCACTCTGGGTGGCATATGCGGTGGTTCTACCTGCGCAACACGGAGCTCCACCCCTTCCCTCCCTACACCCGCTGCAAAATTGGTGCGACTCGGGAAAGCTGGAGCTGGGGGAAATGGAAGGCTACATAGAGGTGGATGGACGACGCCCTCGCTGCCATCACGCACATCAAGGATCACGGCCTTGATGGCACGAGGATTGTCGGGTGGTATCAAAAGCGGTGGTTTGCGCCGCCATGCAACCGCAGGAATCCGATGTTCCTCGTCGATGACAGCAGCCGTGCGGTGCCAAACATTGTGATGGCGGTGGAGCTTTGGCTCGACGCCGAGGTGGCGAGATGGGTGATAGCGACGCTGGGTTCCTCAGCCCGGGAGTGGCCTGCTTCGAGCATGCCGCCAATGCGCCCTCATCCCCAGGCGGTCGATGTGGTAAGGACTTCCACCTTTCTTTTCGTTGATGAGTTGTTCCTTGCTCCTGATTGCTCGTGTTTTGGTGACATTCTGACTCTAGAGCCTGTTCCCCCCTCCCCTTTTTTGCTTTTAGTCTTGATGGGTGATTTTCATCAAGAACTCTTCCCTCCGTCTGCCAGAGGGAGAAGCCCAAAGGGTGATGAACCACTTTGATGATGTGAGGCGGCAGGATGCCCAGCGGGAGGCGAGGAAGAAGAAGGACGCCGACGTTCATGACAAGATCGTGAAGGCGGAGAGGTCGCGTCTTCGGCAGGCGCGGTGAGAGGAGAAGGAGCGGACAGGTGAGGACCCGGATACTGCATCCACCACATCAACCGAGGAGGAGGGGGAGGACGACGAGGGCGGAGCCGCCCTTGACGAGTGGGCGATCCCGGGTGGTGTCGGGGACGCCGGCAGCGATGATGACCGGCGCAGTGCCGGTGACGTCGAGGTCGGGAGTGATGACAGCGATGATGATGACGATGACAACGACGGTGGTGTCGACTGCGATGTCGGGCTGGCGGCCGGCCTCGGCTATGTGTCCTTTGCGCCGCTGACCCTCGGCACGGGATCATCGATGGTCTCGTCGCGTCCTGCTAGGTCGGAGGTTTCTGCGGCCCTTCGTTTGGTCAAAGAGACAGCACCTAGTTAGCCTGGGATGGGTGAGAGCCCTCGACCACCGGTGCCGGCTGGTAACGTTCCAGTCGTGCCAACCCCGGCTGTGGACTCTACCGTCGCGCCGGCCATGTCGGCGAACCCTCCTGTTTTGCTGACCCCGACATTGGGCTCTCCCATCGAGGGGGTGGTCCAGGCGGAGGAGCCCGAGTAGGAGGTCGAGCGGCCGGGCCCCACTGCGTCACCCACTACTGCCGCGGCTGTGGCCACCTTTCCTATGACGGCCGTGGAGAAGCGTCTATGGGAGGAGCAATGCGCCCACCAGGAAGCGATGGGCTCTGGGCTAGGACTCTTGTCGTCCTATGCTGTCCGCCCGGAAGTGGCTCAGGACGGGTGTCGCGGATGAAGCTCGGGCATGAGACGCCTCGGGTGCTGCTGCGGAGGAGGCGCGGGCGAGCGGCATCGCGCAGGCTAGCGGTGTTGCTTCAACGGGCGCCACAATGGCGGATGCCTTAGAGGGCGCCGGCCGCAGGGGGACTGCCCTGACACACGCTGAGGCTTCAATGGGAGCCAACACGACATCTGGCAAGCACGAGATCCCGCCCTTGCCGGATCAGCATCGCGTGCTGGTGGAGAGCGAACTCAAGGCGATGGAGGAGCGGTGCCACCCCACCGAGCTTCGGGTTCTTGATGCATGCGAAGCGCTAAGACTCGAGTGCGTGGACCCGGTCACGTTGTCCCTTCGCGCCTTGGTTGTCGCCCACTAGGAGCTAGCGGAGGAGCGTCGGCTCAGGGAGGAGGTGGGCACAAGGCTGGCGGAGGCGGAGGCCTCGTTGGAGCAGGTCAGCTGCAAGCTTGGCAAGGCCGAGCACGACCTTGCTCTTGTTTGAGGGGAGCGGGACGAGGTCGCAACATGAGCCGTGTCCAGCACTGTGGAGGTCACCTGGCTGAAGCTTGCGCTGCAGCAGGAGAAGCTGCACCGCGAGGAGGTGGAGAAGTCGGCTCAGGACTCCTCCGCGGTTGCCACGAGCTACTTGACGCAGCTACAGAACTCCCACAAAAGAGAGGAAGGTAACCTTCTTCACGCTTTTTTCCTTTGTGCCAGGAGGCTCTTTTTTAATTTGTCGATCTTGGTGGATTGGTGCGTAGAGCTTGGGTCGAGGCTGGCGGCGACCGAGGGCTCCCTTCATCAGGAGATCGAGCAGGGGGACGCGTTCCGCACCTTGCTGAATCGAGCAGGTCGGGAGCTTCAGGCGGACCTGCCTGTCGATGCTGCACCCCTTGAATAGATCGGAGGCTGATGGAGGCAGGTGGCGAGTGGATCTGGCATGCCATGCGCCTCGGTGTGCGTACAGCCTTCAGCGTGTTCGCAACCCACTTCGAGCTGGTGGACCGTGAGTTCGAGGCTCTGAGTGAGGGACACGTCGAAGGGTACCCCAAGGAGATGGAGGTGATCCACGCTCGCACTACCCCTTACGCTGACGTCCTGGCCCGTGCCCACGAGGAGGAGGCGCTCCCTAAGCTTGTGGAGGAGAACTAGTTAGTGTTGCCTTTAGTTGTCTCAACTGCTATGATGGGTCGTCGGGCCCGTGGTGGCCCTAAACTTTTAATTCAAATTTAGTTTTGTTGAGAATGTTGGACCTCTGTTTCTTCTATTTTGACATACAAAGCTTGAGCCGCCGAGCCATTCGAGGTTTGGTCTTGTCGGTGATCGCCGTTGTCGTGGCCGCTGGGGCTAGCACGATATTGTGCCGTCCGACCGACTCGATCGTGAACCTATTTTACCCATGGCTTACTTTGTTCATTGCCATAGTGAGCCTAGAGGTCCAAAGTGATTACCATTTTCTTTTGGAAGAAAAAGGAAAGCTACAGTGGTTGCGTGCGCCCTGTAGCCCCTGAGTGACACTCGACCCCGTGAGAGGGGTCGTGCGTCACTTGAGAGCAAGCGAGGCATGTGAAGGACGCATGAAACAAAAAAGCTAAGGACAGAATTTGTGTAGCTGTGAGATGTTCCACACGTTCTTGAGCTCGTCACCTTCTACCGTCTTCAGCTTGTAGGTGCTGGGCTGGATAACTCGAGAGACGATGTACGGTCCCTCCTAAGGCGGGGAGAGCTTGTGCCGGCCCCTGTTGTCTTGAACCCTGCACAAAACAAGGTCGTCCACCAGCAGACCCCTGTCTCTTATGTTTCGGTCGTGGTAGCGGCGGAGTGCTTGTTGATACTTCACCGAGTGGAGGAGGGCGACGTCCTGTGCCCCATCAATTTGGTCCATCGCGTCTTAGAGCTCAGCTCATTGTAGACGCGTACTCGCAGTGCCCCATAGTCTAGATCGGTGGGCAAGTTGCCTCAGACCCGTAGACCATAAAGAAAGGCGTGAACCCCGTCGCGTGACTCTGAGTTGTGCGCAGGTTCTAGAGCACGGCGTGGAGCTCAGCTGCCCACCAACTGCTAAACTGTTTCGGACGGTTAAAAATGACAGTCGGATCGAAGATTCATGGCTTGAGTCCCTGTAGTATCATCCTGTTTGCTCGCTCGACCTGACCATTCGTCTTGAGGTGGGTGACAGTAGCCCAGTCGACGCGGATGTGGTAGTTGTTGCAAAACTTGAGGAACTTCTTTCCCGTGAATTGCGTTCCATTATCAGTGATTATGTAATTTGGGACCACAAATCGGTGAATGATGTCGAGGAAGAGTTTGACTAAAGGGCGCGCCTCGATCGGTGAACTTCTTCAGGTCAAATTTTCACTAAAGAGCGTGCCTCGATCCACTTGGTGAACTTGTCGACGGCGACAAGTAAATGGGTGTAGCCCTCGAGCACTTTTTTGAGTGGTCCGACGAGGTCTAGACCCTAGACTGCGAAGGGCCACGCAAGTGGGATCGTCTAAAGGGTTTGAGCCCGAAGGTGCGTCGGGCGAGCATAGTACTAGCAATCCTTGCAGGTCTTGACTATGCGGATGACGTCGCCCACGGCAGTTGGCTAGTAGAAGCCTTGATGAAAGGTGTTGCCTAAGAGAGTTTGAGGTGTTGGGTGGTGGCCGCAGATCCCCCCCCCCCCCCCCCCCCCCCCCCCCCCGTGGATGTCGACGAGGAGCTTGATGCCCTCGCTGATGGGGATACATCGCTGCATAATTTTGGTAATGCTACGCTTGTAGAGCTCTCCATCGATCAGTGTGAATGACTTGGCATGGTGGTAAAGTCGTTTGGCCTCGGTCCCATCGGCGGCAAGCATGCATCGAGCCAGGAAGTCGATATACGGGACTCTCCAGTCACGGGGGAGCTCGGCTCACTCGACCTGGGGGTCGATTCGCTCGACCCCCGGGTCTCCGACTGGTTGTCCGCTTCGTCCGAGTCATCCGGCCTGTCAACCTCCATTACGTCCGCGAGGGGTGGAGTCACTTGGGGTGATTTTGCGCCTCTCTTCTCGGGCAGCACGGTATCGCTCGATCCTTCGCCGGGGGTCACATGCTCCCTGAGTCGAACCGAGGGGTGGTACTGGTCGTTCACAAAGACGCCCAGGGGTATCTGCTCCTGACCAGATGCCATCTTGGCCAACGCATCGGCCGCTTCATTGAGGCAACACGGGATATGCTTGAGTTCAAGCCCATTGAACTTGTTCTCGAGCTTGCGAACTTCCTGGCAGTAGAGCGCCATGGTGTCGGTTCGACAAGTAGACTCTTTCATGATCTGGTCAACCATGAGCTGAGAATCACCGCGGATCTCTAAGCGACGAATGCCAAGCTCCACATCGATTTTGAGCCCATTGACGAGCGCTTTGTGCTTGGCAACATTATTTGATGCAGGGAAATGTAATCGAACTGCATACTTCATATGTACCCCAAGTTGAGAAACAAAGACGAGGCCGGCGCCTGCTCCAGTCTTCATGAGTGATCCGTGGAAGTACATGACCCAGTACTCCTGGTCTACCGGGGCGAGGGGATTTTGCGCCTCCGTCCATTCCACCCTGAAGTCGACGAGGGCCTTGGACTTGATGGCCGCTTGAGGTTGGTACGTGATGTTGTGTCCCATCAGCTCGAGCGCCCATTTGGCGACCTTGCTCGTCGAGTCCGTGTTCTGTATGATTTCTCGGAGAGGGAAAGACTCACAATATGAATCGGATGGGAGTCGAAGTAGTGTCGGAGCTTGCGTCTTGCCACCATCACCGCGTAGAGGATCTTGAGGATCTAGGGGTACCTAGTCTTTGAGTCGGACAGGACCTTGCTGACGTAGTAGACGTGGTGCTGAACCTTGAGGGCATACCCCTCTTTCTCCCGCTCGACCACGAGAGCTGAGCTCACGACCTGGGTTGTCGCTGCTATGTACAACAACAGCCCCTCTCCTAGGATGGGAGGTGTCAGAATGCGTGGGCTGCTCAGAATGCGCTTGACAGCATCAAGGGCGGTCTGCGCCTCGGGCGTCCACTCGAACCGATCGGACTTCTTCAGGAGTCCGTACAGCGGAAGCACCCTCTCGCCTAAGCGTGAGATGAAACGGCTGAGTGCGGCGAGGCAGCCCGTGAGCTGTTGTAGTCCCTTGAGGTTCTGGATTGGACCCATCCACTCAATCGTGGAGATCTTCTCGGGATTGGCCTTTATGCCTCGCTCACAGACGATAAACTCGAGAAGCATTCCCCTCGGGACCCCAAAGACACACTTCTCAGGGTTGAGCTTTACATCATTCGCCCGGAGCTTATCAAAGACGTGCTCGAGGTCGGCCATGAGGGTGTCAGCCTTTTTGAATTCAACAACAATGTCATCCACATAGGCTTTGACCGTGTTGCCGATCAGGTGATCAATACACCGCTGCATGCAACGTTGGAAGGTCGCACCGACATTCTTGAGCCCGAAAGGCATCGTCATGTAGCAGTAAGAACCAAATGGTGTGATGAAAGATGTCGCGAGCTGGTCGGATTCTTTCATCGCAATTTGGTGGTATCCTGAGCAAGCGTCTAGGAAATAGAGGGTTTCGCACCCCGCCGTCGAGTCAACTATCTGGTCTATGCACGGCAAAGGAAAGGGATCCTTTAGACAGGCCTTGTTGAGGCTTTTATAATCAACGCACATTCTCTATTTCCCATTCTTTTTTTGTACAAGGACGGGATTAGCTAAACATTCGAGGTGATGTACCTCCTTGATGAACCCAACCTCTTGGAGCCTCGCGATCTCCTTGCCGATTGCTCTACGCTTCTCCTCGTCGAAGCGGTGTAGATGTTGCTTCACCGGTCTGGAGCCCGGCCAGATGTTCAAGGAGTGCTCAGTGACTCCCCTCGGTTGGGAGCTATTTTTGGGTCGACAAAGAGGAGAAAGGTCCCCATCCGACCCGTCTTGAAACACGAACCAAGGAGTCTGACATGTGTGCGAGTCGACGGGTTTTGAAACCTGGGATGCGCAAGGAAGCTGACGAGCAGGAGGCCCTAACGGGCTGCACTGTTGGCCGACCCTGATCTTTTGTGAAGGGTTCGAGTTGTAGCACGCCTATCGGGACCCAAAAGATGGTGAACTATGCCTGAGGCGGGCGAAGCCAGAGGAAACTCTGGTGGAGGCTCGAAGCGATACTGACGTGCAAATCATTCGTCTGACTTGGGTATAGGGGTGAAAGACTAATCGAACCAACTAGTAGCTGGTTCCCTCCAAAGTTTCCCTCAGGATAGCTGGAGCCCATTACAATCCTAGTAGGCCAAGACCTTACACATTTTAGTGTTCATGATAAGAGAAAGCATGGAAGCCAAACACACTAGCCTATGCAAGCCACAATTCAACCTAGTTACTAGAGCACACAATTTTTGAATAGTAAAGAGAGGGTCAAGGAATGCTCAAGATTTTTTCCCGAGGTCTCGGAAGGATGGCACCTTCCCCTAATCCTCGTTGGACCACTCCCGCCAGAGTTCTGGTCCCTCCCACCACCAAGTGGAGTTCTCACCCACGAACCTGCAATCACTCCTAGAGTGAAGACCCGGTGTGTGTCACCGCTGCATAAAGCACAAGCTCGCCTCCCTTGAGAACTTGCTAGATTTCCTAAGCTGACATGGGCGCTCACTACCGATGCCCCTTTCAACGGCAGGCTCAAACCATGTACAAACATGTGATGGCCTTCACAGCCGATCATGATAGGCTCAATCACCGACACCTAACCAGTCTAGGTCTCACCATAGACCAAGAGTAACAATCTAGATCACACCCTCAAGGACACCCTAGCCTTAGATGTGCAAGATGCTCAAGTTACTCTCCTCTAGCACTCTCAAGATATGCAATAGCTCCTCCTAGTGCTCTCCTCTTTTCCTCTTAGACCTTACCAAATGCTCTTAGGTATTCCACTGGCCAAGAGAGGTCCCAAAGACCCCAGCAACGAAGTTATATAGGCTCCTAACCTCAAACTAGCCATTGCTCCACGAAGTCAGCTTTCTGGGTCTACTGACCGAACAGTCCAGTCACTGCCTGATCGGACAGTCCGATCACTGCAACACAGTGCTCCAATGGCTCTGTCCTCTGCTGATTCCTCTACTGACTAGACCGTACGATCACCTGACCGGACCGTCCGGTCCATTTCTCTCTCCAATCTAGAAACATTTCGCGCTGAAGCATCCTTACTGCCCTGTGTAACTCCTACTGACCGGACCGTCTGGGTGATTTTGGGCCTCTTTCCCCGGGCTGCACAGGATCGCTTGATCCTTCACCGGGGGTCGTAGGCTCCCTAGGTCGAACCGAGGGGTGGTACTGGTCGTTCGTGAAATGCCCAGGGGTACTGCTCTCGACCAGATGCCATCTTGGCCAATGCATCTGCCACTTCATTGAGGCAACGTGGGATATGCTTGAGTTCAAGCCCGTCGAACTTGTTCTCGAGCTTGCAAACTTCCTGGCAGTAGAGCGCCATGGTGTCGATTCAGCAAGTAGACTCTTTCATGATCTGGTCAACCACGAGCTGACAATCGCCACGGATCTCTAAGCACCGAATGCCAAGCTCCACATCAATTTTGAGCCTATTGACGAGCGCTTCATACTCGACAACATTATTTGATGCAGGGAAATGTAATCGAACTGCGTACTTCATACGTACCCCAAGTGGAGAAACGAAGATGAGGCTAGCGCCTGCTCCTGTCTTCATGAGTGATCCATCAAAATACATGACCCAGTACTCCTGGTCTACCTGGGCGGGGGGAAGTTGCGCCTCCGTCCATTCCGCCATGAAGTCGACGAGGGCCTTGGATTTGAAGGCCGCTTGAGGTTGGTACGTGATGATGTGTCCCATCAGCTTGAGCGCCCATTTGGCGACTTTGCCTGCTGAGTCCCTGTTTTGTATGATTTCTTAGAGAGGGAAAGAACTCACAATGTGAATGGGATGGGAGTCGAAGTAGTGTTGGAGCTTGCGCCTTGCCACCATCACCGTGTAGAGGATCTTGAGGATCTAGGGGTACCTAGTCTTTGAGTCGGACAGGACCTCGCTGACGTAGTAGACGGGGTGCTGAACCTTGAGGGCATACCCCTCTTTTTCCCGCTCGACCACGAGAGCTGAGCTCATGACCTGGGTTGTCCCTGCTATGTATAACAACAGCCCCTCTCCCGGGATGGGAGGTGTCAGAACACACGGGCTGCTCAGAATGTGCTTTACGTCGTCAAGGGTGGTCTGCACCTCGGGCATCCACTCGAACCGATCGGACTTCTTTAGGAGTCCGTACAGCGGAAGCACCCTCTTGCCTAAGCGTTAAATGAAACGGCTGAGTGCCGCGAGGCAGCCCATGAGCCATTGTAGTCCCTTGAGGTTCTGGATTGGACCCATCCACTCGATCACGAAGATCTTCTCAGGATTGGCCTCGATGCCTCGCTCGGAGACGATAAACCCGAGAAGCATTTCCCTCGGGACCCTAAAGACACACTTCTCAGGGTTGAGCTTTACATCGTTCGCTTGGAGCTTGTCAAAGACGCGCTCGAGGTCAGCCACAAGGGTGTTAGCCTTTTTGGATTTGACAACGATGTCATCCACATAGGCTTCGACCGTGTGGCTGATCAGGTGATCGAAACACCGCTATATGCAATGGAAGGTCGCACCGGCATACTTGAGCCCGAAAGGCATCGTCATGTAGCAGTAAGAACCAAACAGTGTGATGAAAGATGTCGTGAGCTGGTCGGATTCTTTCATCGCGATCTGGTGGTATCCTGAGTAAGCGTCTAGGAAATAAAGGGTTTTGCACCCCGCCGTCGAGTCAACTATCTGGTCTATGCACGGAAAAGGAAAGGGATCCTTCAGACAGGCCTTGTTGAGGCTTTTATAATCAACATACATTCTCCATTTCCCATTCTTTTTTCGTACAAGGACGGGATTAGCTAACCATTCGGGGTGATGTACCTCCTTGATGAACCCGGCCGCTTGGAGCCTTGCGACCTCCTCGCTGATTGCTCTACGCTTCTCCTCATCGAAGCAGCATAGACGTTGCTTCACCGGTCTAAAGCCTAGCCAGATGTTCAAGGAGTGCTCGGCGACTCCCCTCGATATGCCCGGCATATCCGAGGGTCTGCACGTGAAAATGTTAGCGTTGGCGCGGAGGTAAGTCAACGAGCGTGCTTTCCTATTTCGGATCGAGAGAGGTGTCGACCCTCACCGTCTTCTCCTTGTCGCCCTCGGGGTCGATCTGCACCTCCTTGGTGTCTTCCACCGGTTTGAACAAAGCTTTCTTATGGCTGGCGTCTATTGGTGGCCCTTAAAACCCAATATCGGCCACCAACCGGTTGGGAAATGCAAGGTAAAGACCAAGGTTTCTTGAATATTTGTTTAAACTAATAAAGTTCCACGAGTTTTGGTGAAATATGTGTTTGCAGGGTCAAAAGGGCCAAAACTGTGTTAAAACATGAAGAAATGCCCTGTCGGCCGAATCTGCCTTAAACAGCAGGCCGATAGGGTCATATGAGGCTGAAATCAGGGCCCGGCAGGGTCGTGATGGCTAAAATCAGAACCCAGCCGACAGGTTCATATTAGGCTAAAAACAGCCACCCGGCGGGTCAAAACAAGTCATCATGAGGCTAATCATCTTACCCGACCGACTTTGCAAAACACTCCACCATGAAGCTGTTCTCTCCCGCCGGACAAAAAGCTATGGAATATGGCTAAGGAAAACGAGTCTACAAAATGGCCTAACCAGGAGAAGCCACGGGGCGACCCGGAGGGGTTGGCACCCGACCCTGGCCGTCGCCCGGCCTGGCCTGCCGCCCGGCGTGGGTTGGCCACCTAGGGTTGCCAGCCCATAAGGCCCATAAGGCTTACCGACAGCAAAACGGAGAATTCGGTGGGAACTGACCAAGGAACCGCCATCTGGACCAAATCTGAGCCATCCAAAGCAAGTCGGTTGGAAATCGACCAAATCCAGTGGACGCCCGGCCTGGCCTGCCACCCGGCGGTGCATGCCGCCCGGCATGCCCGACCGCCCGACACACGTGGCCGCCCGGTGGGGGAAATTTTGCCCACCGACTCTCCTCTAGCTTGAAGTACCCACCAAGTCTCTGCCACCTATAAATAGAGGGGGAATTCGGTTGAAGTGGAGAGGAGAGAAGAAATAAGCATTAGTCCCAAGTTTTACCCAAGTAGAAGAGTAGAGGTGTAGGAGGAGTTTAGAATGCTGGCACCTTCAACTTGTGCCTCGGGGATTGAAGCTCCTGCATGAGTAATCTCCCTCATCTTCGGGGCCAGGTAACATGTAGTAGAATTCTTGCCCAAGTAATAAAGTGAGTATTTCTATCCTTTATTCTACGGGATCCTTGTGTATAACTTTTTATTGCTTCACAGCATTATCTTGTTATGTTTACCAATTCTAGAACTGGTATGAAAGTCTATGTTTAGATGTGGTGTTTAGACTTAGCTTTCCTAGGATTGCATTCGTCCCCACGGGCTGTGTGGTAGGCGGCAGGTGGTGACAGCCCTGTCCTTCCAATATTGAATTCCACCATGTTCGGGAAGTCTCAAGCAGGGTTGTCTAGCGTTAACGTGCCCACTAGTACATGGGGTTAGTTACCGACCCTTACCTGTGGATCATTATCGTGCCCCGAAGCAGATATTTGGAAATAGAATTCTCACAAAGTTACTTGGAGAAGGTTCACAACATTAGATTGCCTGGCCCGGGGACTTCTTCTCCCTATAGTATATACTTTGTTCTGCTGTCTTCATCACTAAGACTTGATAGATTAGGAGTGACACTCCACTCATTCCCTGTGGAAATTGATACTCTGGAATACTCCCGGGTGAAAGCTACATCGGCATCTGTACGCTTGTAGCTATTCCCTGTTAGACCTAAGAACTACCAATAGCGTTGGGGGCCCCCTCGTCGAGGTGGACTCAAATTGCCTCGAGATCCCTGGAGGCCACCGCGGCGGCGGCGAGGTCGCCGTTCTCTGTCTCGCACTAGAAGGCCCGCTGGAGTGACGCGTTGATAGTGATGACCCCTTTGGGGCTCGGCATCTTGAGTTTCAGATTGGTGTAGTTGGAAACGGCCATGAACTTGGCGTAACACGGGAGTCCCAACAGGGTGTGGTACACTCCCGGAAAGTCGATGACCTCGAAGACGAGGGTCTCGGTCCGGAAGTTCGATGGCATCCCGAATATGACGGGGAGGCTGATCCGCCCAAGTGGGATGGCTTGTTGTCCCGGAACGATCCCGTGGAACGGCACGCCCGCCGGCTGGAGGTGCGAGCGATCGATCCCCAGCAGATCAAGCGTGTCGGCGTACAGGAGATTGATGCAGCTGCCTCTGTCCATCATCACCTTGGTGAGTCAAACCTCAGCGATGATGGGATCGACCACGAGCGGGTATCGACCTGGTCACGGTAGGTGCGGAGGGTGGTTCGACCGGTCGAACGTGATCGGCAAGTCGGACCATTTGAGGAAGGCAGGCGTGGCGGGTTCTGCCTTAAAAACCGCACAGTGCTCGACCTTGGTGATTTCCACGGGGTTTGGCTCCCATGAATATCATGTGACATGCCTTGGGGTTAGGGAACACTTGTCCCTCCTGCTCGTCGTCGCCGTTCGTGGGGGTCTTGGACCCTTGGTTCTGGAGCTTTCTCAAGGTCCCCCTTCTTTGCCTCCTCTCGGACGAACTTTTTCATCATGGAGCAATCCTTGAGGAGATGCTTGACGGGGAATCCGTGATTTGGGCACGGGCCGTTCCACTTCTTCTCAAAGTGGTTGGGTGCCTCCCACTCCGTAGGCCTCGGCAGCTTGCGCTCGGCGGCAGCCATGACGGGGCCGCGTCCAGTCCGTGACTTGTTCTTTATCTTCTTGGGTCGGTCGGAAGCACCATCGGGGGCTCCTTCCTCCCGCTTGCTTTTTCCATTGCCCTCTGGTGTGCGCTAGAGGACTGCTCTGACGCACTCTTCACTAGAGGCAAAGCTGGTTGCAATATCCAAGAGCTCGCAAGTTATGCGCGGGCCCTTTCTTCCTAGCTCGTGAATGAGCTGCTCTGACGTGGTGCTGGAGATGAAGGCCCCGACAATGTCTTCGTCACCCACGTTGGGCAATTCATTGCACTTCTTGCTGAAGCACCGAATGCAATCCCGGAGGGACTCATCGACCTTCTGTCGGCAGTTCTTGATGTCCCAGGGGTTACCAGGCTAGACATAGGTCCCTTGGAAGTTGCCGATAAAAACGTCCCTCAAGTCTCCCCAGTCATAAACCTGACCCTCTGGGAGGTTCTCGAGCCACGCGCGGGCCGAGTTGGCGAGGTATAGAGGAAGGTTGCGGATGATGGCAAGGTCATCTGTGGCTCCCCTAGCCTGACACGCAAGGCGGTAGTCCTCGAGCAAGAGGCCCAGGTCTGTTTCCCCTGCGTACTTGGTGATGGTCATGCGGGCTCAGAAGCGCTGAGGGAACTCGGCGCTACGAATGCGTCGACTAAAGACCCAAGGCCCAGGAGGGCTTGGGGTCCGAATCTGCTCGTCGTCGGTGTCATCATACCGGCCTCCATGGCACGGCTATCGACCCCTTTCTTTGTCCAGGCGCTCCTTCTCGCGCCAGTGCACCTTGAGGGTGTGGCGCGGGTCACGGTGAGGTCCTATCCGGTCATGGACCGAGGCTTTCCTCAGAGTGCCCCCGGCCGGTGTCGGCTTCCTGATCGAACGTTGCTGCGAACCGGTAGCGCCACCGCCCCCCGCACGCCTGGACGTGGAGATCTGCTGGCTGGACTGGGCAGCTCACCTCAGCGAGCTTTCCGCCTGGAGCTTAGCAGCCTTGGCCAGCAGAGCCATAACTTCTCGCGGGCCCTGGCGCGAGCGCGTTCACACGCTATGATGCGAGCTAGCTCATGGTCTATATCCTCTTTTTTGTGCTCCAGCTGGCGCCGGGATTCTTCCAGCTCTGTCTGTCGGTCCCTCAGTCGCTGCTGAAGGTCGTCTGGGCGGCTGGTCGGGGGAGGCCCGTGCTAGTACAGTGACCGTGATGTCAGCGAGGGCCTGGTCCCTGTTATGGAGCGGATAAGCTTGGTGAGGAGGCCGAGCCATCCCCCTAGGTGGAGCGAGATGCGCTTGGGTCCCCCTAGGTAGGTCAGACCACGCTCGACCCTTGCCAGGGGGTCGTGCGGGTCACAGCTGGCTTTTGACCCCTTGGTGGGGTCGAGCGAGCCAGGGCAGATTCTCGACCCCCACCGAGCGGTCGAGTGGGCTCAGGCTGGCTTCTGACCCCCTTGAGGGGTCGAGCGAGTCGGGATTGTGCGCGGCCTTCCAGGCCAATGCGGGTCTGCCGTATGGACGTGTGCTAAGTGGACCCCATGTGGGTGGTACTTAGGCAGCGATCCAGTGAGCCTTTTGTTATGGCCGAGTAGCCGAGTTGATTCGGAGGTGCCACGTGGCGTCCCCGGTTTTTACCCTCGACAAACCTTCTTGTGGTTCCTTCCTTTGTGTTCCTCTATCAAAGAAAAATAATGGAAAAATCATACAAAAAAACAAGATTTTGATTTGCACCCCCCCCCCCCCCCCCGCCCTGAAAATTCTAAGTCTGTGAAGTCTATTTTGATCCTTGCTGCCTTTGCCATTGTTCTTACTGCCACAATAGTTTTTGAACACGATTCTTTTGCCAGCAATTAGGACACTGCTTTGGACATTTATTCAGTGGTACTATCTGTTATTGAATTGTGTTCCACCGACATATATATTAGCCTTCCAAGCTATACATACTTGCAGCACAGGTTTCTTCCTTGCAACTGTTACACCCAAGCTAGACAACAGATTGTGCCATTCTGTTGGCTTTGGTAAGAACACATGCAAGATTGTGATACATCGCTCCTGGTATTACTTCCCACTTTCCGCAACCTTGAATAGCTGCTAGTTGATAGGGCTAATCCTTTTGTGTAGTCTTGTCTTTTGCTTCTAATCATGTCAGGGAAAGGGACAACTGAAGGGTTGGAGTGCCCTATAGACATCAATGATTGCGTGTCCAAGGCCGAGCTTACGAAGCTTCTTGCGGACTAGCGTACGTTCATGGAAACAAAGTTTGCCGAGTTGATGGGCCACATCAACACTGTTGCCAACCGAATTGAGGATGTTGAACGACGATCTCCACCTCAACGAGCTGCTGCTGATGATGATGATGTTGACCGTGATGTAGACTGTCTTTGTCATAATCGACATGGTATGGGAGGTAATAACAATCGTGGTAATACTGATACATTTGTTAAGCCCAAATTTAACATACCTCCTTTTGCTGGTAGTGCTGATCCTAAAGCATACTTAGATTAGGAACTTGCTGTTGAACAGAAATTTAATTCTCATTTAGTTCCTGCTGAGCATAGAGTTAGACTTGCTACTAGTGAGTTTATGGGTTTTGCTCTCTTTTGGTGGAATGATATTTGCAATACTAATGCTACTATACCTAACTCTTGGCCTGTTTTGAAACAATGCATGAAATCATTTTGTTCCTCCTTATTTCCAACATGATTTACGTTTGAAATTACAAACTTTAAAACAAGGTGATAAAACAGTAGAGGAATATTATCAGGGATTGCGTATTGGTTTAGCACATTGTGATATACATGAAGATGATATTGAAATTAGTGCTAGATTTTTTGGTGGATTGAACCATGATATCCAGAATATTGTTAACTATAAAGAGTAGAATAGATTCAACCAATTATATCATATTGCTCTTAAGGCTGACCGAGAAGTATAGGGAAAAAAATCCACAACAATCTTGCAGGTCCAGCAGTGAGCTATCCATCCAGCACCGTTCTGGACTAGAGAAATTGAAGGGTCATGTTGCTAAGCCACCAGCAACACCTTTTCCACTTGTGCCTGTTTCTGAAGTGCAGTCGTCTAGTGTGCAGCATCAACACTAGAAGAAGGCTGCTACTTCCGGTGCTAGGAGTGGCTCCTCCACTACCATTATTTGCCACCGCTGCAAGGGCACGGGACATGTCATGAAGGATCGCCCTAGTTGTCGTGCTTTCATAGCAACCACTGACGGGTATGAAAGTTCTAGTGATGTTGACGAAGAACTTGCTCTTGTGACTAACCTTGATGCAGATTCGATGGAGGAGCAAGAGACTCTCGCCATTGATTCCATTGCTGCCACTGCATGCTTTCCTAGCCTTATTGGACAGCATGTGTTGACCTCTCAGGTGGGACAAGAGGAAGAACATCAACACAACAATTTATTCTACATATACCTCACCATCATTAATACTGGGAGCTGTAACAACTTGGTAAGTTCTGATTTGGCCAGCAAGCCTGGCTTGACCACTCATGCACTACATCAGCCCTACCACATCAAATGGTTCAACAATAGTGGTACGACATAGGTAACTCGATCAACACGCATACATTTTTCAGTCGGTTCTTATCAAGACTATGCTGATTTTCATGTTGTCCCTATGCAAGCATGTTCGCTTTTATTAGGTCGTCTATGGGAATACGATACGGATGCTACCCACCGTGGTAGAACTAATACATATACTTTCATGCATAAGGACAAGAACATTACTTTGCGTCCATTATTGCCTGCTGATATTAGAAATTATTTTAAACTGCTTGCTGAAAATACTAAGAATAAACATGATGATAAACAATTTTCTGATGTTAAACATAAGGCTACTCAGTTAAAGGGAGGTGCTTTTCTTGCTATGACATCTACTGTTGCTGAACTTTGTGATAATCATGGTGCACCTTGCTATACTATGCTTCATAGTGATATATCTTATATCAATGATCATGTGTCTTGTACTTTGCATTCTGCTGGTACTAACCTTTTGCAAAAGATTGATGATGAGTGGAGTCGAGGACGACTCCAATTCAAGAAGGAGAGGATGATGAGGACATCACCATGCTAGTTACGCACATATCATGGCCTTCTCCAAGTCACAAGTCGTCACCAACTCGGTCGCCGTGTTCGTCCCGGATTCAGCTCATACCTCTTCACGGTTTTGATGATATCTCCCACATACGACATCCAAACAAGGCGTTCTTTGATGCGTTGGAAAGGGGACGATGATGCCGCTGTTTTGTTTCTAGTCCTAGATCCAGAAGTGTCGTGATTCATGCTGTGTGACCATGACAAGGTGTTGTGCCATCTATTTTGGACCAACTTGGCCTTGTATTGTGTTGGGCCTTAAGCCCGTGTTGTGGGCGCCCCCCTGGTTGCCAACCCTAGGACGCCCCTAATTCCTTCATAAACTCAGTAGCCACCATCGTCTAGTCTCGGGTTTTGTTTAGTTTAGTTTTCTAGAGAGAAACTTGATTGAATTATTGTAACTGTGGCGACAAGTCCTTTTATAGTAATCCAGGGTCCCTGTTCGTGTTCTACACCACTGTGGTGATTAGTCCTTTTGTGTTCAGAGCTTAAACCTTTTCTTGTGATTCGCTTGATCCATATTTGTAATTTCAGATTGCGTGTTTATCCTTTCTTGCTTGTGTTCTCGATTCGCTTGTAGGAACAATCACATCGTGCTTGGTGTAACGGTTGCAGGGTTGGATCGTGTCTGATTCAAGCCCGACGCCGAGTCTCCAAATTCGAGTTTATTCCCCTACCTCTCGGAAGATCGGACCTCATCTACATCACAAAGGTTAATTGCTACATATTTCTTTATGCACCAACTGTCATTGTACTCTTACTACTGTTGTCAACTATCTTTGTAATTAGTTATCTGATTCTGGTTCCTCATATGTTGATCTGTCTTAGTATATTTGCTGTTTGTGCTAACGAGAGAATCAATTTGAAAGGAGTTGTTTAAACAGATTGATAGATGCACAAATGTACTTGAATTTGACTAATTAAGCTCTTTGGTGAGCATGTTCTCTTTTGCAAATGTTGCAGTTACTAAGCTCTTGCTAGGTTCATGCTCTTGCTGTTCTTTATCATTCTATGATACTGCTAGTGGAGACTATGGTCTATATCCTTTATTTGTTCTGATTTCTGGATGTTCATGAGTGCTTATGCCTCCTTTGTCTTTTTGTAAAATATACGCATTTCATTGTCTAGTCAAATCTTTGTTGTTAATCACAACAGCTAATGCTTTAGGACATAACTTCGTGAGCATTTGACGCAAGTTCGTCCAGAAAAAGATGGAGTTGATACAGCTCTGTACTAGTACAAACTGACGCAGTGATAGTGGTTTTGTGCATTTTACCTGTCCTGGCAAGACTTTGCCGTTGATCTCACTGATCTTGATGCCGGCGTAGAGGCACGCCTTGTAGTATTCTGATTTTGAGTATTCAATATTCTGATTTTGAGTATTCATTATCTTGATGCCCAAGTTTTTTCTTCTTCAGTATTCTGATTTTTCTTCTCATTTTGAGCATACTTAGGTTTAAGGCACACCAAATGGCACTTGACATCGTAACAACATGCATGTTTTAGACCAAGATGAGCAATGGTTCTTCGGCAAGATGAGCACTGGATGGCATAAATAGTTATGTAGCTTCGGCAAGATGTAGTTCAATGTATTATCTTTTTGTTATGTCACTCAAAATAAATAGTTATGTTGCTCATAAACTTACACCAATTTTTGTGGATGTCCAGCAAAATGTTAGGAACATTATTTGTTATTGTCAAAAGTTCAAAATCAGTTTTGTTTTGAAATGAAAAATCTATGAACACAGTATCATTTTAGAAATCAGTTTTTGTTTATTCAATCATTCCACATGGTTTTGAGTTTTTAAACGAACACATGGTTAGAATACATGGATTAGAGGGGAGGCATGGATTTATTTTTCCACATGGATTGAGTGACACATGTGGTTTCACTAAATCCATGACTTGTAAATATTACATGTGGAATTTAATCCACACCAAACGAACAAGGCCTAAACGGGTTGTGCTCAGAGGTGGGCCAGGCCAGGCCATGGAGGGCTGTTGGGCCCAAATGGCCAGCTGTGTGGTATACCCTAAATCTTTACCCCCTTATAATAAAACAAGTGATATCGTCCCCTTATCCTGCCCTAATTCTCATGGTGAGAGCAATCGGCCCCTGATCCCTGTTCTGCCTCTTACACCTTGAGCCAAGTCCACGACGAGTCCGCTCCTCTCACGCCTGACCCGTACGCTGCAATCCAGCGTCGCCAATCGTTCCCTCACATTTCTAGGCAAAAATACGAAACCCATCGCCACCCCATCTTCCTCACCGCCAGTACGACGCAGGCAACACGAACGCCATCTGGTGAGCACTTCATCATCCTCGTCGACGATATCTATCGCCACTTTGATGTGGCCTCCTGCCGACGCCAAGAAAGCCATGCATTGAATACCATCCACTAGCTCATTGAGTTCGACTGTGGGAGCAGCAGCTTCTAGCGAATGCCGCACAGGGAGTTCGTGCCGGATGGCTCGACTTGACCCTGCTGCTACTGGTTGCTGGTCAAGACACACGAGGTCAAGTCTTCATCGATGCTCTGCCTCCTAAGATTGAACTTTATTCTTGCACAAGTCTATCAGCACCAGTTTTGGGGGTCATTTTCTGGTTTGGTTTTCTTGCGTAGAGATTATGTTGTCTGGAGTCACCACTGGTACGGTTGTAGGGTTTTCACATCTCTTCCTTGATGCACAAGATAGGATTTTGTTTGTTCAGTCTACGGAGTTTTGGGCAATTAATAGTGCCTTTGATATCTTGGACGAGAAATAGTATTGCATTGCTATCGATTTTTCAGAACCGTAATTCAGTTTTGAGTCAACCTGACTCTTAAAAAGGTAGGTTTTAGTTCTGTTTTGAGAAGAATCATATTGTTCTCATTGTATACTGTCTTGCATTTGTTGAAATAAGTTCTCAATGCAAAATGGTATTTGAGTTTAAGTCTATATAGAAATTTGAATGTTCCAAACCCATAATTTTTGTTGCTGAAGTATGGACATTCACAATTCTCTAGAGATTCTCCTCTCCATAAAATTTGTTTATTGGTCAATGTGCCTATTTTATTAGATGTTAGGCCCACATTTATTATCCAATGCCATGCATGACAACTATGAATCCTCCTTTTTAGTATTATTAATGATATTGTTTGCATACTCATTTCATATTTTCATTTTAGGGTTCAGAATGGATTTTATATAATTTGGTGTCCTTCTCTTTTTGATATTATTAGTGATAAGTGTTCTATATGTCGAGACTTAATCTCGGCAATAGACATAGGGTAGTTCATCTATGATGATTTATATGTAGGATAGGGGTATGCGTGAGATCAAGAGACGATGGTAACACAAGATGCCGATTTAGACAGGTTTGGGCCTCCCGGAGGATAATAACCCTACGTCCTGTATTCAGTGGTATTTGTATTCATATGTCTAGATCTAAAGATCTAGATGAGGAGGATAGACCTAGACGATGATATCTAGTTGTGTCTAATCTATGTCCAGTATGGGATCTATCTAATTGAACTTGTCTAATTGTCGACTTGTCTAATGTTATGGCTTGTCTAGTAGAACTTGTCCCTTGAAGAGGACCCCTGCCCCTCCTTATATAGGGTTACATGGCGAAGTCCTAGTCGGTCTACTATACATATCCAAGTAGGAGTCTACTTTGCTTTCCTTCTCTGTGAGGTACCCCGATGGTATGTATCATCGACAAGCCCCCAAGAGTCTTGCAAACTGGATGATAATCTTCAGTAGCTTCTCGACTGGTTCGTGCCATATATAATGCTTCAGCTTTATATCAGCGAGCTTGTAAGAATCTCAAAGATCTGAAAATATCCTCGAGAAATCAACTGGTGCACGGAGTAGGTGCACCTAATTAGGTGTAGGCCCCGACTCTTGTATCATTTGGAAACTGCAAATAATGCAAGAGTCCAAAACAAGAATAGTGGTGTTGGCTCTCTTTAAGGAGAAATCACTCAAATCATCAAATCTGAGTGATAAATAACTCAGTAGAATGACATCAATCATTACCGAGTGATAAATGACTTAGTCGAGTGACTTCAATCACCATTGAGTGGTAGATGACTCAAACCAATGACTTCAATCATTGTTGAGTGCTATATGATATACTCGTGCGACATCAATCACATCCGAGTGAACGTAAGCTTATGACATCAATCATAGCCAAATGACATAGTTTTTGGCCGAGTGGCCTATGAGTGATTTCTGAATCAAACGGGTGACTTCAATCACAACCGAATGATTATGTTCTAAATGGGTGACTTCAATCACAACTCAATGAGCGAGGCTTTATGATATCAATCGTAGCCAAGTTCTAAGTTACCATGACTTCAATCATGATTAAGTGACCTTTCCTTAAGAATTGTAATCACTCATATCTTTGAGCTTTATTTTCACTATTATAGATTGACTTCAATCAGCCGAGTGATGCTCAATATTTCACGTATATGACCATCAAATCATAGTGACATGATCATTAAATCATGCTTTAAATGATTATGGCATCAACCATTTATGATAATGCACATTTGATAGAGTGACCATCAAGCCACTGCCATATGATCATCAAATCATATATTTATATATTATGGCATCAACCATAAATTTGATATAAAGTGACTCTCTTCAAAGAAGCTCACGAGACAATCGTCATTATGAGTATCGGTCACGCTCAACTTAGAATATCATGTCTGACTGGCAGCAGTACTTAACTCATGACGATAAGGTCGAGTAAAGAAGACAGTCAAGGTTGTTGTAGCTGCTGACCGCTGATGAAGTAGGAATCACTCAAAGTCGTGATGACCGAGTGAAGCCGACAGTCTGACCTATGGTCGGCCGATGGTGGCGGTCAGATATGATGTGGCAGACCGATGGCGGCAGTCGGAGCTGGTGTAACCGACCGATGAAAGCGGTCAGAGCTGTAAACCGATCGATGAAAGCGATTGGAGCTAGTGTGGCCGACCGATGAGAGTGGTCGGAGTTGTTGACCGACCGATGGAGGCAGTCGGAACTGGCACGGTCGACCGACGAAGGTGGTCGGAGCTATAAGTCGACCGATGAAGGCGAGGAAATCACTCTATGCCGAGTGGTGTATCCGCCTATCCATCAAAATGTTCCTAATAATAAAGGAAATTAGGATAATTAGTTATAATTAACTGTTTGCTTGAAAACTTATTTTTATAAGCCAAACAAATCAGTCGACTGAAAAGTCAAGTACGTATCCATTTTTCTCCTGTAGGTAGACCAACTGGCGCATAGCAGCATATTCGCGTGTTAGCAACCAGACTGCTGCAATATAAAGAGCTCGGAGCTCGGTCTACCGCAATAATATCGGTCATAATTATTCTTGCGTAGCAATCAGAACCAATCGATACATGACCTCTTACAACTTTGGCTCTGGGTTTAGTGTAGTGGCAATCTGTCGCGTAGCAAAGAAGCCATTATGCCTTAGTTGCTAAACGGCATAAGACCAAAAATAAGATCAAATCGCAAATAAAATGCAATAGATCGGTCGAGGCTGAAGCCAAAAAAAAAGGTGAAACTAGAACAGATGATATGGGTCATATGATGTCAGGGCTGATGCACTACTGAAAGGTCACCGACCAACATGGGTGGTGTCAGGGCCAAGGCACTACTGAAAGGTCACCGACTGACATGTGTACTGCTAGATTCACAAAAAAGTGGGAGAACATGTGTATAGATACACAAATAGCCCCCTGGCTCGATTGTTTAATGCGAAGAATTAAAGAACTAAGGCAATATAAAGATGAATAAAGCCATAGAAAAGAGCACTGATTAAAAGCCCGACTTTACTCATAAAAAATCTATGACCTTCTGCTTAGAAAATAGAGATAAACAATCATAGGGAAAACGAATGAAGGACATGAGCCCAAAATCTCAAAAAATAAATTGAGAAAGCATAAAGATACTTAGCTTTGCTATTCAGCGAGTTGAAGATGAGCCCCCGAGCGTGCTGATGTTGTCGGTGAGTGGTCGAATGTGTAGTGTAGCAATGTTGCCAAGTCATCATAGTGCAGCGATGTCGCCGAGTAGTCGAGTCGAGGCGATGTCGCCGAGTGACTAAATCGAGGCGATGTCACCGAGTGATTGAGTCGAGGCGATGTCGCCGAGTGACCGAGTCGAGGCGATGTCGTCGAGTGACCAAGTCGCAGTGATTGCCAATGCGCTGAGTCATTGAAGACATCGTCGAGTGGCCGAGTGGCCAGGTGAAGGCAGAGTAGCCCTCGGGCATATATATGTGGCTGTGAGCGGTCGAACCGTCGAGTCGCGGTGATGTCATCGAGTCGTCGGAATCTGCCGAAGTATCGAGTTGTCGGAAGCATCATCGTAATGGATGATGTCGCCAAATAGCGGTCGTCCTCATTGAAGGTGTCGTCTTGATGAAGACGTGATGATTTGTGTGATGAAACGATGCTTTAACATTGGTCTGCTCGCGATTAGATCTTGAATAAGAAATTTTTCGAAAACGCGGTGACTCGTGCGCTTCAACGCCGGTCTGCTCGCAATAAAATCTTGAAGTAGTAAATTGAAACCACCGATCTCGACGAGCCGACCGTCGCGCTTCCCCCACCTGGCACGCCAACTGTCGAGACTTAATCTCGGCAATAGACATAGAATAGTTCATCTATGATAATTTATATGTAGGACAGGTGTATGCACGAGATCAAGAGACGATGGTAACACAAGACGCCGATTTAGACAGGTTTGGACCTCCTGGAGGATAATAACCCTACGTCCTGTGTTCTGTGGTATTTGTATTCATATATCTAGATCTAAAGATCTAGATGAGGAGGATAGACCTAGATGATGATGTCTAATTATGTCTAATCTATGTCCCGTATGGGATCTATCTAATTGAACTTGTCTAATTATCGACTTGTCCAATGCTATGGCTTGTCTAGTAGAACTTGTCCCTTGAAGAGGATCCCTGCCCCTCCTTATATATCCGGGGGGACAGGGTTACATGGCGTAGTCATAGTCGGTCTACTATACATATTCAAGTAGGAGTCTACTTTGCTTTCCTTCTCTATGAGGTACCCCGATGGTATGTATCATCAATACTATAGTTGTTATTTTCAGTCTATGCAGTAGCATATCAGTTCTATTTTAAGGGCATTGAGGTTAATTTAGGGAAACCTGTATCAACAAAACTTGTAGAGATCTTCAAGGCATTTACGAGGAGAATCTACTCATTGTTTGCCATTGAATATAATGGAAATTATCGCAATATAAATGTTACTGTAGAGTCATAGTCAGTTTTTGCTAGACATTCAGTTTCAGTTATGGCTTTCATCATTGGTGTTTTTAAATAATTTAGATTTTGACTTTATCCAGGGCACAATGTAAATAATTGTAGTAATTTGTGTTATACTTTTCCATAAGATATTTATTCTTGATTTGTCATTCATTATTCTCTTAGTATGTCTTTTGCAATGTTGGACGACATTTCCTGCCAAATTGCAGTTCCAGAGATGACTCTCTCTTTTGCGCAGTGCTTTATAAGAACTTAGAGATCAAATCTCTTTATGCGGTTATAGAAGTTAATATGGGCTGATTAATTTTGCACGCCGCTTTAAAATAACTTGTCTGACTGAACAATCTCTCTTAGAAACAACAATTTGGACTGGGCTTCATTTTTCTCTGTGTTAATAGAGGTTGTAGGCAACTTTTTTATTTTCTCATTGAGTCCTTAAAGTCTATTTTTTGTTTAGTATTAAATCCCGTAGCAATGCACAGGTATTTTACTAGTTAACTAATAAAGGAGGAGTCAGTTCAGTATCTCCAAATTAATAAAGGAGGTACCAAATAGTTTTTGAAAATAATTTGGATGTTTATATTATGTTTAATTTAATCAATGATATTTCTTGCTTTGGGCAGTTTTCGAATCCTGTTCCGTTGCAGCTGGGGGCCGAACACCGTTCGATATGCGTGCTGCATGATGAAAGTAAATCATACAGAGACAAGGGAGATGTGAGGCGATTTGTAATTTTTCATCTTTTATGTCAAGTTGAGTTTGAACTTCAAATTTTGTGTATTTTTTGTAGCCATGTCATATACACATATACCAAGTTTCAGAATTTTCAGAACTTTAAAATAGTTTTTTTTAAGAAGGTTTTCATAATTCCAACGAGTGTGTGGTCCAGCAAGTAAGACCTGTATATACTTTTATTGCTTTTCTGTTTTCACTAGGTTTATTTATGTGTAACCCAAATGTTTCAGTGTTTAAGGTGTTCGGCTATATATATTTTGTAATATTTGCCAAGCAATGGACCGTGTGGTAAGATGGAATGGAAGAATAATCAAGACATTTCAATTTGGTTGTTAAGCAGGGAATTACAAATAATTGAAAATGCCAGTGTTCCAAGGAAAATTCTGTAATGGAACCGCCTTACCATGGAGATGATTCCGTTCCAGGATCTTCCTCGGGTGGTGACATGCGCTGTGACGTCCAATAGTACAACACATTATAGAATAATATTGAGAAACCATGTGGATATATGTCATCGTTTGCTATATTTGTGATGAGTAATTGACTTGAGCGGATTTGATGTTTGAGTTGAAATGCGGGAATTCTGGGATTGCATGAGTTTGCATATCATGGTTAGTCAGGTGGAGATATTTGTGATATTGCAGGAGATGGAAAATGTATTTGCTTGTCTCATGATGTGTAGGTCACTAGAGTCGACTTGGCGGTCAACGGCGAGAGGATCGGGCACAAGTATGGGACTTGGGGCCAGACGATCGAGATGCCGGGTGAAGTCAAGGGTGATCCACACCGTACATGTGGAGAAGCAAGAAGCACGGACGGTTTAGCGGTTGAGCCTCAAAACCGTGATGGTGATGAAGACGGTGTGTTGACCAAGTCAAAGCGAACGGGATGCCGGTGCAAGTGACAACGGGGCCCGATGGACAGGGACTGGGAGAGACTTGCCGGTGGTCAGGATCGCGGGACAAGGTGACATGCGTCAACATCGAGAAGTCGCGCTTTGAGAAGCATGCAAGGCGGTTTCCCGGTTTGGGCCTCAAAACCGGTGGCGGAGGTTGGTGGTGCATGTGGCACCATCACGGAGCTTGCTTCGAGATGAAGCAAAGACGTGAAGCGTCCGGTGGCTTTTGGGCAATGAGGAAAAAGATGGACGGTTATACCCCTAGTGGTAGGTGGGTGTGTTATGTAGGTCAAGGGTAGAGTGGTCATATGGATAATAGACCCTAGGCCTATATAAGGAGAGGTGTGGCTAGTGGAAGAGGTGTCTCTCTTTCCATTAGCCTTGTGTTGGGACTCTATTCAAAGTGCTAGGAGAGCACTTCATGTTTTAGAGGAGAGGAAAGGGTGTGTGAGAGACATCTCTTGCTGTTCCAAATAGTGGGAGGAAGAGGGTGGCTTCCGAGCCTTGTATCTATGGATCTTGTAAGCACCTTTCTATGATATGAGAAGTATTTTCGTGCTCAAAATTTCCCTCTTCACTTGAATCCCGAAATTCCCTTTTTCCCATTTTCGGAGCTATTTTTGTGGTGATTTTTTATCTTATTTTTGGACGAGTTTTTGCCTCGGATTTCTTGAGAAACTTGTTTCTAGGATGAGCTAGAACAATACTCTATGGATCCTTGAACGAATCAATAGCTCTAGCACCTTCGATTTATAGGATTTCTCATGTTTTCCCTTTTTGGTGTTCTTGGCACAAGATCTGAAATTTGTGATAATTCCTTGAGCTAATTGAGATGATTTTCTAGGATTAGGGTCATGATGTGATGAGGATTCACTGGTTCAAAAATCGCATCATTTGGAGTATGTTTGGTTAGGTTTTGGAGAAGATTTGCCAAATTCCCAAAATTTTCTACTGTTCTATCGGGGTCAATCGGCACGACCGACGACCAGGACCGGCACTGCCGATGGGGTACAGGACAACGCACCGGCACTGCCGATAGCATCGACTGGCACTGCCGATCTGTCATGTCTATTGGCTTTAGAGTCTTTCTGCCCGCACTAGCACTACCGATGGGCGTGACCGGCACTGCCGATGAGAGTCCAGAATTGATCTGTCTTGAGTGCTTCTTGTTCCTTTTTGTTGCTATAGTTGATCACTCCTAAGGCTAGTACACCACGAGTTGGTGTGTGTAATCTTGGTGATTGATTTGGAGGTTGGCTTGGGTTGTTTTTAGGATATAGGCCAAGTTCTCCCGGAGAATTTTGATTGGCTCCCATTCACCCCCCTCCCTCTGGTTGCCTTTTCGGTCCTTCAAATATAGTTGCAACAAAAATATAGATAGAGTACAGAGTTTTACGTAAATCTGAATTAAAATTTACAAATCAGAATCCTAAAAGTGTAGAAGCGGAATAGTTCAACAGTGAATAAAATGGTTCAACGAGATACTTAAGATATAATCCTTCTCTTACGATGATACATAAAAGCAGATCCGGTCTTGATAAGTGTCATGCCCACGACACTATACCAGCAAGCAACAAAGTACACCTCTTGTGGACTGCAGGGTTTCCACTCGGCGTTCCAAAAGTCAGGAAACTGGCCACCCTGATCATCTGAAAAACCACAAAGAGCTACGCCTTGAGCAACTAATACTCAGCAAGACTGACCTGTCAAAATGGCCATCTATAGCCGACTCCTAGGCATGCACAGGCTAAGGGTGGGGTTTATGTTGTCAAAAAACTAGTCTAATAGTGGATCCTTTATGTGATACTTGTCTTACGGCTATCCATAGACATGCTTAATTCGGTAGTAAACCGGGTACTTCATCAACAAGGAAGCCGACCGACTCGGCTTGGAGCGCAAGGCAATTAGAGATAGACTTTCTATGTAAATCCTTGTAGACTACGAGTAGGACTCTTCATGTATCCTTCTGCTGATCAGGATATATAAGGCGGTAGGGTACCCCCATCAAGGGACACAACATTACAAGCAATATAATCCACAGAACACAGGACGTAGGGTTTTTACTCTCATCGAGAGGGCCTGAACCTATATAACTCGGCGTCTTGCGTCAACCATCGTAGTTCTTAGTCTTGACGTAGCCCTATATATTTACTACCGGGGTCAAGCTTCGACAATTGGCGTGCCAGGAAGGGGACAAGGCTCGTCGGGATTCACCGTCGACTACGATGGCCGAAATTCCCATCATCCAGTATTCACCAGACTTCAAGATCTCCTTTGGATCACTCAACTTCACAGTCGGTGACACCGGAGCCCTAGGTCTGGACAAACACAGATTCGACTCAGCCACAGCCATCTCTATGGCGCGATCACCGAGCCCATCTGATTTGATCCCCGCATTGGTCCCACTCAGATTTGATGAACCAGATCTATCCTCAGACGACTCAAAGTCGGTCCGATCCATTGATGAGGACTCGGTCAGATCTGCCTACTCATATCCCCTTACTATCAACATGTTTGACATAGATGAAAATCCTTTAGGGAATGAGGACGAGGAGGGTGACCCAGAGGGCGGCCACGAAGAAGATGGCCACACAGAAGAACCAGCTGAAGAAGGTCAACCGGACGATAATCCTCCAGTGAATCACCTAAAGGCCGATCACCACCGTCGACCGAGAGGGTCGCACGGATCATGCCATGTGCGCCGACTAGATCTTGGGCCAGACATTAAAGTGGATGGCGTCAAGGTCTACGACACCCTTCAGAATAACATCACCGGGGCAAAAACATTGCTTGATACCGTGATGGCCGATGCAAACTATCAGAACCCCGCGATGTTGAAAGCGGTAGCTATGCTCAAGGCTGTTGTAGCTCAAGATGCTGCCAAGGATAGATCACAGTCTATAACAAGATCTAGCCACGCAACTGCACAGGGTCGGCATAGGCATGAAGGTTTGAGAAACTCTCAGTATCCGTGATGGACGAGATACCATCAATGACCACCATGAAGAACGCGTTCGGGACAACCAACGCAACAAGGAGGAACGTCGCGACCGAAGGACTGACGACCACTGGGATGACCGGAGGGATGACCGACGGGACGACCGATGGGATGATCGGTGACACCCTCCTCCAAGAAACAACCATGATGATCAACATCGACGAGACGATCGGGATCGGTGCGAAAATAATGACGATGACAATCAACATGGTCGCCATGATGACGATGTTGGTCCGCGACAAACCCGTCACTCAACTCCGTCTCTAGACCAGCGTAGATGGTCAATGACTCCCACTAATGACGAAATCGACGGCATCAAGGCCTATGTCCCCAGGCTTCGCATAGCTCGATGGCCAAAAGGATTCAAGTCGGTCCCCATCAAAAAGTATGATGGTCAGACCAACCCTCGAGAGTGGTTGCAACTCTATAGCACGGCGATTCGGTCGGACGGAGGTGATTCCTATGTAATGGAAAATTACCTTCCGGTCTGCCTTGATCTAGCCGTTCGGATATGGCTCACATCTCTCCTGGAGGAATCAATCACTTCTTGGGGAGACCTGAACAAGAAGCTTATTGAGAGCTTCCAAGCTACCTGCAACCTTCTGGGAAACCACTTTGACCTCACTCGGATCAAGAAGAAGACTGACGAGCCTCTTCGTGATTACATCAAGTGATTCTGTGCTAAGAAGACAAAGATCCCCAATGTTTTAGACCAACAAATTATTGCTGCCTTCCAAGGAGAAATCCGCAGTGATGACTTGGTCTGGGAAATCGGTCGGAGGAATCATGACCTCAAGTTGATTGCTCAGGAGTTCTTCAAGATTGCTGATAAATTCACATCGGGTGAGTCGGCATTAGACAACATCCGAGGGAAAGGCAAGGAGAAGCGATCGGACAAGCTCGAGTCTTCCAAGAAGGACAAGAAGAGGAAGTCTGACAATATGGTCCATACAAAAGACCGATTTCAAAAGACTCCTCGGACAAACCAGCCAACCATGGATGATCTACTAAGTGGCCCATGCCTCCGGCACCCAAAGGGGAACCACAAGGCAAAGGATTGCTATCGACTGAAGGGTTTTGTGACTGCTGCGCTCAACATGGCTAAAGATCCTCTAAGGTGCAATGGCAAGGACGAGACTAAGGACGGTGGCGATAAGGATAACATAGGAGAGTTCTAGGAGCCCCGTAAGGAAGTCAACTTCATCTTCGGAGGCCCAGATGCCTATGGTTCCAAGAGCAAGAAGAAGCTGGAGCTACAGGAGATTAATTCTACGGAACCAGCTACGCCTCAATTCATGAGGTGGTCTGAAATACCCATTACTTTTGGTCGGTCGGATCATCCCAAGCACTTGCCTAAACCGGGTCAGTACCCGCTGGTGCTAGCTGCCACAGTGAAGGAGGTGAAGTTCAACAAAGTACTCATTGATGGAGGAAGCAGTTTGGACTTAATCTTCACCAAGACTCTTCAAAGCTCGGTCTGTCAGTCAATGACCTTTAGCCGAGTTCTTCGCCATTCCATGGAATTGTGCCCAGCAAGACTTTAGTTCCAATTGGACAGATCAGTATGCCTGTTACTTTTGGGACCCGAGAGAACTTTAGGACCGAGCGCATTCTCTTCCAAGTGGTCAATTTCGACTCAACAAATCATGCTATCATTGATCGACCAGCGATGGCTAAGTTTATGGCAGTTCCGCATTATCCATATCTCACCCTCAAGATGCCAGGCCCCAACGGAATAATCTTCCTCCACTCTGATCTTCGAAATTCTTTTGATTGCAATGTACAGAGTTGTGAGATGCCCACTAAGTAGTTGATGTGTCCGATCGGTAGGAGATCCAGAAGGTAGTCGGCACAGAGGAGCAGACCGATGCGGCGGTCCTAGTGAAGAAGCCCACCAAGGACAAGATCTAGACTGATGATATCCAGACCAAGGAGGTCATGCTCGATCCAGAAAACCCTGATAAGGTAACTTATGCAGGGGCCAACCTCGACGAGAAATAGGAACTCATGCTCACTCTTTTCCTCCAGGAAAATAGGGACATCTTTGCATGGAAGCCATCTGACATGCCGGGAGTTCCTAGGGAAAAGATTGAGCATGAGTTAAGGGTGCCTCCTGGGGCCGCCCCGTTCGATAGAGGCTTAGGAGATTTGCACAAGACCGCAAGGATGCCATGAAGAAGGAGATAGTTAGATTATTAGATGCTAAATTTATAAAGGAACTGTATCATCTCGATTGGTTAGCAAATCCAGTCCTTGTACCCCAAAAGAACAAAGAGTGGAGCATGTGTATTGATTATACAGATCTCAACAAGGTCCTCCTAAAGACCCCTTCGCTCTACCTCGTATTGATCAGATTGTAGACTCAACAGCTGGGTGTGAGCTTCTAAGCTTTCTGGATGCCTATTCAGGCTATCACCAGATCCCACTAAAGGTCGAAGATCAGATCAAAACTTCTTTTATAACTCCCTTCGGCGCCTATTGTTACATCACAATGCCTTTCGGTCTGAAAAACACTAGCACGACTTACCAACGAGGTATTCAACGCTGCCTTGCTACTCAGATAGGTCGGAACGCAGAAGCTTATGTTAATGACATTGTTGTAAAGACTCGAAACATCGAAAAACATGTTTCTGGCCTAGCAGAAACTCTTGACAATCTGAGGCATTACTCTATGAAGCTAAACCTAAAGAAGTGTGTTTTTAGGGTTCCTTCAGGGAAACTACTCGGTTACATCATTTCAATGTGAGGTATAGAGGCTAACCTAGATAAAATCAAGGTGATCCTTGATATGGGGCCACCTAATTCTCAAAGGGATGTATAGAAGCTGACCGGATGTATGGCATCCTTGAATCGCTTTATCTCCCGACTAAGGGTTAGATGGTTACCACTTTTCAGGCTGCTTAAAAGGCATGAGGACTTGGTTTGGATAGAAGAGGCGCAGTCGGCATTGGACGAGTTGAAGGTTCACCTTAGCAGCATTCCAGTATTGGTGCCTCCGGAGCCAGGAGAGAAGCTTCAACTTTACATATCGGCCACAACTCAAGTTGTGAGTACTATTTTGACAGTCGACCGAGACAAAGAGGGTCATATACAAAAAGTACAACACCTGGTCTATTTTGTTGGCGAGGTTCTCAGTGCCTCTAAAACAAGATGTCACCAGATCTTGAAGTTATTGTACGCATTGTTAATCACTTCTAGGAAGTTGAAGCATTATTTTCAAGCTTATCCGATCGAAGTCCAGGCATCCTTTGCACTCGGCACGGTGCTTCATAATCAAGAAGCTAAAGGAAAGATTGCTAAATGGGCGGTCGAGCTTGGTCAGTATACCATCATGTTCATAGCCCGGTCGGCAATTAAAGGGCAGGCGCTAGCTGATTTTGTTTCCGAGTGGACAAAGATTCAAATGCCTCCTACGACACAAGATGTTAAATACTGGAAAATGTACTTCGATGGCTCTCTCCAATTACCCAGAGTTGGTGCGGGAGTTGTGTTTATCGTATCCACAGGAGAGAAGCTTTGATACGTTCTTCAGGTTATGTTTTGCGCGTCTAATAACGTTGCGGAGTATGAAGCCCTCCTACATGGTTTGTGCATTGCTGTCTCACTCGGTATCAAGCATCTCGACGTCTTTGGTGATTCGGCCTTGGTTATTAATCAGGTCACCAAGGATTGGAACTGTGTAGATGATAATATGGCTGTTTATTGTCAAGAAGTAAGGAAGCTCGAGGACAAGTTTGATGGATTGAAGTTCATGCACGTCCTTCGGGATAACAACCAGGCGGCTGATGAGTTGGCCAAGATGGGATCATCTTGGTCTGAAGTCCCACCCGGTCTCTTCTTACACATCCTAGATTCACCCACTATATCTCCTCGACCGGTATGACTGATGTTGCCGAGTTGGTAGATGATATCAACAAACAAACCGACTGGCGTGACCCAATAGTCAAATTTTTGACTGAGTGTACACTACCTATGGACTATGATGAGCAACAAAGGTTGAAGGCTAGATGTCGAGGATATTTGATGGTGGATGATCAGCTTTATAGAAGAGGAGGATCAAACATTTTGATGTGATGCATCTTGATACCAGAAGGTCAAAAGTTGGTGGAACAAATTCATTCAGGGATATGTGGCAATCACGCAGCTTCTAAGACTTTGGTCGGTAAGGTTTTTCGGCAAGGGTTTTATTGGCCCATGGCGGTTGAAGATGCAGACCAAGTCGTTCGGAAGTGTGAAAGTTGTCAATTCTTTGCTCAAAAAACACATGTGCCTTCGCAGCAACTTTAGATGATACCTTTGACCTGGCCTTTTGCTGTCTGGGGGCTTGATATTGTCGGTCCTTTCAAGAAAGTGCCAGGAGGGTTTACTTATCTGTTTGTTGCTATTGACAAATTCACCAAGTGGATTGAAGCAAAGCCGATCGGCAAGATAACATCAAAAAAGGCGACTGAGTTTGTCAAGGATGTTTTTACTTGGTTTGGGGTTCCTCATGGTATCATTACCAATAATGGTACTCAATTCACATCTATGGAGTTCCGTGACTTTGCCAACGAGATGGGAATAAAAATTCACTTTGCATCAGTGTCCCATCCTCAAAGTAATGGGCAAGTCGAACGGGCCAATGGTATGATTCTTCACGGACTGAAGCCTCGAATATTTGACAGACTTAAGCCTTATGCCGATCGATGGGTCAAAGAATTGCCTTCAGTTCTTTGGGGGCTCCACACTAATACCAGTCGAGCTATGTTGCCGACTGAGGTCAGTCTCGTTTCGGCAAGGGTCCAAGGATATGATGAAAAGCTTTCTGAAGAGAACCGAGAGATTGATTTGATTGCAGTAGAAGAGTTGTGTGATTGCGCTCTATTTCGGTCGGCATTATACCAACAAGACTTGCAATGTTATTATGATAAAAATGTACGCAGTCGCCAATTTCAAGTTGGAGAATTAGTGCTGCGTTGAGTGCAGTCAACAAAGAATCAGCATAAGCTTTCTCCAATGTGGGAAGGACCTTATGTTGTGAAAGAAGGTGAAGGACCGAGAAGGCGACCAGAGGGGGTGAATGGGAGCCAAATAAAATTCTCCAAGAGAACTTGGCCTATATCTCAAAAACAACCCAAGCCAACCTCCAAATCGATCACCAAGACTAAAAACACCAACTTGTGGTGTACTAGCCCTAGGAGTGATCAACCACACCAAAGAAATATAGCAGAAACAAAAAGGGAAGATGAAATGCTCAACAGTCCAGAACTGAGCACTCATTGGCAGTGCTGATCCCTGCCATCGGCAGTGCCAGTCGGCATCGGCAATGCCGGTCACGCCTATCAGCAGTGCTGGTGCGTGTCATCGGCAGTGTCGGTGCGGGATGCTATCGCACTGGAACCTACAGACTAGACCAATTGGCAGTGCTGGTCCTGGTCATCGGCAGTGCCGGTCGACCCATGATAGAACAGGAAATCTCTTGGGATCTTGTCAAAAGTTCTCCAAAAACAAATCAAACAAACTCCAAACAATGCGATTTTTGGACCAGTGAATCCTCATCACATCACGACCCTAATCCTATGAGATCAACTCAATTGGCTCAAGGAATCATCACGAATTTCAGATCTTGTGCCAAGAACACCAAAAAGGGGAAACTTGAGAAATCCTTCAAATCGAAGGTGCTAGAGCCAATAATTCCATCAAGGATCCATAGAGGATTATTCTAGCTCATCCTAGCAACAAATTTCTCAAGAAATCCGGGCCAAAAATCCGTTCAAAAGTGAGATCAAAAATCACCATGAAAAAGGTCCGAAAATAGGAAAAAGGGAATTTCGGGATTCAAGTGAAGAGGGAAATCCTGAGCACGAAAATACTTCTCATATCATAGAAAAGTGCTTACAAGATCCATAGGTACAAGGCTAGGAAGCCACCCTCTTCCTCCCACTATTTGGAAGAGCAAGAGATGTCTCTCACACACCCACTACTCTCCTCTCAAACATGAAGTCCTCTCCTAGCACTTTGAATTGAGTCCTAACACAAGGCTAATAGGAAGAGAGGCACCTCTACCACTAGCCACACCTCTCCTTATATAGGCCTAGGGTCTATTATCCACATGACCACTCTACCCTTGACCTACATAACACACCCACCTACCACCGGGAGCATAACTGTCCATCTTTTTCCTTATCACCCGAATGCCATCAGACGCTTCACGTCTTTGCTTCATCTCAAAGCAAGCTCCGTGATGGTGCCACGTGCACCACCAACCACCACCACCACCGGTTTTGAGGCCCAAACCGGGAAACCACCTTGCACACTTCTCAAAGCGTGACTTCTTGATGTTGACGCGTGTCACCTTGTCCCGTGATCCTGAGCACCGGCAAGTCTCTCCCAGTCCCTATCCATCGGGACCCTTGTCACTTGCACCGGCATCCCGTTCACCATGACTTGGTCAACATGCCGTCTTAATCACTACCATGGTCTTGAGGCTCAACCGTGAAACTGTCCGTGCTTCTTGCCTCTCCACGTGTACGGTGTGGATCACCCTTGACTTCACCCGGCATCCCGATCATCTGGCCCCAAGTCCCCTACTTGTGCCCGATCCTCTCGCCGTTGACCGCCAAGTTGACTCCAGTGACCTACACATCATGAGACAAGCAAACACATTTCCCATCTCCTGCAACATCACCAATATTTCCACCAACTCCGGTTAGTCATAACCATGATATGCAAACCCATGCAATCTCTGGATTCCCGCATTTCAATTCAAACACCAAATCCGCTCAAGTCAATTACTCATCACAAATATAGCAAACCATGGCACATATCCACATGGTTTCTCAATCTCCCCCTTGATGAGTACATTGACAACACCAAATGCACAAAGATTAGAGATTGAAATGCGAAGCCGAATAAGCACATCCAAATGGCGAAACCCAAAGAAAAGGTGAAAACAAGCCATCTAGCAAGTAGGGGTCATAAAACCAAGAGTTGGCAAAGAAAGCGACTTGAGACACAAAGAATGTGAAAAGCGCAAGAAACTGCTCAAGATCATGATATGCTCCCCCTCAAGTTGTGGTAGGTCTGATGTAGTGCAAAACGGATCATATGAATTTCTTAGCATTATTTGTGCATGACCCCAAAATTTTCTCCCCCTTTGGCAATGAACTCATCAAAGAGGCAAAAGAACAAGCAAACATACAATGCATGAAAATGCAAACCTAAGGAGCTTCAACAATTATGCAAACAAGCATTTAACTTTGCTAACTATAACCATAGTGCCATGAAGTATAAAGGCAATAGCTCCCAATCATGCAAAGATCAAAAATAGATAGCAAGGCATAAACACCATGAGCTATACAGGCTAAGCAGAAAGATTGACTAGCTTAGATAGAATCAAATTTTGCTTATCATGAGAAAATCTGCCACCACATGTATAAGTACTCTCATCCAAGGCAAAACAAGCACCAAGTGAATCATAAGAATCTAGCCAGTTTCAATCTCAACAAGGGCAACAAGCATTCGTAGAAAATGAGCTCTACAAACACTCACATATGAAATAGAGATTCAGTTGATCAAGTGATTATAGTTTATCCTCATGTGTCCTCTTATCCATGCGGAGGGTCGCACGACTGGGTATGGCAAACACCCCAAGGCTTCAAGTCACAATGTTTGGATTTAGCATTATTGAGTAGTTCTTGATCAAAGCACTTAGCAGATTTTTCAGGATTATGCACAAGACAAAAGAGCATGCCTTTGCGGCAAAAGGAACACACATTCCCACAATGTTTCATCATGAGCTAAACATTTGCAAAGCCTTCCATTTCTCAAACACAAGGTGCCAAAGCCAAGACATCCTCTAGACTAGCCTCAATGCAAGCTTCAACAAGGATAAAAGCAATTATACACATGGTGAGCAAGTTTTAGCAAGATTAGATCATAAGGTTCACAAGAAGCTCAGTTTACCTTTAAGATTAGCAAGTTGCTCACATGAGTTTATAATAAGCCATCTAAAAAATCTAAGCTGAGAGATTACCATCACATCCACACAACTTAGCTCAAGCTCAATCATAGCAAAGAGAAATGCAAGAAAGCATAAGAATCAAAGCTCATCTACCAATGCATATATTACATATGAGATGCAATGCAAAAATGGTAATATACATATATACAAGAGAAAACTAACTCCCCCTCAAATGATGCCATAGGGATGACAAACACCAAGTTCCCCCTGAAGAAAAGCATGTCTCGAAGCATCTAGGGGCTTGGTGAGGATATCAGCTAGTTGGTTTTTGGTATCAATCTATTTGAGCTCAACATTCCCCTTCTCAACATTGTCTCTCAGGAAGTGGAATCGCACATTGATGTGTTTGACCTTACCATGTTGGACTGGGTTTTTGGCTAAGCATATGGCACTAGAGTTATCACACATGAGTGGAACACCCTTAAAAGTCAACCCATAGTCTCTCATGGTAGATACAATCCATAGGATTTGTGAGCAGCAGCTAGCAGCAGCTACATACTCAACCTCTGTGGTGGATTGGGCAACACTCGACTGCGTACGAGAAGACCAACAAATCAAAGAAGTACCCAAGAAATGGCAAGTACCAGAAGTGCTCTTCCTATCAATTCTACACCCAGCAAAGTCCGCATCTAAATACCCAATAAGATCAAGAGATGAAGATGCAGAGTACCAAAGACCGAACTCAAGGGTGTATTTGAGATACCTGAAGATGCGCTTGACAGCCTTGCGATGAGTCACCCTTAGGGAAGCTTGAAAGCGAGCACAAAGAGACACCTTAAAGTGTATGTCGGGTCTTGTCGCTATCAGGTACAAGAGGGAGCCAATCATGCTCATGTACTCCCTTTGATCCACCGCTTCACAGTCTTCATCAGGGTCAAGAGCTGTTGTAGTGGATATTGGTGTAGACAACGGCTTCACATTGACCATGTCGAACTTCTTCAGGAGATCCTTCGTGTACTTGGCTTCATGTATGAAAGTGCCTTGCTTGCACTACTTGATTTGAAGCCCAAGAAAGAAGGTGAGCTCTCCCATCATCGACATCTGAAATTCACTTTCCATAGCTTCCTGAAACCTGGACACAAGAGCATAAGAGGAACCACCAAAGATGATATCATCCACGTAAATCTGAACCATTAGAAAGTCATTGCCATGCTTTAGAGTGAACAAGGTTTTATCAACACATCTCATGACATACCCACGCTCTAGCAAGAAGGTCTTAAGCCTAGCATACCATGCCCTAGGTGCTTGCTTTAGCCCGTACAAAGCCTTCTGAAGCTTGTACACACGGTTTGGGTATTTGTGGTGCTCAAAGCTAGGAGGTTGCCTCACATACACTTCTTCCTCTATGAAACCATTTAGGAAAGCACTCTTGACATCCATTTAATAGAGTCTAATGCCCTTGGAGGTAGCAAATGCAAGCAAGATCCTAATGGCTTCTATACGAGCAACAGGAGCAAAGGTTTCACCATAATCTAAGCCCTCCACTTGGCTAAAACCTTGAGCAACTAGCCTAGCCTTGTTTCTCACAACCTCACCATCCTCCCCATGTTTGTTTTTGAACACCCACTTGGTTCCTATGACATTGACATTTTTGGGAGGCTCTACAAGGGTCCAGACTTTGTTTCTCTCAAAGTTTTCCAACTCCTCATGCATGGCATTAACCCAATGTTCATTAGATAGTGCGTGTCCAACATCCCGGGGTTCAAAGGTTGTAACAAAGAGAGAATTGGTAAAGCAAGCAAGATGTGCAGACCTTGACCTTGTTGTCCTCTCAAAGAGATTACCGATCATCTGTTGAGGTGGATGTCAACGCTGAATGTGGTGAGGAGCCTCTCTCTCAGAGTGTACCTCCCCCTCAACCACAGCTAGAGCTTGCTCGACAGCTACTGATGTCGATGTAGAAGCTTCTGGACCCTCTGCTGGAGTAGTGGTAGCAGCAGGAACAAGCTTAGATGAGAGATGAAGTGAATCATCATCATCATCATCAAAGCCCTGTAGATCCTCTTCTACAAAGATGCTCTCCTTCCTCTCCTTGTCACCTGCAGACTCAATCACATTCCTTGCACAAGAGTTTGATTCATCAAAGGTTACATCGCAGGATTCTACGATTGTGTTAGTCTCCAAATTCAAAACTCTGTAGGAATGACCATGAAGAGAGTAACCAAGAAAGATTCCATCGGAAGACCTTGACTCAAACTTATTAAGATTGCCACGCTTGAGAATAAAGCACTTGCAACCAAAGGCACGCAAATGAGAAACCGAGGGCTTTCTGATGTAAATATGGCCCAATCTTCCGAGAGGTAAGGGGATAAACTCGAATTTGGGGAACTCGGCGTCGACGACCTGGCTTGAATCAGACACGATCCAACCCCGCAACTATTACACCAAGCACAACTTGATTGTTCCTGCAAGCGAAATCGAGAACACAAGCAAGAGAGGATAACACGCAATCTGAAATTACAAATATGGATGAAGTGAATCACAAGAAAAGGTTCAAGCTCTAAACACAAAATAACTAATCGCCACAGTGGTGTAGAACAAGAATAGGGGCCCTGGATTACTGTAAAAGGACTTGTCGCCACAGTTACAATAATTCGATCAAGTTTCTCTCTGGAAAACTGAACTAAACAAAACCCGAAACTAAAAGACGGTGGCTACTGAGTTTATGTAGGAAATAAAGATGTCCTAGGGTTAGGGGTGACCAGGGGGGGCGCCCACAATACGGGCTTAAGGCCCGACACGATACATGGCCAAGTTGGCCCAAAATAGGTGGCACAGCACCTTGGTATGGTCACATATTATGACTCACGACCCTTCTGGAGATAGGACCAAAACCAAAACGACGGCATCGTCATCCCCTTTCCAACGCATCAAAGAACGCCTCGTTTGGACGTCGGATGTGGGAGATATCATCAAAACCGTGAAGGGGTATCGGCTGAATCCGAGACGAACGTGGCGACCGAGTTGGTGATGACTTGTAACTTGGGGAAGGCCATGGTATGCACGTATCTAGCATGGTGATGTCCTCATCATCCTCCCCTTCTTGAATTGGAGTCGCCCACGACTCCATCTCAGCATCAATCTCCTGCAAAAGGTTAGTACTAGCAGAATACAAAGTACAAGATACATGATCATCGATAGAAGATATATCATAACAAAGCATAGTATAAGAAGGTGCATCATGATTATCACAAAGATCAGTAACAGTAGATGTCATAGCAAGAAAAGCACCTCCCTTTAACTGAATATCCTTATGTTTAACATCAGAAAGTTGTTTGTTATCATGTTTATTCTCAGTATTTTCAGCAAGTAGTTTAAAATGATTTCTAATATCAGCAGGTAATAACGGATGCAAAGTAATATTCCTGTCCTTATGCACGAATGTATATGTATTTGTTCTACCATGGTGGGCAGCATCCGTATCATATTCCCATGGACGGCCTAATAAAGGCGAACATGCTTGCATAGGTACAACATGAAAATCATCAAAGTCTTGATAAGAACCTATTGAAAAGTGTATGCATGTTGATCGAGTTACCTGTGCCGTACCACTATTGTTGAACCATTTGATGTGGTAGGGCTGATGTAGTGCATGCGTGGTCAAGCCAAGTTTGCTTACCAAATCAGAACTTACCAATTTGTTACAGCTCCCAGTATCAATGATGGTGAGAACACGGTGGTCCGCAACAATGAGGTACATGTAGAATAAATTGTTGCGTTGTTGTTCTTCCTCTTATCCCACCCGAGTGGTCAACACACGCTGTACAATGAGGCTCGGAAAGCCCGCGGTGGCAGCAATAGCATCAATGGCGGTAGTCTCCTGCTCCTCCATCGAATCTGCAACAAGGTTAGGCATACGAGCAAATTCATCTTCAACATCACTAGAACTTTCATACCCATCAGCGGTAGCGATGAAAGCACGACGACTAGGGCAATCCTTCCGAGAGGTAAGGGGATAAACTCGAATTTGGGGAACTCGGCGTCAACGACCTCGCTTGAATCAGACACGATCCAACCCCGCAACCGTTACACCAAGCACAACTTGATTGTTCCTGCAAGCGAAATCGAGAACACAAGCAAGAGAGGATAACACGCAATCTGAAATTACAAATATGGATGAAGTGAATCACAAGAAAAGGTTCAAGCTCTAAACACAAAATAACTAATCGCCACAGTGGTGTAGAACAAGAACAGGGGCCCTGGATTACTGTAAAAGGACTTGTCGCCACAGTTACAATAATTCGATCAAGTTTCTCTCTGGAAAACTGAACTAAACAAAACCCGAAACTAAAAGACGGTGGCTACTGAGTTTATGTAGGAAATAAAGATGTCCTAGGGTTAGGGGTGACCAGGGGGGGCGCCCACAATATGGGCTTAAGGCCCGACACGATACATGGCCAAGTTGGCCCAAAATAGGTGGCACAGCACCTTGGTATGGTCACATATTATGACTCACGACCCTTCTGGAGATAGGACCAAAACCAAAACGACGGCATCGTCATCCCCTTTCCAACGCATCAAAGAACGCCTCGTTTGGACGTCGGATGTGGGAGATATCATCAAAACCGTGAAGGGGTATCGGCTGAATCCGAGACGAACGTGGCGACCGAGTTGGTGATGACTTGTAACTTGGGGAAGGCCATGGTATGCACGTATCTAGCATGGTGATGTCCTCATCATCCTCCCCTTCTTGAATTGGAGTCGCCCACGACTCCATCTCAGCATCAATCTCCTGCAAAAGGTTAGTACTAGCAGAATACAAAGTACAAGATACATGATCATCGATAGAAGATATATCATAACAAAGCATAGTATAAGAAGGTGCATCATGATTATCACAAAGATCAGTAACAGTAGATGTCATAGCAAGAAAAGCACCTCCCTTTAACTGAATATCCTTATGTTTAACATCAGAAAGTTGTTTGTTATCATGTTTATTCTCAGTATTTTCAGCAAGTAGTTTAAAATGATTTCTAATATCAGCAGGTAATAACGGATGCAAAGTAATATTCCTGTCCTTATGCACGAATGTATATGTATTTGTTCTACCATGGTGGGCAGCATCCGTATCATATTCCCATGGACGGCCTAATAAAGGCGAACATGCTTGCATAGGTACAACATGAAAATCATCAAAGTCTTGATAAGAACCTATTGAAAAGTGTATGCATGTTGATCGAGTTACCTGTGCCGTACCACTATTGTTGAACCATTTGATGTGGTAGGGCTGATGTAGTGCATGCGTGGTCAAGCCAAGTTTGCTTACCAAATCAGAACTTACCAATTTGTTACAGCTCCCAGTATCAATGATGGTGAGAACACGGTGGTCCGCAACAATGAGGTACATGTAGAATAAATTGTTGCGTTGTTGTTCTTCCTCTTATCCCACCCGAGTGGTCAACACACGCTGTACAATGAGGCTCGGAAAGCCCGCGGTGGCAGCAATAGCATCAATGGCGGTAGTCTCCTGCTCCTCCATCGAATCTGCAACAAGGTTAGGCATACGAGCAAATTCATCTTCAACATCACTAGAACTTTCATACCCATCAGCGGTAGCGATGAAAGCACGACGACTAGGGCAATCCTTCCGAGAGGTAAGGGGATAAACTCGAATTTGGGGAACTCGGCGTCAACGACCTCGCTTGAATCAGACACGATCCAACCCCGCAACCGTTACACCAAGCACAACTTGATTGTTCCTGCAAGCGAAATCGAGAACACAAGCAAGAGAGGATAACACGCAATCTGAAATTGCAAATATGGACGAAGTGAAGCACAAGAAAAGGTTCAAGCTCTGAACACAAAAGGACTAATCGCCACAGTGGTGTAGAACAAGAACAGGGGCCCTGGATTACTGTAAAAGGACTTGTCGCCACGGTACAATAATTCGATCAAGTTTCTCTCTGGAAAACTGAACTAAACGAAACCCAAAACTAAAAGACGGCGGCTATTGAGTTTATGTAGGAAAAAAAGACGTCCTAGGGTTGGGGGCGACCAGGGGGGGCGCCCACAACATGGGCTTAAGGCCCGACACGATACATGGCCAAGTTGGCCCAAAATAGGTGGCACAGTACCTTGTCATGGTCACATATTATGACTCACAACCCTTCTGGAGATAGGACCAAAACCAAAACGACGGCGTCATCGTCCCATTTCCAATGCATCAAAGAATGCCTCGTTTGGACGTCGGATGTGTGAGATATCATCAAAACCGTGAAGGAGTATCGGCTGAATCCGAGACGAACGTGGCAACCGAGTTGGTGACGACTTGTAACTTAGGGAAGGCCATGATATGCGCGTATCTAGCATGGTGATGTCCTCATCACTTTCTCCCAAAACGCAGCTCATAAGAAGTCACATTAAGAATCAAGCGCAAGAAAATCCGATTGGAAACATAGCAAGCATTGCTAATGGCCTTAGCCCAGAACCGCCTCGGAGTCCTATGCTCATCGAGCATCGTCCGGGCCATCTCCACTAAGGTTCTATTCTTTCTTTCAACCACACCGTTCTACTGGGGAACCTAAGGTGCTGAAAACTGATGCTCAATACCATGCTCAAGACAGAAAGCATCAAAGGAGGAGTTCTTGAACTCGGTGCCATTATCACTGCGAATTGCTCGTAATGCACCAGGGAATTCCTTGAACAACCTCAAAGCTAAGCTCCAAAAGTGATGAAACACTTCATCATTGCTCTCAAGAAAGTAGACCCAAGAGTAGCGAGAATAGTCGTCAACAATCACAAGAACATACCACTTCCCACCTGCTGAACGAACCCGAGAAGGACCAACAGTGTCCATATGAAGCAACTCTCCAGGGCGTTCAGTCATCACCAAATTGATTGGTGGATGAGAAGCGGTAATCATTTTCCCATGACGACAAGGAGCACAAACCAAATCCTTATCAAATTTGAGCTTAGGCAATCCTCGGATAAAACCTAGGCAACTCAAGCGACATAACAAGTCAAAGCTCATGTGACCCAGTCTCCAATTCCATTTCCAGAGCTCAGAAGAAGATTGAGCAAACAAGCACTTGTGAGAACCAGGAGAACCAGCAAAATCAGCCTGAAAAACTCTGCCAATGCGAGAAATCCCACAAACCAAGGAACTACTCGAATCAAGAACACAAGAAGCATTCGACTTAAAGCGCACTTCCAAACCAACATCAAGAAGCTGAGAGACAGAGAGGAGATTGTACTTGAGAAACTCAACCAAACCAACATCATTGAGAGTGAAGTCCTCATTTACCTTTACCGCGCCCCATCCCTTCACTCTTCCTCTCTTATCATCTCCAAAGGTCACATACTCCCGACGCTTAAAGGGAGTGAGGCTGGAGAACCACTTTGCATTTCTGGTCATGTGGCACGAACACCCGGAATCCATCAACCACTTGTTCTCCAGGCCTCCACCTGCTGCCTACAAAGAACGAGAAGTGAAAGTCGATGGCTCAGTGCTGGGGTTAGTCAAAAAGCATTTGGGAATCCAGCACTTAACCATACGACCGGTAGTAGTCATCATAGTTCTTTGCACTTTATCATTCAAACGCATGGGACGAGAACCACGATGGGGAAAACATGGCCTGTCAAAGCGTCTTGACTCAAACCTTGGGTTGTGAGGATAGAAATTATCTGTGTGAAAGCCAAATCCATGCGAGTGATGCTCACCACAATGGGGAAAATGTGGGCGCCAAAGCGCTACTGTGCAAAGCCTCTGTCTCATGAATCAAAGCCATATGGGGGATGACCCTGTCCACAATAGGCACGAGAAAAAGAGCGAGGTTGAAAGTCAACAAAATCATCATAAAAAGCATCCCTAGTCAACTTAGCTTGCTTCCTCTCAATTCTCTTACGCCTAAAACAGAATTCATCCAAGTGGTCCTTGCGACCACAAAACATGCAAATGTAGACACCCTTAGGATTAGGCTTGGTTTGCATTGCAGGTTTGGGTTTTGGCTTCTCTGTTTGCTTTAGGTTGAAGGAGGGTTTTGGATTGGGTGGATAGTATGTGTCAGTGGGTTTAATGGTGTTTTCCTCATCCTTGTAGCTGGAGCTAGGTACAAACTTACCCATATTCTCACTCTCCTTGTCACATCTCTCAAATCCCAAACCCAAGTTATAGGTTGATCTAGAAGCACTCTCCTTCACTCTTGCCAAGTCACTCTCAATCTTCTCTTCACTCACTAGGGTTCTCTGGAGCCTAGACACAAGATAGTCATTTTTTTGAACTAGGGCTTTGTTTTCCTCCCTAGTGATTACAAGCTTGTCCTTAAGAGAGACACACACCTCACAGGGTGGTGGAAGGACCTTAGAGCAAGTCTCATGAAGCAACTTGGACTCAAGCTCTTTGACTTTGAGGGACTGAGCTTCCAACTCATCTGTGAGCTTGGGGCACTTCTGACATGCACCCAAAAGAGTTGGTCTAGCTTTGAACTCATCAAGCTCCTTGAGGGCACTCTCAAACTGACTGGCAACTTGAGCATGCACACTCTCTCTCTGTGTAAGATCACTCATCACAACTTGACAAGACTCACACTCAACAACAATATCCTCATGAGCAAGCTTGGACCTAAGCAAAGCAATTTCAAAATCAGCACTCTCCAACTTAGACTTAAGCTCTCTACTCTCATGAACAGCATTGTGAAGCTTACCATCTTGCAAAAGCAGAACATCGCGCAAATGATCAAGTTCAGAAGAGAGCTCATCAAGAGTAGGAGGTACCTCGCTTGTGTCGGAGTCGGATCCAGAGTCGGTGTCGTGGTCGTTCTTTGCCATGAAGCAAAGCCCGGTGAAGTCATCCTTCCTCTTGACTCGTGGCTTTTCAACCTCCACCTCCGAGCTTGTAAGGCCTTCGCTTGATGTGAGGTCAACATCACTCAAGGAGGCAACGCAAGCACGTGCAATGGCCTTGGCAAACTTCTTGGAGTTCTTTCCCTTCTTGTAGAAGCGGTTCTTCTTCTGCTTGAAGTCTTCAGTGTTGTTGTCGCGGTACCTGGCCTTCTTCTTCTTCTTGGGACAATCAGCGATGAAGTGTCCCGGGTCACTGCACTCGAAGCAGGTTCTTGAACCACCTCCTCTTCTCTCCTTCCGGTTGTTGTAGAACTTCCTGAACTTCCTTGTGAGCAAGGACAGCTCCTCGTCAGGAATGCACTCCATCTGTTTTATCGGAAGCTGCAACAAGAGAAGACAAAGCAAACTCTAAGGAAGACTTGTCAAGTGAGGGGTTAGTTCCATAAGAAGCACAACTGTGATCACCCTTATGAGAACTAGAAAGCAAAGCCATGCTAGAAGCAGGAATAGCAAGATTAGGACAAGATTTCCTAGACAGTTCATGAGATTTTTGCTTGCTATACAGTTGCTCACAGTTCAGGGTATTGAATTCAGCAGTTTCTTCTAGAGCAGCAATTTTAACCCCCCAAACATTTTCATCAAGTGAGTACAGCAGTTGCTTAGCTCTATCATTGTCATTGTACACAAGGGTACCACAAGCCCCCAAGTTGCACACAATTGCCTCAAACCTACGAAAAGTGTCATATAGTGACTCGCCCGGTTTTTACCAAAGGTTTGGTACTGTCTATTGTAGGAATCCTTACGCATAGACTTGACCTGGTCGGTACCCTTATGGTAAGTGCAGAGCTTAACCCAAATAGCATGAGCAGTGTCAAGGTGTGCAACCCTATCATGTTCACTCCTACCAAGTGCAGAAAGCAGAATATTGACAGCTTTGGAGTTGTTCTCATACCTGACTAACTCACCTGTAGAAGCAGTGTTCAGGTCTTGTGGTATAGCATACTCCTGATCAACAATCTCCCAAATTGCACGTCCTTGACTCAGCAGATACGCCTTGGTCCGTGACTTCTAGTAGGGGAAGTCCTCTCTATCGAACATCCACAGCTTGACAGCACACTTCTCCATGTCCCCTTCGGATCACAAAGTCGGTGAAGGTCAACTACTGATCAAACTGGCTCTAATACCAATTGAAGGACCGAGAAGGCGACCAGAGGGGGGTGAATGGGAGCCAAATAAAATTCTCCAAGAGAACTTGGCCTATATCCCAAAAACAACCCAAGCCAACCTCCAAATCGATCACCAAGACTACACACACCAACTTGTGGTGTACTAGCCCTAGGAGTGATCAACCACACCAAAGAAACATAGCGGAAACAAAAAGGGAAGACGAAATGCTCAACAGTCCAAAACTGAGCACTCATCAGCAGTGCCGATCCCTGCCATCAGCAGTGTCGGTACGCGTCATCGGCAGTGCTGGTCCCACCTATCGGCAGTGCCGGTGTGGGATGCTGTCGCACTAGAACCTACAGACTAGACCAATCGGCAGTGCCGGTCCTAGTCATCGGTAGTGCCGGTCGACCCTTGACACAACAGAAAATCTCTCAGGATCTTGTCAAAACTTCTCCAAAAACTAATCAAACGAACTCCAAATGATGCAATTTTTGGACCAACGAATCCTCATCACATCACGACCCTAATCCTAGGAGATCAACTCAATTGGCTCAAGGAATCATCACGAATTTCAGATCTTGTACCAAGAACACCAAAAAGGGGAAACTTGAGAAATCCTTCAAATCGAAGGTGCTAGAGCCAATAATTCCATCAAGGATCCATAGAGGATTATCCTAGCTCATCCTAGCAAAAGGTTTCTCAAGAAATCCAGGCAAAAAATCCGTCCAAAAGTGAGATCAAAAATCACCACGAAAAAGGTCCAAAATAGGAAAAAGGGAATTTCGGGATTCAAGTGAAGAGGGAAATCTTAAGCACGAAAATACTTCTCATATCATAGAAAGGTGCTTACAAGATCCATAGGTACAAGGCTAGGAACCCACCCTCTTCCTCCCACTATTTGGAAGAGCAAGAGATGTCTCTCACACACCCACTACTCTCCTCTCAAACATGAAGTCCTCTCCTAGCACTTTGAATTGAGTCCTAACACAAGGCTAATAGGAAGAGAGGCACCTCTACCACTAGCCACACCTCTCCTTATATAGGCCTAGGGTCTATTATCCACATGACCACTCTACCCTTGACCTACATAACACACCCACCTACCACCGGGAGCATAACTGTCCATCTTTTTCCTCATCACCCGAATGCTATCGGACGCTTCACGTCTTTGCTTCATCTCGAAGCAAGCTCCGTGATGGTGCCACGTGCACCACCAACCACCACCACCGGTTTTGAGGCCCAAACCGGGAAATCGCCTTGCACGCTTCTCAAAGCATGACTTCTCGATGTTGAGGCGTGTCACCTTGTCTCGCGATCCTGACCACCGGCAAGTCTCTCCTAGTCCCTATCCATCGGGCCCCCTTGTCACTTGCACCGGCATCCTGTTCATCTTGACTTGGTCAACACACCGTCTTCATCACCACCACGGTTTTGAGGCTCAACCACGAAACTGTCCGTGCTTCTTACCTCTCCACGTGTATGGTGTGGATCACCCTTGACTTCACCCGGCATCCCGATCGTCTGGCCCCAAGTCCCCTACTTGTGCCCGATCCTCTCGCCGTTGACCGCCAAGTTGACTCCAGTGACCTACACATCATGAGACAAGCAAACACATTTCCCATCTCTTGCAACATCACCAATATCTCCACCAACTCCGGTTAGTCATAACTATGATATGCAAACCCATGCAATCCCTGAATTCCCGCATTTCAACTCAAACACTAAATCCGCTCAAGTCAATTACTCATCACAAATATAGCAAACCATGGCACATATCCACATGGTTTCTCAAAAGTCACTAGGCCGGGGGCTTATTGACTAATTTATGAAGACAACGATGATATACAGAACTCCTGGAATATAAATCAGCTACGTCGTTTTTATACTTAGTTACTCTTTTGTATTCTTATGCATTATTCATGAATGAAACTTCAGTCTTTTTGATGGAAGATATTTTGATGGTTTTCATTCTAAGTTGTCTCGATTCCTTAATTTATTTTATTAAACAATCAAGCCAGGGGGCTAGCAATAACGTCCCACCATTTCCTAACCTTATGAAATTTTTGTTTTGGAATCTTTTTCGACCGATTTCTCATCTTTTGATACGGTCTTTAGTTTTTTTGGTCTAATGTCTACACATCATGGTTATACACTTCATACTGCACATCAGACTACCACTACAATAAACCCAGAGCCAAAGTACGAGAGGTCATGTATCGATTGGTCGATTCTGCTTGTTACGCGGTTATGAGTGACAACCTAATATGTTAAGGTAGACCGATTCAATTTCTGTCTTTAAATGACAGTAATACACTTATGATATTTTTTATCAGTCTTCTAAGCTACAAAGCATAAGATTAATTTACATAAAGGTAATGATATTTCAATACATTAATACTACTAATGTTTTCTAACATTGTAGGTTTTACAGCTCCTTTGAAGGAGACGAAGAATTATCTCGCAGCTCAACTTCTGGAGATGCTGGAGGAGTAGGTGCGATCGGATCAACTTCTATGTTGTCGATCAAGGCTTGGGAGGTTTCTAGCATGATATCCAAAAGTAGCTGGCATTGGTCGTCGGTCATGTCTGGGTTGAAGCCCTCCTTGATTTTGTCCAATGGTAGTGCAGGATACCAAGATTGGCAAATAGCCAGAACCTGACTCCCGGCCTCGGTCGCCACTCTCCGAGTGTTGTCTGCAATAGCTTCCGATGCATGCTATAGCAAATACTCCAAGGAATGACCAGTCTGCTCTATTTGGTTAGCATGAATATAATTCATTGCTTTCCGAGCACCATATGATAGAGCTACAAAAGATATTTTTTGGTTAGTAAGATCAGGATTTGATTCAAGCATATCTAAGGAGTTATGGAGAGCTTACTGGCGAGTTTACATTGGAAAGATTAGGAGGTGCTTTTGGCTTCCTCTATCTTCACGTCAGCTTCCTCTAGCTTCTTCTACAGCCGAGTGATCTTGGTCTTCTGTTCCTCGATCGACTTGGAGAGATTTTCTTTCTCAGCATTCAAAGCATCCACAAATCTTTGCTGATTGGAAGTTAATTTCTCCAGGTCGGCAATCTTCTGATCATGAGCTAAAGGCATATAAAGGATCTTTAGCATCAGAGTGGTGAGAAGGAAAAATGTGGTAGGTGACCTTACCTACAATCTCTGCACGACTCTGCTCTAAGACCTTGGTTAAATCCTTGTGATCGGTCTGCAGTTTGTCGATCTGTTTTTTTGGCTTGGGAGAGATGCTGACCGGTGACTAGCATAATTCCAACAGCAAGTTAATATCATAAGTAAGAGCTGAATGCAAATGAGATTAGGATCTACCAAAAGTCTCGGCTTCGAGGTACTCAACCCTGACATGTTTCTTCTCCACAAGAACATACATTTTTTGAGTATGTAAAAGATGGTTAAGTTAAAGATCAAGACTGAGACAGAGCCAAAGCAGGGTATTGATGTACCTTGTTGGCTTCTCGGTGTTGATAGATTATCTCCACATCATCCAATTCAGGCCGACCGAGTGCATCTACAATCAATACGGTCTTACCTTTATCAAGAGGAGAAGGAGCGTTGACTGGAGAAGGGTCAATGATTTGTGGTGCTGGCTCTGAATTGGATGCGGGGACTATCTTGTCTGAGGGCTTCCTCGACTCGGATGGTGTGTTTGATGACTTGCTGACCGGTCGAGGCAGGATAGCTGGACGGGGAGTAGGGTTTGACCGAGTGTCCTCGGACTCTTGGGTACTCTGGCTATCACCCGACCAACCGCTATTATTAACAGAGAATAAGGTGCTTAAATCACATTGTGGTCATTGACTATGAAAAACAAGTATCAAAAGGTTAAGAAACTAACCTAGAAGCTTTCTTGGCCTTGATTCGGCAGACTCTCTTCTTTGAAGAAGTTGACTGAGAATCAGTCTCCTTCCTTTTTTGGGAAGATTGGCCAGCTTCATCAACTTTTTGTGCCACTCCTGCGTCACTTGGCGTTTTCCTCGGGGGCTCCGACTGGCTTGAAGGTTGGTCGGAGTGAGCAGGAGTTGGCTGACTGGCATCTAGAGATAGCTCCTCTTCATCATCACCTTGATCCCCAATATATTGCCTTCGATGTTGGGCAGGCTTCTTCACTCGTCGAATGGGGGAAGGCAGGGTGATGACTCGATCAACATTCTCAGGTCGAATGCCTGCTGCTGAGCTTGAACCACCAGTACCGGTCTGTTGCGGCTTTTCAACATAATCCGGTCCCTCGGTATCAGTCGAAGGGAGCAGAGGGTGGGATATATAAGTATCCAGAGCCTGCACAAACGCCAAGGCATCAAGCAGGACATCAAAACAAGATTATAACAGAATCATTCAAAGTCAACCAAGGCTTACTCGGGCCTGTAGAGTGCCCATGTTGTATGTCTTCACAATTAATGAATGATCTTGAAGGATATCTCCTTCAAACATCTTGGACAAGCGAGACCGATGAAGATTGTCGTTGGGAGGGTCAGGAACTTCCCTGGTCTCGTCATTGTTGGCATAATTCCATGCCGGGTGACTCTAAAGTTTTAGGGGCTGCACTCTATGCACTATGAAGCTTCTGGCAATGGTGATACCATCAATGCCTTCATTCTTCAGATCGGCAATTTTCTTCAGTAGAGCGACCACCTGGGGGTCGGACGGATTAGGCTTTTCAGTCCATTGCACCAGAGGAACTGCCTTCGCACTAGAAAAATCAGCAAGAACAGGAGGAGGGTTATCACAATAGAACCACTCGTCTCTCCAGTTCTTGTTTCTGGTGTTTACGGGCACATGGATGTACGCCTCCTTTGATGTGGACAAGGGTTCCCGATCTTCCGAAAGGTTCTGGATATATTGATTTGGTCGGAGGCGACACACAAATCGATCCGGCTTCAGAACAGCACGTTCTAAACCACGCAATCGCAGCACGACGTCTCCTCTGGTTATCAACCATCCTAAAACGATTGACCTCGCCGAGAAGGCTAATCCCTGCCTGCGAATCAAGAACACAAGCAAGAACAAAGAAGAAAGCAACACAATTGCAGATGTATTATGAATCTCACGAAGTTGGGGTCTCACAAACCGTGATGACGGCAAAACTGTTATGAACAGAATAATCTAAGCAAAACCCGAGCCCTAATAGTGCAGCGGTGGCTGTATATAAAGACCCTAGGGTCGTGCAAGACCCTCTGGACGCGCCCCTAATTGGTCTCAACTAGATACAAAGCCCAAAGGCCAAAAACAGGCGACGCAGCACCGAAACAGATTCTGGACTCTCTCTTGTTTCAACGATTCCCGATGACTCCGGACGAATTTTGATATGAGACCGGTGGCATTGGAAAGGTATTCTTCTTATCTTTCCGTGCATATGTAGAACATCCAAATCTGAGTCCGTATGCATCCTGAGCCTCCGTTTTAGTGCAGACTGGTCCTGAGCCCCAAAACAGACTCGAAGTCGGTTTTGGTTGGGCCTCCACCTTGGTTTCCACGTCCTTGCTGGTCCTCCACGTCTCCAAGTCCTTCTCCCATCATCTCCTGGTCCTCTCCATGGTTCCTAATTATAATATAATCATTAGGTAGCAAACCATTCTCCAAAGTGACATATAATAAATAATGTAGGAACGAGCTCACCTCTAAATTTAGTCGTCGTGCACGAGCTCTAGTCATTGGACCTTGTAAGTCCAGAATTGGAGGAGTGTTGCATGTATCCTTAGGAGTGATGTCCTCATCATCCTCCCCCTCTTGAACTGGAGTCGTCCGCGACTCAAGCTCATTCTCTTCTCCCAAGTATGGTTTCAAATCTGAAATGTTAAAAGTAGGACTAACCCCGAATTCGGGAGGCAACTCAAGTTTGTATGCATTATCATTAATCTTCTCAATTATTTTGAAAGGACCATCAGCTCTAGGCATTAATTTAGACTTTCTCAAATCTGGAAATCTATCCTTTCTCAAATGTAACCATACTAAATCTCCTACATCAAGTTTTACTTCTTTTCTACCTTTACCACCAGCAATTTTATACTTTTCATTCATCTTTTCAATGCTAAGTCTAGTGGTCTCATGCATTTTCAAAATAAATTCAGCACGCTCCATAGCATCAACATGAACTCTCTCATGAATAGGTAAAGGAAGTATATCAAGTGGAGTACGGGGATCAAAACCATACACTACCTTGAAAGGACTTACCTTGGTAGTAGAATGTGTTGCCCGATTATATGCAAACTCAACATGAGGCAAACATTCTTCCCATTGCTTCAAATTTTTCTTCAAAATAGCTCTCAACATAGTACCCAAAGTGTGGTTCACCACCTCAGTTTGTCCATCAGTTTGTGGGTGACAAGTTGTAGAAAACAACAACTTTGTACCCAACTTATTCCAAAGCGTGCGCCAAAAGTGACTCAAGAATTTTGCATCACGATCTAAAACAATAGTAGAAGGCATACCATGCAAACGAACAATTTCTTTGAAAAAGAGATCAGCAATATAACTAGCATCATCAGTCTTATGACATGGTATAAAGTGTGCCATCTTAGAAAATCTATCCACAACAACAAAAATACTATCACTCCCCCTCTTAGTCCTAGGCAGTCCTAAAACAAAGTCCATAGAAATATCCGCCCAAGGAATAGAAGGAACAGGAAGTGGCATGTATAAACCATGTGGATTCAAGCGAGACTTAGCTTTTTGACATGTAGTGCAGCGAGCAACAAAGTGCTCAACATCTTTCCTCATCCTTGCCCAAAAGAAGTGTGTGGCCAAAATATCCTCCGTCTTCTTGGCACCAAAATGACCCATCAATCCACCTCCATGCGCCTCCTGTAACAACAAAAGACGAACGGAACCAACTGGAATGCATAGGCGGTTAGCTCTAAACAAGAATCCATCCTTCAACACAAATTTATTCCATGCACGACCTTCTTTACAGTGCAGCAATACATCCTTAAAATCAACATCAGCAGCATATTGTTCTTTAATTGCCTCAAGTCCAAAAATTCTACAATCAAGTTGAGACAATAAAGTATAGCGCCTAGATAAAGCATCAGCGATCACATTATCCTTCCCTTTCTTATGTTTAATAATGTAAGGAAAAGACTCAATAAACTCAATCCATTTAGCATGTCTATGGTTCAAATTACATTGAGAACGAATATACTTAAGTGATTCATGATCAGAATGAATAACAAATTCTTTGGGCAACAAATAATGACGCCACGTCTCTAAACAACGTACAAGTGCATACAATTCCTTATCATACGTGGAGTTATTCAAAACAGGCCCAGTTATTTTCTCACTAAAGTACGCAATAGGTTTACTATCTTGCATCAAAACACCACCAATACCTATACCACTAGCATCACATTCAAGCTCAAAAATCTTATCAAAATTAGGTAATTGCAGCAATGGTGCATGTGTAAGTTTATCCTTCAAAGCATCAAAAGACTCATGATGTACCTTACCCCAATGGAAATCAGTGCCCTTCTTTGTCAACTCATGCAAAGGTGCAGCAATGGTGCTGAAATCTTTGACAAAGCGGCGGTAGAAACCTGCAAGACCAAGAAAACTCCTCACCTGTGTGATAGTTTTTGGTACAGGACAGCTCTTTATGGCTTCAATCTTCGCCTCATCCACCTCAATTCCCCGTGGAGTCACAACATAGCCAAGAAAAGAGACTCGATCCGTGCAAAAGATGCACTTCTCAAGGTTACCAAATAAACGTGCATCTCGTAAAGCATCAAAAACAGCACGCAAATGATTCATATGTTCATCTATAGATTTGCTATAAATCAAGATATCATCAAAGTAAACTACCACAAATTTGCCAATGAAAGCTCTTAAAACCTCATTCATCAAGCGCATGAAAGTACTAGGTGCATTAGTTAACCCAAAAGGCATTACTAACCACTCATATAATCCAAATTTGGTTTTGAAAGCTGTTTTCCATTCGTCTCCAAGTTTCATTCTAATTTGATGGTAGCCACTACACAAATCAATTTTAGTGAAAATTATAGCACCACATAACTCATCAAGCATGTCGTCTAGCCTAGGAATAGGATGATGATACCTAATAGTAATATTATTAATGGCTCTACAATCTACACACATACGCCAAGTACCATCTTTCTTAGGAACCAAAAGTACAGGAACAGCACAAGGACTAAGTGATTGACGAACATACCCACGATCCAAAAGGTCTTGAACTTGTCGGTGTATCTCCTTAGTCTCCTCAGGGTTGGTCCTATAAGCAGCACGGTTTGGCAAAGTAGCACCCGGAATCAAATCAATTTGATGCTCAATCCCTCTCAAAGGTGGCAATCCCGGGGGTATCTCAGCTGGAAAAACATCCTCATACTCCTGCAAAAGGTTAGTGACAGCAGGAGACACAGCACTAGAAGCAATATCATCAAGCGAAAACAAAGCTTCTTTGCATATCAAGGCATAGCAAATATCATCATTATCAGAAATTTCAGCAAGCTCAGATTTTGTTGCAAGACATGAACGACCTTCTAATTTATTTCCAGCACCCTTAGAACTTGAAGAATCATTAACATTACTAGGTGTAGAATTAGAATTAACAGGTTGTTGAATTTCAGGACCTTTATTTTTCAAACTAGCAGCTCTTTCTAAATCAGCTTGTACAATTTCAGCATGGGTCATTGGTAACAAAGTAATTTTAGTTCCTTTATGCATAAAAGTGTACTTATTACTTCTACCATGGTGTACAATATCATTATCAAATTCCCAAGGTCTACCCAATAAAAGTGAACATGCTTGCATGGGTACGACATCACAATCAACAGAATCCACATAAGAACCAATGAAAAAAGGAACTCTACAAGTTTGTATTACCTTAGCTTTTCCAGAGTCATTTAATCACTGAATGTAGTACGGATGTGGATGTGGGCATGTGGTCAAAGAAAGCTTGTTGACCACATCAGAACTCACCAAGTTATTGCAGCTCCCTCCATCAATGATGACACGTGCTCGGCGGTTCTTGATGATGAAGAAAATCTGGAACAAGTTGTGGCGCTGCATCGTCGCGGGCTGATGAACTTGAGTACTAAGGACACGTTGAACAATAATGTTCATGTATCCCGTGGTGTCTCCGCCTCCAAGGACAAGGTCACTGCTGGTGGCAGCGACGTCCTCCTCCTCATCCTCCACATCGGAGGTGCTCATGTAACCGCCATCGTCTATTGCCACATATGCCCGCCTACTTGGACAATCTTTCTGCACATGACCAAGTCCATGGCAGCGGTGGCACTGAATCCCGGTAGTGCGCCCCGTCGAAGCAACAGAGGTGGCACTACTAGCTGGTACCTGCATAGAAGTTTTACCTGAGCGCATAGAAGGTGCAGGGGCTGATCTTGGGGCTGCAGAAACAACACTGGTTCCCTTGGTAGCTGCTGGTGGGGGCGGACGGAAAGCTGGCCTGGGCAGCCCCGAAGTCCCCGTCGAGCGTGGGGGGTAGGAGTTCCTTGACTTGCTGTACTCCTCAAAAGCCTGGAAAAGTCCCTGTGATTCTTTCTCTGCAAGCATAGCATACTGGAAACACTGGGTGAGGGTATAATATTCTTTATAGTCAAGGATGTCCTGAATTTCTTTTCTTAAACCAGAATAAAAGCGACAAATCTAATCCTCTACTTTTTCAACTACGGCATAACGAATCAAACCCTTCTGAAGCTCACTAAAGTACTCCTGAACAGTTTTATCTCCTTGTTCTAAACGCTGCAGTTTATTACGAATCTCTCTATAAAAAGAAGGAGGAACAAAACGATCACGCATTGCTACCTTAAGTTCTTCCCAGGTAGTAGGCAAATCAGTTTCAGCAGCTAGACCACTCCACCAAACAATAGCAAAGTCCTTAAACTCACTAGTAGCTTGTCTAACTCTATGTTGTTCAGGAACAAGGTGGGCATTAAATTTTTGTTCTACAGTCATCTCCCAATCAAGATAAACATCACCATCATACTGACCCGAAAATGAAGGAATTGAAAACTTAATTTTAGCATACGGGTCATCTGGAGCATAGTTACCGTGTGGACGACGATTGTAGTTATGGAAACCACCCATACCTTGAGTGTTATGGTACAAAGGACGTCGTAATCTTGCGGTCCCTTTAGCTGACCTATCCACGATGCCATCAGCCTTATACACCGTGTCTTCATCATGGACGTCGTCAACGTCATGGTTATTAGTGTTCATATCATTGGTCTTGGGGGCGGTCTCTAACGCGAAAACCTGATCGGTTAACTTAGAAACCCGCTTCTCCAACCGCTCGATGCTTTCTTCGATGTGAAGCTTGCCGACCGCATCAGTAATGGCTCTGGTGATCGTCTCTGCCAAATCACTCTGAGCAGCCTGCAAAGCCTTCTGGAGCTGCTCTTGGCTCACGCACTCAGCAAATTGTGAGGGTGAAGTCATCTCTCCGTTGTCACTTCCTGCCATCACAAACACCAAAACAGGAAACAAACAGTGAAGGTTATCACTACAAAACAGCTAAGCAGTGGTGCCTCTCAACACAACAAAAGGAAACTCCTTACAAAGCTCTTACAAAGTTCTGAAAAGCAAAGCAAAGGATACCAGAGAGATGTGTTCCATGATTGCAAGGGTCACAAAATAACTTGTGTGCTGTCCAGAAGAAATATGTAGAGCTAGGAAGGCCAAATATATATATGTGAGTAGTACACAAATCAAAAACAGATAGTAAAGCTAAATAAGTGCCCAAGTAACTTGTCCCTAGTTGCTGGTCTAAGTATGTCCTAGAACAGTAGTGATAGCAAAGTAGAAACAAGGAGACAAAGGCACAACAGGCGATAACAGGGGGCTAAGTGTAAAACACCCAAATCCAGAAATTTCAGGGGGCTAGATGTAGCACTAGTACAAATCCTAAATTTCTTTTTTTTGATTTTATTTTTTTGATATTTTTCTCCAACTCACTAACAATGAAGGAGAATCCACAAAAACTTTCAGCTCAAACAGAGGTAGGATGTGGCCTACAGAAAATCTTGAAGTTGCAGAAAATGTCGGGTTTAAACTTAAATCAATTTTTTCTTTATCTTCCCGATTTTTTTGAATTTTTTGACGAGGGCACACAGGGCAGAGAATCTCCTGTAAAAATTTCAGCCAAAATGGACAACCGAGTGAAAAGTTATGCCCGTTTTACCGAAGGGGGGTCGGAGTCGATTTTCCAGAAACCCGAGTTGGGTTAGGGATCGGGTAAGTTTTTTTTTTGGCGGCGTGGATGCAGCGGAAAGCGGAAAGTGGTCCGGAGTGTTGATGGTGTGTTCAGGGTGGGATTAGGGCGGGACTAGGCTAGGTGTGTCGATCAATGAACCCTAGCACAAAAAGCCAACAAAGCAGAGGATGGTGAAGGGGATGGCGGCTAGGGTTGCAAGGGAAACACTACTGACGACAAAAACACAAACTAAACCAGCGACTAAACAAGAACTAGGGCACAAACTCAACACTACGGACTCTAAAATTGAAATATGCAAAGGCTAAACACGTGGTTATGGGTGGAGGGGAAAAAAAATTTTGGGCTTTTCTGTGGACGATAGGATGAACACAAAACGAAATTAACTAAGTGTAGTATGAACCTGACGGTGCACCTGAAGCTCTGATTACCACTTGATGTGGACAAGGGTTCCCGATCTTCCGAAAGGTTCTGGATATGTTGATTTGGTCGGAGGCGACACACAAATCGATCCGGCTTCAGAACAGCACGTTCTAAACCCCGCAATCGCAGCACGACGTCTCCTCTGGTTATCAACAGTCCTAAAACGATTGACCTCACCGAGAAGGCTAATCCCTGCCTGCGAATCAAGAACACAAGCAAGAACAAAGAAGAAAGCAACACAATTGCAGATGTATTATGAATCTCACGAAGTTGGGGTCTCACAAACCGTGATGACGGCAAAACTGTTATGAACAGAATAATCTAAGCAAAACCCGAGCCCTAATAGTGCAGCGGCGGCTGTATATAAAGACCCTAGGGTCGTGCAGGACCCTCTGGACGCGCCCCTAATTGGGCTCAACTAGATACAAAGCCCAAAGGCCAAAAACAGGCGACGCAGCACCGAAACAGATTCTGGACTCTCTCTTGTTTCGACGATTCCCGATGACTCCGGATGAATTTTGATATGAGACCGGTGGCATTGGAAAGGTCTTCTTCTTATATTTCCGTGCATATGTAGAACATCCAAATCCGAGTCCGTATGCGTCCTGAGCCTCCGTTTTAGTGTAGACTGGTCCTGAGCCCCAAAACAGACTCGAAGTCGGTTTTGGTTGGGCCTCCACCTTGGTTTCCACGTCCTTGCTGGTCCTCCACGTCTCCAAGTCCTTCTCCCATCATCTCCTGGTCCTCTCCATGGTTCCTAATTACAATATAATCATTAGGTAGCAAACCATTCTCAAAAGTGACATATAATGAAGAATGTAGGAACGAGCTCACCTCTAAATTTAGTCGTCGTGCACGAGCTCTAGTCATTGGACCTTGCAAGTCCAGAATTGGAGGAGTGTTGCATGTATCCTTAGGAGTGATGTCCTCATCATCCTTCTTGCATAACTGGACGTCGATGCCCCCTACGGCCAATGGTTTGTCCTTTGTTGGCAATAGTCGAAGGACAAAGAGATGGCGGAACAGATTGAAATGGGGGAGAACGCCCAAGAAAGCCTCGCACAAATGCACGAAAATGGCAATATGGAGAATAGAATTGGGATTGAGGTTGACTAGCTCAATCCCATAGAAGAAAAGGAGCCTGCGCAAGAAGCTGCAGCAGGGGACTCCGAAGCCATGCTCGAAAAATGAGTAAAACACAACAATCTACTTATGAATAGGGATGGGGTAGGTTTCTTTGGGTACCTTCCAGTCAATCCAAGCCTGCTCAGGAAGAATGTTGTCCATCACCATCTTGTTCAGATCAGTTGTAGAGATGGTTGTAAGGACCGAAGGCATACCGAGAGGGGGGGGGGGGTGAATCGGTAAGCCGCTCACGAATCCAAATACTTCAATTTCGCTACTCAAGTCCAACAAGATAAGGAAACCTAAACAATTCTAGTAGGCCAAGACCCTACACATGCTAGTGTTCATGATAAGATGAAATGCGGAAGCCAATCACACTAGCCTATGCAAGCCACAAGTCACCCTACTCGCTAGAGCTCACAAATGTGAAATAGTAAAGAGAGGGTCAAGAATGCTCATGATTTTTTTCCTGAGGTCTCGAAAGGATGGCGCCTTCCCCTAATCCTCGTTGGACAACTCCCATCAGAGTCTCAGTCCCTCCCGCCACCAAGTGGAGTTCTCGCCCATGAGCTCGTAATCACTCCTCGAGTGAAGACATGGTGTGTGTCACCGCTGCATAAAGCACAAGCTCGCCTCCCTCGAGAACTTGCCGGACTCCTCGAGCTGGCACGGGCGCTCACTAGCGATGTCCCTTCCAACGGCGGGCTCAAACCGTGTACAAACGTGTGATGGCCTTCACAACCGATCACAATAGGCTCGATCACCGACACCTAACCGGTCTAGGTCTCACCATAGACCAAGAGTAACAACCTAGATCACACCCTCAAGGACACCCTAGCCTTAGATGTGCAAGATGCTCAAGCTACTCTTCTCTAGCACTCTCAAGATATGCAATATCTTCTCCTAGTGCTCTCCTCTCTTCCTCTTGGACCTTACCAAATGCTCTCAGGTATTCCACTGGTCAAGATTGGTCTACAAGACCCCAGAAACGAAGTTATATAGGCTCCCAACCTCAAACTAGTCGTTGCTCCATGAAATTAGCTTCCTGGGCACACTGACCAGACAGTCCGGTCACTGCCTGACCTGACAGTCCGGTCAGTGCAACTCGATGAACAACTGGCTCTGCCCCTACTAAAACTCCAACTAACCGGATAGTCCGGTCATTGGACTGGACCATCCGGTCCATTTTCTCTCTCCATTCCAGGAGCCTCCGCGAAATGCACCTCTTCTGCCTCCCTGCACTCCTACTGACCGGACTGTCCGGTCAGCAGACCAGACCGTCCGGTCTGTATGGAAAACTTTCCATACTGATCGTACAGTCTGGTCTCCACTGACCCCTCTGTCCGGTCTCTATGTCCAGAAGTTGAAACTTGTCATCCTCGCTTGACTTGGTTTCCCGGCTTCTCCAAACATCTCCTTGGCTTCTCCACTGTCACCTAGTGCTTGTGATTTCACCGAGCAACCTTGCACATCACTGATTAGACATGACCTAAGAGAATGACCTAGACCCCCTTGATAGTTCGGTTTTTCCTATGGACTCAAATCTATAACAACTACTCAAGTGTTCCAAAGACTTGCACCATAGCTTGTTCTCCACTTTGATCCATCTCCATCAACCCTTGGACTCCATCAAGTTCACAAGCCTCCATGTTTGCGGTCATTGTCATCAAATGCCAAGGACGCCATCATCCATATCATTTGCAATAGAGTTAAGAGATGATTCCTACAAAGACAACACTCATTTATATGTTAGCCCACAATTTCATAGTTGTCATCTATCACCAAAACATCCATACCACAGGGATCCAATCATCAATGGTCATGAAGCTTACAATGGTGCTCTTCGAGAACTCCCAAAGTTGCTCGGGAATCTCGGCGGTGGCGGCGGTGGAAGCCTTCTTGCGACCCATGGCTATGGATGGCTTGGCATGGTGGATCGAAAGTTGAACCCTAGCTGAAGCTCGGGGGCTGAGGGTGACAAGATCTACAGCGGCAGGAAGAGAGGAACTAACCCTAGCTCGAGAAGCAGAGGTGTCAAGAGGAACAGGGGAGACGCGAGGAAGATGAAGAGCTTGTGCGTGAAATGACGGTGTGGACTGATAGTCTACATGTCGAGTCTTATTTATACCCTTACTTTTGACCTAAGGGTCCCATGGGCTGGTATGGGCCGTATAGTGACAAATTCTTCCGAATAAACAAAGATAGGTTAAGGGCTTTGGTCTTTAAAAAGATTGTTAGCTATTAAGCCTTGAGAAATAATCTCGGGGGCTTCTTTGATGAGAAGCAGTGGCCAAACCACTTTAAAAATACTTGACATATCTATGTGATTTGAAGATCATATAGCAGAGGACTTGATGGTTGTACGGGTATAAGTTCAAAGGTTGTATTATTAATTGATGTTAATAATTAAATTGCCAAATTTGGACTTATGATCAAATAGAGTGACAAATTATTAAGGAAAAGCTATGTTATGATTGATGTCATTAGCTTAGTAATATTGTATGATTGATGTCATACTCCTTTATATGGACTGAACATGATTGATGTCATGAAATTCAGACCGATAAGTCACTCGGCAAATAGTGAACATCACTCGGCCTTTTTAATAATCGGTCGGCAAGGTTGAAATCTTGCGAGTTGACCTATTGGTTTGATGACTAGAGGTTTATTAGACTCAAGCTTGATAGATTGAGTAAACTACATATACCAAAATAATAAGAGCTAACATGATTAGACTCTTGCATTATTTGTTAGTCTCCAAATTATACAAGAGTCGGGGGCTACACCTGATCAGGTGCACCTGACCGGTGCACCAGATCTATCAGGAACTTCGATAAAGAGGTCCATCTAATTTATGATCAACATTGAAGGTTACTCAGAGAATTGAAGCTCAAAATCAGGAAGAACTCGGGGGCTGCTATGAGATACTTGCCTTATGGGTATCCATAGACATGCTTAATTCAGTAGTAAACCAGGTACTTCATCAACAAGGAAGCCGACTGACTCGGCTTGGAGCGCAAGGCAATTATAGATAGACTTTCTATGTAAATCCTTGTAGACTACGAGTAGAACTCTTCATGTACCCCCCTGCTGATCGGGGTATATAAGGTGGTAGAGTACCCCCATCGAGGGATACAACATTACAAGCAATACAATCCGCAGAACACAGGACGTAGGGTTTTTACTCTCATCGAGAGGGCCCGAACCTGTATAACTCGGCGTCTTGCGTCAACCATCGTAGTTCTTAGTCTCGACGTAGCCCTATATTTTTACTGCCAGAGTCAAGCTTCGACATCCTTATTTTTCATGTTTTAGCAGCAAGTTAAGTTGACAAGCAAAACAAAATTTTAGTTTGCACTATAACTGCAATAATCATGGTTTGCAATAAATTTAATAATCATTTCATACAGCAATATTGAACCCATTAATCATATTAATGGCTTCCAACAACGTTCTGGCTGAGTTATCAAGTAGTACTCATTCCTGTGAGGGGCACGACTCAAATCGATTTACATCCTACAGGAGAAACCTGATGGACGATCCATATACGCTTCATGGAAGCCACATAGAGCGACCTTTCGCTGTGGTACCGCGAGGTCTTCCGGGTCCAGACTCCCACGAGAAGGGTCCCCTAACGTGATGCACCCCGTGTCGCCATCTGTGGGTAGATTGCTCCCTCTTCTCTGCCCTAGTTCTACCAAAGAAGGGAGAAGGCTATCTTCCGGCCTGGTAGTAGTCATAGCTACGTCAGTTTACTGGGTCCATAACTCCAGTATGCAAACAGTACGTTCAAACTTGATTCCATGGGCCGGACACGAGACGTAGCCTTAGGTGACTTGGACGGGGCTACCTCCTTTAAGATAAGTTGTCCTTCACTTTCCATCTAGTTGCCCTGTCCAGTCTTCATTGTTATCTCATCCAAACTTTCCTTCAGCCGATATCATTCTCCAGTGATAATATTTCCTGTTCTACAAGTGGTCTCCGTACCACTTGATAAATAGTTGTCCTAAATTAAGCAGAGCGACTACCGTTCTGAGGCTATCATTGGGTAAAAGCAACTACTACAATAATAGGTTTTCAAACAACTCCTATAAACTTAATGCACAGACAAGCCTACATCCCTAACTAGTGATAAAATAAAAATATAAAACTGGTGGGATGCACCAGGGCTTGCCTGGGGCCTGCTCTTGACTTAGCGGATCATTTCATTCACCTTCTGGCACCTGCACGGTCTCGACCTTCATGTTGTTCACCTCGTGATCTATATGATGCAATGATATATTATGCGTGAGAGATGTCCATGGCAGTTAGGATATGATTTATCGTTACAAGGAGCATGTGGGCTTGGGGCATTAAGCAAATGAGTTAAAGATATATGGTGGATATTTGTGGCGTATTTTCCTTCATGAACTTCAGTCACTTAACACGGTAACAATGTATGACAGTAAGGCAGATGTCTATCGGTTACGATGGAAATAAATACATGAGGTACATGGGTAGAGGGTACTGATCAATATCATGCTTTCAATATGTTCAGCATACTACTATGCCAAAGGGAAACATATATATGATGTATTGTTTAAAGTACAAATATAGAAGGGTTTAACATATTACAAGAACAACAAAAAATAATTAATTAATCATGATTCTACAATATACATGCCAATGACAAATTTACTATGGATAGGTTACAGGGGTGATTTTTGAGCCAAGTCGCATTAACATGCAATGAGTCAGTTTAAATAATTAAATTAGCTTATAAGTTAAATAATTCCCATAAGCCAAAATACCAGAAGTTTAAATATGAGGCCTTGCATGGTGGTTACGAATGACTACAGGAGGTCACATGCCAAAGGACATTAATTTATAAATTATATAGACCAAGGATATGGATTATATATTTAGTATTTATTCTAACTAATTTGGCTTAGGCAAAGTTGTTAACATGCATGAGTAAATAACATTTTACTAAAATAGTACATAACTAGACGAACCCAACAAAGTTTATTTGGCTAAAAAATTCGCAGTATTTATTTTACTATTCAATTTATGGCTTCCTACCTATTTACTGGATTATTTTTTCTTAAAAAAATTCATTCTTTTGAATTTGCCCGCGCGCGCAGCAGCTTTGCCGCAGCCCACTGTGGGCCTTGGCTCGGGTTGCGTTTGAAGGGGCAAATGCTCCTCTCCTCGGTGCGCACAAGCTGGGGTGGTCGGAGACCGCCGACGATGGTGGAAACAGGGCGAGGTTCGGTGTCGGCCTGCATGCAAAGGGGAGGGTGAGAGAGCTCTGAATCTTCCGTGAGAGTTTCACCAGAGCACGGAGAAGGGCGTCACACGATCTTCTTTGCGAGAGGGAGGCTGGAGATGTGTGCTCATCAGCGAGGTGGTGGCTAAGGTGGTCGACGGCGACTTAGAGCTCAAAATCCAGAGGAACGGTGGAAGGATCTGTATATGCATGGGGTCAGGCGCGTGCGCGGCCAAGATGGAGAGCTTCCCTTGCAAGGAATTGTGGTCTGGCTCAAGTGCTCAACTCAGGATAAACGCGACACGGAGGAGTGGCTCGAGGTCGGGTTGCCGGCGCAGGGAAGAAACTGTGTCGTATGCGTGCAGGGCCTTCAGGACATCCCGGCGCTGCTCCGGCAGCCAGGCGATGCGGAGGAGCGACCACAGAAGCAGAGACGAGCGGGAGCGAGGAAGAGAGAAAAATGAGCGAGAGAGAGAGGGAGAGCCAACCGGGAAGGGATAAGAACGTCAGTAGGGCTGAAAACGGTGCGCACAAATTCCGTCCGTCCGGCTACCGTTTTCCGAATTTACAGTTCCATTTTCGTATTTTCGGAATAAAAACGGGATAACAAATAACGAATGAAAACGGGATTCGAAAAAACGAAAATGGGATCGGAAACGGTTTGAAGTTTTTCCGTTCGTTTAGCCGGGATCCCGTTTTCAACCGGTAATTCCCGTTTTTCATCCCGTTTTCCACTTAAGCGGTATTCAGCCCAGGAGCAAAGTCTTGGCCCATAACTTCAGCCCAGTTCAGTCTGTTGCCTCCTCTCCCATGAGCAGAGGTCCAGACTCCAGAGGGCGCGAGCTGCGCCGCCGTCGCCGCCTGCCTGCCTCCATGTCCAAGGTCCAAGCCCAGTTACAACGCCTGTGCGCTCGTGCCGCCCCTGTGCTGCGCGCCCCCAAGTGGCGCGCCCGCACCACCGTCGCCGCCTTCACGCACGAGGCGGCAACCCGCCAGTGCGCCGCTGCCTCGACACAACAAGCCGGCCAAGTCGTCGCCCTGCCGCCATCCCTTCACGCGGGCGGACTGGCAAGCGATATGACATCGCTCCACCTCCTCCCTGCAAGGCAGCTCTCCATTGAAAGATAGAGCAGAGAGAGACGAGTGGAAAGTAAGAGATGAGAGAGACGAGTGGAGCTGGCGGCGCCGGTTGGAGAAGAATGATAGAGTTGGGTTAGGATAAGATGAGGCTTGGTCATTTTACAAATAAGACCCTTCTATATGTACTATCTACGTATGTGTACTTCATTATTTAAAATACTATATGGTTAAGCCCCATATAGTCTATTATATTTACACCTCTAAATTGTTTTACATGTATATAAGACTCAGTGGAATACTCGTGTGATATATTATTGACTTGTAATTTTGTATTGTATAGACACATTGCTAGTTATTATGAGTGGTTATCCCAATATATAGTAATATAGATGTTATTATATGTTGGGTGTAAGTTTCCGACTTGATTACCGGTTACCGACCGTTACCGTTATTTTTTTTACTGTTTCCGATTTTTTTCGATGTCCAAAACTATCCCGTTCGTTTTCGTTACCGGCTTTCCCGTTTTCGTTTTCGTCCGGTAATACAAATATGAAAGTGAAAACAGGAGAGGTGTTTTCCAACTGTTTCCGACCGTTTTCAGCTCTAAACGTCAGGGTGGGGTCCTGGATCCACTCAAGTGCTTCTCCTGCCCATTGTCGACGTCCACACGCCGTATGGCCGCTGGAGCGAGGCAGGGCGGCACGGCGTGCTTCTTCAACATCACCGACAGTCGGGTCTCGCATAGGTTTAGTTTTTGTTAATTCTTCTAAAAATGCAACTCCTGTTTATTTAGGTATCTGCAATTCTAATGCTCTACTTGCAAAACTAAAAATATGACATGTTTATTATGACGCGCTCTAAATTATAAAAATAATAATGTTCAATAATTGCCAATGAAATTTGGATATGAATTTTTCAAAAAGGGATTGTTTTTATCTTTTGGGCATTAAACCGGGGGTAAAAATTACAATATTTTGCCCAAAAAATCTCTTTTGACTTGTACTACAACATATATTTTTGGTGGCACAATATTCTATTGAAAAGTTTTGACTTGCAGTTCAGTAATATTTAAATTTGATCAAAATTTGATCAAAGGATATTCAAATGTTTTTGATTTTTTTATGCCCCTTTCAGGGTTATTCATTTTGCTTAATATTTTCCTTGGTGGTTTCTTGACACCCGGGGTGTCACAAATTCCTAGACTATGAACAGAAAGCTGTGTGCATATGCTTGTTTACAAGATGTAAATACTGAGTTTTAGAGGACATTTGCTAGACATTTACATCAACAGATAAATTCCCGTTTAGCTCAGTATGAGAATATACTGTCTGAATCATGTGAAGTATCTTTGTAAATACTGAGTTTTAGAGGACATATGCAAATCCTTGATTTGAAGTGTAGAAGCAGTTTTCTCATCATTCCAAGTCTAGAAGCATCAACTCAACAGACAAATTCCTAGTCTCAGCCCACTAAGGGGCAGGGGCGGCCTCTGGATTTGAACTATGCGTATTCAAAATTTGTAATGCCAAAAAGTTTTTTTCTGATAGTCTAAAATATGAATTCATCAAAGAAATTAAATATTAAATGATCTCGAACTGGCAATATGTGAACTAAATAGAGTATAAAATAACAATATGATAAGAAATTTTACTTATTTTTTATTTTTCTATACATATACATCTAATTCTTTTGTCAAAAATATTAGGTATTCATTTGAATACCCTAGGGTACATATATATAGGCAAACTACATAGGGAATATTCCAAATAGATAGGGTGCTAAACAAATGCACCATGACCAACAGAACACTAAAGACTTAATCTATCAGTTCCAAGGAAAATTCCTAGACTATGAACAGAAAGCTGTGTGCAAATGCTTGTTTACATGTTGTAAATACTGAGTTTTAGAGGACATATGCTAGACATTTACACCAACAGATAAATTCCCGTTTAGCTCAGTGTAACAATATATTGCCTGAGTCATGTGAAGTATCTTTTCCTTGATTTCAAGTGTAGAAGCAGTTTTCTCATGATTCCTAGTGTAGAAGCATCAACTAAACAGATTAATTCCTGTTTAGCTCAGTGCAACAATATACTGCCTATTACATCATGTGAATTACTATATCTTTTCCATGATTCCTGGTGTACAAGTTTTCTCAAGGAAAAAAGATCATAGAGGATCGGAGCTATCTTAATCTTGATCTCAGGTAGAAGACCAGGATCAATTCTAGTTTGAATCATGTGATATTTATTTATTTGGAGGACCAGTGATGTCTAGATGGAAGACACAATATGGGAAATGAAAAGTGAAGTACAATCAATCAACCGAGGCTAGCTATTGATTCTGAACTTTGTTTCTAATCTAAGACATAATCACCACCGAATATTTGAAGAAACTTGACATTTACGTGAGAATAGAATAACTCTCGTCGATCTTGATTTATTCCTCTATGTCCTGTTCTTGTGTTCTTAACTTATTGGTTTCTGGACACTTGTTGACGAGATGATATACAGCAAATAAGCTTTCGTTGTTTGGCAGCTTGTTCCTCCTGAATGCATCAGCCCTCCATTTCGTCACCTTGTGGCTGAGGTGATCCCAGAAGATCTTTTCCCCATCATTAATGTGCATTTCCTCGAGAGGTACGGTGTTCTCCACCAGGAACTTGGCAAGCTGCACCTGGAAGCAGTTAATCTCCTTGGCCTCAAACTTGAGCTCCACCTTTCTTAAGCTTGTCCGCAGGCAGCTGAACGTTCGGTTGCTCAAAGCCGGAAGGTCCGATATGACACAGCAACCATCGATGCCACGTTGGAAAGGCACCACCAGGGACGACTTGAACCTCTTGAATCTGTCAATGGAGGACATGAAGCGGAATTGATCCAGGCCAATGTCACGGTTCTCCTCTGGGTCCTCGAACGCGAAGCGGTAGCGGTAGTCCCACATCATTTTTAGCTTTAGCCGGAGCTCGGAGAGCACTGGGCACGACTCAGGCAGGCACGCCATGGTTGCTTCTGTGTGCTTGTTCATGTACCTGTAGTGCCCTTCCAGCTCGAGGACGTGGAGGTTGTGAAACACGGGCAGAATAACCACCGCGTCGTTGTGACCTTCTTGTTGGTCGTCCTCAACGATGTCGAGGATGTCCTCGATGCAGTCGACCCGCAGCCTAAGGGCCCTGGTGTCACGGAAGCTTTCGATCATGCTCGACAAGGGCACAAGCTTCTTGGGCCCTTTATCTTCATCGTCGCCGTAGCTGTAGCTGGATCGGTACCTGTCTCTGTCGTAGCCCGATCGGCCAGTGTCGTCTATGTTGACTCGTGCCAGGTTTGGCATGGGCAGCGTCAGCGCGAGCCGAACAGGGTGCCCCCGGTAGCTGAACGACTGGAGGTTGGGCACGTCGAGCTCGATCCCACTATAAGACAGTGCGACCTCCTCTTTCCTGACCGTGCCGCACGCGACGAGCACCAGCTCGGTGAGCGTCAGACAGCGGAGCCGGAAACGGAGCAGGTAGCACTTGCGATTCCAGGAGTATCTCTTCTTCTCCTCCTCCTCCTTCTCAGCTTGTGGCTCGTGGCGGAGGTCCTGGAGCCGCAGGCTGGACAGCGCCGGCGCGGCGTCCACCACGTCCTGCAGATACCCTTCCGGCAGCAAGCAGTTGCGTAGAACCAGAGAGGACAGGCGGGAGAAACCCAGGGCACCGCCGCACGCCTTGACCCCGCAATTGGAGAGCTCCAGCGTGCGGAGCGTGGCGGCGCACAGTAGGAAGGCCAGCCGCACCATCGACCCGGCGTTGGAGAACATCATGTTGTGGTCCTCGTAGGTCCACGTGAAGCTCTTCCAGGCGGGCCGTGGCAGGATCAGCGAGGATGGCGTTGACCAAGTCATCACGGTCGTCCTTGTCGTCGCTGTCATTATTGTACGAGTACCGGTTACGGCGGCAGGACCTGCCCATGAAGATGGTAACCCTCCTGAGGACCGGGCCGCCGGCGCCGCGGCCGAAGGCGTCGTAGCTGTCGTCTGCCGTACCGAACAGCCGGGTGTCCAGGTTGAGGACCCCCGCTTGTAGCCATAGCGTGCGCCACCGACGCGGAGGGATGGCGAGGAGGCCGCGGCTTCTTGGCCTGCGTGTGGGAGAGGACGTGGTGGAGGATTTCGTCGGGGAGGCTAGATAGGCGGTCGACGAAGGCGGCTATCGACGCCAACAGATCGGATATGTGGCCGGGTGGTGTTGTGTTGAATTGCTAATCCACGAGTTAATATAAGCCCAGCCGAGTACGTCGGTTTAGGGTTAGAAGTCGGTTTTTGATCTCCTGGTAGACGATTTATTTATCCCCGAAATTCATCAAAACACCCAGGCCATTATTTGGGCCCTTTTTCCAGTTGTAAATATCTGTGTCCTCTATTTTTAAACTATTATTGTCTTTATTTTTTAAGTTATATTTGATCACTCAACTTCTTAAAAATATTGATTTAAATATATAAAATTATAAGTTATATTTGAATTTTATTTAATAATAAAAATATCATATAAAAATATATAAAACTTTGAATAAGATGAATGATTAAACGTAACTCAACACTACCACAAATATGGCCTGTAGCGACGACAGGGAAAAATGCCGTAGCAGCACAAGCAAAAGTGAACCACCGCTACAGGGTCCAGAAGGGTTTTGTCCTAATGCGACACCGCTATGCTTGAGTGGCCCATTAACTATATCTGTCCCAAATAACCCGGTTGCTAGATATAAAAGAACAGCTAGGATTTCAACAAACCTAATCCTTCTTCCTCTCTCCTGCCTCCCCTCCATCTCCCCTCATCCAGCGCCGCCGCCTCACCACATCTAGTGGCACAGCCTCCCCCTCCCTCTCCCCTCTAGGCGTGGCAAAGCAGCGAGCACCTCCCCCTCCAGGCGCAGTGGTGATCGCCTTCTCCTCTCTCCAGGCGTGACAACAACGCGGCGAAGCGGTGAGCACACTCCGCCTCTAGGCGCAGCAGTGAGCGCCCCCCCCTCCCCTCCATCGTCTAGCCCATTACACCCCCTCTCGTAGATCTGCCACCTCCTCCTCGCTCCTCCACTACAGTAGGCTCTACGGCGGCCTGGGGTGGTGTTGACAGCCAATAAAGCCCAACATCGGCTACCAACCGGTCGGGGAAATGCAAGGTAAAAACCTAATTCAATAAATATTTGTTTCAAACTATAGATTCCAGGAGTTTTGGTGAGATATGTGTTTGCGGGTATAAAAGGTCAAAATATGCAAAAACATGAAAAAACACCCTCGTCGGTCGATCACCACTGAGAACAACCATTTCCACCGGCCGACACGGTCACTTACAGCTAAAATCAGCACCCCACTGATTCTGTAAAATACTCCACCACGGTGTTGTATTCCTTATCCGGACCAAGACACGTGAAATATGGCGAGGAAAGAAAGCCATCAAGTGGCCTAACCGGGAGAGGTGAAGGGGCAACCCAGCAATGGTCGGCACCCGGCCAGGCCGCCGCCCGGCCTAGCCCACCGCCCGCATGGGCTGCCACCCGGCCACCCTTGCTGCTCGGCATCGGGTTGCCACCCAGGGTTGCCAGCCCATGAAGCCCATGAGGCCCCCGGCCCCAAAGAAGAGAGTCGGTGGCAACAGGCTAAGCAACCGCCATCGGGACCAAATCCGAGCCATCCAAGAAGAGTTGGTCGGAACCGACACGATCCAAGGGGCCGCCCCGCGGTGCATGCTGCACGGCATGCCCGGCCACCCGGCGGACCAATTCGACCTAACGACTCCACTCCGCCTATAAATGCCTCCCGGCCCGTCGCTACCTATAAATAGAGGGAAATTCGGCTGAAGAACATCAATGAAGCAACACATCAAGGAGTCCATTTTCCACTACTTGTGCTACTTAGTAGAGTAGGTTAGTTAGTTGGGAGTTATTTTCTAGCTATTCTTCCACTAGGCCAATGGAAGAATATCTATTGAAGGCGTAGGCATGGTGCCTAAGTTAACGCTAGCTAGATTTGCATTCGTCTCCACGGGCTGTGTGGTAGGCGGTAGGTGGTGACAACCCTGTCCATCCCTTACTAATCCACCACATTCGGGAAGTCACAAACAGTTGTCTAGCGATAGTGTACCAACTAGTATAGAGGTTAGTTACTGACCCATATTAGTGGATCGTTTTCGTGCCCCGAAGTGAGCTAACAGGTGAAAGACTTGAGGTTGTACCAAGAAATTGGGGTATGCAATCAACCCAAGTAACTTGGATTTGATGCTTGACTTAGATATATTAGGAAGATTATTTTAGATATCTTAGACTCACTGTCCTCCAGGTAGCTTAACCGATCTCTTTATTTATCTTAGTGTGTATTTCTCCTTTGTTACTACCCCTACTATTATTGAACATCCTTACCCTCGTCTTTGGTCAGTTGGTATAATTCTTATAGTCATATCTTTGTTAAACCAAGATAATCTTACGCCTAGCTTCCCTAAGGAAAATAAATACGATACCTTGGGATACTCTCGGGAAATGCTACAATGATGTTCCGTACGCTTGCGGATTAATTCACTTTACTCTTAAAGCATAAAAAATGCCAATAATCATT